>BSBM01000073.1:47107500-48387500 GCA_027924585.1 Larix kaempferi
CATATGCGTGTGCGTGTATTTGCGCACACGCGTGACTGGATTCAATTTTTTTTTTGTCGCCCTTGCAAGTTTGGTATTAGCTTTGGATTGCCAAACCTTGAGGCTCGGTCTGATTTGGTCTGATTTGTGGCAAAACACAACAATTTTTGTAACTTCATATTTTTCACGCCTAGTTCCGCATATGCTCCACTTGTGCACTACTGATGAAATTGCACACAGTTGTCGAGCTATGTGTGTAGATTCTAATTATATATATTTTAAATAGATCTGTTATGTTTTGCTATTTTTAATTCATTTTTAACTGCACTTATGTCAAATTTGTAAAAAACATAGGTAATTTATTTGGCCTATAACTTTTGATTGGCTTACCTATTTCGAGAACGGAAAAGAACCTGCATAAGAGTACCAGAATACTTACAAGCTAAAAATAAAAATAAAAAGTTTTTTTATTGTGTTCAGACCATGATATGGTGGCCCAACACTTGACCATGTCGTTTTAGGGCTTCACTGACTTTCGTAATTTAAAAAAAAATATAAAATTAACTTTTTAAAATTTGAAAAATTAGCGCCACACAAGATTTGTCTGTTGCCTACGCCTCTACATATTTTTTCCTCATAAATTGACAATATACATAACAAACAGGTGGCTCAATTCAAATATGTGCATTATGTTTTAGAGAAAAAATAACATACCAATCTTAAAATAATTACATTTTGGGGTGGTTATACCATGTTTCCAAAAATAAAAGTTATATATTCCGGAAGGTCATCCGTCATTCTACGTTTCATCTTCGTACACCTAATTTGAAAAAGTTTTGCAGGTACCTCTAATAATTCATTTTAATGATAATATTTTTGTTTTTCCAGCATGTCATTGAAACTAACGTGTCATAATTGGGTATCATTACCTTGCACCAGCCCATCACCATAACTATATATATATATATATATAACTTACTTACCCTTTAAACTCACAATCCCATTATGTACATATAAAATTAAGCTCACTTTCTTTTCTCTTCTCATATAAAACTGTAACTATAATTAAGACATAAAATGTCCATACTCCAATTTCCTATCCTTTCAAAAAGCTTATATAGTTGGAGTATCATTTTATATTAATCTACACATATATAATACTTTTATATGTATATAATCGATATCTTTAATTCAACTACGGGATTAGAATGTCCTATCAATTTCTCATTTTTAATAATATACAACATTTTTTTTTTCTTTAAAACAATACTTCCATATATATTTATATGCATGGTTGAATTATATTTGAGATATCTATCTATCTATCTATCTATCTATCTATATATATATACTCTATTATTTCATATTTTGTTCCAAGTGCTTTCTTCCAAACATATATATGACTTTATGAATGTGAGAAAGATCTTTACTAACATATCGCATTTAAGTTATAACATGCATTATAACCTGCATTTAATCCTGCGCATAGAATTTAAGGTTTTTCTATTTAATACAATTATAAAATAATCTAAATTTGTAAGCCAAAGAATTTCTCCTTCAACAAAAAGGATTACACATAATTAAATATATTAGCATCGCGTATACCGTTTTCACTTATATATATCACATAAAAATATTAAGGAGTTCTCATAAACAACGGATTTAAATGATAGCACTTAAAGGATGTAATGTATATCTCATAAAAAAAAATATAAAGGAGTTCTTGTTAACATCGGCTGTAAATAATGATACGTACTCCATACAGTTCCGCTAGGTTTGATATTCCCCACAAAAAAATGAAAGCAGTAAATACAATTCGTGATTAAGAGAGAGATCTAGTTTGACGTTGTCACCCATGCATTTGATACCGTGCTATAAGATATCCAACTCCAGATGCGTGGCAAGAGCTCTGAGATTCCAGATGAAGAATCAGTCGACAAGAGATTTCTTCAAGCAACGATCTGTCTGTACGATCTTAACAGAGATTAAGAGATATCCTTCGGCGTTGTTGATGCCATAAGCGTCTTGGGGTGAGATCTGTTCGATCTGTTCGAACTTCTCTTTTTTATATATATATAAATTAATTTAAAACTAAAACAGATATGACACACAGTAACTCAGCATTTCAAATATAGGGATTGTAAAAAAAATAATCGTAGATCATAATAGACCTCTAGCCGTCCCGGTAGAGTTCTGGAGTTAAATAAATCTTTTTGTTACTCGAAGTAAAACGTAGATGCAAGGGTTGACAAATTTAGTTAGGAATGCATAACCATTTCACATCTATATTTCCCGAATAAAGACGAATACACCAAAATTTCTTAATCAGTAATACAGATCCCCTTTTTCTTTTTCAACTAATATATAACTCATAACTAATCAGATTCTAATAATTAGTGGAAATCATACATTCCAATTTTTGGTAAGCATAAATCTTTATTTCTGAATGAATCAACAATCAAAATTTTTAAGTTTTAATGAACATAACCTTTTGAAGGAGTTGTTCTAGCTGTTGACAAAGCTCTTGAGCCGTTGGCGAAGGTCTTGAGAAATTTGCCGTTGGTCCACTCCAATATTCACGATTTACCGAAGACCTCTAAATAATATGAGTTCGGTGCCCTTAAGGTTCGACCGGCTCTTATACCAAATGTAGGGCTTCTCGTGGAGGGTCCTTCCGTGCTTAACCTATCGACCATAGGTCGTGACCGTTGTCGAAGGAAAAATTTCCGTTAATCCGAGTTAATCCGATCCATCTTGTGCATTGTCGTCCGTGTCTTCCATAGGATCCCTCCAGCAAAGCTCGATTAACCATTGGCAAAGCAACCATTAGCTTCGCCACCCAACCATATGCTCATGCTTTCAGTTGCATGGCCACCCCCGAGCTTCGGGTCGTAGAGCTCACACACTCCATTAAAGAAACTCCTCAATGGGTCCCCCCCCGCAAGAATTTCTAGCCAAACCTCAATAGTAGCAAGTCACTCACATTTTCAAGATTACAATAACCATCCAAAAACTGGGTCCTTTATCCATCCCCAAAGCCTTCCTTAAATAGAAAATTCCCTTGCGACACATGTCGCTTCATGCAAAATACCCAATTTCTTAATATTCAAAAAGTAATTTATCTCAAAAATCCATGTGTCAATTTTCCTAGAATAATGCACCTACTTTCCTAAATTTACTCAAGTTTGTCTCTAAGATGCTCACTCTAAATTCTATTTTGTGGGTGCATGTGGTGTTAGCTAATAACTCAAGCCTAGGATTCCATTTTGCTCCTAATATAATTATTTCTAATATTTTAAATACTAAAAAGTATTTGCATGTGCAAATGCCTAAAAATAAGTATTTCTATTATTTTTAATATTAAAATGTATTTTCATAAGCAAGTGTTCTAAATGCAATTTTATATGGTTTTTATGCATAAAGTTTACCAATTCATCCCTTCTAGGACCTAGGTACCACACAGTTGGGCACCTCCATCCTATATGCTCATCTTTCAACATGGTACCACTCCGTCGGGTCCAAATGTCCGTCATTTCCATTTCTCGACAAGGTACCACATTGTCGGGTCCTTGCGTCCGTTATTTTCGTTTCTCGGCAAGGTACCACATCGTCGGGTCCTTGCGTCTGTTATTTCCGTTTTTCGGTAAGGTACCACATTATGGGGTCCTTCTGCCGATATCCTTTCGTTTGACTTGTGGGAACTTCATGTAGGGACTTAGAATCTGTTACCTTCAATCCTCCATCTACACGCTACTGGGGACTAATGGCACTGAGGAGTAAGTCTGTTCTTACTGGACACCCCCCAACTCGTACGTGACCAACTCCATCGTGGTACACATCGCATGACTTCACACGACCCCGAGTAAGCGGATAAGGGCTTTTGAACTCAGTCGTGGGATCCGTTGTAAGTCGACACCGTTGTCATCCTTCCGTGTGTGATTTATTCATACTCTATGACCCTTTATTTCCTTTGTGTGTCCGTCAGTGAACTATTTCACCTATCGCTACACACATTCTCAAAAACCCATATTAATAATCCTGCCTTCATTCATCATAATCATTTTATACATGTTAATCGTTAAGCAATTACAGTTTAATCACAACATCTTATATCTTGTTAATCATTAAGGCATTACGTTACATGTATTTCTTTCATTTTCATCACATAATTCATAACCGGTCATACCATTCATTATTTTCATCGGATAATTATTTACTTTCATAACCGGTCATACCATTCATTATTTTCATTCATTAGTTGTCGTCACATACATACTCAGTTGTTCTTCAATTATTCAGAAATATAAATTCAAAGGGTTAACTTGTCGAAGTTTCTATCAGTCGCGTCACTCGACAAGTGTCCTCAAGGTCTACAACCGTCTAGGAGCACTACAGATTGACCAAATTTTGTCATTAGATAAAAGATTAGAAGTATGGAATCAGGTTGGTATTTCAAATTTTCAAAAACAGAAATGGAGGTTAGCATAAATAATATACATCAATAAAATACATATATTCTAATATATATAATGAACAATAATATATTAACCTCCAATCTTTTATCTCAATTCCAATTTTCTTTACTTTAAACAAAAGGGCCTATATATTCAATATAATTTATTAATGAGTGCTTATGCATCATTGGTCTTCTTTTTCTCAATAGCAAGAGATCAAGTCGCTGCCAAATAAATTGAACAACTGTCATGCTTGTTGGCTAAAGAGATATATTTTGAAAATTATCCCACCATTGTTCAATAACGAAGTCTTTATTATTTTGGATGCTACTGAGTATAGTATGGAAATTTGGTGTCGATCGTCAAAGACAATGGCATTTGTGTCATTTAAATAATGCCATGAAATCGCCAGCTGCTATCAAACTGCATATCGCATTTTTTTTATTTAAGAATTGCAGGTTGTGCCAGCTCATAAAAAAGCTCATCTCATTAAAAGAAGATCACTGTAGAAATTTTTGAGATATGAAAGAACAACGCATTAAATAAGAGATCACTAGATTTTGAGCTCTGATCTGACACATGTCAATGGCTTGAAGTAAAAGTCATCTCACTAAGCTGACAAGCAAGAAGGATTATGCCATGATTTGCGGAAGAGATAAGCTCCAGTAATCCTATTAAATTGAACAAAATCTAATTGATGAAGATGCCACGTGAAGCAATTTTTTGTAGAAGCAGTTTAGTTCCATAATTACATCAAAAAAATCAGTTAACAAGTTTGAGATCATTTGGGATCGTATTATCTCACCTAGTTGTTGAGAAGATTTCAGTGGAAAACCCTGATCAAAGAGAGTCCCCGATGCAACACGTATTAAAGGAAGATTCATTCCAAAAAATAAGAAACCATCAAACTGTCGCAGAGATCAAGATTACTCTCTCGCATTTTTTCTCATTTTTTTAAAAATTTAGTTATTGCTTTTTATTTTATTTTTAGAAATTCTAAATTAATAATGAATTTGTTGAATCCCAAGTTCATATTGGAAAGATATTGGAAGGCAGATATTATGAGTGCATAGTCGATGGAACAAGATGAAATATCCCACGTATATGTGAAAGAGGGTTCATTGTTTTAAAGAAGACTTCTAGGATATGTCTCGTCCAGATTTCGTGCACCAGTTGGAAGAAGCGAAGTTCGGGCTCCGTTTGTGAACAAACTGTGATGAATCAGCTCAAACCGTTGAGAACCCACTTCCCAAATGAATTCCTTTACCCATAACTGTGGGCCATTCGTTAAATATGTCAAACGAAGTGGAGAAATTGGTGCCCGAACAGAGGTGTACTTTCAACATTTGGTTGCGGCGGGTTTGGGATCTGGTGGAACGAACCAAAGTTTTGGGAAACTGATTCTATCCTTCCTTCTTTTCACTTGTATAAATGTGACCTCATAGGTCCGAGACCAGGGTCTCTGGAGATTGGAGAATGAGTGTGTTCTTCTCTTAAAAAACTCTTATTCTTTTGTAAATGTTCTTCGGAAGAATTGAGGTGGACGCGTTGCTGCTGTCAGATCGAGACTTGAATGGTTCGATAGTATAGGAGTATGATTGAAAAGACTGTACATTGGAGAAAAGTCATAAACGTGCTGCAAGCATCAGTTGGCATTTCGTTCCTGTGATTTTGTTAAGCACTTGTCCTGAGACTGGTATCATTTTGAGTTCAGTTTTATGAATACATAAATATATTTTCTATATTAACTTTATTCTCCTTATTCATTTACAGTTATACTTTGATATAATTGTGTGAATTTTTATTGGGTTACTCAAATCATAAACGCATTTTTGTATTTGATATTAATATCGTATTTTTCATGTTAGTTAGTTTTCATTAATCAAACATGACTGTGTGATATTCTATTCATTAACTTACTAATTGGTTTATCTGTATTTTTACAGATATTCGCTTAGGTAGTTAATCATTCTTAAATTCAAATATTCAAATGTTAAATGTTAATTGTTCTTTGACTTTATGTTAAAAAATAATAAATAATTTTTTATTTATTGTTTTTTTATCATAAAATATTATTAAATTGAATTTTTTTTTATAATACTAACTTTGATAGGTTTTCTTTCATGGTTATATTATTTGACTTTCTGTTATTTATACTCTCATAGAACATTAACATAATAATCAGTTTTCTGTTGGCCAAAATAGGATTCAATAGATTAGAATTAATTTTCAATTCATAGTTTAGTTTTTCTACCTTTTATTTCAGCAACTGTTAATTAATTTAGTTAGTTTACTTTTCAATCTTTGGATAAAACTTTTGAAAATTTAAAGAGAGACTCTCCTTAAGAGAGAAAAGCATAGATTAGTATAATTGGTAGGTTCATAGTTAGTTTTAATTTAGTATTTTTCATTTGAATTTAGTTTAGCTTTTAAATTTGTTATTTAGTTTAGGATATACTTTTTTTAAATTTTAGTAGTAGGAATTTCTTTAAGAGAGTAAACCTTAGATGGTAGTAGGACCATAACCTGTGAGAATTAGCTACACCAAACACACTGGGGGGTTGTGTTAAGCACCTTGTGTGGGTTAGTTCTTTGTAGTTGTCCATAGTCAGAAAATACAGCCAACAAATGGCGCCAGAAGGAGGGCCATGAGGTAAAAAAAAGTGGTTTTATTTTCAATTATTTTTAATAACCATTTATTTTCTCTCTCTTTGATTTTTCAGCTTTTATATGTTTAATTTTCTTCATCATTACATATATGCTTAAGGGCTGGTTAGACGCCAAGCTAGCCATTTTAAGAGTCAATTTATCATGATTGTTTATCATTCATGGATCATGCCCAAATTCTTGTTTGGGAATCAGTTTTTAATTTTACATTAGCTAATATTCCCAATGAGACAGTCAACCTCTTGTCAAAACTTGAATTTGATAATGAAGGTGATATATCTACAAGAAAACACCTCAAGAATTTTTTGTGTAAAGGTAACAAACATAAAATTGTTGATCTAAGTGCTACGTGTAGGTTATTTTCCCATACTCTCAAAGGACAGATTGAATGTTGGTTGGAAACATTTCCACCTAATTTATTTTTTACATGGTTTCAATTTGCACTTGAATTTTTAGATACTTTCAAGGATTATGTGTCTAATAAACTATGCAGTGAATTACAGGCTCTTCGAAGGAAGAAAGGTTAGTCTTCACAAGAATTTTCGGTAAGACTTTCTCATAATCTTTGCAAATTTCATATCGTTGATTTACCTTCGGAATTTGACCTCTTAAATTTTGTTTTGAACTCTCATGATTCTACTATTCAACAAAATCAAGACATTTGTCAAAATGATGTTTCAACAGATCATTTACCAACCCTTCAAGAAACTTCTTTCGCTATCATTGATTCAAATATTTATATAAGTTCTACCCAACCCCAAGGTGAGAAGATTGAAGTAGAAGAGGTGTCTTCTTCTTCTACTTATTATTCTCCATCATTACCTCTCGGAAGAGAAAGGCATACTTCTTTTATCCAAAATCTTGAACCTATATATATCACGGAATCAAATGGGGAAGAACATATCCATGATGAATTTATTTGTACAAACAGGGAAGTTGATTATCTTAACAAACAACAATATTCAAATTCTATTATTACGAAAATAGATCCAGATGATTTAATTATAAAGAAAAGTAAATGTTCATCATTTTCTGATTTGTGTACTAATTCTTATTTCGATTTAATTATCAATGAACACAAATATGTTAATAATAATTTTATGTGTTCTCGTACTTCAATAGAACAGGTTGGGGAAGATGACATGAATCTTAATCACTCGACTAGATGTTGTTCAGGAAAAGAGATTGATCTTTTTCAAGAGAATGATAATAAACCATTTGATTCACATAAAGGATTATCAATTGATCTTGATCTCAAAACGTCACCAAATTATATTGAAAATGATCAGGTAATAAAAGAGAAATCATTTGGAGATTTAAATGATAATGATCTTTCTAAGTTGAGAGACTCTTTTAATTTCCTTACTTCTAATTCTTACTTTTCTATCTATCCTGATTTATTTTCTGATTTTGATATGTATAAGATTCCATACAATTTACTTAAGTACATGCCTTCAAAATCACATTTTTATGAGATATCTAACATTGATGATTCACTTGTTAAGCATCAAGTTAAGGGATTAGGACATGTTTCATTATTAGATAGTCATCCGATAGAGTCTTTTAAATAGAAAGAGGGTTCATCGCAAGATAGTTATAGTCAACCAATTTTTGATGAAATCAATACACCAATTTTTGTTGAAACTAAAAATGCTTGTTCTCATAAGAATCACTTATATGAGGGATATAATTTTATTGGTGATAATAAAATCTTTGTCCAAGAGTTTCCTATAACTTGTGATCACCAAAAACTTGCATCTTTTTCAATTGATTCACCTTTAGTTGTTGACTCTTTTAACGAGATTACTTCTTTCGATATTAGGCCTTTACCGATTCATTCACCTAGTACATCATTTCATGATCCTACTCTGTATTTGAAACCAATTATTCCAGTTGTTATTGTGACTAGCACTAGTAATTTGATACTTCAAGTTGATCCTCCTAAGATATGTTTGCCACATATGAATTTCATATTGTTAGGCCATGTTTTGCATTCTGATTTCCATGACAGGATTGCGGAATGGCTTGAACATTCTTATTTTAAAAGAATTTTTGAAGTGGGTAAATTTGTCTTATCATTACATGTAAATAGAATTTCAAATGGCAAGGATGATACATTTATTTTTAGTTTTCTCTTATTGACATATCATTTCTGGTCACTAATTCGAAATAGTGTCATTTTTGCAGGATTACAAATGCTTCGATGGTTTCACTGGATTTTCCATTTGACTTAAATTTTTTTATTAGTTTTGATTTTATTATATATATGTACATATTTAGTTTAGAGGTAGATTTAGATTCAATTTTTTTTTTGTTTCCTTTGGTACAAGTAGGTTGCTTTCTTTTCAATAATGTATAGTTAATGAGCGATGAGTCTATTGTTGACGAGGGTGAGTTGAGTTGTCATTTCAGGGAAGTACTCATTTTATATTCCTTATCTCTTTCGATTATTTTGTCTTGCTTATGATTTTATTCGTTAGTCATTCCATTTCAAGTCTTATCTCTAACTCACGATAAATTATTAAGACCCAATGATGAAATTTTTACACTTGATTGATTAACTAAAAGTTTTGAAAGAAGGAAAAATCTAAAAAAAATGGTAAAGAGTTATTTTCAAATTTTCACTCTCTTCTAAATTGCAACTCTCTCACTTTGTAATTATTGTCATAAACTGCACTATTCCTTTTGTAAATATTGTTGAATAAAGGGTATGATTTATTCAAACTTTTCATCCATTAATCAAGTCAATTTTTTTCATGATCCTAAGAAAAGATGAAATTTTTAACAATTGAATGATTTCGAAATATTCAAAATTTTTGAAACTTGACATCAATAACAAGCTTATGATGCTTATTGTAAAATCACTATATTTGTTTCATGATATCTATTCTGACATGCATATTATATTTGCATCTCTTGTTCCTATTTATATTTGACCTTTTTGATGAAATTACTAAAATCTTAATCCTTTGTATTACCATATCGTGGTCAAATTAAATATTGGGATATTTGTTGTCATTTGTTATGCATGTCACGATTTTGTGATTTCTACATTATTTTGTATAGCTTGTTTTATGGAATATGACCGTATTTCGATTTTCGAACTTTGAGTTCATTTACCTTCTTCGACGATCCCTTTAATTTTTGGAAAAGTTCCAATTTTTAGCTTATCATTCAAGATTTAACATCTTTGTGAATACTTAATTCTTCTTTTCTTTTGATTTGTGATACATACTTTTTTCTTGAAATTTTGATTTGATCAGGTCCTATCTTGTATATAAGTTTTAGGTGTTTTGTTTAAATTAGTGATTTTTATTGATTTCAAGATAACTTGGTTTTCAATAATAGTTTTGATATTTCTCACTCTTGAATTTTCATTTTTTTTTCTTAGTTTGCTTAAAATTTTGGGTTTGTAAATAAGTAACACTATGTTGGCACATTACCTTGTTTTTACATGCTTCTCTGTTTATAAACCTGACAAATTTTATAAGGGATATCCTTACAAAGACTCTTCTTTTGTCAAAATTTTGACCATGGCAAGATTAGCTTTGGCTTTGAAAAATATATTGTGGACCATACTCATGGATTGGTTGAGTTACCTGACTATTATCTAGAATATTCATCTTTAAAAATGATGCTATAATGTAGATGAGTTTACTTTCAAAGTAATCATTTTCCCTAGATTGAAGTAAGTCAAGAATCGTAAGTTATTTTTAGACTTTTTATGCCATCCTTTGCTATTTAGTGGGCCATTTGGATCTGCTTCCCCATCCACTAAGTAATCTCCATTGATATTAACAATAACCCTGGTATTATTCATTTCACATAACATTTTTAAAACCTAAGGGATTAACTAAGGAACAAAAGGTCTTGTTATGAGCCAATCTTCTCATGATCATGGGTCTTATTAGATTGATATTGCAAATATCCAGTCACCAAGCCGGGGTAGTGGTTCTTGGTTTCAAAGATCAAGAGACAAGGGGTCTCATCAAGAGCCAGCCTGCTCAATTTCTGATAGTGCTTGTGAATGACATTGTCGTCATCTAGTTACCACTCTAGGACAATGGTCCTTAGTTAATGTCTTTATTTATTGATTTAAAAAAATGAAATCTAAGAAAAAAAAGAAATTTTACTTTTAACTATCTATAACTAGTGGATGGGATACAAGCATCTCAGTGAGGTTAAAAGGTTTATCCTGTGGTATTGAGGTCATATCTATATACTACGTGTTCTATGACTTGTTTTGGTTAAGAGAAACAGATTCCTTGGAAAATTTTCTTCCTACATTTGTAGAATAATAATTTATCTTTGTAAGCTTTTAGTTAATGGTCAGGATAGTTTGATTGATTTTGAAAGTTTCGGTTCAATCTTTCCCATATAATCCAATGGCGAGATTAATTTATGTGACTGGGAGTTTGACATTTGAAGAGGCCTTTATCATTATTTCTCTTATATTATATAACCTTCAGGTAAACATACAGAGATAACTAGTTTTCCTAGCATGTCGCCATTTGTTGGCACCCCAACAACCACCCTTAAAATTTCACTAAATTTCTAGGGGTACCCATGTAAATTTTGTAAATATTTAGCTTTTTTGGTTTTCTCTTAGATTTCATATAATTTTCTTGGTTGATTCAGTTAGTCATTTAATGATCTCCTTCTGGATCCTTCACTTTCTGCGCTACTTTTTTAACTTGGTTTTCATGGAAAATGAGTTGCTGATCATATGCTCTCTTGAGTATTTTGGAGTTGAGCTTTTAGTTTTGATTTTGAAAATTTATCAAATTCTTCAGGTCTAACTTTTTATGAAGATTTAGCCTTTTTCATAATTTTGCAATTTTTCACAAAATTTAATGATTTGTTTAAGGCTAATTTATATACTTCCACGATCAAAACAAATTAAAATACTTTTAATTCAAGACATCTATTTTCATGTAAGCTTTTATTCTGATGATTTTATCTATTATGAAACAAATCTCGTCATTATTTTCGATTGATCAAACAAATTAATGCTTCCTTCAAATTCATCTAAAACTTTTGGTATCATTATTTATTTTTAAATAAAAAATCATACTTATATAATTGTGAACCAAACATTTATATCATAATCAAAAGATCTTTATTTTTAATTGAAATTATTTTTCAAATAGTTCTTTATTATTATTCCTTTAAAGAAGCATTTATGATTATTCTACCTCATTATCAGATTGACCAAATTTTGTCATTAGATAAAAGATTAGAAGTATGGAATCAAATTGGTATTTCAAATTGTCAAAAACTGAAATGGAGGTTAGCATAAATAATATACATCAATAAAATACAAATATTCTAATATATATAATGAACAATAATCTATTGACCTCCAATCTTTTATCTCAAATCCAATTTTCTTTACTTTAAACAAAAGGGCCTATATATTCAATATAATTTAATAATGAGTGCTTATGCATCATTGGTATTATTTTTCTCAATAGCAAGAGATCAAGTCACTACCAAATAAATTGAACAACTTCCATGCTTGTTAGCCAAAGATATGTATTTTGAAAATTATCCCACCATTGTTCAATAACGAAGTCTTTATTATTTTGGATGCTAGAAAGTATAGTATCGAAATTTGGTGTCGATCGTCTAAGACAATGGCATTTGTGTCATTTAAATAATGCCATGAAATCGCCAGCTGCTATCAAACTGCATATCGTATCATTTTTTTATTTAAGAATTATAGGCTGTGCCAGATCATAAAAAATCTCATCTCATTAAAAGAAGATCACTAGAAGATCACTGTAGAAATTTTTGAGATATGAAAGAACAAAGCATTAAAGAAGAGATCGCTAGATTTTGAGCACTAATCCGACACCTGTGAATTGCTTGAAGTAAAAGTCATCTCATCAAGCTGACAAGCAAGAATGATTATGCCGCGATTTGTCGAAGAGATAAGCTCCAATAATCCTGGTAAATTGAAAAACATCTAATTGATGAAGATGCCACGTGAAGCAAGTTTTTGCAGAAGCAGTTTAGTTCCATAATTACATCAAAAAGATCAGTTAACAAGTTTGAGATCATTTGGGATCGTATTATCTCACCTGGTTGTTGCGAAGATTTCATCGAAAAATCCTGATCAAAGAGAGTCCCCGATGCAACACGTATTACAGGAAGATTCGTTCCAAAAAATAAGAAACCATCAAACTATGGCAGCTATCAAGATTACTCTCCTTCATTTTATCTCATTTTTTTTCTTTAAGTTTAGTTATTGCTTTTGATTTTATTTTTAGAAATTCTAAATTAATAATGAATTTGTTGAATCGCAGGTTCAGATTGCAAAGATATTGGAAGGCAGAGATTATGAGCGCATAGTCGATGGAACAAGATGAGATATCCCACTTATCTGTGAAAGATGGTTCATAGTTTTAAAGAATATTTCTGGGATATGTCTGGTCTAGATTTCATGCACCAGTTGGAAGAGGCGAATTTCGGGCTCCATTTGTGAACTAACCATGACGAATCCTCTCAAACTGTCAAAGACCAACTTCCCAAATTAAGTCCTTTACCCCTACCCGCGGGCCGTTCGTTAAATATCTCAACCGAAGTGGAGAAATTGGTGCCCGAACAGAGGTGTACTTTCAACATTTGGTTGCGGCCGGTTTGGGATATGGAGGAACGAACCAAAGTTTTTGGAAACAGATTCTATCATTCTTGCTTTTCAATTGTATAAATCTGAACTCAGAGGTCTGAGACCAAGGTCTTTGGAGATTGGAGAATGATTGTGTTCTTCTCTTAAAAATCTCTTATTATTTTTTAACACTTCTTCAGAAGAACTGAGGTGGACTCATTGTTGCTGTCAGATCGAGACTTGAATGGTTCGATAGGATAGGAGTATGATTGAAAAGACTGTACATTGGAGAAAATTCATAAACGTGATGCAAGAATCAGTTGGAATTTCGTTCCTGTGATTTTGTTAAGCACTTGTTCTGAAACTGGTATCATTTTGAGTTTAGTTTTATGAATACATAAATATATTATCTATATTAACTTTCTTCTCCTTATTCATTTACATTTATACTTTGATATAATTGTGTGACTTTTGATTCAGTTACTCAAATCATAAACGCATTTTTGTATTTGATATTAATATCGTATTTGTCTTGTTAGTTAGTTTTCATTCATCAAACATCACTGTGTGATATTCTATTCATTAACTTACTAATTGGTTCATCTGTAGTTAATCAGATATTCGCTTAGGTAGTTAATCATTCTTAAATTCAAATGTTAAATGTTAATTATTCTTTGAATTTATGTTAAAAATAATAAATAATTTCTTATTTATTGTTTTCTTATCATAAAATATTATTAAGGCGAAAGTTTGTTTATAATATTAACTTTGATAAGTTTTCTATCATGGTTATATTATTTGACTCTCTCTTACTTATATTCTCATAGAACATTAGGATAATAATCAGTTCACTCTTGACCAAGATAGGATTCAATAGATTAGAATTAATTTTCAATTCACAGTTTCATTTTTCTATCTTTTATTTCAACAGTTGTTAATTAATTTAGTTAGTTTGCTTTTCAATCTTTGGATAAAACTTTTGAAAATCTAAAGAGAGACTTTTCTTAAGAGAGAAAAACATAGATTATTATACTTGGTAGGTTCATAGTTAGTTTTAATTTAGTATTTTTCATTTCAATTTGGTTTAGCTTTTAAATTTGTTAATTAATTTAGGATATACTTTTTCTAAGTTTAAGTAGTAGGACTCTCCTTAAGAGAGTAAAACTTAGATGGTAGCAGGACCATAACTTGTGAGAATTAGCTATACCAAACACACCAAGAGTTATGTTAAGTGCCTTGTGTGGGTTAGTTCTATGTACTTGGCCATAGTCAGAAAATCTGGTCAACAAGGACATCGTTTCCTATGTGGAGAGTTGTTACCTTCTGGGAGTGTCTATTGATTTGGATTACAAAATGCACATCGAGAGGCATGTTGAAATGGACCTAACAACTCAAGATAGGGATTTATTCCTACGTAGGAAAGATATTGTAAACATATATACCCAGTTGATGAAGGGTAAATACCAACTTCACCAAAAAGATGAAACGAGCGTCAACTTATGGTATCAAAAGCGACTGGATTTTTTTTATACCAAAATCTCAATGGTCGTAGTGTCTCTTTTTATCATGGGAATTCAAACAAAATGGATGCTGGAGACCATGGTCAAGATATCCCACAATAGCATAATAGCCATGGATTCAACGTTTAGTACAAATAAATATGGAGTAAGTCGAATGCAAAAGATTGATTTGATATGCATACTTGAATTGTAGCCATTCAATATGATCGATGACTTGAATTTGACATGAAATGTTCTTTGAATATCGCAGTATCAGCTTCACACACTCATGTCATTTGATGAACAAAAAAGTGGGGTTCTAGTAGCATGGGTTGTGGCAGAATGAAATACATCAGCTGATATTGCACTACGGCTGGAGTAGCTCATGCAGAGGTGTTACCAGATTGATCCTTATTGGAAAGTCAATGCCTTCATGGTTAATGATGCATTGGTTGAAATTTCTGCTTTGAGGTAACTTCAATCTTCTTATTCTACAATATATCTTTCATTTATTCTAAGAATATCACACTTAAATGCTCTAAATATGGCAGGAGGGTCACAGGGTGTGAGGTGATCTTGTGTGTTTGGCATGTACGGAGGGCATGGAAAAAAAATGTGAACAATTTGGCCAGCAGTAAAGAAAAAGCCAATAAGATGTACGATGATCTAGGTTTCATCATGAAACACAGTTCCAATGATGATGTGGATGATGCAATCCGTGGATTTTTGAGCAAATATGAAAATGAGGGGAAGTTCTTAGACTACTTCCATAAGAACTGGGTTGGCGGTGATAAGCTTCGTAAGTGCACAAATTCTTGATGGTGTTTTTGTTTTTATCTTTCATAAACATGTTATACATGTTCACTAGCTTGTTTTTTGCATTCAAGGATGTGGGTGAAAGGATGTCAGGAGTTCCCTCATGCCAATCAAGAGACCAACAATTCTGTTGAGTCATACCATTGTTACCTGAAGACCAACTTTCTATGTGATCAAAGGAAGAAATGTGCTTGGAGGATGGATTGGTTATTGTACATGCTCCTAACAAGTGTCAAACATTGTTATCGGTACAAAGAAATTTTGAAATAACAAGGATACTTGAATAATTATAAGAAAGAGAAGCAATATGAATCATCAATGGAAAAGGCCAAAATAATTCTAGACAATGATTGTTTTCCTCATGAGAGTATAACTAATGCTTATTGGGTGAGGAGTCAAAGTAATCCTCATAAGGTATACCTTGTCAAGTGGTATCGTGCAAATTTTATAGTGTGGGAATATTTGCAAGAATTGCATAAAGGTCAACTGGTTATATTTCAACTCAAGCAATTCAGAACCATTACTTCATCGGGATGCAAGGGAAAACACACTCAATGAACCTCTCGAAATAAGTATTGTGCCCGAAAACCTTAGTGTAGATGTCAACATTGATCTTGTGGCCACCGATACTGTTGATGGAGATGTGGAGGCACTTCATCTTGCTAGAGAGGAGTTGTTTAGATACACACGGTTGATTCAAAACAACCCCCTACTACTGTGAGCAATACCAAACAATTGACTGATATGGTGAAAACATTGTTGGAAGAGGCCAACAATCAACACATTATGGATTTTGAATTCACGGTTGGGTTGGATGGTCTTGATTTTTCTTTGAAGATAAATAAGAGTTTCCTAATCCCTACAAAGAAACAATGAAGAAAAAAACATGACTCTGGAATGGAAATTGATTTGAATGTCCCTGCATGTGAACATGAACCATTTCAATTTCACTACCTCAACAAATATGGGCATCCTCTAGTAAAGAAAGCATTACATATGGTCCCAGGTTAGTCTCATTGATTGACGAGAGGAATGGGTTTAGATTACCATTTTTTATCCATCACCAGTACTTAACGTGTGTTGTATTTATATTTTGCAGATGCGCAACAACCCACAATGACGGCCTCAATCCATAGTCAAATGGAAATGAAAAAACATCTAGGTACATTTCATGGGACTTTTCACATGTTGTGAGAATGTAGGGACCCCCATTTTGGGTTACCCAAAATGAAAAAAAAAACTTCCACGGAATTTGAACATATAAATATAATTAATTTCAGAACTTCCAGTACGATTTTCAGAAGAAGATATAGAGGCCACAGATCTAGTTTTATCTATTGCAGTACATGAATGTCAATAAATAAAAACTATATACCTAGATTTATTCGTTCCACCACAAGAGTTAGTAAAATAAATAACTAAATACTTCAAACCTGTTTTCGACGGTTGGTCCAGCGAATCGATGGAGTCCTCGAAATGGTTTTCACGTGATCCAATTCAATTTCCTAACAAAGTACCGAGTGACCCCTTGGTTGACCTCCCTACAATATCGGGGTTACTCTCCTTCACCCCGAACCCCCAAGCTAATGGGGTCGTACGAACACACAAGTTAGCCTCCCAAAAGGATCTCCCAATCCCCGTTCCGGCTAATCCCAATTCCAAGGATCATAACATAATCCGAGATTATGATGACCATCCAACATTAGGGAGCAAGAGATGTCTTTCTCTTCTTCTCCTCCCTCATTATATAGAAAAATCCTGTGTACCATGTGTCTGACTATGCACATATTTAATTTAATTTAAAATTTTAATTTCCATTATTCTCAAATACATGTGTCTCAATGTCTTCAATGTGCACCTAATTCCCTAAATCAATGGGAGTTAAGTGTAGGAGAGTTCTACTCCTCTTTTGTTTCTCAAATAGTTTACTAAAAACCTTTTTAGTAAAATAAAAATAAAATTTATTTTTATTTAATTGATAACGAAATTTATAAAAGACAAATGTTTCTTTTATTAAATAGCATCTAATATAAATATTCTCTTTAGTTCTTTTTATATTTTACTAGAATATTCTCTCTTGAAGTTAACTCCTATTACTATTCAAATCTAAGAGAACTTTCGTAGGAATTTCTAGTTTTTAGTTCTTATTTTATTCCTTCAATAGAGTAGATAAATAACATAGTTTAGACTAAACTAAAAAGTTTTATTTTTAAACAAAAGAATAATGAATAAAGTTTTCTGGTATTTGTCTTCTTAATTTAAAGTCACCTGAATTTATTTTTGATGAGTTTTCGATTTCTTTATTTTAAATAACAATTATCTTTCTCTTGTCCAGGTTCCTCTTCGGCAGGTCCTTCTGACAGTTTCATTTCTTCCTTCTTATGGGGAGTACTGCGTAGCGACCGGGAACCGTTACCTCGATCTCTCAACTACACTCCTTTGGATACTAAGGGATGTTGAGGGATAAGGCTCTCCTTATTGCGCGCCCCTCAACTCATCGTATGCGACCAAATCATTATGGCCTTTCCTGTACGGCATACTCTTCCCCGGGTGAACTGAAACGGCTTCATCCGTGCGTGGATTGCTAATCCAGGGTCGACAGTCAGTCGTCGTACCCCTATGTGTTCTTTCCATTCTTACGACCCCTAAAACTCCATTGTGGGTCAATCAGTATATCGTATTACCTGCCACTGCACACACTCAAGCGCACATTAGTAGGGATGCGCTATATAAAATATTTACATCATTCATTTTAGTATCTCAGTCAGTCGAGCATACAAATTATTCATCATTTATCATTTTCTCAGTCAGTCAAGTATATCCATCATTCATCATTCATCTAATCATTTTCATCTCTGTCAGTCAAGCATAAATATCATTCGATCATTTATATTACATAATTTCTAAGTCAGTCAAGCATATATTTCCTTCAATCATTTCAGTTTCATAATATTTCAGTCATTTGATCATATACAACATTCAGTCATCATTCATTATGCTAATCATTAAGCAAATCATTCATTCATTTATTATTTTTAAGCACAACATCTACTTCTATAAGTGTTGTTCACTGTGTCGTTTTCGTTTATCATTTGTCGTCAAGCAAATGATCATGTGTTCCTTAGTCATTCAAACATTTCAAATATTCAAAAGACCATTCTACTAAAGTTTATCCGGTCAGGTCACTTGGCAAGTGTCCTCAAGTCTATGGTCAGTCAAGGTACCGAGGCGGGCATTACATACACCCCCTCTTATTAGAACTTCATACCGAAGTTAACTTTTGTTCTAGTAACTTCGATGCTATACTTTTTTTTTTTTAGTTTCCCATTTTCATCATCTTGTCATTCTCTTCTATTTTTCTCCAACAATCAAGGCCATAAGCACAAGCTGTTCTAATCATTAGTTTCTATATCATTTAGAATGGTTCCAATACACCCTCAAGAACTTAGTCGTAACTTCGTCTCATATCAATCCGATAATACATTCCATAATTGTCAGTACCAAATCAGATTTTCTATACCTTCTAGCCATCTACGAAGGTTTACAATGTCCAAATTATTTACAAGCTGCATTGCGTTAAAAGCCACCCAATAATTTATCAAATTGACATTCCATAAAACAAATCCAAGCAATTATTCAAATCTATTTGGTCATCCTCCCTCCAAGACAAGATGGTAAACATCATAAAATATTCAGTAAGATATAATCATGGTTTTAACAAATCAAGAGAGACCCTCAAATAGTCCAAAAACCAAATTCCATAAGACTACTTCCAAATCTCTAAATGTTTTAATAATGTTGGTTCTCAATAAGATAGGATTCGAGTCGTCGAATTTTAGTGACTTAGTTGAAAGTGTTAAATCCTATCTCATAGTCCTTTCACCAGTAACATCATGTCCAAGTTAATGAGCTTATAACGTCCTTACCTCATTTCATTATTTATGTTGTCATAGGATCTCTTCGACGGCCCCATCAAGTCGTACTATGTTCATTTTCTCAACCTCATCAAGTTCTATCTCGGCTAGTCATATATTCGTCAGGGTTTGACCAAGTCCTGAGTTTGAGTTCATTTAATTATGTTGATCATATCCGTACTTTGTGTTACTAAAATCGTCTTCACTTGGCCCTTTCGGTAGACTTTCCAAATTGAGAATTCTTCTTTTTTTTGTCGTCACAGTCATGTCGAGTTTGTAATTTTTCGTTCTTTTTATAGTAATAGACCTTCACTCTAAGTGTAGATTCATTCCCCTTTTGACACTAGTTAAAACATAAAATCCGTTCAACAAATAAAAATCGTTTTAAACTTTCAATGCTCATTCCAAGAACACCTTTGTAGGCAACCCTTCCTTGAATTTAATTAAAGCATATGAATCTCTATCTTCTTAATTAATTCTTTTCCATCTTTCATTCTAAAGTGTGCACTTGTAAGAAATTCCACTAGGGTCAATTATATGATATAAATTTCAAACATAGAACAAGCAATACTATCAAAGACACCTTTGTGAAAAACTTCTATTTATTGAACATAGTCCATAACCCCATTTGTATAATTACAACATTTCCTTTGAATGAATACATGCATATACTTCTTTAATTCATTTTGAAACCTTCCTAACCAACTAAAATATCATAAACCTTTTCAAGACATGTTATAAGGACCTTCTAACCAACTAAAATATCATAAAAATTATCCAGACATGTTATAAGGACCTTCCTAACCAACTAAAATATCATAAACATTCTCAAGAAATGTTATAAGGACCTTCCTAATTGTTTAACACAACAAATAAATTGTGATAACACCTCTATTTTCTCTTCTATTTATTGCATAAAATAAAGTGCTTATAAATTGATTATAAGGCTCTCTATTTAATAAATTTAATAAAATAGTACATATACTGCATATAAAAATTTTTCTCTTAATTAAATAGAATACTTATACCTACACTTCTATTGTAAAGACACTTCATTATTAATATGACACCCATAGAAAAATGGCAATCTAAACTAATAGCACATGCATTGCATATATAACTTTTCTCCTTATTAAATTTAACATCTATAATTCAAGATACTATTCTTTCCCTAAGCTTAGTATGAACATATTCGAAGTTTAATGATTCCTATGAACATAGTCACCATTCTTCCTTTGAAGCATATTATAACATAATAAATTAAATGATATCAATTCATAACATCTTCATCTTGTTCAAATTGGGATGGGATGTATTTCTAATTTTTATTTATTTTTAACCAAAGATGCTATTAACTCTCTAAAGCTTATTATGATCATATCGAATTCTAATGATATACACCCATAAAAAATAAAAATAAATTACCACTTTTAACGAGATTGTAAAATAATGTATTCCAACTACACTCCAATTCTATCATTCCACTCCCGTGTGAATTTCAGATCTTACTCAAAGCATTCGAAGTAACTCCTAGTAGATATTACTTAAATTTTTATTATAATTAAAAGATAATCTTTAGAGACGTTACTTACCTAGTGACTCATCAAGCAACTAATGACACGATGACTGAGAATAAAAGGAGCTTAAGTTACTAAAGGTACCACTCTCACATAACGGAAAAAGAGCAATTGTAACTGGACACATACATTAATATTACAACTGTCATAGTGATACACTCGTCACTAATCGGCCCAGTAAAGATATCCAGCAGAGACAATCTACGGCCGGTTCACCGAAATTGTCAATGGAGAGGGCACCATACGCAGCACCCGAGGGTTTTTTTGCTGATGTGTCGATAGCTTGTGCGCACGAACTAAAATCAAAATTTAATTCTGGAAGAGAGTTGAAGGGCAACGACAGTTTATGATTTGCATGGTTTTAATCTGAGAGTTAGATCGAGAATCGTTCTGCGCATAAGGGAAAGATATTCCCATGATACATGCCTGCTTTTGGGCAGAGGACAGAACTGCCAATTCGGATCTCAAGTTGAACCAGGAGATCGAATCGCCTTCTAAAAGTTTGTTGCCGCCGAGTATTGTTCGTCATTGTACCCACAAATAGGTTAGCTGGATACACAAAAGCAAACTGGAATCAATAATTTCACCATACAACGATGGTCCAAAAGGAACGAGCTGCAACCAACATATATAATATCATAAACTGATAGGATAATGTTGAGCATATAAACCGACTCAAATCGTTTAGCAGGGGTAAGAAGGTGTTAAGGTAGATATTACTGGTTTGACTTGTAGAGGTAAATCTCAGATCTCAAACACAGAGAACGCTTAGCCCAGAGCTTCCTCTCCAGAGCATTCAATTTTTTTATTTTTCTTTTATATAAAATAGAACATACAAATATCGTCTACCATAATTTAAATCGGAAGGTATACGGAGGCCAAATCCCCAAATTCTTCTTATATAACATAGTATATATATATAAAATAAAGAAATAATTACAGAGTTGAAGCGAAACTATATGCTGAAACTGGATCTATAATTTATTTTTATAAATATAGAGCATAAAAAGAAACATTCCCAAGGTTAAATTGAAACCATACCCTGTCATTGGATCTACCCATTCCAGCCAAGTAAAATGCATAACATCTCTGTAATTAAACAGATCTATATTCTCATAATCATCTATTCAACTATAAGCATTTTAACAAAATAGGCTAACGACCAGACCTGGTCCAGTGCCCTCAAGGCTTGACCTGCTCTGATACCAAATGTAGGGACTCCCATTTCGGGTTACCCAAAATGAAAAAAAAAACTTCCACGGAATTTGAACATATAAATATAATTAATTTCAGAACTTCCAGTATGATTTTTCAAAAGAAGATATAGAGGCCACAGATCTAGTTCTATCTATTGCAATACATGAATGTCAATAAATAAAAACTATATACCCATATTTATTCATTCCACCACAAGAGTTAGCAAAATAAATAACTAAATACTTCAAACCTGTTTTCGACGGTTGGTCCAGCGAATCGATGGAGTCCTCGAAATGGTTTCCGCATGATCCAGTCCAATTTCCTGACGAAGTACCGAGTGACTCCTCGGTTGACCTCCCTACCGTATCGGGGTTACTCTCCTTCACCCTGAACCCTCGAGCTAATGGGGTCGTAAGAACACACAAGCTAGCCTCCCGAAAGGATCTCCCAATCCCTGTTCCAGCTAATCCCAACTGCAAGGATCATAACATAATCTGAGATTATGATGACCATCCAGCATTAGCGAGAAAGAGATGTCTTTATCTCCTTCTCCTCCCTCATTATATAGACAAAGCCTGTGTACCATGTGTCTATCCATGCACATATTTAATTTAATTTAAAATTTTAATTTCCATTATTCTCAAATACATGTGTCTCAATGTCTTCAATGTACACCTAATTCCCTAAATCAGTCGGAGTTAAGTGTAGGAGAGTTCTACTCCTCTTTTGTTTCTCAAATAGTTTACTAAAAACCTTTTTTAGTAAAATAAAAATAAATGTTATTTTTATTTAATTGATAACGAAATTTATAAAAGACAAATGTTTCTTTTATTAAATAACATCTAATATAAATATTCTCTTTAGTTCTTTTTATATTTTACTAGAATATTCTCTCTTGAAGTTAACTCCTATTACTATTCAAATCTAAGAGAACTTTCATAGGAATTTCTAGTTTTTAGTTCTTATTCTATTCCTTCAATAGAGTAGATAAATAAAATAGTTTAGATTAAACTAAAAAGTTTTATTTTTAAACAAAAGAATAAAGAATAAAGTTTTCTGGCATTTGTCTTCTTAATTTAAAGTCACCTGAATTTATTTTTGATGAGTTTTCGATTTCTTTATTTTAAATAACAATTATCTTTCTCTTGTCCAGGTGCCTCTTCGGTGGGACCTTCTGACAGTTTCATTTCTTCCTTCTTATGGAGAGTAGTACGTAGTGACGAGGAACCGTTACTACGATCTCTCAACTACGCTCCTTGGAGAGTAAGGGATGTTGAGGGATAAGGCTCTCCTTATTGCGCACCCCTCAACTCACCGTACGTGACCAAATCATTATGGACTTGCCCGTACGGCATACGCTTCCCCGGGTGAGCTGAAACGGATTCACCCATACATGGATTGCTAATCCAGTGTCAACAGTCAGTCTTCGTACGCCTATGTGTTCTTTTCATTCTTACGACCCCTAAAATTCCATTGTGGGTCAGTCGGTATATCGTCTTACCTTCCACTGCACACACTCAAGCGCACATTAGTAGCGCTGCACTATATAAAATATTTACATCATTCATTCTAGTATCTCAGTCAGTCGAGCATACAAATTATTCATCATTTATCATTTTCTTAGTCAGTCGAGTATATCCATCATTCATCATTCATCTACTCATTTTCATCTCTATCAGTCAAGCATAAATATCATTCGATCATTTCCATTACATAATTTCTCAGTCGGTTGAGCATATATTTCATTCAATCGTTTCCATTTCATAATATTTCAGTCATTCGATCATATACAACATTTTGTCATCATTCATTATGCTAATCATTAACCAAATCATTCATTCATTTATTATTTTTAAGCACAGCATCTACTTCTATAAGTGTTGTTCACTGTGTCGTTTTCGTTTATCATTTGTCGTCAAGCAAATGATCATGTGTTCCTCAGTCATTCAAACATTTCAAATATTCAAAAGACCATTCTACTAAAGTTTATCTGGTCAGGTCATTTGGCAAGTGTCCTCAAGTCTATGGCCAGTCAAGGTACCAAGGCGGGCATTATAGAGAGAGAATTGTTTTTAAAATCGTATGTTGCATATATAGTCTTTGCGTTCATGTTTGCAGAGGTTCAACAATCCACAACCCTAGGATCAATTCAAAGCCTTATGGAACTGCAACATGCCCAGTTGCTTGACAAGTCTCCAATCAGTGATCTGCAAGGTTTGCAAAAGGCTAAGTTTTCAACTCCGTTGCCAACACATTGATTTTTTTGCAATATTTGGTTACAAATCCAATGGTTTTATTTTTTGATGTCTTGATGTGTTGATGTGTGCAGAGGTGCAACACTCCTTGTTCCTGGCACCAATCCAAGGACATGGGGATATGCAAGGAATTATTACGTTTCTTACTATGCCAGGTAGGTCTCATGAAACTCTCATAAATCCCTAATCAGTTTTGGTGAGGCTATTCCAAAATTAGCTTCTATTAATTATTATTTTAGCAAGATATGAACTTCCTACACTGAACTATTCTTTTCAAAAAATTAATATGCTCTTAACTATTATTTTAGCATGATATCAACTTCTTGCTCTGAACTATGCCAATATGGTCTATAGTGACTATTTATTTTTTTAATTCCAGATACAAGTAATTTATTGAGGGGTTGTCCTCCTTCCAAACATGCCCAACGGGTTGACAATTCTCCTATTGGTTATCTGCAAGGTCTGGATAATGTCATGGTTTGTGCTCATTGTCAAATACCCTTTATGCGTCACCATCCTTTAACATATGATGTGTTGATGTGTGCAGATGTGCAACACTCCCTGATCCTGCCACCAATCCAAGGCCATGGGGATATGCAATTCCATCCTCCTACCGAACATGGCTGGTTGATTTCCAAAGCTCAATTTGCAAAGAGAAAGCAAAGGGAGCAAATTAGTTCTACAAATGCAATGCCACATGCTAATAGACATTGAAAGAATTTGAGTGTTGGGATTTAATATTCTGTGTAAAGATTATGTCCAAGTGATTTAACCTTCTCTGTGATCTAAAATTATGTTATTTGGTTAGTTAATTCAATAAGGTTACTTAATGCAATAAGGTTATCTCTATGAGTATCTGTTGTAGTGTGTAGTTGGTGTATGGTTATCTTGTATTTTATGCAAATAATAGTTAAAAAGAGGCATTTTTTGAGAGATGGAAACAAGATTTTAGAACTCTGAAGTCATTGTCCCGTCTCGCTGAAAGACTAGAGACATTATTGAATATACTAAGTAGGAGTATATTATGTTTTTCAGTTTCCATTTTACATTGTAAATAATATGAGTCCTTTGAGATCAGAGAGAGCTATTTGATTTCTTATATCGCAAATAATTTTGCAGAAATTGCTTGCACCATATTTCTTGAAATATGCACCCTTGTCTAAATAACGAAACCAACTCAATCTCAGTGCTTTTCTTTAACTCTTAAACAATACTAAACTCAAGAATACTTGCAATAAAATTGTTGAATTAAGACAAGGTAGAGCCTCCTTAAAACTAGAAAAGCACCTCTAAAACTTACCAAAATATGCTAAAGTTGGTGCAGGCATGATTCCAGCATGCACACGCCCTAATCACAATCTACTTAACTGCTGCTACTAAGCACTCATACTCAAAAAAGGACTACTAGACATATCTGTTGAATGGGTCTCCCTTTTGCAGGAGAACCAAATTTGGAGCAACCAGGTAACACCAACCAGGGAATGCCGATTTTCTTCCAATCATAGGTAAATCAAGTTTAGTAATTGGATCCATGAATTCTAATCAACCAACTTGCTTTTATATATTATCCACCCTGGAATGTGAGAGATGTCTATTTTCCTAAATCTGAGTCCAAGTCTGAGTTTTAAAACATTGATCAAGATACAAAAATAAATGCAACATCTGTAGCAAGAATAATTTGGCATTCTACCTCACATACGACCTCAAGATTGAAAGCACAATCCACACAAAATTGGTATTTTTAATTTCCCATGTCAATAAAAATATGCTCATGGAAAATAATTGATCAGTTTATAATGGTAATTCAAGAGATTGATTTGGTCAATTTAATTTTACCGAGAACAAGTACTTGTAAAGAAGTTCAACAAAATTACTGAATAACAACTATATCTAGGCATATGCCTAAGCTTTAATCATATGCTTGTCCTTTTTCCTTGTTCATAAAATTTATTTGCCATGACATATTTAAGCGAGGGAAGTTTGAACCTTTATGTGCATTGTAGGGAAATAAGATATAGTATTGCAGTCTTACCTCTACTGGGTGAGGAAGTTCTTTTAGTTTTGCACTAGTTTTCAGAGTCTTGATTGCAGCTAGTGCACAAATTATACCCAAGGAGCCATCATACATTCCAGCATCAATAGCTGTATCCTATTCCATCCAAAGTGATAGTTGTTAGTTTTTGAAATACTGTAAAAACAAGAAAATATGCCATGAACAACATGTTTCTCTATAATTATTTACAAAATATATTTAATTCATATTTAGTGTTATCACCAAATGAGATCCAATTAGTAGTGCCAGTGCACTGGCATTTCCTCCATCAGTGCACCCATGTACATTTCCCATTTGATATACCCATCTGAAAGGACAAAGCTAACTCAACACAACTTTTTCCTGTCTAGTACTTATCTCCATATGAATAAGTTCAGGTAAAGGAAAAGATAATATACGTTCTCAAACCAACATCTTTCATCCACTCTTCTATTAGAATTCCAACCTTAATTGATGCAGAGATCAAGAAAGTGCATTGAAGGTATTTATTAGAATCGCTAACATGGAGACATCATGCAAACAATCAACAAAGCATTCCATCATTAACATAGTATAAAACAAGTGAGATGCATTCTATAGGAAAAAGATGGATGCGTGACATGCCTTGAACTATATATTGGGAGAAAGCAATTTCTAACATAGGGAGATGAAATTTGAATAGTTGTTTCTCAAATTTGTGTGAAGGATTTCTTGAATTTTCAAGCTCATATTGAAGCATTGAAAAATATATTCTTTTGATGATGAAAATTACTTTGAAATAAAAACATATTAGCAATGATGACTATGAAGCTTGACAATTTTTGTTGTTTAAAACAATGATAACAATGCAATGTCGTATATCTCATTGAATTTGCTATGTCACAAGGACAACAACACATAGGTAGATATATAAGTATGTAAGGACATTGTTAATAGCAGTAATCAATTCAGGGATGAAATTTGTTTCCAGGTTTGTAATATGGCTTGTATACAAAGGTAAAACTTGCAGAAATATTATACAACTTCATTTGAATACAAGTTTTCCCTATATTTTGGAAATAAGGAAATAAGAAGGATTTCATAGGAAAGGAACATAGAATTTTATATACCAAAAACAAATGGTATCCTAAACCTTTCGATCCTATATCTATAAGTTTTTCACAAATGCTCTTTTGATCAGTTACATACTTTTTCTGACTCAAGGAACATCTTCTCAAGGCTTTAGTTCAACACACTTGAAAGCATAACAGGGAGGCAAAAAGAGCTTAACATCATGTTTGGTATAGAGATGAGCAAATAAAGAACTAATATTTCAGGTGGGCATGGAAACTAAGGAATATTTCAGTTGTTGTGTAATCTAAAGTTTAAACTTCACTGTGGCTGGATCAGCTATGTGAATGGTACATTTGGTTCTATTTTAATGCATATAGAATGATCAACATGGGAATGACACTATTTATTTCTAACAGCATAAACATGAATGTAAGGAGCTGTGATCATTGAAATCTGCTATAATTGATTATCATTGTATTTAAATAATAAACACCGATTTATCCTATTTACAGCTTAATTTTTACTGGATCTGACATTCTTTTTCTTGTATAGGCTGATGACCAAGACTCCCTACATATCCTCTCCTGTGCCTATGAAGTCTGAAGTGGAAGAGGAACCTTCTGGGTCTGCCTCTCCTCTTCTGTCATCTGGAGATTTGCTACTCCATCTTCCTCGCATTGCATCTCTTCCTCAGCTTTTTATCCATGCTTCATATGAGATGGCTACGAGGAATGATCCAAATGGAAAAGTTGGAGGCACCTGATTGAGATGATAGTTATTTTGGTGGGGTGCCATGATTAGCTAACTACATACTGTGATTGGAATGAGGAGCTTTCTTGCTACTTCGATTCAAAGATTTGCAGGGTCCTAAATAATAGAGTTGAGTTGAGAAAATGCAGTTTAGTCGTGATTCATTTCAAAATTTGTTGGTTTCCAATCAATTGCCAATATCGATCAACATATGTGCAATGGAACAGTCTTTGGAATGACATTCGATGTACTTGTATTTTCTTTTTATTGTATATTTGTACATGGCCACTTCTGAGTACAATTTAAGTTAATAAAATGCAAGGTCTGTACAAAGTCTGGTTCCCAAATACTAGAATGATTTCAAATTATGATTATTAATAATAATGAAGCATGATTATTGATTCCATTATTCTGGTTGTGAATAAATTGATCAACAAATCCCACTTAACACTATAAAGCATATGTTGGATATTATGCTATTATGTAAATATTATAATTTAAAAAAAAAACAAGTATAACATGCCAATTCTGTGAAGTAGGATCTTATGACAGACCCAACCATATGACAGACCCAACATGCCAAGTATAACATGCCTTATGACAGACCCAACCCTACATCTATTTTAGTCTTGGCATCTGCACCCTTATCTCTAGACTTTGCATGATGGATTGTCTTTAATAAGTGAACTCCAGGGAAGAGATAAGATCTCATTGGGATTTGCGCCCTATAATTAGCATTCATGCGCCTTCCTTAATTATAATTACACTTAACACTCTCTTTCCCTAACTGTTTTGATACATTTCATGGAACACAAGAAAACTCGTGAATGTTTACAAGGGAAGGTCGTCCTTTGATCTCCTTCTGTTTATCTGCAGATATGAATTCTCTAAACCAACCTGCAATCATCATACCTGTCTTTTGATTTTGTTGATGCAATTTTAGCTAAATTTCTTTAATTTATAAAATGAAGCTAAATAAATACTCTAATAGTAGTCCTAAAACAATTCCTTTTGTTGTATGAGAACATGCTTGTGACATCCCGTAAATTTCACAAAAATTAATTTTTTTTAAAATAGCAATAAATACTGTAATTGCTAATGCGGAAATAAAATAATTGCTAAACCTATTAACTAATAACAACTTAACGATAATGACACGTCATCCTTCTTTAAACAAATACGACATTAGTTTTGCTTGTGTTAGCTATATTTAAATTTTCTTGCGATACGCTCCTCTAGACATAATACTAACAATTTTCTTTGGCTGATGACAAAGGGGTCCTACGAGGTACCCTGAGGTTTACTTAGCTATGATAGCTAAAGCATTTGAACCTGTTTCCTTGTGCAGAAACACAGGTAAGAACATCACGACAAATCAAGTGTTAAGAGTAATTATGTTTTTCAATTATTCGTCAATGTATTGTGAAAACTCTAAGTACTTCCTTGCATGAAAGTTATTAAACGTATGGATCTTTGTCTTACTTCTTGTTTACGTGCTAGTTTACAAGCTTATCATTTCTATTAGAATCCTATCGTCATTTAGCCATTATGCAAGGAGTAGTAATATCATGTGCATTATACTTACACTATAAGTTCTTGATTATGTGCTAGATTCCAATGTACACATGGATTCACTTGAAGTCATCAAAATAAATATATTAGCTTATACATCTCTCAATTTATAATTTATGAAAAATCATTCTAATATAGCAAATGTTATTATCATAATTATGATTATACTATTGTAATTTGCAACATTATGGGATTGAGATCTTTTTAATTTAATGTTTATGCTACATAATCTTTTGTCAAAGAGATGACAATATGAACAACCATTACGACGTGCATAAAAATGAAAGCTGGATTATACATGAAGTATTGAAGGTCTTCTATAATCAACGACCTTTATCAATTGAGCAACAATATACAAAATATATAAACTATGCATTTGATGACCAATACTTTGGCATGAAATAAACATTACAAAGTAACCCTAAGTATTTGTACTAACATTTAATATTGACAGGGGTAATGAATGTGATGGTGTTTTCGTACTGGAAGTTTGTCGAAACATGGTCATGGCATTAAATTCACCTACCTGCTATGTGTAGTGGAAGTCTTAGGTCGATGCCTTCATGTCTGAAGGTCACGTGTAAGAGCTCACAATTAGTATTACGATGCTGAGCTGTGCCATACTTTAACCCTTGGTCTGGTGGTTTGGCAAGGTGGTGGATGTGATAATCAATAGGGTATTCAATGCAGTGGTTGCCCGAACTTCAGTGTGCCTGGCTAGCATCTCCTCCATCGTTGATCTCACATGATCTTGGGCTTTGGAATGAAACCCTAGTCTTTCGTTGTAAGTATCGTTGAAGTGTTTCTTGACCTTCATTTCACATGTTAATGGAAAAGTAGAGAGGCCAACAGACTGCTAGAATGTAGGGTTTGGAAGTTGGGGTTCGAAGGACTCCTTACTCGAATTCGATCCCTTGACATGTTGGGAAAACTTCTTAGTTTCAGGTGTAAGTCTACTCTTTCAAAAACGAGCCATAGTGCAACATTAGTAGTGTTTTTAGGAAGTAGTTTTCGGGGATTCTCTACAAGAAGTTTGTACTAGAGATCAATTCTTATAGTCTGAGTCTATTCTTTGTTGCATTGCTAGGTGGCTCTTTCTTCATTTGCTAACGATGCCTTTAATATGGGAGCTACAATACAAGGTAATGTTTTAATACTACAATGTTAATGCATTATGTTGTGTTAAAAAAATTATCCGTGAATTTTCTTGTTTTAACCTCTCAAGTTTTTATTGTGGCAGGTTTCACTTTGTCGAAAGGTTACTGGGTTTGAAAGCTTGTGAAATAAAGCTTCTCGACCACCGGTAAGCCTCGATGGGTCTTTCTTCTCGTCGGTTCTCTTGGGCTATGTGGCCTATGCTTGATGTTTTGACGAGGTCTGAGGAAAATTTCTTGGGAGAGGATATTTATCTGTTGAGGTAACTTTCAAGAGCCTCACGTCGTGTGTATAGAGGATGGAATCCTGGGCTCTTTTCACTATCCTACCACTGCAGCGTTTCGCTGTAACTTTCGTTGAAATCTAAACTTGTTTTATGATGAAAATTTCTAAAAGGGATGAACCCTATGTTGTTTAGAAATCTTGGAATGTTTCAGTACAAACTCTGTCGATATTTTGACTAAATTAAATTAATATAAATATTAGCTGAGAGCCAAGGGATAAATCGTTTCTATGAAACATGGAAGGTCTTCTGGTAAAAAAATTTGTTTATAATTTTGTCTGAGTGTTGATATGGAATTGAGTTTGCATAAAAATAATAGTTTTCCTGAACTGCTTCTATGTTTATGTGAGTTGATATTTTGGTTAGAAAAACAATGGTTATTCAGGCCGAGAGTCGTAGGTTAATTATTTCTCGATAGATAAACCCTGTGCTCGTATTGTTTTAAGTTTGAGTTTGGGAGATGATAATGTGACTCCATTTTGGTTTTGATCCATAACTTGAATGAATATTATGGTTGATAAAATAATAGTACTCTTGTCTGAAATTTATTGTATAATAGATAACTATTGTGAAAGTAATAGTTGGATAATAGTAATGTGTTTGGAGTTGGAAAACTGAAGTAAGGATTTGGTGTTTACATTTTTAAATGTTTAACCTCAAACTGAACGTAAGAAAATCTTAGGGTTTTAAAATCGAAAACTTGTTCTGATAACAAAAAGTAATAAAAGATAATCTTCTGCGGAAAATTTTTGGAATGCATAGACGTCGTTACATTTGATTTATATCTAAAGTTGCAGAATAAAATAGGAAACTTTGGTATTGAAAACATCATAGATATTCTACGTTGATATTTCAACTATTTTTAAAAGACAGTATAGTAAAGAAAAGAAATCAAAAGTTGTTAAAAGACTTTGATGATTGCATTTGCTATGTCAAAAAGAATATAAACCTAGAATATTTTATTCCTACCAAAGGTGGGGCATAACAACTTAGCCTTAGATAAAGAAATGTTAGGTTTATTTGGCAGCTTCTTATAATTCATGAATATCAATGAAGAAATAGAACGGACTTCTGACACTTTAAGGTTTTTGAATGAAATGAATGTAAAACGCATTGCATGTGAAATCTGGAAAGAAGTAAATAACCTAAGTGTAAACCCTAGGTTTTATACAGAAAAGTACTATTCATTTTTGACAATATGTGAAAGATAGCATTAAAATGCCTGTACGAGGAAATGTTATTTCAATCCTAAATCTAGACGTATAATCCATACCATAGAACATGATTGATAAGAAAATTTAGTGAAAGTCAACAGCATTAGTCTCTTCATTTATTTACTAGACTACTATGCAGAAGACAACATGGGGAAAAATACAGAGAAGATATTTAATCAATCATCTCACTTACTTAACCAACATTATACAAAATCATGCTTAGGTCAGAAAATGAAACATTTACTTCTGTATGCTATTAACTGTAAGTACTAAAACTACAAATGCAGAAAATCATATGATTGAAAATAAACATAATAGAATAGTAGAACCTAGTGAATGTAGGAGAAACAAACAACCCAAGGAGCCTATTCCACCCAACCTATTCCTGAATACAACCAAATTACTTGCCTTAGGACCCCCGAGCTTGTTCACTGAACCACTAGGATGAAGAACCTATAGAAACTTTAGGTCATCCACTTGCAATAGCAAGTTGGATCATTCAGTCCTATAGAATTAGCATTCAAAGAGACCTGCACGAGCACCTATGGTTCCCTTCTAAGAATATTTTCAGCAGCCTCACAATGCACTTCCACTTAGCCTCTCTATTCGAATCTCTCAGTAATCACCTGATACACTTGAGGAATTATTTCTGCATAAAATAATGTAGAGCTCCCTGCTCAATTCAAATCGCCTTATCTAGGCTGCCTAGGCCTTTTTAGTGGTTAACCTGGTCATTAATGAGCTAACAGCTTTGCTCCAACAATCTTGGGAATAATGCAACAATTTTAGGGGTTGTTATCCCATAACCAACTGCTAGTGGTGGAGTGAAAATGATGACATATGTCCCATGCCTTCTAACAACTTCCATTCCTCCTAGTGGGTCAGTGAACACTCATTTAACAATTCCCTTGGGTGTTTGTCTCCTGTTTTAATTTATTAAATAATAATAATATATTATTACAATCTTCCTTGACCATATTTGGTCATAATTACAAAACTTTGTAATTATAATTTAACATAATGGTTTTGCAAATAAAATAAATAGTCTCAAAATTTGGGTAGCTGACATACACCCCCTCTTAAGCCTCAACATCGCCCTCGATGTTTTTCATGCATTTTCTGAGTGGTCCTGAAATAGAGTTGGGTATGCTACTCACATACTGCTCTCCAACTCCTAGGTTGCCTCTTTTGGGATAAGGTGCTTCCATTGCACCTTTACCTTCCTAATGGTGCGATTCCGGAGTACAGTTTCCCTCCTTTCGAGGATACAGTTCGGTTCCACCTGAAAATCGTCGTCTTGTTCCACCTATACATCATTCCAATTTATAACATGAGTAGTATCGTGTATATATTTATTTAAAACTGAAATATAAAAAACATTATGTATTTTTAAATTTGGTGGCAAAGCCAGTTGGTATGCCACAGGTCCTACCGTTGACAAAATTTCAAAAGGACCACAATACCTAGGTGCCAATTTGGAACAACTTCCCAATTTTAATGAGCTTTTCCTGAGTCTTACCTTAATGAAAACATGCTCACCAACCTGGAACTCTTTATGAGTCCCTCTAAGATCTACTTGAATCTTTTTCCTATCTTGGGCAGCTTTAAGATTTCTTTGTACCTGTTGCACAGTTAGTTATATTTCCTTCAACAATTCAGGTCATAATATAACTCTATTAACTCGGTCATTCCAAGAAATTGGTGTATTACATTTCCTACCATAAAGAATTTCAAAAGGGCTAAGCCTGGCTGATGCATGGTATTGTTTGTTCTATGCAAATTCTGCTAAATCCAAGTAGTCCTCCCACTTACCAGGCTGGTCCTTGACATACATCCTTAGCATGTCTTCCAATATCTGATTCACTCTTTCTATCTGTCCATCCGTTTGTGGATGAAATGTTGTGTTGAAGTTTAAGGTTGTATTCAACCCTTTAAACAAAGATCTCCATAAGTTTCCAGTAAACTTAGAATCACGATCTAAAACTATCACTTTTGGTATTCCATGCAATCAAAAAATCTATTTCATGAAAATTTATGCAATGTTTGGAGCCTTATGAGTAGTTTTTACTGGTATAAAATGTGTTGCCTTGCTGAGTTTATCCACTACCACCATGATGGAATCATTTTGTTTCTGATTCTTGGGTAGTTCGGTAACAAAATCTATTCTTATGATCTCCCTTTTCCAGTTAGGTATAGGAAATGGCTGTAACAGCCCGGCCGGATGCTGATGTTCAACCTTTACTTTTTGACAATCAATGCATTGAGCTATATATTCTGCTACTTCATCTTTCATCCTGGGCCAATTATACTCTTTCCGTAACATGGTTATGGTTTTCTGATAACCTAGATGGCCAAAATAATGACTTTTATGCATCTCATCTAGAATTAGAATTTTCATGTAGGGTACGTTGGGCACATATAATCTGTTCTTGTACAACAACAATCCATTTTCTTTTAACCTGTAATCTGCCATAGAATTTTCAGAATTACTTTTTGTCGTCCTTTCATGTAAATTTTTGTACTCTTCATTAGTTTTAATCCCTTCAAAAATCTGATTTTCTAAATCTGTTGTGTATGTACTGATGGCTGATATAAAATTTAACTTTCCATTACGACTTAAAGTATCAACAACCTTGTTCTCTTTAGCCTTTATATGCTGAATTTCAAAATCATATTCACTTAGAAAGGTTAGCCATCTAGCCTGTCTGGTATTCAAGTTGGTTTGATCTAGTAAATACTTCAGCCCCATGTTATCTGTCATCAAAGTAAATTTCCTGCCAATAAGGTGGTAATGCCACATTTTTAAGGTGTGTATTACTGCTAATAATTCTATATCATCTGTAGAATAATTATTCTCATGTATTTTCAGCATTCGAGACTCATACGCAATAGCTTTTATTTCTTGTGTTAGGACTCCACCGAGTCCGTCATTACATACGTCGGTGCATACTACAAAATATTTATTAGGATCTGCAATTCTCAGAATAGGTGCTGTACTTAGTAATTCCTTCAACTTCTTAAAATTGTCTGCACACTTTTGATCCTACACAAACTTCTTCCCTTTCTTCTCTAAGGAGGTTATGGGGTTTGCGATCTTCAAAAAACTTTCTATGAATTTCCTATAATATCCTGTAATCCCCATAAATGACCGTACATCCGACACATCCTTAGGAATCGGCCATTCATTAATGGCTTTTATTTTATCGGGATCAACCGAAATTCCTTCCTTAGAGATTATGTGACCTAAATACTGAATCTTATCCTTGCGAAAGTAACACTTACTAAACTTGGCATATAACTGATGATCTCTCAGAACTTGTAAAATAATACGTAGATGTTCGTCATGTTCTTCCTTACTTTTAGAATATACTAGAATATCATCTATGAACACAATGACAAACTTATCCAAATATTTGTGCCGAATATTGTTTATTAAGCACATAAAAACTGCCAGGGCATTATTCAACCCAAATGGCATGACTACGAACTCATAATGTCCATAGCGAGTTCTAAAGGCTGTTTTAAAAATATTCTCATCCTCCACACGAACTTGATGATATCCTGACCTTAAATCAATTTCGAAAATATCCTGGCTCCACACAGTTGATCAAATAGATCGTCGATGCGGGGCAACGGGTATCAATTATTGATTGTCAGTTTGTTTAGTTGGCGATAATCTATGCAAATCCTTAAAGTGCCATCCTTCTTCTTAACAAAAATAACAAGTGCTCCCCAAGGAGACACGCTGGGTCTTATATAGTTTTTATCAATCAGTTCCTTCAACTATGATTTTAACTCATTTAATTCCAATATATTCATCCTATATGGATCTTTGGAGTCTGGTACCACACCTAGTATCAGCTCAATGGTAAAATCTAAATCCCTCTTCGGGTGTAATCCTGGAATCTCTTCTGGAAAAACATCCAGGAATTCTTTTAGGACATGTGTATCTTCTAGTTTCAGTTTGTCTCTTTTGTAATTAACTCCTCATGTACTACATTCACTACGAACATCTGACATCCTTTTCTAACTGCTCCTTTTACTTGCATAGCTGAAATCTGTCTAAGTGATGTCTTTCTAGGAATATCTTTCACTTCTACTGTTTCTCCTTCATCATTTAGACAGGTAAAAATTTTCTCATAACAATTCAAAATAACATGATGTGCTTCTAACCAATCCATTTCAATTAAGATGTAATAGGATCCTAAAGGTAAAACATTTAGCTTGGTTTGTGTCTTTAACTGATTCATAGATAAAACACAACTTTCAACAAAATCACACTTTTCTTTTTGTTCCTGTTGCTAGTCTAACTAGCTAGGATTTATTAAATTTTTTTGTTTCCAGATTTAAATTCTCTACAATAGCTCGAGATATATAACTCGGGCTAGCGCTTGGAACAATAAAAATAGAAATAGGGTGGTTTTGTAGCATACCTTCAAACTCTACCATAGAGACTTGATGCTCCGCTTGCCTGTTGTCTATGGTTGCATTAATTCTGGGCATCTCTCTTGTCAAGTCTCCCACAGTAGGTTCAGCTTTTATGGAGTGAATAATATTGGCTGTCCGCTTCCTATTGGGACAATTTGAAGCATAATGAGGACCTTGACACTCGAAACATTTTATAGGTGCCCTCTGGTCATTAGTCCTGGTAACATTGGGTGTGTTTCTAGGAGCTGTAAAATTCTACTGTTGATTATTTCTAGGACTGTTTCCTTGGAAATTTCAATTTGGAAAGTTTTTCTTTTGAAACCCAGAATTTCCACTGAACCTAAAATTCTTCTTCTTCAGCTCAAAGTTGTTTGGTTTATGATTTTTCCAGTTAGATATCCCTTCTCTTTTCCATTTAGTATCATAGCAAAAAGTTGCTTTCCTCTTGGCTTCTTCTAAGGTATTTGGATTGTCATACTCTATTATGTCCTTGACGTTGAAAGGTGGACAACTTAGATACCTCTGAATCTTTGGTTTCTCCTCCACAAGGTATGGCACATACCTTAGCAAATTAAGAAATTTTCTATTCAACTCTTTCATGTTCATCGTTCCCAGACTTAAATCATAAAATTCCTTGGATTTATCTTCATAATATTGTTCAAATAGGAATTTCTTCTTGAAGTACCATTTAAAAGTTCTCCAATTCACATCCTTGCCCTTGATGCCCTTCACTCTTTTGATGTCCTTCCACCAAATGTCTGCCTTCCCTATCAAGTTGTATATGGCCATCTTTACTTCAAAAGATTCTGAATAATCATAGATTTGAAAGTATTTCTTCAAGCCGGAAAGCCATGCTTTAGCTGTCTCTCCTTTCTCAGTTTCACCATTGAAAGTTGGGGGTTTGATCTTCCTAAACTCCCCAGAAATCTTTTCATACTGTTTATGGATTTTTCTTCTTGGTTTGTAATCCCCTTCGTTGCTATCACTCGAATAATTACATTTCTTTTTACGTATCTCATTTGCATCTCCTGATGATGTTGAACTGTTATTCTCATCATCAGTTCTCACTTTCTTACCCTTGTCCCTATGGGGTAAGTCTTTAGTCTTGGAGGTATTTTCAACCCTTCTATCTAGTTTGTCAGTTGGACACTGGTCGAAGAGTACTTGGTTCAGTTCCTCTTGTGCTTTCAAAATTCTCTCATTGTCCTGTTTAACAGACCTTATTTCTGCTTTGTTAATGTTTGGGCATTAATTCAATATACTCTAGGATCTTTACTGAGAGAATAACATGTACAGCATATCAATCATATCAAGCATGTCAATCATGTCAAGAGGCAAACATAAGAGACAATAGACACACAGAGTTTCCATGGGGAAAACCCTAAGGTGAAAAACCCCACAACTTCCTCATAGATAGATAGAGAAATAATACAACCAAAGTACAACCCAAGTACAAGAGATAGTCTTCTCCTAGCAGATGATCCTCCTGCTCACATGTGCGCCACTTTCCGAGTGATGTAGAAGTGAGTAATGGGATGTCCAGATAGAGATCTCCCGATCTCTATTTATACTTGTCCTGTCATGCCCAATAAACTAATGGGGCCGACTTGTCTAGCTTAGTCTAATAACCCATGGTTAACTTAACCAGGGCCGACCCCACACATGGTGGTCTAATAACCCATCATCAAGTTACGATAATTGTCAATACAAATGACGACACTTCCTTATAGAGGAATAAAACATCTCTATAAGAGTACAATATACATAGATGAAATACATAGGGGAAATACATTCCGAAGTTACATATACATCAACACTCCCTCTTAACTAGGAAGGTATTTCTCGACACAGATCTGCTAGCACAAGTCTTCTTCTCTGGATCATCATCAGCGAATCATCGTCTTCGAATCATTGTCGTCATCACTGCTGCTCCTATCTCAATCAATCTCTGAATCTACTCGTCATAGGATGTTCTACAGAGCTAGTCCTTTTTCATACTAGATGTAGGCCGACCACCTGCAGGTCTTCATCATCATTGGCCATACTATGGAATTCTTAGGACTTATTACGTGCATCAGAAAACCTCACAAGAGCATCCCAGGCTGTTACGGGCACACAGCTCCGACCTATAGGATCTCCCAGGGCACTATTATATGTGGTCACCACAAAACCTCACAAGAGAATCGTAGGCTGTTACGGGAACACAGCTTCGACCTATAGGATCTCCTAGGGCGTTATTATATGTGGTCATGGCAAAACCTCGAAAGAGGATCCCAGGCTGTTACGGGTACAAAAATCTGACCTATAGGATCTCCTAGGGCACTATTATATGCCATAGGAAAAAACCTCGAAAGAGCATCCCAGGTTGTTATGGGCACATAGCTCTGACCTATAGGATCTCCCAGGGCGCTATTATATGTCCTCCTAGAGCGATGCCTCAAAAGAGAATCCTGGGATGTTACGGGTACATAGCTCCGACCTATAGGATCTCCTAGACATGCTCATCTGCACAACCTGTTCCACGGCCACAGAGTATCATCCTGATACTCACCATACATCATCCTGATGTACACATGATCATCGTGATCATCATCACTGCATCGTCCTGATGCATGTCATTTGGAGCAACATCCTGAAGCTCATCATCTATGATCATCCTGATCATACAATGCATCCATCTGATACATACACAGCATCTGCCTGATACATATCATCATACAAGATCTACCTGATCATACAATGTATCCACCTAATACATATACAAACACATGATCCACCTAATCATACCTGATACATATCAACATACATGATATACTTGATCATATCCAACATACAACATGATGCATACATACATACATATAAATGATCCAACTGATCATATCCAGCATCCAACATGATGCATACATACATACATACATATAAATGATCCAGCATCCAGCATGATGCATGCATACATACATATAAATGATCCAACTGATCATACAGAGCAGAAACTAGAACATCGTCCTGATGTTCATCATCCAGCACTTATATCCACAGCCATGGGAAGGATCCTCCTATTACCATGCTTGGAATAGATCCAGCAAATGTGTCCATCACTTCTTCCTTGAAGTGTCGTCAATCTAAAGAACACCAAGCCTCTCTATGAAGTACTCGAACTTCACTCTGGCTAATGGTTTTGTCAGCACATCCTCAACCTGCTCATCCGTTGCAACATATAGGAGCTTCACTGCTCCTCTCTGCACCATATCCCTGATATAGTGATATTTGATCTCAATGTGCTTTGACATGTCGTGGAATACCGAGTTCTCAGACAACTTCACAGAACTCTGGTTGTCACAAAAGATACCAGTAACATCCAATGGGAGATCAAATAACTCAGACAGTAGCTTCTGGAGCCATACTGCCTCACAACTAGCCGAACAAGCTACAACATACTCTGCTTTGGTTGTACTCAGTGCTACGCAGGACTGCTTCCTGCTAAACCAAGAGATCACACCTGATCCCATACTGAAGCAGCACCCAAAAGTGATTTTCCTATCTATAGCACTGCCTTCCCAATCTGAATCAACATAACCCTGCAGGTTAAACTTTTGATTCGCATCATACTTGAGCCCATAATCAATTGCACCCTTCAGGTACCTCAGAATATGCTTTACAGCAACCGGGTGAACACCTCTAGGATCCGTTAGGAACTGGCTCAATGTGTTCACCGCAAAGCAAATATCTGGTCTCATGTTTGTCAGGTACATTAAGGACCCAATCATCTGATGATACACTATGACATCAACCGGATCAGATGAAGCATCACACAGAAGCTTTAGGTTCGATGCCATAGGTGTGGCCATGGCCTTGCTGTCCATCACCCCGAACCTCTTCAGGATCTCCACTGCATACTTCCTTTGTCCAAGGAAGATTCCATCTATACTCTGCCACATCTCCATGCCTAGAAAATAGTGCATCATCCCCAAGTCCTTCATCTCAAACTCAGTTGTAAGCTTCCTCTTGGTATCGGCAATCAAACTATCATTACCTGTTACAAACATATCATCTACATACAACAGTAGTATCACAGGATTTCCTTCCTCAACCTTGTAGTAAAGGTTGGAATCCACTTTACTCTTGGTAAAGCCCAAACTGGATAGAAAGCTATCTATCCTACCATACCAAGTCCTAGGAGCTTGCTTCAAGCAATACAAGGCTTTCTTCAACCTACACACATATGACTTCCTGTCATGTGTCTCGAAACCAAGTGGCTGCTCCACATATACTTCATCCTCGACTACACTATTCAAGAAAGCAGTCTTGACATCCATCTGGTGTATCTTCCATTTCATCACTGCAGCCAAAGCAAGTACTGATCTATTGGAGGTGTATCTGGCTACAGGAGCAAAATTTTCTTCATAGTCGATTCCTTCTTTCTGGGAGAAGCCACGAGCTACGAATCTCGCTTTGTATTTCTCTATGCTGCCATCTAATAGCATGCTTGATCTTGTAGATCCATTTAGAAGACACAACAGACTTCCCATCAGGTCTTGGGACCACATCCAAAACATCATTCTTCATGATCGACTGATATTCCTTGACCATGGCATCCTTCCATTCTTTATTTTCCGCTGCCTCTTCATAACTGGAAGGTTCTTTATTCATAATATCACAGTGTAAAGCAACATAGTTGGTATGTGATCTAGTTCTCTTCTTTGCTCTATGTTCTTCTTCTGGAATGCCATATCTTTCTGCATCTTGAATGAGCTCTCTAGCCCATGTAGGTTTCCTCTTTGTGAGAGTCCTTCTCATGAGGTGGATCTACAGGTTCTTGCGGATCTTCAATTTCACGATCAGCATCTGGAATTGCTTCAGTCATGGTAGTGTCTTGAAATCTGGTTTCCTTTGGTTCTTCATGATCTTCGACACGTGTCTTCCTTGATTTGATGAATGCTGAGTTTTCATCAAATGTTACATCCATGCTGACATCAATCTTCTTGAACCCTGGAAAGTATATTCTGTAAGCCTTCGAGCTTTCACTGTAACCCACAAAGATACCCTTCTTTCCTGAAGGATCTAGCTTTGACCTATTTTCCTTTGGAACATGTGTATATATAGGACAACTAAATATCTTGAGATGGCTGACTTCAGGTCTCTTTTAAGAGAAGACCTCTTATGGTGTCTTGTTGTCCAATATCTTGTGAGGTGTTTTGTTCTGCACATACACAGCTGTCCTAGCTGCTTCTGCCCATAGATGCATAGGCAGATCCTGGTCATGCAGCATTTTTCATGCTACTTCCATGATTGTTCTATTCTTTCTTTCTACAACTCCATTCTATTGTGGATTGTAGGGAGCAGTGAAATCCCTCTTAATTCCTGAATCACTGCATTGTTTCTTGAAATCACCTGAAGTGAATTCACCACCATTTTCGGATCTAAATGTCTTGATCTTCTTGTCAGTTTGATTCTCCATCAAGGTTTTGAATTCCTTGAACTTATCAAATACTTCATCTTTGTTTTTCAAGAAGTAGACCCAAGTCTTCTTGGAGAAATCATCAATGAAAGAGACATAGTATACATACAGGCTTAGTGAACTAGATGACATTAGACCGCATACATCGGAGTGGATAATTTCCAAGATCCCTTTTTCTTTAATTTCACTGCGTGGAAATGCCTTCTTAATGTTCTTTCCTTTTGCACATCCTTTGCAAACACCTTCATGCTTTGACTTGATTTCAGGAAGACTTTCTATAGCTTTTCTTGTAATTGGTAGTGCTCTGTAGTGCACATGTGCAAGCCTTCGATGCCAAAGTTCACTTGGCTCCATGGATTCATGTACCATGGCATGTTCAGGTTGTCCCTTCAATTTGTACAATCCTCCCTCTTGCTCTCCGATCACCACTGCATCATCAATAGTTTTTCCCTTTGGCCACATTAAGACTTGGCCATCTACAAATGCAACCTTCATGCCTTTTGCATCTAATGCAAAGATGGAGAGTAGGTTCTTCTTGAGCCTAGGTACAAATAAAAAATCTTTCATCTTCAAAGACTTCCCAGAGTCTAGATTATAGGACGCTTCCCCACTTCCTTTGATAGGTTATTGATAATCATCCCCAAGTTTCACCTTATGGGGTGATTCGTGTTCAGATAAATTTACAAAAGATTCTTTGAACCCAGTTGTTAGCTCTCTAGGAGTCTTTCTAGGTTGCAGTTGAAAGAGCCTGGTAACTTAATCTTATTCTCAATAATTTACTCAAAATGGATCAAGTCGGATGACTTAAATCAAACCTCACTCTCTCAAGACATGCATGAACACAACAAGTATCGACAAGGCTTTAAACTATCACTGCTCAAAAAGTTATAGATAAATGAAATTACGAAGAATGCTTATTTTACCAGCAGAAACATATACATAACATGTATAGGAATGGCCAAATAAAATAAGGAAGATACTTGCAGATTCCAATTTATGGATGAATTGACAAGCTGACAGACATCAATCATCAAACAAACAGAACTAACATGAATTCAATATTCAGGTGCAAGTAGGGAATAGCTAGGAAAATGAAAGTCTGAACAAATAATGGCAAAAGAAGCTTGTGTTACTATTATGGAAATGAGAAGCTTGAGTTTACAATGTATTAAAAAGTCTCCAAAATCGAACCTTTACTTGCTCTCAAGTTCTAGGCTTTATAGCCTTTACAACATCTTTCCAGATCCTAAGAAGCTGGATCGAATTTACTAAAGATAGAAGATCAAAACCGTTTTCAATCAACTAGGAAAAGATCCTTTTTAATTTGGCCAAACTGCTGAAAAATGGGGCTCAGAGATGGGTCCAGTTCTCCAAATCTATGACACCTGTATATAAATTGAAATATTTTATTGTAGATTGGTTTGTTGTGATAAAAAACCTCTCTCAGTTTTTTGAAATTCGTTTTCATTTTCCCGAGATCTGTATTTCAAAAACACATGTCAAACAGCGAAATTCTGAGATCCAAAAATTGGGGCTCAGAGATGGATTCGATTCTCCCAATATATGACACCTGTAGTAAAATTGAGAGAGGTTATTGTTCTCTGACATGTTAGGAACACAAACCTCCGCCTGTTTCACAAAATGATTCTCCAGTCGCTCAGAATAAGCATTTTAAAATGATGTCTCAGCATAGTAAAAACGCCATTTTTGCAGTAAATCTCCTCGTCTCCATCTTGATAGTCTTCATGTCTTCGACAACTGCAGCAATATTTGAAAACTGTAACAAGCCTTCAAAGGCTGATGAGTAAGGTTGAAACTGCCACCTGGAGGATTGATAGGCCATCTTTTGCCCAAAATAGACAAGAAGATTCCTCTTCTCACCTTGCTGGCGCCTTTCAATCTGGAACAGAATTTTGATCATGATGGCTTTAACGTTTATCTATCATTAGAAAATGTCCTCGAAGTGTTTGGATCAGCAAAAGTCAGGCCTTGTGCAAAAAATCATCCTTCTGCATTATTTTGTAGTTTCGGTAGTTAGAAAGGATGGATTTTGATTTTGTTAGCTACCGAAAGCAGAGCTTTCGGTGGCTAATGAACAATTCAGCGTGTTCGCCTAAACCACTGAGACCTTCTCTAAAGTGGTGAAAATGCCTCTCCTTTTGGTAGATTTGAGTAATTTTTCCTTTACGCTGTAAGCTGCTGTAAGCTAGGTTTTTAGTAGCTAATGAACAATGGCCATGTCCTCCTAAGCTACCGAAACCCGAAAATTCTGAAATAATAAAATTTGAAAAAATATTTGAGGAGATAACACCAGTCATGTGTTTAGAAGCCCCACTGTCAATTAACCAATCATTACAACCATGAAAAATAATACCTGTGAGTGCAAAGATTAGAACATATTCATCTTCGCTTGATGAGTCATCACTTTCTGCTCTAGCCTTCTTCCTGGGGGATTCATCATCCTCGGCAGCATGAGCATGATATTTCCTTTTGTTATTCTTCTTCTTCTTGTTGAAGTTGTTGTCCCTTTTGTTCTTGGGACAATCTACAGCAAAGTGACCCTTCTCATTACTTGTGAACCATCTTAGATCCTTCTTATTCTTTTGATGATAGTGAGTGGATCTCTTATGCTGAGAGTGCTCCTTCTTAGTCTTGCTTCTTTTGGTGTGAGCTACGAGAGCTTGATCTTCACTTCCCATATTTTATTCACTTCCCATATTTTATTCTCGGGCTACGAGCCTAGCCTCTTCTTGTGAAAATTCCTCCCACAGTCTACTGAAGGGGACCAACTTCTTTCTTGCACAGATTCCTTGGATAGAGGAATCGCATGACCTAGGTAGGCCATTTAGTGTGGTCATGACAACTTCGCCATTGTCCACAATTTCATCCACAGCTTCAAGTTGTTCCTTGATCTGAGAGACCTTAGAAAAATAAGATTGAATGGTCTCTCCATTCTAAAGATTTACCCCTTTCAATTGGTTCCATGGGGTCATCTTCCGATTTATGTTCTTCCCTTCAAATAGCTTGGTCAGGGAATCAAACATCTCTTTGGGTGTCTTCATAGATCAAACATGTGGGATGAGATGGTCCTTGATAGAATTAGCAATGATTCTCTTTTCCTTAACCAAGTTCTTCTTGTAAAGAGCCTTAGCCTCTTCTCCCTCTGGGACAGCGACCTCTTCACTTATATAAGTGTCCAACTCATTTTATTCCAGGATTAACCCAATCCTATACTTCCATGCTCGGAATTTATCAACCCCTTCAAGCTTGTCCTCAAGCTTGGTGTGGTGAGACATCTTAAAGAGTACTTCAAATGGAAATAGAGAAGATATAGGTCTTACCACTTGATTTGCTGAAAACTGGATCTGGTCCCGGATTAGGGTTTGTCAGAGAAACCCCAAAAATTCAAAATGTGAATTTCAACTTTCTAAAACGATAGAAAGATGCGCCTTGATGAGCTGATGAACCTGGTATATTCAGAATTTGAGATCTAGAAAGTTTCACCCTTGAGAAATGCCTTTTAGTCTTCTCGGATTCACTAGGGAGGACCCTGAATTAGGGTTTGAGATTCCCAGAGCTTCACCCAACCAAAAATCTCGATCCAAAGCTCTAAACTTCGATTTTGCCAAGGAGCTTCCAGCTATGTCTTCAGATTTCAGAAATTCCTAGTTTTGTGGAAACCCTAATATTTAGGGCCAAAACTGAAAGTGCTCATAATTGAATTATGATTGCACAGATAGATTCTCCTTGATGAGTAGAGTCAATCTACCTTACTGCGTTTCCAAAATATGTGGAGAGAAACCCAATAAACAAGAAACCCTAGTTTCCGCCACTGCACAAAGCCTTCTTCTTAGGGAAGCTTTGATACCATGTTAATTTTTTAGCATTAATTCAATATACTCTAGGATCTTTACTGAGAGAATAACATGTAAATCATATCAATCATATCAAGCATGTCAATCATGTCAAGAGGAAAACATAAGAGACAATAGACACACAGAGTTTCTGTGGGGAAAACCCTAAGGTGAAAAACCCGACAACTTCCTCAGAGATAGATAGAGCAATAATACAACCAAAGTACAAGAGATAGTCTTCTCCTAGCAGATGATCCTCCCGCTCACATGTGTGCCACTTTCTGAATGATGTAGAAGTGAGTAATGAGATGTCCAAATAGAGATCTCTCGATCTCTATTTATACTTGTCCTGTCTTGCCCAATAAACTAATGGAGCCGACTTGTCTAGCTTAGTCTAATAACCCATGGTTAACTTAACTAGGGATGACCCCACACATGGTGGTCTAATAACCCATTAGCAAGTTACGACACTTGGACACTTGTCAATACAAATGACGACACTTCCTTATAGAGGAATAACACATCTCTATAAGAGTACAATATACATAGATGAAATACATAGGTGAAATACATTCTGAAGTTACATATACATCAACACTTTTCACTCCTAAAATGCACGTAATAATTCTGATGAATTGTCATTCACTTCACCATGGACTTCTTCTTCATAATGTTGTCCAGTGTTGTTGTTGGTATGACTGTTTGGCCAAAATCTGTCCTCCATGTGTTCAACTGATCCTTCCATACCTGTAACTTAGAAAACAAATTTCTGTATAACAAAAAAATTTAACTTGAATTAGTAAAGATTTTTGCTAAAAAAACTATTTCGTTGCGTGTTCTTTGGACCTTTTCAGGACGAGAGTTTGAACATGAGCTCTGATACCACATGTGACATCCCGTAAATTTCACAAAATTTAAATTTTTTTAAAATAGCAATAAATACTATAATTGCTAATGCGGAAATAAAATAATTGCTAAACTTATTAACTAATAACAGCTTAACGATAATGACACATCATACTTCTTTAAACAAATACAAAATTAGTTTTGCTTGTGTTAGCTGTATTTAAATTTTCTTGCGATACGCTCCTCTTGACATAATACTGACAATTTTCTTTCGGATAATGATGAAGGGGTCCTATGAGGCACCCTGAGGTTTACTTAGCTATGATAACTAAAGCATTTGAACCTGTTTCCTTGTGCAAAAACGTAGGTAAGAAAATTATGACAAATCAAGTGTTAAGAGTAATTATGTTTTATAATTATTCGTCAATGTAGTGTGAAAAATCTAAGTACTTCCTTGCATGAAAGTTATTAAAGGTATGGATCTTTGTCTTACTTCTCGTTTACGTGCTAGTTTACAAGTTTATCAGTGTTATTAGAATCCTGTCGTCATTTCGCCATTATGCAAGGAGTAGTAATATCATGTGCATTATACTTACACTATGAGTTCTTGATTATGTGTTAGATTCCAATGTACACATGGATTCACTTGAAGTCATCAAAATAACTATATTAGCTTATACATCTATCAATTTATAATTTATGAAAAATCATTTTAATATAACAAATGTTATTATCATAATGATGATGATACTATTGTAAATTGCAACATTAGGGAATTGATATCTTTTTAATTTAATGTTTATGCTATGTAATCTTTTGTCAAAGAGATGACAATATGAGCAAACATTATGATGTGCACAAAAATGAACCCTAGACTATACATGAAGTATCGAAGGTCTTCTATGATCAACGACCTTTATCAATTGAGTAACAATATACAAAATATATAAACTATGCATTTGATGACCAATACTTTGGAATGAAATGAACTTTACAAAGTAACCCTAAGTCTTTGTACTGGCATTTAATATTGACAGGGGTAATGAATGTGATGGTGTTTTGTATTGGAAGTCTATCGAAACCTGGTCATAGCATTAAGTTCACCTACCTGCTATGTCTAGTGGAAGTCTTAGGTGGATGCCTTCGTGGCTGAAGGTCATGTGAAAGAGTTCACAATTACTATTAAGATGTTGAGCTATGCCATACTTTAACCCTTGGTTTGGTGGTTTTTTGACGTCGTGGATGTGATAATCAATAGGGTATTCAATGCAGTGGTTGCTCGAACTTCAATGTGCCTGGCTGGCATCTCCTCCATTGTTGATCTCACATGATCTTGGGCTTTGGAATGAAACCCTAGTCTTTCGTTGTAAGTATCAATGAAGTGTTTCTTGACCTTCATTTCACATGTTAATGGCAAAGTAGAGAGGCCGACAGCCTGCTACAATGTAGGGTTTGGAAGTTGGGGTTCAGAGGACTCCTCCCTTGAATTCAATGCCTTGACCTGTTCGGAAAAATTCTTAGTTTCAGGTGTAAGCTTACTCTTTCAGAAACGAGCCATAGTGTAGCATTCGTAGTGTTTTTAGGAAGTAGTTTTCAGGGATTCTCTATTGGAAGTTTGTACCAAAGATCGATTCTCAAAGTCTGAGTCTGTTCTTTGCTGCGTTGCTAGGTGGCTCTTTCTTCATTTGCTAACGATGCATTTAATATGGGAGCTACAATACAAGGTAATGTTTCAATACTGCAGTGTTAATGCATTCTATTGTGTTAAAAAAATTATTCCTGAATTTTCTCATTTTAACCTCTCAAGTTTTTACTGTGGCAGGTTTCACTATGTCGAAAGGTTACTGGGTTTGAAAGCTTGTGGAATAAAGTTTCCCCACCACCGGTAAGCCTCGGTGGTTCTTTCTTCTCGTAGGTTCTCCTAGGCTATGTGGCCTATGCTTGATGCTTTGACGGTGTTTGAGGAAAATTTCTTGGAAGAGGATCTTTATCTGTTGAGGTAACTTTCAAGAGCCTCACGTTGTGTATATAGAGGATGGAATCCTCATCTCTTTTCGCTATCCTGCCACTACAGCATTTCGCTGTAACTTTCGTTGAAAAGTAAACTTGTTGTATGATGAAAATTTCTAAAAGGGATGAACCCTATGTGGTTTAGAAATTTTGGAATGTTTCAGTACAAACTTTGTCTATATTTTGACTAAATTAAATTAATATAAATATTAGCCGAGAGCCAAGGGCTGACTCGTTTCTGTGAAACATGGAAGGTCTTGGGTTAAAAAAATTTGTTTACAATTTTTTCTGAGTGTTGATATGGAATTGAGTTTGCATAAAAAGAATAGTTTTCTTGAACTGCTTCCACGTTTATGTGAGTTGATATTTTGGTTAGAAAAACAATGTTGATTCAGGCCGAGAGCCGTAGGTTAATTATTTCTCGACAGATAAACCCTGTGCTCGTATTGTTTTATGTTTGAGTTTGGAAGATGATAATGTGACTCCGTTTTGGTTGTTATCCATAACTTGAATGAATATTATGGTTGATAAAATAATAGTACTCTTGTCTGAAATTGATTGTATAATAGATAGCTATTGTGGAAGTAATAGTTGGATAATAGTGATGTGTTTAGAGTTGGAAAACTGAAGTAAGGATTTGGTGTTTACATTTTTAAATGTTTAACCTCAAACAGAACGTAAGAAAATCTTAGGGTTTTAAATCGAAACTTGTTCTAATAACAAAACAAAAAAAAGATAATCTTCAGTAGAAAATTTTTGGAATACATAGACGTCCTTACATTTGATTTATATCTAAAGTTGCAGAATAAAATAGGAAACATTGGTATTGAAAACATCATAGATATTCTGGGTTGATATTTCAGCTATTTTTAAAAGACTAAGTACAGTAAAGAAAAGAAATGAAAAATTGTTAAAAGATAGTTATGATTGCATTTGCTATGTCAAAAAGAATATAAACCTAGAATATTTTATTCCTACCAACGGTGGGGCATAATAGGTTAGCCTTAGATAAAGAAATTTTAGGTTTATTTGGTAGCTTCTTATAATTCATGAATATCAATGAAGGAATAGAACGGACTTCTGACACTTTAAGGTTTTTGAAGGAAATGAATGTAAAATGCATTGCATGTGAAATCTGGAAAGAAGTAAATAACTTAAGTGTAAACCCTAGGTTTTTATACAGAAAAGTACTATTCATTTATGACAGTATGTGAAAGATAGCATTAAAATCACTGTACTAAGAAATGTCATTTCAATCCTAAATCTAGACATATACTCCATATCATAGAACAAATGCTAGTGGTGGAGTGCAAATGCTGACATCTGTCCCATGCCTTCTAACAGCTTCCATTCCTCCTAGTGGGTCAGTGAACACTCATTTAACAGTTCCCTTGGGTGTTTGTCTCTTGTTTTAATTTATTAAATAATAATAATAATATTTTATTACAATCATCCTTAACCATATTTGGTCATAATTACAAAACTTTGTAATTATAATTTAACATAATGTTTTTGCAAATAATATAAATAGTCTCAAAATTTGGGTAGGTGACATACACCCCCCCTTAAGCCTCAACATCGTCCTTGATCTTGTTCATTAATTTTTTGAGTGTTCTTGAAACAGAGTTCGGTATGCTACCCGGATACTACTCTCTAACTCCCAGGTTGCCTCTTCTGGGATAAGGTGCTTCCATTGCACCTTTACCTGCCCAATGGTGTGATTCCGTAGTAGAGTTTCCCTCCTTTCGAGGATACATTTCGGTTCCACCTGAAAATCGTCATCTTGTTCCACCTGTACATCATTCCAATTTATAACATGATTAGTATCGTGTATATATTTCTTTAAAACTGAAATATGAAAAACATTATGTATTTTTAAATTTGGTGGCAAAGCCAGTTGGTATGCCATGAGTCCTACCATTGAAAAAATTTCGAAAGGACCACAATACGTGGGTGCCAGTTTTGCACAACTTCCCAATTTTAATGGGATTTTCTTCGGTCTTACCTTAATGAAAACATGATCACCAACCTGGAACTCTTTATGAGTCCTTTTAATATCTTCTTGACTCTTTTTCCTATCTTGGGCAGCTTTAATATTTCTTGTACCTATTGCACAGTTAGTTCTATTTCCTGCAACAATTCAGGTCCTAATATAACTCTATTAACTGGGTCATTCCAAGAAACTGGTGTATTACATTTCCTACCATAAATAATTTCAAAAGGGATAAGCCTGGCTGATTCATGGTAATGGTTGTTATATGCAAATTCTGCTAAATGCAGATAGTCCTCCCACTTACCAGGCTGGTCCTTAACATACATCCTTAGCATGTCTTCCAATATGTAATTCACTCTTTCTGTCTTTCCATCCATTTGTGGATGAAATGTTGTGCTGAAGTTTAAGGTTGTATTCAACCCTTTAAACAAATATCTCCAGAAGTTTCCAGTAAACTTAGTATCACATTCTGAAACTATCACTTTTGGTATTCCAGGCAATCGAAAAATCGGTTTCATGAACATTTCTGCAATGTCTGTAGCATTATGAGTCGGTTTTACTAGTATAAAATGTGTTGCCTTGCTGAGTTTAACCACTACCACCATGATGGAATTCTTTTGTTTTTGATTCTTGGGTATTCCTGTAACAAAATCTGTGCTTATGATCTCCCATTTCTAGTTAGGTATAGGCAATGGTTGTAACAATCCAGCTGGATGTTGATGTTCAACCTTTACTTTTTGACAATAAATGCATTTAGCGATATATTCTGCTACTTCATCTTTCGTCATGGGCCAATAATACTCTTTCCGTAACATGGTTATGTTTTATGTTCACCTGGATGGCCAGAATAATGACTTTTGTGCATCTCATCTAGAATCAGAATTTTTATCTTGGGTACGTTGGGCACATATAATCTGTTCTTGTACAATAGCAATCCATTTTCTTTTAACCTGTAATCTGCCATAGAATTTTTAGAATTACTTTATGCTGTCCTTTCATGTAAATTTATGTACTCTTCATTAGTTTTAATCCCTTCAAAAATCTGATTTTCTAAATCTGTTGTGTATGTACTGATGGCTGAAATAAAATTTAACCTTGCATTACGACTTAAAGCATCAGCAACCTTGTTCTTTTTACCCTTTATATGCTGAATTTCAAAATCATCTTCACTTAGAAAGGTTAGCCATCTAGCCTGTCTAGCATTCAAGTTCGTTTGATCTAGTAAATACTTCAGCCCCATGTTATCTATCATCAAAGTAAATTTCCTGCGAATAAGGTGGTGATGCCACATTTTTAAGGCATGTATTACTGCTAATAATTCCAGATCATATGTAGAATAATTCTTCTCATGTATTTTCAGCTTTCGAGACTCATATGCAATAACATGTCCTTCTTGTGTTAGGACTCCATCGAGTCCATCATTACATGCATTGGTGCATACTACAAAATCTTTATTAGGATCTGCAATTCTCAGAATAGGTGCCATAGTTAGTAATTCCTTCAACTTCTTAAAACTATCTGCACACTTTTGATCCCACACAAACTTCTTCCCTTTCTTCTGTAAGGAGGTTATGGGGTTTGCAATCTTCGAAAAACCTTCCATGAATTTCCTATAATATCCTGTAATCCCCATAAAGGACTGTACATCCGACACATCCTTAGAAATTGGCCATTCATTAATGGCTTTTATTTTATCGGGATGAACCGAAATTCCTTCCCTTGAGATTATGTGACCTAAATACTGAATCTTATCCTTGTGAAAGTCACACTTACTAAACTTGGCATATAAATGATGATCTCTCAGAACTTGTAAAATAATACGCAGATGTTCGTCATGTTCTTCCTTACTTTTAGAATATACTAGAATATCATCTATGAACACAATCACGAACTTATCCAAATATTTGTGCAGAATATTGTTCATTAAGCACATAAAAATGCCAGGGAATTAGTCAACCCAAATGGCATGACTACGAACTCATAATGTCCATAGCGAGTTCTAAAGGCTATTTTAAAAATATCCTCATCCTTCACATGAACTTGATGAGATCCTGACCTTAAATCAATCTTCAAAAATATCGTGGCTCCACGTAGTTGATCAAATAGATCGTCGATGCGGGGCAGCAGGTATTGATTCTTGATTGTCATTTTGTTCAGTTGGCGATAATCTATGAAAAGCCTTAAAGTGCCATCCTTCTTCTTAACAAAAATAACAGGTGCTCCCAAAGGAGACATGCTGGGTCTTATATAGTTTTTATCAATAAGTTCCTTCAATTGTGATTTTAACTCATTTAATTTCAATATATTCATCCTATATGGAGCTTTGGAGTTCGGTACTGCACCCGGTATCAGCTCAATGGTAAAATCTAAATCCCTCTTCGGGGCTAATCCTGTAATCTCTTCTGGAAAAACATCCAGGAATTATTTTAGGATAGGTATATCTTTTAGTTTCAGTTTGTCCTCTTTTGTAATTAACTCCTCATGTACTACATTCACTGCGAACATCTGAAATCCTTTTCTAACTACTCTTTTTACTTGCATAGTTGAAATTTGTCTAAGTGATGTGTTTCTAGGAATACCTTTCACTTCTGCTATTTCTCCTTCATCATTTAGACAGGTAAAACTTTTCTCATAACAATTCAAAATAACATGATGTGCTTCTAACCAATCCATTCCAATTAAGATATCATGGGATGCTAAAGGTAAAACATTTAGCTTGGTTTGTGTCTTTAACTGATTCATAGATAAAACACAACTTTCAACAAAATTAGACACTTTTGTTTTTGTTCCTGTTGCTAGTCTAACTAACCAGGGTTTATTAAATTTTTCTGTTTTCAGATTTAAATTCTCTACAATATATGGAGATATATAACTCAGGCTAGCACCTGGATCAATCAAAATAGAAACAGGGTGGTTTCTTAGCATACCTTCAATCTCTACCATAGAGACTTGATGCTTCTCTTCCCTGTTGTCTAGGGCTGCATTAATTCTGGGCATCTCTCTTGTCAAATCTCCCACAGTAGGTTCATCTTGTATGGAGTGAATATTATTGGTTGTCCGCTTGCTATTGGGACAGTTTGAAGCATAATGAGGACCTTGATACTTGAAACATTTTATAGGTGCCCTTTGGTCATTAGTCCTGTTAACATTGGGTGTATTTCTAGGAGCTGTAAAATTCTGCTGTTGATTATTTCTGGGACTGTTTCCTTGGAAATTTCGATTTGGAAAGTTTTTCTTTTGAAACCCAGAATTTCCACTGAACCTGAAATTCTTCTTTTTCAGCTCAAAGTTGTTGGGTTTATGATTTTTCTAGTTAGATATCCCTTCTCTTTTCCGGTTAGTATGATAGCATAAAGTTGCTTTCCTCATGGCTTATTCTAAGGTCTTTGGATTTTCATACTCTATTCTATCCTTGATGTTGAAAGGTAGACAAGTTAGATACCTCTGAATCTTTGGTTTCTCCTCCACAAGGTATGGCACATACCTTAGCAAATTCAGAAATTTGTTGTTCAACTCTTTCATGTTCATGGTTCCCAGTCTTAAATCATAAAATTCCTTGGATTTTTCATCACAATATTGTTCAGATAGGAATTTCTTCTTGAAGTACCGTTTAAAAGTGCTCCAATTCAGATAGATTTGAAAGTATTTATTCATGCCGGACAACCATGCTTTAGCTGTATCTCCTTTCTCAATTTCACCATTGAAAGTTGGGGGTTTGATCTTCTTGAACTCCCCAGAAATTTGTTCATACTATTTATGGTTTTTTCTTCTTGGTTTGTAATCCCCTTCGTTGCTATCACTCAAATAATTATGTTTCTTTTTAAGTATCCCATTTGCAGCTCTTGATGATGTTGAACTGTTATTCTCATCATCAGTTCTCACTTTCTTACCCTAGTCCCAATGAGGTAAGTCTTCAGTCTTGGAGGTATTTTCCGCCGTTCTATCCATTTTGTCAGTTGGACACTGGTCGAATAGTACTTGGTTCAGTTGCTCTTATGCTTTCAGAATTCTCTCATTATCCTGTTTAACAGACCTTATTTCTGCTTTTAAATCCTAAAATGCACGTAACAATTTTGATGAATTGTCATTCACTTCACCATAGACTTCTTCTTCATAATGTTATCTAGTGCTGTTGTTGGTATGACTGTTCAGTCGAAATCTGTCCCCCATGTGTTCAGCTGATCCTTCCATACCTGTAACTTAGAAAACAAATTTCTATATAACAAAATAATTTAACTTGAATTAGTAAAGATTTCTGCTAAAAAAAAAAATTATGTTGTGTGTTCTTTGGACCTTTTCAGGCCGAGAGTTTGAACATGAGCTCTCATACCACATGTGACATCCCGTAAATTTCACGAAAATCAAAATTTTTTAAAATAGCAATAAAAACTATAATTGCTAATGCGGAAATAAAATAATTTCTAATCCTATTAACTAATAACAGCTTAACCATAATGACACATCATACTTATTTAAACAAATACGACATTAGTTTTGCTTGTGTTAGCCATATTTAAATTTTCTTGCGATACACTCCTCTAGACATAATACTGACAGTTTGCTTTTGGCTGATGGCGAAGGGGTCCTATGAGGTACCCTAAGGTTTACTTAGCTATGATAGCTAAAGCATTTGAACCTATTTCCTTGTCTAGAAACGCAGGTAAGAACATTACGACAAGTCAAGTGTTAAGAGTAATTAGGTTTTTCAATTATTTGTCAATGTATTGTTAAAACTCTAAGTACTTCCTTGCATGAAAGTTATTAAAGGTATGGATCTTTGTCTTACTTCTTGTTTACGTGCTAGTTTACAAGGTGATCAGTGCTATTAGAATCCTATCGTCATTTCGCCATTATGCAAAGAGTAGTAATATCATGTGCATTATACTTACACTATGAGTTCTTGATTATGTGCTAGATTCCAATGTACACATGGATTCACTTAAAGTCATCAAAATAACTATATTAGCTTATACATCTCTCAATTTATAATTGAAGAAAAATCATTCTAATATAGAAAATGTTATTATCATAATTATGATGATACTATTGTAATTTGCAACATTATGGGATTGAGATATTTTTAATCTAATGTTTATGCTACGTAATCTTTTGTCAAAGAGATGACAATATGAACAAACATTACGATGTGCACAAAAATGAAACCTAGACTATACATGAAGTGTCGAAGGTCTTCTTTAATCAACGACCTTTATCAATTGACTAACAATATACAAAATATATAAGCTATGCATTTGATGACCAATACTTTGAAATGAAATGAACTTTACAAAGTAACCCTAAGTCTTTGTACTGACATTTAATATTGACAGGGGTAATGAATGTGATGGTGTTTTTCGTACTGGAAGTCTGTCGAAACCTAGTCATAGCATTAAATTTGCCTACCTGCTATGTGTAGTGGAAGTCTTAGGTGGATGCCTTCATGGCTGAAGGTCACGTGAAAGAGTTCACAATTACTATTACAATGCTAAGTTGTGCCATACTTTAACCCTTGGTCTGGTGGTTTGGCGACGTGGTGGATGTGATAATCAATAGGGTATTCAATGCAGTGGTTTCCGGAACTTCAACGTTCCTAGCTGGCATCTCCTCCATCGTTGATCTCACATGATCTTGGGATTTGGAATGAAACCCTAGTCTTCCGTTGTAAGTATCGTTTAAGTGCTTTTTGACCTTCATTTCACGTGTTAATGGAAAAGTAGAGAGGCTGACAACCTGCTACAATGTAGGGTTTGGAAGTTGGGGTTCAAAGGACTCCTTCCTCGAATTTGATCCCTTGACCTACTGGGAAAACTTCTTAGTTTTAGGTGTAAGCTTACTCTTTTAAAAATGAGCCATAGTGCAGCATTCGTAGTGTTTTTAGGAAGTAGTTTTCGGTGATTCTCTACTGGAAGTTTGTACTAGAGATCGATTCTTAGAGTCTAAGTCTGTTCTTTGTTGTGTTGCTAGGTGGCTCTGTCTTCATTTTCTAACGACTCCTTTAATATGGGAGCTACAATACAAGGTAATGTTTCAATACTACAGTGTTAATGCATTCTGTTGTGTTAAAAAAATTATCCCTGAATTTTCTTGTTTTAACCTCTCAAGTTTTTACTTTGGCAGGTTTCACTTCGTCGAAAGGTTACTGGGTTTGAAAGCTTTTGGAATAAAGTTGCTCGACCACTGGTAAGGCTCGGTGGTTCTTTCTTCTCGTAGGTTATCCTGGGCTGTGTGGCCTATGCTTGATGTTTTGACAAGGTTTGAAGAAAAGTTTTTGGTAGAGGATCTTTATCTATTGAGGTAACTTTCAAGAGCCTCACTTCCTGTGTATAGAGGATGGAATCCTCGTCTCTTTTCGATGTCCTTCCACTGCTACATTTCGCTGTAACTTTCATTGAAATGTAAACTTGTTTTATGATGAAAATTTCTAAAAACGATGAACCCTATGTGTTTTAAAAATCTTGGAACGTTTCAGTACAAACTCTTTCAATATTTTGACTAAATTAAATTAATATAAATATTAGCCGAGATTTGAGGGCTAACTCATTTCTACGAAACATGGAAGTTATTGTGTTAAAAAAATTGTTTATAATTTAGTCTGAGTGTTGATATGGAATTGAGTTTGCATAAAAAGAATAGTTTTCCTGAACTGCTTCTATGTTTATATGTGAGTTGATATTTTGGTTAGAAAAACAATGTTGATTCAGGCTGAGAGCCGTAGGTTAATTATTTCTCGACAGATAAACCTTGTGCTCGTATTGTTTTAAGTTTGAGTTTGGAAGATGATAATGTGACTCCATTTTGCTTTTGATCCATAAATTGAATGAATATTATGGTTGATAAAATGTTAGATTTTGAGCATTAATTCAACATACTCTAGGATCTTTACTCAGAGAATAACATGTAAAACATATCAATCATATCAAGCATGTATCAAGCATATCAAGCAATCACATAAGACAATGGACACACAGAGTTTCACTGGGGAAAACCATAAAGGTGAAAAACCCCACAACTTCCTCAGAAATAGAAAGAGCAATGATACAACCAAAGTACAAGAGATAGTCTTCTACTAGCAGCTACTCCTCCTCCTTAGCTAGTGCGCCACTTTCCAAGTAGTGTAGAAGTGAATAATGAGATGATCAAATAGAGAGCTCCCTCTCTCTATTTATACTTTTCCTGTCTTTCCCAATAAACTAACAGGGTCGACTTCTCTAACTCAGTCTAATAACGCATGGTTACATCAATCCGGGCCGACCCGTCACTAGGTGGTCTAATAACCCATCACAGCAAGTTACGACACTTGTGACACTTGTCAATACAAATGACGACACTTCCGTATAGAGGAATAATACCATCTCTATAGGAGTACAATATACATAGGTGAAATACATTCCGAAGTTACATATACATCAACACTCCCTCTTAACTAGGAAGGTATTTCTCAACACATATTTGTTAGCACAAGTCTTCTTCTTTGGATCATCGTCACTGGATCATTGTCATCGAATCATCATCGTCATCGTCATCACTGCTGGTGCTATCTCAATCAATATCCAATATACTCGTCATAGGAAGTTCTACAGAGCTAGTCCTTTTTCATACTGGAAGTAGGCCCGCCACCTGCAAGTCTTCATCATCTACAGAGCCAGCCCTTTTTCACACTGGATGTAGGCCTAGCCGTCATGTAGGTCTTCAACATCTCTACGAGCAAGCCATCAAGTAGGTACACCTCAGGACTTATTACACTGCCTCTACAAAACCTGCAAGATCTCTCAGGACTGATTACACTGCCTCTGCAAAACCTGCAAGAGCATCTCAAGACTGATCATATGCCTTTGCAAAACCTGTGTACCATACTGTCACATCATCATCTTCAGATCATTGTCATCATCCACGGATCACAACCCAGATGCACACACACAACACTTACACTCACCAGCATGGAAGGACTTTCCTCTAACCATCCGGGAAAGGCTCAGCACTTACACTCACCAGCATGGAAGGACTTTCCTCTGACCATCTGGGAAAGGCTCACAGCACTTACATTGACGACCATGGAAGGACTTTCCTCTGACCATGTCGGAACAGCTACAACAATTACATCACGACCATGGAAGGAATTTCCTCTGACCATGTCGGAAAAGATCGGCAATTACATCACGACCATGGAAGGACTTTCCTCTGACCATGTTGGAAAAGCCACGCCCAACACTTACATCTCGCCATGGAAGGAATTTCCTCTGACCATGCGAGAATGGCCCAACCCTTACATATCACCATAGAAGGACTTTCCTCTAACGATGTGAGAATGGCTCCGCCCATCCCTTACATTTCACTATGGAAGGACTTTCCTCTAACCATGTGAAAATGGCCCAACCCTTACATCTCGCCACGGAAGGACTTTCCTCTAACCATGTGAGAATGGCCCTATGTGCATCTGTGTCTCCGAACTCATCACTTCCCCTTAGAATGTATCTCGATCTGAAGTACACCAAGTCTCCCTCTGAAGTATTCAAACTTCACTATGGCCAGCGGCGTGGTCAACACATTAGCTATCTGCTCGTCCGTCGCAACATACAGAAGCTTTACTGCTCCTCTCTGCACCATATCCCTGATATAGTGATACTTTATCTCAATGTGATTTGACTTGTCATGGAACACTGGGTTCTTAGACAACTTCACACAACTCTGGTTGTTGCAATATATACAAGTAGCACTCAACTGGAGATCAAACAAATCAGACAGTAGCTTCCTAATCCATACTGCCTCACAACTAGCTGAACAAGCTGCGACATACTCTGCTTCAGCTGTACTCAGTGCCACACAGGACTGCTTCCTGCTAAACCAATAGATCATACCGGATCCCATACCGAAGCAACACCCTGAAGTGCTCTTCCGATTAATGGAACTGCCTACCCAATCTAAATCAACATAACCCTCCAGGTTAAACTTTTGATTCGCCTCATACTTGAGCCCATAGTCAACTGAAACCTTCAGGTACCTCAAAATATGATTTGCAGCTATTAGGTGAACATGTCTCGGATCTGTCAAGTACTGGCTCAAGGTGTTCACTGCAAAGCAGATGTCTAGTCTCGTATTCATCAGGTACATCAAGGACCCAATCATCTGACGATACATTGTAGCATCAACCGGCTCAGATGAAGCATCACACAAAAGCTTCAGGTTCGATGCCATAGGTGTGGCCATGGCCTTGTAGTCCATCATCCCAAACCTCTTCAGGATCTCTACTGCATACTTTCCTTGTCCAAGGAAGATTCCATCTGCACTCTGCCACACCTCCATACCAAGAAAGCAGTGCATCATACCCAAATCCTTCATCTCGAACTCGGTAGCAAGCTTCCTCTTCTTGTCGGCAATCAATCTATACTCACTTGTTACAAACAAGTCATCCACATACAATAGTAGTATCATTGGATTTCCTTCCTCAACCTTGTAGTAAAGGTTGGAATCCACTATACTCTTGGTAAATCCCAAACTGGATAGGAATCCATCTATCCTACAATACCAAGTCCTGGGTGCCTATTTCAAACCATACAGAGCTTTCTTCAGTTTGCCGACATGTGACTCTTGGTCATGTGTCTGAAACCCAAGTGGCTGCTCCACATACACTTCCTCTTCAACTACACAATTCAAGAAAGCTATCTTGACATCCATCTGGTGTACCTTCGATTTCATCACTGTAGCTAGAGCAAGTACTGATCTAATGGAAGTGTATCTGGCCATAGGAGCAAAGGTCTCTTCATAATCAATCCCTTCTTTCTGGGAGAAGCCACGAGCTAAAAAACTTGCCTTATATTTTTCTATGCTGCCATTTGCAGCATGCTTTATCTTATATATCCACTTGGAATTCACCACATACTTCCCATATGGTCTTGGGACCACATCCCAAACATAATTCTTCATGATCGACTGGTATTCCTCGACCACGACATCCTTCCATTCTTTCTTTTTCTGCTGCTGGAAGGTTCTTTGTTCATTATGTCACAGAGTAAAGCAACATAGCTGGTATGTGATCTTGTTCTTTTCCTTTCTCTGTTTTCCTCTTTTGGAATACCAAACCTTTCTACATCTAGGATGAGTTCTCTATCCCATGCTGGTTTCCTCTTGTGAGATTCCTTCTCACGGGGTGGATCTATAGGTTGTTGTGGATCTTCTATTTCACGATCTTCTTCAGGAACTACTTCATTCATGATGGTGTCTTGAGTTCTAGATATTATGGGTTCTTCATTATCTTCAACTGTTGTTTTCCTTGATTTGATGTATGCTAAGCTTTCATCAAATGTTACATCCCTATTGATATCAATATTCTTGAATCCTGGGAAGTAGATTCTATAAGCCTTCAAGCTTTCACTGTAACCCAGGAATATTCCCTTCTTTCCTGAAGGATCTAGCTTTTTCCTCTTTTCTTTTGGGATGTGAGTGTATACTGGACAACCAAATATTATGAGATGTCTAACTTTTGGTTTCTTACCAGTGAACACTTCTTCTGAATTTTTGTTGTCAAGTATCTTATGAGGTGTTATGTTCTGCACATATACAGCTATCCTTGTTGCTTCAGCCCATAAGTGCATAGGTAGATCTTGGTCATGGAGCATAGCCCTAGCTGCTTCCATGATTGTTCTATTCTTTCTTTCGGAAACCCCATTCTGTTGTGGATTGTAAGGAGTAGTCAACTCCCTCTTAATCCCTGAATCACTGCATAGCTTCTTGAAGTCACCTGAAGTGAATTCTCCGCCATTGTTGGATTTGAAGATCTTGATCTTCATGTCAGTTTGGTTTTCTATCAAGGCTTTGAATTCCTTGAACTTGTCAAACACTTCATCTTTGTTCTTCAAGAAGTAAACCCAAGTCTTCCTAGAGAAATCATCAATGAAGGAAACATAGTGTACATACCCACTCAGAGAATTGGATGACATCGGACCACATATATCAGAGTGGATGATTTCCAAGATTCTTTTTGCCTTGCTTTCACTGCTTGGAAATGTCTTCTTTGTGTTCTTTCCCTTTGCGCAACCTTTGCAAATGCCTTCATGCTTTGTCTAGATTTCAGGAAGACCTTCTACAGCTTTGCTTGCAATTGGTAATTCCCTATAGTGCATGTGTGAAAGCCTTCTATGCAAAAGTTCACTTAGCTCTACTAAATCATGGACCATGGCTTGTTCTAGTTGGCCCTTCAATTTGTATAATCCTCCCTCTTGCTCTCCAATCACCACCACATCATTAATAGTCTTACCCTTTGGCCACATTAGGACTTGGCCATCTACAAATGAAACCATCATGCCTTTTGCATCCAGTGCATATATGGAGAGTAGATTCTTCTTGAAACCTGGAACATATAGTACATCTTTCATCTTCATAGACTTTCTAGAGTCTAGTTTATAGGAGGCTTCACCACTCCCTTTTATTGGATACTGGTAGTCATCCCCAAGTTTTACCTTGTGGGGTGATTCATGTTCAGATAGGTTCATAAAGGATTCCGTGAATCCTGTCATGTATTTAGAAGCCCCAATATCTATAAGCCAACCATTACTTCCATGAGTAATGGTTCAAGTGAGAGCAGAGATCAAAACATATTCTTCATCACTAGAAGAATCTTCACTATCTTCTCTAGCTCTCTTCCTGGGAAGTTCATTATCCTCTACAGCATGAGCATGATGTCTTCTTCTGATGTTCTTCTTCTTGTGAGAACCATCTTTCTTATTTCTAGGATAGTCTTTGGAATGAGGTCCCTTTTCATCACATGTATAGCAACAGACATAGGACATGTTCCTTCAAGGTTTGGGACTACCTGTCTGATTCTGATGGTGATGCCTTTCTTTCTTTCCATGATGGTGAGCCTTCTTGTCACCATGTCTTTTGGAGTGTGTTGTGAGAGTTGGTCTTAATTCCCCATATTCTCTTCTTGAGCTACAATTCGAGATTTTTCCTGTGAGCATTCTTCCCACAGTCTATTGAAAGTGATAAGTTTCTTCCTAGCACAAATTCCTTGGATGAAGGAATCCCATGACTTAGGAAGGACATTAAGAGTGGTCATTACCACTTCTCCATTCTCTATATCTTCTCCTACAGCTTCAAGTTGTTCTTTTATCTGGGAGACCCTTGAGAAATAAGACTGCATAGTCTCTGTATTCTGGATCTTGACATTCTTCAATTGATTCCTCAAGGTCATCTTCTGATTTATGTTCTTCCCTTCAAATAACTTGGTCAGGGAATCAAACATCTCCTTTGGTGTCTCTATGGATGACACATGGGGTATGAGATGATCTTTGATAGAATTAGTAATGATCCTCTTTTCCTTGACCAAGTTCTTCTTATGAAGAGCCTTAGCCTCTTCTTCCTCTGGGACAGGGACCACTTCACTTATATAAGTGTCCAACTCATTTTCTTCCAGGATTAACCCAATCCTATACTTCCATGCTCGGAAGTTATCATCCCCTTCAAGCTTATCCTCAAGCTTCGTGTGGTGAGACCTTTAAAGAGTACTTCAAATGGAAATAGAAAATATTTAGGTCTTACCACTTGATTTGCTGAAAACTGGATCTGGTCCCGGATTAGGGTTTGTTAGATAAACCCTAAAAATTCAAATTTTGACCTTCAAAAAATATGCGCCTTGATGAGCTGATTAGCCTGATATACTCAGAATTTGAAAACGACAAAGTTTCACCCTTCACAAATGCTTTTCAATCTCCCGGATTCACTAGGGAGGACCCTGAATTAGGGTTTGGGTTTCCCGGAGCTTCACCCAACCAAAAATATCGATCGAAAGCTCTAAACTTTGCTTTTTCCAAGGCGCTTCCAGCTATGTCTTCAGATTTAGAAATTCCTATTTTTGTGGAAACCCTAATTTTTAGGGCCAAAAATGAAAGTGCCCAGAATTGAATTCTAATTGGACAGAACGATTCTCCTTGATGAGTAGAGTCAATCTACCTTGCGGATTTTACAAAATCTGTGGAAAGAAACCCAATAAACAAGAAACCCTAGTTTCGACAACTGCACAGTGTCTTCTTCTAAGGTTAGCTCTGATACTATGTTAGATTTTGAGCATTAATTCAACATACTCTAGGATCTTTACTGAGAGAATAACATGTACAACATATCAATCATATCAAGCATGTATCAAGCATATCAAGCAATCACATAAGACAATGGACACAAAGAGTTTCACTGGGGAAAACCATAAAGGTGAAAAACCCCACAACTTCCTCAGAGATAGAAAGAGCAATGATACAACCAAAGTACAAGAGATAGTCTTCTACTAGCAGCTACTCCTCCTCCTCAACTAGTGCGCCACTTTCTGAGTAGTGTAGAAGTGAATAATGAGATGATCAAATAGAGAGCTCCTGCTCTCTATTTATACTTGTCCTGTCCTACCCAGTAAACTAACAGCGCAGACTTGTCTAACTCAGTCTAATAACCCATGGTTACATTAATCTCGGCTGACCCCTCACTACGTTGTCTAATAACCCATCACAGCAAGTTATGACACTCGCGACACTTGTCAATGCAAATGACGACACTTCCGTATAGAGGAATAATACCATCTCTATAGGAGTACAATATACATAGGTGAAATACATTCCAAAGTTACATATACATCAACATAAAATAATAGTACTCTTGTCTGAAATTGATTGTATAATAGATAACTATTGTGAAAGTAATAGTTGGATAATAGTAATGTGTTTGGAGTTGGAAAACTGAAGTAAGGATTTGGTGTTTACATTTTAAATGCTTAACCTCAAACTGAACGTAAGAAAATCTTAGGGTTTTTAAATCAAAAACTTGTTCTAATAACAAATATATATATATATATATAATCTTGTGCATAAATTTTTTGGAATACATCGACGTCCTTACATTTGATTTATATCTAAAGTTGTATAATAAAATATGAAACTTTGGTATTGACAACATCATAGATATTCTGTGTTGATATTTCAACTATTTTTAAAAGACTAATTACAGTAAAGAAAAGAAATGAAAAGTTGTTAAAAGACTTTGATTATTGCATTTGCTATGTCAAAAAGAATATAAACCTAGAATATTTTATTCCTACCAAAGGTGGGGAAAAACAGGTTAGCCTTAGATAAAGAAATGTTAGGTTTATTTCGTAGCTGCTTATAATTCATGAATATCAATGAAGGAATAGAACGAACTTATGACACTTTAAGGTTTTTGAATGAAATGAATGTAAAATGCATTGCATGTGAAATCTGGAAAGAAGTAAATAACCTAAGTGTAAACCCTAGGTTTTTATATAGAAAAGTACTATTCATTTTTGACAGTATGTGAAAGATAGCATTAAAATTCCTGTACTAAGAAATGTTATTTCAATCCTAAATATAGACATATACTCCATATCATAGAACATGATTGATAAGAAGAGTACTATCTTAAATTCTCCTTCTCTATACTAGAGTACTACGCAGAAGACAGCATGGGGAAAAATACAGAGAAGATATTTAATCAATCATCTCACTTACTTAACCAACATTATACAAAATTATGCTTAGGTCATAAAATGAAACAATTACTTCTGTATGCTATTAACTGTAAGTACTAAAACTACAAATGCAGAAAATCATATAACTGAAAATAAACAGGATAGAACAGTAGAACCTAGTGAATGTAGGAGAAAAAAACAATCCAAGGATCTTGTTCCACCCAACCTACTCATGAAGATAGCCACATTACTTTCCTTAGGACCCCCGAGCTTGTTCACTGAACCACTAGGAAGAAGAACTTGTAGAAGCTTTAGGTCATCCACTTGCAGCAGCAATTTGGATCGTTCAGTCCTATAGACTTAGCAGTCAATGAGACATGCACCAGCACTTCTGGTTCCCTTCTCAAAATATTTTCAGTATCCTCACATTGCACTTCCACTTAGCCTCCCTATTCGAATCTCTCAGTGATCACCTGATACACTTGAGAAATTATTTCCGCAGAAAATAATGTAGAGCTCCCTGCTCAATTCGAATTGCCTTATCTAGGCTACCTAGGCCTTTTTAGTGGTTAACCTGGTCATTAATGAGCTAACAGCTCTGCTCCACCCACCTGGGGAATAATGCCACAATGTTAGGGGTTGTTGTCCCATAACCAATAGCTAGTGGTGGAGTGCAAATGCTGACATCTGTCCCATGCCTTATAACAGCTTCCATTCCTCCTAGTGGGTCAGTGAACACTCATTTAATAGTTCCCTTGGGTGTTTGTCTCCTATTTTAATTTATTAAATAATAATAATATGTTATTACAATCATCCTTGACCAGATTTGGTCATAATTACAAAACTTTGTAATTATAATTTAACATAATGTTTTTGCAAATAAAATAAATAGTCTCAAAATTTGGGTAGGTGACAATGCTTATAAGATGAGTATAAATTTTTGAAATTATCTTTCTCATTTTATGAAGCATGGAAGGAACATAATATAGTGTTCAGACAATTGCCAGAAAAAAATACATTATTATCAAGGCTACAAACAAACATATAGGTACTAGGCAATTTCAGTTTGCTTAAGACTGGACTGAGACACGATCTACATTTTCAAACACTCTTCTAGATTCATCTATTCAAGTTTTCAATGATCCCCAATTCAACAGATACCTAAGAATCATTTTAGCCTTTAGTCCAATGAATCATTATAGACTTGAGGACTTTTTGATCCAGGATTGGGAGTAGTTCTTCAGGTTTCATTAGCAACATCCAGTTGTTATGACCTAGAAATGATTCTGGTAACATGTACAGGTAAGCTTATTGCCAAAATGATTTAATTTGGTTTACAATTCCAGAAAATTCAAACTTGACAGTCTTCTTAAGATTCATATCACAATGGTTATAATAGGGAATCTGCAATTTTAAATAAAACAACAAATTTGTGGTTTGACCTTGTCCATGTGGACTTGAGGAATGCATAAACCATGAAACTAAGATTTTTGAATTGTTTTTGGTTCCAACAATTTAGAGAATATAGCTGGGTAAAATTTCATTTTTACTTGTTTAGTTGTGACTATTTTCAATTTTTTTTCCAACCTGCATGTTTTAATACAATGGGAGACATTCCAATGCTTAAACAGATGATGGACACATATTCCCCACCAAAACGTGAAATAATATGGATATAATGTAAAGGGAATGTGGACAGTGGAACTGTGGAATGTATGGAAGGAGAAGTGTCTATGTTCCTCTTTTGTAACAAACTTATGGTAGCTGAACTGTCAGGTCAATCAACTACTATTCATACTTGCCAGAGATCTTTGTCATTTGAGAATAGTGAAGGGAAAATATTAGCATGCCCGAGAAAAAGAAGAGGAGAAGACATCGATCTTAAGAGTCCACAATAGATTATCAAGACAATAAGGAAAGGAACAACCCCTTCTCATATAACATCCCTCTTCATGTCAATATACATGTATGCATTTCAGATAAGAAAAATTATTGTTATTCTCATGCAAGCTAGAATCTAGAAAGTCATCAAAGAGTGAAAAAATGGATTAGGATTTGTCATTTCTATTCTTATCATGAAAAACAAAAGTTGGAATCATTTGAACTTTGAACATACCATGTTGCACTCAGTTTTCTTGACAAGGTATTAAACCCCGATCTTAAATCATATAAAGAGAAAACATATCAAGTCCATTCTCATTTCAAATGTTCTTCTTTTCTTTTTATTTTTCTTGTTCTACATTGTTGATGTATATGTAACTTCGGAATGTATTTCATCTATGTATTTCATATATATTTATTGTACCCTTATTAGAGATGTGTTATTCCTCTATAAGGAAGTGTCGTCATGTGGATTGACAAGTGTCGCAAGTGTGTGTACTTGCCGATGGGTTATTAGACCACCATGTGTGGGTTCAACCCTGAAATATATATATTATAATGTGGATGTACCTAGCTAGACAAGTCGTCCCCATAAGGTCACTGGGCAAACAGGTTAGTATAAATAGAGATCAGGTGGTCTCTATTTAGATCATTCGGAAAAGTATATCTCTCTCACTCAGAAAGTGGCACACTAGTGAGGAGGAGGATCATCTGCTACTAGGAGACTATCTCAGTGTATTTTGGTTGTACTTTGGTTGAGCCATTGCTCTCTCTATCTCTGAGGAAGTTGTGAGGTTTTTCACCTTAGGGTTTTCCCCACGAAAACTCTGTGTCTCTTGTCTCTCATGATTTTGATTCTTGTGATGCTTGTCATGCTTATTGTGATTGTCATGCATTGATATACTGTATATGTTATTCTCTCAGTGAAGATCCTAGAGTATTGTGAATTAATGCTCAAAATTTAACATGGTATCAGAGCTAACCTGAGAAGAAGACATTTTGCAGTGACGGAAACTTGAGTTTCTTGTTTATTGGGTTTCTCTCCACAGATTTTGGAAAAGCAGTATAGTAGATTGACTCTACTCATCAAGGCACATCTATCTGTCCAATTAGAATTCAATTCCGAGCATTTTCAGATTTGGCCCTAAAAATTAGGGTTTCCACAAAAATAGGAATTTTTAAAATCTGAAGACATATCTGGAAGCTCCTTGCAAAAATCAAAGTTTAGAGCTTTGGATCAATATTTTTGGCGGGGTAGATATCTGGGAAACTCAAACCCTAATTCAGGGCTCTCCTTAGTGAACCCAGGAGGACAAAAAGACAAATCTGAAGGGTAAAACTTTGTTAATCTCAAATTCTGAATGCACCAGGCTGATCAGCTCATCAAGGCGCATTTTTCTATCCTTTTAGAAATTTGAAATTCACATTTTGAATTTTTAGGGTTTTTTCGACAAACCCTAATCCGAGACCAGATCCAGTTTTCAGCATTTCAAGTGGCAAGACCTAAATCTTTTATATTTCCATTTGAAGTACTCTTTAAGATGTCTCACCACACCAAGCTTGAGGATAAGCTTGAAGGGGCTGATAAATTCCAAGCTTAGAAGTATAGGATTGGGTTAATCATGGAAGAAAATGAGTTGGACTCATATATAAAAGAAGACATCCCTATCCCAGAGGATGAAGAGGCCAAGGTATTGCATAAGAAGAACTTGGTCAATGCAAAGAGAATCATTGTTGATTCTATCAAAGACCATCCCATACCCCATGTGTCTTCTCTAAAGACACCCAAGGAGATGTTTGACTCTTTGACCAAGCTATTTGAAGGGACGAACATAAATCGGAAGATGACTCTGCGGAATCAATTGAAAGGGGTCAAGATGTTGAATGGAGAAACCATTCAATCTTACTTCTCCAAGGTCTCTCAGATCAAGGAGCAACTTGAAGCTGTGGATGAAGTAGTGGACAATGGTGAAGTTGTTATGACCTCTCTGAATGGCCTACCTAGGTCGTGGGACTCCTTTATTCAAGGAATCTATGCAAGAAAGAAATTGATCTCTTTCAGTAAACTATGGGAGGAATGCTCTCAAGAAGAAGCTAGGCTTGTAGCTCGTGAGGAAAAGATGGGAGGTGAAGATCAAGCTCTCGCAACTCACACCAAAAGAAGCAAGCCCAAGAAGGAGCACTCTCGCTACAAAAGATCCTATCAAAAGAATAAGAAGGATCTAATATGCTTCACATGCAATGAGAAGGGTCACTTTGCTTCAGATTGTCCCAAGAACAAAAGGGATAATAACAACAACTTCAGCAAGAAGAAGAAGGGCAGCAAAAGAAAGTTCCATTCTCATGCTGCCAAGGATGATGAACCTCCAAAGAAGAAGGCTAGGGCAGAAAGTGATAATGACTCATCAAGTGAAGAAGAGTATGTTCTAATCTCTGCTCTCACGGGTACTATCTCCCATGGTTGTAATGATTGGTTGATTGATAGTGGGGATTCCAAACACATGACTGGGTTTAAGGAATCTTTTGTGAATCTATCTGAACATGAATCACCCCATAAGGTGAAGCTTGGGGATGATTATCAATACCCAATCAAAGGAAGTGGTGAAGCCTCCTACAACCTAGATTCTGGAAAATCTTTGAAGATGAAAGAAGTCCTTTATGTACCTGGGCTCAAGAAGAACTTACTCTCCATCTCTGCACTGGATGCAAAAGGTATGAGGGTTGCATTTGTGGATGGCCAAGTCCTAATGTGGCCAAAGGGAAAGACCATAGATGATGTAGTAGTGATTGGAGAGCAAGAGGGAGGATTGTATAAATTGAAGGGACAACCTCAACATGCCATGGTGCATGAATCCATGGAACCAAGTGAACTTTGGCATAGAAGACTTGCTTATATGCACTATAGGGCACTTCCAATTGCAAGCAAGGCTGTAGAAGGTCTTCCTGAAATCAAGACTAAACATGAAGGTGTTTGCAAAGGATGTGAAAAAGGTAAGAACATTAAGAAGGCTTTCCCAAGAAGTGAAAGCAAGTCCAAAGATATCCTGGAAATCATCCACTCAGATGTATGTGGTCCTATGTCATCCAGTTCTCTTAGTGGGTATGTTTACTATGTATCATTTATTGATGACTTCTCCAGGAAGACTTGGGTATACTTCTTGAAGAACAAAGATGAGGTGTTTGATAAGTTCAAGGAATTCAAAACCTTGATGGAGAATCAAACTGACAAGAAGATCAAAACAGTCAGATCCGACAATGGTGGAGAATTCACCTCAGGTGACTTCAAGAAGCTTTGTAGTGATTCAGGGATTAAGAGGGAGTTGAATGCTCCTTATAATCCTCAACAGAATGGAGTTGCAGAAAGGAAGAACAGAACTATCATGGAAGCAGCAAGGGAAATGCTGCATGACCAGGATCTACCTATGCATCTATGGGCAGAAGTAGCTAGAACAGCTGTATATGTGTAGAACATAACACCCCACAAGATATTGGACAACAAGACACCAGAAGAGGTCTTTTCTGGTAAGAAACCTGAAGTCAGCCATCTCAGAATATTTGGTTGTCTAGTATACACTCATGTCCCAAAGGAAAAGAGGACTAAACTAGATCCTTCAGGAAAGAAGGGTATCTTTGTGGGTTACAGTGAAAGCTCGAAGGCTTACAGAATATACTTTCCAGGGTTCAAGAAGATTGATGTCAGCAGGGATGTAATATTTGATGAAAACTCAGCATTCATCAAATCAAGGAAGGCACCTATCAAAGTTTATGAAGAACCTAAGGAAACCAGATTTCAAGACACTACCATGACTGAAGCAGTTCCAGAAATTGTTCATGAGTTTGAAGATCCACAAGAACCTGTAGATCCACCCCGTGAGGATACCTCTCACAAGAGGAAACCTGCATGGGCTAGAGAGTTCATTCAAGATGCAGAAAGATTTGGCATTCCAGAAGAAGAACACAGAGCAAAGAAGAGAACCAGATCACATACCAGCTATGCTGCTTTACTCTGTGACATTTATGAACAAAGATCCTTCCAGTTATGAAGAAGTAGCAGAAAAGAAAGAATGGAAGGATGCCATGGTTGACGAATACCAATCAATAATGAAGAATGATGTTTGGTATGTTGTCCCAAGACCTAAAGAGAATTCTGTTGTGACTTCCAAATGGATCTACAAAATCAAGCATGCTGCAGATGGCAGTGTAGAGAAATACAAGGCAAGATTCGTAGCTCATGGCTTCTCTCAGAAAGAGGGAATAGATTATGAAGAAACTTTTGCACCTATAGCCAGGTATACTTCCATCAGAATAGTAATTGCCCTGGTTGCAGCAATGAGATGGAAAATACACCATATGGATGTCAAGACTACTTTCTTGAATGGTGTAGTTGAAGAGGAAGTATATGTGGAGAAGCCACTCGGTTTTGAAACACATGACAGGGAGTCATATGTGTGCAGATTGAAGAAAGCCTTGTATGGCTTGAAGCAAGCTCCCAGAACCTGGTATGGTAGGATGGACAGTTTCCTATCTAGTTTGGGCTTTACCAAGAGTAAAGCGGATTCCAAACTTTACTACAAGGTTGAGGAAGGGAATCCTGTGATTCTACTCCTGTATGTGGATGACTTATTTGTAACAAGAGATGACAGATTGATTGCAGATACTAAGAGGAAGCTTGCTGCCGAGTTCAATATGAAAGATTTGGGAATGATGCATTATTTCCTAGGTATGGAGGTGTGGCAGAGTGTAGGTGGGATCTTCCTTGGTCAAGGGAAGTGTTAAAATTCAATATGCTAAGACAGAAAATAGCAGCATTACATTCCATTTCACAATAATAGCATATACAGGATCACTGAAGAAACAACAAGCATAGCATAAACACAAGAGACACATATTTATCCTGGGAAACCCTCATGGGGTAGAAAACCCAGCAAAGCTTCCTCAATATAGATAACCAGCAATATACAAAGATGCAAACCAAAGACATGATCTCCTCCTCCACCATAGCAGACCTCTCCTCCACAAGTGTGCCTCTCTCAAGTGAGTGTGTGTCAAATGAGAAACACACCTCCTCTATTTATACACTACTCTGACATATATTTTACACAAGTACATGTAGGCTCGTATTTAACCATTAGGTTAAATACCCTATTATAACTGACTGAGCCGACCCCCACATGGTGGGTCTAATAAACCTAGTTACCACAACTTCTCAGAGGAATAAACATCTCCGGATACATAATAAAATCACCTCGGAGGGATGGAACATCTCTGGAATAAATAATGTATAAATATAATATTCTTAGAAGTTACAATATTCAACACTCCCCCTTAACGAGAAGGATATTATAACAACATATGCAGGAGCAAGGAGTCATTCATTACATCATCTATATATCATCGGAAGCTTTCTTCAATTCATCATCATCAGTAACTTGACTAGTTACTGGAACATCAACATCATCAGAGTTGATAGCACTCAATCATCAGCATCATCATCACACGATCAACAACATCATCATCATACGATCATCAGCATCATAATCAGCATCGTCATCATATGATCAGCAGCATCATCATCACACGATCATCAGCATCATCATCATACGATCAGCAGCATCATCATCACACGATCAATCCAGTTCTCTTTAGGACATATGTCCAAGGATGATGCAATCCAGTCATGTACCTTTTGAACCAAAGTCCAGGGACGATCCAATCCTATCATGTACCTTTTGAACCAAAGTCCAGGGACGATCCAGTCCTATCATGTACCTTTTGAACTGAATTCCAGGGACGATCCAGTCCTAACATGTACCTTTTGAACCGAAGTCCAGGGACGATCCAATCCTATCATGTACCTTTTGAACCGAAGTCCAGGGACAATCCAGTCCTATCATGTACCTTTTGAACCAAAGTCTAGGGACGATCCAATCCTATCAATTCTCGGAGACCTCATGTCTATGGCTCAGTTCACAGGACCAAAGTCCAAGGATGATCCAATCCTTACCGTACATTTAGGACCGCGTCCAAGGATGACTTAATCCTCAACCGTGCATTTAGGACCATGTCCAAGGATGACTTAATCCTCCACCGTACATTTAGGACCACGTCCAAGGATGACTTAATCCTCCACCGTACATTTAGGACCACGTCCAAGGATGACTTAACCCTCCACCGTACATTTAGGACCACGTCCAAGGATGACTTAATCCTCCACCGTACATTTAGGACCACGTCCAAGGATGACTTAATCCTCCACCGTACATTTAGGACCACATCCAAGGATGACTTAATCCTCCACCGTACATTTAGGACCATGTCCAAGGATGACTTAATCCTCAACCATCTACCAAGGACTTCATTCTCGAAGACATATGTCTACGGCTCTTCTTTAGGACTGAATTCCAGCGATGATCCAATCCCCTCACATGTTCACCAAGAAATTCATTCTCGAAGACATACGTCTACGGCTCTTCTTTAGGACTGAAGTCCAGGGATGATCCAATCCCCTCACAAAATGTTCACCAAGAACTTCATTCTCGAAGACATATGTCTACGGCTCTTCTTTAGGACTGAAGTCCAGGGATGATCCAATCCCCTCACAACATGTTCACCAAGAACTTCATTCTCGAAGACATACGTCTACGGCTCTTCTTTAGGATTGAAGTCCAGGGATGATCCAATCCCCTCACAACATGTTCACCAAGAACTTCATTCTCGAAGACATACATCTACGACTCTTCTTTAGGACTGAAGTCCAGGGATGATCCAATCCCCTCACAACATGTTCACCAAGAACATGTATCCTCATCATCAAAACATGTATCATCATCATCAAAACATGTATAACCAAAACATGTATCATCATCATCAGAACATGTATAACCAAAACATGTATCATCATCATCAAAACATGTATAACCAAAACATGTATCATCATCATCAAAATATATATACATCTATCATCAAAAGCATGCATATCTAACATCAAAAGCATGTATATCTAGTATCAAAAGCAAAATATAAGAGTCCTAAATCTAAATAATTCTAGGTAAGTAAATGCAGTAAATAGGTAACCTCATCATTGATGAGATGGACTTGTTATCAGATACTATGCTACTCCCCCTTTCGAGGAGGGTCCTTTTGAACTACACCAAGCTTGTCTCGAAAGTGTTCAAACTTTACTCGAGACAGAGGTTTGGTCAGGATATCATCAATTTAATCCTCAATGCTTATATACTCGAGCTTGATAGCTCCTCTCTGCACCATATCTCGTATATAGAAGTATCGGATCTCAATGTGTTTTGACTTATCGTGGAATACAAGATTTTCTATCATCTTGATGCAGCTTTGATTGTCACACGTAATCACAGTGGAATCCATTTCTAAGTCAAACACTCCATATAATAGCTTCTGAAGCCACACTGCTTCACAGCTGGCAGAGCAGACATCTATATATTCTGCTTCAGTAGTACTGAGAGCCACACTAGATTGTTTCTTGCTGAACCATGAGATCATGGTAGATTTAAGACTATAACATCCACCTGATGTACTCTTTCTGTCTGAGACACTTCCTGCCCAATCAGAATCTGAGTAACCATGTAATCGGAGTTCATGACCTCCAAGATAATATAGACCAAAATCTAATGTACCTTTTAGGTACCTCACTACATCCTTTGTAGCTATTAAGTGAACCTTTCTAGGTTCTACTAGATACTGACTTAGGTTATTTACAGCAAAGCATATATCTGGCCTAGTATTTGTTAAATACATCAATGACCCAATGATTTGTCTATATAAGGTTAGGTCCACTAAATCCGATGAGTCATTAACTAATAACTTCAAGTTGGAGTCCATGGGAGTGGCCATGGCTTTACACTCCAACATATCAAATCTTTTTAGAAACTTCACAGCATACTTACCTTGATTTAAAAGATTCCTTTTGGATCTTGCCATACTTCTAGACCTAAGAAGTAGTGCATAATCCGAGATCTTTCATTTTCATTTTTGCAGCCATTTTCATGATCTGTTTCTCATTCCTTGTCAGAAAGAGATCATCGTCACAGAATAATGGTATGATAGGTTCATCATCCACAACCTTAAGGTAAAGGTTAGGATTAGCTTTACTTCTGGTAAAGCCCAAGCTTTGTCATGAAGCTGTCAATTGTCCATTATTCACACTCTGCATTGAGTGATATTCTGCATATCTATCTGTTCCATTTCTCGTCAGATGGGTCTACTAATATGAGCCTCAAAATCATTCAAAATCTGTGGTGAGTTCCTTCTTGCATCCATGTCATATGTGTATAGAGGCCATATTCAACCTTGTAGCAAAGGTTGAGATCCACATCACCCATGATGATCATTAAGCTCATCAATTGACTACCAATCCTGGGTACCCATACAGAACCTGATTCACACTTCTTCTTTAATTACACCATTAAGAGAATGGTCTTATCTATCCACTTGGAGCAAACATCTGTCATGATTCTCTTCCTCTTTCTAAGAGAATCTTCTAGCAATGAGCCTTCTATATTTTGTTTGATTTGTAAATCTTCTTGTTGAACATCCATCACTTGTTCAGTTTTCATCATTCATCATGATCTTTCCTACAAATCTAAATTAAGTACATGATTAGTAATACTTCATAATCATCAAATCATATTGACATGATAACCTATTATGCATACATATATCATTTACATAGTTATGCAACTATTTTGACCAATACTTTGGCACAACACTTTCCCATATCCTGTATGCATACAGTGGCTATCTAGATGCCTTCAATCTCTACCAGAACATACTATCAAGAGTGTGCACAGCTCTCAGCATGTCAGCAAAGAGGTTTCATTCTAGACAAGCAACAATGGAATGTTTGTCCAACTTGCCAATCATATGCATATTAGTAGCATGATATATTCTAGGAATGCATACAAGCAATATCCTTTACTATTTCTAATAACAACTCAAATACTTATCTTTTATGTTTGTGTGGTTGCCTCCCGCTTGATCTTCTATATGTCTTCTGAACCTCTATTCATTCTATACCACTGTGCATGCTCAAGTGTGCACTAGTGTCATCCTCATGATCTCATACACAAACATACATTCATTAGTGTATTCTCAAAACATTCTAATTCTAAATAATCTTGAATATGTATAGTCATGATCATTAGTATTCAGGGTTTCAAGGAAGTCTTCTTTTACTCATGCATATTCTTGTTTGATCATAGTACTCTTCTGGTTAGCTAAATCATCAATCAAGATAAGAGACATAATGTGCATAAACCCTTGATTAACTTTATTAATAAGCATAACCAATCACACCAAGTATACTTATGTAAGGGATCCTAACACAAGGTAAGATTCTAACATGACATAGGAAAACATACCTGGATTAGTATACCTGCTTAGTTGTGTACAACATACCTAAACAATCTCTTCAATGATTTAGAGATCCTGAGCTAGAACCTGCATGTCTCATAGGTTAAGCATAATATATCAAAGTCATACATACCTCGTAAGTAGAACAAAGATTATGGATGAGTCTTTGTCTTCATGTGGAACTTGATTTGTCTTTCGTGATGTACTTGAATCTTGTTAGCAGACAACATCAACCTCACACAACACCATAATGCATTAGTACAATCATATAGCCCTAATCAATGAATGTCTTCGATTATTCACATGCATTCATACTGTTACTAGGGTGATAAGATAAGTCTAACATTAATCAAGATTGTACTAACAAATTATATGAAGACAAACACATTATGAATTTAATCAGGAATCAGATTCAAGACATACCTGAACCTCCTTGAGTCATACCTGTCGAGACTTCTTATAGTCTTCTTATGTAAGGCCTTAGCCTCAACTCCCCCTGAAACTTGATCTGGAGCTTGATTAGGGTTTGCTAGAGAAACCCTAAAAATTCAATCTTTGACTTTCACACTTCTGAATGAATGGAAGGATGTGTCTTGCTGAGCTGATCAAACTAGCATACTTCAATTTTGAAATCTCCAAAATTTGACCCCTCAAAATTGCCTTTGAAACTTCTGGATCTTCTGGACAGGATCCCGAACTAGGGTTTGATGAATCCCACCCTTCTGCTCAATCAAAAGGTTTGATCCAAGGCTCTAAACTCTTATTTTTCTGAGGAGCTTCCAGCCGTGGTTATAGACTTCAAAAATTCCAACTTTTGCTGAAGCCCTAATTTTCCATCTTTCCGATCAAAATCCCGAGCTAGGGTTTAATCAAGCCCGAACTTCTACCCAACCAAAAAATTCGATCTTGGTCTCTAAATTTTGATTTTCCTGAGTAGCATTCAGCCGTGGATTCCGATTCCAAAAATTCTAACTTTCCCCGAAACCCTAAATTCCGGAAGCCATGAATAAAGGTGCTCCAAAAATAATTTTGTTTTGACAGAAATATGTACCTGATTGTTTCTGCTATAACTCTGAAATTTTTGCTCCACAAGGTCTGAAAATTTTTTCTGCAGTAGCCTGACCTATCATATTTCCATCCTGATAGGTCTGACCTAAATTGGATTTTCTGAGAGAGAGTTATGCCAAATGTCGCAACGTGACCTGTTTTGGGATAATACAGGAGAGCGAACTTGTACGGTGTGCCACGTGTCACTGTTTGAACTTCGGCCTCTGAAAACTTTTCCTAAGATAGCTCGCCCTGTTATATTTCCATCCTAATAGGTATGACCTCAATTGGACTCTCTGAGAGAGATTTATGCCAAGTGTCGCAATGTGACCTTTTTATGGGATAAAACAGGAGAGCGAACTTGTACGGCATACCACGTGTCACTGGTTCAGCTTCAGCCTCTGAAAATGTTTCTAGAGATATTACAGTCTGTATACTACCTGTCACATTTTACGAAATTTCATTTGGAGCTTCCTAGCCCAAGTTATGACCTTTTTTCCTAGGTCACCTGATTTTGACTGAGATCTGGAAGAGGCAGAAACCCTAACTTGTACTGATCATAACTTACAAAGTACAACGAATCTGAGGATTCCCTTTGGACACAAGATACCTGGAGATGTTATCTACGACCTGTAGAGGTTTCAAATCCTGAACCTTTTCCAAAATGGATTTATAGCGAAAGTTCCACGATGACTGGTTTTTGATATATAAAACCCTAACCTTCAAATTGTCGTAAGTAAAGCAAGTGTCGTAAGTGCCATACCTTGCCTTCCTTCAGTTTAGCTCTGATACCATGTTAAAATTCAATATGCTAAGATAGAAAATAGCAGCATTACATTCCATTTCACAATAATAGCATATACAGGATCACTGAAGAAACAACAAGCATAGCATAAACACAAGAGACACAGATTTATCCTTGGAAACCCTCATGGGGTAGAAAACCCAGCAAAGCTTCCTCAATATAGATGACCAGAAATATACAAAGATGCAAACCAAAGACATGATCTCCTCCTCCACCATAGCAGACCTCTCCTCCACAAGTGTGCCTCTCTCAAGTGAGTGTGTGTCAAATGATAAACACACATCCTCTATTTATAGACTACTCTGACATATATTTTACACAAGTACATGTAGGCTCGTATTTAACCATTAGGTTAAATACCCTATTATAACTGACTGGGCCGACCCCCACATGGTGGGTCTAATAACCCTAGTTACCACAACTTCTCGGAGGAATAAACATCTCCGGATACATAATAAAATCACCTCGGAGGGATGGAACATCTTCGGAATAAATAATGTATAAATATAATATTCTTAGAAGTTACAATATTCAACAGGAAGTACACAGTAGATATCCTGAAGAGATTCGGGATGATGGATTGCAAGGCCATGGCCACACATATGGCATCGAATATGAAGCTTCTATGTGATGCTTCATCTGAGTCGGTTGATGTCTCTATGTATCGTCAGATGATTGGGTCCTTGATGTATGTCATGTCCCAAATTTGGTATTGGGTCACAATGGCCTAATCACATTGGCCCTATTCATTAGAGTTTGTCAAATTGATGCTAAAGGTCAAATAATTGCCAAGGAGGAAAATTACTAGTTTCCTAGGTTTGGGGTGGAAGCTTTGGGATTTGGAATAATGGGGATAAAAAATGATGTTTGAACATTAGAATGGCATAAATATTTAATAAAGGAGCTAAATAAATATATACAAGTGAAAATCAAAGTGGCATTTCATCATGAAGACACATGGAGGAAGTGGGACCCACATATGGCTAGATTTCTCCACTACACTTGGAATCATTCTCTCACCAATTCGAATTCAAGGTGAATGGTAACGTACTTGGGGGAGTCCAAAAGGTATTATTCATTGCATGACTCATCTAAGGTTGAAATATAGAGGAAGAGTAACTCCCATGGAAGAGGAAGAGGCAATTTGGAGCTAGTGAGACACTTGGGCTAGATTCCCTAGCTCTATGACAACAATGATGAAGATGCTATGACACCTATGACACAAATCAGACCTGAAGGCTGACATATGACATATATGACATGTCAGGGATAAAAATAGACTCCAAGAGGGAGCTCAAGGGTGTTAGGGCAGCTAAGATGCTTCCACATGTGATTTGGTGGAAGTGGGAGACTAGGAATTGTTGTACAAGTGGCATTCTTTGGAATCTCTTCCCAACTTGAGTTGGCATGAGTCTCTTGGAAGGAATTCGACCCATGGAGGACATTATAAGTTTATAAATGTCAATAACAAAGAATTAAACCAGCTTTTGATCATTTGTATAATTTGCAATTGCATTTGTGTAGAGGGAGAGCTAGTGGATGACTAGTTTCTTGCCTTAGCCAATTTCGAGGGTGAAAGATTCCCATCCAAGTTGGTAATTGGAAAGGCCATTCAGAACTTTCATTTGGAGATTTAATGGAGTCTTTATTTGCAGGTGTAAGCTACAGGGAAGCTCATGGTTTCTTCTATTGCAGCACATTCTCTCAACCATTTCCAGTTTTGATGGCATATTCTTGATCCTTGAGGGAGGGCATTTTTGGTGAGCTATTGTACTCTTTGGGAGAGCTTCTCATGCCCTATTTATTTTTTAATATGAATTAAATACTCTGTTCTTCATCTCCAGAAAGTTTTAGGTCGAAATTCCAATTAGAAATGTATAAATCTCATTTTTAATGGAAGAACAATGCCATTTCCCCACTACCTTGTTGTGAACCAATGTATTGATGATGATTTCGAATGAATGGATGATTCTCTGATGAATTTTTGATTAATGGACTGCCATGGATGTATTTTACAATTTTCATGTACTGTTCTTGAGAATTTGAAGTATTTTTACTCAGTTTAATTGCATTGGGAGAAGAAATAGTGCCATTTCCCCAAGGGTCGAATTGGTGATTTTTGCAGTTGCATTGGAGAGGGTTGGAACAGATATAATAATCAATTAATGGTGCACATGAGATATTAATAACATCCTTAATAAATTCCATACCTCTGTTCATAAATTTGAGTGGGTTTGGAGGCATTTGGGAAGACATTTTCAGTACTTACCCCATGGGGATTTGAACCCCAAATTACTAGTAAAATTGCATAATTGGTCAAGAATATTAAGAGAGTTTGTAGAGGTCTTTTGGTGGCAATATGTCATCCATAAACATCATATTCAAGTTATAATATCATTCATACACCTTCCTTGAAGATTTGAAGGCATTTTGAGTCAATTTGAGACCTAGAGACCAATACTAGTCAAAGGGAAATCACTAGTAAACTTACCTACATTGATCAGAATTGAAAGAGGATTTGAATAAGTATTTTAAACGTCCAAAGGCATCCCTGAAAAACATATTTATGTTCTAATATCATTCATATTCCTTCTCAGAATATTTGGGATCATTTGGGGCAAATTTGGGACCTAGAGATCCAAACTAGTCAAAGGTCAAACTAGGGAAAAAAGTGAAAAATTGCCATTTTAATAAAATTCCTAAGAAGGGACATTACAATGTACCTGACAAACATGAGACCATACATTTGCTTTGCTGTGAACACATTGAGTCAGTTCTTGACAGATCCGAGGAGTATTCACCTGGTTGTTGTAAAGCATGTTCTGAGGTACCTGAAGGGTATAGTGGATTATGGGCTCAAGTATGAAGCAAATCAAAAGTTTAACCTGCAAGGTTATGTTGATTCAGATTGGGCTGGCAGTGATGCAGATAGGAAGAGCACATCTGGATGCTGCTTCAGTATGGGATCAGGTGTGATCTCTTGGTTTAGCAGGAAGCAGTCTTGCGTAGCACTGAGTACAACTGAGGCAGAGTATGTTGCAGCCTGTTCAGCTAGTTGTGAGGCAGTATGGCTACAAAAGCTACTGTCTGAGTTATTTGATATCCCATTGGATGCTACTGGTATCTTCTGTGATAACTAGAGTTGTGTGAAGTTGTCCGACAACCCAGTGTTTCATGACAGGTCAAAACACATAGAGATCAAATATCACTATATCAGGGATATTGTGCAGAGAGGAGTTGTGAAGCTCATGTATGTTGCGACGGACGAGCAGATTGTAGATGTGCTAACAAAGCCACCAACTAGGGTGAAGTTCGAGTACTTCAGAGAGAGGCTTGGTTTTCTTTGGATTGATGACACTTTGAGGAATAAGTGATGGACACATTTGCTAAAGCCATTCCAAGCATGTTGGAAGGAGGGTCCTTCACATGGCTGTGGATGTAAGCGCTGGATGATGAGCATCAGGATGATGTTCTGGTTTCTGCTTTGTACGATCAGTTGGATCATCTATATATGTATGTATGCATCATGTTGGATGCTGGATATGATCAGTTGGATCATTTATATGTATGTATGCATCATGTTGGATGCTAGATATGATCAGTTGGATCATTTATATGTATGTACACATCATGTTGGATGCTAGATATGATTAGTAGGATCATTTGTATGTATTTTGTATATGCATCATGTTGGTTGCTTGGACCATGTATCTGTATATGTATCAGGTGGATACATTGTATGATCAGGTGGATCATGTATGGTGATATGTATCATGTATTTGTATTTGTATCAGGTGGATACACTGTATGATCAGGTGGATCATGTATAATGATATGTATCAGGTAGATTCTTGGTATACATAAGGTAGATGCATTGTATGATCAGGATGATCATGGATGACGAGCTTTAGGATGTTGCTCCAAATGACATGTAGCAGGATGTTGCAGTGATGATGATCAGGATGATGTATGGTGAGTATCAGGTTGATACTCTATGGTCGTGGATCAGGTTGTGCAGATGAGCATATAATTTGGCCCTGGGAGATTTGCAGATAGTCTTTCGAGGTTTTGCCTATGGCATATAATTTGGCCCTGGGATATCTGGCAAATGCTCTTTCGAGGTTTTTCTCTGGGAGGACATATAATTTGGCCCTGGGAGATCTGTAGATAGTCTTTCGAGGTTTTTCCTATGGCATATAATCTGTCCCTGGGATATCTGGCAGATGCTCTTTCAAGGTTTTGTCTTATGGCATATAACATGTCCCTAGGAGATCCAATAGGTTGGGATGTGTGCTCGTAATAAGTCCTGGGATGCTCTTGCGAGGTTTTGCCATGACCACATATAATCTATCCCTGGGAGATCCTATGGGTAGAGCTGTGTGCTCGTAACAGCCTAGGATGCTCTTGTGAGGTTTTGTGATGACCACATATAATCTGTCCCTAGGAGATCCTATAGGTAGAGCTGTGTGCTCGTAACAGCCTAGGATTCTCTTGCGAGGTTTTGTGGTGAGGTCACATATAATATGGCCCTGGGAGATCCTATAGGTAGAGCCGTGTGCTCGTAACAGCCTGGGGTGCTCTTTCGAGGTTTTGTGACGCACATAATATGTCCTGATGATTCCACAGTATGGCTAGTGATGATGAAGAACTACAGGTGGTGGGCCTACATCTAGTATGAAAAAGGACTGGCTCTGTAGAACTTCCTATGACGAGTAGAGTCAGAGATTGGTTGAGATAGCAGCAGCTGTGACGATGACGATGATGATGATCCCGAGAAGAAGACTTGTCTAGCAGAGCTGTGTCAAGAAATACCTTCCTAGTTAAGAGGGAGTGTTGATGTATATGTAACTTCGGAATGTATTTCATCTATGTATTTCATATATATTTATTGTACCCTTATTAGAGATGTGTTATTCCTCTATAAGGAAGTGTCGTCATGTGGATTGAGAAGTGTCGCAGGTGTGTGTACTTGCCGATGGGTTATTAGACCACCATGTGTGGGGTCGGCCCTGAAATATATATATTATAATGTGGATGTACCTAGCTAGACAAGTCGGCCCCATAAGGTCATTGGGAAAACAGGTTAGTATAAATAGAGATTAGGTGATCTCTATTTAGATCATTCAGAAAAGTATATCTCTCTCACTCAGAAAGTGGCGCACTAGTGAGGAGGAGGATCATCTGCTACTAGGAGACTATCTCATTGTATTTTGGTTGTACTTTGGTTGAGCCATTGCTCTCTCTATCTCTAAGGAAGTTGTGGGGTTTTTCACCTTAGGGTTTTCCCCACGGAAACTCTGTGTCTCTTGTCTCTCATGCTTTTGATTCTTGTAATGCTTGTCATGCTTATTGTGACTATCATGCATTGATATACTATATATGTTATTCTCTCAGTGAAGACCCTAGAGTATTGTGAATTAATGCTCAAAATTTAACATGCATTTTTGTGTAGTTCTTCAAGGAGAATCCATCACTAGTCACAAATAGGCAATGAGATACTTCATAGGATCTTAGTTGTAACGATAAGCAAGTGTAGGGTTTGAGTGGGTTTGAATATAGAACTGTAGGATCATGATTGATCATAGGTCACACTCAGTTTATGGAATGTATCACCAAGTAAATTTTAGACTAGTTTCCTTCATAGGGATCTCCAAGGGCCTCGCATAGGACAACTAAGATCGTGGTAAGCAATAAACCACAAGCTGATATGGGAGGGTTGGGATAGCGTCTTCATAACAAAGTTATGAACTTTTTGAGGACAGTACTGCAATCTGATCATGCCAAGCAACATGAATGGATAGTGGACACTTTCTTCAAATAATAACAAAAGTTGTTATACTTCCTAAAGCTAATACTATTGTGAAATCCATCTAGTTATATTTCCATTGAAAATAGATAAATTACAGTTATACAAGAAAAAGTACATGACTGCTCACACATTCCACATTCATATCCATATACTCATTTCCTTACTCCTTGACTTTCACATAGATATTTTACAACATTATGCTACACATGAGAGCTCCCAAAACATTGAAGTCTAACCTCTAAAAAACATCAGTTACATGTTTCAAAATTTATTTCCTATCTTTATAATTGAAAGGATTTAGATTTGAAACATAATGGATTTTGAAATCTATATAGAACTCCAAAAACTAGATAAACAAAACGAAGTCATAAATTGCTTATACAATTTTTTCAATTTGCTCAAAGAGAAATTGATACCAAAGTACCAATACCGTTAATGACAAAACTATTTCATGACTCAAATAAGATCTTGTAACACAAACAAAGATTAATATCAATGTGTTATACAATAAATGGAACAACTGAGGCTTCTTCATGTCATCATTGTAGCACACAGAGAGTCCAAGTCCAATCATGAGGAGGAGTTTCCTACACCCTGTCCAAGGAAAGGTTCTCAAAGTCACAATCAACAATTATCATCTTAGAATGTTTATATGGTTGAAGACCTCACAAGAATGCACCTAGATTCATGGACCAGAGCCAAACTGGGATTTGAAAACATAGTCCACAAATATTTGTGAAAATGTGAAATGCCAAACCCTTTCGTTATGAAGTGATGTTACACATTCTTACCCAAATCACCATGCATGCAATCTACATGACACTGTCAAGCATCCTTCTATATCGGTTTGGAAATTTGGTGTACAAATTTCATGCCAACTTCTGAAAACTAAAACAAAGATGCACCAGGGATCTTAATTCATACCAGGGATCTTAATTCATAGTTACCAGTATCCATGCACCAACCCATAGTCTCAAGATTAGAGATACAAGGATCTGAAGTCAAGGATCTGACATTAACCATAGTCAATTTCACCACCATAACCAAGAGGACATCAAAAAAAAATTTGTTTTCATAAATCAATTTGGGCATGAATTCCGAGTGTCACCTACAGGTAGATATGGCATATCCTAGAACTCTTCATCCAGAGTACTCTGTGTATGACCCACATAACACCCACATTTCATGCAGACTTAGAATCTCTTACACTATTTTAGAGCATCTACAAAGGCCCATACAAAGATCATACAAAGAAACAAATATCCAATCGAACAAACAGTTGATAGAAAAGGAACTCTACAGGAATTTGTGTATGGATTTAACTGTGCACGTAAATAAATCCTAGCAATTATTGCAAAGTATTAAAAAATAATAGGTTCATAGCATAGGTTCATTGCATTCTACAAGAGATTTATTGAATGTAGTAGTTTGAATGTTATGATGTCTATCATCCTGAAAACATGTATATTTTTTCCATAAGATGTCGAGGTTGTTCTTGATATGAATTTACCATGTTAAGCTTTAATGTATCATAGGTGCAGATTGTGTTGGTGAATGTTTATTGGCTGTTGGTGTTATTGTACATGTGGATTCTAAGTTTCTATAGTAATCAAATGAGTCTATATTATTAATTTTTTGTTTTAGATTCTCCATGCTAGTCATCTTTGTGTTGCTGATAAAATTCCTTCCATCTATAATATAGTAATTTTAAACTCATTTTCATGAAGAGAAGCTATTTTTTATCCTCCCTACTTAACTTTGTTCATCCAATCAATATCAGAGGCCAACTATCAGCCATTTCTCTTCCATACATGGTTGTTGGAAATGATATGTTCACTGTCATGCTAATTTCATACTTTCTGCACAACATGAATTGCAATAGACAAGCGGTCAACATGATGACTAACAATCTTAGAAGGATCAAGAAAATGATTTTGTGAAACATATGAAGATATGCATGGCATTCTAAAATGTTCTCATTATGATGTTGTTTTCATATTTTGTTACAAGTTTACATCTCAATTCTAAATTAACATTATTTCTGTGGACATTGTCATGTCAAAGATCGATCTACATCTTTGTTTATGAAAATTTGGTCTTGGATTCACTCTGTTCTTTGTTATATGGAAATTTTAAGAGGCATCAAAATTTGAATTCCCATTTTGTGAAATTCAGTTCACATCAGGATCTTAACAAGCAATTACACTCGCTCATAAGAAAATATCACACAACTAGTCAAAGACAAACATTATGCCAAAGATGGAATTCTGTATTAACTTCTCATGGACAAAATAATTCAGCCAACCTTCTGAAATTGATAGGATGCTGTTATAACACATTACAACAGAGATTCGAATGGCTAAATATGCCAAAAGAATCATTCGATCACCAGACTTACTAAAAATATGCTCATTCCCCCTAGGTGGCAAATATGCTTTCCAAATCTCTCCAAAATATCACAAATTGCTAAATTAGGGAGTTGAAGGTGATGTATGATGAAACAAAATGCCAAATATGAAATTTGAGAAGAGGAAACATTGTGGAGTGTCATGGGTGCAAAAACAAGTTTCCTAGGTGACTAGCTTTTCCCCGTGGGTGAAAAAGCTGTAAAAAGAAGTAAAAACTCAAAAATGCGCCTTTCCCAGTAAATCTTATCCAGAATATTTTGGAACTGTGCCCAAGTGGCCTAGGTATCTTGTGGTCCACACCTTGAAAGTATTGTGGTCCCCCCATGTTGCATTGTGGTCCACACAAGGAAATTTCCTAGTGTATTACATAGTAATTAACGATTGGAGATTAATTAATGCATCTAATGTAATCAAATGACATGGTAGGAAGATTTAATATTCCAACACCCCCTCATAAATCTGACTCATATGGTTTAAATATCAGAAAATGAAATACTAAGGGCCCAGTAACAAGACTTGGTCACCTTGTACAATACTGCCAGTCCACAAAACAAGGATAGAAGGAAAAACTCATGGGAAAAACCTACCCTCAAAACATGGACATATAAAAATTGAAAGGTTGTTGATAAACCCTTCACTCCACCACATGTTCATCCATCCCAAGCAGGGATCTAAGATAGCTTAATGTCTTCTCTATGAAATCCTTGATGAAGATATCTGCAGTTTGCTCACCTGTGGGGCAATACTACAAATCTATGATTTGGTCATGCACTAAGCCTCTGATGTAGTGGCGCAAATGAATAGAAATGTGATTGGTCCTTTGCCTCTGTACTGGACCACATGAAATTCTAATAGCACTCTGGCTGTCACAAAAAATGATAGTAGGAGTACTGAAAGAAATCTCAAACTCTGACAAAATCCCCTGCAACCATACACACTGTGTAGTAGCATTCACTACTCCTCTATACTCTACCTATGCTGAATATAATGCTATGTCATTCTGTTTCTTGTTGGAACAGCAAACAGGGCCACCTCCAAACATGAATACAAATCTAGATGTGGATTTCCCATCAAGGCTATCACCAGCCCAATTTGAATCAGTGAAGCCCAAGAGATCTAGGCTCGAATCTGCAACATAGTGAATCCCATCACTCTTTGTGCCCTGCAGATAATGTAAGATTTTTTTTAATCCCTCCAATGGAGATCATGTGGATGCTCCATTTATCTAGATGCCACACTCACTGCATAAGCAAGATCAGGTTGAGTGTGATTCAGATAAAGCAAGCTGAAAATCAACTGTCTATATAGAGTGTTGTCAAACAATTGTGTAGATTCTACATCTTCCATTCTAACTCCTAAAAGGAATGGAGTCTTATAAGGCTTGAAATCAGCAATATTAAACTTCTTCAAGAGATCAGAAGCATATTTGGATTGTGATACCTTGGTTCCATCTTTTGTTTGAGAAATCTCAAGCCCCAAAAATTGCTTAAGGATTCCCACATCACTCATTGAGAAGGCTTGATTCAAAGCGATCTTCAAGGTGGCTATTTGATCTGTTGAACTTCCTATGATCAACAAATAATAAACATACATCACAATGATCATTATAGAACCATCTATTAACTTCATATAGACATTTGGGTTAGATTTACACCGAACATGAAGTTGTGACTGTAGGAAACTATCCATTTTTGCATACCAAGCACTGGGGGCTTGCTTAAGTCCATACAAAGACTTTTTCAACCTACAAACAAGATTTGGATCTGATGTGTACCCCTGTGGTTGCTGCATATATATTTCTTCTTCAGGTTCTCCATGGAGGAAATAAATTTTCACATCCATGTGATGTGCTTCCCACCGCTTGGAAGCTGCAACTACCAAAACTATTCTAATGGAATCTTTATGTGCCACATGTGCAAAGGTTTCATTATAATAAAGTCCTTGGACCTGAGAAAACCCTTTTCTACCAGCCTTTTTTTGTATTTTACCTCTGTACCATCCGCTGCACATTTTGTTTTGAAAATCCACTTGCACCTTACCAATTTTCTGCCTGCGGGGAGCTTGACTAGCTCCCAAGTTTCATTCTTATGTAATGAATGGAACTCCTCATCCATAGAAATATTCCATATTGGGTCATGTGAGGATTCCTCATATGACTGAGGATCAATATCTATCATCATATAACATTTCTCAGAAAGGTAAGGATCATTCACATTGAGAGCAGTCTCAAATTGTCATCCAGTCCTCCTTTGGTCCTGAGGATTTCCAACTAGATCACCTGCTGTTTGCAAAGTTTTTGCAACCCACTTAGGCCTTTTAGGTAAGTTAGAATCGGCAATAAAATTATTTTCATCATCATAAATATCAGAATAAAAAACTTCAAGAACATCACTTACTTCTTCTTCCAGTGGTGGTGAAGATGGTTCTCCAATTTCAGCGCTCTGAAATGGGCTCTTCCTCAAACTACACACTTCTTTCGATGAATGCTTTATGAGTGGTCATGTTCAGCTATTTATAACCTTTGGGGTCCTCAGAATATCCAACAAATAAACATGGTTGGATTTGGGGCTGCAGTGCCCTCCTTTTCTCAAGTGGAATCCTAGCCCAAGCCTTTGAGCCAAAAATCCTGAAATGAGAGATATCAGGTTTGTGACCTGTCCAAGCCTCGAAAGGAGTGATACGTTTGGGAGATTTGTGTGGCACCCTATTCTGAATGTAAGTGGAACAATTTATTGCATCGGCCCATATCTTGAGAGACAATGACTTTGCCTCAAGCATACAATTGCCATCTCCTTTAGAGACCTGTTTTTCCTCTCAACAACCCCATTTTGCTGAGGTGTATATGGAACTATGTGTTGCATCTGAATGACTGACGAGGAAACAAATTGCTGAAACTCTGATTTCACATATTCACCACCATTATCAGATCTGATAATTTTAATATGCCTACCAGACTGGTTCTCAACTGAGGCTTTGAATAGCTTGAAAAAACCAAACACTTCAGATTTTAGCTTGATGAAATAGATCCAACAGTACCTGCTAAATTCATCTATGAATGTGAGTATGTATTTTGAATGGTTAAAATACTCATGAGGGAATGGACCTAATATATCAGTATGAATAAGGTCTAATGGTGCAGTTGTTCTCTCAGAATTGGATCTCCCATACTTATGCTCAGGGTGTTTTCCTAGGATGCAAGATTGACAGACACCTTTGGAAAACTTGATATTGGGCTTCCCTATAACCATCTCTTTCTCATGAAATTGGGAAAGGTATTTGTAACTTAGGTGGCCAAATATTTCATGCAATATTTTGTTGGACTCATTGGCATGGGTTAAAAAAGTAGAAGGTGAGGGATTTGGCACAAAATGAGAAAACTTGTAGATTCTAGAACAGTGATCAACAGTACCAAATGCAATAATTTTTCTTGTTGAAATTTCAGCTATCTCAACATCATTGGGGATAAAGGTTACTCTCTTGGGAAGCCTTGTATGGGTCATTTGATAGACTGACAGTAGGTTTGTAGCAAGTCTAGGTACATATAAAACATTATTAAATGACCCAAACTCAAGATCTATGCTACCTTTTCCTTTGCTAGAAGTTTCAGAATTGTCTCCCAATACAATATTTGGACCACTGGAAGAGTCAAGTGAAGTGAAAAACTTACTTGTACACCATGTGTCTTGATGCACTAGAATCAATAATGAATGAAGATGTTTTGGATGCGTTGGCCATTAGTGCATGAACTCTCTCTTTATCATCAGAATTTTGTCCTCCATCCTTCCTCCTTGCACTCTATGGAAGAGGAATGTTGGATTTCTCCAAGAGTTGAGTCATTTGGTCAATGCTTTTCTTCATGCAAGAGCTTTCAAAATGAAAGCCCTTGCTGCAATAATTGCACTTTGTCCTCTCATTCTTCTTGTTTAGATTCTTCTTGAAATTAGATGTCTCTGCATTAAAATTCTGCTTGTCTTTCCTTTGACCGTTGGGCTTCTTGAAATTTCCCTTCTTCTTGCATTTCGAACCCTTTGAATCTCCAACATTCAGACCATGGTCTTTGGATGGATTTTTAATGGCTCCCATCAGGACCAATTTGTCTTTTTCTTGTGTCAAAGACTCCATGAATTCTGAAAGTGTCAGGCTCTTCCAATTTTTAATTGCTTTCCGGGTGGAATGGAAGGTCGAGACAATTCCCCTTGAAAATAACTGCAACCTATGAAAGCCTAAACGAAATATTGAATAGTCAGGGCCAAGCTTGGAGAAAATGGCCAAAACTAATTGCTCATCTTTTTTGTCAATACCACATTGCTTCGGCTATAATACAAGAGATTTAATTTTGGAGAAGAAATCCTGTAGATTATGAAAATTTTGTGGACTCAAAGAGACTAGCTCGTTATCCAATTGGTGGCCTCTCAATTCATCGATTTTCCCGAAAAATTCTTGAAGTTTCAACCATACTTCATTGGGTGAAGTGAGGCCATCAAGATGAAATAGAAGCTCTCTCGATGTAGTGAGACATAATAGCCCATAGGCTTCATCCCTTCGATTATGCCATTTAGATTTCTCTACTGCTGAGGTTGGCTAAGCTTCAGTTGCCATGGTCACCCTGTAGAGCCCTTTTCTCCTCAGTAGAATCTCCATCTATGCCTTCCAATCGAATTAATTGAAGGGAGTTAGGATGATCTGCTGTGTATGATCCATTGCTGCTCTGAAATAACTTATGGACTGATTGTGCCGAGAGGTGCTCTACAGCCCAATATGAGGGAGATCTTGTAACGTGCATGTGTAGCATTACAAGTGTGATGTAGCATTGCATCTAATTGCACCGAGTGAAATGATATTCTCTACAGCCCAATATGGGGGAGATGTTGTAACGTGTATGGATGTAATGTTACACACGATTATGAGGGAGATGTTGTAACGTTACATGAGTAAAAAAAAAGAGTAAAAAGTAATAAATTATATTATGTCAGCCATTAATAAATTCATGTCGGCTCATAAAATAAAAAAAATAATGAAAGTATTTTAAAAAAATCTATGTTGGCTCATAAAATAAAATATTATGAAAAGTAATTAAAAAATCGATGTTCGTTTATAAAATAATAACTTAAAACTTAAACCCGAGTCTATCAATCAAGAGATATCAAATTTTTTGAGTGTAAATTTATAAAAAGAAATACACCTCAAGAAATTGGATCCCTCTCGATGCTTGATAGATACGGGTTTAAGATGGATCTATGTTGGTTTTAGAACACTTATGGATGCCAAAATGTGCCCTATAGAGAATAGAATTCACCCGGTGAATTGATCAATGCGCCCTTCCTGATACTGGTTGGATCCTGCCAAAAAATCAAAGATGATAGGAATAGATTGATAGCTCTGATACCATGTGAAGTTTAGTTCACATCAGGATCTTAACAAGCAATTACACTCTCTCATAAGAAAATCTCACACAACTAGTCAAAGACACAAAAATTATGTACAAGATGGAATTCTGTATTAACTTCTCATGAACAAAATAATTCAGCCAACCTTATGAAATTGATAGGATTCTATTATAAAACATTACAACAATGATTCGAATGGCTAAAGATGCCAAAAGAATCATTCCATCAAGAGACTTACTAAAAATATGCTCATCCCCCATAGGTGGCAAATATGCTTTCCAAATCTCTCCAAAAGATCACAAATTGCTAAATTAGGGAGATGAAGGTGATGTATGACGAAAAAAAATTCCAAAAATGAAATTTGAGAAGAGTAAACATTGTGGAGTGTCATGGGTGCAAAAAACAACTTTCCTAGGTGACTAGCTTTTCCCCATGGGGTAAAAAGCTATAAAAAGCAGTAAAAACTCAGAAATGCACCTTTCCTAGTAAATCTTATCTAGAATCTTTTGTAAGTGCACCCAAGTGGCCTAGGTAGCTTGTGGTCCACACCTTGGATGTATTGTGGTCCCCCCATGTTGCCTTGTGGTCCACACAAGGCAATTTCCTAGTCTATTACATAGTAATTAACCATTGGAGAAAGATTAATGCATCTAATGTAATCAAATGACATGGTAGGAAGATTTAATATTCCAACACATGTTACAGACTAAAAAATGGGATAATGGTTTTAAGGTGGAGAACAACCATCAAGCTATGTGGATAAGCATGTAGTCTAGTGCTAGAATGGATGGTGGAACCAGTTAGGATCAACTTAAGTAGTCCAAGTACCAAGAATCCAGATAAAATCCAGGGGATCACATTTGTGACACACAGACCAACCAATACCATATGGCCATCTATAGGTTAGCTGGGTGGATTTTAGGAGGTTAGGTTGTCTGATTTTCTAAAACAAGATTTACCACAGAAATAACAACTATATTTCATAATGTAACAATTTAAAAAACTCAAAGTTCACTTTGGCATAATAAATTCCATAACCAAACACCATATTTGAACCAATTACTTGTATAAAAGCTCCCAATACCAGTCAAAAAGTAAAAAACAATGATTGAGACAATTGACAAATATAAAATACTATTGTTTCTTCATTCATGTCAGGAAAAAGCTAAAAGCATAGTTACAAATCCTTCTAACTCTATAAGGATCCAGAAAGAACTCCATAATAAAAAACTCAAAATTTTGTACAATACAACGTGATTACACAGTGGGTCACATGTACTATAGTATTGCCTTCTTCCTTATTGGAATAGCCACACGATGACAAAAATCATAAAAATTATAACAAACGAGCATATCCATCTTAGAGAGGTGTAACAGTGCCCATCAACAAGTTTCGATGGAATAGATGTTGACACCAATTCATCTTTGACACCCTCCCCTAGAGTAGTCAACGCCTCGGACATAAGATCACTGGACATTCTCTTGATATCTAAGTGGTGATTTATGGTAAAAAAATTAAATTGACGAACAAAGGTTCTCGCTTTTCTATGGAGAACTTTTAAATTGTCTTTCCGAACTTGATACACCCCTTTCATCTGGTTACACAGGAGCTTAGAGTTGGTGAAGACTGAAATGTCTTTTGCACCACAGTTTTTCGCTGCTTTCAGCCCTTCAATAAGGGAAAAGTAATAGGCCTTGTTGTTCGTGGTTCTCCCATGTATATACCTCTTTATTTGTAAAACCTTATGTGAAGCACTGTTGTATAGGAGACAAACAATTATTGCCTGTCCTAGGTTGGGATAGAAGGACACGTCGATACACAACGTCCATTTTTGCACCATCGGGTATGATTTGAATGACTTGAAAAGACCATAACATAAACACAAACTATTTTTTCAGTAATTCTGAATTAGAAGGTTCAAATGATACATGGAAGATGTGTTAAGTTTTTAGCATTAATTCAATATACTCTAGGATCTTTACTGAGAGAATAACATGTACAGTATATCAATGCATATCAATCATAGCAAGCATGTCAATCATCACAAGAAGCAAAACATAAGAGACAATAGACACACAGAGTTTCCATGGCGAAAACCCTAAGGTGAAAAACCCCACAACTTCCTCAGATATAGATAGATCAATAGTACAACCAAAGTACAACCCAAGTACAAGAGATAGACTTCTCCTAGTAGCTGATCCTCCTCCTCACATGTGCACCACTTTCCGAGTGATGTAGAGTGAGATAATGAGATGATCAAAATAGAGATTGGGAGATCTCTATTTATACTTGTCCTGATTTCCCAATAAACTTATGGGGCCGACTTGTCTAGCTTAGCACAATAACCTCATGTTACATTAATCCGGGCCGACCCCTTACAAGGTGGTCTAATAACCCATCGGCAAGTTAACACACTTGCTACACTTTTCAATACAAATGATGACACTTCCATATAGAGGAATAATACATCTCTATAGGAGTACAATAAATATATATATGAAATACATTCTGAAGTTACATATACATTAACACTCCCTCTTAACTAGGAAGGTATTTCTTGACACATATCATCAAGCACAAGTCTTCTTCTCTGTATCATCGTCATCGATGCATTGTCCTCGAATCATCGTCATCGTCACTGCTGCTGCTATGTCAATCAATCTCTAAATCTACTTGTCATAGGAAGTTCTATAGAGCCGGTCCTCTTTCATACTGGATGTAGGCCCACCACCTGTAGATCTTCATCATCACTGGCCATACTGTGGAAATCTCAGGACTTATTATGTGCGTCACAAAATCTCTCAAGAGCATCTAGGTTATTACGAGCACACAGCTCTACCTGTCGGATCTCCCAGGGACATGTTATATGTGACTGTCACAAAACCTTAAAAGAGTCTCTTGACTAGCAAGAACCCTAAAGAGCATCTGAGGCCTTTTTCAACCTGTCTAGATCTCCAGGACTTATTACATGTGACCTCCACCACATAAATTAAAAGAGTGTCTTGCCAAGCAAGAACCCTAAAGAGCATCTGAGGCCTTTTTCATCCTGTCCAGATCTCCAGAACTTATTACATGTGGTCATGGAAAAACCTCGAAAGAGTATCCCAAGACTGATTATGAGCACACAGCTCAGCCTATCGGATCTCCCAGGGCCGAATTATATGCCATAGGACAAATTCGAAAGAGCATCTGCCAGATATCCCAGGGCCAAATTATATGCCATAGGAAAAAAATTGAAAGACTATCTGTAGATCTCCCAGGGCCAAATTATATGTCCTCCCAAAGAAAAACCTCGAAAGAGCATTTGCCAGATATCCCAGGGCCAGATTACATGCCATAGGAAAAACCTTGAAAGACTATCTACAAACCTCCCAAGGCACAAATTATATGCTTATCTGCACAACCTGTTCCACGGCCACAAAGTATCAACCTGATACTCACCATACATCATCTTGATGTACACATGATCATCCTAATCATCATCACTGCATCGTCCTGATGCATGTCATCTGGAGCAACATCCTGAAGCTCCTCATCCATGATCATACAATGCATCCACCTGATGCATACACAGTATCTGCCTAATACATATCATCATACATGATCTACCTGATCATACAATGTATCCACCTGATACAAATACATGATCCACCTGATCATACCTGATACATATCAACATACATGATCTACCTGATCATACAATGTATCCACCTGATACATCTACAGATACATACACATGATCCAACTGATCATATCCAGCATCCAACATGATGCGTACACACATATACATATAAATGATCCAACTGATCATATCTAGCATCCAACATGATGCGTACATACATATACATATAAATGATCCAACTGATCATATCTAGCATCCAACATGATGTGTACATACATATAAATGATCCAACTGATCATATCCAGCATCCAACATGATGCGTACATACATATACATATAAATGATCCAACTGATCATATCCAACATCCAACATGATGCGTACATACATTAACATATAAATGATCCAACCGATCATATCAAGCATCCAACATGATGCATACATACACATACAGAGTAGTAACTGGAGCATCATCCTGATGCTCATCATCCAGCACTTATATCCACAACCATGGAAGGATCCTCCTCTCACCATGCTCAGAATGGCTTCAGTAAATGTCTCCATCACTTCTTCCTCAAAGTGTCATTGATCTGAAGGACACCAAGCCTCTCTCTAAAGTACTCGAACTTCACTCTGGCTAGTGGCTTCGTCAACACATCTGCAATCTACTCATCTGTTGCAACACACAGGAGCTTCACTGCTCCTCTCTGCACCATATGCCAGATATAGTGATATTTGATCTCTATGTGTTTCGACCTGTTGTGGAAAACTAGGTTCTCAGACAGCTTCACACAACTTTGGTTGTCACAAAAGATACCAGTAGCCTCCAGCGGGAGATCAAATAACTCAGATAGTAGCTTCCGAAGCCATACTGCCTCACAACTAGCTGAACAAGCTGCAACATACTCTGCTTCAGCTGTACTCAGTGCTATGTAGGACTGCTTCCTGCTAAACCAAGAGATCACACTTGATCCCATACAGAAGCAACACCCAGAAGTGTTGTTCCTATCTGCAGCACTGCCTGCCCAATCTGAATCAACATAACCCTGCAGGTTATACTTTTGATTCGCATCATACTTGAGCCCATAATCAACTTTACCCTTCAGGTACCTCAGAATATGATTTACAGCAACCAGGTGAACACTCCTTGGATCCGTCAGGAATTGGCTCATTGTGTTCACCGCAAAGCAAATATCTGGTCTCGTGTTCGTTAGGTACATCAAGGACCCAATCATTTGACGATACATCATGACATCAACCGGTTCAAATGAAGCATCACACAGAAGCTTCAGGTTCGATGCCATAGGTGTGGCCATGGCCTTATAGTCCATCATCCCGAACCTCTTCAAGATCTATACTGCATACTTCCCTTGTCCAAGGAAGATTCCATCTGTACTCTGCCACAGCTCCGTACCTAGAAAATAGTGCATCATCCCCAAGTACTTCATCTCGAATTCGGCAGCAAGCTTCCTCTTGGTATCAGCAATCAAACTAACATTACCTATAACAAACAGGTCATCCACATACAGGAGTAGTATCATAGGATTGCGTTCCTCAACCTTGTAGTAAAGGTTGGAATCTGCTTTACTCTTGGTAAAGCCCAAACTAGATAGGAAACTGTCCATCCTACCATACCAAGTCCTAGGAGCTTGCTTTAAGCCATACAAGGATTTATTCAAACTGCACACATATGACTTCCTGTCATGTGTCTCAAAACCAAGTGGCTTCTCCACATACACTTCCTCGTTGACTACACCATTCAAGAAAGCAGTCTTGACATCCATCTGGTGTATCTTCCATTTCATCATTGCAGCCAAAGAAAGTACTGTTTTGATGGAAGTGTACCTAGATATAGGAGAAAACGTTTCTTCATAATCTATTCCCTCTTTCCGAGAGAAGCCACAAGCTACGAATCTTGCCTTGTATTTCTCTATGCTACAATCTGTGGCATGCTTGATCTTGTAGATCCATTTGGAAGTCACAACAGACTTCCCTTCAGGTCTCGGGATAAGATCCCAAACATCATTCTTCATTATTGATTGGTATTCTTCGACCATGGCATCCTTCCATTCTTTCTTCTCCCCTGCTTCTTCACAATTCAAAGGTTATTTGTTCATGATATCACAGAGTAAAGCAACATAGCTGGTATGAGATCTAGTTCTCTTCTTTGCTCCGTGTTCTTCTTCTGGAGTGCCATATCTTTCTACATCTTGAATGAGCTCTCTAGCCCATGCAGGTTTCCTCTTGTGAGAGTTATTCTCACGGGGTGGATCTACAGGTTCTTGCAGATCTTCAATTTCACGATCTGCATCTGGAATTGCTTCAGTCATAGAGATGTCTTGAAATCTAGTTTCCTTAGGTTCTTCATAATCTTCAACAGGTGTCTTCCTTGATTTGATGAATGCTGAGTTTTCATCAAATGTCACATCCCTGCTGACATCAATCTTCTTGAACCCTGGAAAGTATATTCTGTAAGCCTTCGAGCTTTCACTATAACCCACAAAGATACCCTTCTTTCCTAAAGGCTCTATCTTGGTCCTCTTTTCCTTTGGGACATGAGTGTATATTGGACAACCAAATATTTTGAGATGGTTGATTTCAAGTTTCTTACCAGAGAAGACCTCTTCTGGTGTCTTGTTGTCCAATATCTTGTGGGGTGTTCTATTCTGCACATATACAGCTGTCCTAGCTGCTTCTACCCATAGATGCATAGGTAGATCCTGGTCATGCAGCATTTCCCTTGATGCTTCCATGATTGTTCAATTCTTTCTTTCTGCAACTCCATTCTTTTGTGGATTGTAAGGAGCAGTCAACTCCCTCTTAATCCCCGAATCACTGCATAACTTCTTGAAGTCACCTAAAGTGAATTCTCTGCCATTGTCAGATCTAAATGTCTTGATCTTCTTATCAGTTTGGTTCTCCATTAAGGTTTTGAATTCCTTGAACTTATCAAACACTTCATCTTTGTTCTTCAAGAAGTAAACCCAAGTCTTCTTGGAGAAGTCATCAATGAAAGAGACATAGTAAACATACCCACTGAAAGAACTGGATGACATCGGACCACATACATCGGAGTGGATAATTTCCAAGCTACTTTTTTCCTTGCTTTCACTGCTTGGAAATTCCTCTTTATGTTCTTTCCTTTTGCACATCCTTTGCAAACACCTTCATGCTTGGTCTTGATTCAGGAAGACCTTCTACAGCCTTACTTGCAATTAGTAATGCTCTATAGTGCATATGTGCAAGTCTTCTATGCCAAAGTTCACTTGGCTCCATGGAATCATGTACCATGGCATGTTCAGGTTGTCCCTTTAATTTATACAATCCTCCCTCTTGCTATCCAATCACTACTGCATCATCAATAGTTTTACCTTTTGGCCACATTAGAACTTGGCCATCTACAAATGCAACCCTCGTACCTTTTGCATCCAATGCGGATATGGAGAGTAGGTTCTTCTTGATCCCAAGTGCATAAATAACTTCTTTCATCTTCAAAGACTTTCCAGAATCTAGGTTGTAAGAGGCTTCACCACTTCCTTTGATAGGGTATTGATAGTCATCCCCAAGTTTCACTTTATGGGGTGATTCATGTTCAAATAGATTTACAAAAGATTCTTTAAACCCATTCATGTGTTTGGAAACCCCACTGTCAATAAGCCAATCATTACAACCATGAGAAATAGTACCTGTGAGAGCAGAGATTAGAACATACTCTTCTTCGCTTGATGATTCATCATCATCACTTTCTGCTCTAGCCTTCTTCTTTGGAGGTTCATCATCCTCAGTAGCATGAGCATGATAACTCTTCTTGTTGTTTTTCTTCTTGTTGTTGTCTTTCTTCTTCTTGGGATAATCTGTAGCAAAGTGTCCTTTCTCATTGCATGTGAAGCATCTTAGATCCTTCTTATTCTTTTGTTGATTGTGAAAGGATCTTTTGTAATTAGAGTGCTCCTTCTTGGGCTTGCTTCTTTTGGTGTGAGCAACGAGAGCTTGGTCTTCACTTCCCATCTTTTCTTCTCAGGCTACAAGCCTGGCCTCTTCTTGTGAACATTCCTCCCAGAGTCTACTGGAAGAGATCAATTTCTTTCTTGCACAAATTCCTTGAATAAAGGAATCCCATGACCTAGGTAGGCCATTCAGAGTATTCATCACAATTTCTCCATTCTCCACCACTTCATCTACAGCTTCAAGTTGTTCTTTGATTTGAGAGACTTTGGAGAAATAAGATTGAATGGTCTCTCCATTTAGTGGCTTGACCCCTTTCAATTGATTCCACGGAGTCATCTTCCGATTTATGTTCTTCCCTTCAAATAGCTTGGTCAAAGAGTCAAACATCTCCTTGGGTGTCTTCAGAGATGACACATGTGGTATGAGATGGTCTTTGGTAGAATCAGCAATGATTCTCTTTGCCTTGACCAAGTTCTTCTTATGCAATTCTTTAGCTTCTTCATCCTCCGGGACGGGGACTTCAGAACTGATATATGTATCCATTTCATTTTCTTCCAGGATTAACCCAATCCTATACTTCCAGGCTTGGAAGTTATCATCCCCTTCAAGTTTATCCTCAAGCTTGGTGTGGTGAGACATCTATAAAGAGTACTTCAAATGGAAATAGAAAAGATTTAGGTCTTACCACTTGATTTGCTAAAAACTGGATCTGGTCCCGGATTAAGGTTTGTCAGAGAAACCCCAAAAATTCAAAATGTGAATTTCAACTTTCTGAAAGGATAGAAAGATGCGCCTTGATGAGCTGATCAGCCTGTTATACTCAGAATTTGAGTTCTGCAAAGTTTCACCCTTCATAAATGCCTTTTAGTCTTTCCGGATTCACTAAGGAGGACCCTGAATTAGGGTTTGAGTTTCCCGAAGTCTTACCCAGCCAAAAATCTCAATCCAAATCTCTAAACTTCGATTTTTTCAAGGAGCTTCCAGCTGTGTCTTTATATTTCAAAAATTCCTATTTTTTAGGAAAGCCTAATTTTTAGGGCCAAAATTGAAAGTGCTCCAAATTGAACTCTAATTAGACAGATAGATTCATGTTGATGAGGAGAGTTAATCTATTATATTTCTTTTCCAAAATATGTGGAGAGAAACCCTGGTTTCCGTCACTGCACAATGTCTTCTTCTCAGGTTAGCTCTGATACCATGTTAATTTTTTAGCATTAATTCAATATACTCTAGGATCTTTACTGAGCGAATAACATGTACAGTATATCAATGCATGTCAATCATAGCAAGCATGTCAATCATCACAAGAAGCAAAACATAGAGACAATAGACACACATAGTTTCCATGGGGAAAACCCTAAGGTGAAAAACCCCACAACTTCCTCAGAGATAGATAGAGCAATAGTACAACCAAAGTACAACCCAAATACAAGAGATAGACTTCTCCTAGCAGTTGATCCTCCTCCTCACATGTGCGCCACTTTCCGAGTGATGTAGAGTGAGATAATGAGATGATCAAAATAGAGATCGGGAGATCTCTATTTATACTTGTCCTGACTGCCCAATAAACTTATGGGGCCGAATTGTCTAACTTAGCACAATAACCTCATGTTACATTAATCCGGGCCGACCCCTTAAAAGGTGGTCTAATAACCCATCGGCAAGTTAACACACTTGCGGCACTTGTCAATACAAATGGAGACACTTACATATAGAGGAATAATACATCTCTATAGGAGTACAATAAATATATATATGAAATACATTCTGAAGTTTCATATACATCAACAAGATGATACACATAAAAATATGCAGAACTCTCTCTGTCTTTAGTCAACAATGAGATTATAGGTATCTTTCCAAGGATGCCACCACCGATTTCAGCACATGTGAGTCTCCATTTTCGGTAATTTCATCAATCATAGCCTCTAATGTCCTTTTACTCCCATGGTTTCCATGTAACTCGTTTGTTTTCTAATGTGTTCATATGCTACCGCTCTTGCATATATTGCAGCAGGTTGTATTCTAATCAGTTGTAATTAGACGACGTAAATGTATGTGATTGGTGCATCGACTTAGAAGGAAATGAAAAAAAAAAGACACAGAAAAGGAAAGTTGAATTGCAGGAAATAGAAAGTAGGAAGGCCAAGGAAAGTAGAAAGTAGAATCTTTGGATTTATTTGAGGCACCAACATAGATTTAGGCTTACTTGTTTCAACCGTATAAGATAAGACTCAGGTTTCCTACCATTCATGATCATAACAAAGGAGGGTGTTATTTTAAGTGGAATCTCAATCCTATCTAATATGCTGAACACATTCTTGACAGAAAAAAATTAGATAAGTTGTTCCTAACAGCTGTAAAGCAGCATACATTAGCAAGACAAGACCCCTAAATAAACATGTTCATATAGGATTAGTTTCCTATTGATCTTATGCAATTGAATTATAATGCTATAATTGTATGAAAATCTAACAACAAAGACATCATTGAATTCATAGAGGAATCAATGATAAGTGGGGGGATCCTGCAAGCTTTCATATCAACATTCATTGTTACAGTTGCCTAGGAAAATGACCCAACTCACTTTAGCCAATACTGACCAAGTTCTTTATGCGATTTCATATATAACCTAATTGCGAGAACAATCATCTTGCATGGTTAACAATTCCATTATTATATGGGATCCTACAAAGATGAAGCTGGGAAGGACTGGGAGATGTTCTTTTTATGAGGAAGCAGGGGAGACAATGACCCACTAAATGATTCATTTTCATTACTCGAAAGTGGTATAGAGTGAGATAGCGAACCTCTCTACACTCAAGGAAATTGGGAGGGAGTTGACCTGGAACGATCTTTAAGCCAACGGTCAACAGGGCCAAAGTATGAGGCACTTGCTTTACCCGTGGAGGTTTTATGGTCTATCAATATTGCCAGGAATGCACATTGCATCCATCTCTAATGAGAAGACATGCCCTCTGCTAGGAGTATACAAGAGATTTCAAGCAAGCCTAAGAACCACCCCAGGCATTGCTAATGGGAAACAACCAAGAGATCCAAAGCATCCTATGAGAGAGAGGGCGCACAACCCAGGGAATATTTGATGGGGCTATAACCATCCCCAGGAGGATGGTTATAGGCTATAACTACTGGACAACGCGAATATCTACTTCAAACTTGGTTTGGGTCAAGGTATTAAAAACCAAGCCGGTTTATGGCAAGTGCAACCAACAACTTGATAGATGAGTGTGAGGTATTAGAAATAGAGGATTTCAAAGATTCCAAAATAGTCATAGGATGGTTGGAATAAAATATACAGGTAAGAAATATTCATCATCAAATCAGGGTAAGGTGATTAAAGGAAATGGTCCACAACTTTTGGCATATATCCCTTCTCAAACATATAGAAAGAGACGAATGCCAAAGCAGACTCTCTTGCCAAGGCAGCAATGGAATTAGAGGAAGGTCAGCTGATCACAGAATATTACAAGGGAGGACAACACTTAAAGTTGTTGAGATTTATTTTCTAGAATATAAGGTGGATAGTTTCCATTCAGGAACAGAGGAGAACTTATTTCATGATCTCTCTGGTCCTTTTAATTACTCTTTGAGCAATTTCTTGAACTTCTATTCTAGAAATTATGTTGTGGTCTCTTGAACCCCTCCTGGTCAAATGACTAATTCTAGAGGAAGATTAACGATACTTGAGATTAGATTCACATATCTATTTTTGTTTCAGCTTCCTAGATGGTGTGGACAGATATGCCTATCGGGTGTATATGACGTAAAATGTACTCCTTTTATACAATAAAAAGGGTAGATATTTTTTCATCTGAATCATCTAATGAATCATGAAAATGAGATAGGAAGAATAAAATATAAAATATTTTTTCTTAAGCCCACAGAAGTTAAAAAAATCAATGTTCAAACTGAGATTAAAATTTTTTCTGCAAAAAATTGGACAACCAAAAATTTTCCAAATTTTTTCAACAAGAACCGTGACATCTAATCTATGTGGATTGGGTCGTTAGTATGATGCATACCGTTCGGATCTTGTCCATGGGAAGTTTGATGGAGTCTTCGTATTCTCAGAGGTGGCCTCTGTAGCTCGATGGAGTCTTTGTCTTCGTGGATCTGACAGCGAGGGGAGTTGCAGGGGATTGGGAGGGACCTGGAAGGATGCCGATTGGAGCGGAGAGCACAGGAAGCTTGATGGAGTCTTAGTATTCATGTAGGTGACCTCTGCAACTTTATGGAGTCTTCGTCTTTGCGGATTTCACAGCAAGGGGAGTTGCAGGGGATTGGGAGGGACCTAGAAGGATGCCAATTCACGTAGAGAGTGGTGCTTTCACCAATCCCAATGTGACAATAACTCGCCAACTTCAGTTTCACGTCGACGACGGAGCAAGGGACCACTTGGAGATATCAAATCAGAACTTGTGTGGAAGGAGTGTCAAAGGATGGGGGATGCAGTGGAGGGGGATGGGGACAGTGCCCGAGTGGGGTCGACGGCAACCGCAGAAGGCTCCCATCTGGGAGAAATCATAGATGGGTTAGACAACTCCATTGTTTTAAAGTTGATTTTGTTAGTACATTTTTTGTTTTGAGGCCCTTTTTTGACCTCAAAATTCCCCTAATGACCCTTCTCAAAACATGTGCACGCTTCAACAACTAAAATATTCTTCTAATTGGAGATGACTTGCGCACTTTCAGGACTTGCATAACCATTCTTGTTCCATGTTGCTTGCACAATCAGCTTGAATTTCTTCCGCACTCTTGAATATTCTATGGAATTGCTTGTGCATACTAGAGTATTCTCTCGACTTACTTGTGCACACTAGAGTTTGTCAATGTACACCAACACTTTAGCTTGTGCCTTGAAGGACTATGACTAGATGGACTTGTGACCTCATCAAGTACATATGCCTTATGTACTTATTTCAACTTGATATGCATGATGTACCCCTAGACACACTCCTTTAGACTGGATGCAAATTCTAGATATACTTCTTCACACTGGAATCCATATCCTTCACTACTTTGCTTGCACATAAACTTCTTCGATGTGGATTTTCCATGCTTCTTCAAGCTAGTATGTGGATACTGATTCCACTTGACTTCAGTTGACATACATAACACAAACTGAATCAGTTGAAATCCTGTTTGACATTAGTTGAAATCAATGACAACCAAAGTTCAACAATATCCCCCTTTGGAATTGATGTCAACACCTTATGAAGCTATGCATAATCATATTCTTAGACTTGTATGTTTCATCTGTACTTGTCACAGTACTCCGCCTATGTACATGCTCCCCCTGAGATCTTTGCTAGTTTGAACCTTTAAGATCTACACATTCCGCTGCTAGTGCTTCTTCTGCTTTCTGTTACCTCTGCACATATCACATGCTTTATGATTATTTGTACTGTAATGTTGCATGCTCCATGGTTAGATTCATGTGATTCAACTTCATGATTCTTCTTTGTATCTTCTTCATTCCATTTCTTCAATAATATGATTCATGCTCTTTCACGTCTTTATAGCTGCATGCTACTGCTTCTTGGCTTCTTGTTGTTTCTTCTTAGCTTCATGAATCTTCTGTTTAGCTGTTTCTTCACTACTTGCACGATTTTTTGTTCTTGTTTATTTTGATTGTGCTTCCCTTTACCTATATGCTCACAAAGATAACTGCCCCTATTTTCATGCTTCACCGTTCTTTTGCTGAAATCCTGCAATCTGCATATTGCTTTCATATTTATCTTTGATTGATTTCCCTGTATAGGTGCTATATTAATTATGTATCTTGATCTCTTATTATTTTCACACAAATTCATCATTCTTTGCGAAGTGATTCATGCAATCATCATTTTGTCCCATTTATGGAGTGCCAAAATCAATCTGCATTCATGCCTTTTTGTTTATGTTGTCATTATGTTGCAGGTTGAGAACCATACCCAGTTTTTCCCTGAGATATTCAAATGTACTTCGCAGAAGAGGTTTTGTAAATATATCCTCAATTTGTTCCTTAGTATCGACATAATTTGGTTTGATAAAATTATTAGCAACATGTTCTCTTACAAAGTGATACTTGATGGGAATGTGCTTAGTTTTGCAGTGCATAACATGCTTTTTGGAGATACTGACTGCGCTTGTATTGTCACATAATATTTGTATTGTATGATCTATATATACTTGTATATCCTTCAGGGTTTGTTTCATCCATAAGACTTGTGTGCAACATGAAGCTGCTACAATATATTATGCTTCTGTCGTGGATAATGCGACTGATGGCTATTTTTTGTTGATCCACGATACAAGACAATTTCCTAAAAAAAATGCAGTTGCACTAGTCCTTATTCCATCATGGTCTCATCAATTTTTATCCTAAGTATTTAGGTCTCATCAAATTCCGAGTTAAGATTCTCTTGATATGGCTAAAACAATTTTTGGGCTCCAGATTGTTTTTTTGAATCTCCCACTGTGGACGTCTCACTGCGGCTTATTGCTGGAGCTGTAATTTGGAACCCACGCAGATGTGCACTGATGAATTCCAACCGAAAACCATCGATAGACGAAATCCACATACCTATACTCTGTCGCACCCGTAGAATTATCTCTGGGACCTATTCCTCAAATGCATTTTGACAACCCCGCGGATGTGCAATGCTGACCACCAATAGACGATTGATGTTCGACTATCGCGTACCGATGACTGATGTCTGACTAGCGCTAACTGACAACCTATATGGACCTTTATTCCGCTACTCCCATGGACCTCCTAGTTTATTCCTTAAGGCATGTTTTGGAAACTCCGTGGACACGCACTGAAGATCAACAAGCATCAACTGTTGTGCACCTTTTTGCTTACCGATATCCTCTCCACGGACTCCCACGCACTCTTCCTCACCCTTCCCATGAAATTATATCTTCGTCTTCCCACAACTTCTCTTAATGGTAACCTTGTGGATTCTCATCGACGACCGATGACTGACGATCGTCGCAGATCCATACTTCACAATTCCTGCAAACTGTGGATGTCATTCACCTGCATGGCTTCCAATGTGGATGGTCCATGTCATACCCCTCTTTCCCACATGACACGGATGGGGTACACCTCAAATTTTCCCAATTTTACATTTCCAAGAGTGGTAATGACTCACTATGAAAGTAGTTTTGGATAGGCAAATGTTGGAGTCGTTGCCAATTAAAATACAACACCTGGCCAGGAGGTATCTTCCCAATGGATTCCCACCTATCATTATCCAACATGCAATTTGAAGGTGCATTGTGAACCATACCCACTGATCATGATTCCTGCTCTCTACTAATAAATCATCTATAAATTTAAATTCACAATTTTAACCAAAAACTTATTATCACTTCCCATGCATCTGATTTCCTATCTGTGAGTGTCGATTCTGTCCCAAACACTTCCACTGCTGCAACCATTCACTCTGATACCAATCTGTCATGTTCCCACCGATCGATCTGACCAACAAAGGGGACATGAGTAAATTAAAAGGGTTCTAATTTTCACCCCCATGACCATATTATGAAATTCAAAAGCATTTAAATGCACGTGCAAATGAATAAGTAAAAACGCAACGGAAATAGATCAATCCACACACACATTATGCATATACCAACATATTCATCACATGCATAACCATAAAATTCAGACACAATTAACACATCAATGGATTAACAAGTAAACACTTATCTTTCTAAATGAAGTCATCCAAGAAACTAGCTATGGAAGAGTAATGTTCCACCCATCCATAGGCACTCTGTCCAACACTTTACTATCTACTTGGAGGCCACTCTCGAGCTAGGCTATGTATCCACTAAGGAGGAACTACACAGGCTCACTAATAGCCATAGAACCATACTCTCACGCTAAGCTAGCACACAACTAGGTTTATCAAGCATACAGAGAGGAAATGAAGGTGAATGCTAAGCCAATGAGCTCAACCTTAGAGATACATGCATCTCAATTGGTCTTAGATAGCCTTGGCACCCGCAATAACTACCACACGCAACACGAGGAAGGTCCCCTTCTCTGCTATAGAGTCTCTCAAGTGCCCCTTGCCTCTAGTGCTATTCATGGCGAGCATAGAAAGGTCGAAGATGCTAAACCTTCATAGATATTTTCCTACATTGGGTTTATTAAGACATTCCAACCTCTCATCTCTTTGAGTCTTCAATGGTCTCTTGGATTTTATGATTCTCGACAATACTAATTTGCAGCCACAAAATTCAATTTTTGGGCTTCCAAATCTAGGTTCTTCCATGTATTTTCGGGCTTTCAATGCTCTCAAATTTTCCCCATGGTTCAAATCTATGGAACCCCCTGTAACAACCCTCATATACGAATATAGGGAATATTTAATAATAATAATTGTAATGTAATTTAATATAATGTAAGATAATAAAAAGAAACATGAAAAAGAAGTAACATAAAACAAATTTTGCATAAAGAATGAAATTAAATAAGAAATTAAGAAATTGGGAGAAGGAGGAGATAAGAAAAGGAGAAGAAGTGAAGAGAAGGGTATTTTTTGTCTTTTGGCATTTGGAATAAGATCTCTTGAGGAGACGAAAGCAAGATAGCATTGGCATAGGGTTAATTGTTGGGGGCTCGGGGCCTCAGCCATTGGCTGGGGGTTGGTTGGGTGGAGAGTCATCCTCCCACCTTCAGTTGTACACAATGAAGCTATCAAGGTAATGGTAGCTGCTAGGTCATCTAACAAGGTATGGATTCTTAAATCTCCATAGAATATTTTATGTTAGTTTTTCAATAGATCCACTTTGATATGCATGTTGTAAATCTGTTATTATACATTAGATCCATTGTTTTTGTCAGATCCTCTTTGCATGTTGGTTATCATTTGTTATTTAGTGGTTTAAGGAATTTAAGGTTCTTACATTTGGTATGGTTTCATACTAGACTCATACGGAATTACTTAAGAGCATGTTGTAACTTAGGGCATTTGATTGTATTAGTGTGGTTTGGAGACTTCTATGTGGTGGTCACACATATAAATCTCTTAACTTCACAATAGTACTAGCTACCTATATATTCTAGTACTTACTCGATTGATTGATTGAATATTATAACTTCGGGACGAAGTTTCTTGAAGGGGGGGAGTATATAACAACCCTCATATACGAATATAGGGAGTATTTAATAATATTAATTGTAATGTAATATAATATAATGTAAGATAATAAAAATAAACATGAAAAATAAGTAACAGAAAACAAATTTTGCATAAAGAAATAAATTAAGAAATTTGGAGAAGGGGGAGATAAAAGGAGGAGAAGAAGTGAAGAGAAGGGACTTTTTTGTCTTTTTGCATTTGGAAGAGGAGCTATGGAGGAGAGGAAAGCAAGATAGCACTGGCATAGGATTAATTGTTGGGGGCTCGGGGGCCTCAGCCATTGGCTAGGGGTTGGTTGGGTGGAGAGTCATGCCCCCACCTTTAGTTGCACACAATGGAGTTGTCAAGGTAATGGTAACTGCTAGGTCATCTAACAAGGTATGGCTTCTTAAATCTCCATAGAATATTTTATGTTAGTTTTTCAATAGATCCACTTTGATATGCATGTTGTAAATCTGTTATTATACATTAGATCCATTGTTTTTGTCATATCCTCTTTGCATGTTGGTTATCATTTGTTATTTAGTGGTTTTATGAATTTAAGGTTCTTACACCCCCATTGTATTTCAACAGCGACACGAGTTTTTGGGTGTTTTTGACAGTCTGAAATAGGGCTCTTTCTCAAGTTGTGATTTCTATTATTTATCTTGTTGGGAATGCATAGCTTGCTAAGAAATTCCCTCTGGTTGCAAAACAATGGAATGGGAATGAAATTAAATGAATTCCCATGAGGAATATTGACTTTTGGGTACCGAAAATTGATCCCATACTCAACCATACCAATTTATGGGTTGTTTCCATGCTCCATTAAATTCATGAGATGATTTCTGAGATGCCTTCTTATAATAAAAATAAATATTAGCATGGAAGTCCACTTAGGTAGTTTCTTACCATTTATGGCACAAGGGGTTCTCAATATGACACTTGGAAACAAAGGATTTGATCCCCCAGGCACCCCTCACCTCTCCCTAGTGGATAAACATAGCCCCCTCCTTTTATTTGCCTCCATAGCCAGTTCTTGGACTTTTATTTGTATTGTAAATATTTACATGCGACTGTTACATTTTTCCATGGCCGACTGGCACATGTCCACAATATATAAAATAATTTCCTTTATAAGTTGAGCATTGACTAGTAAGGCCTTGGCCTTGAGCTCCACGCAAGGAAGCATATGATGCATATTTACAATATTTACATATCAAGACAATAATTCCAAGGGTCAAAATGGGGGTATTATAGGCGCACTTGTAGAGTATGCTACAACAAATAGGGCATGCACAAGCATATTTAAAGCTTCCATTAACATCACATCTCAAAGCAAGGAGAAAAATCCAATTTCCAAGTAAGGTTCCTTAACTAGTGTTCAAAAAACCAAGCCATTTCAATAGTGAATTTATCTATTGATCTAATCATCCATAGAGGGAGCATTTTTAAAGTAAAATAATAAAATAACACATAAATAAACATATTTCAAGATTGCATCAAGATCATATCTAAAAATCAAGGAGAAAAACCAATTTCCTAGAAAATAAACCATTAGATTTGCATCCAACCATTGATATGTCTACCAATATTTTCAACAATACATAGTTTAGCTATGGAAACAATGGAAAAATCATGTAGACATATGAATTTAAATAAAAAAATTAAACCACTTATCTTATTATTGTGCAACTGGAATCAACTGGACCATGTTCTACCTAGCCAAAGGCACTGCTAAGCCGGATCTCACTTTGACAGACCACCCCCAAGCTAAGGCCATAGATCCATGACGGATGTGCAAACAAGGATAAAACAAGTATCAGTTTGAGAAGCCACAACTCAATTCCTCACCACCTACATTCTCCTCCACCCCACCACCAGGTGCAATGGAAATTCCGAACATAGATCCACAACAGGGATGCACTCAAGGATAGCTCAAGTATCATTTTGAGAATCCACAACTCAATTCCTCACCACCTACTTTCTCCTCCACCCCACTACTAAGTACAATGGTAATCCCACCACCCCCTAGGTTCCTTCAGACAGCACCATTCACCATCAGGATTTATGTGTAGGTTCAGGACAAAGACAAGTAGTGGACACGAAAAACTATACTAGAGTTGTCCAGGATTGCCACAAACACTATACAAGATGACAACACTTCAAGCAAAAGTTTCATTCTCATAGTAGAGAATACGTGGATTCCCAAGCTCACAAGATTACCAAGCTCAACATTAATGGCATGAACAACCAATATCAACCAACAATAATCAACAAGAATTAAAAACACAAACCAAGGAGATAAACTAGATATTTATAGACCAAAGAAGGTAATTCTAACCCAAGAGGGTAAAATCAAACCAAGGTAATCCAACTTGTGTCAAACCAAGTGGGTTAACTCAACCACAAGAAGCTAACCCTAATCCAACCCATGCAATTCAAACTTTACCTGACTCAAATTCATGTGTGGAAACTCATCCATGGAGAGGAATCAAAATTAGTGAGGTGAGGAGTTACACAAACCAAGGCATCTTATCAAAATAGAAAAGGAGGGGTTACACAAGGAGTTATCCAAATTTATAGGTGTCTAGGCTAAGAATAACTAGTGAGGGTGCACTTGTGCAAATGAGGGTTACAAAACCAAGTGTAACCTCAGAAAAAGGAGTTACAAAATCACCAAAGGGGCCCGATAAACAACTGGAATCCACCCAAGAACCCACTAAATCATGATTTAGGATCAATAGTACCAACATGGGTTAAAATAATCAAAATTTGGATTCGTTCTACAATATTTGGGTGATCGTCAATAATAAAGTCAACGAAGCATAACTACAGACCAAGCTCAACCAAACAAGTTCTAAAGTGCTAGAAATGTATCCATTCCCCACTCACCTTGCGGATCTAATCCTCCCATACTATTTTGTGGTTTCTTGTGTGCTGGTTATTTTCATTGATTAATTATTTACAAAACAATAATAATAATGTCTCTAGGTCCTTAAAGACCCATGTTCCGACACTTTGTTCCAAAATAATAATAAAAATTATTACATATTTCTAGGGATTAACATACAGGGAATTACAATTCAATTCCTAAGTTGAACTACTCATGCATTTTGAAGCATCTGCAATTGATCTCAAAATTGAGTTACAGATCCCCTAAAAGTGAAGAGTTTGCAAGATATGAATATATTGTTGTAGGTAAACTTTAAAAAAATATATTTCAATGCGACAAGATGTATTTTCATGAATTGAATGATATATTACATACCTCTTTTGAATTTTTTTCTCTTCTTGTATATAGTAGACCTTATTCAATGGCATCCCCTCGAATCCTCTTGAATCCTTTAATAGAATCCTCATTCACCAAGACTTCTTCCTCTTTCCAAGCTTCCCGCAAAACATATATTAGTAATATGGGTGGTTCTTACTGCACCGCATAAATTTATTCCATGAGTCATGCATTTTACATACCTTGCAGACAGTGGCATGAGAAATATCAACTTATTGTCCCCTTTTACCCTCTACTTCAAGATACGTTGTGAATGCAATAAAGGAAGAGAGAAAAATCAATATCAAATCTTTATATTTCACCTTTGACAACCTCCCCGACAATAATGCCAAAATGTTGGTGAAATCAATTGTCCTTTTAGAGGATCAATTCCATCAAACCATTAATTATCAACCATGGTGATTCTTTTCATTAAAATTTTGTTTGCAATGTCTATGTAGTCATCAAAGCTTAATCTAACATTGATTTTTCAAAGACTATCTGCAATAAAGGAAAACTTATTCTAGCAAATTTAATCTAACTACTTACACTCAATCATACCTTCTCAATACCATTCCTTAACCCCTCTAACTAAATCCAACATAAATCTCTGAATTTCATCAAATGCAATGATTAGTCACATCAAATCGATACAGTCCCTATGTTGGTTGTGGAGCCAGATCTTCTAGTCTCATGGATGATATTGTATCAGCCGTGTTTGTACCCCAGTTTTATATGATATGTAGGTGGACTATACACTCACCCCAGCGGGGGTGTGTGGGGGGGCATCGCCCCCCCACGGGGTTCCAGGGGGGACCATCCCCCCTGGCTGGGGGGTCCGAGGGCCAGCGGTCCCTCGGTGGGGGTTCGGGTGCAGCGCCCCCGAAAAAAAAATTTGGGGTTGTTTTCGCCAGTTGTTTTGCGGGCCCATGGTTTTGGGTATCCCGTGGTATTTTCCCATTGTATTTCCCCTATAAAATAAAGACATTGTAATACAGCTAGGGTAGATGATGTATTAGGTTTTATGCATTGTAAAGATCTCTGAGATCAGGAGAGAGACTGTGAAATAAAGAAGAGGAAGTGCAGCGGTTGTGCTGCAGGTTGTATCCCTTCACCTTGCTGGACGGTAATAATAATAAGGACTGGCAAATTCAGTGTGGACGTAGCCCAAGTTGGGTGAACCACGATATATCTGTGTCTCTCTTGTAATGTGTATGTGTGATTATATTTTCATTTCTGTTTATTGTTATTGCTCTGCGATCCTGTTTTTCTAACACCCTATGCTTCCATGTAGAGATGAATTTAAGTCTATGCTATTGATTGGTTATGAGAGTCTAGAGTAGTGTAAACATTAAAAATAAAACAAAACATATCAGTTAACCATAAAAGTGAGAAACCAAATGTGATCTACCTAGGTTCGATACATGTTTGATTACTCAATATCTATGGAAGATCTCCGTTTAACACACCACACTTGCAGAATTAAAGAATTAATCTATTATCGGTAGTAAAAGAAACTAGCTTATATTGAAAAAGTAAAAGAGTGTGCATAAAATCAAATGATATAAATAAAGAAACACACACTATTAAATCACACTTGCATAAATAAATAAATCATACTTATGAAAATAAACTAGAACACACAATATAAATGAAAGAATACTATCTTGCATAATGCTCTCATCTTATGGAGCAAGCTCTTTCTCCCAAGAAGATAGGACCAAGCTAATATCTATAACATCATAAAATAAACTAAATTACACTAAATATAAAATAAAAGAACTACAATCTACATCAACACAAGATCTCGAGAAATATAATCTATTCCATCATGAATTGGATAATTGCTCTAAGAGCCCCCCCCCTTGGAATGGATAAGCAACTCTTATTATGTCCCCAACATATATTTTTCATGGATGGGCATTAATTCTATTAATTTTTTTTTATCAAACCAACATTTTCGTATAGTTTGAAATGTTTTCGATTTTTGTGGTTTATTTTATTATTTTAAAAAATGATTTTTCTCTGTTACTATTGGCTTCCTACTCGTGACATCAGCTTGGTTTTCTGCATCCCTAGCCTCGATGATTGGCTGATGTCAAGCAGTTTAATGTGTTAGTGTGGATTTTATTGCCGTTGCATGGCATGGGCAGTGGGTGGTTTAATGCCGTTGTCCAGGAGTACGGTCTTCCTCCTCTGGTTCAGAGTTTGGGTGCTCAAGTGCGGCAATATGGTGGGTGCCCTATCATTTCTATTAATGGTTGTCATTTTCCTTGGAAAGGTGCGTTGGCCAAGTGGCAGTCCTTTATTTTAATCGCAGGTCTTTATCACTATCGTACTGGTTTTTTTTATAGGAATTCTTTGTAATTGTAGGAGGGTTTTCCCTAGAAGGGCTATTGTAGGTCGAGTGGTATGCTAGCTCCTTGGATTAAATGCAATGTACAGTGTTTTAATTGTGGTGAGATGTAGGTGTAAGGTTGAGTGTTTTAATTGTTATTGAGCGTTTTTTAATGGCGTTGGAGGGGCGACAGTGGGAGGCAGTAGAGAGAGTTTATTCTCACTCATTTTTGGGGCATTTTCTTCTACCATTTCCTGGAAACCATTTTCACCAATGTGTTTGCTTCATTTCTGGTCAACAGGGAGCAACAGACTGCTATGGCCTATTCAGTTTTCTAGCCGCGTTGTTTGGTGAGGTGTGTTCTCTATTATTCGGATTGACATTGTGCTCTAGCTTCTTGGTTGTTGTTGTCGTCGGTATTTCTGAGGTATGTTCTTGAGTTCCCCTCTACTGTGCTTTCAAAAAAAATTAGTTTCAAAAACATGTTTGTTTTTCCCGCAAACAAAACATGGCTAGCTCTTTGAGAATGTTGGCACTATTAGGTCTATCCATTATCGTGCATTTGTGAACATTGTCAAGTTTTGTTTTTAGGATGTGTTCCTATTCCCTTGAGCTCAGGGTCTCTTTGTTGCTTTAGTCCATCGACTTGTGGGAAATGTGCACCTTTGTTGCATACACATTTGAATGGATTGCTTCCACGGAGAGAATCAAAATTATTTTAAAACCCTAGTTATTATTGTCTAGCGCCTGGTTTGAGGGAGAGTGTGATAATGGTGCATTTGGGGGCGTCGTCAGGTTTTAGTTTTCTTATGTCTTGCCAATTGCTCAACCATTTCTATTGCTATGTGTTTGCATTGCTTCCATTTGTAGAGTTATGGACGGTGTGCAACTTTGCTCCGGATGGATTTGAATGGGATGTTAGCAGGGGCAGTGATTCCCCCTGTATTGTTTTCGAAATAAAATGTTATCGTTCTAGCAAGTATTCGATTTAAGGAACTATTGTCTATTTTTAAACAACATACAACCCTAGATATTTTTACAGTGACAAAGGTCATGTTCGAATGACTATGCATGTGAGGCATTTAATTAGTGTATCGACTTTGAATAGGGTTTTCGGCCGCTGAGCCGCAAGACGCAATTAATTAGATTACCATAATGACAGTGGGTGCCTGCAAGCCTTGCAGATGGCTTCCATTTACTCTCTCTTTTGTACGTCCCCCAAGGATGAAAATAACACTTAAATTTTCATAAAATGAGTATTGTTTTTCTCCTCTAAAATCTAAAATTTGAATTTAACATCAAAAGAGATTTTTGCGAGGTAGGGATTTTTGTGAGGTAGAGCTGTTGCAGAGGTTGCTTTCTTGGTGTTATTATTCTATTCTGTTTTTGTGCTACAAATTCGGCAATGGTCAAGATTTGGAAATAGGCGATAAGTTGCTTCACATACCTTCTTCTCATCAACTTCAACATCTTTTTCTTCTTCTTATGTTCATGTTAGTTATGATACAATTATTTCACTTTCTCTCTCGGTTTATAGGCTAATCATGAAGCTCTATGTTAAAGGTTTGTACTAGGACAGATGCATATTAACCTTGGATCCGTTATGTTATCTTGCTATAAGCATCGTATACCTCGATGTGCCAAAAACCCCAACGAAAAAATCTCTTAAATTTTATTGCAAAAAACCCTAACGGAAAAATCTCTTAAATTTTATTGCAACATTTTCTTCTTTCTCTTAGGGTTTCTAGAATGTCCAAATTATAGAGAGATTTGTAATGCGTGCCTTCATTCTTACAAGAAATTCTCCGAATAGATTCAAGAAATTCTTCGAATAGGGAACTATGGTTTTTTATATCATTAGTTTCTTATATGAGTTTTTTGCGTTAATTTGCACTGTTGACTATTCTTTATACAGGTTCTAAGAATATATATGGTCCTTTGTGTTTTGTGTTCAAGATAATAACAATCTGGTAAAGGGCTCTGTACTTTGAGTACACATTTATAAATCCTCTACTAGAGGTTTTATTTTTTTAATATTAATATTCTTATGAGCAAGTCCAATATAATCAAGTTGGTTAGTTTTCCTAAATACCTTCTGTTAGCACTCAATAAATTTTTGTGATCAATTTCCTTCTGACAAAGTTGATGGTGCAGAATAGATCGGTTTGCATGACGGAGGCTTCAAATCTGGTCGAAGAGAAACATTTTTTGACTTCACCTCGTAGGCATCAAAAGTTGCAAAAGGAAAAGGGGTCTTTATAGACCTATGATCAGCTTTATGGGTTTGTGGACTATGTTTTTAAAATCTTTATGAGGAAATTATAAGTTTTTAATTTTTCTACAAAAAAAAAACCAAAGTTTTAAAACTTTATGAAAGTTTTAGTTTTTAAATTTTTAGCCCAAAATCGATTTTATGAAAAAGGGAGGCTAAAACTTTTTTAAAAAGGATATGACCAAAGTTTCGATCTAATTGAAAAGGGAGAAAAAAAAGATATGACCAAAGTTTCGATCTAATTGAAAAGGGAGCAAAAAACATATTAAGCGCTCAACAATGCCAAGCCAAGAGGGCCCCACATAACTCATAGTCATCATCATCCAAAGGGCAAGCCTTCCTTTTATTTGTTGCATGGTATGTTATAAAAGCATTGAAGTATATAAAGAATAAGAAAAGGTATTATGCTTTGCATTTGGGATAAAATGACAGCATCTAATGGACGAATCGTTCTCTTTATCGATGAAATACATACAGTTGTTGGTGCAGGTGCTACAAGTGGAGCTATGGACGCAGGCAACTTATTAAAACCTATGCTCGAACGTGGAGAGTTACATTATATTGGAGCAATAACACTCAACGAATACCACAAATATCCTGAAAAGGATGCCGCTCTAGAACACATATTTCAACGAGTATATGTGGGTCGGCCATCAGTTGAAGATGCTATACCTATTCTTAGTGGATTGCATGAACGTTACGAATTGCATCATGGATTTAGAATATCGAATGGCGCACTTGTTGCAGCTACTGTTCTTTCGGACTGATATATTACTGGGCGCTTTCTACTCGACGAAGCAATCGACCTTGTTGATGAAGCTGCTGCAAAAGATTAAAAATGGGAATGACGTCGGAATTTACTGAATTGAATGAAGTAGATGGATTTGGAGATATGATACATATGCAACTATCTAAATGAACGTCTTAATGAGCCTATTGTTGATTTAGAAACACTAAACTAAGCCAAGGAGAGCCGAAGGTCAAACCCTAGCAACTTATTGATAATTGTATTATTATGAAAAGATAAAAGGTCTGGTTGTAGGCTGGGATCTTCCAAAGCATACACCGGGTCAAGAAATCAAAGACGAGCCACGATTCTCATATCACTATTACAAGTTCGTTCTACTTTAGTGAACCATGTGAGATAGTCTGGATACGTCCCAAAGCTAGTTGCAGCCATGGAATATGAAGAAAGAGAAACCACGATCATAAGATATGCGCTCATCTATCATTAAATATGTTGACAGCGTTAATATCTTGAGATGATATTTGCAAAGATATCAGAAAGACCAATATCAAGGAGACTTCTTCACGACATCTGCGTTTTCTCTGCCCTCCATTCGTATCTGACATTCTGCACCGAAGTTTGATGCTGCGGCTATCTTACTGTAGCCAAAGAAGAGACTGTTGGGTTTCATTGCTCTATAGCGCCATTGTTACTTTCTCAAATTTCATTTCCTCTATTTTGTGTTTCGGGAAGCAAAGGTTGTTAAGCTTCTATTTGCAAAATTAGGTCGCTGAATTCTTTTTCCAGCTTATGTGAAGGTTGAATTGACAAACATCATGGATTTTCTTTCGATCACAATGCAAAAATGGCGGTATCTTATTTGAAATGCACAATTGACGGCTCTTAATACATTTCCGCACCATCCACATGCTAGAGGAGAATCGGTGGTCGCGGAATACAAACCACCATCACACGTGTTCTCTCTTGCATATGGAAAAGCAGTATCGCAAACCACTTAGAAAGCTATGCGGAAACAGCTTACGTGGCACCCAAAAGCATTCTCTATTTATTGGTGAAACTCCATTCCAAAAGCATTCTCTATTTATTGGTGAAACTCCATTTCATTTGTTTCGAGAAAGTGAACAGAGGAAATTAAAAAAAAAAAAAACATAAGAAGCTAAGGCATGAACCCTAGCTCGTGGTGGAAAATATCCCTAGTGCATGAAACCGTTCATGTGAATCACTCTTTGCAATTGGAGGAGGCGTCTATTGCAATAGTATGCTCTCATACAGTGGCAGAAAATTGGAGCACCAGTCCGATCGTCCAACAATAAATGGCAACCGGCAGTTTAAGAAAATGACAGAGTTAGTTTTGCAGATTTCGGGATAAAGATTCTTTTTGTGAAAATTAGGGTTAATGCATCAAACTAAAGCTTTTTCAAGAATTGAAAAATTCTTGCAGCGTTTCCACCCTGCGGCCGCTGCGTGCCTAACCCCAAGAGGGTCTATGAGGATGGATCCCGTGACCTTGCATGCTGGGAGGCCTAACTTCCGAGAACTCAACCGATCAAGCTAACTCTTGGGGCTCTGAGTTTTCTTTATTTATTATTATTATAAAACTTTGTTTAAAGATTAGTTTTCAGATTTTAAAAGGTTTATTTAAAAGAAACTTATATTTAAAACAATACAATTAGGGTTTGCTCATAAAGTAAACTTTTGTATAAATTTTGCATTTTGCAATGTAAAAGGGGGGGAATTTTTAGGAATGAGGAAACTCGTTCTGGGCATTTGAAGTTTATTACGGAAATGAATAAAGATTTCAGAGTTTGAGCAGTTTTGAATCAAAGATTCATGCGTTGTTTGGTATTTACAGTCTGTATCTTTTCTCTTCTCACTTGTACATGTTTACTTTCCTAGTTATGCTGTCCATTTTGTCTTTTTTTCTATACTTAGACGAACATTTAAAATAAATTGGGATTCATATTGTTATGCCTCACTTTATCGCGTTTAAGTATCCATTTGCTTCTCTAAAATCGACAATGGATTCATCATGGTCTGATGCCCATTGATTGGTGGATTGTCTTTAATTCTTTCTTTTCACCTACAAAAAGCTTTGACCGTAACCTAACAATTACCTTGCCTTTGTACAAAAATTCTGTTTTTGCTACTGATATATTATTTTTCTATTTCTCGACTCCATTTCCCTATTTCCTCTTGTTCTAACCACATGACTAAAAAAAATCCATAAGTTTTTACTATTATTTTACAATTTGGCCATTGAATTTATTGTCAAGCTGCTGTCGTGGTGACATTGGATAGCAGATTTGCTGAGAGAGCCCTCTCTGGCTAAAAGAGGCCAACTTTTTAGTCTGAAGATTGGCTTGAAATAGGTTACCTCGGGGTTTCTTTGATGCATCCTAAGGAAAATCCGAGTGATAACACCTTCTTTTGTATATCAATCCTTATGGGCATCATATTCAATCTCAGATTGTATAGAGGAGCTAGCGACATAAGGTACAGATAGATCTCTAACAGGTGATCAATTTAACGAATGATACACCAGCGACCGAAAAACATCTAATCCCTTCATGGGACACTAATGACCCTGTCCAGGTGCAGATACTAACTGAACTTAGTTGAACGGTGGACTCAGGTAAGGCAGAATACAGGTCAGACAGGTCAGGAAGACTCAGATAGATTCAGGCGATGCAGATTCAGGTGGGGACTTAAATAACATGTATTTTATTACTTTACTTGATAATCTAGAGTGAACAATGACTGAGTCACAGATGGGTATTGAACTAGAGGATAAACCCTCTGATTTGGATTTCCATCCATCTGCTCCTATTGTTGCAGTTGGACTTATTATAGGCCGCCTCCCGTTGTGAGTGCTCAATTCAAGTTTCTCTTGAAATTTCATACCTTTAATATGTTTTGTTACTTCCCAAAAGATGAATATGTGTGTTTTTTGTTAAAAGGACATACCGTTTTATTAATGTCTCGTTATCTAATTCTGCAGGTTTCGATTTCGTTATGTACATATTTCATTAGAGTCTGAAGGGTAATGCTATGACCTTCTACGAATTTTCAAGTTCAGTAGAAATCCTTTCATGTTATTCTTGACATTTACCATATGATCATACAGAAAAAGCGATTACCAGGTCTGACTATTAAGGAACTCTGATGTAAATAATATTCCCATACTCTAAAATTGTTGACTTTTTAAAGTCTTTGTATATTGTTTTAATACTTCTTTGCATGGTTAATGATTTGTTTTCTTTAAAGGGTTTTTTAACAGTTGTTTCCTTCTTGAAATGCAGGTTTTCATAAGTAATGTGCCATCCATAAGCAATGACTTATTGCAAAAGATCTACTTAAAGGGCTGCCACCATATTCACTTCATTCGATATGTATTATTATACCACGTTCCAGATTGTTGAAGGGTATGCTTCACTTGGCATCAATTTAGGTTTTCATATTTATCATGAATTCATCGTAGTAAAAGAGACCTGAGATTGTTTGCACTTTCATTGTTATATGTATGATAGAAATATTAAAGTAGCAATTAACAATTGACAAGTGCAGACCATCATGTGTTGTGTCTCATAGTTTAGCATTTGTGCTAGTATTGAGTGAGTGGGTTGTACATATGAGTGAAACTTCAAATCGTATGCTTGTTTAACACTAGCTAGACAACCAGTGGGCTTGTTAGTTAATAATATTGGTTTGGATTCATGGCTAGTTTGCTCTTGTTAGCTTGGCAGGTACCCGGTTCTCACAAAAAAAACATAGTTTAGTCCAGCAGCCATAAGCATCATTTCATTTTCCAGCGACATGTCTTGTGGTTGTTGATTTTTTTATGCCTATAATATTATTTTGCTAGTGGCCGAAAGTTGGTTTTCTCTACCTCTTCCTTTTCGAAGGCACACAGTCATCTTGGTTCAGAACTCAAGTTTTTTTTAACCTGGGCGTTTGCATTTTTTATTTATATTTGATCAAGAAAGTAACAGGTTGGATGTAATCTTCAATTGTAAATCATTGAAGCTATTACGCACTTTTATTTATATAGTGTTCTTAGAAACACTTACTCTATGTTGTAATTTCCAAATTAATCTTTGTATTTCAATATAGTTTCGTGTGCACTTTTATTTCTATAGACTTCTCAGAAAACACTTACTCTATTTTTTATTTTCGAAAAAGTTTCATGTGTTTGTTTGTCTAACTCTCTTATAATGGCTTGTTTCTTGAAATACATTTATAGCTATAGAAAAGTTTGTATCATGGATGGCATTTTATCTAGAAAAACGTAACCTATTTTTATTCTTATTAAATGATTACATTGATTCATGTGAACAGCCTCTCGGCTCTGTGGAAATCGATACCCTCTCAGCTTTGTTGATATTAATTGATCCTATCCAAGTTATTCACGACAACCCTCTCGACTTGGTCCAATTTATTTTGGCCATACATACTTATCCATCTCGGCTTTGTCGAATTGACAATAAGTAAATATCCTAACAAACCCTTTCGGCTCTATTTGGCCATAAAACATTTCACACAGCCTTTCAGCTCCGCTAGGATATATTTTTAGTAATATAAATTTGCATTTGTGGGCCATTTTTCAACTCATTTGAGGTTATGTTGATAAATATATATTTATACACAAACAACTCTCTTAGCACTATTAAATTATTTTGAAAAAAAACACACATTTATATATGCGTAGTCTCTCAACTCTATTGAAATTATGTTATACATAAAAATCCCTTCGGCTCTTGTAAATTATTTGGAACATATGTATATAGATATAGGAAGTCTCGCGACTCTGTTAATTAGTTATGTGAACCACTCTTTGTCTCTATTAACAATTTCTTGATATTTTTATGTATATGTAATTTCTTGACTCTGTCGAAATGGTTTTTGGATTTATTAAAAAATTATATAGATAACCTTTCGGATCTTTCAATTTACAATAATAAATCCTATCCAATCTAATCTTTTACTTTTTCATGTAGTTAAATAAGGTGTAAGAGCCAACACTATTTAACTTACCTAATGATATAAAATAATTCTGGAAAAGCATCATATTAACGTTAGCATATATTATTTTGCTAGTGGCTAAAATACAATATAATACCACCTAGTGTATAATACAATATATTATTTTATATTTTAGCCAGAGCGTTTAGCATATATTGTATTATGTTGTAATGGTCTCTATAAGACACCAATGGTTTTCCCGGATAATGCCATCTCCTATATCTTACAGTTGAGCATTTGTGCTAGCTTTTCACTCTCAGTTGTAGATGTGGTTGGAGTTTCAAACCCTATGGTTATTTGATAGCTCTCAGAGAGCCCCTGGGCTTGGGTTAGAGTAGCGAATTGGCTTCACGGCTAGCTACATATCTAATGTCAAAAATATCACTTCATAATTTCATAGCAATTTCATATGCACCTGTCAATACCCCACTAGGAATGTCAGGGACATTGCCACCTTGTGGCTCTTGTTTATACATGAGTTCTTCATGACAAATAATAAATGAAGATCCACAATATCCTCATGAAGATCCAAAATATCCTCAACAAATTGCTAATAATTTGGATCTCAGAACTATTTCAAAGCCAATTCCAAAATTTGCTAACTCTCATGCTATTTAGGATATCTTTGAAGTCAAATTCAAGTTTGGGAATAGAGGCTATAAGAAAATAGTCTAAATTCATCCCAAATGTCTCCTAATATATCTTGATTTTTTAGATCCATAATATAATTGATGGAAATATTCAAATCTTTGTGGATAAGCCAAATATGCACTCATATCCACCACCATTTGCCACCTTTAATTTAAAAACCATAATTTGGATAAATGATAAACAAGTAGAATAATGAATATAATAATTCATCATTTACAAATTAACCCATAGTTTCTCTTTGTCATATTTTCCAAGGTGACTTCATAGTTGGTGAGAAACTTCCGCATCTGCAAAACATGGATCTAAAACAATTCCCACATTAAGTCATTATTCATAAGCAAGCACAAAATATGCCAATTCTTCCAAATGTTAATCAAAATTCAATGAAATACTAAGAAATGTAATGGAAACCACTTTACACCAAAATCTCACAAATATGCATTAAAAAATATTAAATATAGGTTCATTGATAAGTAGAGAGAGTCTAAATGTGAGGGAAAAGGATATCATAGTATGTCAATTCCATGAGCCAACAACTATTAATTTTTATAAAGCATCTCAATTGGAATTTTTTGTTTATCAAAATTTTTATGAATAATGAAAATATGAAAGAAAAAAAAAATTATGTTATTATAGAAACACCATCAATTCTAAGTCTGATCATCCTTCCTAGTTATGCATGTATTCTTTTGAAAATTCATTGAAAAAAATCTATAATATATGAAACTTAGAGGAAATTGAAGTTGACGGTGATTTCCTTTTAAGGTGTCATTCTTACAATGATATTAGATGTTCTTATATTGATATCTACAAACACAACTTAGATTATAAAATTCTAAGCCAAAACAACCAAATTATAATTAGAAATGTTATTGTGATTTTGAACTATTATAAATAACTTGATTTTATGATATTAATTTCTCAGTTTTGTTTGTTCACGCTCTTTTTTTTTGGGTTTTACATACCAAGTTAAGCTAAATGATACTAAAAGAAATCATCATTCTCATCACTATATTAATTCAATAATTAAAATAAACATAAAAATGATTGTTTTCTATTATTTGGGAAGTAATAATTTTAAATAAAAAATAACTAACTTATTATAGTATAATTAGGATAATTGTCCAATCTCTCAAAATAAAATTATATTTTTTGCATTGGTTTCTCTTATCATGACAAGTTTACCGTGCTCAAATAGATGGTTCTAATATTACTTTCTCAATATGGTTAAGCCACGTTTAGAAATATGAATAAGCTTCCGCTAACTATTAATGCCAACCATTTGACACAAAGGTGGAAAGCAGATAACGATAGGGCTAGGAATTTTGTCCCTTGCTCATACCTGACCTGACCATGTGGTATAAATTATTGTATCTCTATTATATTCATAATTAGTTTGATTAAATTGGCAGTTTGTTTCTTGCTGAACATAAATATGCAGTGACTAAATTTAAATCATTACTAGAATTTGCGTTAGTTTATTTATCTCAATAGTTTCGATCCTACTCTAAGATCATATTCGGGGTGAAAAAGACTCAATAATCAAGTTTGTTTCTTTTTAACTCTCTAATTACTTCTCCAAATGCTCAAGTATTGCAAGATCTCTGAAACCACATGTGGTGGCCCTTGGTGCTACTTAAAACATTACCTTAAATTCAACTTTTTCATCTTTTAGTGTAAATTCCTCCAAACAATTATCTTGACCATATCCAATTGCTACATTTGTGTAGACTACTAGTTCATATTTAAGCTATATTGGTTATGGATACTATCTTTTTATTGGTGTATGATGGAGATGGTAACAAATATGCATTCTTCCACTCTACAATCTAATATGATCTTATATTGGAGAGATAACTCATAAAAAAAGGAATGTACCTACGGCTTTTGAAATAGGTTATTTGGACTATTAGTAGGTGATGGATGCAATTTGCAAACTTAGTATCCAATGTATCTAAATTAGAGAGAGGAGTAACTACTTGATCAATCACTCCATTTCCAATTTTTTTATTTGGCAAGGAAGGATGTCAGAAATAAGAGTAATTTTCAAGGGATAAATATGTTTCATATTGGCATGGTGATGGTATCATTAAAGATGGATAACTTGATATGCCTCATGACTTGATTACAATAGCATTATTGATTAAAGGTATCTTGAGTCTCTGAACATTGTTTCAACCAAACCAATTGTGCATTATGAATGCCTATCAGTGTGAGTGCTGCAGGAAGTTTCACCAAATCCATTGAAGTGTTATCTAACATCACATAATGTTCAATTTCCATACTTTTTAATCTTACTTAGTATATTTACCAAAGTTGATCCCCTTTAGATATCTCTTGTAAAACTAAGATGTGGATATTATGCCATGGAAAAAAGATTCAGTTACAAGTTCCTTTTTTCTTTCATTTTTTTAAGTTGTCTTGATGAATAATTCATCCAGTGAAATACAGAAAATTAAAATGTCTGATTCAAGGTTTGATAACCATCCATTGGATGAGATTCGGGAGATCCTATTAGAGTGACAAACCAACATGCAGATTATTGCACTTCTATGTCTCTCAAGTCTTAAGATCACATGATACCATTAGTCTCTATGAAGTTATTCTAGATAAGTTCTTGAGTATCTCCTTCTTTGTTATGATTATGTTAGGACCCTTGTTTAATTTTGTACCTAAATTAATGATGCAACCATAGGCATTTTTGCTCTTTTTCACCTCAAAGAATTGGATTTGTAGAAATGCTACAATTTCTCTCACGGGGTTTTGGCATCACTCCTGCACTATTTATGGTCCTCTTTCAATGGATTTATGCATGCTTTGACGATTTCTTTGTGGTAATAATCATTGGGGTATCTATCTATAAGGAGGTCATAGATTCACAAATCCAAGAACAAATACTGCATCATATTGATATGTCCTCTTGTAACACATGGGATGTTATTGTTATGTTAACTCTCATATAACATTGTTGTGCACCATTTATGGTATGTCGGCTTAGACTGCAGCTATAGGAACTTCAAAAACTGCAAGGGACATGCATAATCAAGTAGAAAATATTGAATTGGAGGATATTGGTAGTGTTCAGCTACTTATATTAATATTAAGTGGGAGATGGTTTTGCTACAAGCATTAGTATTGGTGAAAACCCCATGTAGAACTGTTATCTTTTCTTTTGATTTATGAAATCCACTAGGGAAAACTAATTTCAAGGATCCTAATTATGTTATGCAATTCTAATTTCAAATTTTTCGTTGTTGTGGCTCCCATGGAGTTAAGCTATCTAAAAATCCTTGTTTAGGAGATTCTCAAAATTGGGCATCCTTAATGTTGATAAAAATTGCAACATAACACTTAATTGATTTTAAAAATTGATCCACGATGGTGTTTGAACTAGAATATGAACTGGAACTAGTTGAGGGTAAAACCGGGACCATACTAGAACCAGGAAGAAAAACGAGTTAAAGAGTTGGATGAAGTATAAGACCAAAAACTACATGAAGTGTACAACTTTAAATAAATAAGTTGAGAAAATAACCAAATTGATGGCCAATCAAGCGAATATTTTTTCTCATAGTTGAAGAGGAAAGAAAATCCAAAGCCCTAATATATATTGAAATGACAAAATCGAAAACCCAAGTGGCAATAATACTTCCAACGTGCTCAGGCTTAGCTGAGGCTTTAATAAGGTCTTTCCTAAATCCTTGGTCGTCATAGATGGAAAAGATCCTAATAAGAAAAAATAAAAACAAAAAATAAAAACAAGTTGAGAACCCTGCAACCAAATTAGCCGAGTCTTGTACACTATAATAAAAAACTATAAATTCAAAATTCTCGTTGTCAGGTGAATTTTGCGATAAATTGAAAGTGTTGCGAAAAACAAAGAAAACTAAGAAGGGAATAGTGATTGAAACAATATATTGCATGGGAGGTCTAGATGAAAAGGTACCTGGACACTTGGAGACCTCGGCATTCACTTTGCAGGAAGAGGGAAACCTCGAAGCAATAGTTTGATTGGTAGATACGCCAAGTGAAGGGCTACTCAAAACATAGTCATTAGAGAAATTTTGAGGTAAAAAATGAGACTCAAAACAAAGAAAATGTACTTTAAAAATCAACCAATCACATTTTAGAGGATGACATCATCCTCCATGGTTGATGTGGCATTGCTTGCTTATTTGTCACATTTTCAATGGTGGATGAAAACCCATAGTTAACCATGGTAATGCTTTAAAGTCATAAAGTAAAGTTCTCATAATAAAGATCCTTTCACACTTTTAATAAAATAATATTATTATCTTTTTCAAGTAAAGTACTCATAATGAAGGTCATTTAACATTTTTTTCATAAAATCATATCTTTTTCATTTTCATACTTTTTGAAAGAAACAATCTATGTAGCATGGGAACCACTCTCGACTTTTAGGAAACTTGTTCCTGAAGTTTCGACGTTCCAGGGAACTTGGGAACTTGTAGGAAACTTTCCCAATCTAGTGGGAACCGTTCCGGATGGTTGGGAACTTATTGAGAACTTTTACCCTCTAAAATCAGGAACTTGGGGACTTTTTCTTGCGTGTTTCCTTCACTGGGAGCTTCCAGGCATTCATGATCACCACGTAGTTTGTTAACAACATTCTTGTTTCCTCGCAACCATACTTTTATATGGTTGATTCAGAATTTCTTCTCTAGAAAACTAAGTTTCAATAAAATTCTATTTCGTGCTACGTTGTCGAGTTGGTGCACTGATCTCTGTCTCTGCCCGATCTAGAATATTCACTCGTCCTTACACTGAATTGCAGTTACCGCTAATCAATAATAAATGTAAATCTATTTTGACTTTTTATATATTAAATAAAAGAAAGTAAATTTATATATTATACTATTTACTTTATGAATAAAAAAAAAACTTTTAAATAATTGGAAATAGTTTTAAATCTTACTTTAAAACTAAATTCATATATTACATTTAAAATTTTAAATAAAAATTATCTTGTTTTTAATTTTATAATCATTTAAACTTGATTATTTATACACCTTTGCAAAATATGCTAGCACATAATGTCTTGTAAACATATAATATTCTAATACATTTTAATCATAGTTGACAGAAAACTGAAAACTTACTCTATACATATAGCCACAATTATAGGGACTATAACTTCTAAAAGTTTCCACTTTATAAAGAGTCTATCTTATAAAATAAAGGAATAAGCTAAGTCATCTCGTTCTCATGTTTTTTTTATTATTTTATTTTTATATTTTTTAATATATATTATTGTCATTCCCAACCTGTCATTTCCTGCAAATTTGGGGGAAACTTCTAGACGTATCAGATACCCGTACCCACACTCCCTACGTCCGCGCGTTCCAAAAACTTGTGCAACATAAGAAACAATAAACATAACTATTAATTTCAAATATTATATTTATTTCATTTTATTTAATATCACAATGTCAAATTATAATGTGTGTGTGTGTGTGCACGCATTATATATATATATATATATATATATATATATATATATATATATAACATATATATATATATATATATAGATATAGATATAGATATATAACACACAATGTAGGAAACAAATTACATATATATTATGCATATGAATGATCTTGTATTCCTAGAATAAATTAATATACTATTCAAAATGTAAGAAACAATATTTAAGTTATAATAATGTTTATCTATAATCATTTCATTATATTTATGAAAAAAATACCAAATACAAAAATTTAATATAAATTAAAAAATAACTCACAAAAAATGTATTTTCATTACAATGTATTTTTAATTATTTAATTTCATTTTCAAGTTCAATGCATATAAATACTAAAAGACAATATATTTTGGGGGAATTTACAATTAAATCTTAGTCACATCAATGTACCTTTTTTAATTAATTTATTTCTAACCAATTTTGAAATCTAACTTAACCATGGTTATTTAGATTGCATAGAATGTAGTGTAGGAGGTGAGTTGTCAAATATACCTACCCCTTAAAATCTCCAATTCATATTTTTTTAATATATCTCATAATTTTTTAATATATCTCTTTGGAGGCCATTTTGACCTCAAAATCTCTCTAATGCAAGTTTTCCATGTATCAAAACACTGGATACACAACACACAAAACCTATCAATAAGCATTAAAAAAGTAAACAAGAACAACAAACACATACTTTTTTCTAACATAAATTGAAGGAAAAATCACTTTTACAGAGTATCACTGACAAGAAATGTGAGACTCTCATCCCATTGATTAAAGGTATCGCAAAGCTAGCAGGTACAAGTAAACCATTCTTTCCCCCAACTATGAAATCAGTCCCGATCGGCATTTCCAACCCCAACAAAAACCACAAATCCCACATGAACAGAGCTTCTCCGTTGTTAAATATTCCACTAAATATATCCATTTATGCTACTACTATGATGAAGCTACATGAAATCACTAGCAATAGCATAATAAAAGGAGCACAAAGAAAGAGAGACATTGAGAGAGAATTCCCATTTTCATTCACTGGGCACAAAACCTCGATTGCTACATTTTTCTTAAAGAATTCTGTGTTCTTTACTGTTGAGAGTTCCTTTTCTCTTACAAAAAGAAAATGCATAAACAAGAATACTCTTCCCTTTGATGTTTGTAGATGTAATGTGCCATATAGTTGTGCCGACTCTTCAGTTGCCGTAAGAGGGAAGTCATTAATACAGGAGTGCCAAATTGAAATTGACATATGTCAAATATGATAGAGGAGTATAATAATGTTGATATGTTAGTAAATATTTCTCCCAAATATAATGTAGTTATAATATATGTGAAAATTAAATTTATTTGATAATTTTGGGTTATAGGTTCAATGATAAAAAATTTCAACTCTAGAACTTTTATCTAACAAGCTTTGAGAAAAAACATAAAAAAAATAAATTAAGAAATAATATTATATCTGGTGACTTTGTAAAACATAATGTTTGGTTATTTAGTGATGTTTCGTCTTCACATTAATTGGAAAAGGCAGAACATATACTCTTCTGCCATAGGTAGGGACTAAAAAAGGAAAATAAAAACTAGAGTTCCAAGACTTTAAATGTTAGTTAATCAACAAGTAAAAATAAACATGTACCAAAACAATTCTATGTTGGAATGCGTTATTGGAATCCACTCACAGAAGAATCAATTGAACATGTATTGAGCATTTACTATTCTGCAGATAATGTGCATTGCTGCTCACGCAACAAGTTTATAATGGATTTCAAAAACTTTCTTTTGCCTCAATTATTGATTAGCCACCTTAATATTTATACATTGGTCGAAGTTTAAGGGGTTCACCCACCTTTAATCAATGTGGAATGACACTTGGAAAATATACATGTATAGATCGATATATCTTGTCTTCCAGAATATGCCGACAAATCTAAATATCTAAAACTTTTGAGAGGCTCACACGTTGATAGGAATGTTCAATTGGCATCAAAATATTATAAAAACTAGATATTAATGATCTTTCTCAAGTATCTCTTACTTATATGCTTCACTTATCTTCCTCTTTTCTTTGATATATTTAAGGCTTATTAAATTTAAAATATTGTTTTCTTTTGTGAACTTGTCCTTCTACTTACTATGTGACTGATAATATTCTTTCTTGCACTATTCAACTGTATATAATACCATCAAGCATCTATATCCTTCACAATAAAACAAGAAGGATATACATTACACACTTAGGCCAGATTGAAATCAAATTTTATTTATTTCATAAAAGTAGTGAGAGGGGAGGAAAAAGCTTTATGCTCTTACACTACTAAAAGAGCACAAAGAAGATTAAGATAATGATGTGAAGACACAATTATATCATGAATACCAAGCTTATGATGAAAGAAAGTGTTTACCATTATTTGAATAAATGAGTACAGAGATAGTTTTTAGTTGTTGGAATCGATTTAATACTGAGAGGGGGGGTGAATCAATATTAGCGTAATTATCAACAGTTATTTTACCTTCTCTAATAGATTAGTCTGAACTTAATCTTGATATTTAACTATGCATCCAATAAAACATTCATCCTTATATGCATCAAGACAAATAAGACATAACACACAATATTTTGATGTGGAAACCCAAACAGGAGAAACCCAGGGAATGTTCTTTTGTAATGAAAAGATTACATTCAAGGAAGCATCGAATTCTTGTGTTAACTAGTTCTGACTGGAAGGAGGCATCGACCCCCTAGTTTAACAGGCACTGACCTGAAGGAAGCACCAAGTCCCTATGTTCTCCAACACCAATTAAAAGGAGGCTATGAACCCCTGTTCCTTGCCCCATCTTTCTACCCAGATATACAAAATAAGATGCTTCCTTATTGAAATTCCAACATGCGCACTCTTTTGATCATGTGATGTTCGATCTGTTGTGCACACCTTTTGTATGCAGTCATATTGTTGTCACTTCCCTGCATACATAACTTTAATTCTCATTCCACTCAATACTTCACTTTTTCTAATGACTCACTTCATATACCGTGTGCTACTTCATCTTCTATAGTTTGCGCCACTAATTAGCTATGTCATTCTTATTGCGCAACTGCACTCACCAAATGATATTGTGCATCAATTCATAGATTGTTGTTTTGAGATTGTGCACTGGTATTAGATGGAACTGTGCACTTACTGAGATGTGTCCATTCGATTTAAGTGCCACAGTATTTTACAAAATCTACGATGTACTCTACATCATATTATTCATCCTTTCCGTTTAACACACTTGTCTTAGATCATCTTCATCATGATGCACAAACTAAATTTTATTGTTTTTCTATCATCGTGCATTTGATGGACTTCTCTACTTCGCACACTTCATTTCAACCTTTGTGCATCAACTTAACTTCTGCGCATATTCTGATATACTTCAGTTCTGTATCTGTGCTTCTTTCTTAAAACATCTATGACTAACTCTGTGCTTCCTCTACTTCTCTCATTCAATACTCACGCACTTGTGCATCCTCTGCATTCTGCATTTCTGTCTTTGTGCAACCGTCACAGATCTAAAAAATCATTCTGCGCACCATCAACTATATCATTCATCTTCTTGTGTGCACTTGGCTCCTTGCTAGATCATACTATTTTGTTCCTCAATCCCTTGACTCCTCGAATATAAATCTGTATTTTCCACTTAGAAGCTCTTCATATTCACCATCAATCTTACCTCAAATCTCCAAATTGCTTCACTATTTATACATATCCTGCATAGATTGTATGTCCACAAGTTAGTTGTGGCATTTCTTCTACCTTGTTTCATGGATTGTGCTTATGCCACATGTCATCTTCTGCACCAATGATGATTCCTTTCTTTGTGGGTTCTACACATACATGGTCCTTGACTTGGCGGGACTTTAACCCTTGCTGTATTATCACTTGTGGGTCTTGCGCTCTTGATGTTTCAATGCTTTGCGGAACTTGTACATACATGATATTCAACTTGGTCGGACTTTGACCATTGCGTTATCATCAATTGTGAGTCTTTCACACTTGTTGTGTCATCGACTACAAAATTTGTACATATGCTAATTAAACTGCTACACCCTTCTTGAAACTTGTGCGCGCTTCAACAACTGAAATATTCTTCTGAATGGAGATGACTTGCGCACTTTCAGGACTTACATAACCATTCTTGTTCCATGATTCTTGCGCACTCTTGAATACTCTCTGGACTTGCTTGTGCATGCTATATTCTTCTCTCGACTTACATGTGGACACTAGAATTTGTCCAATGTACTGTTTGTCTTGCTTGCGCACTCCTCGAAATTCTTCCCAACCAACACTTTAGCTTGTGCCTTGAAGGACTTTGACTGGATAGACTTGTGACCTACTCAAGTGCATGTTCCTTATGTACTTATTTAAACTAGATATGTTTGATGTACCCCTGGACACACTTCTTTAGACTGGATGCAAATTCTAGATAGACTTCTTCACACTGGAATCCATATCCTTCACTACTTTGCTTGCACATAAAATTCTTCAATGTGGATTTTCCATACTTCTTCAAGCTAGCATGTGAATACTGATTCCACTTGAATTTAGTTGGCATCAATGACACAAAATGAATCAGTTGACATCCTCTTTGACATTAGTTGACATCAATGACAACCAAGATTCAATAATCTCCCCCTTTGGAATTGATTTCAACACCTTATGAAGCTATGCATAATCATCTTCTTGGACTTGTATCCTTCATCTGTACTTGTCACAGTACTCCCCCTGTGTACATGCTCCCCCTAAGTTAGTTTCTAGTTTGAACCTCTGACATCTACACATTCCGCTACTAGTGCTTGTTCCGCTTTCTGTTACCTCTGTGTAGATCACATGCTTTATGATTATTTATACTTTAATGGTGCATGCTTCATGCTTAGCTTTATGTGCTTCAACTTCATGCTTCTTCTCTGTATCTTCTTCATTCCATTTCTTCAATAATATGCTTCATGCTCTTTCACGTCTTTATTGTTGCATGCTACTGCTTCTTGACTTCTTGTTGTTTCTTCTTAGCTTGATGAATCTTCTCTTCATCTGCATTCAGCTACACACTTTTCTCCCCCTTTGACATAAATGGAAAATAGGTGTCAATACTTGCAAAATTATTTGTTCTTCTTTCTTTTGTTTTGCGCTTTTGTTTACCAATCTGCTCAAAAGGATAAATCCCCCTTGTTTTCATGCTTCACCGTTCTTTTGTTGATTTCCTGCAATCTGCATATTTCTTTCATAATTATCTTTGATTGCTTTCCCTGTGTAGGTGCTATATTAATTTTGTATCTTGATCTCCTGTTCTTGTCACACCACTTCATCATTCTTTGCGAAGTGATTCATGCAATCATCATTTTGTCCCATTTGCAGAGTGCCAAAATCAATCCACATTCATGCCTTTTTGTTTATGTTCTCATTATGTTGCGGGTTGAGAACCATACCCAGTTTTTCCCTGAGATATTCAAATGTACTTCGCGGAACAAATTTTGTAAATATATCCGCAATTTTTTCCTTAATACCGACATACTTTAGTTTGATAAAATTATTAGAAACCTGTTCTCTTACAAAGTGATACTTGATGGGAACGTGCTTAGTTTTGCAGTGCATAACATGATTTTTGGAAATACTGACTGCGCTTATACTGTCACATAAAATTTGTATTGGATGATCGATATATACTTGCATATCCTTTAGGGTTTGTTTAATCCATAATAATTGTGCGCAACAGGAAGCTGCTTCAATATATTCTGCTTATGTCATGGATAATGCTATTGATGGCTATTTTTTGTTGATCCATGATACAAGACAATTTCCTAAAAAAATGCAATTACACTAGTACTTCTTCTATCATCTACACTTCCTACCTAGTATGCATCAGTGTATGCTACTAATTTTAGATCTTTGCTTCGTGGATACCATAAACCAAAGTTCATGGTCCCTTTCAAATAACTGAAGACTCTTTTGACCGCTTGAATGTGTGTTTCCTTAGGTGCTGCCTAAAATCCTGAGACAAGTCCAACAGCTTGCATGATATCTGGTCTTGAGGAAATTACATATAGTAGGTTGTTAATCATAGATATTTAAAGTCTATGATCAACTTCCTTAGATTCATCCTCCTTACTCAACTTGCACCCAATGACCATAGGTGTACAAACTGACTTGCAGTCTTCCATGTTGAATTTCTTCAGCATCTCCTTCACATACTTAAATTGAGAGATGGAAATTCCATTATCCAACTGAGATATCTGCAATCCAAGGAAAAATAATATTTCTCCAAGAATTCACATTTCAAATTCCTCCTGCATATCTTTAGCAAACTGTTGGCTCATCCTGTCATCATTGCTTCCAAATATAATGTCATCAACTATCGTTTTTTCATTCTCAATTTTTATGTAAAGATAGTTGTCTACACTACCCCTTCTGAAACCTTCTTGTTGCAGATATTTGTCTAATCTTGAATACTAGGCCCTCGGAGCTTGTTTGATACACCTTGACATTTTATACAAAAGCATAGGCCGAGAATGGTCTGATTGCCTCCATTTACACAACATGAGCAAATGTTTCTTCAAAGTATATTCCCTCAATCTGCACATAACCCTTGCACACCTCTCTTACCTTATTTCTGACAACTTGTCCTTCTTTGTTCAATTTGTTTTTGAATACCCATTTTGTACCTATAACGTTCTTATTTTTGGGTCTTGGAACAAGTTTCCAAGTGTCACGTCCCCTCCCATCAATCCCACTCAAGGAAGGGAACATGAATAAAAATATGGAATTTCACAACTCAGCCCCATTCATCATTAACAAATTCATAACTAGTAAAATGCATGTGTGTAGATGTATAAATAAACATACACAGCGGAAATAAAATATGCTACACACATCTAGCGAGCATTCAACATATTCATAACAATAATCAAATAAATACATTGCATAACTAATACAAGAGAATACTTATCTTGGTATGAAGCTGTCCCGAGCAACTAGCTATGCAACTTCAATATTCCCCCCAACCATAGGCTAGTTGTACTCATCAATCTCTCAAAACAGCTGCCACCCCCCAAGATGGGCATGATTTCCACAATGAAAGGGAACCTATAAACTTATGCACAGCCAAATTAGCACCACAACCTAGCCAAGCCATCCCACCGCTGGTTTATCAGGCTGTCAATGAACTATAAAAGAAGGAATTTCTAAGCTAGTGAGCTCAACCACATAGCCATTCGATGTTAGAATATTCCTAGACTCCATCCTAGTCCTACTAGCATTTTCATTATTTGCATTTACATTCTTGCATGCAACAGGCATTCTGCATGCATGCATGCAATTGCATCCATCCCAGTCATCAATCCCAGCACCTAGCCTCAGTTAGCCAGCCCTTGGGAGCTTCTTTTAGATCAGTTTTATCCCTCCTGGAGCTTAGTGTGCCCTTCCTCGATTTAATGAAGCCACTCGTCCTCTCTCACCTACCACTCAGTTGCACTTCAGTTAATTGAGTTATCATCAGTCCTTTCCTTGATTTAAGGCTATACTGACTCTCAACTGACTGTATCACTCCGATGGACCTCCAATGAGACTAGACTTCCTATTCTGACTCCAGTTAGCTCCTCATGCGCCCTCCACTTAGCCTTCTTCATTCAGTTAGTTCTAGTTACAATCAGTTACACCTACCACACTCAGTTAGACTTAGTTTGACTGATGGTTGATAGTTACTTGAGCATTGATGACTCCACTGATGATGAGATAGACTTCTAGTTGTGCTCCGATGACACTCCAGTGATCTTTTGATCAATCCATGAAGGCTACTTCAAATTTCCACCTTGGCATTTGAATCCTCATGCGTTGTACTACTTATTTGTCCATATTGTGATTAATGAATTAGTGTGTGTGAAGTTATTTTGCTTCTATCCGAGTTCTACTGTATTATTATTCTGTTGCTCATTTTACTGCATTGACCACTCTTAATCTTATTCCTAAATTATTTCATTGTGAGGTATACATCAGCTCGTAGATCTGCTGTGAGGATTTTCGAATGGTATCATAGCATGTTGAGAGTATTGTTTATCTCCATTCCTGAGAGTTTTTTGTAGGTTATTATCAAGATTTCGAGTGCAACAGTTGCAGCAATTTTTGCACTTTTGTAGCAGTAGCAGTTGCAGACATTTCTATTGTTTTTGCAGGTCTTCTATAGCTTCAATGTATTCAAAAGAAATCCCTCCTCTTTCTCCTTTCAACTATGATTAATGGAAACAAAAAATGATAGCACATTTGAAGAGAAATGGTCTCTTTGATTATTGTTTTGAAATAGAGTTCGAATCCTCTGAAGAAGAGATTGATTGGTTAAATAAAGGTGACAATGTCCGTAAAACCATGATGTTTGCTATGTCTCGATGCATGGTACACCAATACATTGATGTTGAATCTTCAAAAGAGCTATGGGCCCATCTGGATGAAAGATTCGGCAAACAAGATGAAGGGATTGGTCCAATCCATTTCGAGAGCAATCCCACTATTGCATTCACTCTCCTTGATGATCCCATTGATCATGAATTGGTATCAAACATATCTTATATTGAAGTTGTACATAAAGCAGAAGAACTTGTAGATTCTACACTCATGCTCCAAATTTCTTCTATTTCGAATTATGTGCTAGCTCACACTTTAGAAATTGCAGAAGGTCCTAAATCCTCTCTTGCACTAGAGTTTCTTGGTTTGCATCATGATCTATTGAATGTTTTGGAGGTAAAATCATCCATTGGAGGTAATGCATTCACTCTCCTTGATCACTCACCTCTTATGTACTACTATATGATCATTATTTCATGCTTTCAGAAGGTTATTGAAGATAGTGGCCATTTCCATTCGCTTGGGATAATTTCTCATGCATTTACTGGTTTTGATCTCACCTCTAATGGTTCAAAGGAGATCTCAAGAAACCATGTTTCAAATCTTGGAGGTGAGTTAAAATCCAAGCAATCACTACTTGGGATAATTTCTTATGCATATGATGGTTTTGATCTCACCCTTGCTGGTTCAAAGGAGATCGCAAGAAACCATTTATCAAGTCTTGGAGCTTATTTGGATTCCAAGCAATCACTGTTATTTGATGGTTCTTTTTGGCATAATCTCACCCATGATGGTTCGAAGGAGAAGACAAAAGACTATCTGCACATTCATAGATTTGATCCTACCTCAGCTGATTCGAATCACAGGTTCAAGGATCATTCTCATACTTTTGGATTTGTTCTCATCAGATTCGATCTGAAGAGCAAGTACAAGCACATGCCTTTTGAGCATGATCCACTTCTTCCCAAGAATAAGATACCTCTAGACATATGACCAAGCATCACACTTGCTTGAGTTTGGAGGATTGATTTTTGGTGTGCCCTACAGTCTATTTTGAGGGGGGGGTATTTTTCCCATGAGGTTTTCCCCATTTCCTTGGTTTATTGACTGTTATTGTTCATTTGTATTGGGTGACCTTTGGTCTCAGTTACTAGGGCACAGGATGGATTAAGGGAGGGTGTTAGGATATTCCTATACTCCATCCTAGTCCTACCAGCATTTTCATTATTTGCATTTACAGTCTTGCATGCATTCTGCATGCATGCATGCAATTGCATGCAACCTAGTCAACAGTACCAGCACCTAGACTCAATTAGCCATCCCCCAGGAGCTTCTCTCAGATTAGTTTTAGCCCTCGTAGAGCTTAGTGTGCCCTTCCTCCTTGATCTAAGGAAGCCACTCATCCTCTCTCACCTACCACTCAGTTGCACTTCAGTTAATTGAGTTATCATCAATTCTTTCCTTGATTTAAGGCTAGACTGACTCTCAACTGATTGTATCACTCTGATCGACCTCCAGTGAGACTAGACTGCCCATTTTGACTCCAGTTAGCTCCTCATGCACCCTCCACTTAGCCTCCTTCATTCAGATAGTTTCAGTTAGACTTAGTTTGACTGATGATTGATAGTTACTTGAGCATTGATGACTCCACTGATGATGAGATAGACTCTAGTTGTGCTCTGGTGACACTCCAGTGATATTTTGATCACTCCATGAAGGCTAACTGGAATTGCCACCTTGGCATTCGAATCCTCATGCATTGTACTACTTATTTGTCCATATTGTGATTAATGAATTAGTGTGTGTGAAGTTATTTTTCTTCTATCCAAGTTCTATTGTATTATTATTCTATTGCTCATTTTACTGCATTGACCACTCTTAATCTTATTCCTAAATTCTTTCATTGTGAGGTATACATCAACTCTTAGATCTGATGTGAGGATTTTCACATTGGAAACTCTCCAAGATTTAGCTATCTTGGCTCCCTCAATACCTACACACCCAACACAAGGAAGTATCCCCTTACACGCTCCATAGTCCCTCATGTCATACCTTCCCTTCTAGTTATCTTTCGGTGTGCATAGAAAGGTATCCAAATCCTTTTGATCTTTGGTGAGGTTACACTCTTCACTAGGTTTATCAAACCAACTCTAATCCTCTTCTAATCATGTTTGCTTACATACAAATTCAAACAAACAGGGGATGCATCTAACCCCAAACCACAACAATATTAAGGTAATTTCCTAACAATTTGAACTCCATTTAACAATCACACAAGCATACAACGATTGGGCATAACAAAATGAAATTATTGGAGAGGGGAAAATGACTTCAGGGAAGAAAAACGATTTCTCCAATAGGTATATGAGCATTTAGATGGAAAAAACGGCCTCTATCGACCCCCAAATCATGACTCCCTTCCTCTCAGTCATTCTGCAACACCAAAAATGTGTTTCCTAGCTAGAAAATGAAGGAAAACTCAGCAAAATCATGGAGGAAAACACTGAGAAAGCTCAGATTGCGTGAGGGAGAAAAGCACATGGATGAATGATGGATTGGGGAGAAAAATCATGGGTCCTTTCTTGCCGAGGAAGGAAAAACACATTTTCCAAAACGATGGCTTTCCCTTACACAAAATCGGACAACAATACCTTCCATTTCCCAAACCAATAACTACCTCAACCAACTCTTGGAAGGAATAAATGTCTTGGTACAAAATTCTACATGGGTAGTTAATGGTTCATGCGTTCTCTCATTGAAACTTGGATTGACACTATTGGATTCAAGGGTTTAATATTTCCCTCCCTATTCCTTGTAAAAATCATGCCCCCATACTCTTGTTTCATTGCATAGATAGGTGTGGGTATTTTTTATTCAAAGACATATTTACATCATATTTATAATTTCCTTCATTCCATGGTAGCACGCAATCCACATGCATATATATCTAATTACAGATACGGGAATGATAAATCAATGGCGGGGCCTTGGCCTTGAACTCCTCACCACGATATTATAACGATATTACATCATTTGCATATTTAATGTAACAGGGTCAAAATCAGGGTGTTACATTCCTCTCCCCCTTATATTAGCACTGTCCTCAATGCTCTTCAAAATTAAACAAATATTGATATGCCATTCTCATGGAATCCTCCAGCTCCCATGTAGCCTCATAGGGACCGTAGTGATTCCATTGCACCATCACCTATCCATTGGATTTGTTCCGAAGCAATGTTACCTTCCTGTCTAGGATGCACAATGGCTCGGTTTGGAAGTCTCCCTCGGGTTCCACCTGGATCACATCCCAATTAATCACATGGTTAGGATCATGCACATATTTCTTAAGCAAAGAAACATGAAAAACACTATGAGCTGTAGTGTTTGCAGGTAATGCAAGTCTATATGCAACTGGCCCTATTCTTTCAAGCCCTTCAAATAGCCCACAATATATGGGTGATAGCTTGGCAAAACTTCCAAAATTCAAGGAACTCTTCTTGGGTCTCAGTCTAAGATAACCATGATCCCCAACACTAAACTCCCTATGCACCCTATGCTTATCTGCATAGATCTTCTGTCTATCTTTGGTTGTTTTTAAATTCTTCATGATCTTTGCAACCTCTTAGCCCAAGTGCAATTCTATTCACTGGATTATCCCAAGTCACTAGTGTCTTGCACTTCCAACCATACAAAGCCTCAAATGGACTCATGCCCAATGATGCTTTCTATCTATTATTATATGTAAAATATACCAAGTGTAGATAATATTCCCACTTGGATGGTTTGTACATTACATACATATGAATCATATCTTCAAGCACCTAATTTACTCTTTTTGTTTTCCCATCTATTTGAGGATGGTATGCAGTGCTAAAGTTTACTTGCGTACCCAAATTGTTATAGCGCATTTAGCCACCCTGTGAGCATTAACACTCATTGACCTCCATTATTCAGTTGATTGAATCAGAACAACTTTATGTCCTCCAGGAACCCTTGTTTCCCTATTGTTGTTCCTATATGCTAGTTGTTCCACTTTAGCCAGCGTATACGCAGGCTATGCCAATATAGCCCTCGTACATCGCATTAATTCGTAAATAATAGTAAAAACTCTATTTTTTCACTTCCAAAAAGCGGCCATTGTGACCTTTGGACCTCCATGTATCCTGAAACGACTCAATTCAACCTTTGACCTACCCTTGGAGGGTTATATATTGAGCTCTTATGGTGCATGGAAGAAGGAGGAAAGAGAGAGCATCGAAACTCTATTGGATTTTTGCCATAGCTTGAGTCTACATCCATTAATCCTTTTTGTTGTGAACCTCTTATGTTGACCTACCAAACTCTTCCATATCTTCAGTTTTCCATTACATGGAGGATTAAAGTGGTGGAGGCAAAAGTGGAGGGACCTAGTTCTTGGTTCAGATGAGTTGTCGGCAAGAGGTTGTATCATGTACTTCTTGTTTAATTTAATAGAAATACTCATTTTCTCGTCCAATTGATCTTGTGAATGATTGTTTAATTACATTGGGTAACATTTTCTTATTATAGAATAGACCATGCTATTATTTATGCTAATATCTTTTATATATTATATGCACTTGCTTGTATTTGTTGTGGAGACTAAACTATAGGTTCAAGTGTAGAAATTGGAAAGCTCAACGAGGATCTACATCAAACGTCCAGTTGAAGGTTGGTCTTTCATCCACATCTTAGCATTTACATTTATATAGAATTGCATCAGGAATCGAGTTGATTTTTGGTAGTCATTTTTCTGTTGTGGTCTGCCTCGAGCCATAGGAAGTTTTTCTCCACAACAAAAATGGCGACTCCATTGGGGAGGAACCTCCATTTTGTGGATTTTGGGCATTTTCCTTATTTTGAGTCTTTGTTTTGTTGAGTCTCTATGTCATTGACTGGATGTTAGGATCTGCATAGAAAATATTAATTTTTCTTGGCCTTTGGATCCATTTTTGGTCCACCTACCTATCCCTGTACACGGGTCAGTTTTGCTTAGCTCGCGTGGATGCACAACTATTAGTACAATAGCCTGCGTATACATGCTATTGTTGTATGAACAATTGTGTACAACTCCGATATTGTCTTGTTTGTGATATTTGGTTGTTGTTGGGTGAAGTCTAGGTGTTCATGAGTCTTAGTAGGCCTGTATTTTGACTGTTCCATGCCTCTTTACTGACTAGAAACTCCTCTTTCTTTAGTTTTTGAGTTTTTGGTTTTCAACCATTTTTTGTTTTTATAGCTCATTAGCTTAGCCAAGTCTTGATTTTGGGGATTTGTTGGGTTGTCTTCTTTTCATGCTCTGCATTTTTTCTGAAGAGGTCTGATTCTGCTTGCATGTTTCATTCATCTATATTGAAAAATACAAAAACATTGTTTTGCATTTTCATTTCATTTATTATGAAAATACAAAAAAAAGTTCTTTATGTTATTTACATTTTGCATTAGAGTGCTTGTGCTTTCATTAGGAATTGCTTGTGCATGAAATTATAAAGAGATTGCATTTTTAGTTCAAAATGAAATGTTGGTTTCACTCTCATTGTAGTGGCATACTTTTTCATTGGTAGTTGAGTCTAGTGTTTTTCGGGTGTGCATTTCATTGAGTCTATTCATGTCATTAGTTTCACGACCATATCCTTTGAGTAATCACAGCCATTAAAATTAACATTTAATCTAAAATTGATTAGAAACAATTTTCTCTTTTATAGGGTGCACCAACTAGTATAGGTTTAGAGTCTTGGAATCATGGTGAGTTAACAATCCAAGACTATTAAATAAACATTATGTGTTTGACCAGGGAGTGGTGAAACCCATGGTATACATCAGTGTTCTCAGGAATCTCTACTCAGACCAAAGTTAAGCACGAGGTCATTGGAGTTTTGTTGCGGAGATAGCCCTCCAATACTAGTTGAACGTGGGAGATATTTCCAGGATTTGTTTGTATCTGGGGACTCTTGGGGGATTTGACCCTCTTGAGTTTCAGGCTTATCTACCCTACCCATACAACGGATCCCAGCTGAGACTGTCTGCCTGAGCATTGGTTATATGTGGTGGCCTTAGTTGCTTTACCTAGGTATCACATAGGGCATTCGTAGCAGTTATTCTGCAATTTTCCTCAGTTAGATAGGGGTCGGACAACACAGTTGTGGTTGTATAGGGATTTGAACCTGTGCAAGAAGTGAAGTCTGGGGGCCCTTATAACTGATTATGTTACCTACGGTTATAGTTTGGGAGTCTCAAGCCTCTCCTAGGAGAGACATACCGGCTATAGTGTCGGGAGGTCCCTTGAGCTAGTCTTGTTTGCGTGCATTTGGATGTAGTTTGTTTAGATCTGTGACGTTCTAGTTGGCCTTTAGGAGACGTTTATATTTGTTGAATTTTTGGAGTCATCGTGGATTGAGATCCGCCTCTTCGCTAATCTCATCGATTGAACACATATTTCATTAAATTTGGAATTATGCAAGGGATCTAGAATTTAGAACTTCGACAAGATTGAGTTTTCGAAAAATGAAAAACCAAAAAATTACTTAATTCACTCATTTCAATCTTTATATTCACCATTTTTTTATAATATTATCAATATAAGCTATATAAAATCAAATTTATATAAAGTTGAAGCATATCTTCCAAATATTAATCTTAGATTCCTTACAATATATATAAAATCAATCTACATTATTATTACAATATTATCATTATCATTAATTTACCATTTTCAATCTATATATTCACCATTTTTTTTACAATATTATCATTATAAGCTATATAAAATCAAATTTATATTAATTTGAAGCATATATTCCTATGCTTAAACTTAGATTCTTTACATTATTTTATTATTATAATTTGTAATTTGTATTAATATTTCTTTCCTATTAATTTATCTAATGGCATTATTTGTATGTTGAAAGTATTAACCATTTTATTTATAATTTGATAAAGCATATATTGTGCATGTGTTGAATTACCATATTAGTAAGAGATTGTCGCCATTTTAAAGTGACCTAGAAAGCTATTTAATGACATAATAGTCAATGTGTTTGTTACTATAACAAATTTATGTATTGGCATAATAACTTAGTAATTCTCAATCTTCATAATGGATGGCTAGAACATGGGGGGTTTTGCTCAACTTCAAGAGACAACGAGAACTGGAAATGTCTAGGAATTAGGTGAAACCTCTAATACCATGAAGACGTATTAGCTCCTGTAGTCATTGTAATATTGTACTTGTGGATGATGACACTACCCCTAATAATCTTTAGAATATTGACTAGAAAAATAATCAATAACATATCTACGAGCAACAACATCGAAAATTAGGTCGTACTCTATTTTATTTTCTTCCCTTTATATGTATTGTCTATTGTATGCCTGAGGACATTTTTGTCAAGTATATAGCACAACAGATACTTAGGCACTTCACTTTTTCCCTTCATTTTATGGGATTATTATGAGCCCACAAGTTTCTACATGTTTTGGACATTGTTAACTATCAATTATTACTTTGGATTATGTTGATTGGTTAAGCCTAGATTCCTTTTTATAATATAAATATAATCATCTAACATTTAAAGAAATATTCATTATTCAATACTACTATATATTATGATATGTGGTTGGCACTATTTTAGAGCCAACAAGAGAAAATATTGTATTGGATAAAGTCTAAGTATACCGATTAAGGTCAAAAAAAATTATTAATTAGAATATAAATTTTATGGTACAATTGGTTTTTTTTCAAATACATGAAGAAAGAGGGAAAACCCATTCTAGTTATTGCAAGTGTCCAGCGTTTATTTTTGAAATGTTTGAACATATTACATTGAAAAAACATTAACTAGCTACTCCCATAGTAAAGTTTTTATAGACAAAGTCTATAATATGTTGTATGTCCAGTATTTATTTTTGAAATGTCTGAACATATTACATTAAAAGACATTAATTAGCTATTCCCATAATGAAGTTTTTATGGACAGTCTATAATATGTTGCTTGTAAGTGCTTTACTGGACTACATTTGAAATCAATGAATTAGAATAGAAACATTGAAGTACATTTTTGTTTCTTACAAATACAAAAGTGAAAACCCACTAAACTTATTAAAAGTGCATTTAACAATCAATTTTTTTTATAAGTATCTGTGTGTCATTTAACAATCAAAATAAAATTATTATGAATTTTTATTATAAATAACACTGCTGAATTCTGCAGTCTTTGGCAAGGATTAAATATTGCGCGTGATCAAGGAATTAGCAATTTAACAGTCTTTGGGGACTCCAGGATTCTGATCAGAGCCCTCATAACCAAGAAGACCCCTCCGAATGTCAAACTGCGCCATATATTTCAAAGAATTCTTCAGGTGAGCAAACATTTCCAAAAAATCAGATTTTACCATGTGCTTCGGGTGCTGAATAAGCAAGCAGACATGGAAGCAAACAAAGGGGTCGAGCTGGCTCAAGGCATATTAAGCATAGATGGCTCGCGTAAGCGATGTGACATCCCATAGCTGCAGGGGATCCTGTATCTTCTCACAGCACGCTCTTTGGCTTCCCAAAACACGTTTTTCATGCGAATGCAGAGATTCCCTGCACCACAGGTCAGAGACAGGTCCTTGCGCCCTTGGGAGTCTCCCTGTATGCTCTTAAAGGAGCTCCTCCCCTGTCTCGAACTCATTCCTCTCTATCAGCGAGCTCTGCTAATAGGCTTAAGGTATCAAGCATTTCGAGTTCCCTCTGTCAAGTCCGAGCTCAGATCAAGGTTTGCGGTGTGCTCCTGAACTAGATGGCGTCGAACAGCTCTTCGAGCTCCGGATTCACAGCGAAAGAATGGATTGGAGCCCTGGAAACTGCCCTGGGGCATCTGAGGGAAAAGCACGATGACCAGAAAGCAAAGTTAGAGGCGCTCTCCAAGGCAGGAGAGCAAACCTGGGACCTGTTGAACAAAGAACTCATGCAACTCCGGGCAGACTTCTCCGAACAAATGGATGATATGAAAGATGAGACGCGAACTGGTTTCAAGGATGCTGCGAACACTCATGGCAACTTCGGCCATAGGATCGCAGCACTTGAAGATGAAGTCACCACTCTGAAAGCTAAGCTAGAAAAATGAATATCGCTCCAGCAGTATAATACGCCTTTCTCCTCTGTTATAGCTAAATAATATCTAGCATTTGGGAGTAGTGGAGCCCTGCCAAGTTTTGGGCGATCTCTGTAAGCTCGCTGTACTTCTATGGAGGTGTACTGTATCTGGGAACTCTATGTAATTAGCATTCGGTTGCTCAATACCGGCACTAATACAATCTACCCCTATGTTATTGTCAAAAGAAAAAACAATCAAAATCAAATTATTATGAACTTTTATTGGTAATTTTTATTGGAAACATTTTACAGATGTCAAAAGAAAATATTTTATAAGTCAAGGCGTGTTATTTAATGATCAAAATAAATAATTTTGTTATGAATTGGAATAGAAACAAACTAGTACAGTTTAATTTATTTTATTATAATATACATTCATGAAGTGTTTTAAAGGATTTTATTGAAAAGAATACGAATTAGCTAGCCCAACATTATCGTTTTAATAGATCGTATCTAGAAGATGATGCTTTTAAATGTATTATTGAACTTGATTATCCAAGTTTGATGGAGTGAGAAGTTATGTCGATCTAGACAAAGCATTGGAATTTGTAATTTCCAAGTTAGATATTGTTTGGTGTTTGAACGTATTACATTGAAAACAATGCTAATTAACTCCAATATAGTTTTAATATGCCAAATTGACTCCAGTATAGTTTTAATAGGCCAAAACTAGAAGATATTGATTTTAAGTGCATTATTGGACTTGATTATCCAAGTTATGGGAGAAGTTATGTTAATATAAACAAATCATTGAAAGTTTGATATTTCATGGTGTCATGTAATTTGCATGATGTATCGTCACATGAATACATTGCAATTTAAACAAAATTTTCATATTTGTACCAAATAATATAAAACTCCCCAAATAAATTTGAAGAAAATATTCAATATACAAGAAAAATTGAAAAATGTTTCTTCATGTATTAATTGGTCCTCCAAAGAACATAATTACATCCATGAATCATCTCCACTAATCTCATGTTATTCGTTCAAGTAGGTCAAGGACAGCATGTACACCATGTTTATTTATCTTGGCCTTCTTGCAATGTTATTTCTTAGCCATCCATGCCCAAACTATGGTATCAATTGGAATAGATCCAAGCTCTATGTCATCAGGATTTGGTACCCAATATTCCTCTAATACTTTTCCATTGTATTTCCCTGAACCGGGCTTCCACCAATCAACTTTAACATGAAGAGTATCACTTTCATCATCTTGAAATATATTTGAGGTGGCTTTTGCCATCCAAATCATCTCCCCTTCTTCCTCGTTTCCTGATCTAACTAGCAACATCTTTCCTTTCTCAACATCATTAATAGGGTTGAATGTTGTCTTTGGCTTATTGCACTTGGGTCCAACATACACGGGTTCACCTGTCATAGTATCAAAATCCCCATCCATAATATTTGAGATTGCATGAAGCGCATTACGACCAACATCTGGAGTTTTCCTTGTCTTGGGCCAGAAATCCTCAGAAGATGAATCATGATCATTGTAATCTTCATATAAAGTATCAAGAACTCTTTCCCAATACTCTACCTTATTTTTCCATTCTGGTGTAACAATTGGCAATTCCTCACCACCCATTGTGTCTTTCCACATTTTTATGTATGATGTTATTCCTTCTTTTAGTTCTTTTAAATAGATTTCATTCTCTTTGGGATGTAAGAAAGATGGCTTCCCTATGGGCAGTTTAGATCGACCTTCATCGTCTGTATTCCATAACTCAACTGGTTCTGACCACTCAACATCTCTTATGGATTCTTTATATCTTAATACCGGAACATCATTGAGTACAAAAAATTGAAAGTACTGAACATTAAGATGTCCAACTAGTGCATTTTTTCCTTCCTTGATGTATCCATTAAGGAAGCTTTTGAAGTCATACACCTTATCAATCAGTTTAGGTGGAAACACTCTTTTTTCTTCAATTTTGCGATATGTATCCATCATCTCAGGTAGAGAATATATATCTTTACTTTTCAAGCTGGAAGACATTCTCCCATAGGTCCCGTCTATGTCTTCATGGGTGTGTCCCACGAGCAAGAACCCAACCTCAATAGTGATGAAGACACCAAGTGCAGTGAGAAGTGATAGAAACATGAAAAGACAACGGTTTTTATTATCACTTGCTGCATTATCCAATTGTAACAATAAATGTGGAGGAAGAGGTTTAAAATCGATATCTTGATTTTCTAATCTTCCATGAGATAAAAATTCATCCTTGTACACTCTACATTTTGAGTAAATAGAGGTGTCAAGTAATGCATTTGAAAGTGGGCTTCTTGAACTTCCACTCTCATAAAGAAGATCACCATACATATCAAGATGTGGGTCTTCAAGGTCCCTAAAGCACTTAGCAAGTGATGTAATGGTAAATTGTGATCCCATATGTACAAATGGTAGGGAGAAATGACCAAAACCTCCTGTCTTATGCCCATGTGTTAGCATACCTGTCAATGACAAACCCAAGTTTATTCCTACAATAGATTTTGATTTGATGCGTACCCTTGGAATTGAAGTCTTTGTTTTATCCATTTTATCATGGATAATACTCAAATACTCCTTTGGAAACCTCTCTGACATGATTCTGTGGGCATAGTAGCAATGTCTTCCGCACATAACGATCTTGTTATGTTTGTTCAATCTAGCGCGTGCCGTTTCTTCCAACTCTTTTGTAGTTGCTGACTTCATTTGTGCTTTCAACACAATACATTCACCACATTTACTGAAGTTGGTGTTCTTTGAGAATGCCACGTCTCGAAAATGAGTGTTCCAAATCTTGCTCATTGTTGGTTGTGATATTAATGGACAATTGAGCTTTTCCAAACCCACATTGATCTCTTTTAACAAAGAGCTTTGTGTGTAAGTCGAAGGCAACAATCTTAGAGGAGAAGAAGTTCCATCTGCTTCGACTTGACGTGTTTGGTTTGGCGAAAAATCTGAATTGTCCATTACAATTTTATGCAGTATTTCTATGGCCGCCACAGTTTGTGCACGTGCTTTACATCTATTGGTGTTACCATGAATGGATTCCATATGTCCTTGTTCAAAATTATGTTGGTAGCTATAGAAGGTGCTTTGAGGAATCTTATGTATCTTGTACCATGCTTTCTTACAAATAACATTACCATCAAATCTCATGTCCTTTACTTTTCTAGTAATAGGAGGTAGGCCATGGCCATGGCTCATTGACATGATAGTGTTTGAAACAAGTGAATTCAATACAAATTCCCTGATACCATTTTTCTCTTTGCATTCCATATCCCTTCTAGCATTTGCAATGGCATTCCTATCCACATGTTGAAGACAATCTTGTTTACAACATTCATCTGCAGCCAAAAGTCGGACTTCTTTCTCTTTATCTATCTTGGTTTGACGTTTTGCAACTTTTTCTCTTGTCATAGCTCGTTTAATCTTTTTATATGGCCTCGATGCATTAAGAACATTGACATCTTGATCTTTTTGATTATAAAGATCCCCATCCCATTGGTATAAAGGACTTGTATCCTCTATAACATCCCATATCAGCATTTCCATGGGTGGCTCTTTGTACTTTGTCTTGACCCTTAACATCTCACCTATGTTGTCCACCAATTTATGTATTGGCCATCTAACCAATCCATGTACAGACTTATCCCCAATCTTGCATCTTTCACAATACCCATGTATCTCTTCCACAAAAACACCAAAGTTATCTTCACCTAGTGTTTCACCCACAACCATGTCATCCTCATGGACATTAACTATCATTCCTTTGGCAATGCACATAATTGTTCCTATGCATCCATGTGTAAGAGAAACCCTTGTACATGTGAATGCAGCCCTATCTTGTGGAATATTTATGGGTTGATCTTCACAATGAGGTTTCAAATCTATTTCTGGCCAAATCTCATAAGATTCTATTGCACCCCCTAGTGTTTCCTCAAATCCAGTTGGATGTGGTAAAGGAGCATCATTTTTTAACACCTTCTCAATTCTAACCACTATGCATCCTTTCTTTACAATCTTTCCATGAACCTTATTCCCAATCTCTGTATTGAATATGGAGCCCTCACCCACCTTCACTCCATGTTGTAAAAGATCTACTTTGTCTCCAATAGAAAATGTTGAACAAACATTTGCACCTATACACCAAACATAACAAACTTAGTATTTTCTCAAAAAAACATTCAATAAACTATGAATAATTCTTAACACATGCTTTGGTGTTTGATTTACCTATGGTGTGCCTCAAATCTGTAGTTCTCCATGGATGTGTGTCCCCTTCATCAACATATTCCACAATCAAATGTGGTTGAGTGACATCAATTATCAAAACCATAACATAACCTGCAACAACCCTTCCTCCACCATAATAAGTTCCAACTTCTGTAGATTCAACCTTTCCTAGCCCAATAACTTGACCATTAACCAGGAGGTCAACATAGTCCCCTTTTGTGAAAATTATACTTGCATCCCTATCTTGTGGAATATTTATGGGTTGATCTTCACAATGAGGTTTCAAATCTATTTCTGGCCAAATCTCATAAGATTCTATTGCACCCCCTAGTGTTTCCTCAAATCCAGTTGGATGTGGTAAAGGAGCATCATTTTTCAACACCACCTCAATTCTAACCACTATGCATCCTTTCTTTACAATCTTTCCATGAACCTTATTCCCAAGCTCTGTATTGAATATGGAGCCCTCACCCACCTTCACTCCATGTTGTAAAAGATCTACTTTGTCTCCAATAGAAAATGTTGAACAAACATTTGCACCTGTACACCAAACATAACAAACTTAGTATTTTCTCAAAAAAACATTCAATAAACTATGAATAATTCTTAACACATGCTTTGGTATTTGACTTACCTATGGTGTGCCTCAAATCTGTAGTTCTCCATGGATGTGTGTCCCCTTCATCAAGATATTCCACAGTCAAATGTGGTTGAGTGACATCAATTATCAAAACCATAACATAACCTGCAACAACCCTTCCTCCACCATAATAAGTTCCAACTTCTGTAGATTCAACCTTTCCTAGCCCAATAACTTGACCATTAACCAGGAGGTCAACATAGTCCCCTTTTGTGAAAATTATACTTGCAGCCCTATCTTGTGGAATATTTATGGGTTGATCTTCACAATGAGGTTTCAAATCTATTTCTGGCCAAATCTCATAAGATTCTATTGCACCCCCTAGTGTTTCCTCAAATCCAGTTGGATGTGGTAAAGGAGCATCATTTTTTAACACCTTCTCAATTCTAACCACTATGCATCCTTTCTTTACAATCTTTCCATGAACCTTATTCCCAAGCTCTGTATTGAATATGGAGCCCTCACCCACCTTCACTCCATGTTGTAAAAGATCTACTTTGTCTCCAATAGAAAATGTTGAACAAACATTTGCACCTGTACACCAAACATAACAAACTTAGTATTTTCTCAAAAAAACATTCAATAAAGTATGAATAATTCTTAACACATGCTTTGGTATTTGATTTACCTATGGTGTGACTCAAATCTGTAGTCCTCCATGGATGTGTGTCCCCTTCAACATATTCCACAATCAAATGTGGTTGAGTGACATCAATTATCAAAACCATAACATAACCTGCAACAACCCTTCCTCCACCATAATAAGTTCCAACTTCTGTAGATTCAACCTTTCCTAGGCCAATAACTTGACCATTAACCAAGAGGTCAACATAGTCCCCTTTTGTGAAATTTATACTTGCAGCCCTATCTTGTGGAATATTTATGGGTTGATCTTCACAATGAGGTTTCAAATCTATTTCTGGCCAAATCTCATAAGATTCTATTGCACCCCCTAGTGTTTCCTCAAATCCAGTTGGATGTGGTAAAGGAGCATCATTTTCTAACACCTTCTCAATTCTAACCACTATGCATCCTTTCTTTACAATCTTTCCATGAACCTTATTCCCAAGCTCTGTATTGAATATGGAGCCCTCACCCACCTTCACTCCATGTTGTAAAAGATCTACTTTGTCTCCAATAGAAAATGTTGAACAAACATTTGCACCTGTACACCAAACATAACAAACTTAGTATTTTCTCAAAAAAACATTCAATAAACTATGAATAATTCTTAACACATGCTTTGGTGTTTGATTTACCTATGGTGTGCCTCAAATCTGTAGTCCTCCATGGATGTGTCTCCCCTTCATCAACATATTCCACAATCAAATGTGGTTGAGTGACATCAATTATCAAAACCATAACATAACCTGCAACAACCCTTCCTCCACCATAATAAGTTCCAACTTCTGTAGATTCAACCTTTCCTAGCCCAATAACTTGACCATTAACCAGGACGTCAACATAGTCCCCTTTTGTGAAAATTATACTTTCCATTGTCGCTCCTACAAATTCTGTAACACACAATTGAATTATAATTTGTAGTTAAGGTTAAACCATGTAAAGTGTGCTCTTATATTTTAGGCAAAACACAATCTACAAAAAAATAATGTACTTGTAATAGCTAAAAAGGGTATGGCATCATTTTGTTGTGCAAATTAAACCTTGTTCCCCACCATTTAGTCCCCACCGCCAAAAGGGACTTTACATATAAATTATGATGGAGCTACAAAGCGTAATCAAAACAAGATTGGTTATCAATGTATATAATCTTAATACAAACACAAAACTATTCTTAGAAAAACTTGTAAAAATGTCTAAAAATTTTCCATACTTAAGAACTTGTAATAGTATTGAAGGTAGTTATTAAGTAGGTTGGAATCTAGCCATGATCGATCATGCAAGTTTGTATAATCATGGAACTTGTAATAGTATTGAAGGTAGTTATTAAGTAGGTTGGAATCCAACCATGATTGATCATGCAAGTTTGTATAATCATGTCTCACTGAGATTTATTTTTTGTATCAATTGTTCAAAGTAAATTCAAATATCCTTGATTGGAGTCATCCCTATTTTAAGTACTCCCGAAAATAGTTATTTGGTGTCATCTAAACCTATATTGTAGATTAGTGAAGAATAACATCTATATGGAACTAGAGTCCTACAAAATCCCAAGCCACTATTAGTATACTAATACATAATAGAAGTTTTTTGAATTATAAGCGACTCCTAGCTTAGCGACTACTAGCTTTCCTTCTATCATAAGCATTTCCTTCTAGCATAAGCACACATGCTTATGCTAGAAGAAAAGCTAGCACTCATTAGCTTTCCAGAAGAAAAACCCTAGGAATGGTGATTGGTGGTTGCTAAGTTATACCTTGGTCTTCTGCCATGTACTCTATTTTGAAATAAGCACATGGCACAAAATCAAGAAATGCTAGAGACTACTAGCGTTCGTTCTAGCCTAAGCATTTCCTTATAGCATAAGCACACACATTTATGCTAAAATGAAAGCTAGTAGTCGCTAGCTTTCTAATAGATAAACCCTGGGCATGGTGATTGGTGGTTGCTAGCTTATACCTTGAGCTTTTCTTCTTGCATAAGCATGTGTTTATGATAGAATGAAATTCTTATGCTACAAGGAAAGCTAGCAGTCGCCATCTTTCTTTGATATGTTGCCATGTTCTTATTTCAAAATAGAGCACATGACATGTGTGGTTATGCTAGAAGGAAATGCTTATGCTATCTTTCCTTGATCTTGTTCCGTGTTCTTCTTTAAAAATAGAGCACATGGCACAAGATAAAGGAAAGCTAGCGACTGCTAGCTTTCTTTCTAGCATAAGCATTTCCTTCTAGCATAAGCACACATGCTTAGAAGGAAAGATAACAATTGCTAGCTTTCTAATAGAAAAACTCTATCCATGAAGGACAGCTAGCAGTCGTTAGCTTTCCAATTGATAACATTGTCCGTGGTGATTGGTGGTTGCTAGCTTATACCTTCAGCTTGCGCCATCTGCTCTATTTTGAAATAAACACATTGCACAAGATCAAGGAAAGCTAGCGACTGCTAGCTTTCCTCCTAGCATAAGCATTTCCTTCTAGGATAATAACACATACGTATGCTAGAAGGAAAGCTAGCAGTCGCTAGCTTTCCAATACAAAAATCCTGTCCATGGTGATTGGTGGTTGCTAGATTATACTTTGAGCTTGTGTCATGTGCTCTATTTTGAAATAAGAACATGGCAACAGATCAAAGAAAGCTGGCGACTGCTAGCTTTCCTTGTAGCATAAGAATTTCCTTCTATCATAAACACACATGCTTATGCAGGAAGGAAAGCTAACAGTCGCTAGCTTTCCAATACAAAAACCCTGTCCATGGTGATTGGTGGTTGTTAGCTTATACCTTGAGCTTGTGCCATGTACTCTATTTTTAACGAATGCTACCTTTCCTTCTAGCAAATGCATTTCCTTTTAGCATGACACACATGCTTATGTTAGAAGGAAAGCTAGCAGTCGCTAGCTTTCCAATAGAAAAACCCTGGGCTTGGTGATTGGTGGTTGCTAGCTTATACTTTGAACTTGTATCATGTACTCTATTTTCAAATAAGCACATGGCACAAGATCAAGGAAAGCGAGCGACTGCTAGCTTTCCTTCTAGCATAAGCATTTCCTTCTAGGATAATAACACATACTTATGCTAGAAAGAAAGCAAGCAGTCACTAGCTTTCCAATAGAAAAATCTTGTCCATGGCGATTGGTGGTTGCTAGCTTATACCTTGAGCTTGTGCCATGCACTCTATTTTCAAATAAGCACATGGCACAAGATCAAGGAAAGCTAGCAACTGCTAGCTTTCCTTCTAGCATAAGCATTTTCTTCTAGGATTAGAACACATATTTACGCTAGAAGGAAAGCTAACAGTCCAATAGAAAAATAATAAGAATCTCTTTAAGTTCACATTTCCTAAAGATTCATAATAGCCTATCCCATAGAGACCATCATTTAACTCGTTAGATGAATAACTTTTGGACATGTCAACATGAGAATAAGGTTCATGGAAAGATTGTAAAGAAAGGCTGACGCTGAGGCAAACAGGGCCGTGCTATCTCAAGTCCAAGAATTTTGTAACTTCAGATAGCGATAACTATGTAACCAAGCACCCGGTGGCTGTTTCACCGGTTATCAATTAAAACTACCCTATGTTTCAGTCTAAAAAAAAGAAAGGATGCATAGTGGTTAGAATTTAAAGCTTGTCATTTATAAACACTTATAAACACTATGCTCTGTATTGAATATGGAGCCCTCACCCACCTTCACTCCATGTTGTAAAATATCTACTTTGTCTCCAATAGAAAATGTTGAACAAACATTTGCACCTGTACAAACATAACAAACTTAGTATTTTCTCAAAAAAACATTCAATAAACTATGAATAATTCTTAACACATGCTTTGGTGTTTGATTTACCTATGGTGTGCCTCAAATCTGTAGTCCTCCATGGATGTGTGTCCCCTTCATCAACATATTCCAAAATCAAATGTGGTTGAGTGACATCAATTATCAAAACCATAACATAACCTGCAACAACCCTTCCTCCACCATAATAAGTTCCAACTTTTCTCCATTGTCAACTTTGGAGAAAATAGTGAATATTTAAATGATATAAAACGAGGCATAACCAGTATGAATCTCGAATTATTTCAGAAATTCATTTAAATATAGAAGAAAAACATAATGGAAGATATAACAAAGGAAGTGAACATGCACATATAAAGATAAAGAAAAAACGGACTGTAAAGCTGATCAACACATGAATCTCTGGTCTCAAAAGATGGGTATTTTCACTGTACTGCTTTTATTTATCAAAAAATAGATCTCCAAACATACACTGTCTCTCAAAAAATTTCCAACCCCCTCAACAATGACTCTCATTGTTCTTATACAAAATTTGGAAGAAGCTTGACATTACTGCTTCTTTTAACTAATAACTGAAAATATTTTAACTTAAAAGATAACTGTCTTTGAGCAATAGATAACTGTCTCCAAATAATATTACAAATTTAAAATAAAAGTATCTTTTTGCCACTTGGCAAAAATTTTGAATATCATCTTTTCACCACTTGGTGAGAGTTTTGAAAGCCTCTATGAATGGACAGAATATCTTGTCCTTCCATATTTTTCCACATAAGTCCACTGGTCGGCCCGCGGGTAAGTCATAGTTGGTCATTTCCTTCACCAAGACTCGCATTTCAACATGACCTGCATAAGAAACAGGAAGAAGGTTTCCACAGGTTGAGATTACCATATTTAAAATTTCAAAATCCTCTGATATTTTCTCCATTAAAATTTTCCCTGTAAGCATATGATCAAGCTGGTGGAACTTTCTGTGATCCATCCTTATATCAAACAGCAATCTCTTATAATCATTTGGAGGAATTAATTCATTTTTTTCATTCCAAAAAGTAGGGAACCCTTTGTTTACTAATTTTTCAAATTGCTTTTTGAACTTTACTACTTCTTCCCATATTTCTCCAGCTTTAGCTTCAACATTCTCAACATGCGAGTATTTACCCAAGATCCTTCTGGCCCATGTGATGACTGAAATTCTGTTCGTTATATTCATGGCTGTCAGGTCTGCTTCAGTTAGACTGTTTAAAAATGTTATTTCTTTCTGGGCTACGTCTTTTGGCTTTTTATTTAATCTTTCCCTGACGGCTCTGCAACTTTCGAAGGCATCTTTGACCACATTTTCTTTGACTCTTATGTAATCCAGATATGGTCTTAGTTTCTCAACTTCTTTTATAATTTGGTCCCACACCAGGTGTTTACAACCTTGCATAGCAGCTTGCCCTGTCACATGAGCTGCTAATCCTTTATTATTATTACTTAATTCCTTATTCTTTGTTTGCAAGGTTTTTATTTCTTTATTTTTGATTTCATTCTCTTCTGTCAGCTTCTGTATTTCAACCTTCAATTCTTTGATTTCATTTTCCCTTAAGCTTACCTGGGACATAGCCTGTAAAATATCATCTACTCCCGTTTTATCTTCCTGTGTGTCTGTTTGTACTTGTTGCGGACCACTTCCTGCTAATCTTTTCCTCGCTTCTGCCAACTGTTCTTCTAAAATGATTTTCTCTTTTTCCCACCGATCTTTTTCATCAGAAAGCTTTAACATTTTAGCAGTAACATCATTGACTTCATTAGATAATTCTTCTTTTTCTTTTTCCAATATTGTCAATTCTGCTCCTTGGATGAGTACAGTGTCTGGAATTTTTAATTTTCGTCTCAACATCTGGATCGTATCGTCTTTCTCTTTGAGCAGTTTGGTTGTTGCATCTCCTTCTTTATTTATCAAATCTGCTTGCAATTTTTTAATCTGTTGCTGTCGAGACTTATTCTCTGCCTTCTCTTGTCTCAATTGATTGTTCAATTTATCCACTGAACTTTTCAACTTGTCTGCTCTTAATATGGCTCCCAAATAGTCTGAATATATGACTTCTCCAGTTTGTCTATGCAATAAAATTTTATCCGGGGCATTTATTTTAGACAAATCTAAATTCATTTCTGAAATCTTATTTTTTGTGACAACTGAAAATTTCAAGGTATTTTCCCTGATATTTCTGCTAGTAAATAAGCTTACATCAGTCCCAGATATACTTCTAACCTTCGGAAACAATTGACTGGTTTGTTTCGCGGACTCCTGTTTATTTCGACTATGCTCATCAAACACATCCATGATATTCTGGGGTCTATTTACATCACCCTCTACAGGGGTTTCTTCAATGTTGTACTCTTTAACTGTAACCTCTAGTATTTCTTTTTCAGCTGTTTTAGCCTCTTCTGAAATTGTTGTTAACTCTTGTGGTTCATTCATTTTCAATCTTTTACCTCTTTATGTTTCTTCATCTTCAATGATCATTATGTCCTGTATGGGTCTTTTAGATCCAACCAATGCACTATCTATTTCGCTTTCTGTCCCTGTTGTTGTGTCAATCAATGCCATTTCTTTGTCGGATGCATCCGGAATGATTTCTTCATTATATTCTAGCCAATTGGCTCTGTCCGACATTCCTTCAACAATCTGATGGTTCAGGGCCTTGATACGATGCTCCGTTCTTCGTTTTGATATGATGTTTAACGGGTCATACTCCATAGCCGTATCTGACTCAAAATTCATATCCGTCAACAACTTCTCTATATACACTACAGCATTCTTATTCTTTACTGTGAACGGACCAAATGTGAATGGGTATTTAATGTCTGTAGCTTGTCTGTGAACCAAAAAATTGTTATCTTCCACAATCAACTTTTGTCTTAAGAATTCCAAGGCAAAAACCCTTAAAGTAAGAAAAGCTGGTAACACATAGGGTTTATGTCTGAACCCATATAATCTGATTAATGTACTGTCTTTCGACAAAAACCAGTCTCCTGTTTCGTATTCTGTACTCAATTGCATGGATGCCTGCATTTCCGGTAGTACTCTAGGAAGATTGTTTCCAAAAATCATTCTATAAATCTCTGAAAGCATGTAATTGGTGTAATTGAACATGTTATTTTCTAGTAAAGACGTGAAAATGATTTCTGGGAACTGCAACTCGTCTTGACTGGCTGTCATAATCATTTTCATCAAAAAGGCCTGAAACCTGAAATGTCTGAGAGTAGGAAAATTGACCATCTGGTCGTGAATCTTTTCTGTTAAAAATGATTCAAAATTAAGTCGAGGGATTTGATTTTCACCAATCCCTGACTGGACTGTACTCATTTTGTACAATAAACTCAATTGAAACTCGGTTACATACAAATCCGTATCCAAACCTAGAACTACGGCCAATAATGTCAAAACTAACTGGGTATTTTCATTAAAAAGATTGATATCTATAGGGTATGGGACCTCCGAAATGCTGGTCTCTGGCTTGAGACACGATGACAAAAACATTTCCCTATCATTTTGAGAAACATGATGATAATTTTCAATAACGGAGACTTCAGAGAAAACCTCAGGGTCAAGGGTTTGGGAACAATCTACTTCTAGGGCTTTAATTAACTCTGCTGGCTTTAATTCGCAAATGACTTGGGTCTTTTGGCTGTTTAGAACGACTTTCTCTTCCCGGGAGTAATTTTCGACACACCATGATACAAATTCTGGGAAAGAAGGGATTTGGTCGGGGCAAAAGGCTATCAAAGACGACTGGTGAACTCTGTGGGGGTCTGTCCCTTCCTTTAACAATTCACACAACCTAATTTTTATATCAAATATTGGAAACCTAATTAGGGTATCGTAGACGTCTTCGTCTCTATCCTCTAGGGCTTCTTTTGATTTAAAAACGTCTATATCGTGCACAGTCTCCATTTAAACGTTTCTTTAAACAAAATTCTGTTTAAAAAAGTAGGACAGGTAACCCGACCCTACCTGTATGTACCCGCCTTTCGCCTTCTGTCGCAATCGCAGATCTCCACCAGTCTTCAGAGCTCTTCTGGATAGTGACACATGCAGAATGCCGTTATGTGGAGCCTATTTTGTTTTATATGACTTTTGAATTAACTTCCCTGCACCTTTATGAATGCGGTTCATATCTGACCATTGATCTCGAGACTTTGTTTTGGACCGTCAGATCTCGCCTCCCTTTATTCCATCTGGTGGTATCCGCGATCAAAATGCTGTTTTCTTTTCGGGTTTATTCTCTGCGCGGATCAGCCACCTGCTGACACCTGTTCGAGTGGTTTATTCTCCGCGACCGCTCTTCCTCATATCCAGTGTGCACCTTCCTAGATGCGGATGAAACAATGGTCGTTGATTTGACTAAGGTTTATATCGGCCCTCCGATTGCTACAAAGTATACGCCATGTGATATGACCCCGCCACGCTTGCTCTATCTGCCACGTATCAGGTCCCACCCTGCCACGTGTACTGACCTCACCGCGCTTCCATATTTGGTGGTTCCGCCCGGGGCTATGGTGGTTTCCTTTACCACTATATTACATATGCGGAAGGATGAGGTTTGGACACGTGTCCCGGCGGTATTGAGTCCGCTACCGCCCACATCTATTTGCCGCCGATCACTTTGGCGATGCAGGAAGCAATATCGGCCGTTGATCGGGATTGTTGACATCTCCGCCACCGAAACTTGATCGGGGTTTAATCTTTTCACAAATTTGCTTTCGGACTTTGCATAAGTGGGTTTTTTCCTCTTGTTTTTGAATTGTCAACCTTTTCTTCAACCTCCTTTGTGATAATTTCTTCCTTTTTTGGACATTTTAGCAAACTTTTTGGATTTAGTCATTCTCAAACCTTAGTGTCAACACATAGAATGCCAATCTTTTCTCTTTACATGAGAATTAGCACCCATCTGCATTTCATAGTTCAATACATCTTCCATCCTCTCAAATTCCTGGTGTATTTTCTCTATATCTAAAAAATTGGATTTATCTTTTATGATGGTCTACCTCTATACCAAGCCGGTAGATGTTGCAAGTTTGTTGAATTGTAGCAACAAGGGAATGCAAATTGTAATTAATCTATACCTTAGTCTAATTAATTTTTGTCCAATAATTATGCTTTGATCATTACACCACTCTCAACTTTTGTACCTATTTTTGGCATTTCAAACTCCAAGCATTCCAATCTCCAACTAAGTATGACATGTCAGTTTCCTCGGTATGCACTTGTCACATTGTCGTAAATGTTGGTGAATTAAAATTGGCATCTTGCCTCTCCCTGTTCATTCTTCCGTTGTGGAAGCCCATCCCCTGCATTTGCTTCTCAACCAAACATCTCACCCTTCTGCAGCGAGACCCCTGCATCTGCTGCTCGAGCAGGTTCTATTCTACTCCATGTTCTGTTCTACTTTTGTTTTATAGTTGCATAGCATTTCCAATGCAAGGCAAACAACTACAAGTTACACACCAAATTGGCGATCAATCCTAAATCTCTCTATAAACTTAATAGGTAGGACTAAACTATTATGACCCGACACTAAACTTTTCCATCTAGTTTGATTGATCCATAATGTAACGTCCGGAGGGATCTCATGGTCAGTGAACCATAGATTTTAAATGGCTAATGTCCCATATATTTTAAACGGTTAATGCCGCATAGGTTTTATATGGGATTTCCATGAGAGGAAATAAAAATATTCTACTCTAAATGCCATCTTTTTGCAACTTATAATGTGTTAAACCATATCTTTATGGTTAATGCCTCATAGATTTAAAATCATATCTCAATAGATATCAGTGATTTAGCTAATTTGGTGCACATGGATCCTTTCACTCATGATTCATACAAAGAGGAAAGAACATAAGATTACAATTTCATGAAGATATTTCATGGATACAAGGCCAAAGTCATGAAGAATCAATTAAAGTGACAGCAAGATTTAGTATCATCTCCAAGATGCATTTCTCAACAAGATATATAAGTGTTATACACCTATATAGGTGAGAGGAAAAAAAAAAAAACAGAGGCCCATAACTCTGATGTTGGAGGCCATTTTGGTTTTGAGAAAACAAATAATAACTTGTAGATATGTGTCTTGTGCCAAATTCAGGAAGATGTAGATTGGTTCATTAGAGGATGCATACGCCATTGCTCTAGTAAGACCAACAATGGGAAGGAAGGTTTATATCAACATATACATATAAGTACTAGACCATGGGAGAACAATGCATTTTGTGGGAGGTTTTTCAAGAAGCATGTTACGGATTTTGTAAATAAAATAGCTTAATAAAATAGTGTATAAACCAATGTACACCAAATATGAGAGTGAAACATAAATCCTAAAGTTATAATAGAGATGAATTAAATAATAAATCCTTATATTTATTCTCCATTATTTCTGGATTCATTGTGTTAAGGAGGGGTTTATCGATGTTTCATACCTACGATACGCAATCCATATTCTTACCTATCATGAAGATGGACTACATATCATAGGTCCGAAACATCAATAAACCCCTCCTTAACACAATGAATCCAAAAATCATGGAGAATAAACAAGCACACTGTGAAATCCTGAGAGAGAAAAATCATTATATTCATTAAGAGAATCCTTAATTATAATGATTGTAACTACATCTCTCTATATAATATTCCCTATCTCTCCATATCCCCAATTGTACTTGTGGGTCCCCTATTAGGGTTATCCCTATTAAATATTCATGTAACCACATTACCTATATATTCAACCCCATATATACATCCCATGGAGTTATAACATATCACCCCATAAAAAGGATTTGTCATCAAATGTTTGTAGCTAAGGCTTTTATATGTGATGAAACCTAATAATAATACTGGTTATTTATATTTGTTCTCTCTTGCTACTACTATTGATTATCCATCCATCTATATTTAATTTTTTTTTGTCAATTCTTCATGGCTTCCTTTCCTTTGATTGCATGTGCATTATTATAGCTTCTCCAATTTGTTATAGTTTTTGTTCTTTGATAACATCACATTAAATAATGGTCCCTTTTTGCCTCATTATATGAACCATTGATTATTTCATTTTCATCCTTTGTAATGTTGACACTTATTGTATTTTTTCCGATATTTCATTGTAAAGAGGTATCAATATGGTTCCACCATTAATGGTGCTTCGTAAATTTTGATGCCCTTATCACCCCCTCTCCTTTTTGGTACAATGACATGCTCCAACTATTATAATTATTGACCTTCAATTGCTTCTACTTTTGAGATAATAAGATCATATTTTTCCTTCATATTCTGAAGATGATGTTCAAATTCAACAATTATTTTATGGTGACCTTCTTATACCTTCTCATCCTTCTCCTTTTGTACTAAAATTATGGTTGATGTTATCCATCATTCTATCCTTCTTCGATTATAAATTGAACTTTTAATTTGACATATATTCAAAATTTAGGGTTTCTTCAACGTTCTTGCCAACATAATATTCAAGTGTTTAGGTAGTTTATTCATCTATAATCTTTCAAAATACTAACTAATGACATAGACCATATCCTTAGTCATATTATATGATTCCTAAGAGTGATCTCCCCGCAAAGTGATATTCTTAGCACGTACTATAGCAATGTAAGATAGTCGAAGAGTTTATGGAAGCATGGGTATAGGCGAAAATAAGGGACTTCCTATATACCCAAAGGCACATGGAAGATTAAATCTCTAAGCATATTTTATGTAATGTGGTACTAATTGCTAGATACCAACATAGGTTCACTAGGGAGCCCAACCAAGTGACTCAAATTTCCTACATGTATGTTTCCTAGTACTGTTTTTTTCCTAGTAAATATCATATATTTGTGTTTAAAGATGCTTGAACATGTTTCTAGCTTTAAAAAAATATGTAAAAATTGGACATGTGCTAGCATTGGAAATGTAACAACCCAAACAAAAGGAATGCAGAAATTTTAAAACTTTTATTTCCTTTTCTTCAACAGGAGTTTGGCATAGGAGACAAGGGTGACAACTAAACCCTTAAAGTACATATGTACTCTAAGATTCAACAAGAAAATGTGAGAGGCAGGCGTCGAGCAGAAAAGAGTTGTCACATAAATGAGCGATCGCTCAAGGGAGTTAACCAAACTGTTTTTCTCCGCTAGGGTCAACCTTCAAATATTATGAAAATTATTATGAAGATTCTACCACAAGATCTATGATCAAGAACCGAGGGGGTATTAATTCCCAACTATATCGCACCATCACCATAATAGACTGATTGTTTTCTGCCCAAAACACATCACTCAACTGCTGCATCACAACCAAAAAATAATGGGCGGATCTCACAAGGAAGAACATGGAAACGCCGAGTTGACAAGTAGGGAAACATTCCAAAAAGTTATTGAGGGTTCTTGTCTTTCACTTAACAGTAAGTTCACGAAATTTAACAGTTATTTGCAGACCATGACCATCTGCACATCGCATGCACTCCACAAACGTATTACACAGGCCTTAATACCACAATTCACTTGGTACTTAACACACAATCACTTCAAATATATAAAATAATCGACTTAACCCTCCAACCTTTAAATCGAGGTCTTTGACACATTTCACAATCTTTTGATAGATCGGTCTAGGGCTCGCTTCCTGCATTTCACATACTTACTTAGGAGAACGAAAGGATTGAACACATATAACAATTCTTGATTGTAACCATATCCGAGAGCATTAACATGATCATACACAAAGAATTACACTGAATAATAAAATTTGAATGAATTCATGTGCTAGATAGAGTTAATATATAAGGGAAAGCAGGATGGCAAAGTGCGCAGGTATTTCCCATGAGATGTTGCAGTTGTTTCTATGAACATTCCACGCACTAAACCCGACTAGACCAGAAATTGGATAGTATTTGGTTTAGGAAATGAAATTTTGTTAAGAAAATGCCAGAGAATTTGATGAGACAAGAATGCCTTGTAGCACTAGGAGATAGGATGACATGGCAGAGAGATGTACCTGGAACTAATGTGGTGCTGTCAGGATGATTCATGGAGATGGATGAAACACCGAATGAAATGCTGCTGGCCACCCACGCTCGTGAAGGTTATTTTGGCCTGCCAACTCCTATAAAAAATTCATTACACATATCTTGAGAGCTGGAGATACCAAGAGAAGCAATTTATGGAAATAACAACAAATAATGCATACGCTGAGGCTATTTAGTTTATATACCAGTTGGTGCAAGGAGGAAATGTGCCCTAAGCAGGCATAGACTGGATCTCGTAGTTGAGCATGTGCCTTGTAGGATGTGTGACAACTGTTTGGCAGCGCTAGATTATGAGAATATATAGCAAATATTTCCAGACAATGCTCGCCCCAAAAATCTTATGAACTGTTGCAAAATGCTCACCGCCTTCATCATAGCCTTAGTATGGAGAGAACAGCATCCTTTCACCCATTTCCTTCTAGGAAACTTGCAAGCCCTGAAGGCGCTCCTCCAATGCACAAGATTTGAACTACCGAGTCCCGACGGTGAGTTTTCTGAGGTATCCTTGATGGATCTTCTGCCATGGCGAAGAATGGAGGAAATTGGTGAGGAACCGTCCTTTGGTAACTTTCGTGGAGCGCGGGCATTTGAGTTTTGAAATTCAAATTCGCTTTTTTGAACACCGTGTCTGAACATTGAAGGGACAGGATATATATATTATGCATTATATGCATGGACTTGGTATATGACATACATTAGATTCTTAATAAATTTGTGGTCAAAATAGGTTATTTTGATATAAGATTATTTTATTTTTTATATATTTATTTCTTCTTCGAATATAGGATCAAAATAAGATTGAGTTACAAATTTTTTAATTGAACTAGCTCAGACTTTAGAGTGCTAACAATATATTAAATGAACTAAATCTGTGAAGTTGGTTATTATTACAGCAAACTAAAGAGTTGATGGGCATAATTCTATGAAATCATATTTATGCAGACTAAGTACAATGCTTCGAAAGATATAAGTTGAAAATAGAAAAGTACTACAAACATAAAAGTTGAAACAATTTTAGAGGGCATACAAAACCAAATTATAATAAGGGAATTTCTCTACTCATTTTCATTACTCAAACATAACAATATATATACACATTTACAACATTTTCCTTACCACTATGTTTGAGGTCCATGGTAGACTCTCTCAATTGCCATGTCTCAAGACCATCTAGCTAACCCCTCTCAAATGACTACTCGTGGTGCAGCTTCCCCTACGCTTCATCCATCTTCAACTACTCTTTAACTTCCATATGACTACTTCAGCACATATTTGTCGCTTCAACTTCCACATTGATATTTCATCTTCCCTTAGTGCACTTCATATGTCATGCACAGTTACCCCATGCTCATCATGTGCACTCATTGTCATGCACATATTTGCTCACATGCACTTGACTCATAGTTGGAATAACTAACTTGCATCCTCCTTGGATGCACATTCCACTTGAGCACACCCCTCAAAGTATCGCATGTTTTTTTTTGTTAATCCATGATCGACATTATGTTATTTTCTCTTGCCGTACCACATTATATCTTCTATGTTTTCTTTTGTATCAAACTTGCTTGTGTAACACTAGCATGTACCAAGTACTGGTACATGCTAAGTACTGTACTTCCTTGAAGCCTGTACCAAGTCGCTTAAGTAGTCCTAGTCCCCTTGTTGTTACAACTATGTTTGAAATTCATGCAGGCAAGCATTCTTTGACATTGGTGTTCGTGGAAACAAAAAAGGGATCTGATTCATTGGAATACTGGTTGTGTTCCAATAGGTTTCCACTGTTCCAGCAACCAGTATTCATGGAGACAGAAGCCAAAGGAGCGTGAGAAAATGACTTCAAGCATACAGCTATTGACTCATCAACCGTGCGAGCTCCATCGACCATTCAACCAATGTTACATAATGATGTGCGGGCTCCATCGACCATTCAACCAATGTTACATAACAATGTGCGGGCTCCATCGACCATAACAATGTGCAAGCTCGACTCTTTGGATGGTTTAGGGGTGAAACAAACTGAGGGTTTTCATCAAGTGGAATTTAAGCTTATGGAATCAGGGATAGTTTTCTCACTCATATTTTGTCAAACTTTTCAAGGATGAATTGCTTGTACAGAAAGAATAAGCAGTAAGGGTAGGGGGGGTTTACTATATCCAAGTGTATGGCATGATAATAAAAAAACCTGTAAAGGAGAAATATTAGACATGGTATGATAAAACATACCTTATAAGGAATCCGTCCAAATTGTAGTTGTATAGACATCATTAAAGAGTAACAACACTTGGATCAGTGGCCTTTAGCTCAAAATTTCAGGTGGGGCCCCACATCACATAACTTGGGGAGTTGTTGAGGGATCAATAGATTATTACATACACCAAAGGAGAAGCTCGAACTAGGCATAAAATTACTTGTGGAAGGTATTCCAAGACTAGGAAAACGTAGGGTTGGAATGTGTTTGCTAATAGATGGCATTAAGAATGAAGAGACATTGGAAACATGTGGCATATGGGTAGAAGAAATGATTTTGATAACTAAATATACATAAGAAGCATTCATGTTTCCTCAAAAGACACTAGGTGTAGTGGAAGTACATCCCATGCTTGTTAGATTAACCATAATTTGGTTCTAGACATATTATGTTGTACATTTTGAAAAAATTTAAAGGGATCTATGGGAAAAGGTACATCTAGTTGTATCAAGACATGATCGTCAGGTTGGGTCAAGGGAGGATTATAATGGGTCAGTGTCTAAATGTCAATAACTTCAATTTTAGGTGTCCCTAAATATTCGGTTAAGTTTGTATTTGTATCAGGTGGATACACAGTATGATCAGGTGGATCATGTATGATGATATGTATCAGGTAGATACTTGGTATGCATCAGGTAGATGCATTGTATGAATTGTGAAGTATGTTGAACTTGTGATATTCATTGACATTGATTGGTATATTGAATTACGCCTTTTATATTACTTATTTGTCTTTATTATCCATTGTTGACTCCATGCAAGGCACTAATATTATCCATAATGATTGTAGAATGGTATTTCCAGGTGTGTTGGTGCTTACAGGTGTTATTCCTCCATTAGGGACTCTCCCATGGGTTTAGGACTTAACCAAAGAAGATGAGGAGTTAGGTTATGGTGACATTGGACCTATGTCCTCCCCACTTACTGTAACTAGCCCCTTGGTCCACACAGCCTAGGTGTTCTAGGGATGATAGTTTGTATAATAACAGGGAGGAGGAGAGGGGTTAAAGAGAGAGAGGGAGAGAGTGTGGGAGTTATAAAGGAGGGGGGTTAAAGATAATCGGAGAGAGAGATGGGGTTAGAGAGAGAGTGGGGGGGGTGTGGTAGAGAGGTGGTTTGTTATGGAAAAGGGGATAGAAAGGGGGATGAGAGGGAGGGAGGTAGCATGGGAGGCATAGATTAGCAAAGGGATAGATCTAATGAGTATGGTGGGAAGTATGGAGGAGGGGATTTTTGGAGGGATCGTGAGGTTAAACCGGGCATCTAGCCCCCATATCCATTCATTAAACAAGCATTCAAATGAAAATGAAAATATATATATACAAGTATATGTTTATATAATGGAAACACAACGGAAGTTAACTAAATGCTGTTGATATCTATCATACATTCAAGACTCTATAACAGCCAATTAAAGACCTTTGCAGATTTATAAAAGATCATATGGAATTGCATAAACTCGTAAAAACACAGCGGAAGTAAATTCATTTACACCATCACCCTACATTCAGATATCCATCAATTAAATCTTTGCAAGAATATACAGGAGAATACTTATCTCAATAAGGCAGTCCCAAGCAACTGGCTATGCAACTGCAACGTTCCACCCAACCATAGGCCAGTGTGCTCCTCAATCTCTCAGCACGACTGCCACCCCTGAGCTGGCCATGATCTCTACAAGGAACCAAGGAACAGCAGACTCACACATAGCCAAGCATACACCAAGATGAGCCAAGCCAATCTGCAATTGGGTTTATCAGGCTGCTAGGACATGGGAGGGAAGATTTGCTAAGCTAGTGAGCTCCAGCACAAAGCCAGGGATAACCTTGCAAGATCTATCTAGCTTGGCACCCACAATACCTACACACCCAGCACAAGGAAGTATTCTCTTCACTGTTGTACAGTCCCTCAAGCCATATGCAGTAGATCGACGATGTGATAATTTGCCATAACATTCTCCAATGATTGTTTATGTTTAGATATATGCAAATGCCTAAAGTACTCAAATGCATTTCTAAGTAATGCTCTAGGTGCAAACTTATATGTTTTTATGCAGTTAAGTTTAATAAGCATTTTCACTAGGAGCAAGCGGATCAGTGCTTATCTGCTCAAGCGTGGTATTCCGTCAGAAGTCGACATCGTCGTCACTCTCCCTGTGTGTGATTTACCCGTACTCTACGACCCTTCATATTCCTTTGTGTGTCCGTTGGTGAACCGTTTCACCTGTCGCTACACACATTTCTCACAAACGTAAATCATAGGGTTATTTTATTAATGTTTCAAACAGTGAGGTCACTCAGCAGGTGCCCTCAATGTCTACAGTAGTCTAGGGGCACTACATACACCCCCTCTTAAATAGAACTTCATCCTGAAGTTAATTTTTGTTCTTGTACTTTCGACACTAAACTTTATCTTAATTTCCTAACATTCAATAACTGTCGGTCCCAACTAGATTTTCGATAACACTTATTCTTGTCATTAGTATCATCATGTTCAGCTCCATGAGCTTATCATGTATTTCCCTTATCTCTTTGTTTATGTTATCATAAGACCACTTCGACAGATTCATCAAGTCGCACAAAGTGTCTTCTTAACCCCATCAAGTTCCATCTCGAGGGCTAGTTGTCATTTTATCATGTTTGATTATGACCTAAGGTTAGCTTCATTGCGTTCTATTTATTATGCTAATCGTCTCCATACTTCTTTTTACGAAACATTGCCTTCATTTGACCATTTCGATACCATGGTTAAATTTCAAGTTCGTAGTCATGAGTTTTCATAAATGGTTTTGTCGTAATGCAAAATGCATGTCGTTGAGTTCAGCTCATCATACCAATCACATTGATATCTCGTTTTCAAATTTTAAGTTGGTTTCTCTTCCTCGACAATCTGTCAAAGTCTCGTCAATCTGAGCATCTTGGTGTCTTATCATTTAAAATTGATCAATTTTTTGTCATTCAGCAAATCCACCGATTATATCCGTCCACTTGTTTTCTCATCATGGCTATGTAGAAAAAGGTTTAAAATATCGTTGGTCTTTGTTCCAATGTAATACCCCAATTTTGACCCTTAGGAAATATTGGCTTTCATGTAAATATTGTATACATGTAATGTATGTTTTCCTAGCGTGGAGCTCAAGGCCAAGGCCCCGCTAGTATATTATGTTCGGATTTTATTTAAAATGGGCAAGTATTTGATATGTTATTACCCATGTGCTATTAAGCCATGGGATATTGTGAATTGATGTAAATATTTGATATTGCAATAAAATACCAAAACTGGCTATGGGAGCAACGAATGAGAAGGGGCCATGTGTATCCACTAGGGAGTGGTGAGGGGATTGTGGGGATGAATCATATGCTGCCAAATGTCATTGTGAGAACCCATTTGACTTTCCTTGCTGACATTTAATTTTGCTGTAAGGAAGTTGTTGAAGAATTCAGTCCATGGCTTCAATGGAGCATGGGCAACCCATAAATTCGTATGGCAGGTATGGGCTCTATTTTTCTTGTACCACAAGTCACTCTACCTCATGGGAGTTGCTTCTTCCTCATCCCCATTCCATTGTGAAAGTTACCAGCACCATTTTCCATCCAAAAACAAATGCCCAGCAGTGAGAAAAACCAGAAATCGCGACTTTGCAGGAACCCACGTTTTGAAGAGCCATCAACACCCAAAATTGGTATTTGACAATGAAATCCGATGGGGGATCCATAGATACGAACCTTGGGGCGAAATTGAGAGCATTAGCTACCCCGACATCCATTGGAAAACCCAGTTTTTTACAGCCTGGAAATGAAGTGACAGGAATTGAGTTATTGAATAACAGAACTGTGAGAAATCCAAGTGTGAATGACTGAGCAGAGGTTGGGTTTGCTTGATAAACGCAGTGAAGGCTAGGATCTCAAGGATTAGCAGCTGGACCTTTCTATGCCCATCCTGAAGAGCACTAGAGGGAAGAGTTGCCTGAGGGACTGTGTAGCAGAGAAGGGGATCTTCCTTGTGTTGGATGTGGTAGGTAATGTGGGTGCTTGACTGTTGAGTTCACTTGAGATGCCTGTAGCTCTGTGGTTGAGCTCACTGGCTTAACGTTACCCTCCTCTATCTTCTTGAATGCTTGATAAACCCAACGGTGTGTTGGCTTAGCATAGATGATGACCGAAACCATGGCTGTGAGTGAGCCCAACTAGTTACTCCTTAGTGGATACATAACCCAGCTCGGGGGTGATCTCTCAGCTAAAAGAATACAAGCTGGACAGAGATCTATGGTTGGGTGGAACGTTGCTCTCACATAGCTAGTTGTTTGGACAGCTTCATCTTCAAGATAAGTGTTCTATGTATTATAAATTATTTGCATTTTGTGTTCTGCAATATGTTAAATTGTCCATGTTTAAGGAAATGAATTGATTATCCTAATTTGGAATCTATGCATGGCATTGGAACGAGATTGAGTCTCTATATGCTGAATCATCCTCTGTTATGATATATATATATATATATATATATGTGTGTGTTAGGCATTACTGTTTGTGTGCTTGCTAGTATGTTATTCCACTGTGTTTATTTGAAGTATGAATCTGCACACAAGAAGTTTTAATAATCCATGCTTTTCTTAGCAATAAATGAGGCTAAGTTTGTCAATACGCCCGGTATTTGGTTAACGTTTCCTTCCTGGCACAAAATTGATGGAATGGGACATTACATCCAAGTTTCTCCGAGTAGATTTTTCTTAAAATACAATTTTACGTTATTGATACCATCTCTATTCGACAATTTAATGCTCGTAGTTAGTGAATGATTTTTTTTTTTCTTCTTCTTCTTCTTTTTGTTTTTTTTATACTATAAGTGTCTACTCCTAAGTTATAGTTCTTTGGCTTTCCAAAGAATTTGTTCTGGAACAATTATTCCATATGTGAATTGGCAAGGATCTCTATCATAGTTGAAATATATCTTAAATAAGTAACACTTGCAAACGGAAACCCTAAGGGTACAATTTGACAAAAAGGAAGGCTATGTCTTTAATCTTACAACCTACAATCCCCTAAGTGAACTGTGAAATATAGGCATGTGTTAACTTTTCATCTAGTTCATTTTATAACATCAAGAAAAATATCATACCAGTATCTTATCTTTCAACCAGTTCATATTATCATATAAACGTAGTATAAATATAATAATACATTAGCCTTTCATAGTATCCCATAAAATAATTATGAACTATAAACAAGGCATTAACCTTTCCTTTACATCTTGCTATCCCATTAACGAAATATGAAATATGGTGATGCATTATCCTAAATTTACCTAATTCATTTCATCACATAAACGTAATATAAAATATAATATAATAATACATTTAACTTTTCAAATTACATAAGAAAGTACAAAATATAGACAAAATATTAATCTTTCTTCTACTTCCAGTTATCCCCAAAAAAAAATGTAATATCACACTACTTTATACTATCATGCATAAATAAAAAATATTACAATATCTTTCAACTAAATCTTATAATTATAATAAGGTATTATAAAATATAATAATACATTGACTTTTCATCCATGCCATAAAGAAATATGAAATAAGAACATGCCATAAAGGAATATGAAATAAGAACATACCATACATTATCATCCATTTCATGTCATTGCATAAATGAGAAATATTGCAATATCATTCAACTAGTTTTTATAATTATAATAATGTATTATAATTATTGACGTAGTACCACACGAAGCGCCATACAGTCCCATCAAAAACGTGCAGCTTGATCATGAGCCAGCTGCAGCCATATCCTGGAGATCTCATCGTACACAGTCTCGCTCCCGCCATATTCTCAAGGTTCAACGCCCACCTACCTGCATTCAACTCCCATCTACCTGCATTCAAGGCAGTGCAGTCCATTGCAAAATGCCAAGAGACCTGGTCCTCATTCTCGTCCTGCAAATTCCTATAGCTGGAGCTGCTGAAACATTGTTCTTGTCCTCTGCAAATTAGAACCTGAATCCTATTGCGAGCAGCTGGAGTGGATGAATCGTCCTCCTGTAAATTAGAACTTCAGGTACTCCTCGTCCTACAAATTCCTATCATTCTCGTCCATTTAGTTTAGTATCTGGATTTTGTACAAGGCCCATGGGGTATGGGTATTTTTGTGCCTTCTTCAAGTTATAAGAGGTTGCATATTTCAGTTACTGGAGATATCTGCGAGTCTGTTGTATGCTTGAAAATCTTGATCTGAACATTCCCATATAAATTTCGTAGCAACGTTTAAATTTGTAGTTTGTATGTTCTTATTTCAAACTTTATCAGTTTTTAGAGGTTTGTACTGGACCGTTCTTATACTTTGTAGTGCAACTTATAACGTAGCATGGATTTATATTTAGTGTACCTGACTATTGCTCAAGGGACGCTCCCTCCAGTCACTCATCCTAGTACTTTTGTTTAAAGCACTTCCCAGCACAGTCTTTGCAAGGTCGGAAAGCCCCCCTGGAACAGATGGAAAAACCTTTTGAAGGTCTAATTTAGGCGCTTCACAGTAGCGAAAACACTCCAGCTCTCCATAGGAATCAGAAAGACGCTTCAGGTCAGAGTGCAAAGCATACCCTAACTTCAAAATGCTAGTTGAATGATATTTAAGGCACAAGTCCAGTGCACCTGGTTCTTTGTTAAATAAATTCACCATCTCAAATATAAAAACCTTGCAATCTCTGATATTGAAACCTACAGAATTGAAGGTAATTCAAGGTTCCAAAAAAATAAAAGACAAATCATCCTTGGTTAATCGAGACGATGGAAGGGATGATTTTCGATAACTTGATTGCAATTATCTTTTTGAGGATCTTGTATTAAACGTTGTAGAGGGAGATGGGCCTAAATCTATCTACAGATGTCTATATTAACGTCGTTTTCCATGAAACCGTTTTCCTGTATCGCCCATTTGAATTTTGAATTTTGAAATTTTTTGTTCCGCCTTACTACCAAATACAAGTGACATTGCCGCTTCCCGCCCTCGTTTGAGTTCGAACATATTCATAGATAGGAGCACACGATATTTTTTTGTCACTGGCCTGGTGAATCTTTACCGCCAACCTTTACAGGTTTTGTAAATGGGAGTAAAATGGTACTAGTGTAGTGTTCTTCCGTAAAAATATATTAAGAAAGGGTTCACTCAGGTGTAGAACTATAGACTTTTGATTATTCTGCCAACTCAATGCAAGTTTTGGTTACAACTCTTTTGACATTAACATGGTTGGAAACTTTTAATGTCAAAAATAAAAATGTCTTTTATTTTTAGATAATTTATTTTTTATTTATCAAATTTAAAAAATGTAGATGTTATAAATAATTGTGAAAACTTCAATTTTATAATATCATGAATCTGGGTTTTTGACAAATGGTACTGACATGATAACCTGATAGTAATTTCACAATTGCATTTAATATAGGCCGTTATTAGGTTTTCTTAATATAGGCCGTTATATATGATAACCTCTTCTCAATTGAAATATATACTTATTGTTGTGCTCCAAACTAACTTTATATGAGTCGATTGAATTGTAAAAGTTTGTAACTTCATATGAGTAGGCTGATTTGTAAAAGAAATATATACTTATTCTTGTGTTCCAAACTAACGGCATATGACTGGGTTGAATTGTAAAAGTTTGTAACTCCATATGAGTAGGCTGAATTGTAAAATGAAAATGCAATTTCAATGATCATGAAATGCAATGAACCAAGAATTGAAAAATTAAAGATATTGTAATTTTTTTATGAGAAATTGTAATGTGACCATCCAAAAATTATTATATAATTACACCTACATATTTTTTGAATTTTTTGAATTTAATTTTATGTAGGATGTTAAATATAATAAATACTAAGACAATTTGATTAAATACATAGATTTATAAAACCCTAGATCTTCACCAAACCACTTAAACCACTCTTTATTATTTATTTATTTATTTCTTTTCCAAAATTTTAAATATTTATATATATTAAATTTAAATATTTTAAATTTCTCCCTTAAATATAAATTATAATTTAAATTTTATCTATGCTAATTTAAATATAACTTCACCAACCACTTCAACCTTACTATAATTGACCTTAAAACTTTAAATCTATGAAGAACTTTTAAATTGAAAGTTCGTGAGTAGCTTTATATTTTTAAATATTAACTTTTAATTTTTTAAGAAACCTAGGTTATAACATTATATGGAATCTAATTAAATTTAAATAAAATAATACTAGCGCTATATAATTATACACGAAATTTAAATAAAAATATATACGAAATTTAATTAAATATAAATAAAATAACACTAGCATTATATAATTATATAAGAAATTTTGCCGAAACCCCTTTTATTTTGACATGGTATTTTTTTTTTTTTTTAAATTCTTATCAACAACTAAATTAAATTAAATTAAATAGTAATTAATAAAATAAAATTAAATAAAAATTAAATTAAATTGAATTAATTAAAAAAAAATTAAATTGAATTAATTAAATTAAATTAATTAATTAAATGACATTAAATTAAATTAATTAATTAAATGACATTAAATTAAATTAATTAAATCAAATTAAATTAAAAGTCATTAAATTAAATTAATTAAATTAAATTAAACGAATTAAATGAAATTTTGCCGAAACCCCTTTTATTTTGACATGGTATTTTTTTTTTTTTAAATTCTTATCAACAACTAAATTAAATTAAATTAAATAGTAATTAATAAAATTAAATAAAATTAAATTAAATTAAATTGAATTAATTAAAAAAAAATTAAATTGAATTAATTAAATTAAATTAATTAATTAAATGACATTAAATTAAATTAATTAATTAAATGACATTAAATTAAATTAATTAATTAAATGACATTAAATTAAATTAATTAAATCAAATTAAATTAAAAGTCATTAAATTAAATTAATTAAATTAAATTAAACGAATTAAATTAAATAAATGTTAAGAGACACTACATTAAATTAATAAAATAAAATTAATATTTAAAAAACATTAATTTAAAATAATAATAAAAAAAATTAAAACAATATAAAACGCAAAAAAAACCCTTTTCTTTTACATGGTATTTTTTTTTTTTTTAATTCTTATCAACAACTAAATTAAATTAAATTAAATAATAATTAATAAAACAAAATAAAAAAAATTAAATTAAATTGAATTAATTAAAAAAATTTAAATTGAATTAATTAAATTAAATTAATTAATTAAATGACATTAAGTTAAATTAATTAAATCAAATTAAATTAAAAGTCATTAAATTAATTTAATTAAATTAAATTAAACGAATTAAATTAAATGAATGTTTTTTAAATATTAAATTAATAAAATTAAATTAATATTTAAAAAACATTAATTTAAAATAATAATAATAAAAATTAAAACAATATAAAACGAAAAAAAAAAACCTTTTCTTTTTCGCATGGGGATTGACGCCAAGGCAGGATCGACGGCTCTCCTTATTCCGCGTCAGCAACATGCACGCATGGTAAGGGTGGTTGGTGGTCGCGGAAAGGAAACCACCATCCCACGTGTTCATTCCTTACTCGTCCGCATTCCAATAAAGCGGTATAGTAAACCGCTCATGGGCAACGCGGAAACCGTCTCACGTGCTGTCAAAAGTATGCCTATTTAAGGAGGAAATAAGGTTTTATTTGGCATTGTAGGGTGGCAGATTCAAGACCCGAGGGCTGGGGCTTGTAATTTCACTGCAATTTTCAACTTTGGACACTCGAATTATGACATAGGCGGCCTTGTGGCAGGAGTGAGGATGCATTCTCTCCTTCCCAGCCAGGAAAAACACACTTGGAGATACTACGAATCTGGGGAGAGCTTGGTTATCGATTATTTTTTTATGTACCTGGACGTTTTATATCTTGTTGGGTAATTTCTTGATGTAAAGATTTGAAAGTCTAGACTGACTGTTTGTTAATGAATGAATTACAGACAAGGCAATGAATCCAACATTACTGAGCGAGTATTTGAAATTGGTGGGATCTAACGTGGAAACCGTCTCACGTGCTGTCAAAAGTATGCCTATTTAAGGAGGAAATAAGGTTTTATTTGGCATTGTAGGGTGGTAGATTCAAGACCCGAGGGCTGGGGCTTGTAATTTCACTGCAATTTTCAACTTTGGACACTCGAATTATGACATAGGCGGCCTTGTGGCAGGAGTGAGGATGCATTCTCTTTTTCCCAGCCAGGAAAAACACACTTGGAGATACTACGAATCTGGGGAGAGCTTGGTTATCGATTATTTTTTTATGTACCTGGACGTTTTATATCTTGTTGGGTAATTTCTTGATGTAAAGATTTGAAAGTCTAGACTGACTGTTTGTTAATGAATGAATTACAGACGAGGCAATGAATCCAACATTACTGAGCTAGTATTTGAAATTGGTGGGATCTAACTTTAAACATGGATCAAACTTTGCATGCGTTGCTTCTACCATTAATCCAACCGCCACCACTTTCCCTTTGTTTGTTGAAGTAAATCATTTTAATAGATTTAGAGCTGAGGCTATGGATATATTTTCCCAAGGTAAATTTTTCATTTCTATTGTCATTTTTCATCAGCATAGGTTTATCTATTTGACTGGTTTTTTAGTCTCTCATTTAACACAGTTAGTGTAGTTAGTATGGGGAATTAATCAAGCCCTCAAATTAAACTAATTTTTTGGAAATCTATATCTAAAAAATGGATAAGTTTTGTAAAAAGAAAATTGCATCTAAACTACAAAATTGTCTTAATTGAACATAAATATATTTCTATTTCCTTTAAATTATTAAATTCAGAATCTTACTTTCAATATATTTTAATTTTTTATGAAAATTACAATTTTATTTAGAGTCTAAACTGTAAATGTTGGTTAAGACGTTACCTTATTTTTGATAGGCCCAGCTGTCGGCTATTGTCAACCTCCCACAGCCGAATGTATTTGACAAGGACCTTTACTCCATGGACATGAGCTAGAACGATATCTCACACTCCTTCAGTTCCAATATCAGAGAGAACCAACTACGGTTTTCTTCGCCAATGGAATCTTATTTTCTTCGCCAATGGAATCTTATAATTATAGCTTTAGCTAATGGACATTTGTAATGTTACTATTTTGCAAAATTGGTACCAGCAAGGGGGTTGAAGTTTCATGGTTCACAATACGGTACCTACCTCTGAGAAGGATGTTTGCCCCAAGAGCCCGAACCCTTGCATTCGCAGCGATTTATTGGAACTTGATGCGGATGCCTATGGGCTGTAGCGAGAGTCTCCCTTAAGCATAAAGTGCAATCAGCCGGAGTACCTGATCCGAAACCCTTGATGGTCCAATTTGGTTCCAGAAGCTCTGGTCCCCCGGGGCATGGTTATTTCAGTGCAAATGATGTTTGACTGCCATAGCTTATTGGATAGCTCAATACCCTGGAGATAAAGTCTGCCAAAATTTTAATCTGCAACTAGAAAATGTGTGCCCAATGCCATGAATCACGATGGAAGAAGCCGGGAAATGGCATTGGCAACACATTAATTATGGTGTTCATTCAAAATTTATTATCTGTACGATGGACAGATATGATGTGAGAACCAAAGATTGCACAACAGTGTATTAGGTGAAATTAATTAATGGCATTGGCAATTACACATTAATTATGGTGTTCATTCAAAATTTATTATCTGTACGATGGACAGATATGATGTGAGAACCAAAGATTGCACAGCAGTGTATTAGGTGAAATTAATTAATTATAGCTTTAAAAAGGGGCATGGTTGAGAGACACTACATTAAATTAATAAAATTAAATTAATATTTAAAAAACATTAATTTAAAATAATAATAAAAAAAATTAAAACAATATAAAACGCAAAAAAAAACCTTTTCTTTTTCGCATGGGGATTGACGCCAAGGCAGGATCGACGGCTCTCCTTATTCCGCGTCGGCAACATGTACGCATGGTAAGGGTGGTTGGTGGTCGCGGAAAGGAAACCACCATCCCACGTGTTCATTCCTTACTCGTCCGCATTCCAATAAAGCGGTATAGTAAACCCCTCATGGGCAACGCAGAAACCGTCTCACGTGCCGTCAAAAGTATGCCTATTTAAGGAGGAAATAAGGTTTTATTTGGCATTGTAGGGCTGCTTCGACTTGGCTCTTGGTTTCATGTAAGAGCCTCGGTGCTGGGCAGATATGTGGGTAATCTCATGGACGATGGGAGATATGAAATCCATGGGACCCGCCTGGCTTGGCATTCGGTTCCCTGATGAGTCCTCGGCGTTGAGCACAACGCATCTTTTATATATTCCCGTCCTCTTATGTGAACTCAGTGCATGGGATTCGATGGTGTGCATTGATGTGTTAAGTGCGTAGGCCAATTGGCTCTAGTTGTTGAGTTCGGGCTGGGCACAAAGGAAAGAAGAAAAACGCTTGGAGGACAATTGATGTGGCGTTGGGCTCCGGGCGCTTGGTACACCTGGCTTGAGCGCTAGGGTTTCAAAGGAAGCAACATTTTGTATGAAATTCGTTTCGGACAAAACAAGCAGCAACAATGGAGAGCAGTATGGAAATCGTTTCATGCATTTGCCATGCTTGTAAATCTTCTTAGTTATTGGTCAAAATGGATCATATCGAGCTCAAATGAAACGATTTCTGCGTCGAAATTGCTGCGATGCTTGTATTATAAACAATATTGCAGGCAACAATATTATTTGAATATTTGTTTTATGCCACATTTATTGAAATGAATGTTTAAAGCAAAATGTTACAGGCAAGAAGGCAGATCTGCATTAAAATAATAGGAAATGAAAACTGATCACTTTGGCTGCAGGTCTGAAATTTGGAGAACCCTCTGTAAATCCTGTGCGAGACTCATTGTTTCGTATTTATTATGAATACAATTTCTTTCTATAAATGCAATGAAGTGTTTTTTTTTATCCCAAATGCTTTAGCATTGGATTAATATTAGGGTTTGAATATTAAAAGAGTGTATATAGAAATGTTGTTGTTTTTCTGGAAAGGTTTGTTTAATGGGGTCTAGACTGAGCCCTAAATAAGCAGTTATATATATATATATATCATTCAAATTCTGTTTCTGTTACGCCTTACGAATAAATGGGAAAAGGCTCTTCAAATTATCTTTTTGCAGCCATCATACTGGTTTGTTATTTTCTAGTAAATTTCACTAAAGTTCCAGGTGTAGTTAGGCCCTAAGGTCTCAGTGTCTGAGCCTTGCGCTCTGATACCAACTGTAGTGCCCTATCTAGGCACTGGGTCTATTCCAGGTTATCAGGTTATACCTAGTTTTTCCCTTAATTATTGTTAGAAGAAAACAAGAGATTCAACCATCTATATTTCTGTTTCTGTAAATGTTTAACTGTCTGTTTTCTATATGTTTACATGTCTCTGCAGTTAAATAAACATAATCCTAAAACTTTCCATTTAATTCTGTTCGTTTGACATGCATAGCTTGGAAATAAAAGAAAATACATTCTAATTAAGCTGGTTCAGAAAAATACCTGAAACCGTCGATTGCAGTAAGATAAGAATATTTCTGGAATGGATTCTGTAAGTTACCTTAACAACCCCAAAATGATGTGTCCACCCTGCCGATCAGCTATTATCGTGCTGACCCTAGGAAATCAACGGATTTCCTAGCCCCCGAGCAGCCCACAGACCGATAATCCCGATAGCCACTTTCCATGGTAATCATTAATGCATCCCCTTTTGAGGTAATAAGGTGGATTATATATTATTTTATATCATCCCAATTTCTCTCTAGTAATGGAATTATTCAATAATTTATTCAAACATATCCTTTTAATTTACTTGGGATGATTCCGTCCGTTAATTAAATTAATAATTTATTTAATAAATTCATTATTATTCAACCCACTATACTTTATAAAAGGGATTATTATCATTATTATTATTAATTAAATAATATTAATAATATAATAATAATAACAATAACAATTAATAATAATAGTAATTAATTTAAATTGTGAATAGTAATTTAAAATATTTATTTGGTTAATGGATAAGTGTCAACATAGTACCTCTGTGTATAAACAATGAAATATAATAAATGATTTAATTAATCATGATCAACAATTATATAGCACACTCCTCTATTATTAATGTTTAACTTTTATACTTCACCTTGAAGACACCTTTACTTGAGGATACTTACAATTAATGACATTTATTTTACACATGAGAACTTGATAATATTTTACTAATTAAGTCATCCACTAAACACTTAATTGACTTATCCATGATAACTTATATCATTGTTAAATCTTGATAAGTAGGAAGAAGTTCAACTTGTCTCAACGTGTTTGAAACCAATAAATTTAAACAGTATTTATAGATAATCTGCTGGGGTTAATTTATTTTAAAGACGTTACATGTCAGGTCATATATCAGATCCTTTTTTAATCCAAAGAATTGGGTGGGTTTAATTTTGGTTTTAAAGGATACAAGTTACCTCATATATGTCGGTTAGCTATCTTGTTGGTGTATGAGACTCCCTTGTTTACCCTTAAATACGATAGCTACTATCATTAAATATTCATCTTTAATAGGACTAATAAGAAGAAATCCTCAACTCAAAGATGTAGTTCTTGAGCGTATGAAAATGAGAATCTAGAGTATGATTGATTCCTTTGAATTCTTCCAATTGTTTCATACTTGATGGAGAAACAATAGTTGAGAAAACATGGTTGCAAATAAGGTTGCATGTTTACCAAAGGGGAAACTAGTGGAAAATGGGGACACCCCCAAAGTGGTTTTGTTACCATAGATATCATGAATTGAGTTGTACGCCAAGGAAAGAATCCAACACTGTCAATGCATGTTAATCGTTCCTATGAATGTATATAAGTATATGGCATTACTTGTACATAAAAATAGTTATCAGTTCTATGAATGTATATAAGATGTAATATATAGCATTACTTGTATATAAAAATAGCTAAATAGCTAGTGTTTTTTATATTTAATTATTTGATATAAGTTTGTAACTTACAGATAGTTTCAATATATTGTACAGTTTCCATTCAAGTATTCTTGGCTTCATAGCTTCTAGATTATTGTCTATCAAAGAAGCAAGACCAACTAAGATGAAGATGAAGTTATGGGAAAAAATGGCATTGGCATTGGCATTAGCTTTAGTCTTAGCCAAACAAAAATTAAAGAAGAAGACTGGATTAAAAAGAGGTTGAAAATCTTGGTAAGTCTATAGATTTTTTTTTACTTTTACAATTTTATTTATAGATTTTTTTTTATTTTTACAATTTATTTTATTTAGTTTTTTTTACATGGTTTATTTAGTTGTTTTTCTATTAGGTTGAGTTGCATTATTTTCATTTTAAAAGAAAAGCATTTTCATTTATATGCAATATCTCATGTGCGCTCAAAACCGTCACTTTCTTTGATGCACACACACACACACAAGAAACTCTCTCGTCACTCACTAAATTCAAAAATAGCTTAAATCTACTCACTTAATACTTCCATAGGAGGGCACAAAAGAATCTTGTAGTTTAGGTACGATTTTGGGGCTAGGCATCCAAAAACATAGTTATTGTCCTTAGGGTGCTTTATAAATCCTTCTAAATCAAGTGGTCGTGTATAGCCACATGGGGCAAGTGAAAGAGCGGCGCCGCGCCATAGGAGGTCAAACCCAAGGTTTCGGGTGTATGTTCTCTCAAGTGGGCTCACCACCACTTGTTGAAAAGGAGACGACCCAATACCGTTCGAGGGATAACTGCTCTTTCTCCACTTGACGAAGGTACTTAGTGACCAACTTAGGATGTCATTCCTTATAGGTGACTGTCGTGGAAGCCGACAGTACCTGAGACAGATTTTGTCACAAGATCAAGGAAAGCACATGTCACAAGATCACATACTTATGATAAGAAGAAAAGCTAATAGTCAGTAGCTTTCCAATAGAAAAATCATGTACATGGTGATTGGTGGTTGCTAGCTTATACCTTGAGCTTGTTCCATGTGATGTATTTTGAAATAAGCACATGTCAAAAGATCAAGGAAAGCTAGCGACTGCTAGCTTTCCTTCTAGCATAAGCATTTTCTTCTAGTATAAACACACATGCTTATGCTAGAAGGAAAGCTAACAGTTCCTAGCTTTCCAATAAAAAACCATGTCCATGGTGATTGGTGGTTGCTAGCTTATACCTTGAGCTTGTGCCATGTGCTCTATTTTGAACGAATGCTAGCTTTCCTTCTAGCATAACACACATGCTTATGTTAGAAGGAAAGCTAGCAGTCGCTAGCTTTCCAATAGAAAAACCTTGGGCATGGTGATTGGTGGTTGCTAGCTTATACCTTGAGCTTGTGCCATGCACTCTATTTTCAAATAAGCACATGGCACAAGATCAAGGAAAGCTAGCGACTGCTAGTTTTCCTTCTAGCATAAGCATTTTCTTTTAGGATAAGAACACATATTTATGCTAGAAGGAAAGCTAACAGTCGCTAGCTTTCCAATAGAAAAATCATGTCCATAGTGATTGGTGGTTGCTAGCTTATACCTTGAGCTTGTGCCATTTGCTCTATTTTGAAATAAGCACATGGCAAAAGATCAAGGAAAGCTAGCGACTGCTAGCTTTCCTTCTAGCATAAGCATTTCCTTTTAAAATAAACACACATGCTTATACTAGAAGGAAAGCTAACAGTCGCTAGCTTTCAATTAGAAAAACCCTGTCCATGGTGATTGATGGTTGCTATCTTATACCTTCAGCTTGTGCCATGTGCTCTATTTTAAACGAATGCTAGCTCTCCTTCTAGCATAAGCATTTCCTTCTAGCATAACACACATTCTTATGCTAGAAGAAAAGCTAGCAGTCGCTAGCTTTCCAATAGGAAAATCATGTCCATGGTGATTGGTGGTTGCGAGCTTATACCTTGAGCTTGTTCCATGTGATGTATTTTGAAATAAGCACATGGCAAAAGATCAAGGAAAGCTAGCGACTGCTAGCTTTCCTTCTAGCATAAGCATTTCCTTCTAGTATAAACACACATGCTTATGCTAGAAGGAAAGCTAACATTCGCTAGCTTTCCAATAAAACACCCTTTCCATGGTGATTAGTGGTTTCCAGCTTATACCTTCAGCTTGTGCCATGTGCTCTATTTTAAACGAATAGCTCTCCTTCTAGCATAAGCATTTCCTTCTAGCATAACACACATGTTTATGCTAGAAGAAAAGCTTGCAGTCGCTAGCTTTCTAATAGAAAAATCATGTCCATGGTGATTGGTGGTTGCTAGCTTATACCTTGAGCTTGTGCCATGCACTCTATTTTCAAATAAGCACATGGCACAAGATCAAGGAAAGCTAGTGACTGCTAGCTTTCCTTCTAGCATAAGCATTTCCTTCTAGTATAAAAACACATGCTTATGCTAGAAGGAAAGCTAATATTTGCTAGCTTTCCAATAAAAAACCCTATCCATGGTGATTGGTGGTTGCCAGCTTATACCTTGAGCTTGTGCCATGTGCTCTATTTTGAACGAATGCTAGCTTTCCTTCTAGCATAACACACATGCTTATGTTATAAGGAAAGCTAGCAGTCGCTAGCTTTCCAATAGAAAAACCTTGGGCATGATGATTGGTGGTTGCTAGCTTATACCTTGAGCTTGTGCCATGCACTCTATTTTCAAATAAGCACATGGCACAAGATCAAGGAAAGCTAGCGACTGCTAGCTTTCCTTCTAGCATAAGCATTTCCTTCTAGTATAAACACACATGCTTATGCTAGAAGGAAAGCTAACATTTGCTAGCTTTCCAATAAAAAACCCTGTCCATGGTGATTGGTGGTTGCCAGCTTATACCTTGAGCTTGTGCCATGTGCTCTATTTTGAACGAATGCTAGCTTTCCTTCTAGCATAACACACATGCTTATGTTATAAGGAAAGCTAGCAGTCGCTAGCTTTCCAATAGAAAAACCTTGGGCATGGTGATTGGTGGTTGCTAGCTTATACCTTGAGCTTGTGCCATGCACTCTATTTTCAAATAAGCACATGGCACAAGATCAAGGAAAGCTAGCGACTGATAGCTTTCTTTCTAGCATAAGCATTTCCTTCTAGGATAAGAACACATACTTATGCTAGAAGGAAAGCTAGCAGTCGCTTGCTTTCCAATAGAAAAATCATTTCCATAGTGATTGGTGGTTGCTAGCTTATACTTTGAGCTTGTGCCATTTACTCTATTTTGAAATAAGCACATGGCAAAATATCAATGAAAGCTAGCGACTGCTAGCTTTCCTTCTAGCATAAGCATTTCTTTCTAAAATAAACACACATGCTTATACTAGAAAGAAAGCTAACAGTCGCTAGCTTTCAATTAGAAAAACCGTGTCCATGGTGATTGATGGTTGCTAGCTTATACCTTCATCTTGTGCCATGTGCTCTATTTTGAACGAATGTTAGCTCTCCTTCTAGCATAAGCATTTCCTTCTAGCATAACACATGACCCTTATTATACATCATTTGTGCAGATCATGGTCTGGATGGATAGATGTCTTCTTGGATACCTTCTGTCCAAGAACAGATCACATGGCAAAAGATCAAGGAAAGCTAGCGACTGCTAGCTTTCTTTCTAGCATAAGCATTTCCTTCTAGCATTTTTGAGAAGGAAAACTTTTCTTTTTAATGAGTCTCTACTTGTGCTAGATGCAATGGATTTTTATTTATCTTTAAGTATTTAATATGTTTCCAGGACACGACCCTTATGTTGTTTAATGAGTTAACAAAATGTAATGATAAAAGAACTACTTGGTTAATGACATAAAAATATGATGATTTAAAGGTCTTCTCTGACGGACAAGGGGGTTCGGTGCTCCATCAGGAACTGTTAGTGCTCAGTTGCATCCTTAATGGTGGTTGTATGAGATAGTCTCCATAGGAATTATGGATAACAGGGAGATAGCTTGCGTTATAAAAAAGATGGAGGACACTGTGAGCTACACTTCCCTTCAAATCAACAACCATGACTCTAGGATCGATGATAATGAAAGCTCCTTGCGCGAGATGATGGGGAAGGTTGATATGATCCAGGAGGACCTTACGCGACTCATTTCCATGAAGGGGTGCGTCAGATGGAGGAAGAATCAATGGTGCAGCCAGTCCACTTCAGGGGCCATCTGTAATCTGGTTTTTATGGATATATGTTTTTTTGTCTTTTATTATGTAAGCAATATGTTTCCAGGACACATGACCCTTATGTTGTTTAATGAGTTAACAAAATGTAATGATAAAAGAACTACTTGGTTAATGACATAAAAATATGATGATTTAAAGGTCTTCTCTGACGGACAAGGGGGTTCGGTGCTCCATTAGGAACTGTTAGTGCTCAGTTGCATCCTTAATTGCTCAACGCGTGAGGGTTCATGTAGTAATTTAACTGCTGATTCTTTGCTCAGGCAGTTTGACTGTCTTGTTATTTCCTCTGATTTTGGCAGAATGCCTCAGCCAGGGGACAATACCGGCATCCAGGACATCAAGAAATGTTTGGGGCGGCTGTATGAGATAGTCTCCATAAGATTTATGGATAACAGGGAGATAGCCTGCGCTATAAAAAAGATGGAGGACACTGTGAGCTACACTTCCCTTCAAATCAGCAACCATGACTCTAGGATCGATGATAATGAAAGCTCCTTGCGCGAGATGATGGGGAAGGTGGATATGATCCAGGAGGACCATGCGCGACTCATTTCCATGAACCAGGGCAGCAGGAACAATGCAGTAACTGTTGAAGGGGAGCGTCAGATGGAGGAAGAATCAGTGGTGCAGCTAGTCCACTTCAGGGGCCACCTGTAATCTGGTTTTTAAGGATATATGTTTTTTTGTCTTTTATTATGTAAGATATATAAGGGTATATATTGCCCGTTCTGTTAGTCATCATGGAAGAACTTTGTATATAGTTTTTTGGACCCTTTGCAGGCTTAGTCTACAATGCTCTATCTCTGCTCTGAAGGACTATTCTTCCTCTCTTTTTGCTATGTACTGAATGGCTGTGCACAGCCCCTTTATAATATACTCCTTTTTAGTTTCTGTTCAAAAAAAATATATGATGATTTATAGTCTATCATTTATATGGGTTCAATTTATTTATTTTTTTGTTCACAGGTCTTTAAGTAAACCAATAAACTTAATTTGGTATAAAAGCTATAACGAAGGAGGTTTTCTTTATGTATATTTTACTATGTTTATGTCTATTTTTGCACTAGAGGTAATCTATGTGTAACATTTAATTGTTATTAGCAATAGAAAACTAGAGGTAGTGTCTTTATATAATTTACTTGTTATTAGCAATAGAAATTATCTCAAAAATTATATTCTTGGTGTAGCCTCCAAGCTTCACATGAGGTCACAAAACATAAATTAGTTAGGTAAGGAAAGCCTTGAACTTGTGCCATGTACTCTATTTTCAAATAAGCACATGGCATAAGATCAAGGAAAGCTAGCGACTGCTAGCTTTCCTTTTAGCATAAGCAAAATACTTATAGGATAATAACATATACCTATGCTAGAAAGAAAGCTAGCAATCGCTAGCTTTCCAATAGAAAAATCCTGTCCATGGTGATTGGTGGTTGCTAGCTTATACCTTGAGCTTGTGCCATGTGCTCTATTTTGAAATAAGCACATGGGTAAAGATCAATGAAAACTAGCGACTGCTAGCTTTCTTTCTAGCATAAGCATTTCCTTCTAGCATTTTTGAGAAGGAAAACTTTTCTTTTTAATGAGTCCCTACTTGTGCTAGATGCAATGGATTTTTATTTATCTCTAAGTATTTAATATGTTTCCATAACACATGACCCTTATTATTCTTGTGCATGTGAATAAAAGACATGTAATAGAATATTCTTTGATAATGCTCATTATTTCATGTATTTTTAAAACAATTTAAACTTATAGTCGACTATTTATTATTGTTTTTAGAAGCTATGGACTCTGGTGCAATGACAATTCCAAGGAATAATTTGAAGAAAAAACGAATTGCAAGTGACACACAAACAACGTCTCCCCCATGTGGTATGGTGGTTTTAAATATTATTCTCTCATTTCTAAATGGTTAGACTAGAAGACTATATGGTAATATTTGTGATTTTGATTTCATTTTATTTATAGTAATAATTGCTTATTATTGTTTTTTGAAGCTGTCGTCTCCAAATCAAGTAAAATGCCACAATCAGCATTCAAAAAACAAAAGCTTCATTCAACTCAGATTATAAATTCAACAATGGGTTCTAATTTTGAAATGATTAAAAAATTCAAAACATCTGCTGCATTTGAGTATGTCGAAGATTGGTATGTTGAGATTGAAAGTCCCATGAATATGTTTCCAGATATGTATCTATTTGGATCCATGGATGGAAATGATATACAAAGGCTAGGGATAATTGTTAATTGCTATGCTCTCAATCATAGTCAGATCGATTTTCAAATGGAGGTAATTGAAGAAAATGAAGTGAAATTATTTTCCTGCCAAATTGATTACACAAAATTTAGACCAGATTTGATTGATACTAATACAGAATTTCCAGAGTCAATAAAAAAGTCACAGTTTAAGTTGGACAGTTTTGAGAGCTTCAATGAATCTGGTCTAAAGAGTTGTGATGATATTGTACAACTTATTACCAACGTTATGAAATATCGCTTTGTGAGATGTAAGAAAACATCATCCGTGTTTCTTTATTTGCAACAAAGAGGTAAACTACTTGATAAAATACCAGATGATAAACTCGAGGCTCAAATGCTTGCTTTGAGAAGGGTATATTTAGTTGAGCTAGAACAGAGCATTAAAGAAAGTGATTTCATGCCTACTACAGAGTTTGTAAAATCCCAAAAAGAAGACTCTCAGATAGAGAAGCTTGCTGACCAATGCGATGAAATCCATGAAAATTTCAAGGACAGTTATTTTTTTCAAGCTCTTTTACCATGAAGGTGGATGTTCGAAGATGTGTAGAAGCACCCAATTTATATAAATTGAGATCACGGGATGATTTAAATGTTCGAGTATTATTAAAATCGTTCCTACAGAAATTTCAAGCATCATTGCCTGATGCTCTTCTGATTCCATTTGACAAAAAAGAGTCTGATCCGATTGGAAACCCTGTGAAAATCATGAATGAAATGGATATAAATGCCAAGAACATCAATTTTTGGATAGTTGATGGGCAACACACCATTCAAGCAGCAAAAGAAATATTATCAAATCCTAAATTCAGTCTATCTAGGGAGGAAAAACAGAAGTACAAAGAACGTAATGCTCGATTCTTAGATCCATTAGTTGCTCCCAGTGTGGTGATTCGTATTTGCTGCCAGTTAAATTCTGCAAACACAATGTTCTTCAAAACTCCATTCATTGATTCTGTGCGATCTGCAAGACAATTCCTAATTGCCACAAATAAATTAAAGAAACAAAAATGTGGGAATGCTAAGACGGCTCAAGACAAGGTATGCAATTTTTTTTTTTTGCACTTAGTTTATATTGTTATAACTAAATTCATGGCTATTTTATTTTTGATATCACATTCTTACTAATTTATATTTGTTATTTTTTAACAAGTTGATGATGAAATGTTGTGCTCTTTCTTCGATTGTCCACTAACAAACTTTGCTGAAAAAAAAGTCTTGTTATATCTTGATGATACTACTTGGGATAAATGGGAAGTTGTTTTTAATTGTTACAAACTAGGGACATTAATGTGTTCTCCAAACCAACATAAGGATCCAAACTATAAGACAAATAGTCTGAACAGTTTGGTATCAAGTTCTTTCCGTCCCCTTCAGGGACTAACCGCTGAAGAAATGTGTTCTGTAGCAGATAAACTATTGGATGGAACTGTCTGGTTTTCTATTCCAGTGAACCATCCAACCAATGCCATAAAAATGAAAGATTATTGTTCACAATTGAAAACCAAAAGAACAATTTTGGAGGCAATGGTAACATATTGCAAAAGTCATGATAAGAATCTGAATGATAAGATTCTTACAATATCCAATATTCTTGAGCATTATGGAATTACTGATATCATATTTGCCAACTTCTGTAAGACAATGGAAGGGTGTAAATATGTAAAAGGATCACTAAATACAAAAATAGAGTCCCTTTCTCCACAAGCGTGTGTGGTCCTTGATAGAATAATTGATGCATCGACAGATATACAGGAAATTGAGAACAGTTTTGAATTCGGTTGTCATTATGGGGGTCCTAGCCTCTTGTCAACACTTTTGCACTCTTTTCCTTGTCTGTTTCAACCAATGTTATACACTGACTTTGTTGTGTTGGATACATTGGCTTTGAAAGATGAATCATTCCTTAAGGATCACTATATTGAATTGTTTCGATTTTTAATCGAAAAAAATGGGTTGAAAGATTTTACTATGATTATCTTAGTAGAAATTTGGTCTTGTAAGGATGTACGCCAAGCTCTGGAGATTGTTGTCAAGGACTCAAATGTCAACTATAAAATGGCTACCAGTCTTTATGAATATAAAGAACAAAATAACTATAGTTATGATATAGTTTTAACTATACATTTCTATAGTGAAGAGTCTAAAAGTTTACAGGCCTCAATATACTCTCACAGTTTTAGAGACATATCTGATGAAAAAGAGAGAGATTTTGAATTCTGGGAAGAATTATTGCAAATGCATCAACAACATAGTGATCTAAATTTGATTATTTCTCTTTATGCGGGGAAAAATTTACAGCAGGCTTGCTGTACATATGGAAGAAGAATGGCATGTGTCGTAGAAAACGAGTTACAAAGGACTACCATGCTGACTAATCAAGAATCCTTCCAATTGCAAAAACCAATGTCTAATATATTGCTGTTGGAATATCCAGGTATTGTACTTTTTTTGTTCTTTCTCTAGTGATTCGTTGGATTCTATGCTATTTATATATCTTGATTAACAAGATGTTTACTATAACTACTAATGGCGGAAATTGTAAAGAAAACAACGACACTTTGCAACAAAGCAATGATCAACATAGTGTGCACAATGTTGAAGAAGTTTTCGAGATGCAAATACAAGATGAAGAAAATACCATACCAGGTACATAATTTATTTTGTTTCTTTTGTTGTATTGTACTTGTTTTGTTCTTTCTCTAGTGATTCTTTGGATTCTATGCCTATTTATTTAATGAATTTCATTCGTTGATACATTTTATAACATTTCATATGTTTATTACAGTAGCAAACGAGGAGAAAAAAGACAGTGATCAAGGGAATGTGACAGAAAGCCATAGTCAAGAACATGATATCATATCAGGTACTTCACATGTCTCTTATTTTCAATTAAACATAAAATATGTCTTATAAAAAAAAAAATGATTTAAAGAAGTATTATTGGTATTTGATTGAAGGTTTGTTATTTTGGCTCTAGGTTCTATGAAGACAATACAAGAGAAGTGTGGCTTATCAATAACTAGTACAAAAAATACTCAAAGTGAGTGTATTTCTTCAACAATTTTTTTTAATAATAATTTATGTAGCATGAATAAAATGAATTTACTATGATCCATTGTTGTTTTGCAGCTATTATAAGTCAAAATAAATTAGTTATTTTTGAATTGAATAACATTTTCTATCAGAGCATTGATGGTGATGCATCACAAAAAGAATTTATCGAGAAAATGGGAAGGGCCGCAGATTACACGATAGAGAAAAAATCATTTTGGTTTCGTCCACATGCAAAAACATTTCTTGAAATGTGTTCCAGAAATGAATCTCTTGACATTGCAATTTGGACGACATCTTTGAAACAAAACACAACAAGAGTTATGAAAAAGCTAGTTTCAGAAACATTACAAGCTAAATTTTTGTTTACATGGACTGCTTCAGATTGCAAACAACAAAAGGGAAAAAATGACATTGATAATTCAACACAAGTTATATACAAAAAACATCTGAAAAAAGTGTGGAGAATGTATTCTCAATATGATGCTACTAACACTATTCTAGTGGATTGTTCAATGGAGACAAAGAAAGAAAATCCCAAAGAAAATGTGATTATTGCCCCTTCGTTTGATGGAAAGAATGAGGATAAATGGTTGATCGCTGATCTGTGGAGCTTATTGAATAAATTGTACAAGGCACTCGATGTTTGAGATATTTTGAAGAATCTTCAATGACTTTTAATAGTACATTAAGATGACTGTTATTCATTTCCTCTATAAACAAAATCTTGAAGTTTATGATATAAATTCTTGGTCATTGTACATTTGATGACTTAATTCTACATGTGATGTGTTATTACTGTGTTTTATTTTATTATCAATTTAATGTCTATTATTTCATAATACACATATAAGGATTGTTGTTGTGTCATTATTATAAATTAACATATTATTATTTTGTTTATTTATATTGAGATATTGAGTTATAAAAAGTTAGTGATTTGAATAATAGTCTTATGTGTTTGCATAAAAATGTAGTATTCCATATTAATTAAATAATTGTATTAGGTTGTATGTATAAATTAACGTACAATTACTATGTTTGAGCAATTGCAGTTTATTTATCAATTGCGTCTTAATTGATCATTATAACTCTTACAAATCAGTGATTTGAATGTTAGTTCAATGTTATCATATGAAATTTTCTTATTTCTTAGAAATTAAAAAAATGGAAAATCATATCAGGTTGTATGTAAAAATTACCTATAATTAGCTTGTTTAATTGAAATTTAAAAAATTGTAAATCTAGGTGGTGGGTATAAATTAACATATAATTGGTTTGAATTGGACCATTGTAACTATATTTTTAAATTGTGATTTGAATTTCATTGCAATGTGCTTATATGAATTTTTCTTATAATTTCTTGAAAATTAAAATATCGTATGAGGTTGTATGTAAAAATGAACATATAAATAGTTTGCTTGATTTAAATTTAAAAACTGTAAAATTTAGGTAGTATGTAGATATTAACATATAATTAGTTCAAATGAATTCGACTATTGTAATTATATTTTTAAATTGTAGTTTATCTCATTACAATTCTTAAAAATTAGTGATTTGAGTAGTAGTTGAATGTGTTTGTATAAAAAAACTATTCCACTGAAATTACTTTTATTTTTTTCATTAAGTTGTTTGTTTGGGAGTGGAAATAAATTGGATATGTTTTGATGCCATTAAGCAATGAAGTTTTGAAGTGAAAATATGTTAATGTTATATATGTGGCAGCAATGCAGATGGGAGTTAATATCAGTCGGAAGATCTTGTTGATCTTTGAAATGGAAGGAGTATTCTTCTCGTCGTATTCCAAAGATGATACGAGTTGTCAAATTCAAAGAAAACCAGATTGGGAGCTTGGTGATAAATCCTACTTTTGTAGGCCTTTTCAACTAGAAGTATTAAAATACTGCCTAAAACATTATGATGTTGCGATATGGACATCAAATGTTACTAACAAGTACATTCGACAAGTACTTGAAAAATCAAATATTGATACAAGTGACTTTCAATTCATATGGGATAGGTCCCATTGTCACTTGCAAACAAAATTCAAATCATGTAGTATGATATAGTTTTATGAGAAAAGGCTAAGCGACGTGTGGTCCCAATATGGAAATAAGTACACAGAATCAAATGTATTGCTAATAGATACATCAAAGCCTACTTCTCAATTCCTCGGATATCGGTCAAATTGTATCTTAATAAAGGCTTATATAGGACATGAACACGATACTTTGCTTGTGCAAGTTCTATTCCCCTTTTTAAAGACACTTCATCGCATCAAACAGAAACGCAACTACATTCGAATGTTCAATAGAACATTGAGTTCTTTGTATTAAGTGAAGATATTATTATATGGAAATTTGTTGACGATTACATTGCAATATTTCAATACAAGTTGGACACATTTTTTAGTGAATTAATTTGTATGATTTTATAACTTTTATAGATAGATGATAATTGACAATGATATATATATACAATTATTAGTATTATTTATGATTGCTTTTAGATTGACAAGTTTTTGCATCATACAACACTTGATTTCCCCATTCAAAATATTTTCTAAATTTGTGCTCTTAAATCAACTATTTGTAATTTAAATCATCTCATAAAAGCCAACAAGGCGTGCAAGAAACTCTCTTTAGTTTTATTTATCTATATGTATTAATACAAGTGCATTACAACACTTGATTTCTCTATTCAAAATATTTTTTAAATTACATACTCTTAAATCAATTATTTGTAATTTAAATCATCTCACAAAAGCCAACAAGGAATGAAGTTCTCTTTAGTTTTATTGATCTATATCGATTAATACAAGTGACACACAAATTTTGAATTAAACCTCCGTCTATATAAAAGCACATTTCTTACAAAAAATATTACTTCAATGATAATGAGTGCTAAGTGTACTAGAATTTAGATTGAAGCATGATGAGTCATAGATGAATGATTTTGAAAGGTATAGGCATTTGATTTCCCAATCTATAACTTATTGTAAATGTGTATTCTTAAGTTAATAGTTTATAATTGCAATAATCTCATATAAGCCAACTGGACATGAAATAAATTATTGACTGCTATTAGCCTATATTCATTAATATGAGGAGTTTATCAATGCAATATGTAATTTTTGAAATAAAACCCCATATAATTGAAGTTGCAATTGTTTTAAAACACAAAATTAATTGCTAATGAGTGCTAAGTGGTATTAAGGGTAGTACGAGATTGGTCATAAGTGAGTGACATTGAACTATAAGAAATTTGATTTCTCATTTCATTTTTTTGTAAGTTTGTATTATTAACTCAATTACGATTAATTGAAATAATCTCATAATAGCCAACAAAGCATGAGATACGCTCTATCTTTTATCTTCTTGTATGCATTAAATGAATGTATAAATGTGATGTATTTTTTGGAATAAAATACAATGTAAAAACATTCCACAAGTAGTTGAAAAATCAAATACTGATACAAGTGACTTTGAATTCATATGGGACAGCTCTCATTGTCACTTGGAAACAAAATTCAAATAATGTAGTGTGATACAATTTTATGAGAAAATGTTAAGTGATGTGTGGTCCAAATATGGAAACATGTACGAAAAATCAAATATATTGCTAATAGATACATCAAAGCTTATTTCTCAATTCCCCGGATACCGGTCAAATTGTATCTTAACAAAGGCTTATATAGGACATGAACCTGATACTTGGCTTGTCCAAATTCTATTCCCCCTTTTTAAGACACTTCATCGTATCAAAGAGAAACGCAACTACATTCGAATGTTCAATAGAACATTGAGTTCTTTATAGTAGGTGAAGATGTTAATTTTTAAAAATTGGTTAACGCGTACATTGCAATATTTCAATACAAGTTGGACACATTTTTTGATGAATTAATTTGTATGTTTTTAAAACTTTTATAGATAGATGAGAATTAACAATTATATTTAAATACAATTATTAATATTATTTATGATTGCCTTAAGTTTGACATTTTTTTGCATTACACCACTTGATTTCCCCATTCAAAATATTTTTTTAATTTGCGTTCTTAAATCAAATATTTGTAATTAAAATCATCTCATAAAAGCCAACAAGGCATGCACAAAGTTTTGTAAATGTGTATTCTTAAGTTAATAGTTTATAATTGCAATAATCTCATATAAGCGAACAAGGCATGAAATAAATTATTGACTTTTATTTGCGTATATTCATTAATAAGAGGAGTTTATCAATGCAGTATGTAATTTTTATTGCTAATGAGTGCTAAGTGGTATTAAGGGTAGTACGTGATTGGTCATAAGTGAGTGACATTGAACTATAAGAAATTTGATTTCTCAATTCATTTTTTTGTAAGTTTGTATTACTAACTCAATTATGATTAACTAAAATAATCTCTTACGGGCCAACAAAGCACGAGATATGTTCTATCTTTTATCTTCTTATATGCATTAAATGAATGTATAAATGTAGTATGTAATTTTTGGAATATAATACAATGTAAAACCATATAATTAATTGATAATGAGTACTAAGTGGACTATTTAGACTCATTCGATATGTGCCATAAATAAATTCAAAAGAGCATGGGGTCATATATAAAGTTCAACTAAAAGATTTGAAAAATATGTTTCAACATCTATTTCTTCGACATTTAAAAATCTTATCATTTTCTTTGCCTTTTGGTGAAAGTAATTCTCGGCCATGATTTCTTAATTCGATTTCTTCACACTTTCATTGTGTATGTATAATGTTGTACCTAACAACTATCCCAATTTTGACGAATTTATAGTTATTATTTGGTGACATCAATACATTTCTTATAATTTATTTTATTTTAATTTAATATTGTGATTTCCTTCCAATCATGCTATATTATAATATGTTATTTAACAATGAAAATATTTAATATGATACTTTGTTCACTTCAAATATAGATAGAGATCTTCTTGTAATAAAACATGCAATTATGTGTGCAACTTAACTTCATTAATCCTACATTTTATATATTCATGAATATTTTTTCTCACGATTCAACAAATTACAGATTTTCATATACTCCTCCTAATTTATGGCATACCGAACTAGTTATAAATGATACAACATTTCATTTTTTATGATTGTATATTAAAAACACTTGGAGTAAATAAAATTTGTGATCAATAAAAACATTCTTTCTAGGATTAGTTTTTCCAATTTTAATGGAATATTTCTTTAATGCATAATTTTTACAAATTAAATGAAATAAATAAAATATTTACAAAAAAATTCAATGTCATAGAAGTCCTTGTAATAGAATTTTTCTAGATTTATTGAAATAGGTGTTATTGGCTGGTTTACCAACTAGCAATCCATCCCAGTCTTTTATTAAGAAGCATTGGAAGAATACCGCTGGTCTTTCATTTACATCTCACAAGCTTCAAATAGATCTTATCATGAGTTCCGCATCTGGAATGGTGGGATTCCCTACGACCCCATCCGGTGGCACTAAAGGAAACTCTCCTTCATGTACTCCTAGGAGTGGATGGGGGGAGATTCACCACAAGTCACTCCTCCCGGGTTTGGGTTATTCCCACCCATTAGTACGAATCCTTTTGATGATACTCATACACCAGGTTTCCATTATGGTATGCCTAGTTTTGACTCTATGACCATCCCTATGACCACACACCCTTTTTCATTGGGTATGCCTGGAGTTTTTCCAACCACTACCTCCACTATGTCTGGTAGTCATGCTAGTGCTAGCCTTGGGATTCGGGGCACTACACCCCCTTTTACTGCATATCATTTTGGAAGTAGTCACATCCCTCCATCCATGCCCTATGTTGGGGGAAGACCACCTCCTACGATTGCCCCTAGTGTTAGTACGAATATTTTCCCTACTGGAGGTTTTACGATAGGAATTGGTACTACAAATTACATCCCATCCATCAACCCTTACTCCTCTACACATATGCTTGTGCTGGAAAATTCTTTTATGCTTCCGCATCATCCTCCTCCTAATAGTTCCCGGGTTTGGGAACATACCAGTTTCTTATGGTCATCAATCGACTACTCCTTCCACTACTGGTGGTTATATACCCCATACATATGGCAGTAACTTTTATGGTCATCCAACCTGTTAAAATTCAATATGCTAAGACAGAAAATAGCAGCATTACATTCCATTTCACAATAATAGCATATACAGGATCACTGAAGAAACAACAAGCATAGCATAAACATAAGAGACAGAGATTTATCCTGGGAAACCCTCATGGGGTAGAAAACCCAGCAAAGCTTCCTCAATATAGATGACCAGCAATATACAAAGATGCAAACCCTGAGCATAAGCTCCTTCTCCTCCATAGCAGACCTCTCCTCCACAAATGCGCCTTTCTCAAGTGAGTGAGTGTGTATAATGAGGAACACACCTCCTCTATTTATACACTACTCTGATATGTATTTTACACAAGTACACGTAGGCTCGTATTTAACCAATAGGTTAAATACCCCACTACAACTAACTGGGCCGACCCCTCTAGGGTGGTCTAATAACCCTTTGACCCACATAACACATACAGGGCCGACCCCTACTAGGGAAGTCTAATAACCCGAGTTACCACATTCCAACGGAGGAATAAACATCTCCGGATATACAATAAGATCTTCACGGAGGAATGAAACATCTCCGGAATAATAAAGTACAAATATAATATTCTTTGAAGTTACAATATCTCAACACTCCCCCTTAACGAGAAGGATATTATAACAACATCTGCACGAGCAAGGAGTCATCAACATCATACATGATACATCTATAAATCATTGGAAGCTTTCTTCAATTTGTCTTCATCAGTAACTCAAACAGTTACTGGTACATCAATGTCAACATCAATATCAGCACTACGATCATCAGCATCGTAATCACACGATCACCAGCATCATCATCACACTATCAACAGCAGCACGATCAGCATCGTCATCATACGATCATCATCATCGTCATCACACAATCATCAGCATCGTCATCACACGATCATCAGCATCGTCATCACACGATCATCAGCATGGTCATCATACGATCATCAGTATCGTCATCAGCATCGTCATCACACGATCATCAGCATCGTCATCACACGATCATCAGCATCGTCATCATACGATCATCAGTATCGTCATCAGCATCGTCATCGCATGATCATCAGCATCGTCATCAGCATCGTCATCATACGATCATCAGCATCGTCATCACACGATCAGCAGCATCATCATCACACGATCATCAGCATCGTCATCACACGATCATCAGCATCGTCATCAGCATCGTCATCATACGATCATCAGCATCGTCATCACACGATCATATTCCTAGGATGATCAATCCTGCTCCTTTTAGGACATAGGTCCATGGATGATACAATCCAATCTTCAGTTCTCGGAGACTTCAGTCTACGGATCAATTCTGGGACCTCAGTCCGGGGACGATGCAATCCCCTGCCTGTTCATTCAGGACTTCATTATCGGAGACCCAGTCTACGGTTCTATTCTGGGACCTCAGTCCGGGGACGATGCAATCCCCTGCCTGTTCATTCAGGACTTCATTATCGGAGACCCAGTCTACGGTTCTATTCTGGGACCTCAGTCCAGGGACGATGCAATCCCCTGCCTGTTCATTCAGGACTTCATTATCGGAGACCCAGTCTACGGTTCTATTCTGGGACCTCAGTCCGGGGACAATGCAATCCCCTGCCTGTTCATTCAGGACTTCATTATCGAAGACCCAGTCTACGGTTCTATTCTGGGACCTCAATCCGGGGACGATGCAATCCCCTGCCTGTTCATTCAGGACTTCATTATCGGAGACCCAGTCTACGGTTCTATTCTGGGACCTTAGTCCGGGGACGATACAATCCCCTACCTGTTCATTCAGGATTTCATTATCGGAGACCCAGTCTACGGTTCTATTCAGGGACCTCAGTCCGGGGACGATACAATCCCCTACCTGTTAATTCAGGATTTCATTTATCGGAGACATACATCTACGGCTCTCTTTAGAACAGATGTTCAAGGATGATACAATCCCTTTTCTTTCTCGGAGACACCTGTCTACGGCTCACTTTAGAACATGTGTTCAAGGATGATACAATCCCTCTTATTTCTCGGAGACACCTGTCTACGGCTCTCTTTAGGACTGAAGTCCAGGGATGATCCAATCCCCTCATGTCCACCAAGGACTTCATTCTCGAAGACATACGTCTACGGCTCTCTTGAGGATGATGCAATCCTATCATGTCCACTAGGGACTTCATTCTCGGAGACCTCACGTCTACGGCTCTCTTTAGGACTGAAAGTCCAGGGATGATTCAATCCCCTCAACTGTCCACTAAGGACTTCATTCTCGGAGACCTCATGTCTACGGCTCTCTTTAGGACTGAAAGTCCAGGGATGATTCAATCCCCTCAACTGTCCACTAAGGACTTCATTCTCGGAGACCTCATGTCTACGGCTCTCTTTAGGACTGAAAGTCCAGGGATGATCCAATCCCCTCAACTGTCCACTAAGGACTTCATTCTCGGAGACTTCACGTCTACGGCTCTCTTTAGGACTGGAAGTCCAGGGATGATCCAATCCCCTCAACTGTATTCTCATCAATACAAGTACAAGTATCCTCATCCATGCAAGTACATAATCAATATCTAGCATCAGCAGCATGTATACATCATACATCAAAAGCATGTATTCTTACTAATACATCTAAAAGCATGTATACATCTGTCATCAAAAGCATGTATTCTTACTAATACATCTATCATCAAGTCATGTATACATCTAACATCAAAAGCATGTATACATCTAGCATGTATTCTCACTAATACATCTATCATCAAATCATGTATACATCTAACATCAAAAGCATGTATACATCTAGCATCAAAATCATGTATACATCTAACATCAAAAGCATGTATACATCTAGCATGTATTCTCACTAATACATCTATCATCAAAATCATGTATACATCTAACATCAAAAGTATGTATACATCTAGCATGTATTCTCACTAATACATCTATCATCAAAATCATGTATACATCTAACATCAAAAGTATGTATACATCTAGCATGTATTCTCACTAATACATCTAACATCATGTATACATCTAACATCAAAAGCATGTATGAGTAAAACTAAACAGAAATAAAATAGTCCTAACTATTTCTAAGTGACTAGGTGTAGAGAACAGGTTACCTCATCAACGACCTTGTTGTTTGATGAGACAATCTCATCAGTAGTGACTATACTACTCCCCCTTTCGAGGAGGGTCCTTTTGAACTACACCAAGCTTGTCTCGGAAGTATTCAAGCTTCACTCGAGACAGAGGTTTGGTTGGTAACTTCTTCACTTGACGTAGAGGCTTGGTTAGTATAACGGTAACCTAAAGCCAAACTTCTTCACAACTAGCAGAGCAAGCAGCCATATTTTCCGCTTGTGCTGAGAGTCACACTAGACAGCTTCCAGCTAAACCACGAGATCATGACTAATCCCAGACAATAACATCCTCTCGATGTGTTCTTCTTGTCTGATACACTTCCTGCCCAAACAGAATCTGAATAGCCATCTGAAGTCATGATCTTCAAGATAGCATAGATCAAATTCTATCGTGTCCTTTATGTGCCTCATCACATACTTTGTAACTATCAGGTAAACACATCTAGTTTCCACTAGATACTAACTCAAGGTGTTCATAACAAAGCATATATCTAACCTAGTATATGTTAGATATATCAAAGACCCAATAAATTGACTGTATAGAGTTATATCCACTAACTCTGATGAGTTATCCCCTAACAGCTTCAAGCTGGAATCCATGAGAGAGGCCATTCCAACACCTCAAGTCATATTTCTCATCATACTTTCCCTGGTTGAGAAATGTTCTTTCTGAGCCTTGCCATACTTCCAGACCTAGGAAGTAAAGCATCAAATTGAGATCTTTCATTTTCATTTCTGCATTGAATGATCTTCTGCATATCTATCTGTGCCATCTCTCGTTAGATGGGTCTACTGATATGAGCCTCAATATCATTCGAACTCTGTGGTGAGTTCCTTCTTGCATCCATGTCATATGTGTATCATATTCAACCTTGTAGCAAAGGTTGAGATCCACATCACCCATGGTGATCATTAAGCTTATCAATTTATTATCGATCCTAGGTACCTAAACAGAACCTGATTCACACTTCTTCTTTAATTACACCATACTTGGAGCAAACATCTTGTTGTGATTCTCTTCCCCTTTCTAAGAGAATCTTCTAGCCATGAGCCTTCTATATTTTTGTTTGATTTGTAAATCTTCTTGTTTGAACATCCACCACTTGTACAGTGTCCATCATTCTTCATGACCTTTCCTACAAATCAAAATTAAGTACATGATTAGTAATACTTCATAATCATCAAAAGATAACCTATTATGCATACAGATATCATTTACATAGTGATGCAACTATTTTGACCAATACTTTGGCACAACACTTTCCCATATCCTGTATGCATACAGTGGCTATCTAGATGCCTTCCATCTCTACCAGAACATACTATCGAGAGTGTGCACAACTCTCAGCATGTCAGCAAAGAGGTTTCATTCTAGACAAGCAACAATGGAATGTTTGTCCAACTTACCAAACATATGCACATTAGTTGTATACTGTTCAATGCTCTATGAATGTTTACACTCAGCATTATATATTCTAAGAATACAAATATGCATACAACCTATTACAGGCAATATCATTACTATTTCAAATAGCAACTCAAATACTTATCTTTTATGTTTGTGTGGCTGCCTCCCGCTTGATCTTCTGTATGTCTTTTGAACTTCTATTCATTCTGTACCACTGTGCATGCTCAAGAGTCATCCTCATGATCTCATACACAAGCATACACTCATTAGTATAATCTAAATGCTATCAAAACATTATAGTACTAAATAATCTTGAAAATGTATAGTCATGGTTTTAGTTAATAAACATTAGTATTCAAGATTTCAGGGAAGTCTTCTTTTACTCATGCATATCATTAATCAAGATAAAAGATATAGTATGCATAATCCCTTGATTACTAACTTTATGAATAAGCATAACCAATCATTCCAAGTATACTTATATAGGGGATCCTAACACAAGGTAAGATTCATGGGAAACATACCTGGATTAGTATACCTACTTGGTTATGTACAACATACCTAAACAATCTTCAATGATTTAGAGATCCTGAGCTAGAACCTGCATGTCTCATAGGTTAAGCATAATATAACAAGGTCATACATACCTCGTAAGTAGAACAAAGATTATGGATGAGTCTTTGTCTTCATGTTTTCATGGTCATGGAGCCTGATTTGTCTTTTGTGATGTACCTGTATCTTGTTAGCAGACAACATCAACCTCACACAACACCATAATGCATTAGTACAATCATAAGTGTCAACACCCTAACCAATGAATATCTTCTATCATGCATTCATAATTTTGTTAAGGTGATACAACAAATCTAAAATCAAGATTGTACTAACTGTAATAACATGAAGACAAACATACCATAAACTTAATCATGAACAAATCTCAAAACATACCTCGATGAGTCATACCTATCGAGATCGCTTGTAATCTCCTTATGTAAAGCCTTAGCCTCATCTCCCTCTGAAACATGAACTCCTTCATTTATGTAGGTGACCAATCCATCTTCTTCTAGGATTAACCCTATCCACTTGATTTGCAAGAACTGGACCTGGAGCTGGATATGGGTTTGTCAGAGAAACCCCAAAAATTCAAACTTTGAATTTCAAACTTCCGAAAGGATAGAGATATGCGCCTTGATGAGCTGATCAAACTGATATATTCAGAATTTGAAAACTGCAAAGTTTTACTCCTCAATTTTGCCTTTGAAACTTTCAGATTCACTGGACATGACCCTGAACTGGGGTTTGATGAAGCCCACTCTTTTGCCCCATCAAAAAGTTTGATCCAAAGCTCTAAGCTTATATTTTTCTGAGGAGCTTCCAGCCGTGGTCACAGATTTCAAAAATTCCCATTTTTACAGAAGCCCTAATTTTCCGCTTTTCTGATCAAAGTCCCGAACTAGGGTCTAATCAAGCCCGGCCTTCTGCCCAACCAAAAATTCTGATCTTGGTCTCTAAATTTCTATTTTGATGAGTAGCATCCAGCCGTGGTCTCCGATTACAAAAATTCCAACTTTCTTCAAAGCCCTAAATTCCGGAAGCCATGAATGAAGGTACCAAAAAATAATTCTGTTTTGACAGAAATATGTACCTGATTGTTTCTGGTGTAACTCTGAAATTTTTGATCCACAGGGTCTGAAAAAGTTTCCTGAGATAGCCTGACCTGTTATCTTTCCTTCCTGATAGGTCTGACCTCAATTGGATTCTCTGAGAGAGAGTTATGCCAAATGTCGCAACGTGACCTGTTTTGGGAAAATACAGGAGAGCGAACTTGTACGGTGTGCCACGTGTCACTGTTTTCCCTTCGGCCTCTGAAAAAGTTTTCTGAGATAGCTCGGCCTGTTATCTTTCCATCCTGACAGGTCTGACCTCAATTGGATTTTCTGAGAGAGATTTATGCCAAGTGTCGCAACGTGACCTGTTTATGGGATAATACAGGAGAGCGAACTTGTACGGAGTGCCACGTGTCACTGGTTCAACTTCGGCCTCTGAAAAAGCTTTCTGAGATAGTGCAGACTGTGTACTACCTGTCACTTTTTACGAAATTGCATTTGTAGCTTCCTAGCCCAAGATATGACCTTTTTCCCAAGGTCACCTGATTTTGACTCAGATCTGGAAGAGGCAGAAACCCTATATTGTACAGATCATAAATCACAAAGTACAACGAATTAGAGGTTGTCCTTTGGACACAAGGTACCTGGAGATCTTAGCTTCGTCCTGTAACAATTTCAGATCCGAAAACTTCGCCAAAACAGATTTATAGCGAAAGTGCTACGATGACTGGTTTTTGCTATGTAAAACCCTAACCTTCAAATTGTCGTAAGTAAAGCAAGTGTCTTTAGTGCCATACCTTGTCTTCCTTCAGGTTAGCTATGATACCATGTTAAAATTCAATATTCTAAGACAGAAAATAGAAGCATTACATTCCATTTCACAATAATAGCATATACAGGATCACTGAAGAAACAACAAGCATAGCATAAACACAAGAGACAGAGATTTATCCTGGGAAACCCTCATGGGGTAGAAAACCCAGCAAAGCTTCCTCAATATAGATGACCAGCAATATACAAAGATGCAAACCCTGAGCATAAGCTCCTTCTCCTCCATAGCAGACCTCTCCTCCACAAATGCGCCTTTCTCAAGTGAGTGAGTGTGTATAATGAGGAACACACCTCCTCTATTTATACACTACTCTGATATGTATTTTACACAAGTACACGTAGGCTCGTATTTAACCAATAGGTTAAATACCCCACTACAACTAACTGGGCCGACCCCTCTAGGGTGGTCTAATAACCCTTTGACCCACATAACACATACAGGGCCGACCCCTACTAGGGAAGTCTAATAACCCGAGTTACCACATTCCAATGGAGGAATAAACATCTCCGGATATACAATAAGATCTTCACGGAGGAATGAAACATCTCCGGAATAATAAAGTACAAATATAATATTCTTTGAAGTTACAATATCTCAACACAACCGGTTTTGGCCCTTATTCCAATCCCCCCTATCCATCCCATTCCATGCATATTCCTGTGTATCCTCACATGGGTCAGTTTGGAGGAGGTTATTATCCTTATGGTCATGGTCATGGTTACTACCATATTTCATCGGCACCTCAGGTGTCGAACTCTATGAACACAGTCCCACCACAGGGTTCGCAAGGCCAGATTCTTTTGGGAGCTTATAATTAAGCTTCGCAGCCGCAACTCCCATTTCTTGCAAGATTGAATTTACCTTATCTTTCGAAGCTCACAAATGATCCAGTGTGTCATGACTACACATGGCCTCCAGTCCCTACCAAGCTCCCTTCTGACATTCCAAATATTGAAGGGAAGAATGGTGAGGATCCCAGTGATCACGTCAATACTTTTCACTTATGGTGCTCCTCGAATTCCTTGAACCATGATTATATTCATTTGAAGCTAATTCAATGCACCCTCATGGGGGAAATGATGAAATGGTATGTCGAGTTGCCTGGGGGCACATATAGGAGCTTCAATGATTTGGCCTTGGTTTTCCTAGATCACTTTCAGTTTTCGATTCGTTATGATATTGGAACTGAACTTTTATCTACCTTCCGTCAGGACAGAGCCACACACATCTCTAATCATATTCAAGAGTGGTGACGACAGAAGAGGCTAGTGAAAGCCAACATTCCTCCAGAATTTCTGTTGGAATGGTTCCTTAAGTCTTTACTCCCTTACATTTCAAAGGACATTTCATTGTCCGATATTATGACTGAGGAACAAGCCATTTTTAAATCCCACCATCTAGACCTAGTCTACATTCAATCTGGTATCTTGTACGACATTATTCTTGATGCACCGAGATCACGTCATGAGCCCAAGCTTGTTCCTGGACCGCATTTCGATGGCATTGTTGGTTGCACAAGTACTTGTCCCGTAGAATTGGTTACAAATCAAATGCATAATTTGTCTATTAACCAATCTACCCTCGGAAAGGCTCATGCCTCGTCCGTTTCCACCCAATCGTCCGATGTTCACTCTATACAATCAACGAACCTATTAGGTAACCAAAAACCTGGTGGAAAGAAGAAGGGGAGAAATAACCGTAGGGGTGGAAATAATGGGAACAATAGAAATAATCCTAAGAAAGAGAACGCTAACCCTCCTCAGGATGGAAGAAATACTGGTGGGGACTGCAAACCTAAACGTAAAGTGAAATTTCCTTGCAAACTTTGTTCGAAAGATCACCTTACACATTTATGTCCTTGTATTGAGGAAGCTTCGAAGCATCTTGCACATATCCCAGCTGTTTTGAAAGATCCCCTTACACATCACCAAAACATGGCTTCAAGTGCTTTTGTCGCTGGTAATGGGTCTAATGAAACTTCGACCTCCTCTACCCATGCCAGTGGCTTTGGATTCATTAACATGGTTCAATCTGAGGTTATCATTGCTACTCGCTCACGTGACTATGGAGCACCACAACCTCATATGGGGAATGATTCCCCTCCTTCTAACTCTCCTTTGCATATCGAGAAGCCTAGTTCCATGCCATGGATACCGAAAGGTGTTCTTAAGTGCTCAATGCACAATCCCAATGCCCGAGCTGCCTACAACTACTCCATTGTAGAATATTTGGGCTAAAATCCATGTGCCATGTTGGCTCTTGAGGTTCTCCAGGCATGCCCTTCACAAAGGAATGCCCTTTTATGTGGTTTGGGAGTACAGCATCAGGGTAGCCCTAATGTTATAAATTTCGACACTATTGATGTCCAGCCTCGCTTTCCTTATCATGTATCTTTTCAAGTCCATGTTAGGTGCGTACAAACGGTTGTTAAATGTACGGTGGTTGATGAAGGTGCTTCCACCGCAGTGATGTCGTTAGCTTGTTGGAAATCTCTTGGCTCTCCTCTCTTGTCGAATTCTATGACCATGCTTACTTCGTTCGATGGTCGGTCGCTTAGGCCGAATGGTATTCTCCCTTCCCTTGAGGTCCACTTGGGTGAGAAATCCATGCCTATTGAAGTCAAGGTGGTTGATGCACCCATTGACTACAACCTTTTACTGGGTCAGAATTGGATATACACGATGAGAGTGATCGTGTCCTCTTTGTTTAGAGTTAGCTGCTTTCCCCATAAAGGAAATATTGTGACTATCGATCAACTAGACTTTACTAGTTCCAGTCCTGCAATATCACGAGGAACTATGGTTCCCCAAATTGAAAATTCTCAGTCGAAAACTGGGAATATTGGTGTAGGATTGGATTCCTCCTTGATGGGATATTTTGACTTCCCTTCACCAATATCCTTCATAGGAACCATCTCCGATGATGCTCCTTCCTCGTTGAATCGTGTACCTTTCCGGACATCATACTTTAGTGATCCATGGAATCTATCTTCCATGAGTTCCCCATCTGGAGACATTTCACACATCGGAATGGATATTCCCTTGTTTGCAACCAAGCTTGCTTATCATGACATTCAACAAGCCACTACCGAGCCAGATCTCTCTTCTTCACAGATAGAGGAAGAAGATCCCGTTATATTGCCCATGTGGGCAGTCGACTCATCTTGCTCACATGATTTCCTTAGTAGTATTTTTCCTTCGGATGAAGCTATTATTGAGGCCATGATTGGTAATGACAATCCTTGGGGGCATCTCCATTATAGATCTCATTTACTTCCCACCCTTGATCTTATTGAACTAGATGAGTCTATCATACATTCTTCCATCCATTTGGATTTTGATCCAGTTGCAGTTGTCTCCAACCCCGGTTTGACATTAAAGTATGATCTTCCTAGTGTTGAGTATTTGGACTCTCCTATAGATCCGCAAATCGGTGTTCCTGCTGAGTTTGATTCTAGAAATTTCAACTCCCATGATGCTGAATTTGTTCTTGCATATTCTTCCACATCCTTCAACTTTGATCTTCATCCTAATGTTGATCATTTTGATTGTAATCCCTCGGGATTTAGTACTATAGAGTCTTCATTGGTGAACTCTGCCTGCATTATACCCGGGGTTGATCATAGTGAATTTGAAAGTATTTCTACTACAGGGACTTGTATCATATATGTCTTTACATTTGTTTTAGATATGATTTTTGTACTAGTGTTTCTTGGAGACATGATTCTTAGCTGGACTTATACTTGTTTACTGGTCCTTTTTGATATTTGGTTCAGTCATGGCAGGCATATTCAGAACCTTGCATATAGGTTTAAGCCTCCCCATTGTTATGATGCATTTGAACCTTTTTTCCATCTGAATTCACAAACACCCCCTCATTGTCCTTATCTTATTCGTGTTCCTTGCATTATGCATAGCTTTGTTCCATGCGCTTGGAACTAGTCTCACATGTCCCTAACACTCGTTTGCTCCCGTTACAAGCATTCTTCCACCTTTACTTCGAGCTCGTTAAGAATAATAAGGAGGTTACGAGCATTCTTCCACTTTACTTCGAGCTCGTTAAAAACAGTAAGGAGGTTATGAGCATTCTTCCATCTCTCCTTTGAGCTCGTTAAAAACAGTAAGGAGGTCACGAGTTTACTTTTTTGGGCTCGTTAAACTTTTACAGAAAATCTTTTTATAAAATCTTTTTTAAGCTCTTGTTAGACTTTTTCAAATCAAACAAGATTTTCGAGTATACTTGCCATTTCAGACTCGTTAAAGGACTTGAACCAACATTCACTTAGGTATAAGTTTACCCCTTTTCCGAATCTTTGTGGATTAATTACGAAAAAGGTATACTCCAGTCATACGTGACTAGAAGAGTTCTTCTCCCATTGTTTTACACTTTTTTAGGTGAGGAGACTAACTTTACAAAAAAGGACTCCCCATTTATGTCAAGTTTTGAATACATTGCATTATCCTGCTTGTTGATTGAGCCTTGTGATGGCTCCCGCTTACTCACTTATTAGCCATGTTCCTGAGAACTTTCCCTTCCGAGCCAAGCAGAGCCTCCATTTATCTTTTGCAGTGTGATGACCCTTTACCTTGAGGGAACAACCCCCCGAGTGTCCACATCTTGTACATGCTTCCTTGCATTGATCATAGGTATGTTCCACTGCTTGGAACTAGTTTGCTCGGACTTGACACTCGTTACCTCACCTGTTGTACTATAAGCAATTTTATTCTTTTTCAAGCTTTCAAATTATGAAAAATACCAAAAAAAGTTATATAACTGATGAAAAGCCGGACATGAAAATATTTACTACCTCTTATTGGCAGTTGTCATGTCTCCTTTGAACAGAGCATTCATATACACTCCATTCATTATGAGTCAAGACTATAGTAGGAACTTAGGACCTGTACTCGTTTCTCAGATCTTACTCCACCGGCTGGTTAAGCTTCCAGTCATTATGAAGCCTTTGTCAATGCCTCCTGCATCACAAATTATTATTATCATCTAGTACTTGAGTCTATGTTGCTTGAGTCTATCCATATTCTCTTGCTCTTGTTCAAAGGGAGTATTGAAACCATAGTCGGCCACTCCTCATATCTCTTGAATATTGCATGTTGGCCATCCCATGTAGTTCGATCTGTTAGTCTGAGTTCTTCCAAATATTTCAACGTAGCTGGTTACCTCCTGCTGGCTAATGGGGGATTCATTAATGCCCTCCTTCCAAAGAGTTTCATTCTGTCGACTCCAACTCCTTTATGTTGGAATCGAGATTTAGATTCCATTGAGTACCTTGAGGCTTGCAGTCATTAGTGGGAGGCTCTCTCGCCATCGATAGTTTTGGGAATTCATCAATGTCCCTTGATCGATGGATTCATCATAGTGTTCGACCTCAACACCTCTATTCACACTTTTATGAATGTACTACGTGCCTTGATGCCCATTTTTATTATTGGTGGGTTATCTCGCGTATTTTAACCTTGTATACATCAATGAACGGTAATCAGACGATGCCACATCAGGCTCGACATCAACACCTTTATTCGCCTGATAGGGCATGCACCATAGATGATTTGTGTAGAAGATCCCAGACTTCAATGGCATTCAGTATGCTACTGGTGATCGTGATTATACTTATGAGAGATCCATATCATACATCAGCAGTTTGTACCTTCAGTTTGCATCAGTTGTTTCCTCTTCAGCAAGAGACCATATCTTACTATGTTGGGTCATGGCTATGACCACTCATGACATGTATTCACTATATACTACCTATTTATGGCCATTGTATCAGATTTCTATGTATTGTATTGATGGCCATTGTATTAGATTGCTATGTGTTATGATGAGTGGGCTACTCCTTCCATTTGTGTCTCCATCACTCCACTTCTGAGATTTATGATGTATTTCGGCCATCGTAGTACCTTCTCTGATCTCACACATTAGGGGTCATCTGTTATAGCACATTTTTCCACCCTGTGAGCATTAGCATTCATTGGCCTCCATTATTCAGTTGATTGACTCAAAACCAATTTATGTCCTCCAGGAACCCTTGTTTCCCTATTTTTGTTCATATGCACTAGTTGTTACACTGTAGCTAGCGTATACGCAGGTTGTACCGATATAGCCCACATACATTGAGTTAATTGGTAAATAATAGTAAAAATCTATTTTTCACTTCCAAAAAGCAGCCATTGTGACCTTTGGCCCTCCATGTATTGTAGAGACCCTAACCTAGGTCCTCTATTTGTTTTACATATCTCAATATAATCTGTCTTTTACTATTTACATTTTGTTTCATTATTTATGTTTTCTAGTTTCTGTTGTTTCTATTGGTTGTAAAAAAACAGTATTTACAGTTTCAGATAAATATATATCTACTAGTTGTTGTTCTAACATCAAATGCGGTATTTCATTCTCAGCATACATACAAGCATGTAATTTACCTTACTAATCTCTTAAGTTACATGATATTACAGAAGTAAAATTTACAGAGTTAAAAGGCAATTATACCTGACTGAAAAATACCTATAGATAGCTAGTAGATCCACCCTTGTTGCTGTCCCCGTTTGTTGTTTCCATTTGCTTTTCCCTACAACCAAAACCTTCCCCCAAAGCTTTGAAACTCAACCAACCCAAAAAAGTTTTTCCACCCTGCCAACTGGCGAGGTCTTGCCGACCACCCAGCTCCAAAGGTACCCCTTTGGACCCCCAAGCCCAAACCGAGTACAATCCAACCTACTCTCCCTTCTAAATTATCTCCAGCAAAAAACCCCTTTCATCTCTGCTCTGAAAATCCTATGTCTACTCTCCAAACTTCTCCCAAAATAACTAAGGTAAAAATATCCGCCTCTTCTTCCTCTCTTCTCCATCTTATCCCATGTTTTCCGACTCTTGTCCCCCTCCATTAATGCCTTATTCTAAACATAAATGCATCAACCCCCATGTCAGTCCTCGGGCCCTCAACCTTGAATCCCATTAGTTTCCATTTTTTAATATTCCTTTCTTAATTAAATTATAATTAATTCATAATTAATTTATAATTAATTCGTAATTAATTCATAATTAATTTATAATTAATTCGTAATTAATTCATAATTAATTTAGAACTAATTCATAATTAATTGGTAATTAATTCAGAATTAATTCACAATTAATTTAGAACTAATTCATAATTAATTTTAGAATTAATTCATAATTAATTTATAAGTAATTCATAATTAATTCATAACTAATTCATAATTAATTAATTAATTTATAATTAATTTATCATTTTCATGAACAATTCCCAAGTGTGTACCTGACACTTGTTTATCAATTTCATATTACATCCATTCATAAATTATCTTATGTTCCAATTAGCTTCTGCATGATCATCATAAAATTTAATAGATATAAATTAATTATTATCCATACAGTTTAATTAATTATCTAACCTTGCAATTTAATATTAACTTATCAATTTAATAATACTTTAATTAACATTACAATAATCACTTAACATGTTAACCCTTAGTCTTTACTAATCAAACTCATTAACATTTAATTAAGTGTTACTAACCAAATGCATTATTTACTATCTAATTTAACTGTAACTTGTTTATTAATCATTAATGTACAATAATTAATTATTAAGTGACACTAATTAACATTATTATTCAGCAGTATTTCACGGAATCATAAATATATAAGCGAGTTATGTAAGCATAGCTACTGCTTACATAACTCGCATAAGTACACTAACAGTAATAGTTCACAAACATCAATCGTAAGCACGAAACTTATTGTTTACTGACACAGGTTTTAACATATTTTGCAAGGTACAATCCATTAACTAACTAAAATCTTATTAAGTTACAACAATTCATACATTACTGAGTTACGACACATACTCAATCAAGGGTCTTACACACATACAGTTAGATCTTGTTTTCACCCCTACTTCACACTACACCTATCTACCTACATCATCACTAACTTCCACATCCTATCTTATCCTCTGCTGGACTACCCTGAAATGTCAAGTCATGACCGGTTCCAGCTAGAAATCGTAAGCGGAAGTGTCGACTACATCGACCAAGCTTCCCCAGTAGGAAACCACCAGTCATCATCACACACCTTGGGGAGCGCACTGTAGCAAATCCCTCCCATGACTCTGGGTTTCGGGGATAAACAGTGTGTAAATCCTCCACCCCCCTAATGGAATAAGAGACTATGTCTACCTGACATAACAACATCATTGCACTTGTACTCGGTCTATCATCGTATAACCAATCTGGGTGGTTGAGTTTCCTGAAACCCTACCCCACCCATGTCATAATATACATCATAATAATAATCATGCGAAAGTAAATAATGCATCACTCGCATACCATTTATCTTTCGAAGTCCATGTCCCCTAGGCTCTCCCACCTCGTAGGATCCAACAATCACTTAGCCGTTTTAACCTATAAGTCAGTCCTCGACATACAATATAGAGCATCATGCATAAATCCTCAACATATACACATACAATTCATAATAACATAACAATAATAAACTCATTTATTCGCCATGCACCTGGCATAACATTCATTTATTCAACATATAACTACAGTAACGATATCCACATACCCATCATTCAGTAATTTGCATATATAATTAACACATGATACATGTCTGAACATGACTACCGATCATATTACTAACATCACACCCACACACACACACACACACACACACACACACACACACATATATATATATATATATATATATATATATATATATATATATATATATATATATCAACAAAATAATAGAACCATATGTCCACAGTGTCGTCAAACTAACGAAGTCTCATAATCAAACAAATACAACATATAATAGTAGTTCAGGTAGTAATGCCAAAACGGGGCGTTACATACACCCACCCTTTAGAAAATTTCATCCCGAAGTTATGATCAAAATAATCTGGGATAATCACTACGCATAGTCTCTACCTCCTAATAGGTAGCAGAACCTAGGCTATATCGGTCCCACTGGACCTTAACCTGGTCCACCAAACGGTGTCGTAGTTGTCTAACCCTATGGTCCAATATAAGTAATGGTTCGACCCTGATGGTCCCCTTGTCCGAAACCTGCAGTTCCTTCCAATTTATTTTATGAGACTGATCAACTACATAATGTCGTAAAACATATACATGAAAAACATTATGAGTTTTGTGCAAATGGGGTGGCAGCACAAGACGATACATGACAGGTCCATCCTTTTCTAAAATTTCAAAGGTTCCTATAAATCGTGGTGACAACTTTGTCCCTTTCCCAAACCTAATGGTACTTTTGCTAGGCCTGATGTGGACGAACACTGCATCACCAACCTTATAGCTTTGGTCAACCCTATGTGCATCGGCATAGCTCTTCTTCCTATCCTGGGCTTCCTTTAACCGTTGTCTAATTTTAACAACCTGTTCTTCCATCTCCTGAATCAACTTAGGTCCTATAATTACTCGATCCTCTAACCTTTCCCAACTCAATGGTGTCCTGCATGGCCTTCCATATAATGCTTCATATGGAGGCATCCCAATTGAGCTATGGTAACTGTTGTTGTAAGCAAACTCTACCAAAGGTAAGTGCTTTTCCCAATGAGTATGTTGATCCATGAAATACATTCTCAGCATGTCCTCCATCACCTGATTCACTCTTTCAGTTTTCCCATCTGTCTCTGGATGGTAAGCAGTGCTTAGGTTCAACTGAGTACCCAACGCTGACTGCAAACTTGTCCAAAACCTGGATGTAAACTTGGAATCCCTATCCGAGATAATCTTCTTGGGAAACCCATGGAGACGAACAACTTCGTTTATGAACACACGTGTTACATCCGTAACATCATAGGTCTCCTTAACTGGAATGAAGTGAGCAGTTTTGGTCAGTTTGTCAATGATGACCATAATGGAATCGTGCCTATGAGAGATAAGAGGAAATCCCACCACGAAGTCCATGGATATAACCTCCCACTTCGACATAGGGATGTCATGTGGCTGTAATAATCTTTTCAGGTGGTGATGATCAGCTTTTACCTGCTGACACTCAAGGCACCTAGCGACGAATTTGACCACGTCGCTCTTCATCCCTTCCCAAAAGAAGAGTTGCTTCATGTTTACATACATCTTCTTTACACCTGGGTGCGCGCAATATACTGCTCTATAGGATTCATTAAGGATAGTATCTCTAATATCTCCCTGCTCAGGAATATACATCCTCCCTTGATACCATAACAAACCATCGACTTCCAACTCATAGCCTTCAAACTTAGGTCCCACCGGTTTCCCATTCTGGAGTGTCGCGGTGACTTTTAGGTACCAACTATCCCTGATTAGTTGTCCTAAAACTCTTTCTCTCAAATCGACCTTCAAAGGTAGAAGAGAGAAAAGTCTTGGTTTTCTGCTTAAGGCATCGGCTACCACATTCTCCTTCCCTTTGATGTATGAAATCCCAAAATCATACTCGTTGATGAATTCACTCCATCACCTTTGCCTAGCATTTAGTTCTCTCTGAGTGAAGATATACCTTAAGCTTTGGTGATCAGACTTGAGCTCAAAGCTCTGTCCAACAAGGTAATGTCTCCAAAGCTTCAAAGCTAACATCATCGCAGCCAACTCTAGGTCATGGGTAGGGTAGTTCTCCTCATGTGTTTTTAACTTTCTCGACGCATAAGCTATTACCCCACCTTCCTGCATCAACAATGCACCCAATCCTTGTCTTGAGGCATCTGTGCACACTGTGAATTCCTTCTCCATATCTGGAACCCGTAGAATTGGTGCACTCATCAACAGTCTCTTCAACTCAGCGAATGCGACTTCGCATTCATTCGTCCATTCGTACCTAGTGCCTTGCGTTGTAGGGTAGTTATGGGTTTTGTGATTTTTTAGAAACCCTCAACAAACCTTCTATAATACCTGGCTAACCCCATGAAGCTTCTCACTTCATGCTCATTCCTAAGCACAAGCCAATCCATTATGGCCTTCACCTTTTCAGGGTCAACTGAAATTCCCTCACCGGAAATTATATTCCCTAGGTAATGGATCTCCTTCTGGTAAAACGGGCATTTGGATAACTTACCGTACAACTTGTGCTCTCATAAGCATCACAACACTATTCGCAAGTGTTCCTCGTGCTCTTGTTTATTCTTTGAGTAGATGAGGATGTAATCCAAGAAGACTTGCACAAACCTATCTAAGTATTTTCGAAACACGCTATTCATGAGACTCATGAATACAGTTGGGGCATTAGTCAAACCAAAGGGTACCACTACAAAATCATAGTTCCCAAACCTTGTTCGAAAAGCAGTCTTAGGTATATCACCTTCCTTAATCCATAGCTGGTGGTAACCTGATCGTAAGTCGATCTTTGAGAAGACTGTCGCCCCTTTCATTTGATCAAAGAGGTCATCAATTCGAGGTATCGGGTACCTATTCTTCACTGTGGCTTTGTATCGGGTATCGAGTATCGGGTACCTATTATTCCTCTTTGAATCTTACCTGATAGTAACAAGACCTCAAGTCAATATTTGAAAATACCTTTTCCCCTCTCATTTGATAAAAAAGGTCATCAATTTGAGGTAAAGGGTATTTGTTCTTCACTGTGACATTATTCAACTTCATGTAGTCAATACATAACTTGAGTGTTCCATCTTTATTTTTAATAAAGAGCACAAGTTCTCCCCATGGGGACACAGTTGGCATGATATATTTCTTTTCCAACAGCTATTGTAACTGCATTTTCAATTCTAGCAATTCTCGTGTACTCATCGTGTAGGGTGTCTTGGACACTGGTGCAACTCCCGGCATGAGGTCAATTGTTAAATCAATATTTCTCTTTGGAGGAAGTCTTGGAATGTCATCAGGGAACACATCCATCAATCCTTGCAATACATGGTAGTCCTCCAACTTAGGAGTTCCATTTGATGTTTCCTCCAAACATGGACTGCATGCAATTCATAACCCTTCCTACAGAACTTCTTCAGTTGCATGGCTTAAATTTGCCTAATAGAAATCACCTTTGGAAATCCTTTCACGACCCTTGGGTTTCCTTCTTCATCCATGCATTAAATATTCTTGTTGTAGAAGTCAATTTTAACTCTGTGTACTTCTAACCAGTCCATTCCAATGAGAATATCATAGGAACCAAGTGGCAAAATATTCAAATTTGCATAAGTGATTAGACCATCCATCTCTAATGGAAATTTCTATACCATCTCGCTAACGTTTCTCTTGGTTCCACTGGCTAGTTGAACTAACCATGATTTACTATGCTTGGTTTTCTTAAAAGCACAAATCTCAACAATTTTACGAGTGATGTAAATGGGAGTAGATCCATGGTCAATCAAAATAGAAACAGATTGCTTAGCAATCTTACCTTTAACTTCAACCACAGTTGATTGATGGTCTTCATGTCGATCCTCTAGCGCTCCATAGATTCTAACGATGGTCCTTGCCACTTGACCCATAATTTCAGCTCCTTGGATTTTGTGAACCTGCTTTGAACTCCCATTCCATTGTGGAAAGTTCCTAAGCATATGGTCCTCTCCACATCCCCAGCATTGAAGTGGATCCCTTGGATCCTTTAGATCTCTTAGTTTGTATGCCATCATTCTAATTGGTAATAAGATATTACCACCCCCAAAATGTATCATAAATAAGAAATGGATTAAAATTTAATTAACATCACTAATCAAGTATTTAATCAAACCCCTATTTCCCCCTAAAACTTTTTCCGATTGCACAAGAAACAATGTGGAGTTTGGCATATGATATGATGTGGGGTTAATTCAAAATTTTTGAAACTAGGTATCGATAGAAAAATCCTTTCAATTTCATATTTTCGATTTGCCCCAAAATATGTTTTGAAACCAAATCTATGTATGTATTGAATCTACCTTGCTTGAACAAAATCTATGAGCCTGTCAACACACTAGGTCTATGATCAAACCAAATCGGATCATGTTGAAATCCTATGAAGAAAATTGATGCTATCTTGATCGATTGGTAAGAATATGTTTTTTCCAGTTTTCTTTTCCCTAGGTTGTATATTTTCAAAGATTTTTTTTTTTCAGAGCTGATTGTAAGTAAAGAGGAACATTCTATTGCTTACAAAATATGCATTGCAGAGGAGCCCTCCATTCCTTAAAAATATTACATATTTTGTTTTATATATTACCCTGAACAAAATATTCGTACTCGTGTCTTGTTTTAGATCTAACCCTGCTCAAACCGTCAACACACCAGCTCTCTAATCAAACCAAATCATACCGTGTTGGTATCCTCTGAGCAAAATCGATGGTGTGGTGATACATTGGTAGGTATTTTTTTTTCAGTTTTTATGTGCTTAAATTTGTTTACATTCTTACCTTGCTTGAACAAAATCTACAAACCCATCAACACGTCTGTGATCAAACCAAAATTGATTGCATTGAAATATGATGAAAAAATTGATAGTTTAGTGACCAACTGACAATATTTTTTTTTACTTTTTATGTTGGTCGACTAGTGTAGTGATGGACTGCTTATCGTCAATTGATTCAAACCATCATATCTTTGCTCAAACCAAATTATACCGCATTGAAATACTTTCAGCAAAATCGATGGTGTAGTGATATGATTGGTACGAAATTTTTTTTCCAGTTTTTTGTGGTTAAAACAAATTACATTATTACCCTACAATTTTTGTATTTAAGCAGTCTATAAAATAATTTATTAGATACTGTATATGCAGAGTAATTAAATTTACCCTTTATTATTTGATGGAGATATCAGTTTGGACCATCTGGATGTGAATCTAAAATCTTGGTTAGAAGGAGAAAGGAAATCAAAGGTTTTTACCAAAGGTTATAATTTATGTAGTATTTATATTATGCCTTTATAAATACTCTATTTTTTCACTCTTGCTTTCCAATTAAGATATCATGTGTAACCCGTGTAGGCCATTTTGGCTTCCTATTGTGATTGCATAATTTTACTTATAAATTTGATCATGTTTATTACAAAACCTGATCCATTGCCACATAAAGAACAAAAGTCATTGCCTCCAGAGGTAGTGGATGAAGCTTTTCGAATACTTATTGAAGAGGATGTTGAACGAGAAAAGAGATGAAAAATGAAGAAAAAATTGTTTATACAACGAAAAAAGTCATGGAAATTATATAGACTTGCAAAAAATGATTGTTGGAGTGACGATGATGTATCCAACAGTAATGATGTTGAGAACCAACTTAATGATAGGGATATACCTTGTCAACTCCGATGACGTTCAACTCTGCAGTATGTTAAAGTAAAGGCTCCAAACTTTGATACAGTTGTTGTTCCTAAAGGAGAAAATGGTTCAGAAGATATCATTATCTACAAAGTTATAGATGAGTCACATACAAGAAATGTAGAGTTGACAATGTTGGATCCTTGTGGTGATGATCCAATTCTTTACACTGTTAGTACCAATGACACATGGAGACATACTATGGATGATGGTCTGCATGTTGAAATGGTGTATGAAGATGAAAGTGGAAAGCTTACGTTGCAACATCCTTCACTTTCTGAAATAAAATCACAATTATCTTCAAGTGGGCCAGATGAAAATCATAAAAAATATTCCACTGTAATCATAAAGCGAGGGTTTTATATGGGATCTTGTTCATATGTGACTACCCTATTGACTCAAAATGGTCATTTTGTGAATATTGGTAGAAATAAATTAATTCAAATGGATGTGCTATTGGTGTGAAACACAAAACCGTTTGATTTCACTATAAAGGAAGGCATGTATGTCTGTATTTATTATGAAAAATTGCATGGAATGTCTAAAGATGAGTCATTGAAAATTCCATATCCTGTAGAAGTGTTGGATTGTTTACTAGATGTTTCACCTAGTGGAACATTTTTTGGGGTAAGAATATTTGAAAATCATGTAGATGTTTTTGGTAGAGGACACTATATTCCTGAAGGTGTGAATTTGCATCCATGTGAGGTGTTTTACACAAAACAAGCTATGTTGATATCAACTGAAATAATTGATGGTGAGTATACATGTGTATCTTTTAATATATGTCTTTCAACTAATATATGAAAATTTTATTTATAGTATCTAATGTTATATTATGTTGTGTTGTAGGCATTGTTGATGTTTTCTTTACTATGAGATCTATTAAAAGGTGGGGCACTAGCAATCGAAAAGGAGAATCCTTTTTTTGTCGTTTTATTGCTACGAATGATGATAAGGACACCAGTTTTCAACTTCTTGCAACAAAATGTGACAATGAAGTTGTGACTACTAGATTAGCTACCTCTACAGAATATGGAACACACAATGCATTCCCATCATATATTAGATTATTGTAGCCCAATCGAGTACATTGTCACAATATTCATCTTCTTTCCTACAAATGTTTCAATCACATAAGGTATCGAAACATTATACGCAGTGAATCTTATGTGGAAATTCCTTGTTCATATGAAAGTTTCATGGTTACTATGGAACTAATTGCAATGCATTATTTACCTCCCGGGATTGTAAAGAAGAATAATTCACTAGATTTTAGCATAGAAGGCTATGGGAATCTTAAGGAGGCATTTTTCTATACATGGCCAACCTTTCCTGATAGATATCATCCCACTTTAGGCTCAAGTGATCTGACTCAATCTCTTGGTAAATGGAGAGTGGGACAAAAATTTAGATTTCGCTATTTGTATAATAGCCTACAACCTCGTGTACAAGTACAATTTTCATGGGATTCACACCAATGGGATCCTACCCATCAGTGTTATGGATTAGGGATGAGGACTGGTGTACCCCATTTGGTTTTGTAAACATTTTTCCTTCCATTAATATATTTTTATATTGTTTGGTGTAATATGTATGGTGAATTATATTATTTAGTATATATGAATTATTTATTTCTTGCATTAAATTGTTTTTGGTATTTTACTGTTATGTTATAAATGGTTTTTCTTTTCCATGAAATTTTTCTTTATATATGAAATTTGAATGTTTGAAATGATAATATAAATTTTGCAGCCTGTGGGCTATTGAAAAGATGGTTCTACACTGTCTTTTTTCTATCCTAAAAGCTACTTATTTCAATCTTATATAATCATCAAATTAACATGCCATGTGAGTATCTACACTTACATAAAACATAGAGTAGAACTTGTTAAAGAAATGTAACTACAAAATATATTCTAAATGTATTTGTCTATTGTGTTATCGTATTCCTACTTTGGGAGATGTCATTGATGTAATTGATAATGTAAGAGTCATTAAAAGAGTCAATGTAAAACCCTAGCTGATTAGGTTGACATGGAAAGATCTAGAAATAATATTTTATTGTAAAGAGTATAGGTCAGCCCAGTTAGGTGAGTTAGAGCCAACCTAAGTAGTAAAAGGTCAAGTCAATCGTAAAGTATAAATAGGGTATTGAGTTTCTCATTTGAAACACTCACCTCACTCACTCAATGTCGCATAGGAGAGAGATAAGTTCATACAAGTGAAGGAGAGAAGTCATTTTGTCTTGGGGTTTTATCTTGTACTTGGTGAATTCTATATTGAGGAAGTTTTGCCGACGTTTTCTCCCTTATGGTTTCCCCGAGAGAAATTTTGTGTTCTTTGTGTTTGTTGTGCTTGTATTTCTTTCATTGATTATATTGTTTAATTTTATTATGCTAAACAAAGTGAAAAACTAACATGGTATTAGATCATGCATGAAAGAAAACATTGTGCAGCTGTTTCCTAGGGTTTCCATTTTCGGAAACTAGTCATCTTTGAATTTTCGCTATAAATAACTTTTGGCAAAGGTTCAGGATCTAAAACTTGGACAGGAAGAAGATGAAATATTCATGTACCTTTTTGCGAGTTTCAGCCTCAGATTCACTGTACTTTAGGATATATTATCCATGCAAATTAGGGTTCCAACCTCCTCCATAATTTAGTTTTTAAAAGGTGACCTAGGGAGAAATGCTATATCTCGTGCTAGGAAGATCCAAATAGAATTTCGTAAGATGTTCCATAAATTGCACGGACTTTAGTTTTGCGGGTATGATTTTCAGAACCAGAAGATGAAATAGTGACACATGTCAGTCCATACAAGTTTGCTATAGTGAAATAGTCCATAAACATGTCATATTGGGAAACTTAGCATAAGTTCCACTTGGTGAATGAAATATTTCTCTAACCTATGGGGTTGTATAGAGGACATATCAGACTATCACAGGTCGAATTTTCAGACCTTGAGGAGCAGAAATTTCAGATATACATCAGAATTAATACTCGACAAATATGCAGTAGAAATTGAAGAAACTAGGGCTTCTTATTCTATGAGCTCTGTCCACGGATCAACTTAAAAAGAGGGTGCATCTAAATCACCTCGCTAAAGTGCATATTTCTGTCAAAGCATATTTCAATTCCAAGAATTTTCATTTTTGGGTCCACCACTACATCCCAGAGAACTAGGGAATCAAGTTTTTGGAAGATCTTCTCACAGAATCAGAAAAATGAGTACATTGCTCAACTCGCCTTAAGGAGGTGCATCTTTTCATCCAATTAGTTTTCCAAAATTCTGAAGTTGGAAATTAGGGTTTCTCTGTCAAACCCTAGATCAAGGTAAAAGTATTTTTCAGAAGGACAACTTTTCTGGTAAGCCTTACATATAATCTATTTCCATTTGAGGTTCTCATTTTATCAAAATGACAAACAATACCAAGCTTGATGAGAAGCTTGAAGGAGTTGAGAAATTCAGGGTGTGGAAATATAGAGTCATGCTTATTCTTGAATAACATGACCTATAAGGCTTTATACAAGAGGGACTTACAGAACCAGAAGGAGATGAGGCCAAAGAAATACAAAAGAAGAATATGGTCAAAGCTAAGAGTATCATAGCTGATTCTATCAAAGATCACTTGACCCTCCAAGTATCATCTAAGAAGAATCCAAAAGAGATGTTCGATTCCTTGACCAAACTGTTTGAAGGAAAGAGTATCAATGGTAAGATGACCTTGAGAAATAAACTCAAGGGAGTGAAGATCCAGAAGTCTGAGACTATGCACTCATACTCCTCCACATTGTCCCAGATCAAACAACAATCAGAAGCTATTGGAGACATGGTAGAAGATGTTGCTGTTGTGATGACCATTATAAATGGTCTTCCTAGAGATTGGGAACCTTCTGTTCATGGAATATGTGCTAGGAAAAGATTGATCATGTTCAGGCAATTATGGGAAGAGTGTGTGCAAGAAGAAGAAAGGATAGCCGTAATAGAAGAGAAGTTAAATGTTGATGAAGATCAAGCTTTGGAAACCCATGCCAAAGGAAGGAACAAAAGGAAGAATCATGAACATTCTCATGACCAGTCTCCTAGAAGATCTCAAAGATTTAAAAGGAACAAAAGGATCAAGAAAGACTTCTCCTCCTTTGAGTGTTTTACTTGTCACAAGATGGGACACATTCAAGAAATTGTCCTCTCATAGCTGAACAATTCAAGAAGCATAATAAAATATTCCATTCCCATGTAGCTGAAGAAGATGAACATGATGAAGAAATGATAAACAGAGAAGATTCCTCCAATGATGAGGAATATGTGCTTTAATCCAAACCAAGAAGATAGAAGAACCTCTTATCTATCTCAACATTGGATAAGAATGGACGCAATTGTGATTAACATTGAGGAAGGGGGACTCTACAAAATTGAAGCGACATGCAGACTCACCCCTAATAGCTAGGACCATGAGTCCTTATGATTTGTAGCATAGAGGATTTGTTCATCATTATCGGTCATAAGAAATAAAGGAACAAGTCCTCAGAATCAGATGATGGAGTGGAGCACACTGTTAGATATTCTTCCAAGGAGACTAGGATCAAGAGAGATCCTACCAAACAAACAAGATAAGTATTTAATTGTTATTTTATGTATTGTCCAGTTGTGTAAATATTTATGTTCCTACATTTAGGATGTGTATTATGCATGTTAGATAGTTTTCATTGATGAACATAATACTAATAATATACATGTGATGGGTAAGTGGCCTATGGTGTTGTACAACATTCCATAGCTACTTATCTAGAATGAAACCTCTTTGATGACATATTGGGAGTAGTACACACTCTTTATAATGTTTTGGTAGTGTTAACACCTAAAAAATGCTCACTAGCTCATTCCCTTATTCACATGACCCATTTGTCCACTTTTTCACCATCTGAGCCTCTGAAACCAACAAAAGGTCACCAAAAGACCTGAGTACACCCCTTTTTCCATTAAAAAAGATTATTTTTCCTAAAAAAACATAAAAAAAACCCTCAAAAAGGGTCCAAATTCCCAAAAATATTAAAAAGGGAATAAAAATATTAATTTTATTCAAAAAAGGAAAAAGGAGGGAAAAGTACCTAAACCATGTTGGTCAATACCATTTGGTTTCCACAAAACCACGAATGGTATTCCCCACCACCAAAACCTATAAAAAGGTGGTAGGGGCTCCTCATTTCACATCCATCCATTATCTCATCGTCATGCTGCCGAAATCTCCCTTGAGCATTTTAGCCATTGTAAGCAACCTTGGAGAAGGAGACCTCTTGGAGCTTGGAGCTACTCATCTTGGGAGTTGCTCAACATCAACCTTCACCATTGAAGGTATTATCGCAAGCACTTGCTTGCCCCCCATTTTTCAATACAAATTCATTCTTTAATATTTTCTTGTTCTTGTTTTTTAAATGTTTGCACTATTTGCTTATATTCTTGCATAGATCCATGATTAGTTTTGTTTAGATTAGTTTCTTGTTTAATTCTATTGAAACTGCTGCTACTAGTTAGCAGGTGCCCATAGCACTAAGCCTGGTTGCAAAACTGGGCCAACAGTTTTTGGCGACTCCACTGGGGCGTCATCTGTCCATAGTTGTCGAGCTCGCTCCAGATGTGGGCAAGCGTGGGTATAGTGGCCATAGACACCGCAAATAGAACAAGGATGGTTTGTTCGTAAATTAGCGTTTTTGGCTTGCTTAGGTGGCCGATCAGGATTCTGATGAGCAGGCGCCGCGTTATTGTTTTGCGGAGGATGGGTAGGTTGTGGAGCTTGGTTATGGTTTTGGTTGTTTCCACGGTTACGTCCTCTTCCACGGTTTGGTTTCCCACCCTGGTTGTATCAACAACAACCCCAATGCACGGGCTGCGTCAAATTACAACATCGTAGATGACCTAGCTCAATATCCCGCAGCCATGTCTGCGTTAGAAGTCTTGAAAAAATATCCTACGCAGCGCAAGACTTTACTTTCCGCCATTGGGGCGATTGACCCAAATGATTCGAAATTGATGACCTTTGATTTGGACCAGTCCGAACCACGTCTGCCTTCCACCATAGCAGTCCAAGTTTCTGTTTCTATTCGGAATCTTGTCATCCATCGATGTATCATCGACGAGGGTGCCTCCACATGCGTCATGTCCACATTTGTTTGGCAAAATTTGGGATCCCCTACTCTCCAGCAATCCACCAGTGCATTGCGGGCCTACGACGGTCGGTCAGCTCAACCTCAAGGTTTACTACCCAAGGTCCCCGTCCAATTAGGTGGGAAAACTGTGCTCATTGACATAGAGGTCATTAATGCCCAGCTCGATTATAACCTTTTACTTGGCCGCAGTTACATGTACGCCATGAAAGCGGTCGCCTCCTCCGTTTTTCGCACCATGATGTTCCTCCACGAGGGACGCGTGGTCAAAATTGACCAACTCACCTACTATGATCACAATGCCCCCGCAGCACCCGAAAATGTTCTTCCCATGATTGAACAACCCGCTTCTAGTGCAACTACCTCCTTTGTGTCTTCTGTGGGACCCGAACTTTACTCAGATACACCAATGACCTCTACATTCCAGGCCATTCCACCACCATCACCAGAGACCCATGTCGCAAACCTCTGTACTCTTTCACAGAATACACAAACACCCGGTAGTCAACCACCATTGGTCCCTAGTCACATCGGTGTTACACCCATCCACACCATCCCCTTTCTATTTCCTCCTTCAGGTGTAGTAAGCGCCCCGATTATGGCTACCCTTAGTCTACCCGGGTTAACATTGGGATTACCCGTGTGGTATATTTCACCTCCCATTCCCCCACCAACACCAAATGTCATCCTCCAACCGGTACAACCTATTGTTACCACTACTCAACCTCCTCCTGGTGTCACAATCCCTTCGTCGTCGACGAAACCTCCTCCTGGTCTCAATATCCCTTCATCGTGAACGAATCCTCCTCCTCTTGCCAAGCCAACTGGGGGCAGAGGTCCACAACCATATACTGCTATACCACCTCCTAAGGCAGTTAAACCACCTCCTGTATTTTGAGCTCCTCCTAAATTCTCATTGTGCGATGAGATAGGCCATCCCACTCATCAATTCCCACAGTTACCGGCACTCCAGGAACATATGAATATGTTGGACGACGACACCAGCATCCCAGTAGTTAGACTAGAGCCACCACCTCAGCCTCGCGACAGATCACTGCGCACCAACCATCCTTGTGCCATATGCATTTTTTACGGCCACTACTCTCACCATTGTCCTGATCTCCCCGACTATAGAGCAGCATTGTACGAGTTGAACAACATCGATTTAGAGATATCTCCTCCCCTCATCGAGGAAATCTACCCCCCGCCATCATCCTCGTTGGAAGAAGTCAATACAATCTATATGATTTCAACAACTTTCAAACCAGAACCCCTTGATTTATGGTCTGACTACTTCAATACTGATGAGCAAATTTTAGAGACGCTCACTGCACCCGACTACCCTTGGGATGATATGCATCATCACTCGTATTTCCTCCCAGAAACATCTACATCCACCGCATCCAACCAGCTATCGGTCGAATCAAAATATTTCATACCCACCAAGGTCGATTGGTTAAAAGACCCCATCCCAGCACCCGATGCCTTTGAAGAAGGGAACATGTCCAACATTTCCCCCATTATACAAATCGATATTTCCACAACACCAGGGAAACCTGAGCTCATCTCGTTGGGCGCATCTTGCACCCAAGTAGAAACTCAGGCGTACAAAAAGCTCTTTCAAGAGTTCCGTGATGTCTTTGCCTGGTCCTATACCGAGATGCCTGGTCTCGACCCCTCCATTATAGAGCACCACATTGATACATGGCCTGAGGTACCCCCTGTTCGTCAGAAACAGCGACCCATTCACCCTTCCAAGCTCCCAGCTGTTAAAGCTGAGGTCGAGAAACTTCGCAAAGCAGGATTCATTTACCCTATTCCGTACACCACCTGGGTGTCGAACCCCGTTCCTATCAACAAAAAGCAAGGCACCCTTAGAGTATGCACTGACTTCCGTGATTTAAACCACGCTTGTCCAAAAGACAATTTCCCCACGCCATTCATTGACCAACTCATTGATGAGTGTGCGAGCCATGAAGTCCTATCCTTCATGGACGGGTTTTCCGGATATAACCAGATTCACATCCGCAAGGAGGATCAGTACAAGACTGCCTTCACCACCCCATGGGGCACCTTTTCCTATCGCGTCATGCCATTTGGCCTTAAAAATGCTGGTGCCACTTTCCAGTGGGCCATGACCTATTGCTTTCACGACTTGGTCCATATCCTGCGAGTCTACCTTGATGACCTCACAGCTCGTTCCCGAAAACGATCAGACCACCTTAACGACCTCCGGCAAGTTTTCCTGCGTTGCCGCAAATATAAAATCCGCTTGAACCCACACAAGTGTGTCTTTTGCGTCCCGGAAGGCCGCTTGTTGGGTTTCATTGTTTCCCAAGACGGAATCACCGTCAATCCCCTGAAATTCAAATCCATCTTAGAACTTCCGCCTCCTCGCACGCTTCGGCAGCTCCAAAGTCTACAGGGGCGGTCCAATTTCCTTAGGCGCTTCGTTCCTGACTATGCCACCAAAGTCCACGGGTTCTTACGCTTACTTCATACCCACATACCCTTTGTTTGGGATGAGCAAGAAGACACGGCATTCGAAGCCCTCAAGAAATCTCTCACAAAAGCCCCCTTGATATCCCCACCGGATTTCTCTCAAGACTTCACCCTTTATGTCTCGGCATCTGAATATGCTGTGTCCGGAGTTTTGGTCCAAGAAGATGCCTCCCACCAAGAGCATGTGATTTATTACGTCAGCCAGACCTTGTCTGGCCCACCTCTGCGTTACCCATACGAGGAAAGATTAGCCCTAGCTGTAGTTTTTTCCGTGCAAAAATTGCGACACTACATTCTACTCAGTCATACCACAGTCATGGCCGACTCCAACCCTATGGTCTATCTCCTAACCCGGCGGCTCCTACAAGGTCGTGTTGCTAAATGGGTCATTATCCTCCAGGAATATGACCTCACTTTCAGAACTCCCAAGAGCACTAAAGCCCTCGCGCTTGCTCACCTCATCACTGACCTCCCATCCTCTTCGACATCACCCGTTATCCAAATGGACTTGATTGACGAGCAAATCTTCATCATTTCGTCTGACGACCCTTGGTACGGAGACATTTTGACTTACCTTCGTACGCAAAAATTTTGACCACACATCGATCGTGACAGACGCCGTCGCATACGACACCACGCCCCCCGATACCTCTTGTTAGGGGACGTACTTTACCGATGCGGCGTTGATACCATCCTACACCGATGCCTATCCCATAGTGAGGCAGAACAAGTCCTCAATGATTGTCATAGCGATGCTTGTGGAGGCCATTTCTCCGGCATGGCCACCGCCCAGAAGATCATTCGGGCAGGTTATTTTTGGCCATCGTTGTTTACTGATTGCATCACTGCAGTCAAGCATTGCCAGAACTGCCAACTCTTTGCCCCCAAAGCAAGAACCCCCCCCCCGCCCCCCTTCATCCAGTCATCACTGTTGGACCATTCTGCAAATGGGCCATCGACTTCCTCGACTGCAACCCCACGTCAGTCGGCGGTCACAAACACATCGTTGTGGCCGTAGATTATTTCACCAAGTGGGCAGAAGCCATGCCGACCTATAATTGCAAAGCCGACACTGCAGCGCGGTTTTTCTTCAACCATGTTGTTGCTCGTTTCGAAGTGCCGAAGCAACTAGTCTCTGACCACGGCTCTCACTTCGAAGATGCTGTCTGGAAAGAATTATCAACCATGTTGAAATTTGAACACCATTTCTCTTCCGCTTACTATCCCCAAGGAAACGGCCAAGTCGAAGCTATCAATAAAATTTTGAAGACCATTCTCCAACGTACTGTAGACAAGCACAAATCCAATTGGCACCACATGCTTTTCCCGGCACTATGGGCCTACCACACCTCAACCAAAACCGCCACTGGTTTTACCCCTTTCCATTTAGTTCACGGTGTCGAATCCGTCCTCCCTATTGAGTGCCAGATCCCATCCTTACATATCACCGTTGAACTCCTACCGGACACTTCCCCGATCGAGCAATGTTTACTACTCCTAGAGCAGGCCGATGAAGATCGGCGCACAGCCATTCAAAACATGGAAGCAGCTAAACAACGATCGAAACTAAGTTACGACAAACACGTCCACCCAAGAACCTTTTCTGAGGGAGACCTTGTCCTCGCTTACGATCAAGCTCATGATAAAACCAGAAAGGGAAAGTTCGTGTCTATGTGGCAAGGCCCCTACATCATACACACCTGCCTCGGGTAGGGGGCATACATTCTGACCGATTCAGAAGGCAATCCCCTACGCAACCCACGCAACGGGTTGTACCTTAAACGATTTTACCCATAGAAAATCTGATGGACACCATCGTCCATTTTAGTATAGGCATACTTTCTTTGTTCACAAAAAATTCAAAAAACCTAAATATTTGTTTTTCTCTGCATGACCACAGATGGAGCCTCTTCCACTCTGCCATGTCGGTTTCGCTGATGGTGCAAGCCGTTGGTCTCCTAATCTCGCCTCCGCAGCTTGGGTAATATACTCCCCTTCACATGAGTTAATTCACATTGACGGAGTATGTTTAGGTGCCGCCACCAATAATCAAGCTGAATACGATGCCGTGACCGGTCTCCTGGCCGCAGCTCTCCAAATGAGCATCCGTCACCTCAATGTTTTCTTGGACTCACAGCTCCTACTTTCCCAGCTCAACAATGATTACCAGGTACGGGATCCCTGTCTTTTCAGAAAATTCCTCTGCACTAAACAAATGGTTAGACAGTTTGCATCCATTTCATTCACACATGTCCCAAGACACCTCAACAGTGTAGCAGACAATATGGCCAACAATGTCCTCGACTGGCACACCAATCACATCATGTCATATCCATAAACAAAATGCATCCACGCTCAGAACATGTGCCTCCACGGGCATATCCATAAACAAAATGCATCCACGTGCATAACATGTGCCTCCATGGGCATATCCATAAACAAAATACATCCACGTGCATAACATGTGCCTCCACGGGCATAAAACAAATAACCAAATAATGCATCCACGTGCATAACATGTGCCTCCATGGGCATACATAAATAAACAAACATACTGCATCCACGTGCATAACATGTGCCTCCACGGGCATATACAAAAGACAAATGTGCATCCACGTGCATAGACGACAATATATACACACATATATATAAACCATGATAGTCAATATGTCATAGGTGCCCTCAGCACTTGATATACAAAAATACATCTGTCATACAAAAATGCTTCCCCATATGCTCATCAGCATTTGGGGGCAGATACAATATCATCTACTCAGCAGGATCCCTAGGCTCCTCCGAATCCTCCTCTACTGGCTCCGCCGGGTCAGGACGAGCCCGAACTCTCCGCTCTACCGGCCCCGCTGGGTCATCTCGTAGACGGATCCTCATCTGAGCCGGCTCTGCAGGGACATCCCGAGCACCACCCCTGTGCCCTGCCACAAACACCGCCGTCCTCAACAAGAGTGACCGCCACTCAGGCGGCGCACCGAATCAACCCTCCAAAATATCCCGATCCAGGTCTCTCCAACCATCCTCGGGGAGTCCAGCTAGGATCCTGGCAAAGGTCTGTCTGACACCCTCTATGGCGTCATCGCGAGGGCCAACCCCTCACCCACGAGCCGCAAATCCTCCACCACGCGGAGGGGGTACCGCTGCAGGTGGATGGGCGACCAGCATCGCCCGCCCCTGACGAGCCACATAGTCAGGTGGTGGCACTGGACCCACATCTGCACAAAGCAAGTAAACCATCACATACTATACAACTATAATCATCAATGATAAACCAAACAACATATGATATAATATCAAATAAAACACAAAACATACCATCTAAACTCCAGGCTTGTCCTGGGGCACGAGGCATCTCTAGGTCACCTCGATAGTCCATGCCGGCATAGGGGTAGTCCTCAATAACCAGGGGCATCTGCTCCCACTGCTGATAAAAATCCTCCATGAAGAAGCCGCGGACACCACCGCCACCACGAGGCATCATCTGCCCCCATCTCATCATACGAGGCTCACTCACGAGACCAGCATGAATGGGTACCCGTGGCCGCAAGGTCGGCACTCGCTCGAAGAAAAAAACCATAAAAATGAAGCATAACAAAACTCACCTCCCTCTCGAATGGCCTTGTCCAGATCTCTCCGGACACCCGCCAGAAACATCTGCCCCCAGGCATAATATGTCCCCCGAAGAACGGAGTCCACCATCATCGTCTGTCCCCCAGACATACGATGTGGCGCAGCCGCACCCAATATCTGTAGAACACATGCCCCAACAGCTCGGATATCCCACTCACGTAGGGATCGCAGACTAATAGAGCTGTTCTGCAAAACAGCATCATCAACACAGAAAGTCTGTAATAGGTCCTCCATATCTACACCTGGAGGGATCCTCGGTAAGAGATCGCCCACCTCACCCAAACGAGGCAACCCAATCAAAAAATAGACATCCGTGAGAGTGATCTCTAACCTCTCACCCCCAATGATAAATGCACCCTCCGCCGGCACCCACCAACGCACAAGCTTGTTCAGGAGCCGTCTCACTGAACGAATAGGTGGGATCTGAGCGAACTTCAAAAGTCCGCTCATAGCCAGAGTCTGTCTCACCCCCGGATCAGTCTCAATCCTCGCCATAAGATCATCATCGATCTCCCGCTCCCGCCACGAGGATAATGGTCTCCTCAACATCCTGCCAGAAAACAGAAGAAGTTTTTAGCCCCAGCATAAAATTTCTTGAAAAAATCCCATCGCGGCTTTTCCACAAAAAGCCACTATGCCCATCGCGGCTTTTCCACCAAAAGCCGCGATGGCCATCCCGAGATCCATGCAAAAACCCGCGATGAACATCGCGGATTTTGGCCAGACAGTCGCGATGAACATCGTGACTATCCCCCATGAACTCGCGATGAACATCGTGGGTTCCAACCTCACAGTCGCGATGAACATCGCGACTGTCAGCCTGAAACCCGCGCGGCTCATCGCGGGAACAGACCCAAAACCCGCGATATTCCACGTTGGAGAGTCAACATGGAATTTCGCGGCCTTCGGGGGCCCGCCGCCAAACAAAAAAGACATAATTGACAAGGCTAAGGCAAATAGAGTTACCTGCAACTCGCTGAATCGAAAACCAACGGTCAAATCTCCCAGAAATCAAGAAATAGCTCTGACAGCTCTATCAAACTCGCACGTAACAATGACAAGTCATTTGGGCCCCACGCCCTATTTATAGAAATTCCACCAATTTTCAAACAACCATTGCGGGATCATACGAAGTCCATTTCTCAAACCGTTGGTACCGTTGGAATCAGCACAGTGAGAACTTCATGCAGGTTCCTTCCTTTTCCCATTTTCACGGGGTCCATTTTTTGACCATTTTTTGGCCTCTCTCGTGGCCTCGATTTGCGTGCCACATCGGCCGTTCTCCGTTTTGGATGTGCCATATATCACCGGATTCAATTTTCCGCGCTCGTGATGATGCTTGAGATCATTTCTCACTGTCACGTCCCAATTTTCAGGGCATTTTTTCATACCCCCACGTCGCCTCAGTTTGCGTGCCACATCAACCGTTCTCCGTTTCCGACATGCCTTATATCGCCGGATTCAGTTTTCCGCGCTCGTGATGATGCTTGAGATCATTTCTCGCTCTCACCTTTAGATTTTTTGGGCATTTCTTCCATGCCCCCTCATCACCTCGGTTTGCGTGCCACATCGGTCGTTCTCCGTTTTCGACATGCCTTATATCGCCGGATTCAGTTTTCCGCGCTCGTGATGATGCTTGAGATCATTTCTCGCTCTCACCTTTAGATTTTTTGGGCATTTCTTCCATGCCCCCTCGTCACCTCGGTTTGCGTGCCACATCGGCCGTTCTCCGTTTTCGACATGCCTTATATCGTCGGATTCAGTTTTTCGCGCTCGTGATGATGCTTGAGATCATTTATCGCTCTCACCTTTAGATTTTTTGGGCATTTTTTTCATGCCCCTCACATAACCTCGGTTTGCGTGCCACATCGGCCATTCTCCGTTTTCGACAATCCTTATGTCACCAGAACCAGTTTTCCGCACTGATGACGATGCTTGAGACCTTTTCTCGCCCTCATCAATCCATGTTTGTTCGGTATAATTTTACCCCTTTTTCGGGCCGAGCAACCCCTTTTACGAAAAAGGCACTTAGGGAGTTTATGTTAAGCTCTTTTCTGACTCCTACAAATAATGAAAAGATTGCCGAGCAACCTTGTTTCCTTTCATGCTTGTTAAACGTATCTGAAAGTGCGTCTACCTGGTATAAGTTTACCCCTTTTCCGGACCTTGTAGACTAATTACGAAAAAGGTATACTCTAGTCACATCGGCTAGAAGAGTTCTCCATCCGCATCATTTTATGCTTTTTCGGGCCTTGGAGACTAAACTTACGAAAAAGAAACACCAATAGAGTCCACAGACCATTTTCAAACTCTCTAAACATGAAAGCAACCATGAGCATGAGCCGTCCTGGGCTCACAAAATCCACAGGACCGCACCATTTCAGAGCACACTTCTATCCCTTCTTGGAGCTCATTAAAACTACGAAGAAGGAATCAATGGTGCCTCTTGGCGCCACAACAGATCACATCTACTCATTAGGCAGCTTCCCCATTTTGGTCGCCTTTGTTCAGAGCATTCTGCAATATGTCAACTTGATAATTCCCCGACGGCACCTATCAGCTCGTCCTCCCCCCCAGATTCAATATATACCATTCAGTCAAAGCAATGATCCCCACAACTACAAGTCAGTTCCCTACGCTGCCAGGTCAACCATTTCATCATGCTGTGAACAAAGGAAGTTTGAGTCTACCCAGTTTTTGACCCAGTTATTTCCCATTCCCACAAGTATGTTAGTCCTACCATCAGTACTACAACACTTCAGTTTTACACCTCGTGCTCCTATCAAGGAAACATCATTGCCTTGTTAGTTGCTGGTCTCCCTCTGTCGACGACAACCACATTGATTCCAGAGGATCGACCTAGAGTCCCTGTGTCTTGGACTCATCACCATTTATGATGAGTGCCTACGAATCATTTCGAGAGGAATCTTCAGTGCCTCTCCAAATGGTTGTTTCTCACATGCTCGACTTCAACACCTTGATCGCATCGTTGAGACTCGCACAGGGTATTCGTCCGTTCCACTTATTAGTCGAAGACCCCGGATACATCCTGACTCCTCGACATTTGAGAGTATTCCTATGGATAACACCAGTTGCACTTTTTCTATAGATATCCGGGTTGCGCATGGCGACAGTATTCAGATGTACCCCAGTTTCATACTCCCTTGAGTATATAGTTACATTATTTCTCAGAGATGACTCATAGTCTTTGAATCCCTACAGATGTTAGACACCTTCAGTTTCAGCAGTTCCTCAGTTATTCCAGTGTATCAGTTATTGAGATCAGTTATGATCAAGAGTATATCCCAAAATAATGTCCCCCCTGGACCATTATGATGTACCAGTAGATTCTTTATGTATTAGATCCCCCTTCTTGGGACTAATTGTTATGTATATGTCTTGATATGAGCATGGGAATGCCCGCCTCGTCCATTATCAGAGATTATACCTCATTCATATTGAGGCCATGTAACATTTTTTGTTTTTGCAGCTTCCAAGGGCCGTGGCTCCAATCTCCAACCAGTCTCTTCTCTCCCCTAAACCCCAGAAAAAAGACAAAAGAACTATGATGTCTATCGGCCATACGATGAGCTCCTGCCCTCACACATCAGGGGGCAATCTGTTAACACCTAAAAAATGTTCACTAGCTCATTCCCTTATTCACATGACCCATTTGTCCACTTTTTCACCATCTGAGCCTCTGAAACCAACAAAAGGTCACCAAAAGACCTGAGTACACCCCTTTTTCCATTAAAAAATATTATTTTTCCTAAAAAAACATAAAAAGCCCTCAAAAAGGGTCCAAATTCCCAAAAATATTAAAAAGGGAATAAAAATATTAATTTTATTCAAAAAAGGAAAAAGGAGGGAAAAGTACCTAAACCATGTTGGTCAATACCATTTGGTTTCCACAAAACCACGAATGGTATTCCCCACCACCAAAACCTATAAAAAGGTGGTAGGGGCTCCTCATTTCACATCCATCCATTATCTCATCCTCATGCTGCCGAAATCTCCCTTGAGCATTTTAGCCATTGTAAGCAACCTTGGAGAAGGAGACCTCTTGGAGCTTGGAGCTACTCATCTTGGGAGTTGCTCAACATCAACCTTCACCATTGAAGGTATTATCGCAAGCACTTGATTGCCCCCCATTTTTCAATACAAATTCATTCTTTAATATTTTCTTGTTCTTGTTTTTTAAATGTTTGCACTATTTGCTTATATTCTTGCATAGATCCATGATTAGTTTTGTTTAGATTAGTTTCTTGTTTAATTCTATTGAAACTGCTGCTACTAGTTAGCAGGTGCCCATAGCACTAAGCCTGGTTGCAAAACCGGGCCAACAGGTAGAGATGGAAGGCATCTAGAGAGTTACCATATGAATACGGGATATGGATGATGTCATGTCCCCTCAACAGTGAACATTGGATCAAGATCCTAACCCAACCAATCCCTTGTGCTGAGGAGACAGCTTCAGTATCATGGGGTTAATTTTGTATTCCAGGCATTTAATTCATTAGGAGTGTGCATTTAATTTTATCCAAAGTTTATTATGCATTTGGAATATTTAATTTTGATGCATTTAATATTTTTATGATGAATAAATGAGGATAATTCTTCACTAGGGCACTTTAGTGGATAAGGTTGACTTAGAGGATACCTAAGGAATAAGTTAAGGAGAAATCACATAAATCTAGAAAATCAGGAAAAATGAAAGAAAGATGGAGCAAATCATAAAAGCAGCAAAAACTCAGGAAAAACAACATAAAGTAGAAAGTAGCACAAAATCAGAAAGCAAGATAAATCATAAAAGAAGGAAAGTTCAAAAATTCCATAAAAAGCAGAAAAAGCTAAAGCAGAAAGTGGGAAAGAAAACAGAAAAGGAAAAAGGAGGAAAGCAAAGCAAAAAGGAAAAGGTAGGAAAGCTAGCTTTCCTTATCCACTCAAGGAGGGTGCATTAGATAAGGATACTTTCTCCTCAAGTCACTCACTCTCTAAAAATGAAACAATGCACACCACATTCACATCTTTTGTCAGTTTGATGTTTGGATTGAGAACAATTGTGCCTTAGAGACTTGGGAGATGTACCCCTAGTCGAAGCTGAGAGATATACCCCTGCTTCTTCTGAGATGATGATGGTATTAATACATTATAACTAAGTTTATTTTCAAGTACTATAGCTGATCAAGTCGAATTATTATTTCAGAAGAAGCATTATTCATTTCATGGTTCGAATCTCCAAGCTTCCTATGGATTTCTAGAGCTCGATTATTGTGTAGAAGAGGAGAGGTGTTTCTATAATGTTTTGAGAGGAATATTGTCCCATATATGATTGAATTACATTCAATTTAAAGTTCTGATATCATTCATGTCAATTAAAATTACAGAATTCTGAATTATTCTCATATTTCTCCACCCTCTCTAGATTTGCATAGAAATTGACTAGTTTTAAGACTATCTTGAATGAATGAATGAGTAGATGTCCAAATGAGTTTCTTTCTGATCCTTATTTTAATTACCATTTTATATGAACCGATCCATTTCTTATTTGAATAATTCATGAGCCTTCTCTACATGTTTGGGAGTTCCTAAATTTTATTAGTTGTGTAGTCCTGAAATGCAATTTTGCTTGTATCTTTGTAAATCTTTCTCAGAAATTCCTTAAAATTGCTAGAGGGACCTATGACTATGTATTGAATGATATTTCATTTTATTTAGCCTCATTAAGTCAGAAAAATTCATCCATAGCTTCCAGTAAAATTTTAGAGTCATACTAGTCTGCATATGTTGGGGTGCCCAGGAGCATTGGAGTAGATTTCATCTAGGTTGATATTGAAACATAACTGGTTCTAGTACTTTTTTCAGAGGTATTAAAATATATAAGAACCTTCCTTCCATACATAGCTTTTGATCTTGTCCACCCTCAATCAAACTAGCTCCTAGAAACATTGTTTTGATTGATTCTTTGAGGAATTGAGTTTTTGTATCACTAATCATAGTTGGTACATTACAATGGTATTAGAGCATGGTCCTACGAACCTGCTCTTAACATATTTCTATGATTTCAAGAATATACATAGATTCAAGAAGAATGCTACTTTTTCAGAGGAGGAAGAGGGAGAAGAGATAAATTCTACTGAAGGGAAGTTGCAAGGAGAATCAGACATGTCTCACAATGAAAACAAATAGGAGTTAAAACTCTGTGTTCAATGCATGATGAGTGGGTTGAAAGAAATTTCCCTCAATATTGTTCAGTCTGGAAAAGAGACTAGAGAGTTCTTATCTTAGCAGCTAGGAAGCAAGAATGGAGAGGGGAGCAGCAATGGTACGCCACATGGCGAAAGGAGGGTGAGTGGTGGCCATGTTTTCTCAAAGACTGGGCCTCACAATATCCATGATGAATTCAAGATGGAATAACAATCTCAATCCAGGCCTACTATACCCAAGTTTACTGAAGATCCAAGAGAGGAACTTGACATTTGAAATGGAGGTCTTGCTTCATGGGAGGTCAAATATGTTGAGTACCTTACATTGAATAAGGAGTGCATAAGTGGTTTACCAGTCAAATACTTTTGTGATCTGAAATACAAGACCAACCCAAGAGGAGGCCTCTGGATGCACAACCAAAACTATGAGCTAAGAAATAATATTGGTAATATTTCTTTACCTTATTTTGATGGTTCATATAAATGTATTGCTAACTCTTGGATTCAAAAGCTTGACACATATTTTCAGTTGAATCCTATGGTTGAAAGAGATGCCATCAAGATTGCTACTCTACACTTAGATATGGAAGAAAACGACTGGTGGTTTCATGGCCTAAAAATGCTTGGGCATGATCAAGTGACCACTTATGAAGAGTTCAGAATAAGGTTTGTTGAAATATTCGAAAGAAGAGATCCTGAGATCACCTTCATAGAGCTAGCACATGTGAAGAAAACTAGAACTCCTGAAGCTTACATATCTGAGTTTCAAAAACTAGCTATGATGGTTTTTGATATTTCAGAAGCTAAATTGATATTGTTATTCATTGAAGGGTTATCATAACCTTTGAGAGGTTTGGTGAAGGATTACAGACCTTCTACCTTGCAATATGCACTAAGTCAAACCAGAGACTTGCAAGACTCTATTCCAAGGACCATATTTTCTCCTAGGACTGTTGGCCCTACTGAGTTCAAGAATCAAAGGCCACCCATGAAGATTCCTTCTGGAAATTTCAAGAAGGATAACTATGCTAAGGATCGATATGAATTGAGGAGAAGGAAGTTGTGCTTCACCTGTCAGGATCCATGGGTTCTGGGACATATATGTGTTAAAGGAAAGACACACTACATTGAATTTTGCTCAAAGAGAGGAGCTGAGGAAGAAGAAGAAGAGGCCCCAGTAGATGCAGAAGTGGCCTATGAGACTGCAGAAGAAGAACCTCCTCTCGAGGTGAGAAATATTGCAGTAATCTCAGGAGTGCCTTGCTTCCATACACTCAAATTTAAAGGAGTGTTTCAAGGACAATCAGTCACTGTGTTAGTGGATAGAGGAGCAACACATAAATTCATTGATTCAACTTTGGTTGAAAGGAGGAAACTACATACTGAAAAATTTGGAGGCTTCACTGTTATCATTCCAGGTAATCATTCTATGAACTGTTGTAGATGGATTCCTAAATTGAAGATTTATGTAGGAGAAAATACCATTACAGATAGTGTTTATGTTGTGGATATGACTGATACCAACATGGTTTTGGGAGTACATGGAGATATTGAATGGTATGCAGAATGCCTAATCACCATAAAGGGAAACTCATTTTAAGTATCCCATTATCCTGAAGACATTCAAAAATTTCTCTAGAAGCATAAGAAGCTATTTGGGGACCTTCCTCATGGTAGGCCACCTAATAGATGAGTGGATCATAGGATTGAGTTGGAGATAGGAACATCACCTATGAAGGTGCACCCATATAGGCACCCAAAAATATTCAAGGATGAGATAGATCGAACCATCAAGGAACTGCTTGACTTGGGAATCATTAGACCGAGTTCAACTCCTTTTTCCTCATCAGTAGCACTTGTGAAGAAGAAAGATGGTACCATGATGATGTGCATAGATTACAGAGATCTCAGTAAGAAGACTATCAAGAACATATATCCTATTCCAAGGATTGATGAGCTTATGGATGAGCTCCATGGGACCAAGTAATTTTCAAAGATTGAACTTCAATCTGGCTACCATCAAATCAACATGAAAGAATAAGATATCTAGAAGACATCCTTCCAGTGTCACCATGGACACTTTGAGTTTCTGGTTATTCCTTTTGGCCTAACCAATGCATCTACAACTTTTCAATCTTGCATGAATATAGTGTTTAGCAGGAAGCTCTGTAAGTTTGTACTTGTTTTCTTTGATGATATGTTGATCTATAGTAGGACTTGGGTGTTAAATTTTCAGAATTTACTTCAATATGATCTAGGATCTTAACTGAGAGAATAACATGTACAGCATATCTACAGCATATCAATCATGGAGACAATAATGCAAGCACACAAGAGACACAAAGATTTACTTGGGGAAAACCATAAAGGTGAAAAACCCCAATAACTTCCTCAGAGATAGATAGAGCAATGATACAACCCAACCATAAGAGATAGACATATCCTAGCAGCAGATCCTCCTCCTCCATAAGTGCGCCACTCCTCCTTGAGTGCATGAGTGAGAAGTGAGTGAGTAAATAGAGTGCCTCCTGCACTCTATTTATACTTGACTTGACTTGCCTTTTACATAAATCATGTAGGCTCGAACTTAACCACATAACATAATGTTGATTGGGCCGAACCCCAATAGGGTGGTCTAATAACCCTTCGACCCACATGGCCGACCCCCAATAGGGTGGTCTAATAACCCTTTTGACCCACATGACTTATACAGGGCCGACCCCAACAAGGTGGTCTAATAACCCATCAAGTATAAGTTACGACATTTACAATATAAATGATGACACTTCCGTATAGAGGAATAATACCATCTCTATAGGAGTACATATAACATACATATATGAAATACATTCTGAAGTTACATATACATCAACACTCCCTCTTAACTAGGAAGGTATTTCTCAACATAGGTCTTCCAGCACAAGTCTTCTTCTCTGGATCATCGTCACTGGATAATCGTCATCGAGACATCATCATCGTCACTGCTGTTGCTATCTCAATCAATCTCTGAATCTACTCGTCATAGGAAGTTCTACAGAGCCAGTCCTTTTTCATACTGGATGTAGGCCACCACCTGCAGGTCTTCGTCATCACTGGCCATATTGTGGAATCTTCAGGACTTATTACGTGCGTCACAAAACCTTAAAAGAGTCTCTTGACTAGCAAGAACTCTAAAGAGCATCTGAGGCCTTTTTCATCCTATCCAGATCTCTAGAACTTATTACATGTGACCCCACCACAAAACCTCGCAAGAGCATCCCAGGCTGTTACGAGCACATAGCTCTACCTATAGGATCTCCCAGGGCACGAACTACATGTGGTCATGGCAAAACCTCGCAAGAGCATCCCAGGACTGATTACGGGCACACAGCCCAACCTATTGGATCTCCCAGGGAACCAAATTATATGCCATAGGACAAAAACTCGAAAGAGCATCTGCCAAATATCCCAGGGCACCGAATTACATGCCATAGGCAAAACCTCGAAAGACTATCTGCAGATCTCCCAGGGCACTGAATTATATGTCCTCCCAGAGCAAAACCTCGAAAGAGCATTTTCCAAATATCCCAGGGCACCGAATTACATGCCATAGGCAAAACCTTGAAAGACTATCTGCAAATCTCCAGGGCACCGAATTACATGCTCATCTGCACAACTTGATCCACGACCATAGAGTATCAACCTGATACTCACCATACATCATTCTGATGTACACATGATCATCCTGATCATCATCACTGCAACATCCTGCTGCATGTCATCTGGAGCAACATCCTGAAGCTCGTCATCCATGATCATCCTAATCATACAATGCATCTACCTGATGCATACCTAGTATCTACCTGATACATATCATCATACATGATCCACCTGATCATACAATGTATCCACCTGATACAAATACAAATACATGATCCACCTGATCATACAATGTATCCACCTGATACATATACAGATACATGGTCCAAGCATCCAACATGATGCATATACAAAAATACATACACATGATCCATCTGATCATATCCAGCATCCAACATGATGCGTACATACATACATAAAAATGATCCAACTGATCATATCCAGTAGAAACTAGAACATCATCCTAATGCTCATCATCCAGCGCTTACATCCACAACCATGTGAAGGATCCTCCTTCCAACATGCTTGGAATGGCTTCAGCAGATGTGTCCATCACTTCTTCCTCGAAGTGTCCTCAATCTGAATAACGCCAAGCCTCTCTCTGAAGTACTCGAACTTCACCCTATCTAGTGGCTTCATCAGCACATCTGCAATCTGCTCGTCCGTCGCAACATACAGGAGCTTCACAGCTCCTCTCTGCACCATATCCCTGATATAGTGATATTTGATCTCTATGTGTTTCGACCTGTCATGAAACACTGGGTTCTCGGATAGCTTCACACAACTCTGGTTATCACAAAAGATACCAGTAGCCTCCAACGGGAGATCAAATAACTCAGACAGTAGCTTCCGTAGCCATACTGCCTCACAACTAGCTAAACAGGCTGCAACATACTCTGCCTCAGCTGTACTAAGTGCTACGTAAGACTGCTTCCTGCTAAACCAAGAGATCACACCTGATCCCATACTAAAGCAGCACCCAGATGTGCTCTTCCTATTTGCAGCACTGCCAGCCCAATCTAAATCAACATAACCCTACAGGTTAAACTTTTGATTCACTTCATACTTGAGCCCATAATCCACTGTACCCTTCAGGTACCTCAGAACATGCTTTACAACAACTAGGTGAACACTCCTCGGATTTGTTAGGTACTGACTCAATGTGTTCACAGCAAAGCAAATGTCTGGTCTCATGTTTGTCAGGTACATCAAGGACCCAATCATCTGACGATACATAGAGACATCAACCGGCTCAGATGAAGCATTACATAGAAGCTTCAAATTCGATGCCATAGGTGTGGCCATGGCCTTGCAATCCATCATCCCAAATCTCTTCAGGATATCTACTGTGTACTTCACTTGACCAAGGAAGATCCCACCTACACTCTGCCACACCTCCATACCTAGGAAATAGTGCATCATTCCCAAATCTTTCATATCGAATTCAGCAGCAAACTTCCGCTGCGTGTCGGCAATCAATCTATCTTCACCTGTAACAAACAGGTTATCTGCATACAAAAGTAGTATCACTGGATTGCCTTCCTCAACCTTTTAGTAAAGGTTGGAATCCACTTTACTCTTGGTAAATCCCAAACTAGATAGAAAGTTGTCTATCCTACCATACCAAGTTCTGCACATATATGACTCCCTGTCATGTGTCTTAGAACCAAGTGGCTGCACCACATACACTTCTTCTTCAACTACACCATTCAAGAAAGCTGTCTTGAAATCCATCTGGTGTATCTTCTATCTCAACACTTTTATATTTCTCTATGCTGCCATCTGCAGCATGCTTGATCTAATAGTTCCATTTGGAAGTCACAACAGACTTCCCTTCATCTCTTGGGACCACACCCAAATATCATTCTTCATGATCGACGGATCATGGCATTCTTCCCATATCCTGGGAACTTCAATATCTTCAATAGATAATTTTGTTGCTAAACAAATGTTGTAGTTCTTCTTTTGTAGGAGATGGCATACGATCTTTCCTACACAACAAGTTAAATTTCATGATTAGAAAACATCTCATAGTTTTCAGAACAAATTCTTACACATAAAGAAATATGTCATACAGTCATGCAATTAAGTTAGCCAATGCTTCAATACAACATTTATCCATATCCTGTAACTTTCTAGATGCCTTCCAATCTCTACCAGAACATTGTTAAGAGTGTGCACAACTCCCAACATGTCAGCAAAGAGGTCTCATTCTAGATAAGTAGCAATGGAATGTTGTACAGTGCCATAGGCTACTTACCCATGCATATTAGTAGTATACTGTTCATCAATGCAAATATTCTAATATGCATAATACACAACCTAATTCTAGGAACATCAGTATATACATTATTGAACAGTATTATTTAAACAATAAAATATGCAAGTAATGACAATTCAAATACTTATCTTTGTTTGTTTGTTGGATGGACTCCCTCTGAATCTTAGCATCCTTGTAGAAACTGCTGCAGTGTGCTCCCTCTTGATCTTTGCTTCCTGGATTACCTGTCCTTGAACTTATATACATTCTCGATCCCTATGCATGCTTGTTAGTATCATCATTGTGTTATCCTCTAGGTCTCATACATAATTCATTAGTATAATCTTAATATTATCAAGACACAATAATCTCAAGCATGTATAGTCAGGATCAATTCAAACACAGATAATAAACATTAGTATTCAAGGTTTCAAGGAAGTCTTCTTTTATTCATGCATATTCTTATTTAATCATAGGACTCTTCTGGTTAGTTAAATCATCAATCAAGAGAAGAGATATAATATGCATAAAACCCGTGATTATTCAAAACTATACCTTCATGATTCTTCTGGTTAGTCCTATCATCAATTATGGGAAGAAACATAGTATGCATACAACCATGACTATTCAAACCTATGACTTCATGAATAATCATTATCAACAACACAACAGTATAAGATCCTAACACAAGGTAGGATTCTAGCTTGATATAGGAAAAACATACCTAGATTAGCATGCTAGCTAGTTATGTCTAACATACCCGCATAATGTCTTCTGGTTCTCTTCAGTGACTTGTGCTAGTAACCTGCATGTCTCATAAGTTAACCATTGTACAAACAAGTTATACATACCTCGAAAGTAGATCTTCTATGTGATCCATGATAATGGATGAATCTTTGTCCTCATGTCATCATGATCATATGTTCTTGAACCAGAACATGATTTGTCTTTCTTGGTGTACCTTTCATGTTAGTAGACAACATAAACCTCATACAACACCATAATGCATTAGTACAATCATAAGTGTCAACACCCTAATCAATGAATATTTTCTATCATGCATTCATAATTTTATTAAGGTGATATGACAAGTCTAAAATCAAGATTGTACTAACCGTAATAACATGAAGACAAACATACCATAAACTTAATCATGAACAAATCTCAAAACATACCTCGATGAGTCATACCTGTCGAGATCCCTTGTAATCTTCTTATGTAATGCCTTAGCCTCATCTCCCTCTGAAACAGGAACTTCTTCACTCATGTAGATGATCAATCCATCTTCTTCTAGGATTAACCCAATCCACTTGATTTGCAAGAACTGGACCTAGAGCTGGATATGGGTTTGTCAGAGAAACCCCAAAAATTCAAACTTTGAATTTCAAACTTCCGAAAGGAGAGAAATATGTGCCTTGATGAGCTGATCAAGCTGGTATATTCAGAATTTGAAAACTACAAAGTTTCACTCCTCAATTTTGCCTTTGAAACTTCTAGATTCACTGGACGTGACCCTGAACTGGGGTTGATGAAGCCCACTCTTCTACCCCATCAAAAGGTTTGATCCAAGGCTCTAAGCTTCTATTTTTATGAGGAGCTTCCAGCCGTGGTCACAGATTTTAAAAATTCCCATTTTTACAGAATCCCTAATTTTCCACTTTTCTGATCAAAGTCCCAAACTAGGGTCTGATCAAGCCCGACCTTCTTCCCAACCAAAAATTCTGATCTTGGTCTCTAAATTTCTATTTTGATGAGTAGCATCTAGCTGTGGTCTCCGATTACAAAAATTCCAACTTTCTCCGAAGCCCTAAATTTCGAAATCCATGAATGAAGGTACTCAAAAATAATTCTGTTTTGACAGAAATATGTACCTGCTTGTTTTTGGTGTAACTCTAAACTTTTTGATCCACAGGGTCTGAAACAGTTTCTCTGATAGAGAGTTATGCCAAGTTTCGCAACGTGACCTATTTATGGGATAATACAGGAGAGCGAACTTGTACGGCGTGCCACGTGTCACTGTTTCAACTTCGGCCTCTGAAACATTTTTTTGAGATATCCCAACCTGTTATCTTTCCATCCTGACAGGTCTGTCCTCAATTGGACTCTCTGAGAGAGATTTATGTCAAGTGTCGCAACGTGACCTGTTTATGGGATAATACAGGAGAGCGAACTTGTACGGCATGCCACATGTCACTAGTTCAACTTCGGCCTCTACAAAATTTTCCAGAGATAGTAAAGTATGTGTACTACCTATCACTTTTTACTAAATTTCATTTGGAGCTTCCTAGCCTAAGTTATGACCTTTTTCCCAAGGTCACCTGATTTTGACTCAGATCTGGCAGAAACCCTATATTGTACAGATCATAAATCACAAAGTACAACGAATTAGAGGTTGTGCTTTGGACACAAGGTACATGGGGATTTAATATTCGACATGTAAATATTTTAGATCCGAAAACTTTGCCAAAACGGATTTATAGCGAAAGTGCTACGATGACTGGTTTTTTCTATATCAAGCCCTAGCATCGTAATTGCAACAAGTGTCATACATGCCATATCATGCCTTCTTTCAGGCTAGCTCTAATACCATGTTAAATTTTCAGAATTTACTTCAATATGATCTAGGATCTTAACTGAGAGAACAACATGTACAGCATATCTACAGCATATCAATCATGGAGACAATAATGCAAGCACACAAGAGACACAAAGATTTACTTGGGGAAAACCATAAAGGTGAAAAACCCCAATAACTTCCTCAGAGATAGATAGAGCAATGATACAACCCAACCATAAGAGATAGACATATCCTAGCAGTAGATCCTCCTCCTCCATAAGTGCGCCACTCCTCCTTGAGTGCATGAGTGAGAAGTGAGTGATTAAATAGAGTGCCTCCTGCACTCTATTTATACTTGACTTGACTTGCCTTTTACATAAATCATGTAGGCTCGAACTTAACCACATAACATAATGCTGACTGGGCCAACCCCCAATAGGGTGGTCTAATAACCCTTCGAACGACATGGCTGACCCCCAATAGGGTGGTCTAATAACCCTTTTGACCCACATGACTTATACAGGGCTGACCCCAACAAGGTGGTCTAATAACCCATCAAGTATAAGTTACGACATTTACAATATAAATGAAGACACTTCCGTATAGAGGAATAATACCATCTCTATAGGAGTACATATAACATACATATATGAAATACATTCCAAAGTTACATATACATCAACATTGGGAAGAGCATTTGCATCATTTGGATATTGTACTAACAATATTGGCATATCAATATTTTTTTTCAAAGCTAACCAAGTGTGATTTTGGAATGACTGATATTTTGTATCTTGTTCCTTTGATTGGTCAAAATGGATTTAAGGTTCACATGGATAATATCCAAGCTATTCTAGATTGGCCTAGTCCTAGAAATATCAATGAACTGAGAGGTTTCATTGGGCTATGTACCTACTACCGGAAGTTTGACAAAGGATTTTCCAAGTTGACATCCCCTTTGGAAGACATCACTAAGAAAGGAGATTTCCATTGGTCAAAAGAATCTGAGCAAGTGTTCAACAGAATGAAGGAGGTAATGAGTAGTTGTCATGTTCTTGCACTTCCATATTTTTCTCAACCTTTTGTTCTTGAGTGTGATGCTTCAGGGATTGGAATTAGAGCAATATTGATGCAAAATAAGCACCCCTTGACCTTTGAGAGTAGAAAGTTGGATCCTCATGAAAGGCTGTATTCAGTCTATGAAAAAGAGATGTTATCCATCATGCATGCACTAGTCAAGTTCAGACAGTATTTGGTAGTGGGTAATTTCATTATTAAGACTGATCACAACAGTTTGAGACACTTCTTCACCCAAAAGGCGTTGAATGGTAGGAAACAGAAGTGGGTAAGAAAGGTCCAAGAATTTGACTTTGATATTGAATATAAGAAGGGTAAGATGAACATTTTAGCTGATGCACTTTCTATAAAACCCACACATGCATTGCTCAAATTTCATGATGATTGGAAAGTAGAACTTGGGGTAGAATACACAAAGAACCAGTTTTCCTGTGATTTGTTTGATGGATTAATTCATGATGATGCTTATAAGATTCTCAATGATATTATTTATTATAAGGATAGGATATTTTTAGTTCTAGACTTCCATACTAAAGAAGAAGATCCTTGAGGCTTCCCATGATGTGCCTTTAGCAGGTCATTCGGGGTTTGTGAAGACTTACAGGAAAGTGAAGGAAAGGTTCACATGGAAAGGGATGAAGAAGGAGGTGATGGAGTATGTCAGGTCATGTGTGGCATGCCAATAAAATAAATTAGAGCATACTCATCTAGTAGGGATCTTACAACCACTCCCCTTTCCTGACCATAAATGGGAAAGTGTATCGATGGATTTCATCACCAGGCTGCCAAAAAGCCAAGGTAAAGACAACATTTTTGTTGTGGTTTATAGATTGAATAAATATGCACATTTATTTCCTATCACAACTAATATTTCATCCATCCAAGTGGATGAAATTTTCATCAAATAAGTCTTCAAACTTCATGGCATACCCAAGTCAATCATCAGTGACAGAGATAGCACATTTACTAGCAATTTTTGGCAAGAATTGTTCAAGTTAGTGGGGACAAGTTTGGACATGAGAACCAGATACCATCCACAAAATGATGACCAAACAGAAAGGGTGAACCAATGGCTAGAGGGTACTTAATAAAATATGTCACCAACCAACAAAAGTCATGGAATACTTGGCTCCATTTGGGAGAGTTTTGTTACAACACTACTTTTCATCTCTCGATTGGCATGTCTCCTTTCAAAGCTATTTATGGATAGGATGCACTTAATTTTGTTGATATGATATTTGGTGAATGTAAGACACATAAGGGAAATGATTGGATCCAAGAGAGTCAAGACATACTTAGGACTCTCAAGGACAACTTGCAAGTAGCACAGAACCGACAAAAAGTGCATGCAGATAAGCATAGAGTTGAGCGAGCTTTCCAAGTAGGATATTTGGTATATTTGAGGTTGCAGACCTATAGAAAGTCATCATTGAAGTCTAAGGGGGGCGAAAAGTTGCATCCAATATTCTATAGCCCCTACCAAGTTTTGAGAAATATCAAGGAAGTGGATTATGATCTAGAGTTTCCTTCGGGCTGCCGGATTCACAATGTTTTCCATGTGTCCCATTTGAAGAAAGTAGTAGGGCAGTAAGTCAAAGTTTCACAAGGATTTCCACCCCTTGATGATGAAGTAAATTTGGTGCTGATCCTTGAGAATATTTTGGAGGTCTAAGAGAAGAATATAAGGAGTAGAATCCTTAAGGAATTTTTGGTGCAATGGGAAGGAATGCCTAGTGAGGGTGCTACTTGGGAAAGAGAACATATCTTACAGCATCCTAGTTTGAAATTGATTGAGGACAAGCAATATTGGGTGGGGAGGAATGTCGTGTACCCTAAATGGTGAACATTGGATCAATATCCTAACCCAACCAATCCATTGGGTTGAGGAGACAACTTCAGTATCATGGGGTTAATTTTTGCATTCCAGGCATTTAATTAATTAGGAGTGTGCATTTCATTTTATCCAAAGTTTATTATGCACTTGGAATATTTAATTTTGATGCACTTAATAGTTTTATGATGAATAAATGAGGATAATGCTCCATTAGGGAGCATTAGTGGATAAGGTTGACTGAGAGGAGACTTGAGGAAGAATATAAGGAGAAAGCACATAAATCTAGAAAATCGGGAAAAAGGAAAGAAAGATGGAGCAAATCAGAAAAGAAACAAAAACTCAGAAAAAGGAGCATAAGAAGAAAGTACCACAAAAGTAGAAAGCAGGATAAATCATAAAAGGAGGAAAGTTCAGAAAATAAGGAAGGTTCAGAAAACCCAGAAAAAAAAAATAAAAATAAAAAAATTAAAAAATTAAAAAAATAAAAAAAAAATTAAAAAAATTAAAAAAAAAAAATTAAAAAAATTAAAATTAAAAAATTAAAAAAAATTATAAATAAAAAAATAAATAAAAAAATAAAAAATAAAAATAAAAAAATAAAATAAAAAAATAAAATAAAAAAATAAAAAAATAAAAAATAAAAAATAAAATAAAAATAAAAAATAAAAATAAATAAATAAGTGGAAAAGCAAACAAAAAAGGAAAAAGGAGGAAAGCAAAGCAAAAGGGAAAAGGTAGGAAATCTAGCTTTTCTTATCAACTCAAGGAGGGTGAAATAGATAAGGATACTTTATCCTAAATTCACCCACTCTCTATAAATGAACCAATGCACACCATATTCAAATATTTTGTCATTTTGATGTTTATATTAAGAGCAATTATGCCTCAGAGACTTGGGAGATGTGCCCCTAGTCCAAGCTGGGAGATGTGCCTCTGATTCCTCTGAGAGGATAATGGTATTCAGCCATTATAAATGATTTTATTTTCAGGTCCCGTAGCTGATCAAGTCGAATTTGCAGTTCAGAAGAAGCATCATTCAGTTCATGGTTCGAATCTCCAAGCTTCCTATGTATTTCTAGAGCTAGATTATTGTGTAGAAGTGGAGATGTGTTTATATAGTGTTTTGAGGGGAATATTGGACCATATATGATGTAATTAAATTCAATGTAATCTTATTATATCATTCATTTCAATTAAAATTATAGAATTCTGAATTATTCTCATATTTCTCCACCCTCTCTAGATTTGCATAGAAATTGACTAGTTTTCATACTATCTTGAATGAATGAATGAGTAGAGGTCCAAATGAGTTGATTTATGTTCTTGATGTTAATTAAAATTTTATATGACCCAATACATGTCTTATTTGAAAAATTTGTGAGCCTTCTCTACCTGTTTGGGAGTTCCTGAATTTTAGTAGTTATGCAATCTTGAAATGCAATGTTGCTTGTATCTTTGTGAATCTTTCTCAGAACTTCATTAAACTTGATGGAGTGACCTGTTAATGTGTATTGACTTATATTTCATGTTATTTAGCCTCTTCGAGTCAGAAACATTCATCCATATATTCCAGTCAAAGTTTAGATCCATACTAGTCTGCATATGCTGGGGTGCCCATGACAATTGGAGTAGATTTCAGTCGGCATGATCTTGAAACATCAATGGTCCTAGTAATTTTTGCATAGGTATTAAAATATATCATAACCTTACTTCCATCAATATCTTTTGATCTTGTCCACTCTTAGTCAAACTAGCTCCTAGAAACATTGTTTTGATTGATTCTTTGAGGAAGTGAGTTTTTGTATCATTAATCCTAGTTGGTACATTATAGATGAATGTTATATTGAAGTATTGGCTAAGATAGTTTCATAATTGTGTGACCTGTGCATATTACTTTTTCATTATTAATATGTTTTGGAAATTATGAAATTTTTCTAACCATGCAACTGAATTTGACTTGTAGGAAATATCGTGTACGGTCACCTACAAACGAAGAATGATGAGACTTGTTTCAATTTATGAAATAAATCATACTACAGGAGCACAAAGAAAGGGTTCTCTCAGAAACAGGGAGTTGACTATGACGAGATGTTTCTCTAGTGTCCAGACAAACTTCCTCAGTAGAGGATATTACACTAGATAGATGGTGTAATCGAAGACTCAAGATTCTCTACAGAGAACCATATGTGTATATTGAAGAAGACTTTGTACGAGATCTGAAGGAACACATGGGATAGGATGATCACCTAGAGTGATGAGATATCAACCTTTTCTACAAGGTTGAAGATGAGGAGCTCATGGATGGGTGCAAGTTTGATATCTTGGCATCCATTGATCTATAAAGATTACATAGATGAATACACATAAGATCATCACAAGAGAAGGCTACTAGTCAATCCAGTGAAGAATGTCCCAATGAAGGGAGTACAATATGCAGAGGAAGGATAGTGATCGGGAAAGATCTGCTTCAATGGGAGTGGCAAGAACATGTTCATCTTGTAGCGAAGAAGTTTGGATTCACAAGATGTTGGTAGGATTGTTCAATGTGACAATCAGAGTTGTATCAAGATAACAGAGAATCCAGTGTTCCACATTAGATTGAAGCACATCGAGATCAAGTTTTACTATATCCGGGATATGGTGCAGAAGGGAGACGTAAAGCTCAAGTATGTTCCTACAGAGGAACAATTTGCTGATGTGTTGACTAAGCCTCATTCTTGCATAAAGTTTGAATACTTTCGAGACAATCTTGGTGTGGTTCAAAAGGACCTCCCTTGAAAGAGTGAGTGATGATGATGTTATTCAGTCCTTAGGTGACTAATGCCAGTCCTGAGGTAGTCCTTAGGTGACTAATTCCGGTCCAGACGTGTCTAATGTCAGTCCAAGGGTGACTAAAGATGAGTACTTGCTGACTATTCCAATCCTTAGGTGACTGACGTCGATCCAGAGGTGATTGATGCCGGTCCAAGGGTGACTGAAGTTCAGTACTTTCCGACTGATAGAGTTCCAGTCCTTAGGTGACTGATGTTGGTCCAGAGGTGATTGATGTCGGTCCAAGGGTGACTGAATATCAGTACTTGCCGACTGATAGAGTTATAGTCCTTAGGTGATTGATTTCGGTTTAGAGGTTACTGAAGCCAGTCCAAGGGTGACTAAAGATTAGTGCTTGCCGACCGATAGAGTTCCAGTCCTTAGGTGACTAAAGCTGGTCGAGAGGTGACTGATTCTGGTCCAAGGGTGACTGAATATCAGTATTGTCCGACTGATAGAATTTCAGTCCTTAGGTGATTGATTTCGGTCTAGAGGTGACTGATGTCGTTCCAAGGGTGACTGAAGATCAGTACTTGCCGACTGATAGAGTTCTAGTCCTTAGGTGACTAATGTCGATCTAAGGGTGACTGAAGATCAGTACTTTTTGAATGATATATTTACGATACTTAGGTGACTGATGCTGGTCCATGGGTGACTTAATATAAGTACTTGCTTATTGATAGTGTTCCAGTATTTTATTTACTAGTGATTGATATTGTTGTTCCAGCATTTTTTTTACTAATGGTTGATGTTGTTGTTCCAGTATTTTGTTTACTGGTGATGTTCCAACAAAGGATGTTGTTGATAATGTTCCTTGTTGATGATGTTCCAACAGAGGATGTTGTTGATGATGATTTTCCAGCAGAGGATGTTGTTGATGCTGATGTTCCAGTAGAGGATGTTGCTAATGATGATGTTCCAGCAGAGGATGTCGTCGATGATGGTCCAGCAGAAGATGTTGTTGATGATGATGTTCCAACAAAGGATGTTGCTGATGATGATGTTCCAGCAGAGGATGTTGCTGATGATGATGTTCTAGCAGAGGATGTTGTTGATGATGGTCCAACATAGGATGTTTTTGTTGATGATGTTCTAGCAAAGGATGTTGTTGATAATGTTCCAGCAAAGGATGTTGTTGATGATTTTCTAGTAGAGGATGTTGTTGATAATGATGTTCCAGTAGAGGATGTTGCCGATGATGATGTTCCAGCAGAGGATGTTGCTAATTATGGTCTAGAGGATGTTGTTGATGATGATGTTCCAGCAGAGGATGTTTCTTATGATGGTCCAACAGAGGATGTTGTTGTTGATGATGTTCCAGCAGAGGATGTTGTTGATGATGGTCCAACAGAGGCTGTTGTTGTTGATGATGTTCCAGCAGAAGATGTTGTTGATGATGTTCTAGCAGAGGATGTTTTTGATGATGTTCCAACAAAGGATGTTGCTAACGATGATGTTCCAGCAAAGGATGTTGTTGATGATGATAATGATGTTGTCGATGATGATATTCCAGCAGATGATGATGATGTTGTTGATGGTGATATTCCAATAGATGATGATGATGTTGTTGATGGTTATATTCCAGCAGATGATGGTGATATTCTAGTATATGATGATGATGTTGTTGATTGTGATATTCCAGCAGATGATGATGATGATGCTGACGGTGATATTCCAGCAGATGATGATGGTGATATTCCAGCTGATGACATTGATGTTCCAACAAATTCTTGTTGACGATGATAATGATGTTGATGAAGATGTTCCAACAGATGATGTTGATGATAACCCATACATACTATCATCCAAAAAATTCCTATGGCATATAGATATTCACAAGTCAGTTGGATAGCTTTTGATTTTGTTGATTTTGTCTGCATAGTACCTTCCTAGTTAAGAGGGAGTGTTAAACAAATGTAACTACAGAAGATATTCTAAATGTATTTGTCTATTGTATTATTTTATTCCTCCTTCGAGATATGTCATTGATGTAATTTATAACATAAGAGTCATTAAAAGAGTGAATGTAAATCCCTAACAGATTAGGTCATCCTGGAAAGATTTAGAAAGAATATTTTATTGTAAAGACTACAGGTCAACCCAGTTAGGTGAGTTAGAGCCGACCTAATTGGTAAAAGGTCAAGTCAATTGTAAAGTATAAATAGGGGATTGATTTTCTCATTTGCAACACTCACCTCACTCACTCAAGGTCGCATAGGAGAGAGAGAAGCTAGCACAAGTGAAGGAGAGAAGTTGTTTTGTCTTGGGGTTTTATCTTGTACTTGGTGAATTCTATATTGAGGAACTTTTGTTGGGTTTTTCTCCCTTGTGGTTTCCCTGAGAGATATTTTGTGTTATTTGTGTTTGTTTTGCTTGTCTTTCTTTCAGTGATTATATTGTTTAATGTTATTATGCTAAACAAAGTGAAAAACTAAGAAAACTTTCCAAACACAAAAACCTTACATAAGTGGAATTTTCTTCATCTTTGCGGGGAAAACCATCCAAAATTAACTCTAAACTAGTCTAAATAGTTTTTCTCCCTTCTTATTGTTTAGTTATGTAGATAATATTTATTTATGACAAGTACATGAAGTGCAATTTATATGTACATGCACTGAGGTTCTATAGTAGTTGCTCCAGGATTAAATGTGTTGATCATTTTGGACTTTTAGTCTGCCGAAGAAGCTTGGGGTCTTTTGATAGACCAATTTACAGATTGTTGAAGAATGTATTACATTTCTACTTGAAATATAATATGATTATTTCTAAGGAAAAAATGAATGACGTTTTACCTTTTTTATCCAAGGACTAAATTCAAATTATTTAATCTAACACAGAAATAAAAACATTCTTCATGTGCTAGTAAGAACATTACATAGTCAAATTGAATGATACAAGTTGAACATGATGTGTATTAACAGTCACCACTACTCCACTATTCAATATTTTCAATTTTATCGTAAAAATTTTTATTGTGTAAAAATACTGAAAATCTTCCCCAATTCACCAAAATTCACACATAGGGTTCAATTTTTTTCCTATTTGAGTGATTCAAATTAAAAAATGTGAGTTTTATTATTCTCTATTTTTTTACATTTTCATATTTGCAAATACCAGGAAATTTGGCTGATTTATTGTCATTGAAAAAAATAGCCAAGTACTGAAAAACTGGCTCAAGTGGATATGGGAAAATGACCGCCAGTTCCTCAATGAGAGAGAGAAAATTATTGTAAGGGCGCCATCATGTAGGTGGATGACTAATGCACCTAAATATAGTATTAGTTTTGGAAAAATGTTTCTAGTCAAGAATATATTGGCCTGCCAAAAAAACCACTCAACCTTTTTTGCACCTAAAACTGGCCTAAATGGCCTTAGGAAAATGCCCACCGTTTCTCACCGGTGAGGGATTAAATAATTTTGACAACATAATCTTTCAGGTGGAGGATTTACACACTTGACCATTGACTGATTCTCGATAAAACATCTATGTCCAAGAAGATAATGGCTTGCCAAAAAATCCAATCAACCTCTTTTGCACCATTCCAAAAAATGCTCGCCATTGGAAAATATGGCTAAGTACTGAAAATATGTCTCAAGTGGCTATGGGAAAATGACCGGCATTTTCTCACAGAGAGAGAGAGAGAATTATTCTGAGGGAACCATCCTATATGGGGATGACTGATGCTCCTAAATGTAGTCTTGGTATTGGAAAAAAGTATTTGTTCAAGAATATATTGGCTTTCCAAAAGAGCCACTCATCCTTTTTTGCACCTAAAACTAGCCTAAATGGCCTTAGGAAAATGCCCACGATTTCTCATCGGTGAGGGATTAAATTATTCTGAAAACATAAGCTTTCGGGTGGAGGATTTACACACTTGACCATTGATTCATTCTCAATAAAAATTCGATGTCCAAGAAGATAATGGGATGCAAAAATAGCCAATAAACCTCTTTTGCACCATTCCAGAAAATGTTCGCCATTGGAAAAAATGGCTAAGTACTAAAACTCTTGCTTAAGTGGCAATGGGAAAATGACCGCCATTTTCTCACAGAGAGAGAGAAAATTATTCTGAGGGCACCATCCTATAGGTGGATGACTAATGCACGTGAATATAGTCTCAGACTTGGAAAAACATTTCTTGTTAAGAATATATTGGCATGCCAAAACATCCATTGAGACTTTTTTGCACCTAAAACTGACCTAAATGGCTTTAGGAAAATGCCCACCATTTCTCACCAGTGAGGGATAAAATTATTTTGAGAACATAAGCTTTCAAGTGGATTATTTATGCACTTGAAAATCGACTCATTATTGATAAAACATCTATGGCAAAGAAGATAATGGCCTACAAAAACAACCAATCAACCTGTTTTGCACCCTCCTAGAAAATGCTTGCCATTGGAAAAAATGGCCAAGTACTGAAAAAATGGCTCAAGTGGATTTGGGAAAATGACCGCCATTTCCTCAATGAGAGAGAGAAAGTTATTATGAACGCACCTTCCTATAGGTGGATGACCAATTCACCTTAATATAGTCTTAGTATTGGAAAATAGGCTTTGGTTAAGAATATATTGGGTTGCCAAAACAACCACTCATCCAGTTTTGCACCTGAAACTGGCCTAAATGGCCTTGAGAAAATGCCTACCATTTCACCATTGAGGGTTTAAATTATTCTGACAACATAAGCTTTTAGGTGGAGGATTTACACAATTGACCATTGACTCATTCTCGATAAACATTCTATGGCCAAGAAGATAATGGCCTGCCAAAAAGGCCAATCAACCTCTTTTGCACCATTTCAGAAAATGCTTGCCATTGGAAAAAATGGACAAGTACTAAAAACCTGGCTCAAGTGGATTTGGGAAAATGATCTTAAGGAACCATCTTGTAGGTGGGTGACCAATGCACCTAACTATAGTCTCAGTATTGGAAAAATGTCTCTGGTCAAGAATATATTGGCCTGCCAAAATAGCCACTCAGCCAGTTTTGTACCTAAAACTAGCATAATTGGATTTAGGAAAATGCCCACAATTTCTCACCAATGAGGGATTAAATTATTCTGACAAAATAATCTCTCAGGTGGATGATTTATGCACTTTACCATTGACTCATTCTTGATAGAAAGTTTATGGCAAAGAAGATAATGGCCTGCCAAAACAACCAATCAACCTGTTTTGCACCCTGGCCAAAAATGCTCCCTTTTGGAAAAATGGATAAGTACTGAAAAGCTGGCTCAAGTGGCTTTGGGAAAATGAATGCCATTTCCTAATGGTAGAGAGAAAATTATCCGGAAGGCACCATCCTATAGGTGGATGACCAATGCACCTAGATATAGTCTCAGTATTGGAAAAAAATCTCTGGTCAAGAATATATTGGCCTTCCAAAACAGCCACCTAGACAGTTTTGAACCTAAAAATGGACTAAATGGATTTAGGAAAATTCCCACCATTTGTCACTAGTGAGGGATTAAATTATTTTGACTACATAAGCTCTCAGGTGGATGATTTATGCACTTTACCATTGACTCATTATTGATAAAACGTATATGGAAAAGAAGATAATGGCCTTCCAAAATAGCCAATCAACATGTTTTGCACCCTACCAGAAAATGCTCCCCTTTGGAAAGAATGGCTAAGTACTGAAAAGCCGGCTCAAGTGGCTTTGGGAAAATGACCCCCATTTCCTAAATGAGAGAGATAAAATTATTCTAAAGGAACCTTCCTGTAGGTGGATGACCAATGCACATAAATATAGTCTTAGTATTGGAAAATAGGCTATGTTCAAGAATATATTGGCCATACAAAACAACCACTTAGCCAAATTTGCACCTAAAAATGGCCTTAATGGCCTCAAGAAAATTCCTGCCATTTCTCACCTTTGAGAGATAAAAAATTTCTGAGAGCATAAGCTTTCAGGTGGATGATTTATGCACTTGACCATTGAATTATTATTGATAAAAATTCTATGGCCAAGAAGATAATGTCCTTCCAAAATAGCCAGTCGACCTCTTTTGCACCATGCCAGAAAATGCTCCCCTTTGGAAAAAATGGCTAAGTACTGAAAAGTTGGCTCAAGTGGATATGTTAAAATGACCACCATTTCCTCACTGATAGAGAGAAAAATATTTTGAATGCACCTTCCTGTAGGTGGATGACTAATGCACCTGGATATAGTCTCAGTCCTGGAAGAAAGGCTCTAGTCATAAAATAAAAATGATTAAAAAGATAAATCTTGGCCAATAAAATAAAAAAATAAAACTTGAAGCTTGGTAGATCCAGTTTTAAGATCGATATATGCATTTTTTTTAAAAGTGATAGCTTATGTCTATGTACCTTTTTTATGTCAAAGTACAAACCATTTATAAAAATTGATATCTTATGTTTATGCACATTTTTATGTCAAGTACAACCCATTTATAAAATTCCCTCTGGAGCCAAGGCCTAAAAAATATTAAAAGTCGGATGTCAGCATAGGGAAAAGTGCATGCCCAAGTCATGAATTATGACCTGGAAATACACTCAAGCACTACATTTTGTTTCTGAAATACTATGTGCCTGCATAATTTGTTTGAGTCTGAAATACAGTCTGCATGCATCACTTCTTCTTCAAACCTAGACAACCATGGTCGAACATGAAACAAGGGCGTCCTCTACCACGGGCACAGTTGAAACGAGGGCATCCTCCTCTGCGATTGCAATTGAAACACAGGAGTCCGTAGATGATAGGTTCACACTACAAAAATTATAGGAGTATTCTGATGCATGGAGAGATGAAAATATTTGGCCATCAAGTATGGAAACTATCATAAGTAAAGCAGAAGTTTTCGACTTTTTGTTTGGAATGTTCAATTTTGTTGATGATGAGATAGATGAGGCAATTTTGAATTATGATGTTGGGAATATGGAATTGAGCATTTTGGGAAGTAGTTAAAACTCAACCCTGATTTGGTTTCCTGAGCTACAAATATTCCACGTAGAGGGGGAGTGATTTTAAGATCTTGGAAAACCCCCAAACAGGAGAAGAACCAGATGGCCAAAAAAATTTGGGGGCTAGAAATATATGTTCTGAGTAATGGTTTAAGAATGCAAGATATCCCTCCCAGAATATACAAAACATTGATTCGGATTGTCCTTAGGACGATTTTCAATCATCACAGGTAGGATGTTTTGGGTGAATGTATGAGGGTAGTGATACGTTGGGTTGAAGATATACTTGCATATATTACTTATCTATTGGCTGAGAAAATCCACTATGCCCTGCAAGAGAGCCAATTAAGGAAGGTTAAATTTTGTTTCCCGGGAACACTTCAAAAAATAATTGATTTATGTCAACCCCATGCTACTGAAACAGAGATTGGTGATATCAATCAACATGAAAATATATATTTTCCAAAACCACCTATTCATAAAACATACCTTAAGAAATACAATAGCAGGGAAAATAATGAGTAATTGGCAGTATAGTCTCGTCAGCAGAATGAGGAACTAGTACAATCTCTTGAGTACCATGGGGAATTACCAGTACAGCCTTCCGAGCAGAATGAGGAATTTCCAGTACAAATTCATGAGCACCATGACAAATTACAAATACAGTCTCTTGATTTTGTCACCATTGATGTACTTCATGCTGCCACAACTTTAAAATAGCTACATGGACATGTATATGGAGGTCATTGGGAGGAGGTGACGAACAATGAAATGGAGCAAACTAATGCTGACTTTTCCATTCCTCAAGAGGTTCTTGATAGAATTCCTCCTAAAAATTTTGCAATTGAGTATGATTGTTTTTTCAAATTTGATTCAATGGATTACACTATACATTTAGACATTCCATCATATAAGTTTGATAGTATATTGTGTTCATCCTGTATAATAAAATGGAGCATTTCAAGGAACAAGCTTCCTATATATGCAATTGGGTGGGAGAGGGTGTGATAAAAGATAATACTATTATAGAATTCCTCAAACAAATAGAAATGTTGAAAAATAAAATTGTGGAAAATCAATTCATAGTGAATAGAATTATAAAAGGAAAAGAAGAAATGGTTGAACTATTATCCAAATAAGTAGAAAAAATCATTGATGAAGATTAAAATGAAATTGAGTCAATGAGGGTTGTGTATAAAGAGGATTTGGGAAAAGCTAAAGTTGAAGTGAGTGAACTTAAAGAAGAGTTGAAAAAAATACCACTTGTTTTGAATATACCACCAATAAGGACAAAAATGGGTCCTTTACAGGTATTAGAGAAGAAAATTAAAGAAAATGAACACTTAATACAAGAATATCAGTTGAAGATGAAAGAGTGGGAGGGAAGACATGAACAAAAAGTTGGAGAATTAGAATCATTAATTTCCAGTTTGAGAAAATTTATTTCTAAGCAAGCTGATAAGTCGAGAACCAAAAGGTTCAGAAGGATCTCTGAAACATTGGAACTTAAAAACCAAAGGAGAGGAAAAAAATTGACAATAAAGAAGGTGGTGAGGGTGAAGGTAAGGGTCCTGAACGAGACGAGGGTAAGGGTAAAAAGAAAAAAACACATACATGTACAATGTCCTTAGAATAGTAAGAGAAGTCCTTAGCAAATCGAGAGAATATGCTACAAGAATGCTTCTCAACAAGCATTGCACTAGGTGATGTGTTTGGTTCATCACCATTATATAAAGAAATGAAAGAGAATATGGCCGAAAAAGATGCAAAAATAAGAGAACTAGAATCAAAACTCTTGGATGGTCGAAAAGATCAGCATTTGGGATGTGATATGGAAATTCAAACACTTCAATCCACAATTGCTGATTTGCAGAAAGAATCATAGGGTCCATCTACTGCGATGATGGCAATTCCTGTCGTTCCCAATGAGACAGAGTTGAGGGAAAGAGAGCAGGAGAAATAAATAAAGAATATGACAGCTGAATTGGCTGAAGTTACCAATTAGTTGAAAAATACTAGACAACAATTGGAAGTTAAGGAAAAAGAGGAATCAATGAAGTATAAGAAAAATGTGGAAATGTTGAACAGACCGATGGAAGGAAAAAGTGTCTTGCTTGGAAATTTACAAAAAGTTACAAAGAATGTTAAAGAGCTTGAAAACTAATTACAAAACGTGCCTCCTACAGCTCCAGAAGAATTGGAGTCTTCTACCAAAGGCAAGAGAGAAAATACAGATTTGTCTTATGCTCAAGAGGAGGGATTACAACCATCTTAGAAACATGCTAGACACGTATAAATCATTGTATATATGTATTTATCGACAGATAATGGAAAACACGTTTTTTTATGATGGAGTTTTGTATTTATCGACAGATAATGAAAAATGAATTTTTGTATGATGGAGTCTTGTATTTATTCGCAGATAATGAAAAATGCATTTTTATATGATGGAGTTTTGTATTTATCGACAGATAATGAAAAATCCTTTTTTAGTTGTTTTACTTTTTATGTCGATGTACATTACTGAGTGATAGAAAATATATTCCATTTTTTATACACTCGAGGAATTTTTTAGAGCATTTGCAACTGTCTAAATGTTTTTAATATCCTTTTTCATATATTGGCTATGTTGACTTGGTGAATTTTGGCAATAACAATGGACAATTGTGCTCAATTTCATTTCTATGAAATAACAATTATACTGTTCTTTTCTTGGGTAAAAAAAATTATAACTACACATGTAACAGAATGCATCCACAATAGAATGAATTTATGATGAAATCTCAGCAAATGATTATTTTTTTCCTCAGAAAAATCCAAGTTTTTATTTCCAGAGAGAAATGACAATACAATGCTTATAGGTGTATACAATATTAGACATTTTTCATAACTATATCTAGCAGTCTTCAAAATATCTCTAACCTCCAAAATACCATCAAAATAGGTCTCTTAATACATTAAGACCATATGAGTGCCATATCATTATGGATGTTATGTTCTTCACCACTTTGCATAGAATGTTTCTTTATGATCATTTTGGACTTTTCTCTTTTTTGGTTGTCTCTTACTTGGTTTATCAACACCAGTTTTAATATGATTGTTAGCTTCCATCACTTTGATCCCAAGAGATATCCCTTGAATTTCTTATTTCAGCACTTTGCTCTGCCCCATTTATCAAGGATGAAAGACACCTTCTATTGTGAATCATAGATTCCATCAATGTCATCTCAACAGTAGTTGCTCCATTCAATTCTTGTATTTGACTAGTATCCAATGCCTCTTTTCTTGATGATGAAAGAACCGAAGTTTTATTTTTATTGTCATAAGTAATCATTAGGGTATCAGAATCAACTTCCCCTTGCATTTTTTTTGTTTGATCACACCAGCCTGGCTCATTTCCCGTGATCAGTGAGGTGGAAAAAATCAGAGTTCAAGCAAAAGTTGTAACTTCAACCACAAATCAACTAGATTGATAAAGACATGTTGATATGTAATGAATTGAATATACACACTATTGGAGGGAAACACAGGTTTTTTTTTGTTTTAACGCCATTTTTTTCCTTGTGCTTTCCAAAGCGATGTGATTCACGATAAGCCTCTTTTCCATATTTGTTGATTGGTTTTGATCTCGAAAGATAGTTATTGAACTGGGAGGATATATTGATTATTAAACACACACATTATGACTCCCCACACTATAAAATGAAAATTGAACCAGATAACATATAAAATTAGGACAAACTTACTGTTGGTGGTGCAATCAATGATTTCTTAGACTGTTCTTCCCATGAGTTAAACAGGTGTTCCACTTGTTGACAACTGACATCAAGGAAACATGATGCCAATTGTGCTACCGTTTCCTTATTCAATTGATTTATTGTAACATCCCTCATTCTGATATTATGCTATTTTGGATTTCATGTAAATAATATATAAATGTAGTGTGTGTGTGTGTGTTTTCCCTAGTGTGGAGCTCAAGGCCAAGGCCCACTAGTGGATGCTTAGGTATAATTACATAGGAAAGTATTTGACATTCTGGTAATCCATGTTGTAATGTCCCCATTTTGACCCCCTTTGTATTAAATCGTAAATGATGTAAATATTTTAATTTAATCATGGTGAGGAGCTCAAGGCCAAGGCCCCACCATTGATTTAGCATTGATGTATCAGCAATTAAAGAAATAGATGCCTACGGCTCTTGTGCTAGATATGCACAACGTAAATAAGACATCATGTAAATACGAATTTCAATGAAAAATACCCACAACTAGCTATGCAATGCAACAAAGAGATGGGGGCATGATCCTACAAGGAATAGGGAGGGAAATTATTCAAACCCTTGAGCCAATGGTGTAATCCATGTGTCAATGAGAAAACCCATAAACTACCAGCTACCCATTTTGGGTTATGGACCCAATCATTTAATTCTTCCAAGAATTGGTTGAGGCAGTTAATGCCTTGGGAATGAAGAGGTATGGCAACCAATTTCATGCATGGGCAAGCCATCAACCTGGAAAATCGTGTTTTGTCTCCTTGGGCAAGAAAACACCCACGAAATGGTGCCCAAAGCCATTCGGAACAGAGAGCTTTCCCTCTCTCACGTAGATGGAGACTGCTGGAAGTTACATTCACGTTTTTCATCAAAAACGCAGGGTTTTCCTTGCCCAAAAACTCGTTTTTGGTTTTGGACAGTAGCTGGGAAGAAGGGGTTGCGATTTGGGACTGTATGGAGGTCGTTTTGTCCCAAAATTGCCATGGGCGTTTTTCCTAAAAATGATTTCTGCTTCCTAGGGTTTTCCCAAACCTCCATTGTTCATTTTTAGCCTTCCCACGTTTTTCTGAAGCTCAGGGAATCATTGTCATGCCTATCACTGTACAAACGTTTTTTCTCCTATCCAGCCATTGCAGTTAGCTGATTATCTGCATCCTTGTTTGATTTGAATCTGTGAGCAAGAAATTTGGACTGGTAGTGGACAGAATTGGCTTGATAAACCTAGTGGAAGGAGTAACCTCTCAAGAAGATCAAGAGGGCTTTGGCTACTTTTCTATGCACACCCTGAGAGCACTAGAAAGGAAGGTATGGCTTGAGGGACTGTGTGGCAGTGAAGAGAATACTTCCTTATGTTGGGTGTGTAGGCATTGTGAGTGCCAAGTTGAATAGATCTGGGAGGGGTATCCATAGCTCTGTGGTTGAGCTCACTAGATTAGCAATTCTTCCTTTCCATGTCCTAGCAGCCTGATAAACCCAATTGCAGATTGGCTTGGCTCATTTATGGTGTATGCTTGGCTATGTGTGAGTCTGCTGTTCCCTGGTTCCTTGTAGAGATCATGCCCAGCTCGGGGGTGGCAGTTGTATCAAGAGGTTGATGAACACAACTGGCCTATGGTTGGGTGGAACGTTGCAGTTGCATAGCCAGTTGCTTGGGATTACTTTGTTATAAGATAAGTATTCTCCTGTGTTGACTTGCAATTATTTATTTGATGAAATATTGAATGTATGATGGATGTGTTAATGAATCTACTTCCACTATGTTTTCAATTGTTTATGCATTTGCATATGTCCATCTTCATTTTAAATTGAATGTTTGTTTACTAAGTATGGGACTAGATGTCCGGATCCTGTGTCACGTCCTCTCTATCATGCTGGTATGATAGGAGGGGGTGTTACACATGTGCTGGTAAGCCATGGAAGATTGTAAATGACACCATGTAACAAAATAACAAGGACTAACTATGGATGGAACAAAATGAGGGGGAAGTATGTATCCACTAGGGTGGTGAGGGGGTGTGGGATGGAACCCTAGATTTCCATTTATCACCCTGAGAACCGTTAAACTATCCTAAGTGCCATTAATTGCTACTGCAAGGTAAGTATGGGGGAAAGACTAGGAATGAGACCGATGTAGTATCGGGAAGCTTGAATTTGGAGATGGCAAGGTATGAGCGTCAGTGGCTTTCCCCATAAGCCACTTCACTTCGTGGGGAGACATTTTCCTCCATCTTGAGGCCGTTATGGATCACGTGGGAATGGAGTGGGAAGGGGGGTAGAGACATAGACCTTGGTGGAACCCTTATGCATTCATGGAGAGAGCAGGGAGACTATGAGAAAAAGGGAAAAAACGTGACAGGGTAAGCGCAAATTTGCAGAGCCGAGCCGAGAAGGGACACAGAGAAAATCCATGATCTGTGTAAGCGAATTTGCAGAGCTATCCATGGAGAGAAAGAGGATAAAATCGAAGGTCTGTGGAAGCCAACTTACAAATCCGAATACATTTTATAAACTTTGCGTGAGAAGTAGAACAAGGGGGTTATCCTTGGATCTAATTCTGTGGTCGAATTTCAGAGTGTGAGATGCTCAGAAAACCATGAGGAAGAACCCTATGTAGTCGCCGAGAACCCAGCTGCAGGATAGCGTTGTTCATCTAGAGAAATGGAGAAGAAAACCTAAGTGGGAAGGAACCAAGAGGTTTTAGGTTTCATGTGAAATCCTGAGAGGGTTTTTTTGCTTTGATTCAATAGTCTAGACCCACCACACTCACCTAGGTCAGTGCTAGGAAAAAGGGTACCCTAGGGACTATACAACAGTGAAGGGAACCTTTCCTAGGATAGGAGTGGGGTTATGGAGGTTATTGAACCAGTCTAAGATCATTGGGATATTCCCATAGCTCTGTGGAGAAGCATATTAAGCTAGAAAACCTTACCTGTCTTCCCCATTTTCTTGACAAGATAACCGTTGGTTGGATTCCCTAATTGACTGTGAACTAATGCTGTGAGTGAGCCTGAGTGATACTTCTTAGTGGATACATAGCCCCAGCTCAGGGGTGATCTCTGATTGTTAAAATAATATAGGCTAGGTAGGTATCTATGGTTGGGTTGGAAAGTTGCAGTCCATAACTAGTTCGCTTGGAGGTTCAATGCAAAATATAAGTACCCTTGTGGTGTTTAAATGGTGTTATTTCATGTTTTATGTTATGCTTCTTATGTTCAAGTTATTTATTTAATGATTGTATGAAATTGATCATTACGGAGATAGGTATCATCCTTAGTATGACGTTGAATGTGCGTTTGAATGCTTCATCATTGCTTGAGTTAATATGGATGACTAATCTTGCAGGTTATAGATGCATTGAATATATTTAGTTTCATAATATGTGTATAGTTATGCATGTATCTATTTTCTTATGGGAATGGACCATGGATGAATAGCATTGTATGCCTACCTATGCATGGTGTTAAGTTTGAGTGCATGTTGCTTTCTCACTTCTGCACTATCTAACTAGTAATGACTGTTAGGGTTGGTAGATGTGTGTGTGTTAATAGGGATAAATTCTGCTGTTGTGTGTGTTATTTATATGTGTCTTGCACCTTACATTCTATCCTTAGATTGGTACTTAGATGTGATTATGTTCGAGGAATAGAACTAAGCCCTGCATGCTTTCATCACTCTTGTCAAGAGAGGATATATGCATGTATGCCATTTTATTTGTGTGAATCATGTTTCATTCCTTATGTTCATGGAGCATGCTTATGCCTATTAGAAAACCCTTGATATTACTTTTGAATTGTCCTTGTTGATGTATTTGTAACTTCAGAATGTATTTCATATATGTATATTGTATTCCTATAGATATGTTATTATTCCTCTATACGGAAGTGTTTGTATTCCTATAAAGATGTTATTAATCCTCTATACGGAAGTGTCGTCATTTATATTGTAAGTGTCGTAACTTATACTTGATGGGTTATTAGACCACCTTGATGGGGTCGGCCCTGTATGAGTCATGTGGGTAAAAGGGCTATTAGACCACCCTAGTGGGGGTCAGCCCTGTTAGCATTACGTTATGTGGTTAAGTTGAGGCCGACCTAGTAAAGGTTATTAGGCAAGTCAAGTCATGTATAAATAGAGTGCGGGAGGCACTCTATTTGATCATTCACTTTCTCACTCATACTCTCATTTGGAGAGTGGCGCACTTGTGGAGGAGGAGAAGCTACTACTAGGAGAAGACTATCTCTCATGCTTGGGTTGTATCATTGCTCTATCTATCTCTGAGGAAGTTGCAGGTTTTTCACCTTCTTAGTTTTCCCCGGTGAAACTCTGTGTCTCTTGTGTGCTTGCATTATTGTGTCCATGATTGATATGTTGTAGATATGTTGTACATGTTATTCTCTCAGTTAAGATCTTAGATGAGATTGAAAATTCTTAAAAACTAACATGGTATCATAGCTAGCCTGAAAGAAGGCATGGTATGGCATTTATGACACTTGTTGCACTTCCGAAGCTAGGGATTGATACAGAAAAAACTAGTCATCGTAGCACTTTCACTATAAATCCATTTTGGAAAAGCTTCAGGATTTGAAATGTTTACAGGTTGAATATAAGATCCCAATGTACCTTGTGTCCAAAGCACAACTTCTAATTCATTGCACTTTGTGTTTTATGATCTGTACAATCTAGGGTTTTTGCCTCTTCCAGATCTGAGTCATAAATAGGTGAACTAGGAAAAAAGGTCACAACTTGGGATAGGAAGGTCCAAATGAAATTTCGTAAAAATTGACAGGTAGGGAATGGACTATATTTTTTTAGGTAAGGTTTTTAGAGGCCGAAATTGAACTAGTGACACGTGGAACTCCGTACAAGTTCGCTCTCTTGTTTTATCCCATAAACAGGTCATGTTGTAACACTTGGCATAAATCTCTCTCAGAGAATCCATTTGAGGTCAGACCTGTGGGGTTGAAAAGTTAACAGGTCAGGTTACCACAAAAAATATTTTCAGACCCTGGAGATCTGAAATTTCGGAGTTACACCAGAAACAATCAGGTGCATATTTTTGTCAAAACAAAATTGGATTTTGAGCACCTTCATTCATGGCTCCGGGAATTTAGGGCTTCGGAGAAAGTTGGAATTTTTGTAATAGGAGACCATGGCTGGATGCTCCTCATCAAAATCAAAATTTAGAGACCAATATCAAATTTTTGGGTTGTGCAAAAGGTCGAGCTTGATCAAACCCTAGTTCGATACTTTGATCGAAAAATTGGAAAATTAGGGCTTCTGCAAAAATGGAAATTTTTGAAATCTGTGACCATAGCTGGAAGCTCCTTGGAAAAATCAAAGTTTAGAGCTTTAGATCAAACTATTTGGTTGGGTGAAGCTTCGGGAAACTCAGACCCTAATTCAGGGTCCTCCCTAGTGAATCTAGAAATCTAAAAGGCAATTTTGAGGGGTGAAACTTTGCAGTTTTCGAATTCTGAGTATACCAGCTTGACCAGCTCAAAATGGTGCATCTTTCTATCCTTTAAGAAGTTTGAATTTTTAGCGTTTCTCTGACAAACCCTAATCTAGCTCCAGATCCAGTTTCTACAAATCAAAGTGGATTGGGTTAATCCTAGAAGAGAATGGATTAGTGACCTGCATAAGTGAAGAAGTTCCTGTTTCAGAGGGAGTTGAGGCTAAGGACTTACATAAGAAGATTACAAGCAATCTCGATAGGTGTGACTTATCTAGGTATGCTTCGAGATTTGTTCATGATTAAGTTTATGGTATTTTGTCTTCATTATGGTTAGTACAATCTTAATTAAATTTAGACTTGTTGTATCACCTTAATAAAATTATGAATGCAGATATTCATTGATTAGGGTTTTGACACTTATGATTGTACTAATGCATTGTGGTGTTGTATGAGGTTGATGTTGTCCGCTAACATGAAAGGTACATCAAGAAAGACAAGTCATGTTCTAGTTCAAGAACATATGACCATGGTGACATGAAGACAAAGATTCATCCATTGTCATGGATCACATAGAAGTTCTACTTACGAGGTATGTATAATTTGGTTCTACAATGCTTAACCTATGACATATGTAGGTTACTAGCACAATTCATTGAAGAAAACAAGAAGACTTCATGTGGGTATTTTAGACATAACTAACTAACACATTAATCCAGGTATGTTTTTCCTATATCAAGTTAGAATCCTACCTTGTGATAGGATCTCTTATATAAGTATACATGGCATGATTGATAACGATTATTCATTGAAGTTAGTAATCATGGGTTTAGGCATATTATGCTTCTTACTTTGAAATGATCATGACTATACATGTTTAAGATTATTGTGTTTTGATTATACTAATGAATGTATGATTATGTATGAGATCTTGAGGGTAACACGATGATGATACTAGTAAGCATGCATAAGTGATCAAGGATGGATATAAGTTCAAGGACAGGTAATCCAGGAAGCAAAGATCAAGAGGGAGCACACTCCAGTAGTTCCTGCAAGGAAGCAAATATTGAGAGGGAGTCCACCCTACAACCAAACAAACATAAGTATTTGAATTGTCATTTCTTGCATACTCATTTGTTTAAATAATATTGCTCAATGATGTATATGCTTATGTTCCTAAACTTAGGGTGTGTATTATGCATATTAGAATAATTACATTAATGAACAGTATACTACTAATATGCATGTGATAGGTAAGTGGCCTATGGCACTGTACAACATTCCATTGCTACTTATCTAGAATGAAACCTCTTTGCTGACATGTTGGGATTTGTGCACACTCTTAACAATGCTCTGGTAGAGATTGGAAGGCATCTAGAAAGTTACAGGATATGGATAAATGTTGTATTGAAGCATTGGCTAAAATAATTGCATGAATGTATGACATATTTCTTTATGTGTAAGAATTTGTTCTGAAAACTATGAGATGTTTTCTAATCATGCAATTTAACTTGTTTTGTAGGAAATATCATATACCATCACCTACAAAAGAATAACTACAACATTTTTTACAGCAATGAAGTTCAAACTATCTATTGAAGATGTTGAAGAATCTGAAGTTCCCAGGATATAGGATACAGTAAAAGGATGCCATGGTCGAGAAGTACCAATTGATTATGTTTGGGATGTGGTCCCAAGACCCGAAGGGAAGTTTGTTGTGACTTCCAAGTGGATCTATAAGATCAAGCATGCTATAGATGGTAGCATAGAGAAATACAAAGCGAGATTTGTAGCTCATGGCTTCTCCCAGAAAGAGGGGATAGACTATGAAGAGACTTTTGCTCCTGTAGCCAAATACACTTCCATCAGATCAATACTTGCTCTAGCTACAGTGATGAAGTGGAAGATACACCAGATGGATGTCAAGACAGCTTTCTTGAATGGTGTAGTCGAGGAGGAAGTGTATGTGGAGCAGCCACTTGGTTTTGGAACACATGATAGGGAGTCATATGTGTGCAGACTGAAGAAAGCCTTGTATGGCTTGAAGTAAGCTCCTAGGACTTAGTATGGTAGGATAGACAGCTTTCTATCCAGTTTGCGCTTTACTACGAGTAAAGCAGATTCCAACCTTTACTACAAGGTTGAGGAAGGAAATCCTGTGATACTACTCTTGTATGTGGATGACTTGTTTGTAACAGGAGAGGATGGATTGATTGTCGATACCAAGAGGAAGCTTGTTGCCGAGTTCGAGATGAAGGAATTGGGTATGATGCACTACTTTCTAAGCATGGAGGTGTGGCAGAGTGCAGATGGAATCTTCCTTGGACAAGGGAAGTATGCAGTAGAGATCCTAAAGAGGTTCGAGATGATGGACTGCCAGGCCATGGCCACACCTATGGAAACGAACCTTAAGCTTCTGTGTGATGCTTCATCTGATCCGGTTGATGTCACGATGTATCGTCAGATGATTGGGTCCTTGATGTACCTGACGAATACAAGACCAGATATTTGCTTTGCAGTGAACACATTGAGCCAGTTCCTAATGGATCCCATAGGTATTCACCTGGTTTCTATAAAGCATATTCTGAGGTACCTAAAGGGTACAATTGATTATGGGCTCAAGTATGATGCGAATCAAAAGTTTAACCTACAGGGTTATGTTGATTCAGACTGGCTAGGAAGTGCTGCAGATAGGAAGAACACTTCTGAGTGCTGCTTCAGTATGGGATTAGGTGTGATCTCTTGGTTTAGCAGGAAGCAGTCCTGCGTAGCACTAAGTACAGCCGAAGCAGAATATGTTGCAGCTTCTTGGGCTAGTTGTGAGGCAGTATGGCTCTGGAAGCTACTGTTTGATTTATTTGATCTACCGTTGGAGGCTACTGGTATCTTTTGTGACAACCAGAGTTGTGTGAAGCTGTCTGAGAACCCGGTCTTCCACGACAAGTCGAAACACATTGAGATCAAATATCACTATATCAGCGATATGGTGCAGAGAGGAGCAGTGAAGCTCCTGTTTGTTGCGACAGATGAGCAAGTTGCAGATGTGCTGACGAAACCACTAGACAAAGTGAAGTTTGAGTACTTCAAGGAGAGGCTCGGTGTTCTTTAGATTGACGACACTTCGAGGAAGAAGTGATGGACACATTTGCTGGAAGCCATTCCAAGCATGGTGAGATGAGGATCCTTCCCATGACTATGGATGTAAGCGCTGGATGATGAGCATTAGGACGATGCTCCAGTTACTGCTCTGTATATGCCTCATGTTGGATGCTTGGTATGATCGGTTGAATCATGTATATGTATATGCATCATGTTGGATGCTTGTTATGATCAGTTGGATCATGTATATGTATATGCATCATGTTGGATGCTTGGACCATGTATCTGTATATGTATCAGATGGATACATTGTATGATTAGGTAGATCATGTATGTTGATATATATCAGGTGGATACATTGTATGATCAGGTGGATCATGTATCTGTGTATATATTAGGTGGATACATTGTATGATCAAGTGGATCATGTATGATGGTATGTATCAGGTAGGTACTTGGTATGCATCAGGTGGATGCATTGTATGATCAGGATGATCATGGATGACGAGCTTCAGGATGTTGCTCCAGATGACATGCATCAGGATGATGCAGTGATGATGATCAGGATGATCATATACATCATGATGATGTATGGTGAGTATCGGGTTGATATTCTGTGGCCATGGACAGGTTGTGCAAGGGTAGCATGTAATAAGTCCTAGAGATCTGGACAAGATGAAAAAGACCTTAAATGCTCTTTAGAGATCTTGCTTGGAAAGACACTCTTTTACGGTTTTGCTAGACCACATGTAATAAGTCCTCGAGATCTAGACAGGATGAAAAAGGCCTTAGATGCTCTTTAGAGATCTTGCTTGGCAAGACACTCTTTTAAGGTTTTATGAGGACCACATGTAATAAGTCTTGGAGATCTGGATAGGATGAAAAGGGCCTCAGATGCTCTTTAGAGATCCTGCTTGGCAAGACACTCTTTTAAGGTTTTGTGGTAAGGGTCACATGTAATAAGTCCTGGAGATCTGGACAGGATGAAAAAGGCCTCAGATGCTCTTTAGAGATCTTGCTTGGAAAGACACTCTTCTAAGGTTTTGTGACAGTCACATGTAAAAGATCTTGGGAGATCCGATAGGTTAAGCTGTGTGCTCGTAAAATGCCTGGGATGCTCTTTCGAGGTTTTGTTGACACACGTAATCAGTCCTGAGGATTCCACAGTATGGCCAGTGATGATGAAGACCTGTAGGTGGTGGGCCTACATCCAGTATGAAAAAGGACTGGCTCTGTAGAACTTCCTATGACGAGTAGTTCAGATATTGATTGAGATAGCAACAGAAGTGACAATGACGATGATTCAATGTCGATGATCTAGTGACGATGATCTAGAGAAGAAGACTTGTGCTAGACGACCTATGTCGAGAAATACCTTCCTAGTTAAGAGGGAGTGTTGATGTATTTGTAACTTCGGAATGTATTTCATATATGTATATTGTATTCCTATAGAGATGTTATTATTCCTCTACACGGAAGTGTCGTCATTTATATTGTAAGTGTCGTAACTTATACTTGATGGGTTATTAGACCACCTTGATGGGGTCGGCCCTGTATGAGTCATGTGGGTAAAAGGGTTATTAGACCACCCTAGTGGGGGTTAGCCCTATCAGCATTATGTTATGTGGTTAAGTTGAGGCATACCTAGTAAAGGTTATTAGACAAGTCAAGTCATGTATAAATAGAGTGTGGGAGGCACTCTATTTGATCATTCACTTTCTCACTCACACTCTCATTTGGAAAGTGGCGCACTTGTGGAGGAGGAGAAGCTGCTGCAAGGAGAAGACTATCTCTTATGCTTGGGTTGTATCATTGCTCTATCTATCTCTGAGGAAGTTGTGGGGTTTTTCACCTTCTTGGTTTTCCCCGATGAAACTATGTGTCTCTTGTGTGCTTGCATTATTGTGTCCATGATTGATATGTTGTAGATATGTTGTACATGTTATTCTCTCAGTTAAGATCTTAGATCAGATTGAAAATTCTGAAAAACTAACAGTCCTTTGAGGAATTGGACTAAGTCTGGTAAATGTGCAGGACATTCCAGCCTAGACTTGGAGAAGAACAGGCACCCCTGTAGATAAGATGAATGAGGGAATACTTGGAAAAAGTGGAGAAGAGATTATGGCAGAAGGGAAAATGCATATAGGGGAGATTATGCCCAAATTTTCAGTTGGAAAAGAGCAAGGTTGGAGTAATCATATGGGGTGTGGATTGCACCATTGGATAGATCTCTCCAAGATATTTCCAACGGTACCAGCCTTGTCCAATTTGGAGCAAGGATGAGGGAGTTATCACCCTATGAAGTTTCCTTAGAAGCTTGTTGGTGCAAGGGTCTATGGTAATGACCTTTCCGCATCCGCAAGGACCCTTCTGCATACGCAATTTGGATTGTGGATTGCAAGAGGCCATATTTCTCGGGATGGAGATTTGTATTTCCGCATTTCCGCATTTGAAATGCAGATTGCAGATTTCAGAGGATGGTTTCTCTGGTGTTGGTGAATTGGCGTTCTGATTTTTGAGTTCCGCAATGTAGAATGCATATTGCGGAAATTAGGAAGAATATTTTTTGTCAGAGTGGAGTAATTGGGATTCCACCTTTCTGAATTCCACAATGCGGACTGTGGAAGTCGGAAAAGGGATTTTTGTAGAAGGATATTTTGGCAATCTGACTTTTGAATCTGACTGCAGATTGCAGATTGGATGGAATTGTGGATTGGATGCAATTGCGGATTGTGGATGGAAGTCCATTGCCTTTGTGTGTGAAATTGGAAGAATTGAAGAAAAAAAAGTACTAGAGGGGTCTTCCATGGCCTATCAAGTCCACCAAGGAGGTCAAGGAACATGACAAAGTTGTATCAGAGCTTCAGTTACAACATCAAGGTTGCTTTAGGGCCAAATGATGATTTTACATGCATAAAAACCTAATGCAGTAAGAGCTATTGTAGTGATGAAGAGAAGCTGCAAAAGGATGACAACGCTATACAATTGGACCAGCTATGACATGGAAGAATAATTCCATGCCATGATGAGGAATTGAAAGGAAAAACCCTTAAATTGTTCTCTTGCTGATATAATTATAATTTATGAGTTTCATATACAGAAAATTATAGCATAGGAATGTTGAGAGTGCAATAGATTAGATGCATGAAGTAAATAGGTACTAGTAGACATACTGCTAGCTATTGAATAGTGGATGTACATGAAGTTGCATTTTGGTAAATCTAGTGAAGTTTACATATGTAATGAGCCACTAATGACAAATGTTGTGGTTGAAGCATAGTGGAAGATGTTGATGATACTATTGCATGTGACCAACAACCATATGGAGAAAGGTTGGTGTAGCAGACCTGTGATCATGAGGATTGGTGGAAAGACTGTGTAGTCCTTGGTAAGAAGCCAAGCTAATTAGGTAACATCAATGATGCTAACGGGGGCCATGCAGGTATGTTTTTTTTGTGCTAATTGTACAAGTGTGGAAATGGGATTGGGTAAGAATCCCTTGAACCATATTTTTTAATCCTAGAATGATATGCATGTATGGTTGAATGCATGAGTGTGAATGCCATACCACCATGGTATGGTGAGGAATGGGTAATATCGGCAAGGAGCCTCATACCATGTAACTTTTTTAAAATTTACAATGCATTCATATAAAATATATCATGTCGGGTGTATGTTGGTAATGAGTTGAGATTAATGACCATGGAAAATAAGGACTTATAGTCCTATTATAGTAGTGCTATAGCAGTGCATGACTATATGAGATAGCCCTAGTTAGGACATAATGAGTTTGGAATGATGGAATGCATGACATAATGGTATGGTATTCATGAATCAATTCCAGGTGACATTTAGTGGGTGTACATTGAAAATATTTTGTCAATCTTGTGGTTATGCATTGAGTGAATGCCCATGAAAATTTTTTGTAGGTGTTTTGAATGTGCATGCATATATGTGGGTGCGCATATTGTGATGCATTGCATGAATGCATGGTTGTGGTGTATGTCCATTGCAATTAAATAGTGGATGAAATGATGAATTAACGATAAGTTTAGAATCATTTCATGAGCTGCTATAAATGCAGAAGAGCGAGTGCATGAAGAAGAAATTCATGTTTGATGGGATGCTAGAATGCTATGTGGAAGGACATAGTTTCATAAAACAAATGGCTGGGAAGTGATGAGCATTTAAAGTTTCATATAAACTGTATCAATGATGTGACTGTACCTTGCAATTTTAGTATGAAAATGGTTCACATGAAGTAAATGTGTTTTTTTGAGATATGGACATGCTAACAGCTGAAAGTACTTAAGTTATGGAATGTTATAATTCTGAAAATTACTTCAATGACCGTGGTAGTAGTAAAACTGTTATGTGCACAAATAACTTACAAGTGTTTGGCTAACTTAGTTTCATATTTCAGGAAGGAATGGTCCGGGTGTGACAACATGTGTAAGACAATATTGAAGGATGGAAATTACCATGAATAAGAGACAAACCACGTGTTGTCAATTTCAGATTTGACAAACCGTTGATTTAAGTTTATGGGAATAGTTTCATGACTGCAAGTCTAAATGTTTGTAGAAGAGAGAATTGTAATTTCAGATTGAAATTAGTATGGTGAATATTGCATGGAAATGAGATGGGACATTTATTTCTGTAGATTTAAATTTTATTGAAAATTTTGATAATATCTCATGTGAGTGAGATGGCAAAGATTATGCCAGTATGACATAAGTGAGCTATGAAACATGAGAGGGGTTGGGATGGAAAACCAAGGGACTGTTGACTCAGAGAAATGAGCGCCCATACCTCACAAAGAAAGAAATGATGCAAATGTAGAATGGATGAGGATTTTGTAACCCTAGATGAGAATGTGCATGTCTAGTTATTAGAGTTATTATGCAAAACATGTTTATTATTTTCATTATAATTTAAGACTACTTGAAGTTTAATCAAGGCCTACATGGATCACATCAGAAAGGGATGCATAACTTTCTGGTGTTGGGTTATGATAGGGTTGTCGATATTGACTACACCCTAAAGGAATGGACGCATTCCTGTTGTTTCAGTATTTGATAGTGAATGTATGAGATATGTTTACAATTTCAGAGCAGCAGTACTAATGAGCCTGCTTACCCCTCTTATGTGGTCAGCTTGAACAGGTACATTTTGGTGTTCCACACAAAAGAAGCTAAGTGAAGATGTTGTTATGAGGGGTTGTGGGGAAGGGTTTTTATTTGTATGAAGGGTTGTTGTGTGCATGAAGGGTTTTGTGTGTGTGAAGGGTTGTAATTGTCCGCAAAGGGAGGTAAAAAGCATGTTGGAAGCAACCAATAGTGGACCAATGAAGAGGCATTCATCCAATCAGCCCACCAAATAACACCTCAGGAAGGAAGAGTCCAAGGAAATGGAAGAGATAAAGAAAAATAAGCCATTGAAATGTTGGAAATGTCGAGGAGAGCATTGCCTCCAGAACTGACCAACAAGAAACAACAAGAGAGATAACAACCATGAATATTTTAGGATTGTAGATCAATTGGAAAGCAAAGAAAAGGAATGGATTTCTATGGAGAATTTCCCACCTGCAGAGCCAGAAGATCAAAGCCAGAGAAACTTATGGAAGCCAAAGGAATTGGTCCTTAAAGTTTGAAGTAAAGAGTAAAATGCAAGGGAAGACCTGCAACTTTTTTTGTAAGTTTTGCACATGTGTAGATTGTATATGTATTCCTAAGTGTTGCAACAGTGAGGACAATGTTATTCTAAGGGAGGGAGGATTTAACATCCTTCTTTCTGACCTTAGGATATTTTGGTTGTCATGTATATAATGTATAAATGAAATGTGTGTGTGTGGGTGTTTTCCCTAGTGTGGAGCTTAAGGCCAAGGCCCCACTAGTGGATGCTTAGGATTAATTACATAGGCAAGTATTTGACATTCTGTTAATCCATGTGCTGGTAAGCCATGGAAGATTGTAAATGACACCATGTAACAAAATACCAAGGACTGACTATGGATGCAACAAAATGAGGGGGAACTATGTATCCACTAGGGTGGTGAGGGGGTGTGGGATGGATCCCTATATTGCCATTTGTCACCCTAAGAACCCTTAGATTGTCCTAATTGCCATTAATTGCTGCTACAAGGTAATTACAGAGGAAATACTGGGCATGAGACCGATTGAGTATGGTGCATCCTGAAATTGGAGATGGCAGGGTATGGGCACTGGTGGCTTCCCCATAAGCCACTTCACTTCATGGGGAGACATGTTCCTCCATCCCAAGGCCATTACGGATCACGTGGGAATGGAGTGGTAATTGGGGAGAATACACAGACCTTGGTGGAACCCTTACGCATTCACAGCAAGAACGGTGCAGCCGTGGGAAAAAAAGGGAAAATATGCGACGGGGTAAGAACGAATTTGTAGAGTCGAGCCGAGAAGGGACATAGAGAAAATAGTGGCTCTATGTAAGCGAATTTGCACAACTAGCCATGGAGAGAAAGAGGACAAAATCACGAGTCAGTGGAATCTGATTTACAGAGCCGAATACACTTTGTAAACATTGTGTGAGAACAAGAACAAGGGGTTATCCTTGGATCTGACTCTGTGGTAGAATTGCAAAGCATGAGATGCTCAGAAAATCATGAGGAAGAACCCTATGTAGTGGCCGAGAACCTAGCTGCAGGATAACATTGTTCGGCCAGAGAAATGGAGAAGAAAACCTAAGTGGGAAGGAACCAAGAGGTTTTAGGTTGCATGTTAAATCCTAAGAGGGTTTATTTGCTTTGATTGAGCAGTCTAGACCTGCCACACTCACCTGGGTTAGTGCTAGGAAAAAGGGTTCCCTAGGGACTGCGTAGTAGTGGAGGTAGCCTTTCCTAGGCTGGGAGTGGGGTGATGGGGTTGCTTGAACCACTCTAAGATCATTGGGATATTCCCATAGATCTGTGGAGAAGGTTATTAAGATAGAAAAACTCACATGCCTTCCCCATTTTCTTAACAAGCTAACTGTTGGTTGGATTCCCTAATTGATTGTGAACCAATGCTGTGAGTGAGCCTGAGTGACACTCCTTAGTGGGTACATATCCCGAGCCCGGGGGTGATCTCTAATTTCTTAAATAATATATGCTAGGAAGAGATCTATGGTTGGGTTGGAAAGTTGAATTCCATAGCAAGTTTGCTTGGAAGTTCAATGCAAAAGATAAGTGCCCTTGTGGTGTTTAAATGGTGTTATTTCATGTTTTATGTTATGCTTCTTATGTTCAATTTATTGATTTAATGATTGTATGAAATTGATCATTAGGGATCTAGGTATAAGCCTAAGTATGAGGATGAATCCGTGTTTGAATGCTTCATCATTGCTTGAGTTAATCTATATGAATAATCTTGCAGGTTATAGATGCATTGAATAGCTTTAGTTCATAGCATGTGTCTAGTTATGCATGCATCTATTTTCTTATGGGACTGGACCATGGATGAATAGGACTGTATGCCTATCTATGCATGGTGTTAAGTCTGAGAGCATGTTGTTATCTCACTTCTACATTGTTTAACTACTAATGACTGTTATGGTTGGAAAATGTGTGTGTGTTATAGGGATAAATTCTACTGTTGTGTGTTCTATTTATATGTGTCTTGCACCTTACATTATATCCTTAGATTGGTACTTATATGTGATTATGTTTGAGGAATAGAACTAAGCCCTGCATGCTTTCCTCACTATTGTTAGGGAAAGTATCCTATAGTAGGGGAGAGACTACCAATGTACTGATGTAGAAAGATAGACATAAAATATTCTGCAAATACAATTACGAAGCAAAGAGGTTAGGGTTAGAAGGATGTGTACCTTATTCATAAGGTTGATCCAAGCCTTTCTCCTCCTTTGCTCTTCGTTGAAACAACTTGCAAAACAACCCCAAACCTTCCTCAAACCAGTTTGACTACAAATAAAGAGATTCACATTTATAATAACATAAAACATCAACTTGTAATTAGATTTGCAACACACATGAACAAATTATATTTTGGAAAGGAAGAATATCTGATCTTTATTAATGCATGGAACAAGTACATAAATTATACTTGTTTGCAGCAAGCACCGTCATAACAACCCTGAGTTCCTTCTCTTCTCTCTTGAGTGAAAATTCCTCTAGCGTGATGTTACCAAAAAGTTGGCTCTCCTTCTCCAAGGCCTTCCTATTGCATTTATGGCAAGAGTAGGAGGATAAGTTCAAAGGGTGGTTGTCATAGGTAGTTGAGGAAGATGGAATAACTCCCAAAACTAATCCATAGTTAGTGATTTTATATATTTAATCGATTTTTCTTAAGATACCCATGACTATGATATAGGAAAACCAGCGAGTGACTCGCGGCTATCCCAACTTGCAGCTAGTGGGTGCATCTTTTCAAAAGATACCCACGGGTTGTCAGTGTAGACACCCGCGTCTAACCCAAGTGTTGGAAAGCATAAGGGTCTCGGTTATGCTCTAAAGTAGGAATAAAAAATATGTTTTGATGAAAGGACTACAAGGCTCAACTCTAAGTCATCTAAGGTCAAGAAAGCTCTTCCATCCATAGTGTCCTTTACAATATTGATATCAGGAGATGTTCAAAATGGTAGAACATGATCTCCAATACATAACAGAGAGATGTATATAGAATGGCCACTGGAATACAAGCGTGGATCCATGTCAAAATAGGAGATCATATCCATAACAACAAACTAGATCTATGTCTCATCAAGAGCCAAAAGAATGGGTATGGCTCAGTATTGCATAGCTTGGTAAATAAAAAAATAGGATGATTCTATTATAGGCCCAAGGCCTTCATCCAAACCGTCTCAAGGTTTGAGTCATAACCATGCAAATAATTGAGTTGAGTTCGAACATGGAGGACACTGTTTGATTACTGGTCATTGATGTGGATTGTTAACAAACACAAGGGCACCCATCAATAATGAAAATGGGGCCCAAGGTACCTCATACATTCTAACAAGTGTGAATAAGGGGTCTTGAATTTGAACACTTGAAGAATCCATCGAGTAGGAGCCATCGATGTATTCCCACTACTCAATAGAGAGGGAAATTTCCACTGATGACTGCAATCCCCAAGGTACTACTGAAAAATCTAAACTTGATTCCCAGATCAAGATGAGTTGAAGTCAATGGGAAGAAGTCCGTTGGAAGGGAGGCCTTAAGGCATCCTCCATCATCCAACACGAGATACAATCAAAAGGTTGATTTGATCTAGAGTAGGACTGAGTACATGATGAACCATACTGACACCAAGGAATGACCGAAGCATGAGGTCAAGGAAACTACATAATGGTCGAGACAGGTTGTATCCTTGAACAATGAGCACGACACAAGAGTGACTTAGGAAACTTTGTAGACAAAGGTACCATGATATAAATCTGCAATGTAGGAGACATTAACAGATTCTCCATATGATTGGAAGAGTAACCAATCGGAGGAGTAAGAACTTTGAGATCAGGCTTATCCTAAGGCTAAAACTCGAAACCAACTTGTTTGATACACTCAAAAAAGGTGCTTTGTTCAAGGACATAATTGACTTGATGCCATTACATTGAAATATATTTGACACTCTTCCCTTCCCTTTTCTCTTTTTATTAAAGAATGTATTTTCTTAATTTTAACAAGCATGAAAAAGTGGAAACGAAAGCTTGATAAAATCCTTCTTGTTAGTTTTAATGAGTCTAAGAAAGAAAACTCAATAGTACTTCTTCATTTTTTAAACAAGCTCAAAGAAGAGAGAGAAGAATGCTTGGTATAAGTCAAACTATGTGTAATTAAACGATTTTATGGGAGGGAAACTCAAGACCTTCTTCATGATTTAACGAGTTTGAAAAAGAGATAGACTAGTACTCGATAGTTTACGGATCCATGGATTTTAATATCAAGCACAGATCTGTTTGTGCTCGCCGGTGTTTTCATATTTAAGGAGTCTGGAAAACTTAAATAATAACTCCATACACCTACTTGTGTATTTTAGTATCGAGCTTGAGTTGGTATATGCTCATCGGTGTTTTCATATTTAAAGAGTTTTAAAAACTTAAACAAGAACTCTATATACCCTCTCGTGGATTTAACATTGAGCCTGAGTTGGTAAATGCTCATTGGTGTTTTCATATTTCGAAAGTCTGGAAATCCTAAAGAAGACTCCAAAGGGGTTCTTTTTCATAAAGTTAGTCTCCTCACCCGAAAAAGTGTAAAAGAATGCGAGAGAGAACTCTTCTAGCCAAGTATGACTAGAGTATACCTTTTTCGTAAATAATCCACAAAGATCCGGAAAATGGGTAAACTTATATCAAAGTGGATGACTGTTCATGTCCTTTAATGAGTCTGAACAAGACAAGTATGCTCGGAAATCTTGTTATATTTAAAGAGTCTAACAAGAGCATGAAACAAATCTATCAGACCATGGAAACTTAATCTTACGAAAAAATAATGTACAAGGTATAAGTTTCTTGATTTGTCAACGTCAATGGATAGCATAAAATGGCAGTTCAAAGTGCACAAAGGAGTTTCAAAATGACATAAAGTGACATTAAAGATTAAAATGTTAAGCTAATCTGGCATGTTAGAAAGAAAACAAACCTCTGTATAACCACCTTTTGCGACTAATGGTGAGAGAACGCCTTTTAAAGCTTGACCTAATCAAAATAACTCAAAAGGGTTATTTATAATTAAATAAAGTTAAAAAGGAATTTGAAAACTATATGAAGTGGGTAAATATTTAAAACAAAATGTATATATAAATACAAATAAAACATAATTCCCCAAAACATTTTACCATTGGAGCAAAAGGTGAAAAATACCTCTTACTTCAACAGTTGATTCCGAGCAATCCGGGGAACAAATCCAAACACCACCACTTGCAGGTAGACAATCTCAACCTTCTTAAGTACTTTCATCCATTATTTTTTAGTAGTTTTTTGAATTTCTTTAGTGAGTTTAAAAATTAGGGCCTCGTACCTGCGGGTCTTCCTGAGTGAAATTCGTGGGCACGAGAAATGTGCACAGGTTTACTTCTTGTGGGGTCGCAAGTACTCGCCTCTGTGTAAGAGGTGAACCCGTTGGTGGTGCTATTTAAAAAATGAAAAAGCTTCAAACTAATGAAATGAATGAAAATATTGATGCATGATGGTTTATACCTGGAGGGAGAGAGAGCATGAGACCATGGATAGGTTGGCCATGGGAGATCCACTCACTTTAAATGCATTACGCAGGTGTGGGCTTATCAAGTTCTTCCATACAACCAATATGTGTGTGCAAACACAACTACTCCAAATACTTGTAAACTATTGGGATGTCGGTCACCGGATGTTCAATATCCAAGGTGAGATGCTAGAAATCACCATTGAGGCATCTACTTCATCACTGATTTTTCTCGACGGGGTGAGGTAGTCAACCTCAAAGTCACATTTAGAGGAGTCGATGCACTCTCTATCCATGACTATATCAACACATATTGTGTGGCTGGCATCAAGAAAAGTGGGAGCCAAGTATCGATTGGCCAATAGCTAGCTTCCCACTAAAGGTAATCTTGAGTACCATAAACAGGATCGGGGGGAGCACAACTCAACACTTGGCCTCGAGGAACTATATGCAAATAGGTGTTGAATGCTTAAGGAATGTCATCTTTGACTGGTGCTCACGGCTACTAGTCAACATGAAGCAACAATTGACGGAATGCAAGACATGAAGAAAGAAGAACTTCAGATATGGAAGTATATTGTGCTCTTTATTATTTGAGAGAGTCCCCGCTCTGAGTCTAGGGATGGCTCTACCAGCGTTGAACCCCCACAATCCACTGATGATTCAGTGGGGTGATATATTTTCGTGTCAGGGTGCAGGTGAAACAAGCTTATCCTACTCCGAAGATGACTATCTAGGGTGGTGAAGCCACCAAGTGTTGGCGCTCGAGCAGTTTCCATATGAAGGGATGGATTTTCGAGGAGATCTAGAGCTCATGCTTCCTCCAGGGGTGTCCTGGGGTGAGATAGGTACCACAATGTTTTTTTTTTTTTTAAATTATAAATATTTTATGTCTTTTATATATGTGATTTTTATGATGAGTAAGAGTAACTGAGAAAATGTAATGTATGCAGATGTGGGGCCGACGAGACCTGCTGGCCATCCGAGGACATATGTACAACCAACCACTCCAGGTGGAGCGGATGAGATGCTGAGGACTATTGAGTGAAAGATGAGTCAGTTGACTCATGATATCCCTACCTACAGGATAGAGCACGTCGCTCGAGATGCAATAGCATGTTGTAGGGGTGCCCCTAGCCTGGATTAGGTTACTTAGGAAAGTAGACAGGTTGGTCATATATTACAGGGAGGCCATATCGGAGCTAGCTAAGGCTCCTCCCTCTCCATAAGGAGAGCAATGCATATTATTATTTTTGAAGCTTTTTATGTGTTTTAAATGTTATTGTGTGTGATACAAATTCCAATCAAGTACATAATTTTCAAATGAATCAGCTAATGAATTTAAATTCCTTGAAATATGTTGATATGTAATAAAATCAAATTGTCTTTCAAGCAACCTAACTCGCGAAAACTGGCGTAACAAAGAAGGATCTCGAACTCTATACTCACCCGACAACTTAAGTACTACTAACTGTGAATCAAGTCGTACCTCCATATGTTAAATGCCATGATGAATAATATCTCAGAGTAACTTGATAACTACACTATACTCAACTACATTATTTGTCGTAGAGCCCAAACAAGCACCTCCTGAAGAAATGAGCTGGCCAAAGGATGAGTAAATAACCCAAACTGCTGAATCCAACTAACGAGTGTGGCAACTAGTGCCATCTAAAAATCCTATGAAGTATTCGGTGTTCATTTGAAAGCACAATCCGTAAGACACATAAGGCACTAAATCCAAAAAACGAATAACTCTACAAAACTATACAGCTATATTACAAGAAGAAGCATGTATTCCTAAGCGTAATACTTTTTCAAGTAGAGCCCATTTCTAGGATCAGGCAACTTATAACCATCATAATATGTTAGATCATAAGCTCCCTTATGCAATACTTTAGAAACAATGTAAGGTCCAAGCCACTTAGATTTGAAGTTTCCTTCCCCCAAGGGATCCTTGTCCTGATCGTAGAGAAAAACAAGGTCTCATTCCGAGAAAACCCTTGGTTTCACTGACTTATTATACTAATGCTTGACTCGGCTCTTGTGAGCTTCCTTCGCAGTAGGTGCATCTTCGGCATTGTTCATCTAAATGCTCTAAATGAAGTAAATGCTCTTCTAAAGCAGAATTTTGAGGAAGCAGTTGGATAGCCAACTTCAAAGACGAAATCTCGCATTCAACTGAAATAACTGCCTCCAACCTGTGAATGATTTGAAAAGGTGAAAAACTCATAGTAGTCTTAACATTGGATCGATATGCCCAAAGAGCCGGATACAACATGATGTGCCAGTTGGATCTATTGGCATTAACCGTCTATTGAAGAATAGTATTCAAAGTCTTGTTGACCACTTTGACTTTCCCATTCTCCTGTGGATAGAATGAGGATGAGTGTACTTGTCGAAAAACCTATCATGGTGTATAACTCGGTCACCATGTAGTTCTGGAAATGTCTACCATGGTCAGTGACAATCTCCTTAGGTATACCAAACCTAGCAATGATCTAATTGAACACGAAGTAAGCTGCAGTTTCTCCATCTTCCTTCACAGTAGGCATATCCTCGGCACACTTCGTAAAGTAGTCAACAATAATGATGATATGGTGATGTCCTTCAGCCGAAACTGGATTACAATACATGAAGTCAATCCCTCACTTGGTGAAGGGGACTACCGTGATGATAGGGTGAAGAGGAGCTGGGTGTGCTCGCATTTTCTTTGTGAAAAACTGACATGGCTAACATTGTTTCACATCTTCCACACAATATTTAAATATGGTGGGCCAAAAATACCCAGCACACAGTATTTTCTGGGTTGTTTCCAACCCAGAAATATGACCCCCACAGGCTCCACTATTGGCATCATTCAATACTGATTCAGCTTCCTCCAAAGTCAAACAACGGCATAAAATGGAATCTACCCCACGTCTATAGAGCATGTCAGAAATGATGAGGTAGTTCTTCGCATGAGATCTAAGCTTTTGTCATTCATCTTTGGAGAAAGTCGGTGGACACCTCAAAGTATGGATATATATTACAATGTCTCCATACCATGGGTCAGAGGTCGTAATCAGAAAAATGTGTTCATCGGGTAATGACAAATCTTCCTCATTGCTAATCACATCACTAGGGAACTCAGATATAAGCTCAGCGAACACCAAATATTTCTTTGAATTACCAGATTGAAATGTTAGGTCAAATTATTGGAGAATGATAATCCACTCATTAAACTTCCCTCCGATGATACGTCGGGTTAACACGTATTGAAAAGGAATGACATCTGATATAATTGTGGTGGTCCGCAATAAAATGTAGTGATATAATCTTTGAATGGCATAGACAACAGCTAATGCCAACTTCTCGATGTGAAACTACTTAAGTTCTTCGTTACCAATGCGCGAGAGAGAGAATAAATGACATGATCTTGGAGCATGTCATCCTCCTGAACCAAAACTTTACCAATCATGGACACAGACGCCGCTAGATATAGAAGGAATTCCTTAGTGTAATCTAGTGGGCTCAGAAAAGGGATGATAATAATGATTTTTTCAAAGCATCAAACAAGGTTTGTGCAGCCTCATCCCATAAAAAATGGGTGTATTTCTTGAGCAATCACATGGATCATTTAGTGATATTGGTATAATTCATGATAAACCGTCGTAGAAAATTAGACATGCTCTACAGGATTTGAAGTTTTATAATGGTGCGATGAGGAGGCATTTCGACAATAGCCTCGATTTTTAAGGGGTCGACTATAATGCCACGACTGGACACAATGAAACCTAGTAAACGTCTAGACTCGATGCATAATACCCACTTATTAGGATTTAACCGAATCTTGTAATATATGCATCATTCAAATACGAGTCGTAAATGATTAGGACGACCACATCTCTTACGAAATCACGCACAGAGATCATCCAAATATGGTTCGACTACATGTTTGATATCATAAAAACCATCTTATGTTGGTGTTTGGGTTGGATTTGTATTTGATTGTATCCCGGAAAAATTTCCATGAAAGAGAAAATTGCATTGCCTGCACATGCATCAATGATTTGATCTATCCATGGTGTGGGATAATTATCCTTTGGACAGGATTTATCAAGGTCCTTGAAGTCTGTACATACACGTATGGTTCCATGCTTTTTGTCCACCGAGACTTGGTTAGAGACCCATTTCGGCATGTCGATCAGATAGATGAAACCGGCCTTGAGGAGCTTTTCGACTTCAGCCTTGATGGTCGTAGCTTTCCTAGGATTGAATGGATGAAGTTTTTGTTGTACTAGTTTTGCGTTAGGATAAGTCGTGATAAAGTGCTCAACTATAGCAGGGTCGATGCATGGCATCTCCTCGTAAGACCAGGAAAAAATGTCACGAAATTCCTTAAATAGATTGGTGTACAAAGTGATCTCCTATGGAGAACAGTTTGTTCCAATAAATATGTTTTCCACAACATTCGGTTTGGTGGAAATATCGATCAGTATAGGATTCAAAATGTTTTCCATATTACCTTCAGCATTAATCGTCTGTTTAGTATAAGGAGTGATGGACAAATAAATATTCCCACCGGGTCTCCATGAAAACTCACCATTCTCAATCCTATCCATATATGGAAGGAAATAGGACCTGTGATGCATGTGTTCCCATGGATGATCCAGGCCTACCATATCTTCTAGGATAGCCTCATCGGAAGGAAAAACAGTATCCAAACAGTCAAAATAATGAGTAGAGTGAACAGACCATGCAGGTGCATAGTCAAAATATGACTCAACTAAGACTTATGGAGTCAAGATATGATCCATTGCAGCATTCTATTATGCTTGGTACGCCACTTCTACAATGGACAAGGGCACATTTGGTTATTCTTTAGTGGGAAGGATCCATGGATCAGTTATCTGACTAACCACAAGAACTTTCCGAGATGATGTATCGCTAGTACTCGTAGAACCAATATAATGTACAAGAGTAGGTAGGTGAGATGTTCCCATCAACGATGAATACATACCCACTCCTAATATTTCACTCGGCAGACGAGCTTGATCAATTAAAGGGATATTCATTAGAGGAAATTTCAATTTAAAATGGGCCTTCCAAAAATAATACAAATTCCATGTTGTCATGTATTAGCTAATCAAAATCCTTTAAAATTCAAAAAGGGAGCACCTAAAAAATTGGAGGGAAAAAATAAAAAACTACTTTTTTGGATTGTACTTTCAACTTATCTCCTTATAGGTTTACTAAAATTTCAAGCGGGAGGACTCCTTGGATGCATAATTAAATTATGCATCCAACAAGGACCCATGCTGTATACTTTTAACAACATCCACACCATGAAAAATCGAAAACACATTAAAAAACGTGTTTTCTCTCACTAGAAACATGTTTTTTAATGTATTTTCAATTTTTCATGGTGTGGATGTTGTTAAAAATATGCAGCATGGGTACTCGTTGGATGCATAATTTAATTATGCATCCAACGAGTCCTCCCACTTGAAATTTGAGTAAATCTACAAGGAGATAAGTTGAAAATACAATAAAAAAGTAGTTTTTTTACTCTCTCTCTACTATTTATTTATTATTTTCTTATTATTTTCCTTGGGAGGCCCATTTTTTACCCAAATTTCCTCTAATGTGAATCCGACGAAGTCGTGTTGTTCTTCCAAGTGAAGGATAGTTGATCAACTGTAACAATATTACCTTCGTGGGGGAACATGAGTACTCGGAAGATAGATGAGGGGATATCTTGCATAACTTACGTCCAACTTCTTCCCAACAATAGGTTGTAGTCGAGAGAAGCATCCAAAACTTCTACCTATATGGACACCACTTTACCGGCAAGTTTAATCTCGAATGCTGGTAAGACTCCATACGGACTGCAAGAATTTCCATCAAATAGGGTAAGTAGTGTAATCGACAGAGCTAACTTAGGAGAACCCAAGGCTTTCCAACAGGATATAGACATTACGCTCATAGACACGCATTCATCCATCACCTTTTGTCCAATAGTCTTTGAACCATGGACTACTTCGATCTGTAAGGTGACATGATAGGACAACCGGAGTTTGATATTGGACATATGAAAATCTAGCTAGCATATACTTGATTAGTCCATGCTACGTATTGCCGCTAGAAGTGCATTTCGCTATGAAGGGCATATTTGCAAGACTTCCTAGGAAGAAATAGCACATGGCGTTTGGGATAGATCCTCCACAACAGAGTAGTTGGGAGCAGTCTACGCATTAGGGTTGTGCATAGCCCATTTGTAGACACCCTTTAGTATCTTCGAGAAAGGTTCTGCCAAACTCTCGATGTGGAGAGGAACAGATGACTCAGGAATCTCTTTATCTTTCTGCTTCATTTCGAGGTTATAATTCCTGGCTCTCATTTTCAAAAGAGCATGTGAGTTAACCATGTTGATATAAGACTGATCAGCTGATGTGGAACGATGAGTGCCCCCAGTATTAGAACTGCCAGAAGCTAAGCCTTGTCCTTTGGGAAAAGGATCCTTCAAGACAATCGGTTTTGTTTTCTTTCAACAACTTCTTGGATTCTTCAATAAGAGGGAATTGGTGAGTGAGGTGACCATCCTTACAAATTTTGCAAGGAAACTTTACGTTCTTTTTGTCTCTTTTTCCCTCCTCGGCATTTTCTATATTTTTGGGTCTCTATTGGTTTCCCTCCTCTTTCTCACCCTTTTTCTTGGGTTGTCGAGGACCCTTTTGATTCTTCTGCACATTTTTTACAGATTCCGTTTGTGAGGGGAAGGTTGCAATCGTAGTTGCTTCCGCTACAGATTGCTTCATAGAAAGTGCATTCACTTGTTTCTTCAAATCCTGCAGCGCGGATGAGTCGGTTGAACCAACGATGCCATTGGCATGAGGTTCAGGTTTGGGCTTACAAAGATCTATAATAGACCTCGGTGTGTCAGGTATAATCTCATGAAGGATCCCAGATTGAGCATAGAGTAGGTCGAGTTGTTGGGTCCTTAAGATTGCTTCCTCTTCAGATCTTACCCCAAAAATTGAAACATCTTTAGAGACATAAGGGAGCAATGATTTTAAGTACCACTCCAAAAGAAACTTTGGGGGGAATCTCAGCCTTGATGAGTCGCTTTCATCTTCGTCACTCCTAAATGTGATAAGAAAGGTGAGCGTATTTGTTCTGCCTAAATGTAGACAAAAGATATGTGCCGGCATCATAATGGATGGGAAGCTGGAAGTGATTCAAAAAGGGTGTCACTAAATCCCAAAAGTTATCGTATGTTGTAGCCGACAATTCGATTTACCATTTATCTGCTACACTCATTAAGGTTCTTTGGAAAAGCCTCAATCGAATTGATTTTTCGTTTAACGAGTTCGAGGAGCACAAGAGATGAAAGTTTGTAACTTGATATCCAATATCTTCACCATTATTACCTTCAAACTTTGGAATGTTTGAAGAAAGCTTGGTTGGGACCGGAGTCCAAGTAGGGTTGTGAGGCACTAGATCGTTCATTAGTTTCGAAAGGTTTGGAAAATTCAAAGTTTTTAGAAATGGAAAGAGAGGTCATGGCGATCGCATATGATGTGAAGGAGTTTGGTAAGGGGAACCACCCAAAACCTGGCTCCTATAAGGTTGGTTGAGGTTGCCCCCAGCCACCAGTTGTGAAGAAGAGACATTCTAAAAGTTGCTCCAGTCGAAGGCTAATGTATTACTTCCTTATGGTGCCATCCACTACGGCTGAGTATAAGTACCTCCAAATGGAGGGTTGGTATAGCTGTTACTTCCCATTCCACCAAATAATGAAAAGGGAGTACTCCCTACATGTACATTAGAAGTTCGCACATTGGAAGAATATGCACTAAAACCTTTGAAGGGGTTATAACCTAGCATAGATGCAGTAGACGGGGTAGGCATTGAGCCTACAAAATGTGCCGAAGGAGCAATGTGTCCTCCAAGACAAGGAAATCCATGATTAAACGGAGAAGAAGTATGGTTAACTTGGAATTGTTGAACAAAGGAGGAAAATGTGAAAGACAGCAAAGGTATCCTTGAAAAAGGAATACTAGATCGGCCAATGGAGGATCCAAAATGCATAGATGTCATTGTACCTTGAGCACTAGACAAACCTGAGGAACCAACATTGAAACTAAAGGAGGTGCTCAGAGCAGAAGTAAACTGTCGCGACCTCAGTGTGGATATGTTTAGATGAGGAGGAGATACATCTCTTGACATAATAGGTGAAGTGGGAGTGTGAGGCACTTTGGATCCATCCCCTTTGTTATCCATTACAAAACCAGGTGTAAACCTATATACAATCAATTCAGGGATCCCTAAAGAGATAGCTCTTTCCAATAAAGGGGTGTTCGGTCCGATTAATGGAGGATTGAAGGGTCTTGCGAACTCTTCAGTAGGAAAATATTCAATATCAATAGTTTCCTGAATCGATTGAGAAATGAGATGTGGTTCTCTAGGGGGTTCAGTTGTACATGTAAGTTCCAATGAACCACGTGAGTCACCTCAGCATCGTTGAGATGGCGGTGGAGGATCCATTGTAAATGGAGGAAGGTTTCTCAACCTTCGTGACCTACAAAGAGGATGGTCCTCCACACTTGTAAAAATATAAAGTAAGTATTAAACCTAGTGGCCACTAAACAACACACCACTATAAAAATTTCCTAAAGTAATAAACAACAGGAAAATAGAGATGATACTCTTAAAGGAGAGTCTGGGATTATTAGGGTCCAGAACTAACCAGTAGAGTAGGGAAGGACAATTACCGAGGGTCCACAACACATAGTTTCTGGGTGCAAGCGTTTGAATCATGAACCGCCCTCCCAAATAATTGTAAGGGATTTCCTCCCATGTCTGTCCTAGGTATAGTGGAAATATCCTTCCACCATCACCTGTGTAGATCCCTATAGGTCAAAAGATACTAAAGGCTACCATAGTTGCAGAAAGAGTCAGGGGGGACTATCGCATGTCTAGCCAAGACGCATGGGAAGGGTAACTAAGCCCAAAATCCAAGAGTACACAAGGCACTAATGGATCCCCCTACGCGAATTGGCTCTCGTGTATGCTCAAATGAAAAGTGGGGGGGTATCCCCAACAGTCCAATCTCACACGACCTCATTCTTAACTCTGGTTTGAGTAGAGCTTCCCGGGACACCTTCAAAAAAATGCATTTACCTAAACGATAGTCTTACTACGATTTTAAGGTTTTAATGGTGTTGGAAAGTTAAAAGTATTCTGTTCCAAAACCATAGCCTAAGCTAGTTAGTTTGTGTGAGACCTAAAAAGAAAATTTACTAATAAATTTTATTAATGGTTCTTTTTAAGGCTATATTACTCAAAAATATAGTGCTCTTGTGTGCGTGATGGTTGCAACTGAAAAATAAAGTGTACGTATGGAAATGTAAGATATTCACAATTTTTCTTTCTTGTCTTTCAAAACATAAGATGTAAAGTAAACCTAAAATCCAACTACAAATATCTTTTATTTTTAAAGAAGAAAAGCAATAAACAACTTCTAACTACTTTGAAAAAGAGAAAATTATTTCCCTAAAGGAAATGTTTTTTCGATTCTGTTTTTCTTTATAAGTAAAAGAAAATGCAAATAACTTATGAACAAACAAGAATGACCAATAATGCATGCGAAGTAAAACTAGACCTAAGGCTATAAAAATCAGAACTTCATCAACACAAAGTACTGAAAAAGACCAACCCAACAAGTTGCTTCACAAACCCTAGAAGCTGTAACTGAGCCAATATGCTATAAGAATCAACCAATATAAAAGAAAGAAAGCAACTAAATAAAAAACAGATAACAAGCTTCTCCCCAAACAATCGGTGACTATAAAGGACTAAAGCCAAACATCCGCCAAATACAGTATGGGCTAGAAATACTTAAGGAACCTTCAACAAGCGAAAAGAACCAAAATATGACTAGTAAAGGGTTAAACAAGACTCAGAGCACTACACCTAAGCATTCAAGAACCTAAAATCAATAGGCACACTTTCCATACCAAAGAGAAACAACCCTAGAAGGAAAACCCTAAAGAAAAAAAAATTTCCCATGAAAACCTGCGACTATAACAACAGCAACACGCGGGTACAATAATGGGAAACTCGTGGGGTGCATGGTAATAACCACAAATATAAGTATAATAGACTCACGGATGTGCTCTGACAGAATTTAAAAAGGAAAGCATATTGTAGACTAGACCATAAAGATTCAAGCAAAACGGATAACAAATGTCCCAAAACCTTCACGAAGACCTATCACATTGATAAAAATTGAAAGAAGAGATTCTCAAGCATCCCACAAAGCAGAAAACAGGTGATCCCCAATGAATTCTCCTGTTCTTTTGTTAGGGAAAGTATCCTTTAGCAAGGGAGAGACTACCAACGTACTGATGTAGAAATACAGACATATAATGTTCTGCAAATAAAATTACTAAGTAAAGATATTAGGGTTCACTACAAGAAAAAAGGTCATTGGTGAGGGTCCAAAAATGTCACCATAAGCTCATTTGGTGATGGTCAAGAGGGGTCCTGTCACCAAAACCTGAGCGTTTCCAAAGCCACCATCACCTTAAGTGGGGGTATGTGGTGACATTCAATGCTCGCCACCAATAATTATGATTATTCCAGGTTGTGACCATCACCAATATCTATGAAGTGTTGATGACGGACCTACGTTGCCCCTCACCATTTGATGCATATATGGTGATGATCAATGACCGATCATTGGTGAGGGTTGAGACATGTCACCATATTCTCATCGGTGATGGTTAAAAATGAGGACGTCACCAAAATGTGAATGTCACCAAAGGTTGTGTCCCCAAAAGTAGAGGTGGTGTGGTGACATTCAATGTTCGACACTAATAAGGATTATTAGTGACAAATAGTGACCCTCACCAATTTCAATGTTCGACATTAATAAGGATTATTAGTGACAAATAGTGACCCTCACCAATTTATATGAAGTTTTGGTGATGGACCTAAGGGCCTCCATCACCAAAACACTAAACGTCGCCAATGACATATGATGAGGGCCTTACAATGACCCTCACTATTGAGGATATTTCCATTAACATATCAATGGTGACAACCGCTATGAGATTGTCACCACTTTTCATTTTGAAAATCTCTTGATGACGTGACATAAAGGACCGTCGCCATTGCTTATAAAATTGTAAAAAAAATAATTATAATGGTCCTTAAAGGATAACGGTTCAACGTCACCATTGCTTTCCACAATGGTGACAAACAATTGATTAGAAGAGAAGTATGTCCACTCATTGTTGATAGAGCACCTTCCTTGCTATTCTGGGCATCTTTTCAATTCATCCTAAATAGATTCGAAGGGGTAGTTTTCTGTTGTGTTGACTATACCTTACAAAGGCATATTTCTGAGTTTGTTGGTTGTAGTTTACAGGGGCAATTTTCTGAGTTGTTGGTTGTACTTGGTAGGGCCAAATTTTTGTTCTTGTTGTTTGTATTTTAAAATCATAGGAATTGTTACCTTGCATGGATTAGTTTCAACAGGCCTATAAACTTGCTTGCAAAAAATAATGCAATAGGCCTATAAATATTTAAACACTAACCTATGGTAATTAAAAAAAAATTCTAACTATGATTGCATTATGCCTATTAAAATTCCTGGATCATAATTCTATTGGCCATCATTACTTATGATTTGAGCAAATCCTAAGGACATAAAAATTTACTATCTAAACTTAGTTTCGTATGTTCCTTCAAAAGAGAATTTTGGATAATGGATTCAATATGTTGGAACTCATTCCAGTGTATTGATTAAAAAACATGTCTGTACCTGCTATATAATTTCATGTTGCCTAACCTTCCAGTATTGAAGAAAAATATTGGGTGTGGATGATTTAAGTGGCCTGCCGTGATGCCAGAATGGAATTAAGTAGTGTGTAAGGTGCCAGAAATGAAGCAAAATCAATGTGCCATTGGGCAGAGCTTATTCAAGTTTTTTCCATGTTTGAAATTGCATACAGGGCAGAGAATAGACATGTTTGACACTGCAAAATTGATACAAGGTAGAAGAATAGTCATGATTGATATTGCAAAATCGACACAGGGAAGCATTGGGCAAAGCACGCAGTTGCTCGATGGACTATGACTATCACGATCAAACTAGTCTTGGAAGCTCCTGGTTACCAGGTCAAAGGAGAGAGCTTTGATCTTCTTAATTTATCTATTCAAATCTAATAAATATTTAAATCCAAAAATCGTTGTAGCGGGAAGAAGTATTTTTATTTTTTTTGGTTTGTTGATCGATGTAGTAGGAAGAACGTGAGAATGACATTCCCAGGTCAAAGGAGTCATAAGAAGTATGTCAGATTGCTCTCTAAACTATACATGGTAGCACATGATTAAGGGATCAATCTCCAACAGGTTTTGTTGTGGAAAATTAGAGTTAATAATTTATGTCAGAGATTCGGCAGAGCTAGCTATAAATGGTAGCTCTCGGTTAAGGGATCAGTCTCCCCTTCCTTTTATAATCTGATTCATTTTCCTCTTTTTAATAAAATCTAATTAACCGTCATTGTTAAAAAAAAAATACTTGAGAATTTTCTCTTTATAATTGTCATGTTCCAGAATCCAAGCATTAGTTTCAGTAGGTATATAAACGTGCTTGAATAAACAACAAAGTAGCATATCTTGTGAATTATCGGTGTTATCTCAACTTACATTCATTTTGTAATTCTCATATAAAACATAAATGTAGAGCACCTATAAAAGTGCAAAATTCCTAAGATTCATATTGGCATGAAATTACACATTTTTTGGGGGAAATGCTTCAACAAACTTCTTCTGATGGGTTACATAGGGTAGACTTTCTTTGCTTACTTGCCCAATATGAGATGTAGCTATACCCATCAAAATTGCTTGGGACTAGTACCCAACCTCATCCCTTTTAAACTCATGTCAGTCAAGTGGAGCAGGTCACAAGCAGAATGTAACCCTAGTAGATGGTGATGACCAATGGCATCCTGGAATAAATTGAACATTTGGTTATTATCATTATAACATTTTACTAATTTGAAAAAGAAAAAATATCACATTGTTATAAGTAAAGTAAATAGAACTGATTCACTAACCTGTCTACACAATAACTAAAATAGATATCTAAGCTTTTTTAAGCATCCAGAAACAAGATAGCAAAAGATGATATAAAATGCTGTAACAACAGTTTAATAACGTATATCTACAGGCTTGGCCTAAGCCTGTAAGATGAATTGTTTTTTACACTTACAGATGCACAAATGGAAATCAGACATATGGACCTTCTTTGGAATCATGTCACCCAGCTCATCCTCCTGTTTATTCCTCCAAGTTCATTCTAATGTTAACTGAGGAGCGGATTTATTGCAGACTGGTCATAGAACAAAGGAAGCATAGTTTATGCTTCCATTGTGATGAAATGTTAATGAAGGTCAATGGAAACTAAACAAGCACTATAAATTAACACTATTGACAACAACAAAAGTACAAAATATTATTCAAAAAGCTATTCAAACAACTTTTTTGAACTCCAGCGAAAAGCATGAACCATACCTCAATCATTATTTCTGCCAGTTGCTTGACAGTGACCTCATTATTAGGATTGCCAACATTGAAAACGTGACTGTTTTCCCTAGAAGGAATTTCCTGAAAAATGAAATAGTTAAGTACTATAAATATATAAGCACCATACAAGATCAGTAGAAATCCACCAAGGATTGTTGTTACTTACCATCATCAAGAGAACAGGTCAGCTAGCATATTCTGCCCCATATGTTTAAAGACTGTTTATACAATTCCAAGCATGCAAAACCAACACAGAACAACACTATTTTTTTCCTTAAAGAAATCTATTATGGAATAACTCCAAGTTAATGATTTAAAAATAAAAAAACAAATGCAAAACACAACCAAAAATACACCACTATAAAATGATATAATTCCATACCCAAGTTAACACATCTAGAAAGTCAATATGAAGCAATTGCAAACACATAGCAGTCCACTTACTTTCCAAGAGCATAATCAAACATAAAGGACGAGCTGTAAATAATCCACTAGATAGTCCAAGAACATCTTAATTCAGTCCAAGACAAAGGATCAAAACTAGCATTTATCAAGAACATCATTCATTCAATGTAAATCCAAACCATTAGTGACCCAATATGCAAAGTCTGCAAATTTATAAACCATGTAAAGGTGAATATAGCAGAATCGGTATGTTTTATTGTTTAATATTCAACCATATTCCTTCACAATCTAAACAGACATAATCCACGTTCACGTCAACATCGACATCGACTATATCTTCTTCATTTACACATTTTGCTTCTTGAAAGTATGTAACCCCTAACAAATCTGCATACTCAAGTTCATATGATGTACTATTTCTCAATCGTTTTGGAGGACATGTTAACACTACATACCAGTCAGTCTCAACTAGATCTTGTACATAGAATACATGTTTAGCTTGCGATGCCAGAATAAATGGATCATCTTGCCAATGATTCTAACTTGAGCATTTCTTCATATTCACCATTGTAAAACCCAAATCATCATTTTTAATCCCTCTCTTATTGTAAACATCGACCCAATTACATTTGAACAATGTGTACTCCATAAAAAAATAGTCCAATGTAATTATTTCTTCTATTACTCCATAAAATGTTGTTTTCTGAAGTACAGGGTTTCGATCTTTGGAACTTGACCTCATCAGTGTTTCGGCTTCCAAACACACACCACTATTTTTTGTGGTTCTCTCATTATCCATTCTTTTTGTATGGTATCTATAACCATTGGTTAGGTATCCCTTGTACTTATTCACAAATTTCCTTGGGCCCCGCGCTAGCCATTTAAGTGTATCAGACACATTTCCGTCTCCTTCCTTCCACCTACATATTTTCAATTTTTTTAATGTAGTTAGAACACATACATCCAACCTATGATAAAATATTTAAATTTATACATGATAATATTCAACATGTAATGATTTTTAAGTACTTATAATATAAATAGTATAAAGTCACCTGTTTTTTTAGCCAACTAGAAAACTGTTGGGTGTGGAGTCTCTGCAATAAAGCTTCAGATTTTTTGGTTTGGGTAAATGAGTTGAGAATCTCCATTTTGTGCATCCTAATTTGACGATTATGGACAGTAAAAATGGTTGTTAATGTGTTTTGATAAAATATGAATAAAAATAATTTGAAATGTCAAATACATTATTCTATCCATGGATCTTTGTTTAGTTAAACCACAAACAAACAAATTTTTGAAGGTCAAACATGTTACTTACTCTATCCATGGATCAACTTCATTTGTGTGAAATAGAACCCACCTATGGACTTGTTCCCAACTAATGTTATCCATTTCTAATGGAATTGAAGCAAATAATGGCTTTCCATCAAGAATTACTTCTTCAACTTCATCATCCCGCACTTCATTTCGACCATGTGTGGTTCCAATAGCTTCCATACCTTTCAAGTATCCTCCACAAAACTTTATTGATTCCTCCACATTGTAGCTTTCAACGATGCATCCTTCAGCCCTATTTTTATTCTTAACATAACTCTTGTATACTTTCATACACCTACAAAAAGAGCATATTTTTTAAGTAATGTCAAAAGCTTTGCAAAAATTATTCTTCTTGTGGTTCTTGATAGCAAGTAAAGTTCCATGTACCTCTCAAAGGGGTACATCCATCTATATGAAACCAGGCAACAATATCGAAGCTCACATATCAAATGCACATTCAAATGCATCATTATATCGAAAAATGAAGGAGGGAAGTACTTTTCAAGCGAGCACATTGTCTCTACAATATCATTTTCCAACTTGTCAAGGCTCTCTATTGAAACAGATTTTGCACAAATTTTCCTATAAAAGTAACAAAGCTTACAAAGCGTCTTTCGAACAACAATTGGTAGCACATGGCGTAGAGCTACTGGGAGAAGTTGTTGCATTAGAACATGGCAATCATGTGCTTTCATTCCACGGAACTTAATCTCTTCCATAGATATATGATTTTTTGGATTAGAGCTATAACCATCTGGCACTTTTAATGTGGAAAGAACGTGACATAGGGTCTCTTTCTCTTTCTTTGAAAGAGTATGCGGTGCAGGTGGAAGGAATATTTTTTTTCCTTTAACTTCTAGCCATAGTGATTTTCTCAAACCCATTTTTTGCAAGTCATCTCGTGATTTCTTTCCATCTTTGGAATTCCCTTTTATATCCAAAAGAGTTCCAAAAATGCTTTCACACACATTCTTCTCCACATGCATTACATCTAAATTGTGACATTGTAGGTGTTTCTGCATTCCAACACATTGAGAATATTGGAAAATTATTTAATATGGACGAAATCATAAACAATGAATTCTATGAAGACATCTAAGCACAATGACGTCATATAAGCATGCAATGTAAAATAATTAGGAATGGTTGATGTCTCTACATACCTCCCAATAAGGCAAATTGAATAGGATTGATTGTTTCTTCCACACCACAACATTAGTTTTTTCACCTTTTTCCTTCTTTATTTTCCTTTTCTTTGATTCACTCTTCCCCCAAACTGTTTCGTTTCCCTTTGTTTCCTAAAAAATATCTGACACTCTTACAACTGGAGGGGCATAACGAAGCTCCTCCTTCCCATTAAATGGTCCCTTCTGTGAGCGAAACTTATGATTTTGAGGAACAAATCTCCTATGTCCCATGTACACACATTTCTTGCTACAATTGAGGTACTCTGATTCTGTGCTCTTTCCACATATGGGGCATGCATTATAGCCTTTTGTTGTGCAACCATCCATATTCCCATAAGTTGGAAAGTCATGAATCACCCACATAAGAATCACCTTCATGTTAAAGCATGTGTTATTGTAAGCATCATATGTCCATACTCCTTGGTCCCATAATTCCTTTAGTTCATCTACCAAGGGTTCCAAATACACATCAATGTCATTACCTGGTTGCTTGGGACCAGGTATTAACAATGTTAACATACAAAAATTCCTTTTTGTGCACAACCATGGTGGGAGGTTGTATGTAACCAACACTATAGGCCAAACACGGTATGTACTGCTCAAGTCTCCAAATGGATTAAATCCATCTGTTGCCATTGCAAGTCATACATTGCGGGGTTCACCTGAAAAACCAAGCCATCTTTCATCAATAGTTTTCCAGGCTGGGATATCTTGCATTCTCATGATGCCACCTCATTTTTTGTGACATGTCCGCAGAGCTAGAACAATAAAGAAAATCTTTCATTTATATAGAATATTATCATATAATAACACTATGAAAAATGGTAAAGATAATACAAGAAGGTGAAAACTTGAATACAATTATGGTGTTGAAAATCATACCTATACATTCTCCTTAGCCTCGGTGCTATGGGGAAATATCTTAACACCTTTGCAGGAACACCTTGATGCACCTTTTGAGATTGAGCATCCACCTTCCATCGAGATTTTCCACATGCTGGGCATTCGTCCCTACTTTTGTTACTTCCTCGATATAAAATGCAATAATTGGGACATGCATGTATCATATCATAGTTTAATCCCAATGATTTTATCAACTTTTTTGCAGCATATGCAGAATCTGGAAGTGTGTTATCTCTAGGAAGTGTATTGTTAGGCGGAAGTATTTTCGTTTAATTCCATTGTAGTATTTTCCCAACTATTTAATTTGTCAATATGAGGTTCGTAGGATTACGAAGCACAGCAAAATATATGCAGGACTGAAGTGAAATTAATCTAATCTAACCCCCCCTTGCTAATGGCTAATTGCTAATCTAATTCCCCCTTAAGCTGAAACACACAATTGCTAATCTAAAGCTGGAAGCTGAAACACACTGTTGAAAGTAAATTGCATAAAAGAAAGACAGCATATGAAGAGCAACGAGAAAACACATATGAACTCACATTGACAATAAAGAAATCTTAATTTACATCACACCAATCAATGACAAATCATGAAAGCATTGAAACTAAGATTATGAACAAAATTTAAGAATGCCCTTCTCCATATTACAAAGTCAAAACTAACTTCTACAATCTGAGACTAATCTTCTCCTAATCTACTCTCTAATCTCCTATCAATCTACTTTCCATCCCAAATGAAGAGAAAGCACTCTCTTTTATACATGAATTTCTTTGAGAAGAAGATAACCATCTCATAATGACAGATCCACTATTCTCTCAACCATTCTCAACTAATTTCCTATTATTACAAAATATAATCCATTCAAATCCTCCACATGTCTCTCACAAATTCTCCACATGTTTCTCATACATCCTAAATAAGATATGCCAACCAAATCTCCATGATCTTCTCCTTGGAATATTCTTTGAATAACTATCTCCTTGAAATGGTGGAGGAGATATTCGAGGAGTCTTTCTTTGAATTGATCCTTCCATATTCCTACACATTACAAAGCTCATCCATACTTGAGATATTAGTGAAAAACATGTTAATTTCCAATATTTAATCATAAATTCACTTATAATACTAAAATGAATAAAGTGGAAAATAATAAGATGAAACTCAAGTATATGTATGGAAATGGTATGATGAAAGGTTAATGGGACGATGAAATGTGAATAAAAGTGAAAGGTAAAGTGGATGAAAATAGGACATTTCTGAGTCCCAACATACTCCCCAACTGAACTTGTTGCATGTCCTCATGCAACTGTGCATGGATCTTCTTAAGAACTTTTGGCATCTGAATTTTGGCTTTGTTTGATGATGTCTTTCCATCAATGAATGTTTCCAGGGTGTGAGTAGCAGCTAACATTTCCTTATGGTTGGTTCTTGTGTAACAACCATGAATACAAAGAATGTTGGTTCTTGTGTTAACAACATTTATTTCATTATCTGTTTTCTTGCTGCAATAATAATTTGACCATGTACTCCTTGGAAATGATAAGATATCAATGTGCATAAGAAAGCATCAAAGTGTATGAGAAAGCCTTTTCTTTACCTTTATGAATCATGCCAATATGTGTATCAATGTGTATGAAGCAAAGTGCAACAGAGGATTTGTCGGAAAAGAAATGTTGGTGAATGATAAATGAGATGAAAAATGGAGTGCTGGCAGTGGAAAAATGGAATGATGGTAGGGAAATGATGATAGTGAATACAATTCAGAGTTGCAGCTATGAAATGGAGAGTTTGGTGGAGCTGCAGTTGTGAAATGGAATATTTGGCGGAGTAACAGCTGCTGGAGTAACAGCTGCTAGAGTAACAGCTGCAGAGTAACAGTTGCTGGACTAACAGCTGCGGAGTAACAGCTGCGAAATTGGGTAAATCTGGTGGAGTAATAGCTGGTGTTGCAGAAACTTCCTGAGCTAATATCTCACAAACTACGATCTGGGTTTGGCTGAAATTTGGCAAGCAAGTTTCTATAAGTCCAATGCATCTCCATACCAAAAATCAGAAGAACCCACATCATGGATTTCGAGAAATTTGCAAATTGGTTGTAGGTGATGATGGTTGTTTTTTTGAAATCCGTGCATTGGATTGAGCTGAAACTTGCCAGTTTTGTTCATCATAATATTATCCATTCTTTGTCCAAAAATCATGAGGATCCAATGTATGGTTTGTGAGATATACTCAATTCAAATTCTGCATTTTTATATAAGGAACAATATGCATGAGAAAATGAATAAACTGCCACAAAAGATTTCCTATTCTCTAAAAATATGATTGCATTTGAGATCCTGTTCAGCTACCTCTATCTCATCCTCCCCAACGGAAATTGTTGCATGTCCTCATGCAACTTGGCATAGGTTATGAAAGCGAAAAAGGAAATGGAGCATGGTGAGGAAATTTTACAAATTATTAATTGCTAGCATGTAAGGAATTGCATGACTAAAATTCAGAAAACAACATATCTCCACTTACCCAAGAATGATGATGAACTATGTAATAGGAGCATGGTTGGTGATGTTCCTGGTACAACTATTGTAACTGTTGGATCAGAGAAGATGTCACTGTTGTAGGATCATAAAAATGTAGCTGAAATTGTCGCTACTGCATTATGGAGAATGTGACTGCTGTCACTAGATCGTGGAAGATGTCACTGTTGCAGGATCATGAGAATGTAACTGTAAATGTTGTTGCAGCTGTAACTAGATCATGGGAAAATGTCGAATGCAGAGAGTGGAACTGTGGTGCTCTCATATAGCTGGAGTCATGCTGCTGTAACTGCTGACGGAGTCATGAAAAAGTGTATAGTCTTCACCCGCTACAAAACCTGATGGTACAATTCTAGTCATGCGAATAAATGTGTCAATGTCAAGCATGAAAAAAAGTCATTGGATTACCGGCCATTGATGAATGCCATTAACCAATGCAAGGAAAACTCACCATTGATGTCAATGAGTGCCAAGATACCTGAGTACATATTACAAAGTGCGAATAGATGTGCTGATGTCGAGCCACTTGCAAGATATGACGATCAAGGGACATTGATGTATTCCCATGATTGTCAGCGAGAGAACTTGCCATTAAGGCATGCAAGCCTCTATGAACTCAAAAATGAACTCTAGTATATATCCCAGATAAGGTGCTGAGGTCGATGGGGCAAGACTTGTTGAAAGGTGGGCCTTAAGGAATCCCACATCAGTCAACGTGAGTTTTTACAAAAAGATTGGTATGACTATAGGAAAGATCTCAGTAGCAACAGTGCTTAGGAAAGGAAATGTAATTATGGAGAGGGAACTAGATGTTCTTATTCAAAAGGAAGACTGAAATGGAAAAAAAATGAACTGAAAAAGATAAAGGGATGTATGTGACTCAGAAAGATAGGCCTGTGTGAAGTCATGACATATAAGGCAATGGAAAGTGGACTTCACATGGATGACTAATGTGCTTTGAAGGATATATGTGGGTAAACATTCATGACACAAATGGGTTTATGAATGGTTTCTGTGTAACAGCAAACATCATGATGTTTATGATGACTAACAGCTCCTTCAAGCTGTCTATCAAAGCATGTTTCTCAACAAGTTTTGTGATTCTCGAAAAGTCACTTCAGCAGCAAAATGCGATTGTCTTCAAACCTAAGAAAAACTTAGTACTAATCCTGCATGAAGTTCATGAGAACTTCAAAAGACATAACATGCAGAAAGAAATACGATTGCGGAAAATCAGAGTTCAAAAATAAAACATGTTTTTATACATGTTACCATTGTGCACTTGTTTCGTCATTGATTACTGTAGCTGTAACAATCATCTGCAACATCGAGCTTCACACCTGGCTGTAACAGACTTCTACACAGAGATGAATAATATGCGAGTAAGGAATTCATAACCCAACAATGGTGTTTTTGCGAATGTGCTATTGTGAAACAACAAACATCATGATGCGTGAACAACACATAACGCAAAAAGTCTCTCTGGTTTTGATATGCTCTTTTTCCCGTTGATTGTTGTCAAAGTGCCTTGAAGAAAACAAATTAGCGTTAAATGCAAAAACATGTTTTGAGATTTTTTCAGGAATTATGGAATGTCCATTTACAATTTTGAATTTTTACAATGTTTTTATTTTTATTGTTATAAATTTTTTATTTTTATGGTTTTATAATTTTTATGGTTTTTGTGTTATTTTGATAATACACACCGAAATAAAAATGAAAAAATTATGCTAAAGGAAAACAACAAACAATCTTACTGTCTCGGCTTCATCAAATTTTCCCAAGTGCATGAGTAACAGTTTGTTGATACCTGTCACTAAAGTTCTGGAAATCAAACATTTGGAAATTGTGCAAGATTATGATCTTCATTAAATTGCTACATTAATTCCAAATGTTTTCCTTGCATGATCAGACATGTACATCATCAGATATAATTGAATATGCATATGCAGAGAATTTAATTCTAGCGTTCTAAGCATCAAGTAACAATTATGAAGCAAACAATCCTGGCATCAAAAACATTAGTGTCATGAAACATTGTGTGTAATAGAGATATTCAGTGAGCGTGAGAAAAGAATCAGCTTTCTGCATAAAATCCAGCATAGGCACAGGAATCAACACAAAGCTCGTGGCCAATTTCTAGTTTCTTTCTAATGCAAAATCCTTTGCAAGCCAAACCATCTCTTCTAAGACATGCCTTGAACGCAATGTTGTCGTGTTGCAAACTTATCCTTGGTTTTGGTGTAGTCAAATGAAAGAATATGCAGACTGACACAAAATCTGTAGTAAAAATATGCTTGATGATTCTAATTTCACAAATGGTTAGCATCAATATCTGCATTTGTGGCTGTATTCTAACAGCATGGTCTCGTGGTATGCACATGTTCAATTATATATGCAAAACATTATAAAAAATCAAAATTCAAATTTGCAAATCTGCAAAAAGAAGATTGCATTATGAAAGGATCTTAACCGGTCAAGCAAATTCAAGCAAATTTGTACTGCACTGTCAAATTTCACAAGTCCATAGATGTCGATAAGTTCAAAAGTTCAAATTCCTTCTTGTGGCTCGATGCTCTCATCTCTTTATTAATAGGTAGACATAGCATTTCATTATTTAATACAGACTATAGATAATTGCAATTTGAATTTTCTGCACCTGTCATTTTGGTCCGCGAGTACCAAACTCCTGAAACCAATGTCACAACAAAGAGTCAATCTCATGCAGCAGATTTACATCATTTGTAACCCAGCAAAGAGAAAAGTCAAATATGTAATTATTTCTCCATGTAACAACGCCAACCTCTACAATTTTACCGTCAATCAAAATATTTCTGGACGAGAGGTATTGCATTTCCCATTAGTTGCCTTCTTATAAAGAGCATGTAGAATAAGCTTGTCGCTATCAGTGGTATTTGCAGGCAACGTCTTGGCTTTTTCGGTTGGATTGTTGGTATTTTTCAATGGCCAGTGTAGGATACAGAAGCACAAAAATGTTTGTTGATGGAAATGGAGGATCTCACATGACAATCATCATTCCAAGTCTGGAAGAGATGAATTGGCAGGAAGTTTGTTGTGATCCATTTCAACAAACTTGCTAATTTGGAAACCGGCCACAACAGTAAATCTTAGAATTACACGTTTAGAGAACCTGGTGTATATCTCAAACCATAGCTTTGTTTGGGCGATTTCGCCATGGAAAAGTAAATGAGGCCATTGTGCACAAAACCCATGTCCCCGATTTTCGCGATTCTTCTCCATCGGCCCGCAAATCGCAACGCGAATCAATATGTTCTTATCTGGCATGCGTTTTTGGTTGGAACCATTTCATTACCAGTTGGGGGCAGTTGTGACATGAAGAGTCTTCGTTTCTAAGTATGGGAACATCGACAGTCTATGGTAGCCAAATGGAAATCGTGAATAGCCTTGAACGCCTGTTTTGGAATGCAAATGGGAAAGATTTTGCACAATTTCAACAATGTAAATCAGTCTCAATCACAGTTTCATCTTTTATTACTATTTTCTTGGCCCGATCTAGACAATGCGCCTTCAAACATGCAGATCTAAATTATCATTTTGTTTCATTGTTGCTGCAGGTTGTTCTTTAGATCGAAGGATCTTTTAAGGAATTGCAGGTGAATGGAGTGCGCAAATACAAAAAATTTCAGAAATGGTTTGGCCAAGGAATTATTGCAGAGTTAGTTTGCAGGCAGCTACATGATGAAAGGCAAAAAGAGTACAGCATTGTGACTCCAATCAATGAGAAATTTGTAGGCGTAGCACTATTTCAGCTGCTGTTTTGGAGTTACTGTTTCAGCGTGGAATTAGAGATGACATTACGCAAACCAAAAATAAACCAGACTAAAACAGACTCAATTCAATTGTGACACAGTTGCAGCCACTGTTTCAGCATGTAGTGACAGTTTCAGCATGGAATTTCAGTGACTATTTCAGCTTAGAATTTCCAAAGAATACATTCGCGACCCACATGAATTTGCAGGCCAGTTTTATTTTGTAAATTGAAATTTTTTTAGAAAATGGAGATAAATGAATTGCAAATTTAAAAAATGAAATCAATTAAGCATGTTTGCAAAACATTAAATTATTAATTCCTGAAAAACGTTAAAAACATACATCCTACTTTCTGATCCTCGCGATCGCACGAAGCGCGGAGGAAAGCATACTTATTCTAAAAAAACATGAAAATAATGTCCTACCTACACTATGCTAATTAAAATTCAGAAAACAATTCCGTGTAATTAAATATCCAATGTAGCCATTCACGTAATAGTAATAAGAATATGTTCTGTGTCAATTTTGCAAATACAAAATGAGGATAAACAGAAATGTGTGAAATTAGTTGCTGTGATTGTGAATTAACTAGAAAAAAAGAAAACTAAATTGTTCTAACCTCGTACTTGCTTGAAACCATCGTTCGATAGGGCTTTTGTAGGCATATTTGTCCTCACTCAGATCTTGCTACAACTCCTTGTTATCCTCCTTGACCTCGTGCGTGCATAATTGTTCTCCATTAAATGTGCAGGATTCTTCGTATGTTAATTCTTCATCTGTTTCTGGAGGAGTAATTAAGCTCTCAACTGCTGCCAGGATCTCCTCTTCGTGAGAAGAGGAGATCCCTACTTTTGCAAGGATTCGAGTGAGCTGTTCCAAGCTTAAAATCATTGTTAAATCATTTTGAAAAATGGATTCTTACAGCACCCGAATCTAAATGAAAAAAAAAAAACACTTTGTACAGAAAACCATTACTCTTCACAGCTGCAAAAAAAAAACACACTTGCAGAAATTGAAATTCACACTTGCAGAATTGAAACACTCATTGCAGAAATTGAAATTCTAGTGTACACTTGCAGAAAATCAAACTAAACTTCAATCCATCGTGCTTCCCCGACAACGGCGCCAAAATGTTAGGTGGAAATATTGTCGTTTAATTCCGTTGTAGTATTTGCCCAACTATTTAATTTGTCAATCCAAATTTCGTAGGCTTACGAAGCACATGCAAAGTATATGCAGGACTGAAGTGAAATTAATCTAATCTCACCACCCCTTGCTAATGGCTAATTGCTAATCTAATTCCCCCTTAAGCTGAAACACACAATTCCTAATCTAATGCTGGAAGCTGAAACACACTGTTGAAAGTAAATTGCATAAAAGAAAGACAATATATGAAGAGCAACGAGAAAACACATGTGAGCTCACATTGACAATAAAGAAATCTTAATTTACATCACACCAATCAATGACAAATCATGAAAACATCGAAACTAAGATTATGAAAAAAAGCTAAGAATCCCCTTCTCCATATTACAAAGTCAAAACTAACTTCTACAATCTGAGACTAATCTTCTCCGAATCTACTCTCTAATCTCCTATCAATCTACTTTCCATCCCAAATGAAGAGAAAGCACTCTCTTTTATACATGAATTTCTCTAAGAAGAATATAACCATCTCATAATGACAGATCCACTATTCTCTCAACCATTCTCAAATAATGTCCTATTATTACAAAATATGATCCATTCAAATCCTCCACATGTCTCTCACAAATTCTCCACATGTTTCTCATACATCCTAAATAAGATATGCCAACCAAATCTCCATGATCTTCTCCTTGAAATATTCTTTGAATAACTATCTCCTTGAAATGGTGGAGGAGATATTCGAGGAGTCTTTCTTTGAATTGATCCTTCCATATTCCTACACATTACAAAGCTCGTCCATACTTGAGATATTAGTGAAAAAAAATGTTATTTTCCAATATTTAATCATAAATTCACTTATAATACTAAAATGAATAAAGTGGAAAATAATAAGATGAAACTCAAGTATATGTATGGAACTGGTATGATGAAAGATTAATGGGACGATGAAAGGTGAATAATAGCAAAAGGTAAAGTGGATGAAAATAGGACATTTCTGAGTCCCAACATGTATTTTTATGCAATTTAACATTTGGCCAAAACTTCTATCAGACCATTCACTATTCACTTTGAGATTGTATATTCCACGGTTGTTGATAGTTTTGTGAAATCAACACAACCAGGGTACAATGGAATCTTTGCATCTTCGATTAACTTCCTATATTCATTAACTTCATTTAGTACATTTGTTGATGCCAACCCCACATTATCACAACCTTCGTTTAGGTTTTGATTAAGACATGGATAAGCATCATTCCCCATATGAAGCACTTGATCACCAACAATGGTTGTATCATCATCCTTTTCAATTGTATCATTACCATTCTGGAACGATGTTCTAGGCTAATCAACCTGATTATCGTAATGGCATTCTACATGTCCATAACCCTATTAATAAGAAAATTAAAATTCATGTCAGTGATTTTATGGTTTTTATGGAAATTAGAATGAATAGATATTGGTCAAATAGGGGCCTTTACCAATGCAAATTAGCTTACCAGTTGAGATGATATATGCTCTATAACTTCATGTGGCTCATTTTCAGAGTGTTTCCTAGCCTCATCAATAACGGATGGAATCTAAAGGTGAGAGGAAAACATAATTAAGCACAGATAAATATAATTTATATCTTTATTGTAATAGAAGTAAGTTTGAAACTAGAACAATTCATTTATTTCAAGATACCTAACTTTGAATGCTCTCTCCATGAAAATACCAAATTTTATATTGTTCTATTATTCCATCACAAATCAAGTGCTCGCATATTTTATTAAATGTTTGTACTTTGACTATACCACATTTATTACATGGACATCTTATTCCTTGAATGTGCCTCAGCAAAATTTAAGAATTCCTCAACCCCATCTCTATATTCTTGTAATGTCCTACACATAACCAATTTCCATTAAGTCACATAAATTTAATTGAGAACAAGTTAGCACTGATACATTTTTTTGGTATATCACGCTGAATAACCAAATATAGAAACTATACCTATTTTTCAAGTTCATCCAGTTTCTTTTGTCCATTTGATAATATGCTCCAAGCTCCTTTGAAATTATGTCTACAATGAACTAAAAACGTTAGTTGATACTAAACCTCATATATATTGAAAACACACAACTTTGCACTAACAACTTGCGGTCAAACAACTGCATAAACCCGCATTTCTTATTAAGAGGTATTCTGATATTAAAAAAAACTCCCTAAACTGTTCAAATATTTGACTCAGATCTTCTAGAAATAATCTCTGTGGCTTAATGCATTATTGTAATTGTCTCTTTAGATGTCAATTTGTAGAACCATTGAAATTCGAACCAATATGGCATCTAACTTCTAAGAAAGTAGAACCCATAAAGATTCTACCCAGACTCAAAACTAATTCATTCCAAGCAGCCCTTCAATGCAGAGTGTACCAACATCACTCCTCTTCATACTGAGCGTAATTCCAATGTAGTAAACACTCAACCTTAGATCTTAATTCAACCTTAAAATTAAAATGTAGCCGAACAGAGAGTAACACAATTAACTAATTCATTTCTTGGTTAGCTTGTATATTCACCAGAGTTCATCAATCACACAGACATATATGAAATCAGCACACAGCATCATGGCAAATAATCCTTTTCCATTTATTACTTGGAAATTTGCAGGCTAATAAACAAACTCTGACCTATCCTCTATTTTTCTTGCCTTGATTCTTACATTGTATAGCTAACCCTCCTAACCATAATTTTTCATGCCTCTGTCTCTAACCTCTAATGCTCGCAGGCATACAAGATATACTTGGAAACATAACTTGTAGCTAAATAACAAACCTCATACATTTATGGAACTAACTCCTAAATTTTTTTTAAAGTTCTTGTAATTGTAATTGTCACTATTATGTTAAAATAAATTGATTTTCATCCTTAAGACTATTTAATAATGTATATATCTATAGGCTTGGCCTAAGCCTGTAAGTTGAGTTGTTGTTTATACTTACATATGCAGAAATGGAAATCAAACACATGGGTCTTATTTTGAATCGTGTCACATAGCCTATCCTCTTGTTGGTTCCTCCGAGTTCATTCTGATGTTACCCGAGGAGAGGATTTATTGCATACTGGTCACAGAACAAATGAATCACTTTTTCTGCCTAGATTAGAGGATCTGTCGATTCTTTGAATCTTGACAGATCCTCCCTGAGCCTAAAGGAAAGATGTCTACTTATAATATTAGTTCTCTCCTCCATTTCGATATATTAGTGCTCCATTCTTGTTACTCTTTTTTACTTTTTTAACTTGCAAGAGAAATGGAAAAATATCATTTCACAATTCTTGTGGCCGATATAACAAACCCTTATATACGCTGCTGCATACAACAGAAGTCCACGGCACAATCAAACCAAGCCACCAGCAGCTGCGGCCTCATCAATCAGGACACAGAGTAACCCCAGCAGATGACAGTAAGGCAGATCAAACCTCAACAGTCCCTCGTCAGGCCACGGCTCAGCAGATCAGGCCTCAAACAAACTCACATTAAAATGTTTTGACAGACCATGAGGTCTTGACTCTTGTCCTTAAAACAAGGAGGTTTTCAATGTAAAAATCTTGTAAATGTTCAATATTTAGCAAGGTTAAACTAAGTTTCCATGTGTGATGAGGTGTCAATGATGCATCATCCTTTAGGATAGAGCCGAACTCCTATTTAGGGAGGCAGTTACAGAAATATAGAAAGTTTGTTAGGGTTAAACTGTTAAATTGATTCTTCATATATACGATTGTAATCCTATGGGCCACAGCAGAGGTAGAGCAGAGGTGAGGCAGAGGCAGAGAGGACAGGAAAATAGAGAGGAGAGGACCAAGCTAGAATACTCCCATATTGTGTATTCAGGTCATGAAATTCTGAGTAATTGAATTTGATTAATGAAAGCATTTTATATGCATATGGACTTGTGAATATCTCTTTCTATGTATTTTTTATGAAGTTCATTGTCTCTATTGAATGTGAATGGCGTCCTACTGAAAACATAAAGTCATTTACTTTGGAATTTGTATGTAATTCCTGCAACGAAAAATGAGTACATAGGCTTTGTTAATTGGCTGACTTCCTGACAGTAAGCAACTACAGGAATATGCGATTTTTGAGAAGGATTTGGAATTGGAAGACCCTTCTGAAAACTAACTCAATGTGATTGTTTATCACTCGAGTGTCCTTATGTTATGAGATCTCAGGTTATGCAAATCGGAAGGAAGTGAAACGATTGAAATTGGAACATCAAGTTACTTTAATTAGATTGTTTAAAGTACATTCTGCATAAAACCCTAACCCTAACCAAAATTTAACAGAATAAATAAATGTGTTGGGTGAGAATCTACTGTTGTTGAAGGTAAAATATTGGAGATTTTAACATTTGTTTAACATTTTTATACAGAGATTAAGTTACGGAATTCATATCCAGGTTCCATATTTCAGGGTTAGGGTTTGAGTATTTGAAAGTGTGTTGAAGGGTAGTAGTTATTTTTTTCCGCTTGTTCATGAAAAACTAAGTTTCTCAAATGTTGAAACAAACACTGAAGAAATGAACACTGGCCTCGAGGAAAAATTGTGGCAAATTGTCATTGTGCACAAATTTGAATACCCAGGTATACTCTGTTTAGGAATTGAACTCCATTTTAGATTCCATTTGTGTACGAGCAGCAGTATATCATGGCCCAATTGTAATCATATTATTAAAGGGAAAACGCCATTTCTGAACAAAGAAATTGAATTTATACTCAAGGTAAGAGTTCAAGAATTTGGGGAAGTGTTTTTTGTTGAAATTGCAGGTGGTTCCTACATCAAAAATAAAAAGAAGAGCTGCATGGATAGAATTGGAACGTGATTTCCGCAATTCTTCTCACTCCCTTTCCTTCCGATCGGCACCTATGTCTATCTCTCCATGCACGGTTCAACCCAACTGCATTTCATTGTTATTTTTTGTCTATCTCTCCATGTGCGTGGTTTAAGCCAGAGCAAATCATTCCCACCCTAATTTCATCCACACCAAAATTCAAAAATTGAATTTTTTAGTCTTTGAAAATGGTATCTTTTGAATCTTTGAAAATGGTATAAAATTGAATCTTTTTAATCTTTAAAAATGGTATAAAATTGAACCTTTCAAATCTTAGAAAATGCAGGCATCGTTTCTTGATGTAATTTAATTTACAATATATAAAGTGACAAAGTGTTACCATTATTGCAGTTTATTATTTAAATATTATTATCCACAAAATCAAGAGTCATGCATGACTTCACAATGTCTCAGCTTTCCATAAACCCTAGGCGAAGGCACACCTGGTGGGAGACCATGTGTTACACATCAAAGAATACCCGAGTATAATTGCTCTACTACAGAAGGATAGTGAGCTAGAGAATAACGAACCCCAATCATGCACACAAGAGGAAGACCAAGTTGATTGAACATGATGAGAACATTACTCTCTCATATATATTATAGAGTTCTAGGGGTATAAAGCCTCCAATAAGTATATGATCCCACACAAGACCGACTTAACCAACGAGTTAAGTTAGGGCTCACACATCATGAACAATACACCAACGTTAGGTGAGGGGCTCACAACCACATAAGGACTTCTCTATACCTATGACACATGGAACACCCATCAAGGAAACCAACTCAATCCACCATCATTAAGTACTGCTACCACCATCAAGGGATAAAATAGGTGAGGGCCAACTATTTGCTGAGGGATCCATCCCCTAGCTTAGTGGCAGTGGAAAATGCTACTGTCTCTCTGACTAGTCCTCTCACTTTTGTTTCTAGTATTAAAATACATATTCACTCTTTGTTTCATGAAAACCCTGCAATGGGTGGGCCACACCCTCTTGTGAATGTGTATTCGGCTATAATGACAAACAACATTATAATATAAGTGGTTCTTTCAAAGCTATATTAATGCAAAACAACATGCTTATGTTCCAACTTCATCCCTAGATATGAGGGTAGCTATAGCAACAGTAAGACAATTATAGGATAACATGTTTATAGAAAATGCACAACTACGCAACATGTATCATGGGAAGCCCTCATGTGGGAGAAAACCCAATTACAACCTTTCACTGTGATAGAATCTGAAAAATCAAGAGTCATGCATGACTTCACAATGTCTCAGTTTGCCATAAACCCTAGGTGAAGGCACACCTTGTGGGAGACCATGTGTTACACATCAAAGAATACTCGAGTATAACTGCTCTACTACAGAAGGATAGTGAGCTAGAGAATAACGAACCCCAATCATACACACAAGAGGAAGACCAAGTTGATAGAACATGATGAGAACATGACTCTCTCATATATATTATAGAGTTTTAGGGGTATAAAGCCTTCAATAAGTATATGATCCCACACAAGACCGACTTAACCAACGAGTTAAGTTAGGGGTCACACATCATGACCAATACTACAACGTTAGGTGAGGGGCTTGCAACCGCATAAGGACTTCTCTATACCTATGACATATGGAACACCCATCAAGGAAACCAACTCAATCCACCATCATTAAGTACTTCTACCACCATCAAGGGATAAAATAGGTGAGGGCCAACTATTTGCTGAGGGATCCATCCCCTGGCTCAGTGGCGTTGGAAAATGCTACCGCCTCTTTGACTAGTCCTCTCACTTTTGTTTCTAGTATTAAAATGCAGATGCACTCTCTGTTTCATGACAATCCTGCGATGGGTGGGCCACACCCTCCTGTGAATGTGTATTCGGCTATAATGACAAACAACATTATAATATAGGTAGTTCTTTCAAAGCTATATTAATGCGAAAGAACATGCTTACATTCCAACTTCATCCCTAGATATGAGGGTATCTATAGCAACAATAAGAAAATTATAGGATCACATGTTTATAGAAAATGCACAACTACACAACATGTATCATGGGAAGCCCTCATGAGGGAGAAAACCCAATTACAACCTTTCACTGTGATAGAATCCAAAAAATCAAGAGTCATGCATGACTTCACAATGTCTCATCTTGCCATAAACCCTAGGCGAAGGCACACCTGGTGGGAGACCATGTGTTACACATTAAAGAATACCTGAGTATAACTACTCTACTACAGAAGGATAGTGAGCTAGAGAATAATGAACCCCAATCATACACACAAGAGGAAGACCAAGTTGATAGAAGATGATGAGAACATGACTCTCTCATATATATTATAGAGGTCTAGGGGTATAAATCCTCCAATAAGTATATGATCCCACACAAGACCGACTTAACCAACGAGTTAAGTTATGGGTCACACATCATGACCAATACTCCAACGTTAGCTGAGGGGCTCGGAACCGCATAAGGACTTCTCTATAACTATGACACATGGAACACCCATCAAGGAAAACAAATCAATCCACCATCATTAAGTATTGCTACCACCATCAAGGGATAAAATAGGTGAGGGCCAACTATTTGTTGAGGGATCCATCCCCTAGCTCAGTGGCGTTGGAAAATTCTACCATCTCTCTGACTAGTCCTCTCACTTTTGTTTCTAGTATTAAAATGTAGATGCACTCTCCATTTCATGACAACCTTGCGATGGGTGGGCCACACCCTCCTGTGAATGTGTATTCGGCTATAATGAAAAACAACATTATAATATAGGTGGTTCTTTCAAAGCTATATTAATGAAAAACAACATGCTTACGTTCCAACTTCATCCCTAGATATGAGGGTAACTATAGCAACAGTAAGCAAATTATAGGATCACATGTTTATAGAAAATGCACAACTACACAACATGTATCATGGGAATCCCTCATGAGGGAGAAAACCCAATTACAACCTTTCACTGTGATAGAATCCGCAAAATCAAGAGTCATGCATGACTTCACAATGTCTCAACTTTCCATAAACCCTAGGCGAAGGCACACCTGGTGGGAGACCATGTGTTACACATCAAAGAATACCCGAGTATAACTGCTCTACTACAGAAGGATAGTGAGCTAGAGAATAACGAACCCCAATCATACACACAAGAGGAAGACCAAGTTGATAGAACATGATGAGAACATGAATCTCTCATATATATTATAGAGGTCTAGGGGTATAAAGTCTCCAATAAGTATATGATCTGACACAAGACCAACTTAACCAATGAGTTAAGTTAGGGGTCACACATCATGACCAATACTCCAATGTTAGGTGAGGGGCTCACAACCGCATAAGGACTTCTCTATACCTATGACACATGGAACAACCATCAAGGAAACCAACTAAATCCACCATCCCCTGGCTCAGTGGCGTTGGAAAATGCTACCGTCTCTCTGACTAGTCCTCTCACTGGCGTTTGAAAATGCACAACTACACAACATGTATCATGGGAATCCCTCATGGGTGTGTCATAATACAATGCATGGCTACTACCCATTAATGTGTCCTCATCGACAAGGAGTGGGAATCGTTAGGGGATCTAACCACTATATCGACAATGGCACGGAGTGGGACTGATCATCACATAACAACACAACTGTTATAATGTCCACCCACTCTTCTAGTGCAGGAAGAGATGCACCATTCTACCAGTCCGTGGAGAATATTGTATCACCGATCCTGCAAACATAAAAAAATAATGAGTTTGAGGAATCATCCATCTTATGGTTCATTTGATTCAAGCCATCTATGTGGTTACAATAGTCTAATAGTAGGTGAAAACTATTAGGATATTCCTATACTCCATCCTAGTCCCACCAGTATTTTGATCATTTACATTTTCAGTCATGCATGCACCTTTTAGGGTTTGCATGCATTCTAGGGTTTGCATGCATCCCAGTCATCAGTCCAGCACCTAGCCCTCAGTTAGCCAGCCCCCAGGAGCTTCTCACTATTCAGTTTTAGCCCTCCAGTTGCTTAGTGCGCCCTTCTTCCTTGATTTTAGGGAGCAACTCGCCCTTCTTCACCTACCAGTTCAGTTACACTCAGTTACAGTCAGTTACAGTCAGTTACATTGAGTTACACTCAGTTACATTCAGTTACAGTCAGTTACACTCAGTTACACTCAGTTACATTGAGTTACACTCAGTTACATTGAGTTACACTCAGTTACACTCAGTTACATTCAGTTACTCTTAGTTACATTGAGTTACACTCAGTTACACTCAGTTACACTTAGTTACACTGAGTTACACCTACCAGAGTTAGTTTGACTGATGGTTGACAGTTACTTGAGCATTGATGACTCCACTGATGATGATGAAGACTTCCAGTTGCGCTCCGATGATCATGAGGACACCTAGTTGTGCTCCGATGGCACTCCAGTGATCCTTTGATCACTCCATGAAGGCTAATTCGAATTGCCACCTTAGGCATTCGAATTCCTCATGCATTGTATTATTTATATGTCCATTTTTGATTAATAATCTAGTATGACCGAAGTATTATTGCTTCTATCTGAGTTCTACTGTACCATATTATTCTGTTGCTCATTATACTGCATGTATCACTCTTCTTCTATTTTCTTGCTTAATCATAATTATTCTCTTGTGAGATACATCATCTCTTAGATCTGCTGTGAGGATTTTCACATGGTATCAGAGCCTGTTGAGAGTATTGTTTATCTCCATTCTTGAGATTTTTTTGCAGGTTATTACCAAGATTTCGAGTACAGCAGTTGCAGCAGTTTCTGCATCTTTGCAGCAGTAGCAGTTGCAATTATTCTATATTGTTTTTGCAGGTCCTCTATAGCTTCTATGTATTCATCAGGAATTACTCCTCTTTCTCCACTCAACTATGATGAATGGAAATCACAAATAATAGCACATTTAAAGAGACATGATCTCTTTGATTGTTATTTTGAAAGAGAGTTCGAATCCTATGATGAAGAGAGTGACTGGTTAGATAAAGGTGAAAAAGCTTGTGCAGTCATGATGTATGCTATGCCTCGATGCATGTCATATGACTTCCCTGATATTTCATGGACTCCAAAAGATCTATGGGCCTACCTGGATGGAATATTTGGCATACAGAATGAAGGAATTGGTCCAAACCCATTCGAAAGCAAGCAAAGTGATGCATTCGCTCCCCTTGATGGTCTCTCAGATCATGCACCAGTATCATCTCATATTGAAGTTGTTGACAAAGAACTTGCAGATTCTCCGCTCATGCTCAAACTTTCTTCTCTTTCTGTGCCAGCTCACACTCTAGATATTGCAGAAGGTCCTAAATCCTCTCTTGCACCAGAGTCTATTGGTTTGCATCATGATCACATGATTATTTCAGAGGTCAAATCAGCTAATGGAGGTAATGCATTCGCTCCTCTTCAGCAAACATCTCTTTTATACTACTATATGATCATAAATTCATGCTTTCAGAAGGTCATTGAAGAATATGGCCATTGCCATTCGCTTGGGATAATTTCTCATGCATCTACTGGTTTTGATCTCACCTCTCATGGTTCAAAGGAGATCTCAAGAAGCCATGATTCAAGTCTTGTATCAAATTTGGGTTCTAAGCAATTACTGCTTGGGAAAATTTCTCATGCATATGATAGTTTTGATCTCACCCCTGCTAGTTCAAAGGAGATCTCAAGAAACTGTTTTGAAAGTCTTAAATCTGATTTTGATTTCAAGCAAACATGTAATAGTTCTTTTTGGCATAATCTCACCCATGGTGGTTCGAAGGAGAAGACAAAGGACTATATGCACATTCAAAAATTTGATCCTACCTCAGCTGATTCGAATCACAAGTTCAAGGATCATTCTAATATTGTTGGATTTGTTCTCATCACATTCGATCTGAAGAGCAAGTACAAGCACATTCTTTTTGAGCATGATCCACTTCTTCCCAAGAAGAAGATACCTCCAGACATATGACCAAGCATCACACCTGCTTGAGTTTGGAGCTTTTATTTTTTATGTGTGCCTTACAGTCTATTTTTTGAGGAGGGGGTATGTTTCCCATGAAATTTTCCCACTTCCTTGGTTTATTGATTGTTATTATTCATTGTATTGGGTGACCTTTGGTCTTAGTTACCATGGCCCAGGATGGATTAAGGGGGGGTGTTAGGATATTCCTATACTCCATCCTAGTCCCACCAGTATTTTGATCATTTACATTTTCAGTCATGCATGCACCTTTTAGGGTTTGCATGCATTCTAGGGTTTGCATGCATTTTGCATGCATCCCAGTCATCAGTCCAGCACCTAGCCCTCAGTTAGCCAGCCCCCAGGAGCTTCTCACTATTCAATTTTAGCCCTCGAGTTGCTTAGTGCGCCCTTCTTCCTTGATTTTAGGGAGCAACTCGCCCTTCTTCACCTACCAGTTCAGTTACAGTCAGTTACAGTCAGTTACACTCAGTTACATTGAGTTACACTCAGTTACATTCAGTTACAGTCAGTTACAGTCAGTTACACTCAGTTACACTCAGTTACATTCAGTTACTCTTAGTTACATTGAGTTACACTCAGTTACACTCAGTTACACTTAGTTACACTGAGTTACACCTACCAGAGTTAGTTTGACTGATGGTTGACAGTTACTTGAGCATTGATGACTCCACTGATGATGATGAAGACTTCCAGTTGCGCTCCGATGATCATGAGGACACCTAGTTGTGCTCCGATGACACTCCAGTGATCCTTTGATCACTCCATGAAGGCTAATTCGAATTGCCACCTTAGGCATTCGAATTCCTCATGCATTGTATTATTTATATGTCCATTTGTGATTAATAATCTAGTATGACCGAAGTATTATTGCTTCTATCTGAGTTCTACTGTACCATATTATTCTGTTGCTCATTATACTGCATGTATCACTCTTCTTCTATTTTCTTGCTTAATCATAATTATTCTCTTGTGAGATACATCATCTCTTAGATCTGCTGTGAGGATTTTCACAAAAACACCAAGGTTAAAATGCATGATTTTTTTTGGTATTTGTAAAGGTGTTAATTCCTCAACGTGAAGTCATATTAATGGATAGGGTATTTTTAGAATAGTGATAATTGCAATCCATGAGAAGAACCTTGGATCACACATTTTGGTTTGATCTTATCTTAGGCATCACTCATGATGTTTGATCAAGGAAGCAAATCACTAGCATGGATGAGGGTGATAATTTACTCAAGAGACCTTTCGCATTACTAACCGAAAATTTCCACATATTTAGAGGAACTTTTGCATATTTGAAGGCATACCTCACCATTGAGGTTCATATATATGTTTTTAAATGTCTTTTCCTAGATAGTATACTAGGTCTTGGCACATCTTTTATGGTGTGAGAATGTGTTGTAGGCAATTAAGTTTAAGTAGGTCCATTTCAACTTTATTTAATTGTTGCATTAGTTTTTGTAGGAGAAGGGTTAACATTAATAGAAAACCAATGCATTACACTCACCATTACAGACTTTTTTTTCACACCATTAGTTTGATTGAGAAATTATATTGTTTGACTTATAATGATTTTACTCTTGTACATGTGAAGATGTTAACTTTATGTTTTTTCAAATCCATATGCTTTCCTTCTAGTTGTGCATTTTTTAGTGGATTGTGTATCTTCTATAATCATGACTACCTCTTAAAATTTTAAGGAGCCATACTTAAAAATGTATAAGTCTTGGCAAATCCAACCAATTCTTAAATTCTAACTATAAAATATTTGGTGATACTTTTTTAGTTTTTTTTCTAATTTATAAGTATTTTATGTACTTTATATAATAATTTGGCGAAAATAACAACATCTATAAATGGAAGTAGGAACATCTATTGTCAAGAAAAGAATGTTTGGATTTATATTTCCCTCCATTGTTTTTAGTGTTTAGATTTCCCTCCAAATTTTTATTCAGTTTGTAATATAAATAGGAACAAAGCTCATATCTATTCAACAATATTTTAATTGAAAACATTTTTTGCTTGGCGTTGGAGTTAGAAAGCTATGTAGACTAGAGGAAATGAGAAGCAAACTCTCTTACAACAGGCAATCTTAACCCATGGAAACAAAAAGAGGTACCATTGCCTTGTACTATTGTTTGTACTAAATTGGTCATACTATTGTTTTGTCTTTATTGTCCTTTTGTACTATATTGCTCATACTATTGTTTTGTCCTTATTGGCCATTGTTTTCTCCTTTCCGTCCAGATGAATTATGATGAGTATTTCAAAATTTAATAGTATTTTAAAATCCATATTTGCAAATGACATTTACCAGGGATAATTGGCCTTTTGCAAAGACATTTTTTGTTATCTTGTCACTTGTTTTTGTCCATTCATGAAATAGATATTAAAATACATTGCGTCATCAAACTATGGATTTGAAATAAGTAGGCCAACATGTGGTGCCACTAGCTGTTTCCACCCTTGTTGATGCAGGAGATGGGCAGACCTGCTCCGTTCCCTAATCTCGTAGTATTAGAATAGGGTTACCAGAATTTTCCAGATGTATCGTTACTGGAAATCCACTTACTCACAAATCCAAACAAAAAATGCAGATTCGCTCTTTCCAAAAGTTACAGAGGTCTTATAAATGCCTGATTCAATCTCTCCAACATCTAGTTAGCAAAAATCGCAGAATTTCTTCAAGGGAAATTATTGGAATCTAAACCGGGAGTAAATGGTGAGATTTATAGATTCTAAACCAGTTAAGCAAATTTATATCAAAATTCTCAGAACCCCACCTCACATCTGCTCAGTATTTAGAGCTGTGCAGCATAATTTCCAAACACTCTTCATGAATTAGTAGTCCAGAAGAAGATGTTTTGTGGTTTTAGCATTCTACATACACAGACAACATCTGTTGGGACCAATCCAGCCTTTTTTTTAAATATTTTCCCATGTCTTGAGACACCCCTGTTGAGAGGGAGTGTTGATGTAATTGTAACTTAGGAATGTATTTCACCTATGTATATTGTACTCCTATAGAGACGTTATTATTCCTCTATACGGAAGTGTCGTCATTTGTAATTACAAGTGTCGCAAGTGTCGTAACTTGCAGTGATGGGTTATTAGACCACCAAGTGTGGGGTCGGCCCTAATTAGTATAACCATGGGTTATTAGACTGAGTTAGACAAGTCGGCCCTGCTAGATTATTAGGAAGGTCAGGTCATGTATAAATAGAGTGCAGGAGGCACTCTATTTGATCATATCATTATTCACTTCTACACTACTCGGAAAGTGGCACACTTGTGGAGGAGGAGGTTCAACTGCTAGGAGGACTATCTCTATGTACTTTGGTTGTATCATTGCTCTTTCTATCTCTGAGGACGTTGTGGGGTTTTTCACCTTTATGGTTTTCCCCAGTGAAACTCTATGTGTCTATTGTCTCATGTGATTGCTTGGTGTGATTGATTGCATTGCTATACTTGATATGTTGTACATGTTATTCTCTCAGTAAAGATCCTAGAGTATGTTGAATTAATGCTCAAAAATTAACATAAGATAGCCCTAGTTAGGACATAATGAGTTTGGAATGATGGAATGCATGACATAATGGTATGGTATTCATGAATCAATTCCAAGTGACATTTAGTGGATGTACATTGAAAATATTTTGTCAATCTTGTGGTTATGCATTGAGTGAATATCGATGAAACGTTTGTGTAGGTGTTGTGAATGTGCATGCATATATGTGGGTGCACATGTTGTGATGCATTGCATGAAGGCATGGTTGTGGTGTATGTCCATTGCAATTAAATAGTGGATGAAATGATGAATTAGTGCTAATTTTAGAATCATATCATGAGCTTCTATAAATGCAAGAGAGCGGGTGCATGAAGAAGACAGTCATGTTTGATGGGCTGCTAGAACGCTCCATGGAAGGACAGAGTTTCATAAAAAAAATGGCTGGGAAGTGATGAGCATTTAAAGTTTCATTTAAACTATATCAATGATGTGACTATACCTTGCAATTTTAGTATGACAATGGTTCACATGAAGTAAATGTGTTTTTCCTGAGATATGGAAATGCTAACAGCTGAAAGTACTCAAGTTATGGAATGTTATAATTCTGAAAATTACTTCAATGACTGTGGTAGTAGTAAAACTGTTATGTGCACGAAGAACTTACAAGTGTTTGGCTGAATTAAGTTTTAGATTTCAGGAAGGAATGGACCGGGTGTGACAACATGGGTAAGACCCTATTGAAGGTTGGAAATTACCATGAACAAGAGCCAAACCTCATGCGAAGAGTCTCACAGTTGTAAGATCAAATTTATGATTAACACATGTTGTCAATTTCAGATTTGACAAACCGCTGATTTAAGTTTATGGGAATAGTTTCATGAATGCAAGTCTAAATGTCTGTAGAAGACAAAATTTTAATTTCAGATTGAAATTATTATGGTGAATATCTCATGGCAATGAGATGGAACATGTATTGTTGTAGATTTAAATTTTATTTAAAATTTTGATAATATCTCATGTGAGTGAGATGGTAAAGATTATGCCAGTATGGCATAAGGGATATATGGAACGTTAGATGGGTTGGGATGGAAAATCGAGGGACTGTTGACTCAGAGAAGGGAGCCCCCATCCCTCGCAAAGAAATAAATGATGCAACTGCAGAATGGATGAGTATTTTGTAACCCTAGTTGAGAATGTGCATGTCTAGTTATTAGAGTTACTATGCAAACCATGTTTATTATTTTCATTATCATTTCAGACTGCTTCAAGTGTAATCAGGGCCTGCTTGGCTCACATGAGAAAGGGATGCATACCTTTCTGGTGCTAGGTTATGATAGGGTTGTCAATATTGACTACACCCTGAAGGAATAGATGCATTTCTGGTGTTTCGGTATTTGACAGTGAATATATGAGATATGTTTACAATTTTAGAGCAACGCTACTAATGAGCCTACTTATCCCACTTCTGTGGTTAGTTTTAACGGGTACAATTTGGTGCTACGCAATAAAGAATCCAAGTGAAGAGGTTCTTATGAGGGGTTGTGGGGAAGGGTTGTTTTGTGTATGAAGGATTGTTATGTGCATGAAGGGTTGTGTGTGTGAAAGGTCGATGCATGCCTGTGGATCCGTAGTAGAGCCTTGACCTAGAATTATCGTGGTGCAGTTTCCTTCCATTGGATGATGAACCCGACGGATGTGTTGGCTTGGAAATGGAGAGGGAAAACCAGGTATGGGATTGGTTTAGCACCACCAATGCCTAATAAACCCAGACTGAGTATTGGCTTGGCATTGACTATTTGGATGCCATTGAGTGGCATGTGGGCTAGCCAGCATTCAATTCCATAGGTGATCCCAAGGCTTGTAAAGTAAATAAGGACCCTATGGACTAGAGAGGAAATGTCTAGTATGGATAAGTATTCAATTGTCATCTATTTCTTATTCTGAATATTGAAAGATTTCATGTATAAGTCTTATAACAACCAAGCTGATAGACTATTGTTTTTTGTTGGAAACCTTGGTCATTGCAAGAAGCAAGAGCTATGAAGTCATCCTAAGGATGCATATGTACATGTGACTGTCCTAGAAGGCTCTACATGAGTAGAAATGGAGATAGTGCTAGTGGACTTGTGTGAGTCCTAGAAGCCAAGATTTTGTAGGCAATCATGGGAAAGAGTTCCTTGGATGAGAGGCCTTGGATAGACCTTAGACACTAAGTGTCATAGCCAAGAAAGGGAAAGTCAAGAATTCACATTTAAGTGAAAGAGGATAGGAGCATGAAACCATAGTGGTGGTGTGAATCTGGATTGTAACAATAATAAGAGAAGAAAAATCTTACTCTTCTCTTTCCTTTTCATTGATGCATTTATAAAATAGAAAATTGTTGAATGCATGATGTGACTTTAAAATTGATTGTGTTTAATTGCTTGAAATAAATTGTGATTTCTGAAATAGAAAGATCCCCGTGAAATGATGAACATGAATAAGTTCATGTGTATGTTGGGAAAGCATGAAAATTGTGGAAGTCTCATGAATAAAGCATGGAATCTCCATGTGAATTGGGTGATTAATTGACCGATTTTAATGTTTGTATTATGCTTGGCCTAGCAAGAATTGCTATGATGAATTTCACAGGTGAGAAATTGAAAATCAAATTGGTTGCAGCAGTTACAAGGCAAGTGGTGTTAGCAAGCAAGTGTGGGCAGCTGCACAGATTGACCATGGTAGCAGACCAAAGGCTGTTAGAGTTGGTTGAAAACCTTATCCAAACAATTTCCAAGGCTCAAGAGAATATTGGAGAAATGCTCGAGCTATAAAAGCAGCATAATGAGATGAACCACAAAGATTTGCAGGACTCTATTTGTCCACAAAGGGAGGTAAAAATCATTCTAGAAGCATCCAACAGTGGACCAATGAAGAGGCATTCATCTAATCAGCCCACCAAATAATGCCGCAGGAAGGAAGACTCCAAGGAAATGGAGCAGATAAAGAAAAATCAGCCACTGAAATGTTGGAAATGTGGAGGAGAGCATTGCCTCTGCAACTTCCCAACAAGGAACATCAAGAGAGATAACAATCATGAATATTTTAGGCTTGTAGATCATTTGGAAAGAAAATAAAAGGAAGGGATTTCTGCGGAGCAATTCCCACCTGCAGAGATGGAAGATCAAATCCAGTTGGAGCAGCTTATGGAAGCCAAAGGACTTGGTCCTTAAAGTTCAAAGTAAAGAGTGAAATGCAGGGGAAGACCTGCAACGTTTTTTGTAATTTTTGGACATGTGTAGATTGTACATGTATTCCTAAGTGTTGGAACACCGAGGACAATGTTATTCTAAGGTAGGTAGGATGTAACATCCCTCATTCTGACCTCAGTATATTTTTTTTGTCATGTAAATAATGTATAAATGCAATGTGTGTGTGTGTTTTCCCTAGTGTGGAGCTCAAGGCCAAGGCCCCACTAGTGGATGCTTAGGTTTAATTACGTAGGAAAGTATTTCACATTTTGGTAATCCATGTGCTGGTAAGCCATGGAAGATTGTAAATGACACCATGTAAAAAAATACCAAGGACTGACTATGCTTGCAACAAAATGAGGGGAAACTATGTATCCACTAGGGTGGTGAGGGGGTGTGGGATGGAACCCTAGATTTCCATTTGTCACCGTCAGAACCCTTAGACTTTCGTAAATGCCATTAATTATTGTTGCAAGGTAAGTACAGTGGAAATACTGGGCATGAGATCGATGGAGTATGGGGCAACCTGAATTTGGAGATGGAAGGGTGTGGGCACTGGTGGCTTGCCCCATAATCCACTTCACTTTGTGGGGAGATGTGTTCCTTCATCCCGAGGCTGTTATGGATCATGTGGGAATGAAGTGGGAAGGGGGGTGGAGACACAGACCTCGATGGAACCCTTATGCATTCACAGAGAGAGAGGTGCGGCCATGAGAAAAAAAGGGAAAAAATGCGACGGGGTTAGTGTGAATTTGCAGAGACGATCCAAAAAGGGACACAGAGAATATTGTGGCTCTATGTAAGCAAATGTGCAGAGCTAGATATGGAGAGAAAGAGGAGAAAAGCGTTGGTCTATGGAATCTGATTTACAAATCCAAATACACTTAGAAAACGCTTTCTGACAAGCAAAACAAGGGGGTTATCCTTGGATCTAACTCTATGGGAGAATTATTGAGCGTGAGATGTGCAGAAAACCATGAGAAATTAGAACCCTTTGTAGTGGTCGAGAACCTAGCTGTGGGATAGTGTTGTTCGAATAGAGAAATGGAGAAGAAAAACTAAGTGGGAAGGAACCAAAAGGTTCTAGGTTGCATGTTAAAGCCTGAGAGGGTTTATTTTCTTTGATTCAGCAGTCTAGACCCACCACACTCACCTAGGTCAGTGCTAGGAAAAAGGGTTCCCTATGGACTGTGCAGCAATCGAGATAACCTTTCCTAGGATGGAAGTGGGGTGATGGGGGTGCTTGAACTAGTCTGAGATCATTGGGATATTCCCATAGCTTTGTGGAGAAGCTTATTAAGCTACAAAACCTTACCTTCCTTCCCCATTTGCTTGACAAGATAATTGTTGGTTGGATGCCCTAATTGACTGTGAACCAATGTTATGAGTGAGACTGAGTGATACTCCTTAGTGGATACATAGCCCCAACTTAGGGGTGATCTCTAATTTTTGAAATAATATAGGCTAGGCAGAGATATACGGTTGGGTTGGAAAGTTGCAGTCCATAGCCAGTTCAGTTGGAGGTTCAATGCAAAAGATAAGTGCCCTTGTGGTATTTAAATGGTGTTATTTCATTTTTTATGTTATGCTTCTTATTTTCAAGTTATTGATTTAATGATTGTATGAAAATGATCATTAGGGACCTAGGTATGAACCTGAGTATGAGGCTGAATGTGTGTTTGAATGATTCATCATTGCTTGAGTTAATATGTATGACTAATCTTGCAGGTTATAGATTCATTGAATAGATTTAGTTTCATAGTATGTGCCTAGTTATGCATGCATCTATTTTCTTATGGGAATGGACCATGGATGAATAGGAATGAATGCCTATCTATGCATGGTGTTAAGTCTGAGTGCATGTTGCAATCTCACATCTGCATTGCTTAACTAGTAATGACTGTTATGGTTGGCAAATGTGTGTGTGTTAATAGGGATAACTTCTACTGTTGTGTGTGCTATTTATATGTGTCTTTCACCTTACATTCTATCCTTATATTAGTAGTTAGATTTGATTATGTTTGAGGAATAGAACTAAGCCCTACATTCTTTCCTCCCTCTGCCCATGAGATGATATGTGCATGTATGTGTGAATCATGTTTCATTCCTTGTGTTCATGGAGCATGCTTATGCCTATTAGAAAACCCTTGATATTACTTTTGAATTGTCCTTTGAGGAATTGGGATAATTCTGGTAAATGTGCAAGACATTTCAGCCTAGACTTGGAGAAGAACAGGCACCCTTGTGGATCAGATGAAGGAGGGAAGACTTGGCAAAAGTGGAGCAGAGCTTATGGCAGAAGTGAAAAGGGATATAGGGGATATTATGGCTAGAGTTTTAGTTGGAAAAATGGAAATTTTGGAGTGCTCATATGGGGTTGGCATTGCACCATTGGATAGATATCTCTAAGAGCTTTCCAACAGTATCGGACTTGTCCAATTTGGACCAAGGATGGGGGAGTTATCACCCTTTGAAGTTGCCTTAGAAGCTTGCTAGTGTGGGGGTCTATGGCAATGACCTTTCTGCATCCGCAAGGACCCTTTTGCATCTGCAATGTGGATTGCGGATTGTGGGAGGCAATATTTCTCGGAATGGATATTTGGATTTCCGCATTTCCGCATACGTAATGCAGAATGCAGATTGTGGATTTTGGAGGATGGTTTCTCCCTGGTTGGTGAATTGGTGTTCTGATTTCTGAGTTCCGCAATGCAGAATGAGGATTGCGGAAATCGAGAAGAATATTTTGTCTGAGTGGAGTAATTGGGATTCCTCCTTTACGAATTTTGCAATGCGGATTGCGAAAGTCGAAAAAGGGATTTCTATGGAAGGATATTTTGGCAATCCGAATTCTGAATCCTACTGCGGATTGTGGATTGGATGGAATTGTGGATTGCGAATGGAAGGCCATTGCGGCTGTGTGCAAAATTAGAAGAAATTGAAGAAAAAAAAGTACCAGAGGGTATCCCATGGCCTCTGAAGGCCACCAGAGAGGTCGGGGAACATGACATTTCTTGACTTATTATATTCAACACAAATTTAAATTCTAATATTTGAAGGCAAGAATCTTCTTTGTCTAAAATTTTGGAAAGTACCTTATGATCTCATGACAAGCTTGAAAATTTGTGCTCTCATCTCATTTACAAGACACATTCTATTATGTTCAAATGTGCTTCTATTATCCTTATGGACTCATCTTCCTCCTCCTTGGTTTCTATTGAAATTTTTCATTTCTCTATTCTTACGCTCCATTACTTCATTCCTTAAACATCCCAACGTATAAGGACGAATAGAATGTGTCATCGCAATAGCATGGGCACCTTGCACATGCATAAAAGGAACCATAGTATCTCCTAAACAACAAGAACACAACCAAAGCAACTCACTTGCAAGGAAGCCAATCCAGCAATGACAAAGGCTCAAACTGTTTATCATGAATAAAATGATACCACCATTCAAACTAGATAATATGATGAAACTGATGTACCTTTTCTCATATGCATATACATCATCCCCCTAAACCCTTGCAGTTTCAACATGTGGAATTCTTTATAACACTTCCAAATCCTCACCAATGTTTTATTCTTCTCTTCATCTGGTAGGCCTTCAATAACCTAGAAACAATACATAAGTTTCAATGCATATGAATAAATACTAAATTTTATTTTCAAATTAAATAACACTGGGAGCCATTGAACAACAGTAAAAACATAATAACAACATAATTTATTATTAGTCAAGGACCACATAAAAAATAATTGATATGTTAACAGAATTATTAAACCTTTAAAATTCCCTCATGTCAAATGAGGATCTTATCTGATGTTGATCTATCTGATTTCCGATAATTAAGATCATTGTATTGTAGGATTTTATAATGGTATGGTTCTCCTGGATTACATGGAACAACAATTTTCTCCATATCCTCCCAAATTTGAACAAATTTTGTTTTCTCCATGCCTCTAGTTGGATGAACCTTGTCATAATCTTGTGCAATTCTTTGAATTTCATGAAACATCTTCAAAATTGTTCTGATCCCAACATGGCGAGAACAATATAGAAGCTTGGACATTGATCCAGGAATCAACTGTAATTGGCACCAACAGTTTTTGAAAGTAGGAATTAGTGAAATACTAAGAAGCTTAATTTATAGTTAAGAACTAATCATGAAAGTGTGTACCTTTTCATCATTTCTTCTATCAATGGGATGGTTCTTGGCAATAGTCATCCTTCTACCAGATAAGATTGGTAGAATTCTTATAATATGCTCATCTAAATTTTCTTCCCATCCTTTGCTTGGTTCCAAAGTGGGATTCAACTACTATAGAAAAGTTCAAGAACATAGTTAGATTAAGAATGTTTTGGCAATATAAAACATAAATTTCAAAACTTGTAATAAATTTGAATAGCTTACAAGGAGCAATTCTGTTGACATTGCATAACATTCAGAAACACTACGGATAGTGTCTCCTTTTTCAATGTTGATTTCATGTGTAACCATGTGTATCGCTTTTTTATGGCATGTGCACCAAGGACAAAAATTATTTCCCACTGGAGAAACACTATTATTGCATACTAAACTACATATGGCCACTAGATCATGACACTCAAACAAATTCATTTTCACAACCCTTCCATCTACCATATTGATGTCATATTCTGAAAGCTTATTTATCTGTTTCATTAAGTTCTCCTCATTTTCATGATCAACAACATGTGCTAAAAATTGTCTATATTCTTCTTTTCCATCCCATTTCCCAAGGCTTACACAAGACATCAAGACATTGTCTTCTAGTAACTCAAATAATATCTCACATACATGCCCACCTCGATCATAATGTACGTGAGAATCAACACCAAGTTTGAAAGAAACTTCATTGACTATAGTTCCAAACCTCTTTTCAAATGATTCAACATAAAGGAAGCATATGACTTTACTTCCTTGACCCTAAATCCACATGTGAAACCATCAGTTCTCTCCCAACCCATATCAATATTCTCAGCTTCTTTGCTCCACTTTTTCATTTCGCTACAAACTGATGTTGGATTAACCCCCTTTAGTACACCATGAACATCAATTCTTTTCATACGTTGCAAATCCTTATGAGTCATGCTTGATTCGATAAATACTGAATACATGTTACTCGACATAAAATCATTATGAATCTCTGCCACAACAATTGATCAAATATCAAGCAATTCATCTAGATGTTCAAGAAAATCCTCAATTTTAGATTCTTCATTATAGTTTTTTCTCGTGAAGTACCCAATTCCAGCAATAATATCATTCTGATATACATCTTCAAGTGATTTTTCAGAAAACCATCTCCCAATTTCTTTAAATTTTGTCTTCCCCTCATTTAGTCTGTGGTTATACCATCCTAATCGCTTCTTAAGATGCAATAAGTATGTCCTTAAGCGATTTCCTAGTGGCCTTCTTTTAACATGCATAGTTTCATTTGCTGAAAACCCTTCTGACATTTCTGCTACAACTTGACCATTTGTAGAATTTTTATTTTTTGTAGTTGCATTTCTATCCATTTGTTCATGAAATGCAATTATTTCAGTTATTTCATGTCTTCCAGTTGCATCCAAGTTCCCAGGAGGTTCATGTTCCAATTTCTTCCCATTGGGATCTACACTTTGATTCCCTTCATCATTAAATGCATTCAAAGGCTCCCTAGGTTGTTGAGCAACACAACCTGCACTTTGATCAGAGTGATTTGAAACAATAGTAGCATCAATCCCTGATCTTTGAGGGAAAACTAGGGCCTCATTCTGCAAAATCGATTTCATTCTTTGGTACAGATTTTTATTTTGCAAATCAGCGTTCATTGTAAGGGCATCATGATTAAAACTTGTTATTTGAGGGAAATTTGGGACATGCACATTCTTTGAAACAGATTTCATTGTACTAGCAACAAGAATAAAATCAGTTCTCTAAGAGCAATTTGGGACCGACACATTCTATGAAAAAAAGTTCATTGTAATGGTAGCAGGAATAAAAATTATTCTCTGAGGGAAATTTGGGACCCTCACATTCTCTGAAATAGAGTTCATTCTTTCATAAATATTTCCACTTTGTGCATTAACAATCCTTTCAACTGCAATTGGAGACAAAGGTTGCCTCTGTTGTCCAACAACATTGTTGTTTGTCATAGGTTGCTTACATTGAAGACAATGAGTTTGAAGAATGGTTGGATGATTGCTTGTTGTTTGAGGGAAACTTTTGGACTCGTTTTGTGGTATGGAGTTCTGATCTTCAAATCCTTGACATTGTCCATGAGAAACACATTGCGTAGACTTTTTACCTCTAGCACGAGTGAATCGAAGGATAATGTCACGTAGTTCCAAAATTGGAAGATTTGAGTAATCTACACCCTTATGTCAACCTATTTTTCGAGGAAAATTTTGTTGAGATGGCTCATTTGAATGATCCATTGATGATATACTTTTCAAAATAAACAAAAATAATCAATATTGGCATTAGATTTCAAACATCATTTCTCTAATTAAAAAAATATGAAATATATCATAAATGTAATTTTACATTCAAATTTTACTTGTAATTTTACACTCTAAGTAACGTAATATTGTGCAATAAAAATTCAAATTTATGTGTTTTTGCACCTTGCCAGAAAAGTTATTCACTTTACCGTTGACTACTTTTTGAAACAAATTCCGGGTCAAGGAGATATTTTCCTTCCAAAACAACCATTCAGCATGTTTTGCACCCTCACAGAAAAATGCTCGTCGTTTGAAAATTTGGTTAAGTATCGAAAAAAAGGGATTAAGTAGGCTTGGGAAAATGACCACCATGTCTCAGCTGTGAGGGATATAATATTTAGGAAAGCATCAGCTTGTATGTCGATGACTTATGAATGTGACCATTGGCTTAGTTTTGAAAAAATGTCTCTGGTCAAGAAAATATTGGCCTGCCAAAATAGCCACTCAGCATGTTTTGCATCTAAAACTGGCCTAAATGGCCTTAGGTAAATGCTCTCCATTTCTCACCTTTAAGGGATTAAAAAATTTTGAGAGAACATGTTGGTAGGTGGATGATTTATTCCCTTGACAATTAGCTATTTTTTGAAACAAAGTCTCTATTCAAGGATATATTTTCCTGACAAAACAGCCATTCATCCTGTTTTGCACCGTCCCAAAAAAATGATCGCCATTGGAAAAATTGGTTAAATATTGACAAAAAGGGCTTATGTAGCCTTGGGAAAATGCCCACCATTTCTCACCTGTGAGGGATAAAAATTTTAGGGAAGCATCGTCTTGCAAGTGGATCACTTATGAACATGACCAATGGCTCAATTTTGAAAAAAAGGTCTATGGTCAAGAAAATATTGGGCTGCCAAAACAATCACTCAACTTGTTTTGCACCTAAAACTGGCCTAAATGGCCTTAGGAAAATGCCCACCATTTCTCACCTTTGAGGGATAAAAAATTTATGAGGGCATAAGTTTGTAGGTGGATGATTTTTTCATTTTACCAATGACTGCGTTTTGGAACAAAGTCTTTGGTCAAGGAGATATTTTCCTTCCAAAACAGCCATTCATCTTGTTTTGCACCCTCAAATAAAAATGCTCGCCATTGGAAAAATTGGTTAAGTATTGAAAAAAGGCTTAAGTAGCGTTGGGAAAATGCCCACCATTTCTCATCTGTGAGGGAAATGTTTTTAGGAAAGCATCAACTTGCAGGTGGATGATTTCTACACTTGACCATTGGCTTAGTTTTAAAAACAAGTCTATGGTCAATAAAATATTGGCCTGCCAAAATAGCCACTCAACCTATTTTGCACCTAAAACTGGCCTAAATGGCCTTAGGTAAATGCCTACCATTTCTCACCTTTAAGGGATAAAAAATTTATGAGAGAATAATTTTGTGCGTGGATGATTTATTGACTTTACTAGTGACATCATTTTGAAACAAAGTCTTTGGTCAAGGAGATATTTTCCTTCCAAAACAACCATTCATCTTGTTTTGCACCCTCACAGAAAAATGCTCGCCATTGGAAAAATTGGTTAAGTATTGAAAAATAGGGCTTAAGGAACCTTAGGAAAATGCCCACCATTTCTCATATGTCAGGCAACAATTTTTTTAGTAAAGCATCAGCTTGCAGGTGGATGATTTATGCACTTGACCACTGGCTTAGTTTTGAAAACAATTCTATGGTCAAGAAAATATTGGTCTACCAAAATAGCCACACAACTTGTTTTGCACCTAAAACGGGCCTAAATGGCCTTAGAAAAATGCTCCCCATTTCTTATATTTGAGGGAAATTTGTTTTTGAGAGCATAGGTTTGTAGGTGGATGATTTATTCACTTGAAAATTGACTCCTTTTTTAAACAAAGTCTCTGGTCGAGGAGATATGTTCCTGCCAAAAACACCATTCAACTTGTTTTGCACCCTCCCAAAAAAATGCTCGCCATTGGAAAAATCGGTTAAGTATTGAGAAAAAGGGCTTAAGTAGCCTTGGGAAATGCCCAGCATTTATCACCTATGAGGGATAAAAATTTTAGGAAAGCATTAGCTTAAAGGTGGATGAGTTATGAACATGATCATTGGCTCAGTTTTGAAATAAAGTCTATGGTCAAGAAAATATTGGCCTTCCAAAACAACCACTCATCCTGTTTTGCACCTAATAGTGGCTTAAATGGCCTCAAGCAAATTCCCGCCATTTTTTACCTTTGAGAGATAAAAAAATTCTGAAAGCATAATTTGGTAGGTGGATGATTTATTCCCTTGACCGTTAACTAATTTTTGAAACAAAGTCTCTGGTCAATGAGATATTATCTTTCCAAAAAAACCATTCAGCTTGTTTTGCACCCTCCCATAAAAGTGTTCGCCATTGGCAAAATTGGTTAAGTATTGAAAAAAAGGGCTTAAGTAGCCTTGGGAAAATTCCCACCATTTCTCACCTGTGAGGGATAAAACTTTTAGGAAAGCATAAGCTTGCAGGTGGATGACTTATGAACATGACCATTGGCTCGGTTTTGAAATAAAGTCTCTGGTCAAGAAAATATAGGCTTTCCAAAACAGCCACTCAGTCTATTTTGCACCTAAAACTGGCCTAAATGGCCTTAGGCAAATGACCACCATTTCTCATCTGTGATAAAAAAAATTATGACAGCATAAGTTTGTAGGTGGATGAGTTATTCGCTTGACCATTGACTCATTTTTAAAAAAAATACTTTGGTCATGGAGATATTTTTTTCCAAAAACAACCAATTAGCCTATTTTGCATCCTCCCAGAAAAATGCTCGCCATTGGCAAAATTGGTCAAGTGTTGAAAAAAGAGGCTTAAGTAGCCTTAGGTAAATGCCCACCATTTCTCACCTGTGAGGGATAATTTTTTTAGGAAAGCATCAGCTTACAGGTGGATGATTTATACACTTCACCACTAGCTCACTTATTAAAACAAGTCTATGGTCAAGGAAATATTGGCCTGCCAAAACAGTTACTCAGCCTGTTTTGCACCTAAAACTAGCCTAAACGGCCTTAGGAAAATGACTGCCATTTCTCACCTGTGTTGGATAAAAAATTTCTGAGAGCATAATTTTGTAGGTGGATGAGTTATTTGCTTGACCATTGACTCATTTTTGAAAAACGCCTCTGGTCATGGAGATGTTTTCCTTCCAAAACAACCATTTTGCTTGTTTTGCACCCTCCCAGAAAAATGCTCACCATTGACAAAATTGGTTAGTGTTGAAAAAAAGGGATTAATTAGCCTTGGGTAAGTGCCCACCATTTCTCACTTGTGAGGGACAAAATTTTTAGGAAAACATCAGCTTGCAGGTGGATGATTTAAGAACTGGACCATTGGCTTAGTTTTTAAAACAAGTCCATAGTCAAGAAAATATTGGCCTACTAAAACATCCACTCAACCTGTTTTGCATCTAAAACTTGCCTAAATGGCCTTGGGAAAATGCCCGCCATTTCTCATATTTGAGGGATAAAACATTTCTGAGAGCGTAAGTTTGTAGGTGGATGATTTATTAACTTGACCATTGACTCCTTTTGGAAAAAAAGTCTCTGGTCATGGAGATATTTTCCTCCCAAAACAACCATTCAGCATGTTTTGCACCCTCCCAGAAAAATGCTCGCCATTGGAAAAAACGGGGTTAAGTGTTGAACAACAGGGCTTAAGTAGACTTGGGATAAAAAAATTCTCTCTTGTGAGGGATAAAGAATTTCTGAAAGCATCAATTTGCATATGGATGATTTATGCACTTGACCATTGTCATTGTATTTCATAAAAACATCATTTCTAGAAATTAAAACATCATTTCTAGAAATTTAGAGACTCAACCAATCATTTATATAATCACTGTTAAATTCAGAATTCATATATGAAATATATTTTCATGAAAATTATTTATCATTCCTCAATTTTTTATTGCAAGGAAATAAAAACAATGAACGATTGATAGGGTTTCCCAATTTTTCATGTCCAACACAGAAATGCATATCGCCCAATCCAAGTACACCCCATGTATGAAATTTGGTCTGAGGCATACTTACACATATATGAGCATACTTATCCATGAATCACCTTTTTCAAATTGGCTACATACACATATATGAGCCTACTTATCCATGATTTGGCAGGAAAGACAAGTTTTCATTATTAGCACAAAAATGCACACTTCCTTAACCAATCAACCAATGGTTTTTCTTACTACCATTACAATCATCTCAAAATATCCTGTGAATGGGATACACATAGAAGCAACAATTTACAAATTTCTATAAACAACAGTAAGTACATGTTCTTATTGCTCATATTTATTCTTTTTTATTGATAAATAGCAAAAGGCAAGTGCATTTTTATTTCCTATTGCGATTACAATGGCTTGATAGAATGGTTTATTTCTAGCCTGCACGACATACCTTCAACACATTGAAATTATCAAAAGAATTTTTTTCTTGGATGAATTTTCAGTAATCGCCTTTGTTGTGAGTCGTCTTGATGGCGAAAGGTAAGGACGAATACAATGGCATGTTTTCGTTCTTTCATCACCATGCCAAATATAACCTCTAAAAAAAGGATTTTCGAAAAACATTCTCAGTTTTATTTACTCCATGAAAATTTTTTAAGTCGCTCGCCAGATCGGTGATTCAACCACTTTGATTATCGAAAATAATTATCAATTTAATTTCTTTGCTGAAACTTTTTTACGTTGCATGCCAAATGGGTGATCAGCAACCAATTTCAATTTAGGAAAAGTTTCTCAGTTTATTACCCATCAGATCGTGATCAGGAATGGATGCTCCACCACTCCGATCACATAATTGTTCCAACCTTTTCTTAAATACGTAGAAATTAAAAACTAATTTACTTGCAGGTTTCACTCTTGGAATATGCTGGTTATTGAATGAGATTTAGAATTTCAAGACTCTTAAACCCACCTTCATAGTTTCCTAACTCATGATAAATCTGCGTTAACTCTTCTTTTCGCTGAAAAATGTCCCTATTTGCCAATAAATTGTCCCCATTAAAATTTGTATGTCCGCATACTTTTGAAATTAGTTGACTCATTCACTGTCTTCACAATAAAAATTATTATTTCCTCAACCATGTGGAGAATCTTAACCAATCAAAAAAAGAATCTTTTGACAAAGAAAGCATCTTAAAATCATATTTTGGCATTATTCCTAATGAAATATGATACATGCTAGTTATGGATAGAATGTTATGTAGTCACACCTTGTGATGGCTGAATTTGTGGATTTATGAGATGAGGAGGTTTGAACCCCTTCCTCCTTTGGTCAAACTTCTCAATTTTATTGTCCTTCCATTCCTTATGGAAATCTGGTTTTCATTTTTTTTATCATAACAATACTTGGCCTTTCTCATGGCCTCCTCTCAGAGTTCGAGGTTCGTCAAACTCAATTCTGTCTTTATATGATTGAGATAGTCCACTTAGAAAATGCTATATTCTCACCTTATCATCTCAAATATATTTGACATATCTCAGCAGCTCCAAGAATCTGTTTGCATATTCTTCCATTATCATTTTCCCAAATTTCATCTCATGGAACTCTTTGATTTTATCATCATAGTAATATCAGCGAGGTATTTTTGCTTGAGGTACTTCTTGAACTACTTCCACACAATTTTTCTTTCATTGATATTCTTCACTTTCCTAAGGTGGTCCCACCATATAGATGATCTTCCATTAGATTGAATATGGCCACCCTTTCCTTCATATCTCTAGAATAGTCTTGGACTTGGAAATACTACCTCATCCCAAGAATCCAAGCTTCAACTTCTTGACTATATTTCATCTCACCATCAAATGCAGAAGGTTTGGCCTTCTTAAATTCCCCATGTGAATTGGTCTTGTGATGCCTCTTCCTCTTACTCCTTGAGATGAAGAGCTTGAACCTTAAATGGATTCTTCAGAGTTAGATGATCCAATAGAAGATATTTCTGGAGTATATTTCCTATCTCTAGAAACTCTTCTTGAGCTATTGGACCTCTTGTGGGAAATTCTCTTTGAACTACTCCCACTCCTCTCTGGATTTGTTGAGTCATACCCAGAGTTAATCCTCCATTGAATGTCTATCAAAATTTGCAGCATGGTTGCATTCAACTGATTTTGTTCTTCTTGAACTTTAATTAGCCTCTCATTTTCTTTTCTACAACTCTGTAACTCCACCTTTAGGCTCCTCATGGTGGATGCAATATCTAGGGGAGTCTCTTGATTTCTTCTCCCATTGGATTATGTTTTAGTATTCTCAACCTGTATATTCTCTCCCATGGCATCTGTCTCAAGCTCATAGGGATCGTATGCATTATCCATGATGATGATCCTTTTGGCCCAACCAAGACAACTGTTTTTCCCAACTACATTATGCTCAATGCTAACCCCCAACAGTCACAGATATGATTCTAAGTATTCAAAATGTGTTCATAAATGCAATTATTAACTGCATTATATTATTATAAAAATATATAATTACTTTCATGCATTTGGGAAAAGATCATATTGACAATGATGTCAACTCACAGAATTTTATCGCAATCAATGATGCCTCAGGGGGATGACGGGGGTCAAGGGGGATTTCCCCCTTGTGGCTTTTCCACTGCAGAGCGGGTCGAGGGAAGCGCCCTAATTATTTTTTTGTAAATATTTCGATTTCAACAATTTGGCGAATAAGATCAATGTATTTTTTTAATTTCTGGCACCTAAAAACATCCCTAGAAAAGAAGCTCAATTTCTTTGTTTCGGCAAACTTTTTTATTCTTCTGCGAAATGCCTTTCAGAGACTTTCCCAATTTTCGTCGAAAATGTTTCGGCGGGCTTTTTCATTTTATGTCGAAATGCCCTTTTGACGACTTTTCCTAATCTCGCCGAACCGTTTCGGCAGTCTTTTCATTTCTTCGTCGATGGTTTCAGTGACTTTTTCATTTCTTCGTTGAATGCCTTTTCGACGACTTTTTCATTTCTCCATCGAATTCCTTTTTGACAACTTTTTCATTTCTCCACTGATGGTTTGGATAAATTTTTCAATTTTTTGCCGAAACATATCGACACACTTTGCCTTTCTTCACTAAAATTCCTTTTCAACAAACTTGTCATTTTTCGCCAATTCTTTCGACGTACTTATTCTTTTTTTCACCGAACTGTTTCAACATTTTTTCCAAAACTTCGTCGAAACTCCCTTTTTCGACAACTTGTTAAAAATTTCGTCGAACTGTTTTGGTGGCTTTTTAAAAATGTCTCTGAAAGTTTGACATAGTTCTTAAAATCGTGCCAACACATACACTACTTAGGAGGAAGCAATCTTATCACTAAAAATTGTTAGGTGTAGGCCATATAGTCCCAATGTTGGAACCCATAGCTTTGATACAACACTTTCATGTCCCCTCCCATCAATCCCACTCAAGGAAGGGAATATGACTAAAAATATGGGCTTTCACAACTCAGCCCCATTCATCATTAACAAATTCATAACAAGTAAAATTCATGTGTGCAAATATATAAATAAACATACACAGCAAAAATAAAATACTCTCTACACATGTAGCATGCATTCAACATATTCATAACAATCATCAAATAAATACATTGCATAATTAATACAAGTGAATACTTATCTTGGTATGAAGTTGTCCCAGGAAACCAACTATGCGACTGCAACATTACACCCAGCCATAGGCTAACTGTACTCATCAATCTCTCAACAAAGCTGCCACCCTTGAGCTGGGCATGATTTCCACAAGGAAAGGTAACCTATAAACTTATGAACAACCAAATGAACAGCACAACCTAGCCAAGCCATCCCACAAATATCTTTATCAGGTTGTCAAGGAACTAGAAAGGAAGGAATTGCTAAGCTACTGATCTCAACCACAAATCCATTGAAAACTCTCCAAGGTTTAGATGTCTTGTACCCCTCAATACCTACACACCCAAAAAAAGGAAGTATCCCCTTCACTTATCCACAGTCCCTCAGGAAATACCTTCCCTTCTAATGCTCTTTAGGGTGTGCATAGAAAGGTACCAAATCCCTTTGATCTTTGGTGAGGTTACACTCTTCACTAGGTTTATCAAGCCAATTCTACTCCTCTTTTGCTCCCGGTTACTTACATACAAATTCAAGCCAACAAGGGATGCATCTAACCCCAAACCACAACAATATCAAGGTAATTTACTAACAGTTGGAACTCCATTTAACAATCACACAGCCATACAACGAATGGGCATAACAAAACGAAATTGGAGAGGGGAAAACAACCACAAGGGAGAAAAATGATTTCTCCAACAGGTATATGAGCATTTAGATGGAAAAAACGGCCTCTATGCACCCCCAAATCATGACTCCCTTCCTCCAAGTAATTCCACAACCCCAAACACGTGTATCCCAGGTAGAAAATGAAGGAAAGCTCAAGAAAATTGTGGAGGAAAATGCCCATAAATCTTAGACTGCATGAGGGAGAAAATCACATGGATGAATGATCAATTGGGGGGAAAAATCATGGGTCCTTTCTTTCTCAAGAAAGAAAAACACATTTTCCAAATTGGTGGCTTTCCCATACACAAAATTGGACAACCATACCTTCCATTTCCCAAAACAATAACTGCCTCAACCAACTCTTAGAAGGAATAAATGATTGGGTACAAAGGTAAACATGGGTAGTTAATGGTTCATGGGTTCTCTCATTGACACTTGGATTGACTCTATTGGCTTCAAGGGTTTAATATTTCCATCCCTATTTCTTGTAAAAATCATGCCCTCATACTCTTGTTGCATTGCATAGTTAGTTGTGGGTATTTTTATTAAAATACATTTTTTTATTTTTTTTGTAACTAGGGGAATCAGCAACTAGAGACTGGGCTGGTACTCACGTGACACGAGGTCCAGGGATCCAACCCCGCTACCACTATACACCCAGGTTCCCCACACACCCCGCAAGCATGGGACACAGGTAAAGCTGGGTGTGATTTGAACTCGTGACCTCCATTTACAACTGTGACTTCATAACAACTGAACCACCAATGAGCCAGACCTGTGAGGGCTATTAAAATACATATTTACATCATATTTATAATTTCCATTGATATAGGAATGAAAAATCAATGGAGGGGCCTTGGTCTTGAGCTCCTCGCCATGATTTTATAACGATATTACATAATTTACATATTTAATCTAACACAGTAAAAATCATGGTGTTATACCAGGTTTCATTCTTTTCAATTTGATCCAACTCTTCATTCATGGCCTTCATCCAACTTCCATCAGATCTGGCCTCCTCAAATCCTTATGGTTCTATTTGATATAACAACTAAAAATGAACTTCCTCAGTTGGATCTCTTAGTCTTCTTATGGTTCTTACTCCATCATTTTTGTCTCCAATAATCAAGTTCTCTGAATGATTCTTTAGGACATAACTGGAAGGAGCCTTTGTGTCAGGTCTTCCATCACCCAATTCACGTTGATATCTTACCTCCTGTGGAACTTCTGCTTCTTGATTTTCTGGTGACTAATCATAAGACTATTCTAGCATGGGTAGATCATTATCTTCTTCTATTCTTCTATGAGTCAATACTTCATCAACGTTCGCGTTTGGACTTTCAACTATCTTTTTGAGTCGCAAATTGTAGCACTTATAGGATTTTCTTTTGGTGGATTAACTAAGAAATATTTCATCATCTGATTTGGAATCAAATTTTCCAAGATTCTCATCATTTTGTTTGATGTAGCATTTGATTCTGAATAAACTACAATGCTTAACTCTATCCAGTCTTCCGTTCCAAAGTTCATACGTTGTGGAACAACTGTTTGTCCATATCTGACATCTATTGAGAATGTGGAAAGTTGTATGAATGACATGTTTCCAAAACATATCTGACAACTTTGATTCATTCAACATTGATCTGCCCATTTCTTGTATCGTTCTGTTTTTTTCTTTCTGTAACTCCATTTTGTTATGGTGTTCTAGCTGCTGGAAATTGTCTTTTGATTCCATGTTTATCACAGTAGTTGTCGAATTTGTTTGAAGTGTATTCTCCTCCATTATCAGTTATCAAACACTTTATTCTTAAGAGAATTTCATTTTCAACCACCTCCTTAAATGTTTTTCAACATTGAAATGTTTCTGATTTTTCTTTGAGAAAGAACACCCACGTCATTCGGGTGTAATCTTCAATGGAAAGAAAAAAATAGAATTCACAATTCATCCCCTTGGTTCTCATTGGACCGCAAAGATCTGAATGAACCATTTCCAAAGTTTTAGAAGTAGTGTATTCTTGTGTCTTGAATGTAATCCTTGTTTGTTTCCCATGTACACAATCTTTATAAAATGAATTTGATGGCTTGGTAATTCTTGGAATGTCCCTCACAGCTTGCTTTCTGTTGATTCTAATCAAATTGTTAAAATTGATGTGTCCCAATTTTCTATGCCAGATCCAACTTTCATCAGTCTATCCCATGCAGTATTTCTCTTCCTTTTCCTCATCCAAAATGTGGACACTATTAGGAGTTTTGGAGACAGTTTCTACAACTCTGCTTGTATCTATGTTTCTCATTTTGGATTTTTCTGAGTCAAAATTAAGTGTGTTCCCTTGGTCACACCTCTGACTAACACTTGAAAGATTGTGTTTCATGTTTTCGACTAGTAAAACATTTTCTGCCTTGCTTCTTTTGTTTCCTAAACTTGCCAAGCCTTTACCTAATATTTTGGTCAATGCATTATCCCTTATCTTCTCTATACTTTAGAAGAAGAAGAAAATTGTCTCTTGTCATATGCTTAGAGAAACCACTTTCTATATGCCATTTCCCTCATTTAATTTGAGCATGTAATGCTAGTCTCCATACTTCCTTATAGACTTTTTCCTTCTGATCTTCAATTGTTTCAATGGGCTATGTAGGTTGCAACTGATTTTCGCAATTCTGACGATGATGACCATGATTGTGACATTTAATAAACTCATTGTCTAAGCTCAAAATATTGAAGGGATTGAGATCTTGTTTTGAGGTCTCCATTGGTTTCCTAAGGTTACTCTATTTAGGTTTTATCTAGTTTCAAAATCCATTCTTTCTACCATATGTCAGTGCACAAGCTCTGCAATTTATTGCTGTATGACCAAAATTGTGATAGTAATAACAATTTCCCATAACACGATTTTGATACTTGATGGGATACGCTCGCTGGAATTGAACATGCCCAATTTTCGTCTCTTCTTCACACTTTTGATTCATCCTTGAGAGTGGAGTCTTGAACGTGTATGTGTATCTCTTAACAAAATGTGATTCTTCATCAATGTTGTTTCTACTTTTATGCTCATTCTCCAGCTAAAAGCTTACCTTTTTTAGTTCATCTGTTAGAGAGACAATTTCGGCTTCCAGTCTTTCGCACTTGTCTTCTCTTATTTTCAACTTCCTAGTGGTATTTTCTTCCAATCTCAGAAGTGATTCCTATAGGAGCCTGCTTTTCCTTCTTGAATTCTTCAATTCGTCCAGGGAATTGATCAGTTCTCCTTTGAAGTCTACTTCAACCATCTGTTTGTATTTTGAGTCTATGTCTACACAAGAATCTATCTTCCATATGTTAATATTTTACTAAAGACACCCTCTCTAATGCGAATTGTTGGAATTGATTTAGTACTGAGATGGGGGGTTCATCAGTATTAGTGCAATTATCAACATTTTTTTAAACTTCTTTAACAGATTATTCTGAACTTAATCTTGATCTTTAATTATGCATCCAATAAAACATTCATCCATATATGCATCTAGACAATGAACACATAACAAATAGGATTTTGACGTGGAAACCCAAACGAGAGAAAACCATGGAATGCTCTTTTGTAATGAAAATATTATATTCAAGGAAGCACTGAATTCCTATGTTTACCAGCACCGAATGGAAGCAGGCACCGACCACCTGGTTTTATAGGCACTGACTTAAAGGAAGCACCAACTACCTGTGTTTTCCAACACCCACTGGAAGGAGGCTCTGAACCTATGGTCCTTGCCCCGTCCTTCCGTACAGATATATAAAATAAGATATTTCCTTACTGAATTTCCAACATGTGCACTCTTCTGATCTCCTGATGTTCGTTCTGTTGCGCACACCTTATGTATGCAGTCGTAATGTTGTCACTTCCCTACGTACATCACTTGAATTCTCATTCCACTCAATACTTCACTTTTGTTGATGAATAACTTCATATATGACGTTCTACTTCATATGATGCAGTCTATGTCACCGATCAGCTATTTCGTTCTTACTGTGCAACAGCACTCACCAACTAATATTGTGCTTCAATTAACAACATGTTGTTCTGATATAGCGCACCAGTATCAGATGGAACTATGCACTTACTAAGATGTGTCCATTCAGTTTAAGTGCCACAATATTTCATACAATCTGTGACGTACTCTGCATCATATGATTCGTCCTATTGGTTTAATGCTCTTGTCTTAGGTCCTCTTCATCATGACGCGCATACAAGATTATGTCGTTGTTCTACCATCGCGCATTTGATGGAATTCTCTTATTTGCACACTGCAATTCAACCTTCGTGCATCAGTTGAACTTCTACACATCATATGATATACTTTTTTTCGGTCTCTACGCTTCTTTCTTAAAACATCTATGACTGACTATGTGCTTCCTATGCTACTATCATTCAATTCTCACCGACTTGTGCATCCTCTGCATTTTTCCTTTTTGTCTTTACGCAACCATCACATATCTACAACATCATTATGCGCACCATCAACTATATCATTCCTCTTCTTGTCCACACTCAGCTCCTCGCTAGATCATACTATTATGTTCCTTGAGCCCTTGATGCCCGGAATATAAATATGTATTTTCCACTTGGAATCTATTCACTTTCACCATCAAGCTTACCTCAAATCTCCAACTTTCTTCATTATTTATACACATGTGTCATGCATGGATTGTATGTCCACAAGTTGTTTGCGGCATTCCTTCTTCCTTATTTCACGGATTGTGCTTATGCCACATGTCATGTTTTGTGTCGTTGATGTGTCCTTTGTGGGTTCTGCACATACATGGTCTTTGACTTGGTGGGACTTTCACCCTTGTTGTACCATCACTTGTGGGTCTTGTGCACTTGATGTTTCAATTCTTTGTGGAAATTGTGCATACATGATATTTGACTTGGTGGGACTTTGACCCTTGTAGTATCATCACTTGTGAGTCTTTCACACTTGTTGTGCCATTAGCTGTGGAATTTGTGCATATTCTAACTTCAACCGCTACACCCTTCTTGAAACTTATGCATGCTTCGACAACTAAATCTTCTTCTAATTGGAGATGACTTGTGTTCTTTCAGGACTTGCATAACCATTCTTGTTCCATGTTGATTGCACACGCTGATTGTGATAACTCCTTGCAGAGGAAAATTGACAGATGTGGGGAAATCATGTCACAAGAGGGAACCAAACCTGGGTAGGGTTGATAAGGACACATTGTTTTAAACACCACCCAATAAATACCCCATTGGCCATTCCTCCATTCTAAACTTCTATGTACAATTAAAATATGATTAAGATTATAGAATATCCTTAAGTTGCTTACAATTTTTTTCCTTTTTTGTTTAATATTTGTAATGCCTAAGCATATGTTATCTGTAATAGTATAAGCTTTATACTATTTTGACATCCTTTTACCATTTACATCATTGTTAAAAAAATTGATACATGTCAACTTTTTGTGCCAACAAAAGTACATGCAAGTGGTTTAGTGGAACATATGGATTACCACACGTGGATATTTCTTTCATGATCTGATTGTCATGTTTCCCTCCAACTTGGTTAAATATGACATGAGAGTGAAAAGTTCTTCATATTTACAATGCAGTCGTTTGAAGGAGAAGGAAAGAATTTTTACTCAGTAGTCATTATAAAATTTTGATAAGTCATCAATGTAGATGATTTTCATGTAAAGTATGGAGACAATTTTTTTCATGGACCAATATTAATCCATTAGTGGATATTCAGTTGGAAACTCGTATATATTGTAATGCTTGACATTTTATATAGTATAATTTACATGGTTGAAAATTATATACATTTGTATTTGATATTATTTAGTGTTGTAATTAACTAATGCGATTTTGCATGATTTACATGTGTATTCATATTAGATGAGCATGAATATTGTATGACATTTTTTTTAATTTAGTTACTATATCATCCTAAAAATTTATATTGATTAATAATGAACACAAATAAAATGAATATAAACTAACTAAATTAGTATTTTATATTGATTAAAATTGAACACAAATAAAATGACTGAAAATGACTAAATTAGTCATTTATATTTTGAAACTACTAAAAATAGATAAATGACTATTATAAAATGAGAGATAAGTGACCAAAAAATACTAAAATTCACATATAAATGACTAAATGGAAACTTTGGTAGTTAATTTCCAATATCTTATCACGTGGCCAAAAATTTAGTTGTATTTATCTTAGTAGTTAATCGGATGTTTTGATTTATCATTTAGTCATGTATTTGGTCATTAATTGTGACAGTTAATGACTAAATGAATGACCAAATATACGACTAAATGGTAAATCAAGACAAAAATTAATGTTTAAGATAAATACGACTAAGTTTTTGGTCGCGTGATAAAATACTAGAATTTTGCTACCACTGGGTGCCAACTCAAAAATGGTCATTTATATGCAAATTTAAGTTGTTTTTTTTTTCCATTTATCTCTCATTTTGTACTATTGGGGGGCCTCAACATGGTCAAGGGAGGAAACCAAGGCCTGAATCCCTAATTGAAGTTTCAAGGCATATACAACCAAGAACGATGCCTTGAACCTCAACAAGACTACCAAAAATTATCCTTCACCTTTGCATTTCATATACTAGCAATTGCCCCCAAAGGTGCAAAAAAATGCCGAAAGGGAAAAAAATGGGAAGAAAAATAGATATGATGAAGTGGAAAAAAGAGTAGTATTTTTTTGTGAATTATTATTGGTATAGGTTGAGATCCAACCTGATGATGGTCTTCCACCCAATATCATGCAACGTGATGACTCTTTGTTTATGCTTGGGACTAAGGAATTTTTTGTATCATGGATTCTTAATTATGTATGTGTAGTTTTTTTTGGTTGATTTTTGGGATGGTTTAAACATATGGATACTTTGGTAGATGGGACACACAATTTTGAGATTTTCTAGTACCCATGGATGCTCAAATGAACACTCAAATTCTCTGCAAGCTCAAATGCTTTTCCTTCATCCATTGTTGTGCCTCAAAGAGGTTATGTAATCCACATCATTCAATTTCTTGGGGCCTTAGAATTGTTGAGATTTTTTCAGCTATGTTTCCATTTTAACAAGTACACGCATACCCCTTTAAATGAAAGTACCAAGAAAGTTGACTTCTATTCAAAGATTCCAAAGAAAAAGGAAGCAACAACAACAAACAACTAGCAACATTAATTTTGTAAATTTGTTGTATTGTATTTAATAGTTAATGTGAAATATCATCGTATAATGACCATAAAACCCAAATGAATTAAACCATCATATCATGAGTAATTGCAAAAGAAACATCCACACTGACACAACTATGCCTTCTTGAGTTGATATTGACATAATACAAGTCAGGAAAATGTATTTGTGATTTGTGGAAGGAACTTTCACAACAACAATATGATACCTTCCTCAATGTGTGTCCTCTTCTACAACTCATTTATGATTTCTTCCCATGCACATTTACATGTATTCATAGTGACATCCCATAGAAATGTGTATTATTAGTTTCAACAAATCTTTTTCCATGCTTTGCATCAATAGAGCCTTCTCACCTCTTAATTAAACCATTTTCAACCTAATAAAATAATTGAACTATGTTCTATTAGTTAGACATATTTAGTCATTTTTCCATCAACTCCTTTAGTAGGGTTGGGAAATCTCAAGAAATGTCACTAAATCTATAGGTTTGGGCTAGTTTGGACACTTAGAGTAGGTTATGAGCCGAATCAAGTAGGTGATTTTCCTAAGATTGAAACTTAAATCTAATGTAAAGCTCTCATGTTTCATTAGGTCTTTTTCTTCAGCATGAGGAGCTATGGCATAATAGATTTTATCAAGTACTTGTCAATACATAAATACATAGTAGTGTTGAAAATCTCACTTTGAAAGTAATGAAGGTCAATCTACTTACAAATGGAAGCAATAAATGCTAGAAAGGAATCTCAGTGAAAACAAAGAAATAGATGGAAAATGAAACAGTTGGATTAAACTCTTCCCAAACTTACAACTACCTTATCTAGGGATATTATTAAAGGACCTCTCAATAATAACTTATGCCTCAAATCTACACCTTCTACCCTTATAAGTACCTCGAGGAAATATATAGAACCAAATCCAAGTTAAATATTCAACTTATACCTATCTTAAGTCTCCTCTATATTAATACTTTGTTAGACAAACCTTTAGGAATGATAATCAACCTACATAGTCTATCTGAATAACCAATGAAACTTCTATCCAACACTTGAGGATTCAAACCCCAACCCAAGAAACCCGCATACACAGTCTTGTACCATTCTTACGAAAATCACCAAGAGCTCTTACAAGGTGTAATTTTTTGTGTCATAAATATCCTTGGAACCATATTCGGTTATATATTATTTTAATTTATATATGAACTACATGTATGGAAGGAGGTTGAAGCCATACATACCTCCATAGTGTGACGACATATTCAGTGAACCTCATGACCATAATGTGGTAATTATAATGTGAGTGTTAACTATGTTTAAATGAGCCTTAACATTGTGAGGAGATTTAAAAATATTAGTTGGTTTTTGTAGAGATTGATTCATTCACATAACTTCAAGAATAAACAATAAGCAAGCAATGATTAATATTCAAAATCTCATTTGGAATAATGTTGAGAGCACACCTACCCTTTGTAATACCAAATTTCTTTTGATCCTCTTTCCTTTGTTGACATCAATATCTTCAAGCATCAATATCAATGATTGTTTCGTTAGTGTTTTCACGGGTAGTCATTTTTGGAGTAGTGGAAATCCTGTGCATAAGTGTTAGTTTCGACATTTCGAGCTGTAAAGCACAACCCATCCTTAGGAGTAGACACTAAGGAATATCGGATGGGCAGAGCTTTATAGCTCGAAACGTCGAAACTAACACTTATGCACAATATTTACACTACAAAAAATATCAATGATCTCGTTGCATTAGTGAAACTTTGGATAATACTAATATGCCAAGCGTTTTTCATGTAGGAGCAATTCCCTAATTAATTGATGTTTTGAAAATGGGCCATCATGAGGAATGGGAACATGTTGTAGAAGAAATTTTCAACATGAATCTTGCATGATGAGAACAAGACTACAATTAGTGTATTGGGTTCTCATAGACCTAGGGCTCAAGGAGTTCAAGAAACTCATGGAGAAAGTCACGTCAATTTTGAAAAAAAACTTAGTAAGAAAGACATGGAACATCGTGTTGATGAACTGAAAACCATGGGTGCAAGCACAAAGTTAATTTTTTATCCATTAACTAACAAATTTTACAAAATTCATCTATTACTTTAATTATAACTTTCAAACTATTACAAATTATAACTTTCTAATTATACTAAACATCGCTATCATGCAAACTTGTTTATATTAAAAAACAAAAAACTTAAATTCAATTGAATTAAAGAAAAAGTTGTGAATTAGTGGAAGTAAATCTCTTGTCACAATACATTGCTTCTATAGATTATACAACATAGTTGAATATCACATCAATATTTGTAAATTTCAAGTTAATGATTTACATATTCTTATACTTTGATTCCATGTATTAAATGAAAAAAATAAACTTCTATTTTGAAATTTTTGAAACTAAAATTTCTCAATATATCAATCAATTAAAATTTTATTATAATTATGCATATTTAAATTCCATTTAATCACAACTTTTATGTTAAACATAATTTAATATTGTTAAATACAAGATATAACATATCAACATATTGGAATCTTGTTATAATTTATACATAAAATACTTGAAATTTTTAAATTGAGTAAAGTTATTTCAATTTTAAAATTGATTAAAGTTATTTTAATATTTTTTTGATATAATTCCATTGGGGAAGAGTAATTGGTTATGAGTAAAAGGTGAAAAGTTGTAAACGAAAGATTACAAGTTCAAATCTCTATTAATACTAACTTAAAAATAAAATATTTTATAATGTATCCATCAATCTTAATATGTGATCCATCTTATTCTAGATTGATTTTATATATGATCTAACTTTATTGGAATATGCTCATCTCATTAATCAAAATATTTAAATCAATATTAATGAGCATGTATCCATCTTAAGATGCATGTATCCATCTTAAGATGCATGTATTCATTATATCAAAATATCTGATCTGAAATAAATAAATTATATATATATATATATTATATGAGATGTATCATATTTATATTTAAATAAGTCTTAATATTACCAACGACTAGACTTGTATTCACGACCGCAACCAAAGATTTAGTATTATCTTGCTCCTGCAACAAAAGTGTGTCTTTTTCGCCGATGCCCATGTAAGCAATATGCATGCATCTCACTAGTGGTAATGTGGGAGATACGGCCTGCAGACTTCTTTTAGATTCTAAAGAATGTTCGAGGAGGGTGTTGTTGCAATTTTGTCCAAATATTGTAGTAATTAAGCTATGTCTATATATGGTTGAACATGGTTGACTATATTTGAACATGATTCTCTATGGTTGACCATGTTTCGCTATGGACCATCATGTTTGGCCATGGTGGACTATGCTTCATTATGACTAATTTTGGTTGACTATGGTTGACCATGGTGGACTTAGGTTAACTATGGTTAACCATATCTGATTCTGGTTGACTTCGGTTGACAATGTTTGACCATGGTTAAATTTGGTTGATAATGTATGACTATGGTGGACTTTGTTTTATTATGGTTGAATTTAGTTGATTATGATTAACTTTGGTTAACAATGGTTGAACATGTTTGACTATGTTTGTTATTGTTTGACTATGGTTGACTTTGGCTAACTATTGTTGACATTGGATGACCATGGTTAGCAATGGTTGACTATGTTTCACATTTGATGACTATGCCTGACTTTCGCTGATCATGTTTTTCTATGTTGGCCTTTGGTTAACCATGTTTGACCATGATGGATTAAGTTTGACCATGAAAGAGTATCGTAGAATATTGTTAACCATATTTAGTTATGGTTGACCATGTTTAACCATGGTTAACAATGTTTGACCATGGTTTACTAGGGTTAACCAGAGTGGAACATGGTTGACTATGTGTGAACATGTTTAAGTATGGTTGACAATGGTTAACCATGGTGGATAATGGATGACTATGGTCAAACATGGCTAACCATGTTTGACTATGCTTTTGTAATGTGAAATATCTTTGGGTATGTCACATGTGGTGTTCATCTTGGTTGACTAGTGTCAAATTAATACATTCTTCAATGATGATTTCATACTGTGATAGTTCATCAAGGGTTATGTCGCATATGACATTCTCAAACAGTTATGTTCGATTGTAATATACCTTAATGATAATGGCACATTGCAACATTCATCAGGGGTTATTTCTCACTGTGGAATTAAGAGGGTTTACCATGGTTTTCATTAAAATAATTTTATGGTTAACATAAATATGGTTGACTATAGTTATGTCACATACATCTAGGCTTACTTATGTTGAATTTTTATGTTCTTTAATTAATATGTTACATTACATTATTCTTCAAGTGTTATGTTGCTCGTGAAATTCCTTAATGGGTATGCCACGTTCTATTATACGTCATGGTTGGATTATGTCACACTAATATGTTCCTAAACGGTTATTTATATTGTGATGTTCATCAAGGGTTATTCTACATTGATGTTTCTAAAGGGTTATATTGGATTGTCATGCTCCTTAATGGATATGTCAACATGCAACTTTAATCACTATGATATCCAATGGTTATGTTGCATTTGAATGTTCGTAAAGGGTTCTATTTCATTGTAAGAATATTTCCCATGTTTGAAATAAAATGTTGAGTTCAACATTATGTCACATTACAACATTATCAAGTGACAAGCTGTTATAACCAAAATTGGCACTTCTTCGTCCGTGATGACACATGCATGTTGATGCTCTCATGACGACGATTCATAAAGCTACTTTCCATCACACAAAAGGAAACTATGTATGGAAGAGCCATATTTGGTTGCTCAGTGATGTGGCCTTAACTTATTCATTGATTATCTGGTATTTAGGGAGCTTATGAACATATTTGGAGACCAAAACACTGCTTGAAAATCCTTCAAAATGGAATTTTAGCCTATTGTGTCACCCATGCGCATGTTGCACTTGGATCACCTGTGTGTGGTGTGCACCTTTCCCTTGTCTCACCTACGTGTGCCTTTAAAAATGCCAAAAAATATTAAAAAAATATCGAATTTGGGGTAGTTTGGGTCGTTTTGGAAATGAAACAAAATTAAAAATAAACATAAACACACTTATTGTAAAACTAAAACTAGAAATGAACAAAAATTAAATGTGACACCTACTTATTCAAAGTGGGCCCTTCCTTTGTAAAGTAGGTTGTTGGGAGAGCTTCAATAGATAAAACTCAATTCACACTAATATGCTTCAACTAATGAAATCATATAATTGTCTTTATTTATCTTAAGTGGTCACACTACATAGAGTTCTAAGATATGTTCGTGTGTGTGTGTGTATAACAATGGCTGGAGGGTCTTTGATTCTCCAACACATTACCTTTAAACATGTTTGTTAATATGTAATGAGATTCAACTCATAAAAGAGGTATGCACCTTCTTGTGTGTGTGTCTGTATAATGTTTGTTAATATGTAATGAAATTCAACTTACAAAAGAGGTATGTACACACACACAAGAAGGTACATACCTCTTTTATAAGTTGAATTTCATTGCATATTAATAAACATGTTTAAAGGAAATGTGTTGCAGAATCAAAGATCCTCCGACCATTATTGAAACAAAATACATGAAATAAAAACTACAACAAAGCAAAGCGAGCAAACGATTGACTTGTAAATTCCTTAACAACTTTGGTAATGGAATAATGTCATATATAATTATTTGATGTCGATTCCCATGTTTTTCTACTACTTTGATGGTGACATGCTCTAGTTCTGTAGTATTCGGTTAGAGCCTCTTTAATATAGTGGATACACAACATCCATAGCCCGTGGTGCTGTAGTAATGACAATCAAAGTGACCATCTATGGTGACTAAACAAGTAGTAAGGAACCACCTAGAATAGATATACAACATGGATGAATTGGATAGAGTTGTAGCAACCATGAGTGTCATATCCATAGAAAAGGGAAATTTGTGTCTTAGATTATTGGCAACTAGATCCATAGAAAAGGGAAATTTCCATAGTAGATTCCCATTGTTCTTATTATGTAGAAAAAATCCAATGACTTATTTTATAGTAGATTCCAATGACCTATTATGCAATATAACTCATCTTGCAAGCTAGATACAAAGTACAAAAATACTTCTAAATGATTAATAGTTATCAATATAATGCAATTGATCGAACCAAAAGAGTACCTTCATGACAAAATCCAAAGTGGATGATAATATTCTAATAATGAGGGCAATTGTGAACAAAGGAATATAAAATTGAGGGAAACAAATGACAAAAGGATGGAAAAATGGGGCCCATCATCTTCCCCCAAATGAAGGTGTTGCACATCCCTATGCAAATCAAAAGCTAGTATGAAATAGGATTGAGCATAACCCAATGGAAGTTGGCGAGATTGTAAGGAGAATTTCCTAGATCGGGCCTTCATCATAATATCTTATCTTTCTCTCAAAATATTGCCAAATTTGTTTCCTTTATGTGGCCTACATTTATATAGTGGTTCATATCTAGGTGATGGGCACTATATCATAGGAAAACAAAACTTGATTCAATCCATTTCTCTTCACATATGGTGATGCACTATGTGTATCTCTCTACTCAGTGTAATTCTTTTGTGAAGTTGGTGTAACCAAAAGGATCCCTTTCTGACTTTGCTTCGTCCAACTATGCCCATCTATGATGTCATTCATATAGGGCCTTCATCCTTCTATAATTGATCTAATGCATACACTAGTGGATGGATTCTTATGATCCTCAAGGAGAAAATACCATATTTTCAATGGCACATTCCACCTCAAGTGCAAAACCAAAATGGTTAACACTTTATCATATTATCCTCTAATCCACAAGTGGATATATTGCTATTTTTTTCTACATTACTCCATGCGAGATCCCACTTAATTTGGTTATTGACATAATATGTGAAGGCCTGAAGTTGTATGTCACCAATAAATGGATTTGGGTTCCATCTCCTCTCATTGGGTAAGGTAAGTTCATGTAGATATAATTCATAGAATAGATTCTTCTCTTTTGTGTTGCATGCAAAATAGGCCTCCAAGAAAGCTTCATGAGTCTTAACATCATCGGGTCTCCCTTCAACTATATCTTCAAGTAAAAATATAATTTTCTTTTTTCATAGGAACAAAGCATACACAGGTGAGGGTGTCTTGCAACTGAGTAAATCTTGGAATATATTTTTCATTTGTCGCTTCTCATCCTCCAATGTTTTCACCCTTGCTTCCAATTTAGGATTTTTCTTCCATTATTCACTAAAATTTTCCCATTTGATTTTGTTAATAGCATAATATTTTTTTCACTATTCTCTCAAGGTGTGGATTATGAATCGATGTTATTCTTTAAGTACTACACCTATCCTATAAGTTTCAACATCATGTTTCCATTAGGCCACTTGTTCTCTCAACCTCTGTATCTCTAGAAAACTAGCTTTCTCTAATTCTTTTCTTTGAATGCCTATTGAATGGACAATAGGCCCCACAACAATTTATATTTTGGATGCATCATGTTCATCAACATCCTTTACCATATAGGAACTTATGAAATATTATATAATCTCATTCACAAATTCTGAAACAAACTTGATGGCCTCCATTTATAGGTAAGAAAAGGAATCTAAATCCTTTTCTCAATCAATCAAATAGGTTCTGAAAGAAGTTATTATGGTATCAAGTTGGTAAAAGGTGAATGCATCCTAGTTAGATTTATATAAGATTTGAATTCACATATTATGGGTGATGTAGTCTTCCTTTCTAGCTTAAAAGTACGCATATGACACTAATATGATTGCTTGTTAGTAGCACCCCTTTTGACACAGGTTTAGAATAAAGACATTTACCCAGTTTGGCTAGAATAGCATGAAGGAAGAGTAGTTTTACTTCAGTTAGTTGGCACAGTTTTAAGGAATGTGAAAGAGCAGCGCACAGGACAAGTGAGATTCAAAAGAGAAGATGCAATTACTAAGAACAACTCCAGTGCTCAACAATTCTAAAGACAAATCTAATCGAGGCCTAGTCCCCAAGGACTGGATTGAGCTTAGTTGGATTTCCAGTATGCGCCATCCTCCATAAAATGCCACAAGCAGTTATGATTTAAATACCAATAGTTCATAGCATTAGAATAGTTCTATTTAAAAGACAACGCCTGGCTCACAAAGCAGGCCTGATTTTGTATAAGAACAATTATATTTTAATCATTCAAGGAGCATTATAATAGTTCTGAGACTTATAATGTTTAACATTGATTTTTAAGTAATGAAGACTTCTTTCATCTTATCTTATTGAGTAAATTAATGTTCTTGTGTTTCCATGGGTAAGGGCCCATCCATAGGAAATAATGAGTTAGATTATATTTATTTTCTTTTGAATGAATGAGATAGGTTAAAACAGAACTATGTAGATTCATTATAGTTTGTAGCCAATTTACAGTATGTTGACAGAGTAGTGCTAAATAGATTATTTCTGCAATTTGAATTCATTTTGAATGCTTTTTATTATTTCTGCAATTTCTCAATACATCATTTATTTTATGAGACATGGTATTTGATTATATGAGTTCGGTTAAACATAATATTTCTTAGTTTGCTTAATTACTCAATCGGATCTTGATGTCACCTAAAATTACTAGACTTAATGTGTAAATGAGAAGGTAGATCAAGACTCACTCCTCAAAAGGCTTGTCTAAATATCAGCGAGGAGATCATCCTTAAACTGGTTCATAAACCATTGATAAACGGATCGGTACCTAATGAGATAATGGGATCCATGTCCCTTGCAACCCCCAAGTCATAGATAGGAATTCCCTTTTTTTCTACATTTTTCTTACTTTAGAATACTACTCGGCATCATTAGAAGTTTCTTTGTAGTTGCACATATTGTGCAGGACCCTCATAAGTTTGTTCGAATCCCTGGGTTGATGATTAAAGGGAAGGTTCAAATACAACACTTTTGTTGGTGTCTTGTCCCGACAGGATACAATATTGATTGTTGATTAATTAAGTCCATCAAAGCTCCTCAGTGGCTTTGTCATTTTCACCAACTCTCTTATCAATAGAAACAATGTCATCAACTTTAGAAACAACTTCAGATACAATGTTAGAAATAAATTTAGTAAACATCTTTGTAGTAACACCCTCATAGAACTCCATACTAGTACCCATCTCTTTATCTTCCATAGAAGTATCCATTTATGTAGCTGTGTCTAGTTCTTTGGCTTCTATAGCAATCACTTCCCTTGCTTGGTCACCTTCATGCAAAGTATAATGTTCCCAAAAAAATATCTTCTAGGTCTTGGCTGAGTGTGTCCATCCTTGTAGGAGGCACAAGGTTCCTTAACTTTGTTCTAGAAGAGGATATTTTTTTCCTTAGCTTCTTATTTTCCTTAATAAATTATTTTGAATCAAAAGAGAATTATAGGAAGACCGGAGATGTAGCTTACCAGGAATAAGGCTAACCATTTCCTTATGGCTATTTTGACCAGTATGGGCATTTCCATAAAACCATATTTTTGGACTTCATCCAAAAAGTGGTGGGGCAGAATTTTATCACACGCTTCCACAAGCTCATTTAAAAATCTCTATTCAATTTCAACTTTCGTTGGTGGTTCTTGTGTAATAACAGTAGGTCCTTATATTGTTGGTTCTTATGGAGAAGCAATAGGACTTGTTGATATTGGTTATTATGTGACAACATCTATGCTTTTATGAGAAAATTCAAGTGTAGTTTCATTGTGTTCTACTTCTAGTTCTTGTGTAGCAACAACAAAATATCATGCTATGAGTTCTTGTGTAGCAACAAAAAAATCCTTTGAGGTAGATATTGTACCATATTAGGCATCAATTGTGGACCTCATCCTCCTTGTCCTCGAGAATTATGGAAATGTTGATGGTTTTATAGCCTTTTTTTGTTTCTTCTTGGCATGCTCATGTTCTTCTTTTACTATTAGGAAAGGATCACATGTGTCATCAAATTTTCTAGTGGAGGGTTCTATTATTTAGATTTCATCATCCTCTAAGTGTTCTAGTGAAATGGTGTGTGGTCTTGTAGGTACTTTCCTTCTGCATGAAATTTATCTAGTCACTACTTCTGTAACAGGCCTTACGACTGGTAATATTTCCTCATGTGCACTATCATCGACCCTATGTTCTTGTTGCACTTCATCTTTAGTCTTCTCTTTAGCTTCTCATTCTTCAAGTGCCCTTATGTTCTTATTGAATGTAGAGGGGGAATCGTAAAAATGCTTCCCAAGTCTAGTAAGACCAATAAAAGGAATCTACTATCAACAATTGAAATAGGCCATGATGGGATAGAGTTCGAGGTGTCTCTCACTTTGTGAGCCATTAGTTGTAGACATTTCAATAGAAAATATGGGATATTTAGTAACCTTTTATATTGCAAGTGTGCCAATAGTTTGAAGTAATATTGAATAGAAGGATGTGTCGGGCTTCACAAGTAAGATACTTTTACACGAAGTAAGCCATTTTAGACTAGGTTTATGGAAAAGATGCATGCTTAACCCCTTGTCTTCCATCTTCAACCACTTCTCCTAGTTCTAGGAAATATTCTCTTGCTTGCAAAATCATCAACTTCCATGCAAAACACCATTCATCAATTTAAGGGGTCCCATTGACTTAGGCCATAATGGACTCTATAACTTTAACCCAAAGCTCCCATACGATCGTAGTGAATTGGATAAATTGTTGGGCGAATCGAAAGAAATAGTCATGTCAAAACCTTGTAATCACTCCAAATATACCATCCATCCTACATTTTCAAAAATCTAGAGCACTTTAGGGTTGTTGTGGAGTTGCTCCAATGTTACTGGCTCGTGGTGTATAATTGAGCCACCCATGATAGAAGTTTATCCAGCTAATTTGCAACAAGGAGTCACAACATTTTTAACATGAGGTGTAGCAATTCTGAACCATAGTTTTTTCCAAAAAGGAATAGATGGAAATGAAGTTCGACAAGTCTAACAAAAGGTATGGTAGCAAGGGTGATAGATTGATAAATTATGATGGAGGATCCAACGAGGTTGGAAAAACGATGGTGAAGGAAAATAATAATGGAAAATAAGGTGGATAAAATTGAAATATGACAAGGACGTAGTGATAACCATCTTTCTCCCCCCGAACTGAATCATCATGCCATCCTCAACATGTGAAATGGATATGGAAAGTAAAAAAACCCAATTGTGGTATTAAATTCAAATTATAAAACATAAAGAAGAAATTGTACCTCTGTATCATGCACAAGACTTGATAATTATGATGAGTATAAGTGGTAGGTATCATTAGTCATGGAGGTATGTGATGCACGAGTAGTTGTGATGGAGTGGTAGCGAATGAATGTACGTGATTTGTAGAAATGATGGTAGCTAGCTGTAAGTCTAGCATGGAAAATAGATCGTTAGCGCTCAGTAACAAAAATACGTGGATCCATAGGAGCAAGTGGATCCATAGAAATTAGCAATCAATACAAAATTTGAAGGATCTGAAGAAAACAAAGACCACCAAAATTTCAAACTAATGTATTTGTAGCAATAAAATAGGGAAACAGATGGAATGGGAAGAAGTGATGATAGATATGTAGTGAATGGAATGGAAAGGGATGATGGAATAATGAGTATGGAATGATGATGGTAGTTATGTAATGATGAGAATCACACAAAAGTTGATCTACAACATGTTGCACTTGAAATGGTTCAATAACAAGTAGGGAGAGCCTGAAAGATGTAGTAATTTTGTAGCAAAAATTATTAGTACAACCTACAATAGAAGGAGGTTAGTGTTAAGTCATATAATCCTACGGGGTTATATTATGTAATTATTAAGTTTTTTATGATTGTCAAGCAATTTAAGTGTTACAATTGATATATCATTTGTATTTATTCATGATATCTATCAATAATATTTTCAAGTGTGTGATTGTGGAGTTAAATATCTTCAATCCTACATTGGTATTAGAGCGAGGAGAATTTAAATCCATGTTTTTTTTAAGGGCATGTTTCCTTTTGAGTGAATTTCTATCTACACTGGTGAAATACCACGTACAAGATAGAAAGCCAGAGAGTCAAATAATCAATTGTTTTTTTTAACCATGGGAACAGCAAGCTCCCAAGGGTGTATCCAACAGCCAGCAAGCCAAATATACCAGAAACTTGTGACTCAGCAAGGGCGGAGAGACCCTTTATCCCAAGGGAGAGCCTCTATCCAACCAAATAACTAGTTGTTTAATCTGCATGCATAAATGAGGAAGAGATGCAACACCCAACGCCAATGATTGCCACCAAAAGAAGATGAGTTCGGGACATGAAATAAGAAACCCTAATCACAATTATTAGACCAAAGACCGTGCAAAAATTCAGTCATTTCTTCCGTTTCATCGGGTGGAGATTTTGTCATCACTACTAGGATGAGTGCAAAGACCAAACTATATCTAGATTTGTTGCAAAAGTATTCAATAAACGATTTAGTGAGACCACTGATTGTGTATTTACCGGTTGATTGGTAGATAAACCAAAAACATTTGTAGTCTCCACGCAAGCAGAAAGGAACTATGATCTCTACATGATTGATTGACCATTGCGTGAAGAATTTTGAGTAGAATGATAAGAGGTTGAACCATAAAAGCGTGGTGGAGTCCCGTGATTTCAAAGGTCATGCTGTTTTGCTTCTGAAACTTCTCTCCATCTCCATACTATCACTAAAGGTTACCATGCCCATGGACATCGTTTCTATCAAGTTTGCATGGCCAAGTTTTAGTTTGTTGTTTTTAAATTCGAATTTTAGTCTCCTGACTTTTCCTTTGAAGGGTGGATATTTGGAAGAGTGATTTTGAGATTGTATTCTTTTTAAAAAATACCTTGAGAAGTTGTTTGAGGTTTCATCAATTATATACACGTTTACATATAATGTATTTTAAGTGAATCCATCCATTTTTTTTTAAGGAACGCAGTAGTTGTATTGCGAGGCAATAAACTTTGTTTTAAATGCATTCACTTGTATCGATTGTTGGTATGGTTTTGATATGTAAACAAAATTATTCGAAATGGTCCCAGAAAATCAAACACACTTTAATTTTTAATGACCTTAAAGGCATCTCTAAAGGAGAGAATAATATTGCTCCTACAAAGCCTTTGTCAATAGACAAAGAGATTGCAAGGCCTATGGAGAGATTGTGTGCCTTGATAGAAAGAAAGAATCACCAAATTCTTCTAAAAGAGAATGCAATATAATAAGACATGGAAAGAAGAATTTCAAAGGAAAGGCTATACATAATCAAGGTTATAGATTCGAAAGACATTGTTTTTGTTTCAGCAAGAATGGATATGATGCACAACATTGTTGGGATCCATGGGAGAAGATTAAAGAAAAACATGATCAGAAAGGGGTTTGCTTACTATTCCAATGCAATTGAATCAATTTGATGCATGTATCCTTGGAAAGCATAGCAAAAAACCTTTCTAAGATTCAACTTCTAGAGTAGCCATAAAACTTGGGTTGATATGTTCTGATTTATGTGGCCCAATGGATGTTCCATATTCTAATGGGAATAAGGATATCATAAATTTTATGGACGATTTGTTGGGTATACTTGTTGAAAAATAAATGAGCACTAAAAAGCTCCAAGACACATGGAAGGTATAGACTATGAATATTGCCAAGAAGTGGATAAACCGAGCGCCTGATAGTTTTTTGGTGGATCTAGGTGGATGTGTTAATTTTTCGATAATTTCATTCAAGCATTATCTAGGATCCTGCTAAGAGAATAACATGCATAGCATAACAATCATAAACACAAGAGACACAGAGTTTCCTTGGGGAAAACAAAGAAGGTGAAAAACCCCGCAACTTCCTCAGAGATAGAATAAGCCCTAATACAAAGATCAATCCCCAAAAGATAGATGACTCCAGCAGCTACTCCTCCTCCACTTGTGCGCACTCCTCTCTCAACTAATGCGAGTTGGATGAGTGAGTGAATGAATAGAATGAGACACACTCACTCTCTATTTATACACAACTTAACCTGCCTTTAATTCTAACTGGGCCGACTTCCTAAGGAAGCTTAATAACCCATCCACATGACACATGCAAGGCCGACCCCACCAAGGTGGTCTAATAACCCATCAAATAATACTTGCAACACCTGCAACACTTACAAATACAAATGACGACACTTCTGATTGGAGGAATAATACATCTCCATCATGAATATAACTAGCCTAGATCCAAATCCTAGGCTCTATCAAGTGCCGAGAGGGATCAAATCTCCCGAGGTGCAAACCTCTCCTCGAAAATTTCCTTGAGTGTAATACTTGAGAAGAGGTTTGTACCTCAGGAGATTTGATCCCTCTCGGCGCTTGATAGAACCTGGAATTTGGATCTAGGTTGGTTTCAGTCATGGGCGGTGACACAAAACTAGAGTTTGATCAGCATTGTAAGGAACAGGTTAAGTTGAAAACACAGATACATTTACAAGGATTATCATCATGTAAGTAATATGTATCAAGGATTGAGTAAATTGTTAAACTGGAAAATAAAGACAATTAGCCTAACTTTGTTTTTCGATTCTCTTTTTGTTGATCTGCATTTTGTTTTGTTTGTTCTTCTCCTTCTTCTGCCATCATTTCTTCATTTCATACATTTTGATTTATTTGTTGTTCTGCAAACAGATTTTTTTGTTCTTACAATTGCTTCAACTTTCTCTCTCGATACGCTCTTTGTCAATCAATGTTTCATTTGCTTTGTTCTTCTGTTGTCAATTCACCTAACTTTTTTTTTCGATTTTCTTTTTGTTGATTTGCGTTTTGTTTTGTTCATTTTTCTCCTTCTTCTGTCGTCATTTCGCCATTTCGTACATTTTGATTTATTTGTTGTTCTGCAACTTGATTTCTTTGTTCTTCCAACTGCTTCAACTTTCTCTCTTGATACAATCTTTGTCGATCAACGTTTTGTTTTCTGTGTTCCTCTCATTCTTCTGCTGTCAATTCGTCTAACTTTCTTTTTCGATATTCTTTTTGTTGATATGCATTTCGTTTTCTTCGTTCTTCTAATTCTTCTGCTATCATTTCGTCCAACTTCCTTTTTTGATATTATTTTTATTCTGCTTTTCATTTCAAGTCTTCTTCTCGTTCTTTTGTTGTCGCTGAAATCAATGCGTCCATACACTGAAATCAATGTGTCCATACACTAAAATCAATGCGTCCACAGAATAACATCTACACTGAAAAATATGCAATAAAAACCCCATACATTGAAATCTATGTGTCTATAAACTGAAATCAATGCGTCCATAGAATTACATCTACACATGTTAGTATGCAATAAAAAACCCCATACACTGAAATCAATGCGTCCACAGAATAACATCTACACTAAAAAATGTGCAATAAAAAGGCCCAATACACTGGAATCTATGCAAGTATAAAACTCACTTTACATGATAATGAAATTCAATTTATTTACGAAATTCTATATTTAAAAAAAAAGTAGGTGATCTGGGAGGATTGAACCTTGGACCTCATGCCCATTATCACAACACCCTTACCACTATACCACATGTAGTTCTTATTATACATAGTAAAGAACTTATATACTTCTATGTAAATATTAATATATATTTTAATAGGTGGACGGAGGGAGGGAGGGAGGGAGGGGGGCGAGCTACACCGAAAATTATGCACTAAAAAAACCCCATACACTAAAATCTATGCATCCATACACTGAAATCAATGCATCCACAGAATAACATCTACACTGAAAAAAAAAATGCATTAAAAAGACCCCATACACTGAAATCTATGCATGTATAAAACTCACTTTACATGAAATTCAATATATTTACGAAATTCTATATTTTTTTTTAAAAGTAGGTGATCTGGGAGAATTGAACCTTGGACCTCATAGCCATTATCCCAACACCATTACCACTATGCCACATGTAATTCTTATTATACAATGTAAATAAGTTATATACTTATTTGTAAAAAATTAATATATATATTAATTTAAATACAAATTTAAATTAAATGTTAATTTAAATTGAAATTCAATTTATATTATACACTCTAAATATTACACTATATTTTTATTTTAATATAAATATAAATATAAATTTATATTTAAATTTATATTTAAATTTAAATTCTAAATTTAATTCTAATCAAGCACCGGTTGCCAATTTAATCTCGGTACTTTAAATCTAATTATAAATTTAAATTCTCTTGGATTCTAAAATTTAAATTGATTATATTTGCACAAAAAAACATAACTGTAAAACTTCATTAAATGTAATTATTTTTAGCCTTCATCATTTACCAAAAAAACTAAAACCATTTTTAATATAATATATTGCATTCTGGATAGAGCTGTAACTTACAGAGGCTTACAAAATGTTTTATGCGGGGAATGTGGCTTACAAAAGGCTGTGAGTTGAGAAGGATTGAAAATGCCGTGAATGTGGGCGTCGCCGGATCTGAGAAAATATGCAAAAATATAATACAACCTTTCTTTCTCTTTTCCGCTTTCCGGGCTTTCATCTTCCTCGGAGGCGGAAGTAGACTTGGATTTTTTATGTTGTTTTGATTTTCATTATATAGCTATTGAAAATACACGCCATTTTAATGGCCGATGTAATATATTACTTTTTACATTTTATTAATTTTGACAAACGTTACATGTTAGTTTTTACATTTTATTATTTTTTACCGTTTATTATTTTCGAACAAACTTTACATGTTACATCGGTTACATATTTTGACAAATGTTACATGTTACTTTTTACATTTTATTATTTTTTACGGTTTATTATTTTTGAACAAACGTTACATGTTACATCCGTTATTATTTTTTACGGTTTATTATTTTCAAACAAACGTTACATGTTACAAGATCTCCCTCATATTCACTTTTTACTTCATATTATTCTTTTTCTTTATGGCCGACTATAAGGACAAACATGGACAAACGTTACAAGATCTCCCTCATATTCGCTTTTTAGTTTGTATTATTATTTTTTCTTTATGGCCGACTATAAGGACAAACATGGACAAACGTTACAAGATCTCCCTCATATTCACTTTTTACTTTGTATTATTCGTTTTTCTTTATGGCCGACTATAAGGACAAACATGGAAAAACGTTACAAGATCTCCCTCATATTCACTTTTTACTTTATGCCCCGACTATAAGGACAAACATGGACAAACATGGACAAACGTTACAATATCTCCCTCATATTCACTTTTTACTTGATGGCCGACTATAAGGACAAACATGGACAAACATTACAAGATCTCCCTCATATTCACTTTTTACTCCCTCTTAACTAGGAAGGTATTCTCTAGACACAGGTCATCACTACATATCGCCACAAGTCTTCAATTGTGGAGCTGGATCATCGTCACTGGATCACGGAGCATCATCGTCACTGCTGTTGTACTCATCATCTCGATCACTGGGCTATATTTCAATTATTCTCGTCATAGGAAGTTCTACAAAGCCAACCCTTTTTCATTATGGTTGTATGCCTAGCCTCCTGTAGGTCTTCATCATCTCTGCAATCTGGCCATCCTATGGAATGTTAGTTTTTTAGCATTTAATTCAATCTGATATAGGATCTTAACAGAGACACAAGAGACAAGAGACACAAATCATTTCACCGGGGAAAACCAAGAAGGTGAAAAACCTCGCAACTTCCTCAGAGATAGAGTGAGCACCAATACAAATATTACAAAGATGAATCCCCAAAAGATAGATTTCTACAGCAGCAGCAGCTCCTCCTCCACTTGTGTGCACTCCTCCTCTCTCTCATTAATGCGAAGTGAGTGAGTGAATGAATGAACAAATGAGAGAGTCACACTCTCTATTTATACTTTACTTCACTTGACTTTTAACTCTAACTAGGTCGCCCCAACTTAACCATTTAACATAAACTGACTCTTGGGCCGACCCCACTAGGGTGGTTTAATAACCCTTTGACCCACACAACTCATACAGGGCCAACCCCATGAAGGTGGACTAATAACCCATCAAATATAAGTTGCGACACTTACAATAATACTTACGACACTTGCAAACACAAATGACGACACTTCCAATTGGAGGAATAATACATCTCTGTTGGGGATACAATAAAGTACAAATGTAATACATACAATATACAAGTGAATATCTTCCGAAGTTACAAATACATCAACACTCCCTCTTAACTAGGAAGCTATTCTCTTGACACAAGTCATCAATACATATAGACACAAGACTTCAATATTGGAGCTGGATCATCGTCACTGGATCACTAGAGCATCATCGTCACTGTAGCTGTACTCGTCATCTCGATCACTGGGCTATCTCTCAATTCTTCTCGTCATAGGAAGTTCTACAGAGACATCCCTTTTTCATGCTGGATGTAGGCCTAAACTCCTATAGGTTTTCATCATCTCTGCGAGATGGTCATCCTGTGGAATCCTCGGGACTAATTACATGCGTCAAAAAAACCTCGAAAGAGTATCCCAGGATCCTTTATGTGCCTAAGCACGACCGGCAAGATATCCTAGGGAGCTATTACATGTGACCATCACAAAACCTTAAAAGAGTGTCCCAAGAACATTTATGTGCATAACACGACCGGCAAGAAATCTAAAGAGCATCCCAGTATCATTTATGTGCCTAAGCACGACCGGCAAGATCTCCAGGATTGATTACATGTGACCACCACCACAAAACCTTAAAATAGTGTCCGAGGAACGTTTATGTGCATAGCACGACTGACAAGAACTCTAAAGACCATCCGAGGACTTTTACGTGCCTAGCATAACCTGTCCGGATCTCCAGGACTTATTACATGTGGTCCCCACAAAACCTTAAAAGAGTGTCTTTCCCAGCAAGAACTCTAAAGAGCATCTGAGGCCTTTTACGTGCCTAGCACAACCTGTCCGAATCTCCAGGATGTATTACATGTGGTCTAGCAAAACTTTAAAAGAGTGTCTTTCGCAACAAGATCTCTAAAGATAATCCAAGGCCTTTTACGTGACTAGCACAACATGTCTGGATCTCCAAGACGTATTACATGCTACCCTTGCATAACCTGTCCACGGCCATAGAGTACCACCCTGATACTCAAGATCAACCTGATCATCCTCGTACAAAGCATCATCCTAATGCTCATGATCATACTGATCATCATCATGTAGTAGATCATCTTGATGCACATCATCATCGCATGATCATCCTGATCATCATCACAGCATCATCCTGATGCATATCATCATCACATGATCATCCTAATCATCATCACAGCATCATCCTGATGCATATCATCATCGCATGATCATCCTGATCATCGTCACAATATCGTTTTGATGCATATCATCGTCACATGATCATCCTGATCATCGTCACAATATCCTCTTGATGCATATCACACATATGATCATCCTGATCATCATCATGTAAAACATCATCTGGAGCATCGTCTTGATGCTCATCACACATGATCGTCTTCTTCAGATCATCTCATCATCCACGGAGCACAGCCCAGATGCACATCATACAACACTTACACCACCGACATGGGAGAACACATCTAACACCATTCAAGGAAGGCTCCAGCCCTTACTTTTTCACAATGGGAGAACACATCTACCACCATGTGAAAAATGGCTTCAGCCCTTACATATACACCATGGGATAACACATCTACCAGCATGTGAGAATGGCTCCAGCCCTTACATCTGCACCATGGGAGAACACATCTACCACCATGTGAGAATGGCTAAGCAATTACATTGCGACCATGGGAGAACACATCTACAACCATGTCAGAAAATCCCATGTGCATCTGCGTCTTTTCGACTCATCACTTCCCCTTGGAAGGAACCTCGATCTGAAGTACACCAAGCCTCTTTCTGGAGTACTCAAACTTCACTCTGGCTAGTGGTTTGGTCAACACATCTGCAATCTGCTCATATGTCGCAACATACAGGATCTTCACTGCTCCTCTCTGCACCATATCCTTGATATAGTGATATTTGATCTCGATATGATTCAACTTGTCATGGAACACCGGGTTCCCTGACAACTTCACACAACTCTGGTTGTCACAATAGATACAAGTAGCATCCAACTGGATATCAAATAAATTAGATAGTATCTTCCTTAGCCATACTACCACACAACTAGCCAAAGAAGCTGCGACATACTATGCTTCTACTGTACTCAGTGCTACGTGGGACTGCTTCCTACTAAACCAAAAGATCACACCTGATCCCATACTGAAACAGTACCCCAAAGTGCTCTTCGTATCTGCAGCACTACCTGCCCAATATGAATCAACATAACCCTCTAGGTTAACCTTTTGATTCACATCATACTTGAGCCCATAATAAATCGTACCCTTCAGGTACCTCAGAATATGCTTTACAGCAATCAGGTGAACATGTCTAGGATCCGTCAGGAACTGGATCAAGGTGTTCACCACAAAGCAAATATCTAGTCTCGTGTTCGTTAGGTACATCAAGGACCCAATCATTTGACATTACATTGTGGCATCAACCGACTCTGATGAAGCATCACTCAATAGCTTCAGGTTCGATGCCATAGGTGTGGCCATGGCCTTGCAATCCATCATCCCAAATTGCTTCAGGATATCTACTGCATACTTCCCTTTTCCAAGGAAGATTCCATCTACACTCTGCCACACCTCCATACCTAGAAGGTAATGCATCATACCCAAGTCCTTCAGCTCAAACTCAGCAGCAACTTTCCTCTTTGTGTCGGCAATCAATTTATCTAGTGTATCTTCCACTTCATCACTTGCCTTGTATTTCTCTATGCTGCCATCTGCAACATGCTTGATCTTATAGATCCACTTGGAAGTCACAACAGACTTCCCACATCCCAGACATCATTCTTCATGATCGACTAGTATTCCTCGATCATGGCATTCTTCTATTACTGCATCCCAGATCCTGGGAACTTTAGATTCTTCAATATCTTCAATAGGTGTTGGGCCTGGCCCAAGGGGGTCAAATTTTGAACATATTAAGTTTTGGGAACTGCGAAGCTAAGAACAGCATGGATGGAGACTTTTTGTGAAAGCCAGCTTTTGGAAGCTGTGAGGATAAGCGCAGCACAATTTTGGTATGATGCGAAGTTGAGTGCAGCGTAGTGTCGAAAGAACTGCGACGTTGGTGCTGCGAGGATTACAGCGCCGTAATGTGCCACGTCGACAAAGATCCAGCTAAGCAGAGCATTGGATGGATGACAGTAGCTATTTCGATTAGGTCACAGAAGACCTATTTTTAGCAAAGATCGTTGATAACTACCAAGCGGTGGGTAGGTTCAGATCGAGATAGACAACTGATCACACAAACAGAGAACTACTAGTTGGACCAATTGTCAAAGGTCGTGAAAGAAGGAACAGCTTCGCGGAAGAAATTTGTTGGTGCGCATGATAGGGGAGAGGATAGAAACATGTCTACATAGAGGATAGCCACAACTGAAGATACGCTACCAGACACCAACAGTCCGTTTTTGGGAAACCATGACAGTTTTGTAAACCTAAGGTTTTTTCCTTCGTAATGTAAAGGCATGAACTATGGGCATGATCTATATATAAGGAATTTTTGTATGGGAAAGGGTTACGCTTTTTGTATTTGGGTATATTGAATACTATTAGAATCTTTGAGCAAGAAGCCATTGTAAAGGCTCTCCAGCTGAGTGCGTAGAGACCTAATTTTGAGGAAGAAGCACGTCTGCAGCTGAGTGCGCAGACGAAGTACTGTTGTACCCTTTCCTAAGATAATAAAACAATAGTTTGTGTGGATGTAGCTTCCCATTCGGGGGAGTGAACCACGTTAAATATTGTGTTATGCAATTGCTGTGTATGGTTTCTATTATTCAGTTCTTTGAATTATTTAGAGTATGAATGCTTGAAATTATAGTTATCTGATATGTGTTTACTTTTATCTGTATTCACCGTGGAAGGGATGGAATAAGATGTTAGGTAGCTCATACATAGATGAATGTTAATGATCAGCAGCTCTAAGTATTTGCATGCATGAATCTGTTACATAATCACAAAGTAATTGTAAAAGTTGGATAACGATATTAGAGCACGCGGTATTGAGCATTTCATTTATTTATATAAGAAAGAAATATCAATCTGTCTAAGTATTGATTGAGATAAGTAGAGACAAAGAAGTAAGGTTGATTAGAAGTAATCAAGTATTGTAGTCGTCGTGCGGTCCAGTGATGCGTTGATCCATTAAGAATACTACGCAATAAGTTGTTCATAACCTATCATCGTAAGCTGGAAGTAACCCAGTTGCGCAGTATGTGGATGCGCTGATCGTGCAAACATCCCTGCTTGCTGCGGTACTCGACGCGAAGTAGAAGACTTAGTGTAATCTTTGACCGCAGCGTGCTGCCTGTTATTGCGCTGCGCATTGATCAGTTTAAACACTCGCATCACAAGGTTGTGCAAACCTGCTTCTACAACCACCCCCTCAGCTTCGCCTCGGGTGAGACCTCAGGCTGTTTGCAGTCTGTTTCTAAAAGGGCCAGTGAATAGGGGTTTTGTTAGTATCTGGTAACGCAAAGTACTTGGGTATACATTGGAAAACCTCTAGATCAGAAGTACACCAACAAATGGTTCTGTTGTCGTGCTAAAACTCAGTGATGTGATAGTGTGTTTCAAAAAGTAATGTGCGAAGAAGAATACGAGTTCCCATCAGGGTCAGACAATAGGCATGCAGAAATAAAAGAGATCTGGGCTTGGTGCGATAAGATCAAAAGAGATTTCACAAAGAAAGAAAACAGACACCCACGTCTATCTGACGTAGAGTGGTTGAATAGATACCTGTGGAGGGATATCCATGAGATTTTCTGGGCATCGTTTCCAAATGAGCTCCACGAGTGGATATCGCACCTCGCAGAAAGAAATAATTGTTCCCAAGGAGGAGTACCTACAGAGTGGAGTCGAGAGCTTACTACACAGTTCAAAGCAATAGATAGCCCACTGTCGCGAGCAATTGACTTCTGGGTTGATATCATACTAGAAGTATTTGTGACCGAGTTTGCTGTAGATACGCTGAAGTCCGACAGCCAAGCTGAAGCATACTTTTTCGAAGGATTCATAGGTAAGTTCCTGAAAAGCCTCAGTCTATACATTAAAATACTTTTAGCTGAGAAATGTGTGTTAAGAATGCAGCAGTAATTCTAAATCTGTCATGGTAGATAATACACACATTGATTCTGACGAAGAAAACCATACTTTGAAAAGTGGAAAGAGATATAAGCTTACTAACGAAAAGAATCCCAGACAATCTAGAAACCGTATAGATACCGAAATTCCATGCAACCTCAATAATAAGAACACTCAGTTATCAGCCACAATCCAGCGTATTGCACCTCAGAATCCACCAATCCAGAACCCACCCAGTGCAGGCATCACGCATCCCATCCCATAGCTCAGCAATACGAGTAACACCATAGGAGCGAGTGCTCACAGCACTACAACTTAGACCATTCCATAGAATACTATCCCTAGTACAATCCAGCAGCTTGCGTCTACATTTGTTGCAGGGAATCAACCCCAAAACCATACACAATATGGAAAGAGAATGACTGATAACGATATAAAGCTCCCGATATTCAAAGGAACGGGTCTAGAAGACCCTAATCAACACTGGTTTCTATGCGAAGCCATGTGGAGTGTCAAACAAGTTACGGATGATGCTATAAAAGGAGCGCAGCTCATCACTACTTTTAGAGATAGAGCACTGCATTGGTTTATGAAGTATTCTCAAGCACAACCGAGAACCCTAACAGACATCAAGACTGCGATTGCAGCAGAGTTTAAGAAGCCCAAATCAGAATCACAATGCATAATAGAGTTGAAAGAAATCAAACAAAAACCTACTGAATCGGTCTGGGAATTCGACCAAAAATTCAAAACATTGTTGGACCAACTGAGCTTTGTTATAGCTCCGCAACAACATCAAGAATGGTTCATTGTTGCACTGTTGCCCCATATCAGACAACCACTTATGCAACAGAAGGTTGTATCTCAGGTTGAGGCCTTGGAGATCGCGATGAAGTTGGAAGCTTCACCAATTGGAGAAAGTAGCTCTGGGATGTTACAGATCCAGAACCAGTTGGCTACCTTGACATTAGAATTACAAGGTATGAAGAATGGAAAAGAACAGAGACATGAAAAAAGACATGAAGTTTGGTGCACAGGATGCAAAGGAGAGGGCCACACTAGAGAACGTTGCCCCTTATTTCAAGATTATCTTAACAGTGGTGCACCAAACCCTATGAATATGAATCAGAACCAGGCACCATGGTGTGAAATTTGTAGAACCAAAGGACACCGGCCTGAGGATTGTTACCTCATACAGAAATATGTCAAAACGTCTAAAAACTTATACTGCAATTTATGTAAATCAGTTGGACATGATGAGTCTAACTATCGTGCTTATGAGTTTATGAATGAAATAAAGCGAGATATGGAAGCAATGCGAGGTGCTAGAATGTACCGCGTCCAAGAAGAAAATAATCCAAAGCAAGAGAACACCCACTATGATCAGGGAGGATACAAAGGCCGCGGTGGTGGATACTATGAGAGAGGAAGAAATGTTGGCCAAGCTCAAGGAAGAGGATGAGGCCAGGTAATATGCTATAACTGTGGCCAGCCAGGTCATGTATCTAGAAAATGTACTAATCCATGCACCACATGCAACTACTGTAAATTGTTTGATCATGTGATTGAAGACTGCCCCGTTCTTGAGGTAGAAATGCAGAAGCGGAGAAGGAAAGAAACACCGAACCCTAACATCTAGTTGATCGCAGCAGAGAAAAGACCTACAGATCAGAATGTAAATGCAGTAACGCGAAGTGGTGCTGATGCAGGAATAGAAAAAAGCACAGAAGCCTCAACTTCTGAAACAACTAATCCTAAGAAGAACCCTAGAGAAATAGTAGGGATTAGAAAAGCTCCTGGGAAAGCACCTCCATTGAACTTACAGAAAAATAAAGAAATATTTAAAGAAGCACGAGACATGTTCAAACAACCACCACCTACTTCACCAAGAATCCCATTGAGGAGTGAAGTACTGCAGATAGAAGACATGCCGCTAGCATATGATCAGACGCGCGCTGCACCAAATACATCCAATTTTGTTGCACAGTTCCTACGCGGCTGCATCAAGTTATTAAAAAACAAAGACACTCTTATGGAATTTGAAAAATTAATAAATCAGTATGAATCAGGTAGTAAGAAAGGGACTGCACATGGTGCAGTACATAACATTAGGAGCCCCAAAAGAACCAGGAGGGAAATGCGGTTCACTGCATAGATAGGAGACTACGAGATGGACGAGATCATTCTTGATCTCGTATCTGAAGTGAATGTCTTGACCAAGCAGACATGGAAGGTGATGGGGAAACCAAAGTTATAGTGGTCACCTATACAGTTAAGAATGGCTAATCAAGGCATAGTTATACCGCTGGGAAGGTTAACCAATACCATTGTCGACATTGACAGAGTGCGAAGTTACGCAGACTTCGAAGTAATTGAAATTGTGGATGATAGCAATCCTTATCCAGCACTACTGGGTATCGATTGGGAAATGATGAACTCCACCATCATAAATCTGAAGACAATGAAAATGATATTTGAAGGCAATGACATAAGGGTCATCGCACCATTGGACCCTTCACAGGGGGAGCGATATGTTGAACCAATTCAAGAAGAGTACAGAGCTCAAGACCTCGACTGTATCTATAAGATGACAACAAATGCTGTGGATTATACTCATCCTACTATGGATGGAATGCTCAGCTGGCGCTGTGATAGTTCTTGCATCTCAGACTCTGAGGAAGGATTAGAAAATTGGCAACACATAATGCATGAAGTATCTTCTAGGAGATGCGCGACAATTACAAAGTCACTCCGCTGGATTGGAAAGCAGGTAAGCCAAATACCCACTTATGATGGTACAACTAACATCTATTCATTTATCAAATAATACACTGCAGCAGTTGCAGATGAACATCGCATCTCAGCATTAGACATGGCACTCCGCGAGACACCTGCCAGATGGTGGGCTATGCATAAAAAGACATTGACAACTTGGGACCAGTGCAGAATAAAGCTACAGATCAAATTCGCTGATAAGGTTACACTACCATTTGAGAAATATAATGGCCAGATGGATCCAAAGGATCATATTGCAGCCTATGCAAAGGATTGGAAAGAAATACCACAAACAGAATGGGTACATCTCTTTGTGCATACGCTGGAGGAGCCTATTCCAAAAAAATGGTACCTGGAGGAGGAGTTGCGCACAGGAACCACGGATTGGTCTATCCTCACTGCAAGCTTTCAGAAGGACTTTAGCTTTAAAGACAACCATCCGACTATCCATGATGTGTTGCAGCTTATCAAGGAAAAGATATTTACACCAGATTGCATGGAGGAAAACATAACATTAGAAGAGTTTTTTGAAGCAAACAACGTATTTGTGAGTCTACAACCAGATTGGATAGAACAAGTAGAGCAAGTCTTGGACTGTTATAACTTAGCTGAAAAAGACAACGATAAGGAAGACCCACGCAATATAAATATCCCTGAATCAGAAGGAACGCGCTAAGTAGAAGGACATCCACTAGAGATTCCAGATATGAGTGGACCGGTCAAAACAAAGAAAGTGAACATCAGTACCAGTGAAGAGCCCAAGTTCGCAGCAATAGGAGACTATTGGGATGATGATACAGTTGTGGAGATTGCAGGTATATTACAGGAATATCAGGAAGTATTCCCGACCAAGTTCACAGAGATGAAAGGAATTCTAGAAGACTTAGGAGTGATGAGAATTCCTCTTAAGCCTGGAGTGAAACCTATAAAACAAAGGCCATATACATTGAATCCCCGCTACAAAGAACGAGTTAAGGAAGAACTCGAAAAGATGCTCGATGCAGAGATCATTGAGCATGTTGAAGAATCTGAATGGATAAGCCCAATGGTCGTCCAAGACAAGAAAACAAAGGGTGAGATCAGGATCTGTGTTGATCTCAGAAAGTTGAATGATGCCTCGATGCATGACCCATTTCCTACACCTTTTACCGATGAAGTACTTGATAACGTTGGAGGGAATGAGGCATACTCTTTTACTGATGGATTTTTTGGATACCACCAGATAAGAATTGATGCGGCTGATAGGCACAAAACCACTTTTGCAACAGAATGGGGGTCATTCCAATATACAGTGATGCCTTTTGGTTTGAAGAACGCACCAGCCATATTTTCTAGAGTGGTGATCACAGCATTTAAAGAATTCATCCACAAGTTTTTAGAGGCTTACTTCGATGATTGGACTATTTTTGGGCTAATTAAGAACCATGCCGCGAACCTTAGGATGATGCTGGAAAAATGCAGACAGCAACAGATTTCTCTGAATTGGAAGAAGTGTATTTTTTGTGTTCCTTATGGGATTCTACTGGGACACATCATGTGTAAGTAAGGATTGATGGTTGACCCTGTGAAGATCGCAGTTATTGTAAACTTACCTACACCAAATTCAGTTAAACAATTGCGCACTACACTAGGGAATACCAGGTACTACAGGAAATTCATAAAAGGGTATGCACAAATAACCGTAGCAATGGAGAAGCTTTTAAAAAAGGATGCACCGTTCATTTGGAATGAGGGCTATGAGAAAGGACTTGACACATTGAAAGAGAAAAAGGTCACTGCGCCGATCCTAGTTTTTCCAAACTGGGAAAAGCCATTTCACATACATGTTGATGCTTCATGTATAGCATTGGGTGTTGTTCTTGCGCATCCAGGAGAAGGAGGCATCGATCATCCCATTGCATTTTCGAGCAGAAAGTTGTCATCTACTAAGAAGAACTATACCACTATTGAAAGGGAAGGACTCGCAATGGTATATGCACTACAAAAATTCAGACACTATTTGCTTGGTGCACACTTCTCAATGTTTACCGACCATTCTTCATTAAAATACCTGGTCAATAAGCCAGTGTTAGGGGGGCGGATATGCAGATGGCTGTTACTCTTCCAAGAGTATGATTTTGAAATAGTAGTTAAGCCAGGAAGATTAAATTTAGGCCCTGATCATCTATCAAGGATCGAGTCAGGAGAGGAACCTACGAATATCGAAGACAATCTGCTTGATGTGCAATTATTTGCTATACAGGTTGCCGATGATTATTATCGGGACATTATTGGCTTTCTAACTACCATGTTCGCACCTACCGAATTCGCTACACAACAGAGGAAGCAGCTAGTAATGCGAGCCGAAGACTTCACCATTGTCGCAGGACACCTCTATAAGTTAGGACCTGATGAAGTGCTGCGGAGATGCGTATTGGAACATTAGAAGCCATTTATATTAGTTGATGCGCACTTCAGAGTCGCAGGAGGTCATTATGCAAGTAGGGCTACTACGCAGAAGATATTGCGTGCAGGAATATGGTGGCCTAATATTCATAAGGACTCCAAAGAACATTTCCAGAACTGCGATGTCTATCAGAGGACAGGGAAGCCTTCAAGAAGAGATGAAATTCCATTGAACCCTCAGTTGACCTTGCAGGCATTTGACAAATGGGAAATAGATTTCATGGGACCTATTATCCCATCGGGAAAAATAACTGTTGCATGGTACATTATTACTGCAACTAACTACCTCACCAGATGGGTAGAAGAAAAAACCAGTAAAGGACTGCACTACAGCCACAGCTGTCAAGTTTATCTTTGAGAACATCCTTACACGATTTGGATATCCAAATATTTTGATGAGTGATCAAGGCACTCATTTTCTGAACATAACCATTGAAGCTTTGACTGAAGAATTCTACATCCATCATCAGCGCAGTATGCCTTATCACCCACAAGCGAATGGAACTGTTGAAGCGTTCAATAAAGTACTTTAGAATGCACTAACCAAGATATGCAACGTAAACCGCGATGAATGGGACCTACGCATTCCATCTATATTATGGGCATACAAAACAACATGCAAAAAATTAACTGGACATACACCTTTCAGATTGGCTTATGGGTAGGAAGCAATAATTCCAATGGAATATATTATTCTCATCTTGAGAATAGCTTCAACTACAGGGATGGCAGATCGCGCAGCACTGGAAGAAATACTGTTACACTTGGTTGGGTTGGAAGAAGATCACTTCATCATGGGATTCCACCAGCAAGTGCAGAAAGAACAAGAAAAAGCATCGCACGATCGCCACATCAAGAATAAGTCTTTTCAGGTAGGTGATCTAGTCCTCCTGTACGATAGTAAATTCATGAAGTTTCTTGGAAAATTTAAAATGCATTGGCTTGGCCCATATACAGTTATACATGTTACTAATGGTGGTGCATTCCAGTTAGCTACCTTAGCCGATGATACATTACCCAATCTGATAAATGGAAGCAAACTAAAGCTTTACCGTGATAGTCCTACTTCGCAGAATCCTGTATAATCAAGAAGAAGGGAAAAATTCTAAGTGTCAAGAACAGTTGAAATTGGACACTAGAAATTACTGAGAGTCTGTACATGTAATTAATTAGGAAAGGTCTATGTACCATGCAGCACTGTTGAAGTTGCACGTGTGGAAAAAGAAAAATAAAAAGGAAACCGCGCTGTTGCGATGCTCAAAAGGAAACCACGCAGAGAAAAGAAATGAAATACTGCGAAGCAACTACGCAGGACCTATGATCACCTGCTGTGCCGTTTGACGCAATGCTCCAGAAAAATAGTCGTTACAATGTCAGTCGAAAATATAACCATTATACAGTACTTTCCTATCGACCGCTTGGGCATTTAAAGCAAATATAACTGTTTTGAATAGGTTAATGATGGAAAGGACCGATATATTTGATAGATTTGGTTAATGGTTACAGCATTTAAAGCTTATCTAACCATTAAGAGAAGCGGAGGAAGGCTAGATGCGCCTATAAATACCGCTATATTTTGTATCGCGAGCGTTACCAAACACTTATAATCTCTTACGAACATTATTTTCTGAGTTATTCTGCAAGCTAGAAGGTACCCTGTTGAGGAAGCCCCAAGTGAATGTCTGAAAGGTCTTCGGTAGAGAAAGAACTCACGCTCCCGGTGGTTTGGAAGGTATTTCAATACGGAGGTATTGAAGGGTTAATGAGAACCCTCATAAAGAATATTGTCAAAGATAATCCCGAAGCATCCCGAAATCACCAAGGCATGCTGTATCCATGGAGCCCAAAGGAAAAGAACCACTGCAGAAGGTGAAGTTACCAAAGATAAGCTCTGTATTGTCGAAGGGTCTGCAGAACACTAAGGAAATTCTGCTCAGGTTCATGCCTGATGATATCTCACCGAGGGAACAGGATGCACCAACATTGAAGCTACCAAAGAATACAAAATATGATATTCCACTGTCACCGATCTCAAAAAAAGTGAAGTTGGTCGATAATCGCCTCGGCAAAATAAAAGAATGAAAATGGGAAGACTATGACCTACTACAAATACAGAAGGAGAACAATGAACCAAGGTTTCCGTAGTTCCATCCAGACAGGTATATGTGTTGGAAGAAAGATGTAAAAGGAAACCAGAACTTAGTCGCAGAAAGATGCTTATCTGGAGTTGCAGAGTCGGGACTGTTAAATTTATTACGACTCCCGCACTTTGATAGGTCGCCAAAAGTTAATGTGGTGGTGCGAACCTTAATGGCACGCATGCACCAAGGATACCTGTGGCTCGACCGTAACGTCGACCTGAACATTGATTTGATCCATCGCATAACAGGTTTGAGCAAGAGAGGCACAGATCCAAAGAAATTCTTCCAAGGAAAAAGTAAGGATAAAGAAGTAGCCACATTAATGAAACAGACTACACCTACCGCGAAGGGAAAGAGAGGTTTTCAGTTTGATGATATAATGGACAACGAAACAAAGTTTGTCACACAACTAATAGATGGTAAAATTCTAAGGAAATGTAGACCACTAGAAGTAGATGCAGGGCGTTGTATTGCTAGGTGCAAGTGCAGCAGAAGGAGAGAAGTATAACTAGTGTCAGTACCTACTGAATGAATTCCTTGATGAGCTGCTTGAAGTACAGGTAAGTGGAACTTATTTCCACTTCACATGGATGATAGTCCTAGTGGTGTTCGTCGGTTGGAAGGAACCAAAGGATTACGTCGGCATGATCATTGATAAAGGTGACTGCAGAGGACCACGCTATCAAAACCTATGGGCGACCCTAGATCCATAAAGGTAGCATGCAACAAATGAGGTGTTCCACACCTACTACCATCAACTACACGATGTCATCACCATCATGCCGCGCATATCAAAAGAGGTAACAAACAAATACATACAAAAAGTAAATTTTTATGCTAACATGCGTTGCATTGAAATCTCAGCAAAGGCGCAAAGGAAGAACATAGAATGGTTTGATAGACGCTATCACATGACAGAGGAAGATATTGATCTTCTCATGAAAGAATGGCTTGCGCAGTATCGAGTCAAGATATTTGATGTCCTAAGTGATGATGGGGAGGACAATCCAATTCCATGCCCCATTACTGAAGAACCAGCAAAGAGGAAGGAACCTGAAAGTCCACTACACCCAAAGGGACAACGAAAAAAGTCCAAAGCACGTAAGGAAAAGATTGATACAGTCCTTAAAGAGGACGATTATGAAATAATCGCTCAGGTCATCAATGAAAAGATGGAGGACATGTTGATCAAGAAGGAGAAGAAGGAAAAGGTGCTTCATGAAACCTTGAAGCAGAACATTAATAAGTTGGAGGTGATTATGGAGAAATTTGAACAGGTACAATAGAGATTGCCAGCGCTGAAAGACTCAGACTCCGAGGTGAAGTCAGGAGGCACTCTGCAGAAATAAACACCGCAGTTGACTCTGGTGGCACCGATGATGTTCCACATTGTCCACTTACAACCATTAGCAGTAAGGTTTCCACTACCTGATGAAATAATGTTGGATACAAAGGACGTAGAGCGCGTGGAACTCAATCTTGCGAAGATCCCGTTGCCATGCCTACATTACTTGCAGTTGCAAGTTTTTGAAGAGATGCATGACAGAACCAATGACAAGCTACAAAGAGTCGGAGGAAACTAGCTCGCAAAGAGCTATGGAGCTTCATGATGAACATGATCGTTGGAAAAGGCTAGAATCCACGATCACTGCAGTTGCGGATGAAATACCAGAATTTGAAGTACAAATGGAGCCTACAGATACTGTAATCAATATGGACCAAATGGTGAAAAAACTTAAGGAAGACATAGACGATATGGAGATCAACCATGAAGCTGACATTTCTGCATTAAAGGGTCAACTTGAGCAAAAGATACTACCGACCGAGGCAGAAATAAGGGAAAAAGAGGTAAAAGCCACGGCAGAAAGCATAGCCAGGGAAGTATCTAAATGTGAAAGTTTATTAGAGGCGGCTTCTAAGGCATTCACTACACTTCAGGAAGACCCAGAGTGGCTAGAAGCAAAGAATGCTCTCAAAACTAAGCAGACGGAATTTGAAAAGTTGGATGAGGAATTTAAAGCATTACCAACATGAGAACGACTCCACAGATACAAGGAGGTCAATGCACTAAAGAAAGAAGTGCGGTATTTAAGAGAGAAGGAGGCTACAATTGGGGATAAAACACAGCCCTTCCTGGAGAAATCCAGCCTCATTTCACAAGAGATAGAGGAAAAACTGAAAGAGTTGCGAGATGGTCAGCAGCAGGTGGAAGAGCAAGACGGATAAGAGATAACACCTGAAATGCTTGACACAGTAAGGCAAGTGAAAAAGAACATGAAGGAAGCAGTTAAGAAGTTGATTGTCGAATACAATGACTTCGTTACGTCGACCGGTCCACCGATGGAGGAACATCTAGAAGATGCCGAAGTTGCAGGTGGCTCAGGGGCGAGCCACATGTATGTGTTAGGGGCCTGTTGGGCCTGGCCCAAGGGAGTCAAATTTTGAACATATTAAGTTCTGGGAATTGCAAAGCTAAGCGTAGCATGGATGGAGAATTTTTGTGAAATTCAGTTTTTGGAAGCTATGAGGATAAGTGCAGCACGGTTTTGGTATGCTGCGAAGTTGAGCGTAGCACAGTGTCGGAAGAACTGCAACGTCGGTGCTGCGAGGAATACAGAGCCGCGATGTGCCACGTCGATGGAGATCCGTCTAAGCAGAGCATTGGATGGATGACAGCAGTTATTTCGGTTAGGTCACAGAAGACCTATTTTTAGCAAAGATCGTTGATAACTACCAAGCGATGGGTAGGTGCAAATCGAGATAGACAAGTGGTCACACAAACGGAGAACTACTAGTTGAACCAATTGTCAAAGGTCGTGAAATAAGGTACAGCTTGGCGGAAGCAAGTTGTTGGCGCGCATGACAAGGGAGCGGATAGCAACGTGTCTACATAGAGGATAGCCACAATATAAGATCTGCTACCAGACACCAGCAGTCCAGTTTTGGGAAACCATGACAGTTTTGTAAACCTAAGGGTTCCTTCGTAATGTAAAGACATGACCTACGGGCATGATCTATATATAAGGCATTTTTTTATGGGAAATGGTTACGCTTATTGTATTTGGGTATATTGAATACTGTTAGAATATTTGAGAAAGAAGCCATTGTAAAGGCTCTGTGGCTGAGTGCGCAGAGACATAATTTTGAGGAACAAGCACGTTTGCAGCTGAGTGCGCAGACAAAGGACTGTTGTACCCTTTCCTAAGATAATAAAACAATAGTTCTAGTGGACGTAGCTTCCCATCCGGGGGAGTGAACCACGTTAAATCTTGTGTTATGCGATTGCTGTGTATGGTTGCTATTATTCAGTTCTTTGAATTATTTACAGTATGAATGCTTGAAATTACAGTTATCTGATATGTGTTTACTTTTATTTGTATTCACCGCGGACGGGATGGAATAAGATATTAGGTATCTCATACATGGATGAATGTTAATGATCAGCAACTCTAAGTATTTGGATGCATGAATCTGTTACATAATCACAGAGTAATTGTAAAAGTTGGATAACGATATCAGAGCACGCGGTATTGCGCATTTCATTTATTTATATAAGAAAGAAATATCAATCTGTCTAAGTATTGATTAAGATAAGTAGAGACAAATAAGTAAGGTTGATTAGAAGTGATCAAGTATTATAGTCGTTGCGCGGTCCAGTGACACGCTGATCCATTAAGAGTACTGTGTGATAAGTTGTTGATAACCTGTCATCGTAAGTTGGAAGTAACCCCACTCTGTAGTATGTGGATGCACTGATCGTGCAAACATCCCTGCTTGCTGCAGTACTCGACATGAAGTAGAAGACTTCGCGTAATCTTTGACCGCAGTGCGCATCCTGTTACTGCGTTGTGCATCGATTAGTTTAAACACTCGCATCACAAGGTTATGGAAACCTAGTTCTGCAACCACCCCCTCAGCTTCGCCTCGAGTGAGACCTCAGGCTGCTTGCAGTCTATTTCTGAAAGGGCTGGTGAATAGGGGTTTTATTGGTATCTGGTAACGCGAAGTACCTAGGTCTACATTGGAAAACTTCTAGATCAAAAGTACACCAACAATAGGTAGTTTTTCTTTGAACTTTGTTTGCTGGAACAAATGTTGTAGTCCTTCTTTTATAGGTGATTATATATGATCTTTCCTACAAGTCAAATTCAATTGCATGATTAGAAACTTCTCATAGATTTCAGAACAAATTCTTACACATAAATATATATGTCATACATTCATGCAATTATCTTAGCCAATGCTTCAATACAACATTTATCCATATCCCGTAACTTTCTAGAAGCCTTCCATCTCTACCAGAACATTGTTAAGAGTGTGCACAACTCCCAACATGTTAGCAAAGAGGTTTCATTCTAGATAAGTAGCAATGGAATGTTGTACAGTACCATAGGCCACTTACCCATTACTTTAGTAGTATCTTGTTCATTAATGCAACTTTTCTAAAATGCATAATATACATCCTAAATCTAGGAACATGTACATGACTGAACAACATCATTTAAGTAATAAGAAATGACAATTCAAATACTTATCTTTGTTTGCTTGTTGGGTGGACTCCCTCTCAATCTTTGCTTCCTTGCAGGAACTACTGGAGTGAGCTCTCTCTCGATCTTTGCTTCCTAGATTATCTGTCTTTGAACTTATATCCATCCTGGACCACTATGCATGCTTAAGTGTGCACTAGTGTCATCCTCAAGATCTCATACATAATCATACATGCATTAGTATAATCTCAATACTATCAAAACATTATGATTCTAAATAATCTTAAACATGTATGGTTATGGTCATTTCATACACAGGTAATTTATCACAAGCGTTAGTATTCTTTTACTCATGCATATTCTTATATGACCATAGGTCTCTTCATTAAGAAGCATAATATGCATAAACCCATGATTACTCAAACTTATAACTTCATGGATAATCATTATTAATCATATAAAAATATACTTATCTAAGATCCTAACACAAGGTAGGATTATAACTTGATATAGGAAAACATACCTGGATTATCATGCTTGTCTAACATACCCAAACAATGTCTTCTTTTTTCTCTTAGAGACCTTGTGCTAGCAACCTGAATATCTCATAAGTTAATAATTGTAGAACCAAGTTATACATACCTCGTAAGTAGAGCTTCTATGTGATCCATGACTATGGATGAGTCTTTGTCTTCATGTCACCATGGTCGTATGTTCTTGATCTAGAACTTGATTTGTCTTTCTTGATGTACCTTTCATGTTAGTGGACAACATCATCCTCATACAACACCACAGTGCATTAGTACAATCATAAGTGTCATAACTTTAATCAATGAATGTATTCTATCATTATCATGCAAGACAAGTCTAAAATTGATCAATATTGTACTAACCTTAATAATATGAAGACAAACATACCATAAAATTAATCATGAACAGATTTCAAAACATACTTGAATCTCCTCAAGTCATACTTGTCAGGATTGCTTGTAGTCTTCTTATGTAAGGCCTTAGCCTCATCTCCCTATGGAACTGGAACTTCTTCACTTATGTAGGTGTCCAATTCATTCTCTTCTAGGATTAACCCAATCCGCTTTGATTTGTTGAAGCTGGATCTGGAGTTGGCTAGGGTTTGATAGAGAAACCCTAAAAATCCAAACTTTGAATTTCAAACTTCTGATTGGATGAAAAGATGCGCCTTGCTGAGCTGATCAAGCTGGTATACTTCAATTTTGAAATCTCCAAAATTTGACCCCTCAAAATTGTCTTTGAAACTTCTGGATCTTCTAGGCAAAATCCTGAACTAGGGTTTGATAATTCCCGGGGTTCTACCGAGCCAAAAGGTTTGATCTTGTGCTCTAAACGTCGATTTTTCTGAGGAGCATCCAGTCGGGGTCACAGATTCCAAAAAATTTCACTTTTGCAGAAACCCTAATTTTCCACCTTTTCGATCAAAATCCTGATTTAGGGTTTGATGAAGCTCAGCCTTCTGCCTATCCAAAAAGTTCAATCTTGGTCTCTAAATTTTGATTTTGATAAGGATCATCCAGCAGTGACGATCCAAAAATGAAAGTGCTCAAAATCCAATTCTGTTTGGACAAAAATATATGCCATATTGTTTCTGATGTATCTCTAAAATTTAGGATCATCAGGGTCTATAATTTCGACCTGTGGTATACTAACCTATCACCTTTGCAATGCCATAGATCTGACCTCAAATGGATTCTCTGAGAGAGAGATATGCCAAGTGTTGCAATGTGACCTATTTCTGGGATGAAATAGTATAGCGAACTTGTATGGCATGCCACGTGTCACTATTTCAACTTTGGCCTCTGAAACATGGACTTGTGAAACTAAAGTCCATGCCCTAACTTTCACTTTTTACATAATTCCCTTTGGATCTTCCTATTCTGAGATATGACCTTTTTTCCTAGGTCACCTATTTAGGACTGCATTCTAGAAGAGGCATAAACCCTAACTTGTACAGATCATATCTCACAAAATACAATGAATATGAGGTTTTCCTTCAGCCACAAGGTACATGGACATTTCATATTCGACCTGTAGAGGTTTCAGATCCTGAACCTTCTCCAAAACGGAGTTATAGAGAAAGTTCCACGATGACTGGTTTTTTCTATACCAAGCCCTAGCTTGCAAGTGCAACAAGTGTCATAAATGCCATACCATGCCTTCCTTCAGGCTAGCTCTGATTCCATGTTAGTTTTTCAGCATTTAATTCAATCTGATCTAGGATCTTAACTGAGAAAACAACATGTACAGCATATCAAACACAAGAGACAAGAGACACAAAGCATTTCACCAGGGAAAACCAAGAAGGTGAAAAACCCCGCAACTTCCTCAGAGATAGAATGAGCACCAATACAAAGATCACAAAGATGAATCCCCAAAAGATAGATGTCCGCAGCAGCAGTAGCTCCTCCTCCACTTGTGCGCACTCCTCCTCTCTCTCACTAATGCGAAGTGAGTGAGTGAATGAATGAACAAATGAGAGAGTCACACTCTCTATTTATACTTTACTTCACTTGACTTTTAACTCTAACTAGTTTGGCCCCAACTTAACCACTTAACATAAAATGACTCTTGGGCCAACCCCACTAAGGTGGTCTAATAACCCTTTGACCCACAAAACTCATACAGGGCCGACCCCACCAAGGTGGTCTAATAACCCATCAAATATAAGTTGCGACACTTACAATAATACTTGCGACACTTGCAAATACAAATGACGACACTTCCAATCGGAGGAATAATACATCTCCATTGGGGATAAAACAAAGTACAAATGTAATACATACAATATACAAGTGAATATCTTCCGAAGTTACAAATACATCAACATGGAATCCTCAAGACTGATTACGTGCGTCAACAAAACCTCGAAAGAGCATCCCAGGACTGATTACTAGCTTACTGCTCAACCTATCGGATCTCCCAGGGAGATATTACATGTGACTAACACAAAACCTTAAAAGAGTGTCCTAGGAACGTTTATGTGCATAGAACGACCGGCAAGAACTCTAAAGAGCATCCCAGGACTTTTGCGTGCCTAACACAACCTATTGGATCTCCAGGACTGATTACATGTGGTCTGGAAAAACCTCGAAAGAGCATCCTAGGACTGATTACGAGCTTACTGCTCAACCTATCGGATATCCCAAGGAAATATTATATGCCACAGGACAAAACCTCGACAGAGCATTTTCCAGATCTCCCAGGGAGCTATTATATGCCATAGGAAAAACCTCACAAGAGTATCTGCAAATATCCTAGGGAAAGATTATATGTCCTCCCAAGCAAAACCTCGAAAGAGCATTTTCCAGATCTCCCAGGGAGCTATTATATGCCATAGGAAAAACCTTGCAAGAGTATCTACAAATATCTTAGGGAAAGATGATATTCTTATCACACAACCTGTCGACGGCCATAGAGTATCATCTTGATACTCATGATCAACCTGATCTTCCTCGCACGGAGCATCATCCTGATGCTCATGATCATACTGATCATCATCATACAATGCATCATACTGATGCACATCATCATCCTAATCATCATTGTAGCATCGTCCTGATGAATATCATCATCGCATGATCATCCTGATCATCATCACAGCATCGTCCTGATGGATATCATCATCGCATGATCATCCTGATCATTGTCATGTAGAACATCATCTGGAGCATCGTGCTGATGCTCATCACACAGCGCTTACATCCACATCCATGGGAAGGATCCTCCTATCACCATGCTTGGAATGGCTCCTACAAATGTGTCCCATCACTTCTTCCTCAAATTATATTCTATCTGAAGAACACCAAGCCTCTCTCTGAAGTACTCGAACTTCACTCTAGCTAGTGGTTTGGTCAACACATCTGCAATCTGCTCATCTGTCGCAACATACTCGAGCTTCATTGCTCCTCTCTGCACCATACCCTGATATAGTGATATTTGATCTCGATGTGCTTTGACCTTTCATGGAACACCGGGTTCTCATACAACTTCACACAACTCTGGTTGTCACAGAAGATACAGGTAGCATCCAATTGGAGATCAAATAAATCAGACAATAGCTTCCTTATCCATACTGCCTCACAACTAGTCGAACAAGCTGCAACATACTCTGCTTTGGCTGTACTCAGTGTTATGCAGGATTACTTCCTGCTAAACCAAGAGATCACACCTGATCCCATACTGAAGCAGCACCCCTAAGTGCTCTTCCTATTTGCAGCATTGCCTGCCCAATCTGAATCAACATAACCCTCCAGGTTAAACTTTTGATTCGCATCATACTTGAGCCCATAATCAATTGTACCCTTATGGTACCTCAAAATATGCTTTACAGCAATCAGGTGAACATGTCTAGGATTTGTCAGAAACTGGCTCAAGGTGTTCACCACAAATCAAATATCTCGTCTCTTGTTCGTCAGGTACATCAAGGACCCAATCATCTGACGATACATCATGGCATCAACTGAATCTGATGAAGCATCACTCAATAGCTTCAGGTTCGATGCCATAGGTGTGGCCATGGCCTTGCAGTTCATCATCCCGAACCACTTCAGGATATCTACTACATACTTCCATTGTCCAAGGAAGATTCCATATGCACTTTGCCGCGCCTCCATACCTAGAAAGTAATGCATCATTCCCAAGTCCTTGATCTCTAACTCAGCAGCAAACTTCCTCTTCGTGTTGGCAATCAATCTATCCTCACCTGTCACAAATAGCTCATCCACATACAATAGGAGTATCACTGGATTTACTTCCTCAACCTTGTAGTAAAGGTTGGAATCTACTTTACTCTTGGTAAAGCCCAAATTGGACAGGAAGCTGTCTATCCTTCCATACCATGTCCTAGGTGCTTGCTTCAAGCCATACAAGGCTTTCTTCAATCTGCCCACGTATGAATCTTTGTCATGTGTCTCAAAACCGAGTGGCTGCTCCACATACACTTCCTCTTTGAATACACCATTCAAGAAAGTTGTCTTCACATGCATCTGGTGTATCTTCCATTTCATCATTGTATCCAGATCAAGTATTGTTCTGATGGAAGTGTATCTGGCTACAGGAGCAAAAGTTTCTTCATAATATATACCCTCTTTCTAGGAGAATCCACGAGCTACAATCTTGCCTTGTATTTCTCTATGCTACCATCTACAGCATGCCTGATCTTATAGATCCACTTAGAAGTCACAACAGACTTCCCTTCTGGTCTTGGGACCACATCCCAAACATCATTCTTCATGATCGACTGGTATTCCTCGACCATGGCATCCTTCCATTCTTTCTTTTCCACTGCTTCTTCATAATTGGAAGGTTCTTTGTTCATAATGTCATAGAGTAAGGCAATATAGTTGGTGTGTGATCTTGTCCTCTTTCTTTCTCTATGTTCCTCCTCTGGAATACCATACCTTTCTGCATCTTGGATGAGCTCTCTAGCCCATGCAGGTTTCCTCTTGTGAGAGTTCTTCTCACGGGGTGGATCTGCAGGTTCTTATGGATCTTCTATTTCACGATCCACTTCTGGTATTGCTTCATTCATGGTGGTGTCTTGTGTTCTAGGTACCCTTGGTTCTTCATAGTATTCAACATGTGTCTTTTTTAATTTGATGTATGCTGAGTTTTCATCAAAAGTCACATCCCTGCTAATGTCAATCTTCTTGAACCCTAGAAAGTAGATTATGTATGCCTTCGAGCTTTCATTGTACCCCACAAATATACCCTTCTTTCCTGAAGTATCTAAATTTGTCCTCTTTTCTTTTGGAACATGTGTATATACTGGAAAACCAAATATTCTAAGATGGCTAACTTCTGGTCTCTTACCAGAGAAAACTTCTTCTAGTGTCTTGTTGTCAAGTATCTTGTGTGGTGTTCTGTTTTGTACATATACAACTGTCCTTACTTCTTCTGCCCATAGGTGCATGGGTAGATCTTGGTCATGCAGCATTGCCCGTGCTGCTTCCATGATTGTTCTATTCTTCCTTTCTTCAACCCCATTCCGCTATGGATTGTAGGGAGTGGTCAACTCCCTCTTAATCCCTGAATCACTGCATAACTTCTTGAAGTCTCCTAAAGTGAATTCTCTGCCATTGTCAGATCTAAATGTCTTGATCTTCTTATCAGTTTGATTTTCTATCAAGGCTTTGAATTCCTTGAACTTATCAAATACTTCATCTTTGTTCTTCAATAAATAAACCCAAGTCTTCCTAGAGAAATCATCAATGAAAGAAACATAATATACATACCCACTCAGAGAACTGGATGGCATTGGTCTGCATACATCGGAGTGGACAATCTCCAATATTCCTTTTGCTTTGCTTTCACTTCTTGGAAATTCCTTCTTTGTGTTCTTTCCTTTTGCACATCCTTTGCAAACACCTTCATGCTTTGACTGGATTTCAGGAAGACCTTCTACTGCTTTTCTTGCAATTGGTAGTGCCCTATAGTGCACATGAGCAAGCCTTCTATGCCAAAGTTCACTTGGTTCCATGGATTCATGTACCATGGCATGTTCAGGTTGTCCCTTCAATTTGCACAATCCTCCCTCTTGTTCTCCAATCACTATTGCATCATATATGGTCTTACCTTTTGGCCACATAAGTACTTGGCCATCCACAATGCAACTCTCATCACTTTTGCATCCAAAGATGATATGGAGAGAAGATTATTCTTGAGTCCAAGTACATATAGAACATCTTGCATCTTTAAAGAATTCCCAGAGTCTAACTTGTAGGAGGCTTCATCGCTTCCTTTTATAGGGTATTGATAGTCATCCCCAAGTTTCACCTTATGAGGTGACTCATGTTCAAATAGGTCCATAAGAGATTCTTTGAATCCCGTCATATTTTTAGAATCCCCACTATCAATAATACAATCATTACACCCATGTGTAACAGCACCTGTGAGAGCAGAGATTAGAACATATTCATCGTCACTTGAAGAGTCTTCACTTGCTACCTTAGTCTTCTTCCTAGGAGGTTCATCATCCTCAACAACATGAGCATGATATCTCTTCTTGTTGCTCTTCTTATTCTTCTTCTTCTTGGAGTTCCTTTTCTTCTTGGGACATTCTGAGGAAAAGTGTCCCTTCTCATTACAAGTGAATCATCTTAGATCTTTCTTATCTCTTTGATGATGGTGGTGTGAAGATCTCTTGTGAAAAGATTGCTCCCTATTGGGCTTACCTTTCTTGGTGTGTGCTATGAGAGCTTGATCTTCATTTCCCATATTTTCTTCTCGGGCCACCAGCCTAGCTTCTTCTTCTGAACATTCCTCCCATAGTCTACTGAAAGAGATCAACTTCTTTCTTGCACAGATACCTTGGATGAAGGAGTCCCATCTTTCTTGCACAGATACCTTGGATGAAGGAGTCCCATGACCTAGGTAGGCCATTCAATGTGGTCATGACAATTTCTCCATTCTCCACTACTTCATCCATAGCTTCAAGTTTTTCTTTGATTTGAGAGACCTTAGTAAAGTAGGATTCGATGGTCTCTCCATTCTGGAACTTTACCCCTTTCAATTGATTCCGCAGATTCATATTCTGATTTATATTCTTTCCTTCAAACAACTTGGTCAAGGATTCAAACATCTCCTTAGGTGTCTTTAGAGAAGACACATGGGGTATGAGATGGTCTTTTATAGAATCAGCAATGATTCTCTTGGCTTTGACCAAGTTCTTCTTGTGTAAGGCCTTAGCCTCGTCTCCCTCTGGAACTGGAAGCTCTTCTTTTATGTAGGTGTCCAAATCATTCTCCTCTAGGATTAACCCAATCCTATACTTCCATGCTCACAAGTTGCTAGCTCCTTCAAGCTTATCCTCAAGCTTGGTGTGGTGACACATATTAATGAGAAACTCAAATGGAAATAAAATATTTAGGTCTTACCACTTGATTTGTTGAAACTAGATCTGGAGTTGGATTAGGTTTGTCAGAGAAACCCTAAAAATTCAAACTTTGAATTCCAAACTTTTGAAAGGATGGAAAGATGCACCTTGTTGAGATGATCAAGATGGTATACTTCAATTTTGAAAACTGCAAAATTTGACCCCTCAAAATTTCCTTTGAAACTTTCGGATCTGTAATTTCTGGTTTTCTAGTTTTCTGGTCAAAATCCCGAACTAGGGTTTGATAATGCCCTGGGTTCTGCCCAACCAAAAAGTTTTATCTTGTGCTCTAAACTTCGATTATTCTGAGGAGCATCCATCCGTGGTCTCAGATTCCAAAAATTTCAACTTTTGCAAAAACCCTAATTTTCCACTTTTCCGACCAAAATCCTGAACTAGGGTTTGACGATGCCTGAGGTTCTTCCCAACCAAAAAATTTGATCTTGGTCTCTAAACTTCGATTTTCTTGAGGAGCATCCATCCATGGTCTTGGATTCCAAAAACTCCAACTTTCTCCGAAACCCTAATTTTCCACAGTAGTGACGGGCCAAAAATTTGTTTATTGGTATCAAATCTTGTGTTCTCGATCTATTGCTACCAATTATGTTTCTCTTATGTGCATTATTCCCTTTTGAGGAGCGAAGAGTTATTATCTTTAAAGTCTGGTATTTGATACTTCGTTGTTTGAAGATCTAGCATACGCATTCACCCGCTCTCGGCGTTGTTAGCTATCAAGGGTATTCAGGCATGCAGTAGTTCTTCTTCACGGTGCTACATTTCTCCAGGTTCACCTTTGAATTTATCTCTTCTATTATGGATTCTTCAAATAGTAGTTTTTACTTCCCTGAATCTGCTTCTTCTAGAAAAGAGAAACATACTAAGCGATGGTCATGGTTAAATAAGTATTTAAACAAGACGGATTCTGATACTCTATATGATACTTGTGTTGTGTCTCAAGAATATGAACCTCAGCCAAACTGGTCTTTTCCTGAGATTGATGTCAATAAAATATATGATCTTCCTATGTTTAAGTTTCGTGCCGCTCAGTTGTTTCATTTCACTTCTGTGAATATTCATATATCTGTTGGTTAGTCTGTATATCAGATCCCGTTAATCAAATCTGAAGATATAGATTGGGGTTTGGAGAATGAGTATAAATATATCCATATTGGTTTAATACAGTTCGGTATCAATCCTCTTGTCCATCCTGGATTGGATACTTCTTGTTTATCATGTGTGTTAGATTCCAGGCTAAACAAGTTTGAATATGTCTTGTTAGGAGGCTTTCAGAGTCCATTAAATAATGGCCCTACGTGGTCTTCCCTGGTTCCTAGATATCAGGTGTCTCTCACGGACCCCTATATCAATGAATTTTTACAAGCATATACACAATTTTATGGTTTTGATGTAGCTCTGTAATCCCAAATTGCTCAGTTGCATTGTTCTCTGTGTATCCAGTTTGTTTCTACTAGTATGCCTGCAATTAATCCTAAGTTACAGAAGAGAGCGCTCCAGGAAGGAGTTTTTATTGGTCTGGGAAACACTACTCCCCTCCAACTCATATTTTCTCAAGTAACCTTACCTGAAGAATGGAATAGCACATACCAGCCACTTTCTCAGAGATATCCAGAACTCCATGATTCTTCCTCCAAACAACTTCGTGTTGTCCAGTATCCCAATGGTAACACTTCTCTTAGATTTGCTCCTGCACAATCATTTCCTCCACCATCACCTGCAATTAGTAGATCTGTTTCCCATTCTCAGTATTTACCCCGTAGGTTAAAAACCCCATTACGTTCATCTGCACATATGCAACCATATGATTCTCAGCTACACCAACATATGGTTAACCACAGTCAGTTTCCTTTTGCATCCTGCAAATTTTGTAAAGAAAAACATACCCCACAAAAACAAAAAACATTTCAGTCTATTAATTCACCCTTTTCATCCTCTTCCTATGTTGATCATAAAGGGCAGCATATTGATTGTCCTGATTGTTCTTCTTTTTTTCGAGATATTAAAAGTTTGTCTCTCCCTTGAGAAAAATATGGAAACTTGTCCTAGATTTCAGCAAGAAGATTAGATTCTGGAAATTCCAGTCCTTCTTTTAAGGATGGTAGTTTACAATCAGATTTTCAATTTGTTAATTTGAGAAGCCCGGATGATCCTAAACCTGCAGAACAAATCCAGTTACAGAATTATGCTAACTTCCAGTCTGTATGTATAGCTCAAAACCTGGATGATGTTGCTAGAGATGTTCTTGAGCTCAAGGCTCATCTGCAGACACTGCATGGATCTTTAAATCATATTTCGGATACTATTGACTCTTTGGTTAAGAACCAAAAAGAGCAGACAGCTAGGCTATCAGATATTGAAGCTGGTCTCGATGTTATTACAAGATCTGTAGAAAATCTACAGTCAGCACTTCCAGCTCCTTCTTCTTCTCCTCCTGACTATAGTCAAATCAACCAAGAAGTCTACAAGTTCAAATATCATTCTGGTAGCTCGAGCCCCCAGAAATTTCGGAAACAGTTAAGTCCACATAGACTACAAAGTATTCAGCATGGTGTTGAATTGGCTAGAGAAAAGTATGAATTGCTAAAACAAAGAGGTCTCTCACTTGGTTGCCATGACATTAAAATGGAATCATCCACTATCTCTATGGATTCTGAGATAGGTGAAGCCTCTAGAAACCCAAAAAGAAACAGAGTTGAGTCACATTTCTTCCAAAATCAAGCTAGAAGAGTTTCAGGTCAAGATGTCAGCCACAATAAGTTTCACAGTCCATTCAGCAAATGGACAAATGAATTAAAAAATGTAGATATCAAGATTGATTCCAAAGATCTGTCCAAAGGCTTTGGTAACAAATTGATTATTAATTTTGATTGCTTGGAAAATGATCAGATTCTAAATCTATTCCAAAAGATCAATGCATGGGCATTCCAGAGAAAAGCAAAAACTAAAGCATCCTGGAAAGATATAGCTACGCAGCTTACTTGGGCATTTATAGGAACAGAAAAGCTCTGGTGGGAAAAACTTTTAGAATAAGAAAAAGAACATTTACTAGAGAATGATGATCCTTTAGAAGCTTTGTTTCAAGCCCTTGCTCATGAATTTCTTAGTGCATTACCTCCTGATGCATCTCATATTACTCAATTGTACATGTCCCAGAAATTATGTGATATCAATCTTCTTCAAGAATATTTTTGTACGATGCAGACCATGTTGCACAAAATTACAGATCATCAGAATGTTGCCTACCTTCGCCATTATCTTGCCTCTCTTCCCGGAAAAATCCCAGTTCTTGTAAATACCTATTTGTCAGATCATCAAGTCAAGATTGAAGAATTATCTCTTGTTGGTTTACATCAGCATGTGCTCACAGCCCTCCAAAAAGAGTGTGTCGCCATGAGGACACAGAAAAATATCAAAAAACAAATTTTTTTTTCTTAGTCAGCCTGTCAGCAATTTCGTTAAACTGCCAATTATGGTTGTTTCAAGCCTCGTCCAAATAAAACATCTGCATGCACCTACAATTCCAAAAAGTCTGGTGAATCCAGTTCTCGATCCCATTCCAAATTCTGGTCTTCCTCAAAAAGAATCTGGAAGTGTCCGAAGAAACCTTTTTTAGAAAATAGAAAGAATAGGTTTGTCCTTAAGAAAAGGACCCAGCCGCTTCGAAAGTCTACCTGTTACATCTATGGCAATCAAGGCCATTGGGAAAACAAGTGTCCAGAGAAGAAGACAAAGTTTTAGAATAAAATCTGTGAGATTTTTACAGCAGAGTACAATCATGCTGAGTGGGATGTAGTCCCTGAGTTACAATCAGAAGATGAATGATTCTCCATTCATGAGTCTGCAAATGACTCTGAATATAATTCTAGTTCTGATGATTTAGATCTTCATAAGCTTTCCATTAATTCTTCGGATAGCTCTGATGATGACCAAACCTTTATCAGTAATTGTTTTATGTTTTCTTTTGCTTCTCTCAAAAGTCAGATAGAAGGGTTAGAAGAAAAAAAGGCTAGTCTTTCTCCAGGCCTGGTCATAATCATAAGAAGACTACAAGAAAAGATTTATGATTTGACAAAAAAGTTTCCAGAACCTTCACAGTGTGTCCCTACATATGAAGGGTCAGATCCAAGTGAGGCAGATCTTCTCAGAAAAATTGTTTTCTTTGAAAACAAAGTAAAAAGAGAGAGAGAACAGTTAGCTAACTTAGCTACAAGTATACAAGGATCTCTACATCAGCTCGATGAACTGAACTCTGAATATATCCAGCTAACAATGAGAAAAGCTCACAACTTTACCCCAGCTCCAGAAACAGCAGAAGAACCAGTCCCTGAACAAAAGAGTTTAGGAGATCGGATGGTTGTACCTATCCAGATCAAAACGGAAGGGTATAAATCTTACGACTTGGATGCACAAGTAGATACAGGCGCCATGAACAGTTGTTGTAAATACAAAGCCATTCCAGAATATTATTGGTAGCCTATCTCTATTCACTTCAGAGCAGTTAAGAAGGAACTCATCAAGGTAAATTTTATTGCTCCATATTTTCCTATTTTGTTAGGAAAAATCAAAACATATGTTACTTTATATTTTTTAGACACAGGAGATGACATATTACTAGGACAATATTTTGTCAAGAAACACCTACCAATGTCGCTTAGAGAAGATTCAGTTGATTTCACAGTCCAAGGAAATGTGACTTCCATTCCAGTAAAGTCTGCTTTCACTATCAGAATTTCTCCTGAAAAGCCAGACATTGTCAAAGAATTAGTCAAGAATTTGGAAAAAATAAAAAAGATTGTCAAACATGCAGACCTACATGGTCAAGAAATCCTTGCAGAAATAACTCAAAAGTTACAAAAGGAATGTACTTCTGATCATCCAGATGCCTTCTGGAAGAGAGAAAAATACTATGTCATTTTTCCATACAAATAGAATACAGAAATAAAACCTCAGAAAGCCTCAGCAAATAATATGAGTCCTACGGAGCAGCAAGCATGCAAAGAAGAAATCCAATAGTTGTTGGATAGGAAGCTGATAGAACCTTGCAAAAGTGCTTGGGCTTGCCCAGCATTTTATGTCAATAAGCATTCTGAGCAGAAAAGAGGAAAGAAATATTGGTAGTTAATTATGGAGAATTGAACAAAGCTTTAGAACCAATCAAGTATCCTCTACCTCATAAATATTTAATTCTGTCAAAAATAGCGAGAGCCAATGTCTTTAGTAAGTTTGATCTTAAGAGTGGTTTTTGGAAAATCGGCATAGCACCAGAAGATAGGTACAAGACTGCATTCGTAGTCCCTCATGGCCAATATCAGTGGACAGTAATTCCTTTTGGCATGAAGAATGCTCCATTAGAGTTCCAAAAAAGGATGGAGGACATTTTTCATTCTTTAGTCTTTGTTATTGTATATATTGATGATTTGCTCATTTTTAGCAGAGATATAGCTAAGCATAAGATCCATTTAGAACAATTTCATAATTTTGTTTTTAAGCATGGGATTGCACTTTCGTCATCTGCAGATAAGTTTGTTATTGCCAAGACTTCCATTGAATTCTTTGGTCTTCAGATTTCACAAGGAAGAATAATTTTGCATCCACATGTTTTGCAGAAACTCTTAGAGTTTCCTAACAGATTGCAAGATACTAAACAGGTTCAGCAATTCCTCAGTTGCTTGAATTATATCAGACAGTTTTATCAGGCACAGGAAAAAGACACAAAGTTGTTACAAAAAATATTAAAGCCTGGCACAGAATGGATACCATCTATGACTGACACAGTCAGAAGAATCAAAGCAAACATCCAGAAGCTTCCTCCCCTTGCTCTTCCAGTCCTAGATCTACCTTTTATTTTAGAGACTGATCCTTCTCATCAAGTTCGGGTAGCTGTGCTGTTGCAAAAGCATTCAAAGAAAGAGGAGGTTTGTGCTTATACTTCTGGAACATTTTTCGAAGAAGAATCCAAGTACCCATCCTCACACAAAGAGATCCTTGCTGTCAAGAAGGGTATTCATCATTTCAGACTTTTCCTCAAAAGTGTCCATTTTACAGCTAGAACAGATCTTAAGCATATGAAGGGTATGCTTGGTAACAACAGACTTCTAGAACATGGCAATGCCAGAGTTCTAAGATGGGAAGGCTGGCTTCAAGGTTTTTATTTTGAGATTTTCTACAAAGCTGGCAAAGATAATCATATTGCTGATATGTTAACCCAAGAAGGATCACAATTCCGAGAGATCAAAGTTTTTGAAAAAGGCAATTCTTCATCCTCAGCAGCAGACAATTCAGTTCTTGTTTGTCATGAATGCATTTACTGTTATTGCAGTGATTGTTTTCACAACAAAATCTAGACTCTTCCTTTTGAAATCCAACAGTAGATACTTCAAGATCAGCTAAACTCTCCAGAGGGATGCCGCAACTACAATATCAATTTCAATAATCCCCTTCTCAAAGTCAACCATGTCAATATGATTATTGGGCATTTTCATTTGCTTTTAGGAGAATAACAGTTTTTTGTTTATATTTTTGACCCTGCTATTAGATGGATAGATTTTTATGCCATTCACCAACTTTCTAGACCAAATGGCAAAGTTATTGTATGTTTCTTTTGTGATGATCTTCATACTCGCCAGTGGAATCCCTGGACGAATATTTTACTCTTTTTATATGTTCCCAGAATCTCATCCTTAGAGCATGCCTCTCCCCAGGTTTTCATTCCTGTCTTGAAAGATGAAATATATGGTGCATCTCTCATCTATGGTATTTTCCAGTTCGACATCCTTTGGAAAGGTGCTATTGTCCACCCCTCAGTTACTCCAGGACAAGAATTCAAGCTCGTTATCAAACACGGTTTCTTTGGTGATGTTTATGTTCCCAGCTACTAGATGATACCTAAACTTTTCAGATAGTCTCCTTTCTTTGCATGTTTCCAAGAAGATGCCCCTCACTGGATGGAGGATGTAATACATTATGGTACTGATTATCACCGCCAATAATTTCTACAAGATTCTTCAGAAGACAGTGAACTTGACCATGATGGATTTGGGTACAAGGGATTTGATTCAGATCATAGTCCGCCTGAATATGGTTAATAAGTTTAATTTTGTCTTTTATGGGTTCATTCATGAATCTCCACTTTGTATATATATTTTCTTTATTTACTTTCACTGTAAGCATCATGAAAGCCGTGGTGGGCCGGCCTTCAAAAGCATCCACGATGTACTTTGTCGGGATCATGTCTCCCACTTTAGTTTGTTTGGATGGCCCATTGTAATAAAGTTGTCGGCCAGTATTTTTATTCATGATGAGTCATGAGTCCAGGTCCCCATATGGCTCTGCCTCGAAGGGACGAGATAATAATGGTGTGGTCTCACCATTACCCCGGAATCTTTGCTTTAGACTTCCAGTTTCCCATTCCAAGCAATCGGTTAACCGGATGTAATGCTATAAAATAAAGGTTGAGGTCTTAGTTGGGCATTCGAGTCTGAGCATTCTAGTGGTTAGAGCTCTGCAAGTGTCTTTGATTTTTTCTGTCCGCTCATGTGTTGAGCTTCTCTGCAAGTCTGAGTCGATCCGGGTGTATGCTCTTCAACTTGCCTCTGAGGTATAAGATTGCATCAAAAGCCAAGCTCAGTCTGTAATTAATGTCAATTTGTGTAGGGTGCTAGTAGGAATATTCTGGTGTCTCCACGAATCTTTCTGGAAGTTACAGCTTGTTGTTTATGAAGGATAAATGAGCCCAGAACATTGTGTCTAGGCATATAGATGTGTTGCAGTGATGAGCTTCTCCCTCCGAAGCCGATCTGCGCATTGTAATTGCTGGATGCTTAATGGAGATAATGCTGAAGAATTGTTGAAGATGCCAGTTGTGTGTTCCAGTATGGTAAAAACTGAAAGTGCTCAGAATTGAATTTTGTCTCGACAGAAAGATGCGCCCTTGCAAGGAGAGTCATCCTAGCCTCCTGCCTTTGATGATCTGAGGAGAGAAACCCAAATATTAAGAATCCCTAGCTTCCGCAGCTGCATAGTGTCTTCTTCTTAGCACGGCTCTGATACCATGTTAATTTTTCGATAATTTCATTCAACATTATCTAGGATCCTACTAAGAGAATAACATGCATAGCATAACAATCATAAACACAAGATACACAGAGTTTCCTCGAGGAAAACCAAGAAGGTGAAAAACCCAACAACTTCCTCAGAGATAGAATAAGCCCTAATACAAAGATCACAAAGATCACAAATATCAATCCCCAAAAGATAGATGACTCCAGCAGCTACTCCTCCTCCACTTGCACGCACTCCTCTCTCAACTAATGTGAGTTGGATGAGTAGTGAATGAATAGAATGAGACACACTCACTCTCTAATTATACACAACTTAACCTGCCTTTAATTCTAATTGGGTCGACTTCCTAAGGAAGCATAATAACCCACCCGCATGACACATGCAGGGATGACCCCACCAAGGTGGTCTAATAACCCATCAAATAATACTTGCGACACTTACAATAATACTTGTGACACTTGCGACACTTACAATAATACTTGCGACACTTGCGACACTTACAAATACAAATGACAACACTTATGATTGGAGGAATAATACATCTCCATCATGAATATAATAAAGTACAAGTGTAATACATATAAGAATATCTTCCGAAGTTACAAATGCATCAACAGGATGCAGCAATGAAATAGGTTTCCATAAGATAGCATTGGGAGCCTACGATGTGATAATTGGAAAAGATTGGCTACTCAAGATTTTGAAACATTTAAAAGTTTTCTTGTATGGATCCAAAATGAATTTCAATCATGTATAAGAAAATTATGTATTAATAATGGAGGTGAATATACATTTAACGAAGTAGAAAACTATCTTCACTAAGATGGAATTGCATCAAACCATAGTTCCATACAATCCCCAATACAATGGTGCAGCAGAAAGGATAATCATGACAGTTTTAAATATGGTTGTTCTATGATGTTTTTCAAAAATGTAAAATTGATGTTTTGGGGTGATGCAGTCCTCTATGAAGTATATTTTCATAATAGAATTCCATCACATGCTCTTGATAATAAAACCATTTATGAAATGTGGCATGGTCATCTTTTTTCATTGATACATATCAGGATTTTTGGTTCCACTTGTTATGCTTTAATTCTGAAAGAACAACGAAAAAAATTGGATGCAAGAAGCTAGAAGTTTCTCTTCTTGGGGTATTCAGATACCTCAAAGGAATACTGTCTTTATGATGAGGTAAATACAAACTTTATTCTTTCTAGAGATGTGATCTTTCTTGAATTCTCTAAAAGTGACAAGACTATTGAGAGACAACTTGATCATCTTGACAAGTTTACCCATATAAAGACATATCATGAATTTGATAATGAGATTCCAAATATTGAAGGGGGGAATTCCTGTCTTGGATCAACTTTGTAATCTTATTTTGAAATCCCATATTCATCCTCATCCTCATCAGAAGAGGAAGTTTGAGTGGATGATGTAATTCAAGGAATTGGAAGGCAAGTCTTGGAGAGACTATCCCATCTCAAAAATTTAAGCAACATGGTCCATCACTTATATTTCAAAATGGGCTATGAAGAATCTCGAATGTGCTCATCCTGATAAGATTGTAAAGACAAGAACTAGGAGCTCAACAAGAAAAAACTATGGAGGTATTGCAGGTAATTCAAATACAAATGATAGGAAAACGTCGGTTGATAATGAATTTAATTTATCTGCTGACTATGGACCAAATTCATTTGAAGAATCAATTTCTCATGATAATTGGAAAGAAGCTATGCAGAAATAATTTGATGCTCTCGTTGATAATGGGACATGGAAGTTGGTGGATATTCCATTTGGAATTAAACCAATTGGTTGCAAGTGGGTCTATAGAAACACATATAAATCATATGGATCACTTGAAAGAAATAAGTAAAGGGTTGTGGCAAAAGGCTATGCATAGAAAGAAGGCATCGATTATGAAGATACTTTTTCCCCTACAAAAAAATGGGAAACCATTCATACTCTCTTGGCCTTGGAAGCACAAAATATAAGGAAATTTCATCAAATGGACGTAAAAACTACTTTCATGAATGGAGACTTGAAAGAGAATGTTTTCATGTCTCAATATGAATGTTTTGTTATGAAGGGACAAGAACATAAGATATGTAAACTCATCAAATATTTATATGGATTGAAACAAGCACCGTGAGTCTAGTATGAAAAGTTAACTGAGCATCTTCTGAAATTAAATTTTAAGCTCTTTAATCTTGATGATGCACCTCTTTTTGTCAAGCAAGTTGGAAAAACTATTGTATACCTTGTGATGTATGTACATGATCTATTGATAACAGGGAACAATGAAGACTATATTGCATCTATCACAAAATAATTAATGAAAGGATTTGAGATGATAGATTTGGGACATATTCACTTCTACCTAGGAATTGGAGTGACACAAGATCCAAACTACATATTTATATCCCAAAATAAGTACATTAGAGAATTGTTGAACAAATTCAACACGGGTGAATGTAACCCTCTTTCTAGTCCAATGGAACAACATTTGAATTTCACATTAAATTAAGGGAATGAATTTGAGGATGCAAACAAGTATAGACAATTTGAGGGGAGCCTTATCTACCTTACCACCACTAGACTAGATATTTCATTTGTTGTTGGGATCCTTTCTAGGTTCATGCAAAACCTTATGAAGGACATTGGTTTATTGCAAAAAGAGTTCTAAAGTACTCGAAGGGAACAAAATATTATGGACTTAAAAATTCTAAGGTGGATGATTTTAACTTGATTGGATATTCTATTTCAAATTTTGATGGCAATAAATAAAACAGAGTATCAACTTTAGGCTATATCTCATGAATCTTGGATCAACAATTATCTCTTGGATATCACACAAACAATCAGTTCCAATAGATTGCACAACAAAAGAAGAATATGTGGCAACTACATAAGCAAAAAAGGAGATTGTATGGCTCAGGAAAATACTTGAAGATTTGCAAGATAAACAGATGAATTATACTCCTCTTTTGGTTGACAATACTTCTACAATCAATTTTTCCAAGAATCACATATTTCATGATCGAACCAAGCACACAAACACACAGTATCATCTTATTCGACATCATGTAGAGTCCAAGACTATTCATTTAAGACATTGTTCCACAAGTGAGCAAATTGCAGACATCTTCACCAAAGCGCATGGAAGAGAAAAATTTGAGAAATTCATAATGATGCTTGGACTTTCAAACACCCCTTCACCTTAAGGGGGGGAATGTTAATTCATATAATCCTATAGGGTTATATTATGTAATGATTAAGTTGGTGATGGTTGTCAAGTAGTTTAACTTTCACAACCAATATATCATTTGTATTTATTCATATTCTCTATCAATAATATTTCAAAAGTGTGTGATTATGGAGTTAAATATATTCAATCCTACAATTAGAATAAAAAAATATTTTTTATAACAAAAATCAATCTATCATGGGAATAAGTGGCACAACCATTATACATACAACTTCTAGATCAGTATTTGCAACAATATCCTAAACAAAGGCATTATTGGATAATAGTTTTTGATAAAATTGTAGACAATGTCCATTCTCCATTAGAGGGATCTAAGCTTCGTCTATGGTATGTTGCTTGAAAAAACCATTGTAATAAACAATATCAATCAGATATGGGACCATACATTGAGTAAAAATTATATGACCTTTAAAGTGTTTGAATGTGGAGTCATACAAAAGGGCCCAATCAATTGCCTGAAAATTCATGTTCTTGATGAACTTGTCATTCCGTTTTTTTCTTTTCTATTGAAAAATCGATTTGTGTTGTAAAGTAGGCTGGTGAATTTCATTCATCTTGTTACTTTTATCCAATATGTGTGTTTGGGATTCTAAAATATCCAATCCTACCTGCAATATAGTTCTTAGTTTTTTAACTTAAAAATCAATAGGAAACACCACATTCTTACCATATGTAGGACCAAAAGGAGTGAAGTCAACAATATTAGGAAAGATGGTCTAGTAATCCCAAATAGATTTTGGAAGTTTTTTGGCCCAATATTTGTGATAGATTTGCATAGTCTTGGTCAAGATGGAGGCCCAAAGAGATTTTGGAAGTTTTTTGGCCCAATATTTGTGATGGACTTGCATAGTCTTGGTAAGGATGGATTCTTGAACTCTAATTGTGACTTCTACTTGGCCATTGGCTTTTGGGTGTTATGACATAGATGTTTTGTGGTGGATTTAATATTGTTTGGTAAGTTCCTAAATGATTTTGGAGGTAAACTAGGATCCTTGATCTATAAAATTTTCTTGTTTGACACTTGTACTACCCTAAGTTTTGACCCTTGGAATGTATTAAATCAAATTATGTAAATATGCTAGTATGATTCCTAGTGTGGATCTCAAGGCCAAGACCTGATTAGTGAATGGATATGCATGTATAATGTAAATATTTCTCTATGGTCCGTATGGTTGGATTGTCATGATGACTCCAAAACTATGTAAATATTATGTGGAAAATAATAAAATGGTCTAAGATGGTTGTGTAAAGAGAACTAGAAGGGTTATGATTCCACTAGAGGGAAGAAGAAAGGTGGCCTAATGGATATTAAATCCTTTATTTCCAAGTTTCAACCTTAGAAATCATCCCTTTGTTTCCATGTTCCTTAAATGAGACAATTACTTCATTTTGAATTATTAAATCCAATCACTGGATGCATGTGTGAGGTTGGTGGGAAAAGTCTTCTCATGTAGTTATTGAAGCATGGGATTAATATAATTCGATGACAAGTGTAATATTCCTTCCTTCTATTGTGAAGAGTAATGTTAGTTGTACTTTTAGCATACTCCCATATCCTTTGGATTCCATCACTCATTTTCTAGGAAGAATTTTACACTACGTAGAGTTTCCATGTTGTTCTCTCCATTACCAATTACTAGACTATGAAACTAACCAAAAACTAGAAATGTGAAGGGGAAATTGTAGACATTAGAGGAAGGAGGATGTATGTACGTGATAATGTAGGCTATGAAATATAGGAACCTTACCAATTGTGTTTTTGATACTCTTGAATGCTTGAGAATCCATGAATTAATGTCACATTAGATTCTCCAACAACATACATCGGGTTGGCTTAACGTCCCCATCCCTCAATCCATCCAGCTGAGGGGACATTAACTAAACCAGGGCCTCTAAATTTCACCCCATAACCACAATTATGGATTTATACAGCTAAAATTCTTGTGCAAACATGGAAATAAAAACACGCATCGAAAATAAAATTGATCCACACACACATAACATGCAATTTACAAGCATAATTATCACATGAATACAAATAAAATCATTGTACATCAAAAACATAAGAATACTTATCTTTAATCAAATAAGATCCAAGAAAATAACTATGTAAGAACAATTTTCCACCCAACCATAGGAACTATGTCCACCATATACTCTTTCTGTTGAGATGCCACCTGCAAGCTGGGCTATGAGGCCACCAGGGAAAAGGCTACACCTACACGCTTCACTCTCTTAGCCTGTAATCCACTCTGCTCTCTATGCTTAGCCGAAATCTCCAACAGAGCTCTACATGGGTATCACTAATCCTTCACAGCCATGGAACTCCTTCCAACTGCCCCACACGGCATAAGGAAGGAATTTCCCTTCATCGATCCATAGTTTCCTTAGGAAATCCAACCCTTACAGTACTTACCAGTGTCTATAGTAAGATTCCAACCTGTTGTAATCTATTGGAGAACCTACTGCAACATTAATCCATGGATTCTCAAGCATCCAAAAGTAGCAGAACTCAATGGGTAAAGGTTCCTAGATTTTCCAACCTCCATGCTCACCTACAACCATCTATTTTCCTTTCGAAAAATGAATCTCTGTCTCCAAATTTGAATTTCTGGGTTAAAAACAGTCTGGTAATGGTCATTAACAGTAATGAAAAACTCTATGTAGTATAGGAACATGCATGAGAGAATTATGAAAAGATTTTTTACTCCAAGTATATGAGGTAAGGGTGAAAATACAACTGACATAGCTTTTGACCATAGAAGAAATAGGACTGTTGTCAATTGACATAATTGTCACAACCCCCATGCTTCAATAACTACATGAAGTGACTTTTCCCACTAAGCTCACATATGCATTCAATGATTGGGTTTAATAGTCAAGAGAAGGTAATTGGCTCATTTAAGGCACAAGTTAGATTTTGGATGATTTTTAAGGTTGACACATGGAAGCAAAGGATTTAGTTTCCCATAGGACCCCTTCCTCTTCACTTTTGGAGGAACCATATCCCCTCTTGTGCTCTTTACACAGCTGTCTTAGACCATTTTATTTATTTTCAACATTATATTTACATACATTTTGAGTTGGTATGATAAGCCAATCATATGGTCCAAATAAAAATATATACATCATACATGCCTATCCATTCTCTAGTTGGACCTTGGCCTTGAGCTCCACACTAGGAATCCATACTAGCATATTTACATCATTCACATAATTTTGATTAAATACATTCCAAGTCAAAATTGGGGGTATTACAGTTTGACACTTTCCACACACACTAGTAAGCACTATAAGAGTTGGATTCCATGAGGGAAGTATGGAGCAGTGAAGGAAAATTCCTTCCTTGTGTTGTGTGCGGAAGTAGAAGAGACTTCCATGGATAGTATGGATGAGTGAGATTCCTTTAAATGCTTAGTGTTGAGAAGATTGGTTAAGCATGAGAGTGAATGGGTTTTAAGCTAAGAGATAGAAACCTATAGGTGTTTCCTTTGCCCTTGTTTCCTCATAACCTAAAATGGGGGTGGTATCTACAGTTGATACCTATGGTTGGGTGGAAAACACTCTTACACAACCAATTGTTTAGATATTCATTGTTAAAATATAATTATTCTCTTTTCCTATGAATGTGAAATGAATTTTATTACTTCCTATGATAAATACAAGGCTTTATGTGTGATGTGTGTGTGGAGATGTTTTGCATTCTCTCTTTTTTTACATTTATGCACTTTCACATGCATTTCTTAGTTATGAATTTGAATAATGGCCCATGGAGGTGAAATTTGAAAATATGAGATTCGTATTGTTAATTTTTTATATTTAATTCGGAAATACAATAGTACTTGAAATCAAATAACAATCATGAACATAAGAAATCACATTCGACACATAAATGTACCCTTGGGAAACCCTCTATGACTTGAGGGAGAAAACCCCAGCAAAACCTTCCTTAGTATATTGATAGATAGCAAAGAATGTCATTTTCATCAAGCACCCTAGTGAAATTTACAGAGAAAGAGAGATAGATAAAGAAGAGAGACTCTGAATAATAATTCTCTACTTGACCAATTCACTAATATTGGTCACATGCACAAATTTATTTCAAAGGAATTCGCTCTAACATTGGAGACATCAATCTTGCAAGAAAAGTGCACCCCACTTCTCATGCAATGTATTTAACTCATATTATTGGATTTAGGATGAACTTTCCCTTTAACTGAATGCTTTCCCGCTTAGTTAGGTGGCTAACTTAAGTGCCTCCATGCAAGTGTCCCAACTCAAGTGTCTTCTTTTAATTTAACACAAGTGTCATCTTCTAGTTTAACACAAGTGGCGTCATGCAAAACACTTAGTTAACTAGATATTATTTGTTATCACTTAGTTAACTCTATTAACTGAAGTTTTTCTTGTTAACATCACTGTAGTGAACAATTCGAGTTCTCTTTTGATTTACTGAAGTATTCTTTGTTAATATCACGGAAATTTAACAATTCGAATTCTCTCTTATTTAATTTAAGTATTTATGTGCAATTCGAATTCTCTCATATCTTATCGCATCTTATATTTATCTCTTGTCTTATCTACATGGTTCACATGTGCCATATTAATTAATTATCATATCAAATATACTAAGGATATTTTACCAATGATGTGATCATATTGTTCTACTATCGTTCTAAGTGGTTATATGCTAAATTAATTCACTCTATAGGTCACCAGTATCTAGAGGAGACTTAATAACTCAACCATGGTTAATAGTACATCACACATCATTCATGCTTTGACATGCAAAGCTTCACCTCAACAGATGAGGATCTGTCTTGACACACAAGACCTTAGCCTTGACTAGAAAGATTGTACAACATCATCACTTTGACATACAAAGCACTTTCCTCAACACGTAAAACTTATCCATTCTTGAGTCCAACTCAAGATTCTTCTCTAAGTTTCCTGAGTCCAACTCAGGATCCTACACGGCAGTACCTCGACACATGAGGCTCAATATTGACACACAAGATTGACTCGGAGAATGAATCATGATGTTGTAACTTTAACACTCCCTCTAAGTGTGGGAGGCATTATCTGCCATGCCAAGCTTGCTTGGAAGTACCTATACTTCATCATAGATAGAGGCTTAGTCAACATATCAGCTATATTCTCACTAGTAGCAATGTAGTGAAGCATTATAGCACCTCTTTGGACCATGTATCTGATGTAGTGATACTTCATCTCAATGTGTTTCGATTTGTCATGAAACACGGGGTTTTCTAAGAGCTTGACGTAGCTCTGATTGTCAGAGCGAATGGAATTATTCTCAATATTCTCACCGAACAATCCAACAAGTAGCTTCCTAATCCACACAGCTTCTCGACAGGTGGTACTAGCTACAATATACTATACTTTCGTAGTTCTCTAGGATACGGAGCCCTACTTCTTGCTATACCAAGAGATCATACATGATCCCAAGATAAAACAAAATCTAGATGTACTCTTTCGGTCCACAATAATACTACCCCAGTTGAAGTCGGCATGTCCAAGTAGTATAAATCCACCACTGGAATCATATCTGAGTCCATAAGAAATAGTACGTCGAAGGTATCTAAGCACATGCTTGGCGGCAATCCAATGTCTATGTCTTAGCTCAGACATGAACTAACTCAAGATACTCACAGCATAACATATGTCTGGTATGCTATGTACCAAATACATCAAGGAACCATTGAACTGTCTATACATGGTAGGATATACTAGATCTGATTCAGAATCTGAATCATGTAGATTCTTTGTATTAGACACCATTGGACTCGATATGGATTTACATTATGTCATACCAAATATCTGCAACACATCAACTGTGTACTTTCCTTGTGAAATAAATATGTCATGTTTCCTTTGCCAAAATTCTAGACCAAGAAAATAGTGCATAAGACCTAAGTATTTCATTTTGAACTCAGAAGTGAGCTCCCTCTTGCACCGAACTATCTGATGCTCCTATCCAGTAAGGAACAAGTCATTAACATAGAGAACCAAAATCAATGGTTGATTCTTCACAACCTTGAAGTAAATTTTGGGGTCATCTTCACTTTTGGATAAGTCCAAGCTCTGAATATAGTTGTCAATCCTCGAATACCAAGCCCTCGAGGCCTGCTTAAGCCCATACAAGGATTTCTTAATTTTCCATAGATGGGAATCCTTCCCATGAACTAAAAACCCCTCAAGATGTTGTATGTAAACCTCTTCCTCAACTTCACCATTGAGAAAGGAAGTCTTCACATTCATCTGGTGAAATTTCCAACCCAAAATTGAAGCAAGGGAAATTATGGTTTGAATAGTAGCGTACCTAGCCACGGGACTAAATGTCTCATCATATTTATCCCTTCTTTCTGTGAGAAAACACGAGCCACAAATCTTGCTTTATAATTTTCAATACTTCCATTAGTTCCATGCTTGATTTTATAAAGCCACTTGGAAGTTATTATTGACTTCCCGTCGAGTTTAGGAACCACTTCCCACACATCATTATTCATGATAGATTTGTATTCATATACCATGGCATCTTTCCATACTTGCTTCTTAGAGGCTTCCTCATATGTAGAGGGTTCTGCATCACTAATGTGACTCATCTATGCTACATATCCTGAAAATATTTAAGGTCTCTTTTGCTCTCGAGATGAGCCTGGTGGTGCACCATGATTTTCTGCCTCTTGGAGAATGTCTCGATGCCATGGAGATCTCCTCTTATCATGAGGTTCATCAAGAGATATTTCTATCAAATCTACTGGATCTTCAGGATCAAGTGGATCTACGGACTTTTATGGATTCTCCCTCTCAACATCCGAAAGGGGAGAATCAAAAACTGGATCCTCCATCAAGGGATTCTCATGCTCCTCCGTATTTGAATCACACTAAAGTTCTTTGGAGTTCTTGAAGGCATCATCTTCATGAAATGTTACATCTCTATTGAATTCAATGTTTCTTTGTCTCGAAAAAATAGATTATGTAAGATTTGGAGGATTCATTGTATCCAAAAAATGTTCCTTTCTTTCTGGATGGATCCATCTGTGTCCTCTTATATTTTGGTACATGAATGTAGACAGGACAACTAGAAATATTCAAGTGTCCAACATCTGGTTTTTCACTAGTGAAAACCTCTTCAGGAGTCTTTTCTCCCGGGATAACATGAGGAATTTTGTTATGTATATACAGAGAAGTGTTGGAGGCTTCTTGCCATAAGGAAGTGGGAAGATCCTAATCACACATCATGGATTTTACAGCATCACATATTGTTCTATTCTTTCTTTCAGCAACTCCATTCTGTTGGGGGTTGTAGGGTACAGTTAGTTTTCTTCTTATTCCTGCATCTTGATAGAATTCATTAAATTCATGAGACTCGAACTCTCCTCCATTATCAGGTCTCAAAGCATGAATGTGCTTTGAAGTCTGATTCTCAACCAGTTCTTTAAACTCTTGAAACTTGTTAAAAGTTTCACTCTTTTCCTTCATGAAATAGATCCAAGACTTGTGAGAGGAGTCATCTATGAAAAGCACATAGTACAAATAACCACTCAAGCAAGGTGTTGACATAGGACCACATATATTGGAATGTATCAAGTCAAGAATCCCTTTGGATCTTTTGGTACTTCTTGGAAAACTCTTCTTGATACTCTTGCCAAGAGCACAACCTTTACAAACACTATCAAAATCAGATTTAAACATAGGAATACCTTTACCATCTTTTGCAATCCATGTAGCACTTTGAAATCGAGGTGACCAAACCTTCTATGCCATAACTCATAAGGACTAACTGTGTCATGGATCATGGTTTGAATGATATTTCCAGGAACTTTGTAGAGACATCCCTCTCTAACTCCAATTACAGATGCAGAGTTCAATTCTTCATGCTTAGGCCATAGGAGTGCTTTGTTGTCCATAAATATTACTCTGAATCCTTTATCTTATTGTTATAGGTCAAACTTGCACCTCTCCGTCCGTGATCACCCTGAGCTACTGATCACACAAAAGGATAACTTGGATGGAGGAGCATGTTGACCTTGGATGATATGACAACTCATTCCATTTCCTGACATTACTGGAAAAACACAAAAAATATCATTTTGAGATATGAGCGCTACTCCACTTAAAGAGACTAGCGCCCATACACTACTCCAGTTTATAATAGTAGCGCCCATATCAATGTATACGCTACTCCTTCTTAGCAAAGTAGCGCTCGACATTTAAAACTGAATGAGCGCTAGTTGTTAAACAATAGGGTAGCGCCCTATACACTACTCCACTGAGCAAGAGTCGCGTACATCTTAAAAGATGATTAAAAAATATATTAATTCATCGAGGAGGATTAGTTGATGGTAGTTTCTTAACTTCCCCAACCTCCTCCATCGACCTAAACTACTTCTTTAAACCTATAAATACAAAGAAGGTTAAAGGAGAAGGGTTAGAAATTATTGCTAGAGAATCTAGAGGATGAGTTAATGGAGAAACTTTGAGACATTGGAAGAGTTGATGTTGAAGACAGCCAAGCCAGAGAGGAGCCAGAGCCCGGAATCTAGTTGCAGGAGCCTGCTTCATTATCAGGTATACTTGTATATCATTCTACTTTTGACAAATAAAGGTTGAAGTGTTTTTCTTGTTCCAATTTGAATGTATTATCAAATGGCATTTTAATTTGGATCTATTTTGGTCAATGCTGAATGTTAAACACTGTTTTTGTTTCTTTCAAGCTTCATATATTGCCCAAAATGTTTTGAGAAAGGTATTGTTGTTGCAGGTTTACTGGAGGATAGGTGGATTTGGAAGTGAGCACGGGATCAATTCAAGGCTAGGATCAGACTTTGATCAAAAGGTGTGTTCCCAAAATCTACAACTTCTTTCTTTTTGTAAATGTTTCTGTAATAGCATCAATACACTTACCTGTCACCCCAACCAAGTTGATAGCTTTAGTTTCCTAGCTATAGGGTAGAAATGCCTGCCAACAGACTGGCGACTCCGCTGGGGATATAGAGTTTTTGGCTTTAGGAAACCTTGTTCTTGGGTGTTCCCAGATTGCTTTGACTTCTTTTGATGTGTTAAGAAACTTTATAAGTATTCCTTGACTGTTTCTTGTTTGCTTTCATCTGTTTTTTATACCTTCCAGAGTCAGTTTTCAAGCCTTTGAGATATGAGCGCTACTCTGCTATATACACAGTAGCGCCCATACGCTACTATGCAATATATACAGTAGCGCCCATTTCAGTAGGGGCGCGAGTTTCTCTACTACACAGTAGAGTACACTTTCTGAAGCATTCTTTTTTGGTTTGCTTGTGTTTTAGCCCTGTGGTGATTTGCTGACTTTGTTGTAGGATCCCTTTGATGATTGCATGAGGTTTTTAACTATTTTTTAAGTCATAAGAACCTTCTCTTGAAGTTTTTTCCATCTTTTAAACTGCTTGTTGACCTTTGGAACTTTTGGGACTTTGTATTGACTTTTTGGAAGACTTGGTGGTGTTTGGTGACGAACACTTTCACTTTTTTAGACCCTGACTGCATGTTGCCAGTTTACAAACCTGCATACTCCTGTATCCGTTGTTTGTGGCAACATTTGTATGCTCTCTACTACTTCCATCCTTTTTTTTAGGTTTTGGTCTTTGGTAGAGCCTCTAGGGTGTCTTCTTTTCGGTCAATTTTCATTCTTCCTGGACTTCTTGTCTTTTTGCTTGTTGCAAGTGCTTTTAAATAGCTATAGGCTAGTTCATTTTCTCAGTTTCTTTGTGTTAGTAAGGAAGCTTGCTTATCTACTTGTGCTTGGCTTAGTGGTATTGGTAGGGCTAGATACTTTAGGTCAGTCCTTTTGTGTCTTTCTCCTTTGTTTTCTTCCACTTTGTGCCCAAGTTTAGAGGCTTTTTCTCTGTAAAAAACCTATAGACTAAGTCTTTTTCGAGCTAGGGTTTCGACAGCTATAGGCCTAAGAACTTTTAACCATACTTACACACTTTGCATATAAAGTTTTATTTGGCTTTCCATTTTTATATAGTTCTTTTTCGTTTATTCAAAAAGCAAAAAAAAATTGGTATTTTAAGTTAAAATAGAACTTGTTTTTGTCATTACAAGATAACTTAGCATATTTTGTATAATTTCAAAAAAAAAAAGAAAACAAAAAAATTTTAAGTAAGTTTGCTTAGATTTTCAGTTTTGGAAAAGAAGTAGATGAAAAAATGAAAAGAACTTTGTTGTAGAAAGTTTTGATATTATTGCACTTTTTGTTTTCTTGTTATAACCACACTCACACACCCACTACCCTTTTTGAGTAAATAACAACCCTATAATAAAATGAAATAGAAACATTTTTCTTTTTAGGGTACACTACACCAACTAGTTTTGGTTAGGATCTTGGGTTTAAAACACCTTAAACCACCCAAGGTCACACATTGCGCAAAAATCGTAGTGAGACTATCATAGGCAAACCCACCTCACTCAAAATTTTCCTGGGATCTATGCAGTAGGTCATTGCGAGATCAGTTTGTGGGAATACTCCTCCTACTTGTTGTTCGAGCATACGCCAGGATCGGATTGCGTATTGGGGACTCTTTCGAGTTTCGGGCGGCTTAGCTACCCTGCCCACGCTTTCTGATTCAACCGATGACTATTCCCCCAGGAATTTTCGGTGTTGTGGTATCCATAGTATCAGACTTCTAGGTTCATACACAGGTGACAACAGAGGGTATATCTGCTGTACCTAAGACAGACGTGGGAGGAAACCCCTTGCGGGTCTTTGGGAGGGCGGTTGGGTGATTCCAGCGCTTGCACCCTTATTCATTGTATTGTGGACCCCGGGTAACTGTCGTTCTTCCTTCATTGATCTGTTCTGGGCCCTCATCATCCCAGACTCTTCTCTGGAAGGCACCTTTGTTTGACTGGTTTGTATACTTAGGAATTTTTTTAGGTGGTGTTCTGTTTGCCCCCTAGTTGTAGTGGCCACTAGGTTCTAGTCTGTTATTTTATAATCACGGATAATCAACAGCTTCGTAGATCGAGAAGGACTCAAAACCTTCCACCAGTTAGAACAAAACCTTTACAGCCTGCTAGACGACAGCGGGTAAACCCCGGTATTTCTTCAGAAATTACTCCTGAAATAGAATTACCTGAAGAAATTCTTGTAACAGAAAACCTTGAAATTGAGGTTCCTGAGGAACCACTACCAGTTACCACAGATCAGCAACACTTTAGTACTATTGAGGTGGAAGATCTTACTTCCGCGGAGTATAGCACTCCTTTCAATCCTACCTTAACCAATACTATAATTCCGCTTCTGTCACCTGTTGGTTTCCAACAGCCCCATTTCAGTGTAGATAATTTCTTTCCCGGACATCTGATGTCTAGCTCAGGAGGTGAACAGGGGGTTCCCCAAACTCCCACTTTAGGTATGAACACCAACACAGTAAATCATTCTTTTACTGCTACACCTAGTCAGGCGCAAACTACATCTGTGTCTACTCCATCTTTCAGTTTCAACACTAGTACATTAGGTATGCCTAGTTCCACAACGATGGCATCTATTCCTACACCTAATGTTGGACCTAGCAGTATGGCCAACTGTGCAATACCTTCTGCTTCTCAACCTTTATATCAAATTCCTAGTACTTGGTTTTCCACACCTGTGGTAGGACCAAGTGCTTCTGCAAACATGCCAGTCATGGGCACCATGACTGCACCGTCCACATCAGTGTCTATTGGTTTCAACACCTTTGCAGGACCAAACATGAACCAAGGTAACATGCCTGCAAGTAACACCCCTTTTTCCTTATTCTCAGGGGGAGGGGGTAATATCTTTAACCAGCAATATGGCGGGGCTAACACCCAGCCACAGTGGACGAATCTGCAAAGCACTAATCCACTCTCGTATGGGTGGGGAAATTTTAATAACGCTTTCTCACAACAACAACAGATGGCAGGGGGAAACCCCTACCAACAAATAGCTGGGGGAAACCCCTACCAATAGTTAACTGGGGGCCACCCCTATCAACAGTTGGTAGGCGACAACTCCTATCAACACATGGTCGGGGGCAACCCTTATCACCAAATGGCTGGGGGCAACCCCTACCAACAATTCATGGGACAAACGATGGGTGGTTCCCCTTATCAAATACCATCTTACCGGCCTCGTCTACCTTTTCTGGCAACTTTGAATTTTCCATACCTTTCTAAACTGACAAATGATCCTGTGTGTCATAATGCCACATGGCCATCAGTTCCCACCAAACTACCTTCGAATATTCCAAAATTCGAAGGCAAAACAGGTGAAGACCCTGGTGACCATGTGTTGGCTCGGTTTTGCAACCAAGCTTAGTGCTATGGGCACCTACTAACTAGTAGTAGCAGTTTCAATAGAAATAAAAACAATAAACTAAATAAACAATACTTTTCATGGATCTTAAGCAAGAATCTAAGCAAATAATTTAAATATTTCAAAATCAAGAACAAGAAACATAAGAAATAATTTTTTGTATTGAAAAGTGGGGGGCAAGCAAGTGCTTGCGATATTACCTTCAATGGTGAAGGTTGATGTTGAGCAACTCCCAAGATGAGTAGCTCCAAACTCCAATAGGTCTCTTTCTCCAAGGTTGCTTCAATGGCTAAAAGTGCTCAGGGGAGATTTCAGCAGCATAAGGATGAGATAATGGAAGGATGTGAAATGAGGAGCCCCTACCACCTTTTTATAGGTTTTGGTGGTGGGAGATACCATTTGTGGTTTTGTGGAAACCAAATGGTATTGACCAACATGGTTTAGGTACTTTTCCCTCCTTTTTCCTTTTTTGAATAAAAATAATATTTTAATTCCCTTTTTAATATTTTTAGGAATTTGGACCCTTTTTGAGGGTTTTTTATGATTTTCTTGGAAAAATAATCTTTTTTAATGGAAAAAGGGGTGTACTAAGGTCTTTTGGTGACCTTTTGTTGGTTTCAGAGGCTCAGATGGTGGAAAAGTGGACAAATGGGTCATGTGAGTAAGGGAATGAGCTAGTGAGCACTTTTTAGGTGTTAACAGATTGCCCCCTGATGTGTGAGGGCAGGAGCTCATCGTATGGCCGATAGACATCATAGTTCTTTTGTCCTTTTTTCTGGGGTTTAGGGGAGAGAAGAGACCGGTTGGAGACTGGAGCCACGGCCCTTGGAAGCTGCAAAAACAAAAAATATTACATTGCCTCAATATGAATGAGGTATAATCTCTGATAAAGGACGAGGCGGGCATTCCCATGCTCGTATCAAGACATATACAAAACAATTAGTCCCAAGAAGGGGGATCTAATACGTAAAGAAATATACTGGTACATCATAATGGTCCAGAGGGGACATGATTGTGGGATATACTCATGATCATGGCTGATCTCAATAACTGATACACTGGAATAACTGTTGAACTGCTGAAACTGAAGGTGTCCAACATCTGTATGGACTCAATGACTGTGAGCCATCTCTACGGAGTATTGTAACTGTATACTCAAGGGAGTATGAAACCTGGGTAAATCTGAATACTGTCGCCATGCGCAGCCCGGATATCTATAGAAAAAGTGTAACTGGTGTTATCCATAGGAAGACATCAAATGTGGAGGAGTCAGGAGGTATCCGGGGTCTTCGACTAATAACTGAACGGACCAATACCCTGTGCGAGTTTCAACGATGCGATCAAGGTGTTGAAGTCGAGCATGTGAGAAACAACCATTGGGAGAGGCACTGAGGATTCCTCTCGAAATGATTCGTAGGCACTCATCATAAATGGTAATGAGTCCAAGACACAGGGGCCTCTAGGTCTATCCTCTGGAATCAATCTGGTTGTCGTCGACAGAGGGAGACCAGCAACGAACGAGGCAATGATGTTTCCTTGCTGGGAGCGCGAGGTGTAAACTGAAGTGATGTAGTACTGCTGGTAGGACTGACATACTTGTGGGGATGGGAAATAACTGGGTCAAAAATGGGTAGACTCAAACTTCCTTTGTTCAGAGCATGATGACATGGTTGACCTGGCAGCGTAGGGCACTGACTAGTAGGTGCAGGGATCATTGCTTTGACTGAATGGTATATATTGACTCTGGGGGTGAAGGACAAGCTGATGGTAGCTGTCGAGGGAGTTTCAGGGTGACATACTGCAGAATACTCTGAACAAAGGCGACCAACATGGGGAAGCTGCTATGTGAGTAGATATGATCTGTCGTGGCGCCAAGAGGCACCATTGATTCCTTCTTCGTAGTTTTAATGAGCTCCAAGAAGGGATAAAAGTGTGCTCTGAAATGGTACGGTCTTGTGGATTTTGTGAGCCCAAGACGGCTCATGCTCATGGTTGCTTTCATGTTTAGAGAGTCTGAAAACGGTAAGTGGACTCTGTTGGTGTTTCTTTTTCGTAAGTTTAGTCTCCAAGGCCCGAAAAAGCATAAAATGATGCGGATGGAGAACTCTTCTAGCCGATGTGACTAGAGTATACATTTTTCGTAATTAGTCTACGAGGTCCGGAAAAGGGGTAAACTTATACCAGGTAGACGCCCTTTCAGATACGTTTAGCGAGCATGAAAGGAAGCAAGATTGCTCGGCGATCTTTTCATTGTTTTAGGAGTCAGAAAAGAGCTTAACAGAAACTCCCTAAGTGCCTTTTTCGTAAAAAAGGGATTGCTCGGCCCGAAAAAGGGATAAAATTATTCCGAACAAAAATGGATAGATGGGAGCGAGAAAAGGTCTCAAGCGTCATCATGTGTGTGGGATACTGGATCCGGTTACATAAAGATTGTCAAAAAGGGGCTGCGGCTTTGTGGCATGCAAACCGAGGCAATGAGAGGGCATTTTGCAAACCGAGGCAAAAGTATGGGTGTGAGAGCGAGAAATGATCTCAAGCATCAACACAAGCGCGGGACACTGAATCCAGCGATATAAAGATGGTCAACCACGGAGAATGGCGGATGTGGCACGCAAACCGAGGCGACGAGGGGGCATGGAAAAAATGCCCAAAAAATATGGGGGTGAGAGCGAGAAATGATCTCAAGCATCATCACGAGCGTGGAAAACTGAATCCGACGATATAATGATTGTCAAAAACGGAGAACGACGGATGTGGCACGCAAACCGAGGTGACGAGGGGGGCATGGAAAAAAAATGCCCAAAAAATCTAGGCGTGAGAGCGAGAAATGATCTCTAGCATCATCACGGGCTCGGAAAAATGAATCCGATGATATCAAATATATCAAAAACGGAGAGCCACCGAAGTGGTACGCAAACTGGGGCGACAAGGTGTCGGGACACAATGTTGATATTGGTCCTAGTGAGAGCGAGAAATGATCTCAAGCATCATCACGGGCACGGAAATATGAATCCGGCAGTGCAAATGGTGCAAAAAATGGAGGTCATAAGGACTCCGGAATGGTCAAAGGAAATAACTAGGTGTATCAAATCTACAAGTGATATGTGACCTCAAAAATGGTTGAGATCACAAATGTGAAAAAGTGAGCAGGGTTAATGACCTGCCCCCATGCTATGTGCATGGGGTTTGTGATTATGGATCACATATGTATTGGTTTGAACGATGGGTTCATTGAATTGCTGAGATAAATGTGATGGGGTAGGGTCAAAATGATTGATCATGCCCCCTATCCTGGGGTCGAGGTAATCTATTATGCCCCGTAACTCAGAGGTGTCAATGTGGTGCAGATGTTGTCTCAGAGAGAGATCAATAGGGCATTGAGCAACTGCTGGAGGGGTGTTATACCATGAGGCTGTGGGTCGTGGTGGCATACTGAAGTGATGATATGATGATGGGGAATTCCCTTTGTGGGGTGGATGCCCCAAGTATCTCCGACGAGGATCACGATGATGATGAGTAGGCAAGGTGTTGGGCCTGCCCCCATGTTGTGGACATGTGGTTTCCTGGTCGATTTGAAAGGGTTGAACCTATGTGTCAAAGGGATAAATGGAAGGGGCCGACCGGACAGAGGGGTATCCAGTGGAGATCATATAAATGGCGGGGTCAAGGCCAGGCATTTCGGTATCTGACCAAGTAAAGACATCAGTGAATTCTTGGAAGAGTTGTTGGTATTCTCCGATCTCATGCTCACTGTGGGAGGTTCCTAATGTGATGGTATGAAGGGCACCAAGTGGGTCAGAGATGTCAATGTGGATGACGGGAGAAATATCGGCCATGGGATCCGTTAACCAGTCGATTTTAGTAGGAAGGAAATCCTTGGACTCAACCGCGGATTGGGTAGCGGTGGTGGATGAATTCTCTTCCAGGAGGAAGTATGGACGATGGTGCATGTCTTCCCCGGGATAATCAAAGGTAGTAGGAGTCTCAAGAACCTCTTCATCATTGCGGGAGCTTTGAGTGGTCAAATCGAGTGATGAGGTAGTGGTAGTCGAGGAGATCATGTAGATGGTGTTAATCTCTACGGATGAGGATGATGCAGGAGCGTAGATCTCCTCGATAGTAGGGGGTGTCGTCTCAAGGTCCAAATTGTTCATCTCATAGAGAGCTGCTCTGTAGTCTGGGATGTCAGGACAGTTGTGGGAGTAGTGGCCGTAAATACCGCATATCGCACATGGGTGGTTGGTACGCAGTGATTTATCACGAGGCATAGGGTTTGGATCCAGTTTGACCACCGGGATGTTGGGGTCGTCGTCCAACATTTGCATGTGTTCCTGCAATGCAGGTAACTGTGGACACTGATGGGTTGGATGGCCTAACTCATCACACAGCGAGCATTTTGGAGGAGCACGAAATACGGAGGGAGGTTTAACTGCCTTGGGTGGGGGTACCGCAGTGTATGGTTGTGGGTCTCTGCCCCCAGTGGGCCTGACGAATGGAGGGGGATTCGTCGACGACGAAGGAGTCGTGATACCGGGAGGTGGTTGGGTAGAAGTAACAATGGGTTGCACTGGTTGTAGGTTGACATTTGGTGTCGGTGGAGGAACGGGAGGCATAATATACCACACGGGTAATCCCAATGTTAACCCGGGGAGACTAAGGGTAGCCATAACCGGGGCGCTTACTACACCCGAAGGAGGAAATAGAAAGGGGATTGTGTGGATGGGTGTAACACCGATGTGACTAGGGACCACTGGTGGTTTAGGGAACAAAGGTGGTTGATTACCGGGTGGTTGTGTATTCTGTGAAAGAGTACAGAGGTTCGCGACGTGGGTCTCCGGTGACAGTGGTGGAATGGCCTGGAAAGTAGAGGTCATCGGTGCCTCGGAGTAAAGTCCAGGTCCTACCGAGGAAATGAATGAGGTAGTTGCACCACAAACAGGTTGTTCAACCATGGGGAGAACATTTTCAGGTGTGGCGGGGGCCTTGGGATCGTAATAGGTGAGCTGGTCGACCTTGACCACGCGTCCCTCATGGGGGAACTGCATGGTGCGAAATACGAATGAGGCAACAGCCCGTATGGCATACATGTAGCTGCGACCAAGTAAAAGGTTATAGTCTAGTTGGGCATTGATGACCTCAATGTCAATGAGCACGGTTTTACCCGCCAGCTGGACAGGGACATTGGCTAACAGACCTAGGGGTTGAGCCGAACGGCCGTCATAAGCTCGTAATGCAGTGGTGGACTGCTGGAGAGTAGGGGATCCCAACTTCTGCCAAACAAATGTGGACATGACGCATGTGGATGCCCCTTCATCGATAATGCACCGATGGATGACAAGATTCCGAACAGAAACGGAAACTTGGAATGCTAAAGAGGAAGGCAGGCGGGGTTCAGATTGGTCTGAATCGAATGCGATCAACTGTGAATCATTGGGGTCAATGGCGCCAATGGCAGAGAGCAAAGTTTTGCGCTGCGAAGGACAGTTTTGCAAAACTTCTAAAGCAGACATGGCTGAAGGAGACTGGGCTAAGTCGTCTAGGATGTTGTAATTCGACGCAGCGGAGCATTGGGATTACTGTTGATGCGACAAAGTGGGAAGCGAGGTGCTTTGGAAGCGCCATCAAGTGAAGCCGGAGGTATACGTAACGTTTGATCTGTGGGATTAACGTTAGTGTTCTTGTCGGCGGGAGGGGCTTTAGAGGTGGAGCCATATTGGTTCCAACGAGTTTGGAGGTTAGCATCGGCAGTCGACATCATCAACAAATGGTGAGTACCTGAATCGAACATGGGTTGATCAGGGGTTGCATAAGTGATCTGCTGTGGTGGCACGTTTCCCTGAGGGGGGGCTAACGGCTGAGTGTTCACTACACCCTGGTTTGGAAAGGGGTTTTGCAGCACCAAAGTTTGATGTTGAGGTGGTGGAGGGTTGGGTGGTGGCTGAGGAACCGCTTGCCCTTGATGATGGGCATCGTCAGTCCAGAGTTGTCGAGCTCGCTCCAAATGTGGGCAAGAATGCGTGTAATGACCATAGACCCCGCAGATAGAACAAGGGTGGTTTGTTCTGAGGTTATTATTTCTAGGCTGCTTAGGATTCCGATCCGGATTGCGGTTGGGAGGAGTAGCATTGTTATTCTGCGGAGGATTGGGAGGTGGAGGACCTTGCTGATGTTGTTGGTTATTACCGCGGTTATGACCTCTACCACGGTTCTGTTGCGCACCTTGGTTGCATTGGTTATTTTGGTATTGGGGCTGATGTTGTTGTGCGTAAACATGCCCTTGAGCATTGGGGGGATTCTGGGGAGCCGCAAGTGCAAGGGCAGGTTGCGGTGGATAGTATGCAGGTGGAGGTGGAGGTGGTCCAGTTGCCTGTTGGGGTTGTTGGTACCCCTGAGCTGGTGGAGGTGTGAGGTTAGCTGGTGCAACCGGTTGTGGGTAATGCATGGGCTGTTGTGGGAACTGCATGGGGGTCTGTACCGTAGGTTGAGCATAGTATGTAGGAGGTACATATGCTGATGGCGCTTGGCCATAACAATGTTGTGGACAAGAGGGTCCATGAACGTGATGGGTCTGGTTTGTTGGAGCATAAGAAGTTGTCGCCCCGGAACTAGATGTAGCCCTAGAAAGGTCTGGGGCGGGCATGGTGCTCACCATACTGAAAGGTTTGGCTTGCGGTGTAATTTGGCCAATAATGCCATCAGCGGCATGTGATGCCCCCGGTGTGTCACCGCGTGCGGAGTCACCTCGTGGTGCGTCAGGTATGATGGTGTATAGGTAACCTGATTGGGCATAGATAAGATCAAACTGTTGGGCCTTAAGGATGGCCTCCTCCTCAGACTGGGGTCTTTCAGATGCTACATCCTTCGCAATGAGAGGAAGGAGGGATTTAAGGAACCAGTCTAAAAAGATTCGGTCGTCTAATTTGATCTTGCATAGGCTTCGGCGCCGCCGCCAATCATGAATATGGTCAGTGATATGCGTGGCCGTGTTTTGTCTGCAAGACAGTAGGATCTCGACGCCCGCATCATAGCGGACTGGTAGCTGAAAGAACTGCAGGAAGGTCGAGGCAAGGGAGGTAAATGTGGAATGCGTCCCATGGGGTTGCTCGATATACCATTTGGCTGCAGAGCCAGTGAAGGTGCACTGTAATAAACGGAGGCGGACAGAGTCGTCCACTATGGAGTTGGAGGAACACCATAAATGGAAGGACATGATGTGGTTCTGGGGGTCTTCTCCGGCCTTTCCCTCAAACTTAGGGATGTCAGAGGGAAGCTTAGTGGGCATATGGGGCCAAGCAGGATCATGCCTGATGGGGTCATTTGTGAGCCTAGCTAAATCTGGCAGGTTGAGACTTGCCATGTATGGTAGACTAGCGGATGTGGTGACCGGAACCGGGACCTGCCTAGCCATTGTGGTATGGTGTAGGGGTCCAGTAGCGCCTATAGGTATGCTAGGTATGGAGGGTATGTGCCCTCCAAAAGGTGTGGCCTGATATGGGTTAGCATTCCCAAGTGCAACTTGGGTTACACTTGGGTTAGGAATCGCACTAGGGATTCCTGGTATAGCACTACCGAGTGCAACATGGGTTACACTTGGGTTAGGAATCGCACTAGGGATTCCTGGGATAGCATTCCCAAGTGCAACAGGAGTTACACTTGGGTTAGGAATCGTACTAGGGATTCCTGGGATAGGGTTTGTGGAAACCGAAGGGGGTATGACCCCCATGTTGGGCATGCCCATGACAGGTGGTGGTCCTGTGTTAGGCATTCCTGAATGTGGAGTGTTACCCATATTGGGCATACCCAAGGGGGTGGCTGTTGCCGTTGATGGTACTACAGCAGACGGTTCTGTGGATGTCTGACCTATGGTAGTTGTAAATAGTGGATCAAATGGTGTTCCAGACATAATGGTGGTTGGTGGTAACTCTGTGGGGTTTTCGGATTCTACCTCCAAATGAAAGGTGAAGTGAGGTATGTCAGAATCGGATGACTGTCTAGTTGATTGACGATGTGTCGAATCAAGGGATAATGCTCTGCGTCCGTGACGTGGAGAGCCAAGTGGACTAAACTCTGGGAGTTCGCCCTGTAGACGACGAGAACGTCTAGAATTCTCAATGGTGAGAATATGTTTTTTATGTAAAAATTTGTTTTAAGTATCAGGTGGTGATATGTATGTAAAAGACTCAAAACCCTAATGAAACCAAGGGTGCAAGAAGGGGAGTGAAAAAAGAAGGCTCACAGGCCAAAAAATCAATCCTCAAAAAATGCACTTATTCTAGCAGCTGTGCTACAATAAGTGGAGGAATGCAACAACTGGTCAGAATACCAACATGCAAGCGGCTCCTAGAAAAAATAGGTGTAACTAGACTCAAAAGGTGGTAAAGATCATGCAAACACCTAATCTAAAAGTATTGTGACTCAAACAGACGATATCCTCTGCAAGGTGATGAAATCCAAGTCAGACAATATGAATGTTGAGACAACGGCTAGATATCCCCCTACCGGGAGGGACACCGGGTAATCAATCCTAAAAAGACAGGCTACTAGGATACTCCGTTCATGACGCGTCGAGAAAAGGTAAATCTGCCGTTTGGTCCTTTGATCGCAATATCCCAATACAGGGATATCCCGAGAACTGCGAATGGTAGCCCTTCGGTTACTGAATGGGTTTCGGTATCCCACTCAGGCTTCCGGAACCATCCTCGCGACTTCAACCCTCCTAGGGGAGAGGCCTTCCCACAAACCGGTTGTGACCGCGCCAAAAAGTACTAAGAGATTTTAGCTCCCTAATTGGACAACTTCTATGTTTCAGATGTAAGAACTGAGGGGTGTTATTGGAACACCTATCCCCCCAATACTACCTAGCTACAAGAATTCTTTTAGTGTTCCCCAAGTGGGGTTAAAAGTGTGTTCAAATTAAGGTACGTTTTAAGGCTTAGTTCAATTAAGTGATCGTGTGAGTGCACGTGAGGTGTTGTAAACTGAACTTGAAAAAATTAAATGCTTTTACAAGAAATTTTCAAAAAATAAAGGATTTTTCGAAAATAAAAAGCAAATATTTATGACTTTTTCACTAAAAAGGAATTTAAATGCTTTTCAAAAAATAACTCAAAAAATAAAGGATTTCTTGGATTTATGAAAGCAAATAATAGACTTCTTTTTAAAAGAAATAATGGATTTCTTTGTTTTGAGAAAAATTGCTAAGGGCAAGATTTTAAAGAAGTAAACAGGAAAAAATTTGAATCTAGATGAAAATGCAATAATGAGTCTTTCTTTCACTTTCTTGAAAATTTTTAAAAAGATTTCTAGATATGCACTTTAAATAGTAAAAAAATTTTCTATGGCTGTAAAATATGAAGAATCAATACTGTAAAAAATGAGCCAAAATGGGTGAACTGAAGTGATAAATAACACTAAAATACAATATTAGATAAATTTCTATGGAAAATTTCTTAAATCTAATAGCATATTTGGATTCCTTGATCGAAAACCCCCAATTTGAAAAAAAAAATCGTTTCAAACGGAGTTCGGGAGAGGGAGATATGGTCGTTTGAAAATTGAGCTGCGCGGCCAAAAAATGACATGGACCGCGCGGGTTTTGGGCCAAAAGTCGCGATGGACCGCGCGGGTTTTGGGCCAAAAGTCGCGATGGACCGCGCGGGTTTTGGGCCAAAAGTCGCGATGGACCGCGCGGGTTTCTGTCGCACAGTCGCGATGGACCGCGCGGGTTTCTGGCAAAAAGCCGCGATGGGCCGCGCGGAAAAACGCAGAAAAGTCGCGATGGACCGCGCGACTATCTGGAAAAAAGCCGCGATGGGCCGCGCGGAAAAATGCAGAAAAGTCGCGATGGACCGCGCGACTGTCTGGCAAAAAACCGCGAGGCGGAAGCCGTGCACGGAAACCGAGAAACGAACCCAAAAATTGAAAATTTCGGGCTGTTTATGGGGCCAAATCTCAGAACAGCAATGGATCTGCTGTCTAAGATGGCAGATCTATGGATCTAAAGGTTAAAAATTCATAAAAACTAAGATTTAAAGGCAAAACTAGAGATCTAAAGTTCAAACCAAAGCGGAGTCGCCAAAAACTGTTGGCTCGGTTTTGCAACCAAGCTTAGTGCTATGGGCACCTACTAACTAGTAGTAGCAGTTTCAATAGAAATAAAAACAATAAACTAAATAAACAATACTTTTCATGGATCTTAAGCAAGAATCTAAGCAAATAATTTAAATATTTCAAAATCAAGAACAAGAAACATAAGAAATAATTTTTTGTATTGAAAAGTGGGGGGCAAGCAAGTGCTTGCGATATTACCTTCAATGGTGAAGGTTGATGTTGAGCAACTCCCAAGATGAGTAGCTCCAAACTCCAATAGGTCTCTTTCTCCAAGGTTGCTTCAATGGCTAAAAGTGCTCAGGGGAGATTTCAGCAGCATAAGGATGAGATAATGGAAGGATGTGAAATGAGGAGCCCCTACCACCTTTTTATAGGTTTTGGTGGTGGGAGATACCATTTGTGGTTTTGTGGAAACCAAATGGTATTGACCAACATGGTTTAGGTACTTTTCCCTCCTTTTTCCTTTTTTGAATAAAAATAATATTTTAATTCCCTTTTTAATATTTTTGGGAATTTGGACCCTTTTTTAGGGTTTTTTATGATTTTCTTGGAAAAATAATCTTTTTTAATGGAAAAAGGGGTGTACTAAGGTCTTTTGGTGACCTTTTGTTGGTTTCAGAGGCTCAGATGGTGGAAAAGTGGACAAATGGGTCATGTGAGTAAGGGAATGAGCTAGTGAGCACTTTTTAGGTGTTAACACCATGTCACTACCTTCCACTTATGGTGTTCTTCAAATTCGTTAAACAAGGATTCCATCAGATTGAGATTGTTCCAAAGGACCTTAACTGGTCCCGCAGCCAAATGGTACATTGAGTTACCTGCGGCTACTTTCTCTAGTTTTGGGGATCTATCAATCGTCTTTTTGAACCATTTCCAGCTTCCTGTTCGGTATGATGCCGGAACAGAACTTTTGTCTACTTTTAGACAAAACAAAGCCACTCACTTATCTGACCACATTCAGGAGTGGCAAAGACGGAAGAGGCTCATAAAGGCCAACATCCCTCCAGAGTTCCTGCTTGAGTGGTACTTGAAATCACTCCTTCCTTATATTTCTAAGGAAGTAGCTACATCTGGAGTATCCAATGAAGAAGAATCCATCTTAAGGACTCAGCAGTTAGACCTTGTGTACGCACAATATGGGTTACTGTGCGAGATTATACCTGATGCACTGAGATCAAACACTGATCTGAGTAGACTGAAACCTGGACCACATGCTGACGGCATAGTGGGTTCAATTGACTCTGCAGCCTTCGAAGCACTAACCAAACAGGTCCATGCCTTAGCTGTCAAACAATCGACTGCAGACATTTCTTCCATCACAACCTCTCCTTCTACTTCTGAATCTATTAATCAGGTTTAGAACAATCAAAAGGGCCCTCGGCAGCCCAACAACAAAAAGAAGGGCAAGAAAGGAGAGGGGAACCAACAAAAGCCCAAAAAAGACAATGTCGAAGAGGGTAAAAAAGAAGAAAAGAAAGTTAGGTTCCCTTGTAAACTTTGCAAGCAGAACCACCTTACTCATCAATGCCCTCTACTTGAAGAAGCCCAGAAGCTTTTAAGAGAAAAGAAGCCTGCCGTTTTGAAAGATCCATTTCCTAAAGGGAAAGGCTCAACTTCTGGCACCTCCAAAACTGGGGGCACTTCGCACGCCACAGTTGATCAAACGTTTATAAACATGGCTAATTCATATGCACTTTTGCAAACTAGAGCTAAAAACTATACCTCAGAAACGCAGAGAAAGGATAGGGAGGTTCCAGAATCCTCCACTCCACTCCACATACCTGTGGACCCAATGCCCAAGATTCCAAAAGGTGTCTTGAAGAGGGCATCGCACAATCCCAACACACGGGCTGCTTCTAACTACAATGTGGTTGAAGATTTAGCCCAGACCCCCTGTGCCATGTCTACTCTAGAAGTCTTGCAGAGTTGTCCTTTACAACGAAATGCACTTCTGGAAGCTATTGGGAATATGGAGTCCTCCAACATGTCTGCACGATTTGATATGACTTATGTCAAATACCGTTTTCCCTATCACGTTTCCCTTCAGATTGAGGTCGTTCATGGTCCCATGACCATCAGACGAGCTGTAGTAGATGAGGGAGCATCGACTTGCATAATGTCTATTTCCTGTTGGAAAGCTCTAGGATCCCCTGAGTTAGCCCCTTCCAACACACTGCTTACTGCATTTGATGGCAGAACTTTCCGTCCACATGGACTTTTGCCATCATTTGAGGTCACTTTGGCTGGTAAGACAGTTGCTGTTGAGGTAGAAGTTCTGGACACTCCGCTCGATTACAATATGTTATTGGGCAGGAGTTGGAATTATGCCATGCAAGCTATAGCATCGGCAGTTTTTCCAGTGGTCATGTTCCCATTTGAAGGTAAGATTGTTACAGTCGATCAACTTTCTTTCACTCAGAGAAAACACCAGACTTCTTCGGAAACCACAATTCCTTTGATTGATCAAACCACCCCAGTTGGCGAGAGTTTAGGAGCAGGACTTTTCGGATCACTAATTGGCACTTTTGACCTACCCGCTCCTACTTTATTTGTTGGTACTGAGGGATGTTCATCATCTGAAACTCCTATGGTTAGTTCAACAACTGATTCCGAGTTTCTCCCAACTAATACAAACCCCTCCGTGCCCACCCCTGTTGTAGAAGTTACCCACTTGGATTCTCATCAAAATACAACAGAACACATGTCGACTCAATTGGTGTCCGTCGAGTCAAACATAGATTGTGCCACTACTCAGACACCTGACCCGATCCATTCTCTCGACAATTTAGGAATTACTTTACCTTCTGATGAGGAAATGTTAGAAGCCTTGAACAACCCGGACCATCCTCGTGAACATATAGATCCCGTGTCCTTCCTGTTTCCTTTTCTTAATTTGTTAGAGAGAGGTGAATTTTTTTCACCACCCGCTGAAAATACTGATCTCACTCCTTCACAAGTTGCTATTGTTGAAGCAAATAGATTACATACTTCGCTGGTGAACATTTTCACTGGGGTCAACGGAAACATTTTCTTTGAAACAAGATGTTATCTCGATGAGATCATTCCGTATACTAATCTTTTCCGTGAGTTCCATAACACCTTTGCCCGGCCTCCTGAGGAGGATCCAGGCATTGAACCTACCTGAAGAAGTATTATGCTTAGGATGAAGTACTTTTTCTTGTAACATAGCTGTATATTTTTGTAAAGCTAGTTTTGTTATGCTCGTTAGGTAATCTTATGTGTGTCTTTCGTTTCGTGTACCAGATGTCAACCGAACATTTTCTAGGATTTGCTGATGGCGCCAGTCACCACACCTGTCAGTTGGCTTTAGCAGCTTGGGTCATTTATTCACCCACTGTCCAACTTGTCTCTTCGGGGGGGGTTTGTTTGGGACCTACCACGAATAATGTGGCTGAATACAATGCAGTTATAGAACTTCTCCGAGATGCTCTCAGTCATGGCATTTCAAATTTGGAGGTAAGGCTTGACTCACAATTAATTTTATTTCAGTTAACAGGTGTCTATTAGATCAGAGATCCAGGGTTGCTACGTCAGTTTCTATGAGTTAGACTTTTGGAAAGACAATTTCATTCTATCAGATATGAACATATTCCAAGAAGCTTAAACACTTTAGCTAATTCATTAGCAAACTATGTGTTAGACTGGCATTTGCACCACACAATTTTATAAACAACATTGCACACATAAAATTTTAAACCCATACACATGTAAATAACCGATACTGTATATAACCGATACTGTATCAAAAAATATGAGTTTTGAGTCATGAGTCGATCAAGTCAGGTCATAAAAGTACAAAAGCTGGGCATAGTAGCCTCAAAAATATATACATAGAATGTTTTCTTCTCCTATGGATAAGGAGGGACCTCCTCATCATCTATCGCATTGCGATAGCATATCACTAGTCTAGCAACTCTCCGCAGCACCCTAAGCCATGCTGGGGGCACCCCAACAACATCTTCCTGCATGTCAATAGGTATCTAGTCCATGCGACATGCAGGAATCTCATGAGTCAACCGACTCATTTTCCTCTCCAGGGTTCCCAACATAGCATCCGCTGCGGTAATATCAGCTGGCCTCACATAGATGGTAGGATGGCCCTTAGGACGAATAGGCCCAACATCTACATTTGATACTTGATTAGAACTACAAAACTCATTCATAAAAATCAAATACTTGAAAAAGTTTGAAAAAATTAAATAAATCCTCAAAATTTAAACATACCAATATCTCCCCAGGCTCCACCTGGCAGAAGCACCAGCTCTGGATCGTAACGGAAATCCAATCCAACATAGGGAAACTGCTCAAAAGCGGGTACTTGCCTTTCCCACCACCCCCAGAAGTCATTAGTATGGTAACAGTAGTGACTTTCCCCACCACCTTGGTGGAGGAAAATGTCACCCCAACGGCCTAGTCTGGGCTCACGGGGGTTAACCTGTGGTATAGGCATCCCCAAACTAATATCAGGCATCCTCTCGAAGAAGAAAGTACACAAAATACTTCCGTACCCAAAATTCTTCATTGTGCCAGATTTGCAACCTGTCAACTGAGACTTCATGTTGGCCAGTAAACTAGTACTCCAATCATAAACATGGCCGTGCAAGCATTGTACACCAATATGCATCGAATGCCTGGAAGCTAAGTGTTGTGATGCACTACCGGCTACTCGGTTGATCATGCTCACTATCACTTTCAAAGGGAGACCATCAATAGTTGAAATCAAGACTTGGCTTCCCGATTTTTCTGCTCCAGCAACACAGTATGTATTCACATATTCTTGCACTGATCGTGCACCCAAACGAGAAGACCCTTTCAGCTTGATTACGTCTCCTCTCCTTGAGAGACCAGTAATAAAGTATATGTCCTCAACGGTAAGCTCAAGAGTTTGCCCGCGGATGATGAAGGTATTAGTATCCACATCCCAATACTGAATTAGTCTCTGAAACAGCATGTTTAGTGCCCTCATGTTTACGATTCGATAAAATTTCAACAAACCGCATCTTCGGAGCGCATGGAGGGTAGCCGGGTCTTGCATGGCTAACCTATCCATGTCCTCATGCTCCCTCTCCCTCCATTGAAGGACCATCTTGCACAAAAAACCAAAATTTTTTGAGTCTTGGCGCTTGTAGGTAGCTTTGCAAGTATGTACGCTACTGTGTATACTACACAGTAGCGTGTAGGCGCTACTCTGTTTGAGCAAAGTAGCGCCCATCGAGTTTATACGCTACTGCTATGTATACACAGTAGAGCCCGCGCATAAACGCTTATGAACATGGCGTTGCAAAGCTATTTTTGCTCAAAAATTGAAAAATAAACCATTAAAATGCAAGATAGGTGGATTTCAACTTACTTGGTGGAGGACGTTTGATGTTTGGATGCTCGGTTCGATCGTAATGGAGATTGGAAATTTGCAAAAGTTGCCCCAATTTTTGCCCTACAACACAAATTGAAAATTGATTTTTAAATAATGAAATTATATATAAATTGGATTTTGATTTTTACCCATATTTGTTATTTTTCTATAGTTTCAGAACTTTCAAAAAACCCTAATTAATCAATTGAAACACACAATACGGTATAACACTGATCCAAGCTCAATTTTCACTTAATTGTTGTCAGATTCGTCTCCTAAGCTCAAATTTCTTGATGATAGACCTTGTCAGTTAGCTCAATATTCCATATTCGTATATCATTCGAGATTTGTGCCCCATCGACTAATATTTTGTTGAAGACCTAGTTTTGGCAGGGTATGAAGCTATGATCCCAGAAGCTGACCTTTAAGTCATTTTAAGCTCTTGTTTGGACTATTTCAACCTAAACAAGATTGCTGAGCAAACTTGTCCTCTTAGAGCTCGTTAAAGTACCCGAAGGCTCATCCACTCAGGTATAGAATTACCCCTTTTCCGGGCCTCAGTGGATTAACTACGGAAAAGGTATACTCTAGGTATAATCCTATATGCACTAGAAGAGTTCTCCTTTTATTTGTTTTATACTTTTTCGGGGGAGGAGACTAACTGTACGAAAAAGGACCTTTTGGAGTCTCTCTTTAGGGTTTTCAGACTCTCTAAACATGAAAACACCAAGCGAGCATTCACCTACTCGGGCTCGATGTGAAATCCACGAGATGGTTGGTAGAGGACTGTTTAAGTTTTTCAACTCTATAAACAAGAAAACACCACCGAGCATAGACCAATCCGGGCTCGATATAAAATCCACGGATAGGTAAAAAGAGGATTGTTTAAGTTTTTCAGACTCTATAAACAGGAAAACACCGGCGAGCATTAATCTGCTTGGGATCGATACTAAAATCCACAGCAGATATATGGAGTTATTGTTTCAGTTTTCCATACTCCTTAAAATTGAAAACACCAGCGAGCAAGAACAGATCTCGGCTCGATATTAAAATCCAGAGATCAGTACATATAGAGTAATCTTCTATCTCTTCTTCGACCTCTATAAATTATGAAGAAGGTCCTGAGTCTTCCTCCCATGGGCTCGTTAAACTATTTACATGGTTGGATCTATTGAGTTTTCATTCTTTCTTGGACTCATTAAAACAACAAGAAGGGTATTCTTTTATCTAAAGAGAATAAGGAACGGGAAAGACATATCATATCTTCATTGTCAAAGGCAGTTTCAGTCAAGTTATATCCTTGAACACAGCACCTACTTGAGTCTATCTTGTCACCCCAACCAAGTTGATAGCTTTAGTTTCCTGGCTATAGGGTAGAAATGCCCGCCAACACTTATAGAACTAAAATAGACAGGAGGTTCTTCTTCAATCTAGTGACAAACATAATTTCATCAACATCAAATACATATAATGAATCCAAATGAAAATAAGTGGATCCAACTCCTTGGATCGGATAGGCGGTATTATAACCAAGATCTACATGATAGGAGAAATTATTTTCCTTCAGATCTGTGATAGCGCTCCTATATCCAGTCATGTCTTGGATGTTCCATTGTCTACTAGACATGTCTCATCACTAATGGCAATGGATCCAAGAAGGGATGAGAAAAGATAGTACTCCTTCCTCGTCTCCTAATCATCGGAATAATTCTTTCTTGTAGGTTCATCTTCTGCAGTAGTATAAGCATGAAACCTACCCTTGAACTTTCCTCTTTGCTTTGCATGACATTCTCTTTCATAGTGACCCTTCTTATTACAATTGAATCATTTGAATTTAGACTTATCAAATTTCTTATTGTAATCATTTTCCTTTTAATGAGAAATATTCTTGTGAGAGAAGGATTTCTTTCCTCTCTTCATATGTGCTGCAAGAGTGAGGTTTTATTCTTTGGAGGAAGTATATTTTCTCTAGATTCGCCCTTCCAGTATTTCAAAGTTTGGTTGCACTTATCGACCATTTATTTCTGCCAAGAATGTATTCCATGAAGATGGAATGCCATCAACAACAGTCTGTATGATATCATCATCATCGAGCGTCACACCAATGCTCATGATTTGATATCTTACTTGAGATATATTTGTGAAGAAGGAAGCAACAACTTTGTCCTTCTCCATCTTTAGATTTCAAAGCTTGTTCCTCAATGCTTTCTTTTGACTAGGTTCCTTCTTCTCATAAATATTTGTCAAAGTGTTGAAGCATTCCTTTGTAGTATTCAATGGAGTAATCACGAGCATCAAATTGTCTTTCACGAAATCATAGTTGATTCTCTTTTCTTTGGTTTGATTCTTCTTGAATTTAATGCACCCTATGTTAGAAGTAGGGTCTTCAATAACACTGGATGTGTATCGATCTAGATCACGCTCTTCTAGGATATTCAAGATCCTGGACTTCCTAGTATTGAATTTTGAAGTTCCTTCAAGATGGTCTTCTAGTCTTACTGAGATTGAAGCCATAATTCTTCAAGTATTGTGCTCACTTAGGATCTACATAGGCTCAATCTTGATTGTTGAACTTACCTCTTCCATGCCCTGAGCTTTGATACCATGTTAATTTTTTATCTTTAATTCAGAAATACAATAGTACTTAAAATCAAATAACAATCAGGAACATAATCAATCACATTCGAAACATAAATTTACCCTGTAAAACCCTCTATGAATTGAGGAAGAAAACCCCAACAAAACCTTCCTTAGTATATTGATATAGTAGAGAATGTCTTTTACATCAAGAACTCTCAGTGCAATTTACAAAGAAAGAGAGATAGATAAATAAGAGAGACTCAGAATAATAATTCTCTACTCGACCAATTCACTAATATTGGTCATATGCACAAATTTACTTCAAAGGAATTTTCTCCAAGATTGGAGACATCGATCTTGCATGGAAAAGTGCGTCCCACTTCTCATGCAATGGATTTAACTCACAATACTGACTTCGAGATGAACTTTCCCTTTAACTGAATGCTTTCCCACTTAGTTAGGTGGCTAAATTAAGTGTCGTCATGCAAGTGTCACAACTCAAGTGTGGCCTTTTAGTTTAACACAAGTGTTGCAACTCAATTGTGGCCTTTAAGTTAAACACAAGTGTCACAACTCAAGTGCGACCTTTTAGTTTAACACAAGTATTGTCTTTTAGTTCAACACAAGTGTCATCATGCAAAACACTTAGTTAACTAGATGTTTTCTATTATCACTTAGTTAAATCTCTTAACTGAAGTCTTTCTTGTTAACATCACTGTAGTGAACAATTTGAGTTCTCCTTTGATTTACTAAGGTCTTCTTTTATTATATAATTGATGTTGAACAATTGGAATTCTCTCTTATTTAATTTAAGTCTTTCTGCGCAATTTGAATTCTCTCATATATTATCACATTTTATCTTCATCTCTTGTCTTATCTGCATGGTCCACATGTGCTAGATTAATTAATTATCATATCAAATATACTAGAACATTTTCCCAATGATGTGATCGTATTGTTCTACTATCTTTCCACGTGGTGATATGATAAAGTAATTCACTCTAGAGGTGGCCAGTCTCTAGAGGAGACTTAATATCTCAACCATAGTTAGTAGTATATCACACACCTTTCATGCTTTGACATGCAAAGCATCACCTCAACATATGAGGCACCACCTCAACACATGAGGATCTGTCTTGACACACAAGACCTTAGCCTTGAATAGAAACACTATACAACATCATCACTTTGACATACAAAGCACTTGCCTCAACACATGAAGCTTATCGATTCTTGATTCCAACTCAAGATTCTTCTACAAGTTTTCTGATTCCAACTCAGGATCCCATAAGGAACTACCTAGACACAGGAGGCTCAATATTGACACACAAGATTAACTTGGAGAATGAATCATGATGTTGTAACTTTAACAGTATTTACCATCTCCTAATATATTTGGAATTATGGATGCGGGCTTTACAAATTTGTATCATAGATCTTGTTTGCAACACTAAGGTTGTATGGGATAGAATCTACATTTATAGGTAGAAATTAGAGTTTGCACATTAAGTACTTGATGAAATACCTCTATGAAAATCATGGTTTTAGTTATTAAATGGTGTTCTGACAGAGCCATGAGTTAGATCTCATGGCCATCAACTGAAGTGATAGATTATCCTTAGAAGAATTGGGGGGAATTTTCGAAATTGGTAGAGACATAAACAAACAAACAAAATTATGTTATGTGTCAGAGAAATTTATTGTTTGGGAAAAAGGGTTGGGTGTAATTACATAATAATCCCTTGTTGCAGAATTATTTTTTACATATTTATGAGAATTCAACAAAATTTTGGAAAATTTGAGGTGGGACCCACCATTGTCATGTGGACAGAGTTGTAATGTGGGGGATCCACATGGGTAGGGAATTTGACATGGACCAAACACATTATATATATTCCACAGGCGGTGGGGATGAATTCCTTGTTGGAATCTAGATGGACTAGGAAAATCTGGGGTCTGCCACGAATGACTGAGAATAACCGAAAGAAGTTCACGGGGGGAATCTAAGTCATTTACACTAATAGAAAAGATTAGGAATGATCAATCAAGAAAACACTATAAACAACCCAAATAAATATCAACAGTTTGATCATAAGATCTACACCATACACAAGGAAAGGAGATGCATGAGGTTTATTTCAAAAAACCTTCCATGAATGACTGGGATTTAATCGTGCATGTGTTATGACACAATTTAGACCATTCATGGGGATGGAAAGTGATTGGAAGTTATATTAGGGAGTAGTTCCACAAATGACCTAGATTGACCAGGCATGTTGGAGTGGAAATATCCTCACCATTACCAAGGATCAAAAGTGATTGGAGGTTATTAGAGGGGGTGGTGTTGTGAATAGCTAGGATTAGTTCGTGCAAGTCCTTGTGCAAGATCTAGACCATTCATGCAAGATATGATGAATATGAGATAATCCTAGGCCCTTCACAACAAAAATTGATATTTAATATGGGTCCATGGGAAGAAATATATGGATCGTTGAAGGGAAGGATGGTTTGCATGTGTGACATCACATGTGAGGGAGGAATTTGGTGCCGAAAAACCATTTATCATTAACCGGGAAACTATTCATGGTAAAGGAAAAAAGGTTACGATGATCGAAATACTTGGGAGAATGGAAAATGACATGATCATGCATGGTGATGACACATAATACCCCACTCCACTTAGGTAGCCACATGTCATGACATGCCCATAGTATGGATGCCACATCATCAGTGTGTTTTTTTTAAATGAAGGCATTTTCTTGTTTTGGGCACAATAGGAATAGGTTTAATCAAATTTCAAAGAAATTTTGGGGTTGTATTCTGTGGTATAGAAGGATACAACTATGATAGTAGGGGTGCATTTTTAATTCAACTCCAAATTTTCAGATATTGAGGATTAGCGCTTTTTTAAAGACCTTGAACATAAAACCAATATGGAGCCCTATTCATTATGAAAATTGGAGAATACAATCATGACCAAGAATGAAAAAACAAAATTGAGCCTTTATGAAAATTCTCTAGCATTTGGAATGAGGACTTGAAAATAGGTCAAAATCCACTATTTCGAGGCACTTTGTGGGGATTTTGAAAATTTTGTAGGAGGGAAAAGTGACCTAAGAACTTATAACTAATTTTTTTATGATTCAACATTTTACTTACTCGTCAATATAGACAAACTTTCTTAGGGGAATTTTTCCCAAAAATGATTAGTTTGGGAGATATCAGTTTTTGGAAAATAACAAGTCTGGAAAATATGCCAAAATTAAAAGTAGTCAATTCCATAAAGTTATATAAATTGACTGCAGTATCAAGTCAGGGATCTAAATGTTGGTATGTAATCCTTGTCATGAGTATTATCAGTTCCTAGAATTTTTCTTCATATTCCTAGATTTCATTCTACAAGTAGTTGATTTTGGTCTGAGACTAAATGCATCCATAGGAAAAGCGCAAAATTGGGAAAAAATGACAATTTTGAAGAGTTGTAACTTTTAACCCTAAAATCAGAATTAAGTATGGTTATAGTATTTGGAAATATGATCCATAGGGGAAAAAATTGCAAATTCATATTATGAAGGAGTGCTTTAGATATTCCTATGAATTGAACAAAAAAGTGCATGTAGCCTTGAATTGAAAAAAATGTTAATATTGGTAGTTTTTACAATGCATGAAAATTAATTTTATAATTTTCCGAGGAAATAATGAAACTAACAAGTGTGCTTATATGAAATTTTTTGTCAATGTAGTACTATATCAAGGACATCCAATGGTCGAATTTCAAAGTAGTGCAATTAAGAATCCTTTAGTCTTGGTTGGGTGAAGAACACTATCATCATGGATGATGCATAGGATCCTTATGCATCAAAAATAGATGCCAATGGATAAAATATACATGCTGATGATTCCGAGACAAAATATAATGGTCGAAGAAACCGATTAACTCCTCTAGATATTGTCGAGACCATGAGAAGTCTAAGAGTGGAGTTATAAAGTTGAAAATAAAATAATGAAAGGCTCATTAGAGCATGGGAAGAGCATAACCAACTAAATGGATCCATGCTACAAAGATACATGCATACATAGGAGGATGCACAATGGGAAACATTTAGGAAATGAGGATAAGAGTGGGAGTATCTCAAGGAGGCATCCCCACAAGAGGTCCCATATATGAAGAAGGAAATCTAGAGAGAGGACATATACTCCAAAATTCTTTTCTATTTAGTTATATAACTCCAAGGACTTCACTAAAAATTCAATCTTTTCATATCATAGGAGTAAGAAGAATAGTCCTTTTAAGAACAACTCTCATGGATAATTTCGAAAGGAAAAACCTCCTACCTTTGACAGTGAAGTGAAATCTGGGAAAGAATTTGAGGCTTGGCTTCTTGAGATGAGGAAATATTTCCAAGTACATGACTACTCCAAAAACATGAAGGAAAGATTGGCCATATTTAATCTGAATGGCAAAGCATCTATTTGGTGGGATAACCTTTGGAAAGTGAAGAATCTCAATGAAAGTAAGATTGTTTGGAAGCAATTCAAGAAGTTTTTTAATCAAAAGTACCTCTATGATAGGTACTATGGTGACAAAATTAAAGAGTTCCACGAGTTGAAGTTTGGACAAATGGCTATGGGTGATTTTGCAAACCAATTATTAAATCTACTGAGGTATGTTAAGTATATCAGAAATGTGAAAATTCAACATTTTCGATGTGGACTACCTTAGTCATACAAGGACAAAATTAGGATTGATGAAACTCAAACTCTAGATTAAACCATTATTAAGGAAGGCCAAGTATTGTTAATATTAGAACAAATCAGGCAAGACTTCCACAAGGCATGGAAGAACAAGAAGGAGAATTTTTATTAAAAAAAGATGGGATCCAAGCCTCCTCATTTTAGAAATCAACAAAGGTATCCAACCCATGGTGTGACTAATCCAGCATAGATGATGGGAGAAAATACAAGAGAACCTCCTCAGTGTTGGGGATGTGGAGAGGACTGTTTGCTCAGAAATTGTCTACATTGGAATGAAAGTTCCAATTTTTTTCACAAAATCCAAGAGGTTGAAATAGTGGTTGAGGTAGTAAGGATTGTCCCTAGAACCTATGTTGCACTATAGGACCTCTAATCATGTCATCAATAAATTGTGGTTGAGGCTGAAGGTAATATTTCTAATTAATATATTTATATTTTAATAGACCCTGGATCTACTCACGGTTATGTCACTTTTAAAATTGTTAAGACTTGTTCTTTTGAAAAAAGAAATCATATTAAATGATGTGTCACGTCCCCACCCATCACACCAGTGCAATGGAGAGGATCGTGAGGCGAAAACCGGGCATCCAGCCCCATAAACTTATTTCACAAGCAATCACATACTAAATGGAGATATGAAGATTGCATAAGGATTTTAAAAAAACACAGCAGAAGTAATTTCAATTACTCATTCATTCCACATTCAAGGTACTCATACATTAACAATTGAAAGATAGCACAAGAGGATACTTATCTTAATGGAGTAATCCCAAGCAACCAGCTACGCTTCTGCAACGTTCCACCCAACCGTAGGCCAGTGTGCTCCTTAATCTCTCAGCACCACTGCCACCCCCGAGCTGGGCACGATCTCCACAAGGAAAAGGGAAAACAGGCTCTCACATAGCCAAAGATATGCCAGAATCATCCAAGCCAACTAGCAATTGGGTTTCTTAGACTGCTAAGAGGTGGGCAGAGGTGAATTACTAGGCTATTGGCTCAACCATGGAGCTATGGGTGCTTCATTGGGCTCACCAAGCCAAATTTGTCCTCTTCCACTCTTGAAGCTCCTGCTCACAGGTCCAAACCCAAAACGGGTTGCACTTAACAACAAACCACAATTACTGGGTATGAGGAAAACGCTTTCCACAGTGGAATGCATGAGATTTGGGGTTTCAACTCACTCAGAAAAACGTGGGAACACACAAAAACGAAATGGGAAGATGGGGAACAACCCTGTGAAGCCAATCCGTTTTTAGAAAAACGTCCTTGGACATTCGGGGGAAAAAACAACCTCCATACAGTCCCCAAATCGTGGCCTTTCTCTCCCAGGCTACTGTATATGCAAAAACGAACTCCCAGGCATGGAAAAATGCAGGATTTGGATGAAAAACGTGCAGGGAAAGGCCCAGCTAACTCCAGTTGCGTGAATGAGTGAAGACCCTCCCTTCAGAATGGCTTTGGGCACCATTTCGTGGGTGTTTTCTTGCCCCACAAGCAAAAACATGAATTTTCAGGTTGATGGCTTGCCCATGCACGAAAATGGCTTGCCCATACTTCTTCATTTCCAAGGCATTAACTGCCTTAACCAATTTCTTGGGAGAATTAAATGATTGGTCCCTAAACAAAAAAATGGGCAGTTGAGAGTTCATGGCTTTCCTCAATGAAATGGCTTAACACCATGGTTCAAGGGTTTGGGTTATTTCCCCCCCTTATTCCTTGTAAAGATTGTGCCCCCATCTCTTTTGTTGCATTGCGTAGCTGGTTGTGGGTTTTTCATTAAAATTGCATATTTACATGATTTCCGATGTTACATTGTGCACCGCTAGCACAAGAACTTGATGCATCTATTCTAATTGCCGATATATAGAACGATTAATCAATGGCGGGGCCTTGGCCTTGAGCTCCTCACCATGAATAAATGACAATATTTACATCATTTACAATATTAATGCAATGGGGTTAAGCTGGGGACGTTACATGATGGCTAGTCCAAGTAGCCAATAGAACCAAGAGAAAAGTTAGTGAACTAGTGGATAAATGTTCATTAGATATGGATGGAATCTTCACATGGGAAAATATGAATGTTTTTCCACTTGGTTCCTACGATGTTTTCATTGGAATGGATTTGATGGAAGTACATAAAGTTAAACCATATTTATACAACATGACCTTTGAATGCATTGATGAAGAATAAAAATCAAGGGTAGAAAAGTGAATTCCAAATTAGGTTTCTATTAGGTAGATTTCATCCTTGCACCTGAAGAAATTCTTTTAAAAAGGTTGTTAATTATATGCTTCCCATGTATTGGATAGAGTAAAAAATAAAGTTCCCAAGTTGGAGACTATCATGCAATGCAAGAATTCATGGATGTGTTCCCTAATGAAGTGCCAATATTACTTCCAAACAGAGATATTGATTTCACAATTGATCTTGTTCCCAGAGTTGTGCTAGTGTCCAAGACACCTTATAGAATGGGTACCCCATAATTATTGAAGCTGAAAATGCAATTGCAATAATTGTTGGAAACTAAATACATTTGTCCAAGTGTGTCTCCATGGGAAGAACCATTGTTATTTGTGAAAAAAAATATAGAACCATTAGGTTATGTATTGATTACATGTAGTTGATTAAGTCCACCATGAAGAACAAGTACCCTTTCACTTGAATTAATGATCTCTTTGATAAAATGAGAGGGGAAAAGGTATTTTCAAATATTGATTTGAGGTTTGGTTACCATCAAGTCATAATCAAGGAAGAAGACATCCATAAAACAACCTTTAGAATGATGTATGGAGATTATGAGCTTGTGGTTGTCCCATTTGGCCTCACTAATGCATTGTTGGAGGAGCCTAGTTGATTGGCCGACTAGGTCCTCCGACCAACTGTGGTCAGGTCAGTCCAGCTAGTGGGTTAGTCGACCGAAATGTCACTTGTAACTGAATAGCTACATGCACACAGTATATATAGGTTGTTGAGCCATGAATATGAGAGACATTGTACAATATTTTATCTTTGTAATACAAAGGCTTGTAGTTGGTGTCCCACTTACTCTTTTATCTTGTTCGTGTATATTATATGCTCATGTGATATTATATATATATATATGTGATGTACTACTGGTAACCTATAGGATTTCTAGGACTACAACATTGATTCCATTGCTGGTAGTACATAATCATTATGAAATAATGAGCATGTTTATATGCTAATTAAAAGAGATATTTGAGAGTGGTGGGACACAAAAATAGCGAATTACATCAAGAATTATGCAAGGTGGAACAAGCTAACAATTGCACATGCAAGGGAAAATTTTTGCACTGAGTTCCATGAAAAGTTCATAGAGGTTGTGCCCCATGAAATAAATAAATTCTTGGGCATCGTTCATGACCAAATTGAACGCTCAGAATGAAAGACTACTAATGCACAAGATTTACAATGGAGGGAAAATGAATTTATATGAGTGGCTCGAGAATATATGCAAAGATTTCTATTAAGAACAAGGTATAGAAGAGAGATAATCTACTGATGAATTCCGATGAAAATTTTATATTGGCCTTCATGAAGGATTCCCATGTTCTATACCAACCTTGCTATATAATTTTTTGATTGAAAATGGAGTCGGGCACATATTTGAGCCACTACTGACTTTATTTGAACCTGCTTCATTAGATTGGAAGAAGCAGCAAAAAGAGTGGGGGTGTTTTGTTAACAACTAATAGTGGGAATATTTATTAAGTAAATGAAGACCATTGTTGAACCCAGTGCTAATTTTTGTATGTTTTAGATTTCTATCTTCCATAATGCCCTTTCTTTCAATGATAATGTTTTGTTAAAAATTATAACATTCAAAATTAGAAAACAGTTTACACTTAGATAATCACATGCATGTAAGGTAGAGCAAGGTAATTTACCAAAAGTAACTCTAGTTAGAGAATTAAAATAGCTCCATGCTTTTCATAATTATAAGTTGGATAAAAAGAAAAACTCCATGTCTTTCATAAAACTTAAACCATAGACATGGATACCAAATGGAAGAAAAAAACATATCATGAAATGATAATAGATGAATAAATAAAACTATTTAACAATATTGAAATAACCATGATAGCTTTTATAGGATGCATTTTGATTAAAATAGTAATAGAAATGATAATGCATATGAAGCCCAAATTTCTTTGTTAAATGATTTGAGGAACAACATGAATAAGTTTAATTTTGAAGAGACCTTTTAAGTGTGTACAATGGGCAAAATGCCTCTTGATTGGCATTTTTACCATTAAATTGCAACCCTAGCGAATATGTCGATGGTGGGAAAGAAAAACGTGGAAATGGGTAGAGAGGAGAACACATGATACTTATGTCACCACATTGTTTCCTTGCAATTGGAAAGGTTCAATATCGATCCTAAAGCCGGTATAGTTTTGGGTCGCTTTTGAGTGGGTGTCACGTCATGTCGTACCTAGCACCTTATTTTTCTAACGAAAGTGATCCACTAGATATGAAGTTATGAACGAGTTAGGTTGGGGTCGCTTTCGAGTGGTTGTTGCGTCTCGGGCTAAGTTGCTATTTCACTTCAACTTTCCGCCTTTGAGAGGATAAGGATGAAGTTATCAAAGTCATAAGAGTGTTTGTATGCCAATTTCAACTTTCCGCCTTTGAGAGGATAACGATGAAGTTATCAAAGTCATAAGAGTGTTTGTATGCCAATTTAAATAGGTGGAAATATCTTATTATTATGTCCTAGACATATAGTTTTCGTGTAGAGGTATTAGTTCTGGTTTAGGTTTAATTTTTTTGAAAATCCATAAAGTTCTGTCTAAAGTTTTTAAATGAAATATTTAATATTATTGAAAATAATTTTAAATGAATTTTAGTCAATTGAATTAGGAGAAATGTTGCTCTCTTCTTTATCTAAGTTTAAATCTTGCTTATAAATATATTTTAAATCAGAATGGCTCCATAAATTTTATTGCCATGAATGTTGACTAAGTCGGAGCTAACCAACTACGCGTCTGTTGTTGACTACGTTAAGGATAGCCAAGCAGACTATCACCACTGCAGTCCTTTTATTTCCCAATAGCTCTGTCGGTCGATTAAAAACATGTTGCTTTACCGACTAATCAAAGTTTTGAATCTATTTGATAGCGTGAGCTTACATTTCATTTCATCAAAAGACCATGGTTGTGTCATTCGTGGAAGTCTTTAGGAAGATTCATAATCGGTTGTTGAGCAAAATATAACATATGGATATTTGGTTGATAAAGTGATATGTGATCAAAGTCGATTGGTTTATTGGTCGACCCCTTTGATATGTGATTAAAGTTAAATTTTTTTTTTTCTATAAATCAATTAAAAGAATTCTTATAATTTTTTATATATCAAAAATAAAAATTCTCCACACTAAAAATAATAATTCCTAACTTATAATTTATCATTAAAAGAATTCCTTCTTATTGATGAATGAAAAATCTTTTCATAAGAATTAATAAAAAATGTATCTTCGCTTTATTCTCTCTTGGGTCTTAATAAATAATATTTCTCCTATACCCCACAAATCAATTAAAAATAATATAACGTACAAAACTTTCTCCTTCAACATAATTTTTTTTCTTCCAATTCTTCAATAAAAAAATCTTTCTCAATTCCCCAAATCCACTAAAATTTCTTCCCCTTAAGAGTATATTAATGAGTTTGGGAGCTCCCACTAATCAACAAAATACATCTTTTGACAAATATATTTTAAATGTTTTTATTAATAAAATTAGGTTTTGTTATACATATTTTTTATGGTGATATCACCATTGTTGGGAGAATTGCTAGTGAGAATTGCTAGTGAGAGATGATGGAAGGGGATTATTTTTATCATTATTGAAGCATATAGTTAACATTGTGATCGATATGCGTTGACTAATATGGATTTGCTTGTGTTTTTATTATACCTGCCGAGCGGCAGTGTATCATTGTGATCGATATGCGTTGACTAGTTATTAGTTAAATTGACTCTGTATTAGTTTCGCATTTTAATTTGCATTTTAAACAAACTTTTTACATACATGATTTTATGTAGTTCTATTATCCTAAGTTTGGAAAATCTCGACTTCCACGCTATTGGCTAATATGTTGGGAGTGTTATTGCCGAGCCGTCGGCGGAATGTTGGGTGTGCGAGCCCAGCATTGAATTAGGATTGAACATAGTTATCCATGCACCTCGTTACCCCTGCCCAGCATTGAATTGAGCATTGAACATCAGTATCCATGCACCTAGTTATCTCTGCACTTATTTACTGGCCCATCACCGCCTTCATGCACCGCCTAAGCTCCTTTGTTGGCTATCACCACCTTCATGCACTGCCTAAGCTCCTGCACCGCTCTCACCCAATACTGATTTGGTTGTACTGTCAATAATTGACATTGAATGCCATTGCCTACAACACCTCCATGGCCCATCCCACCGCCTCGACCTCCTCTGCTTTACTCCACCGCCAACCGCCTCTGCTTTACTAGACACATTTTCCTTGTAATTATCTACACGGGAGTTAAATTGAAGTTTATATTTAACACAGAAAATTTCACAAAAGCATCTTGACCACCTGGACCTGGAACTATTGCTATGGCATATGGGTATGGAAAAGGAAGGCCTAGACGAGGTTGTGCGCTTACCTTTGCAACGGGATCATTGGTTAAGGCTTGCGGATAAACTATTTGCTTGGATGCCTGTTTCGCTATTTTGCTTGCTTTCCTGCAGTGAAAGTAGAAATAGTATACATGGAATGCACCGCCTTTATGACCGTCTATGCACTGTTTCGTGCTTCAATTCCCTCCATGTCTAAGTTGGATCGGGACTGAAGCCTACCGATATCATTTTCTTATCCTTCTTCTCGTTCTGAAGCCTACCAAGGCACCATTGTTACACTTCTTCAAACAATTCCAACAACAAGGGAACATAATTGAGTCCCTGCACAACAGGCAGGAAAAAGATCGAGTCACTGCACAACAGGTGCTACCCCCTTCTTCTTTTTCAAAGGATCAAGGAATTTCTTGCTCTACATAACAAGGTCAGAATTTTAGCATTCTTTGTTTACAATAACCATAAGTATCCAGATTCATTCACTCACATATCTCATATTCATAAATGAAAAATATAACCCTATATTTCAAGCACTGACTTGAAACTGAAAGTGTAATAACAGAAGGTTGAAAGTGTAAGTCCAGTCGATAAGGTATCTGTAGTTTCAGACATCTCGTTAGTTCATGCTTGCCCCTGGCCTTCGACATAAGAAGTACTATCTAGTGGCTCACCAATCCAAGCTTTTCGTTGCATTCTCCAAACGTCCAACCAGTCCAGTTTCATTTTCCAGGTGGAGTAAGTGCCCACCTAACCCATAGATTGAAGGATGCGGTTCTTAAGGTCTCTCCCATCTAGCAGGTTTTCCAAGAAGCCAGCTTCTCTAAAACATCTCTTTTATAGATTAGAAACTCATTCCAATTTGAGAAGCGTCAAGCTTCAAGGTCGAAAGGGAGTGTTGTTCATCCAAAATAACCAATAGGGAGTGTTGTTCATCCAAAATAACCAATTTCTGCAGCTGTAATATTAGTTATATAGCTTATTAATTTAAACTTTGCTAGACTGGTATATTCAACCTAATCTGCAAATAACTTAAAATAAAATAGCATATTCATGTCTAACCATTTTTTTAGGTACCTAATATTGATATTTCTAGCCTTTACTCTTTGGTTTTGTCGAAGATACTTCCCAGCTTTTTCTAATTACAGCTTCAGTCCTCACAAAGAATGACCTGCAAAACAACGAGCATTCAAATCCTGTTAGATGCCAAGCACAAGACATTATTTAAAGCATGCCAGGAGCAAATAGAGGTGTATAAATAAATCCACAACGGCTTAAGTAGTTTCATTGTTGATTATTGCAATAATGATCAAAATAAACCTCGCCAAAGCCCTCATACGAATCCTCCATGTTTCGACTGCACTGCTGAAAGCAAGTACCAACGAAACATATAGATCATAACAATACAGATGATCTTTGAAATATTGTTGTACTAGCTGTAAGGCGAAATAGGGTTTTGGGAAATAAGAAACAGAAGCTCAGTCTGCACCGTTGAATTGCACTACCACCTCCGTCAATAAATATTTTTTTAAATAACATATTGACACCATTTGGGCACATTTAGCAGAAATATTTATGGAAAAAAATGCTAATGCTATTCACTGAGATATTATCAGTTGGTACACGAGCACCTATTTGTATGCTAGATCTACAAACAAATGGCTAAACTAAAAAGCATGAATAGAAAACAGTATAAATTTGCAGCACTCTAAAATTCTAAATAACATTTGTTTATGAACTCAAAACAGAAACTCACATTGCTTCCTTACATAGATTGATAGGCGGAATGCAGGGTACTTCATCACGGTACTACGAATCCAGTTTTTTGGAGCAGTTCTCGTCAGTTTGAGTGGTTCTCATCACGGTAGCTATGGGAAGAGGTTTCTCATGCTCTCCGCGGTATGGCTCTGGCATGTCACGGAATGTCACTTGCTGCATGTCACTTGCAGCCTCTTCTTGCCAACTGCCTAGCTAATGTCCTCGGTGAGTGGCCTACAATTCATGGGGTAAAGCAACGTGGCAAATCCAGGTTCTGGTAATTATAACATTTTGCATTTGTGTTGGGATTCTGATAATTATAACATATTGGATTTGTGTTTGGGTCTGGTCCAACCTAAATGTCTTGGCCGTTGACAGTTTGTAAATAATAAGAAGTCGAAGAGCCCTTGGATATAAGTTTTTCAATAAATTAGAGGTAAGCCTCTTGACTTAGCCAATTGTCAACCCACTATTTCAGAACAATATCACTATATGAACACAAGACTTCATAAGATTGCACATTTTGTAGAAATAATGACACAAAACCATGTCCACCACTAGGTCTACAAGTCTGTGTTGTATTGTATACCCCTGGATGGCTCAACGTCAATTCTATTTTAAGTTTTAATATTGAATATTTGGTTTTATATTTGTTTGACATATAATGGCGCAAAGGCATCTCTAGTATGTTGAACAAGCCCTGAGTTAAACCTTACTATTGCTTACCGGGCATTTTATTTTAGGCTTTGATAATAATAGTTAATATCAAACCTTACATTTTAAAAGAATGGTCGTAGCCATTCAAACATATTTTGATTTTTTGTTCCCATTTCTGTGTTGTGTACTTTTTTCCAATTTATAAAGTTCCATGGTCATCACATGTGCATGAGATTGTTTGAACCAGATTTTCCTCCATGCACCAGCAACACCTATGTATTGTAATCTCTGTGCGCCATAAAGTTTTACCACTACAAATTTTTTTCTATCGTGTTGTCTTCTCTTTGTTATCGTGCAATAACCCCCTCGGTATATGTGAGCATTGTTAGCAAATACAAAGACAAAAAATATTTGCATGCGCTGTCGCCAATGAATTTTTTCCATAGCAAACAAAATCTCAAAAAAAATCAATTTACAAGAAAATTTAATTAAGGCGGCATTGGTGCCATGCACATATGCTAAGTTGCAAGGTGGACGACGAATGGTGCAGATGCTCAGGATTGGCCATGAATATCGAATTCAAATTTCAGGATTGGCCATGAATATCGAATTCAAATTTCTTTTGCATGTTAATTATTAATTTCTGTCTACTTATGGTGGTATAATTTTATAATGGCTCTGTTACTTTGCTACTTTATAATGATACAATTCTTTGTTTTTATAATATCTATTGCATTTAAAATGTTTTCTAGACATAACTAATAATAATAACAATGGAAATCGTACTGAGGGAGCTGATGCAGAATCACTCCGAGTTTCGTATATATATATATATATATAATATTTAAAAATAGAACAATATTATTAATTATTTATACTGAGTTATTGAATTAACCAATCTAAATGAATTGGGATGATTAAGTTACAAGTTTCAGGAATAACTTAAAAAGTAGTTGTATATATTTCTTATTAAACACAGATTGTAGTCAATTGTTTCAAAATGAGCATTCATGGAATTATTTATTAAATAGTCATATCAATTTATTTTAATGCTTTATGAATAACTAATATATGTTTTCATGATTAACACTGGAATTATTTATTAAATAGTCATATCAATTTATTATAAATAACTAATATATGGTTGCATTATTAACACTCTAAATTTTGATCAAAATTTGCAATAACATACCTTTTGCCCACCATACTTTTTGTTAACCATTGACTTCTTTTATTAAAAGCTACGCGGCAGGTTTCCGCTACCACATAGCCTTGTTTGAAATTAAATTTGATTATAAACAAAGGGGATTACTTGTATCTGTGTTTTGAGAAGAAAAATTTTGATTCATTACTTGTATCTTTGTTCTTTGTTTTGAGAAGAAAAAGTTTGATTAAAAAATAATTGAGTAGGAAATAATAATTAAGAAGGTAATATTGTTGTGTGGAAATATGATAGGTATTTAAGATTTTACAAAATTTGAGTTACTAATTTATAAAAAATTAATAAAAAATATTTTATAATTATCAATTTACAATTATCTTAAAAGTTAATTCACCTAATTATTGGTTAATTTGCAATTATCACAAAATTAATATCTTAATTATTGGTTAATTTGCAATTATCACAAAACTAATATTTTATTTATTGTTTTATTATTTACTAAAAAATACATATTCCAATATATTCATCAATTTGGGATACTAAAGAGTAACACATAAACCCTACAAATATGCAAAAATTGAGTTCATTTATTGATTATGAAATAAAATAGTTATTCTTGTAACTATTTACGAAAAAAATTATTTAAAATGTGAGGATCTATGAATGGAAATTGAAATTGAAATTCTATAAATGTATATTTATATAAATGTATTTTACAATCTAGCCAATTTAAATTTGAAGTCGACATGTGACAGATGTGACACATCTCATCCACTCACATAATTTTTAGCACACTGATAAATGCTAACAAAATATTTGCATAGTAAAATACATTTCAAAAATACATAAGATTTGTCCTACTATTAGAATACCGTCCAAGGCTCCTTTCCCTATTTTTCTTGATTAACTTTCCTTCCTTAAGTGAGAGGTGCTAAAAATTGTTGAATTTGACCAATTCAGCAAAGACAATTTTTTTTTTTAACAAAACTTCGGCATAGAAAAGGAATGGCAAGTTATTTGTGGAAACCTAAACCACCTCATCCTCCTAAAGTGCTACCTCTAAGTTGTGTTATGCATCCTCAAGGTCACTCTCTAATTCCCATTTGTTTTCAACATCTTCATCCTTGACTTCCTCACCCTCTATTGTAGCCTCTTCATCCTCTTCTCATTCTTCTTCTTCATATACAACTACATCCTCGTATTCATCTTCCTCTTTTCTCTACCACGAGGATAAGTCTCATTCATTACTTTCCATTGTATTTTTTCTCTAAATTACCTAAGATCTCAATTTTTTTTATTTTTTTAATCATATTGGAGCCTTCAACACAGAAACCTTTGGAGTTCTAGACTTCCTTATGCAAAGAGCCTCATCTTCTAAAATTAACCCACTAATAGCCTATTTTTTTATAAGGAGGGCCCTCATGTTCTCATTGAGATATATTCCATTCATTATGGGCCTTCTTTAGATCCAACTATAGATGGCATAATGTGATTTAGTACAGTTCTTGGAAAAGCTTAGATAGATATGGAAATGACTCCATTTAAAATGAATTTTTTCATAGTTAAGAGGTTTCTTGTGACATGACCACTCCATATTGATGTACTGAATTTCCCATAGACCTGTCCCGAGTTCAATTTCAACAAAAAAATTGTTCAAAGGAAAAAAGGTTCCCCTTCGATTTTTCTTTGTTAATATATCTTTCCTATAGTACTCCCAATATCTCTAAAAGTGCTTTCACCCTAAAATATTAAGCGAAACTGAGGCAATCAAACCCATACATGAACAAAAGTTGTGAATTAAGGAACCAAGGAGCTAAATACAAACCCTTAAAGTGGATGAAGTTCCAGAGAAAGTCAAATCTTTGGATTTCTTATTTGGGAACAAGAAAACAAAATATCCTCACCATATAGCAAAATGATACCTAATTTTGAATTTGGGGGTCCAAAATTAAACTATCCATGCTTGAACTTGTCACGACCCCAATCCCCTCAATGCTCTTTGAGTGATGGGGGAACAAGATAGATAAGTTCTTTTTTCTTCCAAAACTTATCCGCAACTCTGCTCTTTTACACAGTCGCAATTGTCTTTGGTACGCAATATGAAATCCGCAGTCAAAAATCAGAATTCAGAACCACGAATTTCAACTTTGACGAAATCGCACCTCTGACTTCCGCAATCCACAATCCGCAGTGTATAAATCAAAAGTCAGAACCCAAAAAATCCACCTCGTCGAATCATGCATTCGACTTTCGCAATCCGCAATCTACGATGCTGAAGTCGGAACCCCAAAATATTAACTTCGAGGAATTGTTCCTCCAATTTCCTCAATCTGCAATCCTCCTTGAGGAACTTGGAAGTCGGAAACCCAATTCACAACTCTGGGGAAAAATCACCTTCTGACTTCTGCAATCCGCCTTGCGGAACTCGGAACTCGGAAACCAAGTTCACAACTTCGGGGAAAAATCACCTTCCGACTTTCACAATCCGCAATCTGAACAATGTATAATTCTGAAGGTTTGATCCTCCGACCTCCGCAATCCGCATTGTGGGTTCGAAAGATCAGGATCACATACCCCTGCTACTGCCAACTTCCCATTCGTATAAATTTCTTATCCTAAGGCCATTTTTGGAAAATATGGTACCGTTGGAAATCTCTCAGCGAGCACTATGCAATGGTGTGACCCCCTTCCACATCTGAGAAATCTGAATTCACCATTTTTCCAACTGAAGCATTTCCCCAAACTTCCTCAATACCTCTTTACCCTTCTGTAAGGAGTTCTGGTTGCACTCTATCATGGCTTCCCCCTTCATCTGACCCACAGAGGGATCATGAAATACAACAGGGGTTTCCTAATTCCTTTACCAAGTCCAAGTGATGCAATACATCCCATTTAGAAGTGTGTGCAATGCATAACAAACATGTACAGTGGAACTAAATCTCACTCATGCATCTACAACATGCAATATTAGCAACACATTTAACACAAGTAAATGGTGAAGAAATCAGACATGAATCATCCTCATATGTAGGCTTATACACATACTCTCTACTGACTGAATTCATGTGATCATTCCATTCAATTAGGCTTGAAATAACAAATAAAAATACATAGGAAATTAACATCATTTAACACCACAAAGAACACTTATGTTTAGAAAGAATTTTTCCAAGCAACTAGCTATGTGAGAGCAACATTCCACCCAACCATAGGTCTCTATACAGCCTATAATATTTCAGCTAAGAGACCACTCCCGAGCTGGGCTATGTATCCACTAAGGAGGGATAAACAGGCTCACTCACAACCATGGCTTCACACAACAAACATGCTAAGCCAACACACAGTTGGGTTTATCAAGAATTTAACGAACAGTGGAGGAGGATGCTAAGCCAGTGAGCTCAACCTAAGAGCTATAGGCCTCTCAATTCACACTCAGACAGTCTTGGAACCCACAATACCTACCACACCCAACACAAGGAATTATTCCCTTCACTGCTACACAGTCCCTCAGGCCATACCTTCCCTCCAGTGCTCTTAAGGGTGGGCATAGAAGGGTCCAAGCTATTGTATCCTTGAGACTCTAGCCTTCTTTGGGTTTATCAAGCAACCCTACCTTCTGTCATATTCTTCTCTGTCATTCCCACCTGGGTTTTCTCACTTTCTATGGCCAAACAACTCTATCCTACAGTGTTAGAACTATATATCTAGCTAAACTAGCTTACCTATCTTAGCAATCAATAACATATCAAAGTAAATAAGAACAGAAAGATAACAAGGAAAAGAATACACCAGATATACGTGGTTCACCTAATTGGGATACGTCCACGAGAATGTTTTCTTCTATTATCTCCAGAAATCTCCTTCAATCTTACAAGAGAGCAACTACAAATAACCCCAATACAATATAACAGAGCTTGTGATCACAATACCATGTGTTGATACTATCTATAAGCGTATACCACTATACCATCATGTTGTCCACTATCTCACTACAATAATGATGTGACTCCCTTGACCCTATTATATACCAAGAGATGTGGAGGAATTACTCTCACATATTGTATGCGGGATAATATAATTCTCCATAATAACATCTCTTTATATAATGATGGATATCAAGAGTATACTTTACCACAATGAATATGGGATATAATGTATTACTCTTTTACATGAGATTGTGGATAACTTTTGACATAATACAAAGACATTATTACCTTCCAAGGATTATAATTAATATATTCCAACACTCCCCCTTAATAATGGCTGGGAGAAAATCCCTCACCAACACTAAGGAAGGAAGGAGTCATTACTGGTCCCCCTTGATGACAACTTCCAGAATATCCATAAGTTGCAAATAAGAAGAACACTTCGGCTAATGGAATTTGATGAAAAACAACCGCTTCTCACTTAATCATAAAAATGCACATGAACCAGGTTGTACGATGAAATACCAACAATAAGATGCCTAGATCTAAAGAGAAGCCTTTATGGCTACTAGATCCAACACTAAAATGCCGAGAACATGTGACACAATCCAACAGCAAGGTGCCTAGATCACAACAAGAATCATCACAACCATAAATGATAGATGAAGAATTCTTGATATAACATCCATACCAGTGTACAGATACTTTCTAACGGCTGATACAACAGAACATGTGGCTAAGAACACCACAACAGTGTACAAAATACCCAGATGGCCAATACACATGCGGATAGCAGACATTCTTCCAATCAAGGTGCAATATAAATATTTGTAGAAGACGTCAAACATCGAAGAAACAAGACCCGAATGGTCTATACATCGAAATGATATCATACAGATGAACATCATGACTTTAACAGTAGAATATGGTGTTTCATTATTTCTGGAATAAGGTGATAACAAATATCAAAGATTAATATGCTTAGGAAGGAAGTACAGAAACCAGCTTCGCACAACTTTTCACATAAACAAAGAACTTATCTGCACACAAGAACTTCCAAGATTAAGGCATACAAAGATCATAAAACAAAATTGCGCATATATAAATGAAAATGCTTATACACCAAAGGTTAGCAAACATCATATAAAAAAGATGGCAACATAATATGATCAATAAAAGATTAACTTGTTCATTAAGGAAACTGAAGTTACTTTTACACATTAAGTGTCAGCCACAACATATAAGAAGTGAGCAATAAATTAGCTTACACAAGATTTACTAATATGAGATGAAATTGCTCAAGAATATATAGATTGCTTTTCTATTAGAAAAACAGGATCGCATAGAAATAACAATAAACAGAAATGCAAATACAGTCACAGAAACACATTACAAGAGAGACACCAATATATCGTGGTTCACCCAAGATGGGCTACTTCCACACTGAAATGTCCAGTCCTTATTATTATACCGTCCAACAAAGTGAAGGGATACAACCTACAGCACAACCGATGCACTTCCTCTTCACTGTCTCACAGTCTCTCTTCCGATCTCAGAGATCTTTACAATGCATAATACCTAATACATGAACCCTAGCCGTATTACAATGTCTTTCTTTTATAAGAGAAATACAATGGGAAAATACCACGGGTTACCCAAAACCATGGGCCCGTAAACTGTTGGCGAAAACTGCCTCAGACCCCCTGGGGATCGTGCTGGGATCATAACCAAACCTGGGGTTCAAACACGGCTGAATCATCATCTATGAGACTAGAAGATCTGGCTCCACAACCAACATTTTCTGCTATCCCTTCTATGCAATACCATAAAACATTATTCCATGAAGAGTGCTCTAATTACATGTCACAACATCAGTAACAACTCATATATCATGTTAAAAAAATATAGGAATGCTTCTATGCGATTGCTTCTATGCAAATATTTTTAAAAAATGAGCAACATATAAACATGACATGATTAGAAATCAACATGATTAAACAAGAAAAGAACAAATTATCCATTAAACATTAGAAAAAGAACTACTAGACGAAAACAACAGATGCACTTAAAGCTACTTGTGATTCATCATAACCTTTCTGTTTAGCTTTAGACATTAAACGTTTCGCTTTAAAGGAATTCTTTTCAGGATGATTAGTCTTACCACAATGCTTACAATGATCATACACTTTCTTCTTCTTACTATTTTCATGATGTACATTAGAAGCATGACCAAATTTATTAGTATGATTTGAAGTGTGTGAACTAGAACCTTTAACATTATTAAAAAAATTCTTAGGATTCCTATTATGTGCCATAAGAGCCTTATTAGGTGAGACTTGTCCTGAAACAATCAACCTTTCTTGTTCATTTATCAATCATTTACAAAAATCATCAAAAATAGGTTTCACGGTGTTTTGAGACAATTCAAGAGCCCTATTCCTAGTTTGAATGAACATATCAAAACAAGATGGAAAATTTTTGTTCTACAAGAATTATAAGAGTATTGGTTGTCTTCTTGTAATCTTTACCACAATTATTTAATTTTTCATTTGAAGTTTTCACTTCAGCAAGATATAATTCTACTCTTTCAAAGTGAGTAGGATCTAGCTCAAAAATCTTCTTTTCAAGGTAATAAGCAGAAACATCATCAGATTTATCAAATAAGGAAGCAAGATTTTCCGTACCTCAACCGGACTGTCTTCTTACTCAATAATTACCTGAAGACTATCTGAAATCGTTTGACCAATGAGCCCTATTGCTTGATCACATTTATCTTCTCATATAGCCACATCTTTAGCATCAACAAGTTTTTGGTGTTCACCATTAACAATCCTCCATAGATTCTTACTCCTAAGAACATCAATCATTTTTCTTTTCCATGCAAGATAGTTAGGACCAACAAGTTCAAGAACAGAAGCTACTTTTAAAGTCATAATGATAAAAATATTGACAAGAAACCCAAATGATAGAAATGACAAGAGAAAAAAGTGAATAACAGAAAACTGATACACTTTACCGTGCGGATTTGAAGAAACACAGTAAAAAAACAGAGAGACTTTACTTATGGACCCTTAAAAAAAAATGCCAAGAAAAGTCACCCGCGGGTCTGCCATAGTAAACTTGTGAATAAAACTGATACTCACAGGTTCTGCACAGCAATAGTCACGGTTACTCGTGGTTTTATAGTAGAGCCAGCTGTGGGTGCACGGGTCTGTAAAATCAAATGTCGCGGTTCTGATCTGATATTCGCGGGTTTCTGTACAGTAAAGTCGCGGTTATGCTAAAGAACTCGTGGGTCTCTGCATAGGAGGGTAGCAAGTATACTGAAGTAAGTGCGAGTTCACTGTAGAGCAGGCACGAGTATGTCGTAGAACACGCATGTCTATACACTGGAATTCGTGGGTCTACAGTGTACTCACGGGTTCACAGTAGGGCAAGTCACGGTTACTCACGCTTGTTTGCGAAAAAAAGTCGTGAATGTCCATTTTTAGGCTGAAAACAATGTTGATTAAGCCGTTGACGGAGACCTACACAAAGTCTACCAAACTTGGACAAAAAATGTTGATCTAACAACTGGAAGATAGATCTCCTTAAGGAGAATCCAAAAAACATATAGATTTACAAAAAGAACATCAAGAAACCCTTGGAAAAATTCTGCAAAAATCTACACAACAAGGTTAGGGTTAGACGTAAAAAACTGCACAAACATGCCCAGATCTGAAGAGAAGCCTAATGGATACCAGATAGAAAGAAAATATACAAAATAAACAATGCTTGGATGATAATAGTTATTGATTAAAAGCTATAGAATGTGCTAGATCATAGCAACCAGCTCTGATACCATGTTAGAACTATGGATCTAGCTAAACTAGCTTACCTATCTTAGCAATCAATAACATATCAAATTAAATAAGAACATAAAAAGAACAAGGAAAATGATACACCAGATATGCGTGGTTCACCCAATTGGGCTACGTCCATGGGAAGGTTTCCTTCTATTATCTCCATAAATCCCCTTCAATCTTACAAGAGAGCAACTACAAATAACCCCAATACAATATAGCAGAGCTTGTGATCACAATACCATGTGTTGATACTATCTATGAGCGTATACCACTATACCATCATGTTGTCCACTATCTCACTACAATAATGATGTGACTCCCTTGCCCCTATTATATACCAAGAGATGTGGAGGAATTACTCTCACATTTTGCATGCAAGATAATATAATTCTCCATAATAACATCTCTTTATATAATGATGGATATCAAGAGTATACTTTACCATAATGAATATGGGATATAATGTATTACTCTTTTACATAATTAGATTGTGGATAACTTCTGACATAATACAAAGACATTATTACCTTCCAAGGAATATAATTAATATATTCCAACATGCAGTTGGGTTCTCGGCCATCAACACAGGGTTTTCTCACGGGTTCCTAATCCTTTCACACGCTGCAAATTGCACTAGGGTTTAGGCCGACAGATCCCCTGCTGGATTGAGCTTCCCACACGACTTTCTGGGCAAGTTCGGCACTAAAAAATTGGGGTTTCTCAAAATCATGATTTTCTTCTTTTTCTCGTTGCTCGGCTCCTCTGTTCTCCTCCCAACTTTCGGTTTCCCGTCCCTAATGGAATAGGGATGAGAGAATACGAATTATCATGAGGTAGGGTTGCTTGTGGGACAAGGAAAACAGAGCCCCATACCTTGCATCTAAATTTTGGGGTTGCCCACACTTCATCAACCTCATGAATCGTTTCTTCAACCGCTTTTTGCAGCAAAATAAAAATCATCAAGGAAGGTCAAAGGGGTTCTAAAGTTTACATTTGGCAGTCTATGGTCCAATCCCACAGCCCCCTCACCTCTCCCTAGTGGATACACATGACCCTCTCTTATTAGTTTCCTCCATAGCCAGTTTCTTTGGTATTTTTATTGCAATAATAATATTTACATCATTTACAATGTTTCATGGCTTAATAGCACATGGATAACAAAATATCTAATACTGCCTTTTACATCAAAACCAATCATCCACTAGTGGGGCCTTGGCCTTGAGCTCCACGCTAGGGAAACATACATCGCATGTATACAATATTTACATTGAAAGCCAAATATGTCATAAGGGTCAAAATGGCGCATTACAAAACTAATGAAGGCTAGGTCATAGCTCTGAGAATATCCCAATCAGAGCTCTTTTGTATAGTAAAATGGGTTTTCAACTAACTGTAGCAGTTCAAACTTGAATATTTTGGGCAACGACAACCTAGATCCAATCATTTTCAAGGTTGACGACTAGGGAAACCCTAGCTACGAACCAACACATTCCTCCCTCGCACTCATCACCAAGGGTGCGAAGGGAATTTATGTTATTTAACTTTATTATTGAGATTTCAAGAAAATGTATGAGCGGAAGAGAAAGGGTTTGTGGCTATGGTTTCCCTAGGGCTAACCTAGAAAAAACTTGTAGATCTGGTGGATGACTTAGGATATTTGGAAAACCAGTTCAAGATTCATCATTTCGACATTTTTGTTTTGAATTTCAGAGTGTTTATGCCCAAATTCTAGCAGAGGATGCACTACTCTTTTTTTTGGGGGGGGCGGTGAGTTTTGTTGGGATGCATGATATTAGAAGACCATTTCCCAGGAAATTCATGTGTTGCCTCCCTTCTTTGGATGTAAATGTGATAAATTTGTTCCAAAACCATATTAGCTACTTAGAGATTTGTTGTGGATGCCTTCACTATCTTCGTGAGTTCATATTAACGGTGTTGTTTCCCAAATTCAAGCAAATGCGGTTCGAAAGAGGATTTTTTGTTTCCTATGTGTTGAGTGTTGGACTGTAGAACTCATGCACCACCTCTCTTACTATTACGTGCACGCCGACATACAGAATGATGAATTTTGAACGCAAAATTGGAGAGGAGGAAGCTTCATAAATTGAAAACTCTCGCTATCTCTCTCAATCCGTCGTAAGGGAGTCGACTTCTCATCTGAAATTTGTTAAAAGTTTGGAGGAAATTCCATAGGTTGAACTTGAACTTTCTACTTAGGAACCGGGATGGAAATATTTAGGTAGAGGGTATTTGGTTTTTTATCCCAAATAAGGAAGCGAGGGATTTGTTTTTCTATTATGGTTCTTATTTCAAGGGTTCTAAAAGCTTGTATTTAGCCCCATGGTCTCTAAATATCAACAAAGAGGAGGAGATAACTTTTGTCCTATTTTCTAATTGCTTTTAATCTTTTGGGATGACTAAAGCCCCAAAATATTGGGAATAAATTAGGTAGATACATTAAGATATTGTCCAATCGAAAAATCCCAATCGAAAGAAAACATCTTTTCTTATGCTCAAATTTGTGTGGATTGTGAACTAGAGCGAGGTCTACCATAAGTATTGCAAAGTAATATGAATGGGTAGAGCTAATCGACCCATAGTCTGTAAGAAAAATCCTTTCAAGTGTAATCATTTCCATATCTACGAACATTTCACCAAAAACTATGATTTTGAATAGGTTCATTATCAAAAGAAACAACGTGCCCCTCTTAATCAAAAGAAAGGTTATTAGTAGGTTTAGGTCAAGTGCCAAATCTTTTATGGAGGGGAGCAATGGGGAGAATCATGTAGAAAACAATAGCAACAAAGTGCTTAGAAACCTAAAGGTAATGGCTATGGGGAACCAAAAGTTCAAACTCGATGACTTAAATCTTGGTAAATTGATAAATCCTTTTAAACCCCAAGTAGATCTAGAGAAATTATTTTCAAAAGAAGAAGAAAAAAGAGGAAGACAAAGAGGAGGATGTTGCAATAGTCATAGATGAAGATGAAGAGGAGGATAAGGAAATAACAGAGGATGAGGAAATTGTGGATAAGGATGTAGAAGAAGAAGGGGAAACAATTAGTGACCCTAAAGAAACACAACACAACATAGAGGATGGATAAGGGATATTGAGAAAGTGCATGCTTCTACAAAAACAAATCAACAGCTTTATCCTATGCTGAAATTTTGAAGAAAAAAAATGAGGAAGATGAAAGAATAACCACCACCTTTGCTAAGCTAGTAAAGAAAAACTAACATCCATCCCCACCTCTCACGAGAGGAAGGAAATGTAATAAAAAAAAACACAAAATAAAATCTTTGATGCTTTACTAATACCACATGATAACCTTTATGTTTTGTTTATATGTCTTATTATGTCATCAATTTATTAGGATATATCCATACATTTTAAGGAAATTTTGTAATTCTTAATTGTTTGTTTTGAATTCACCTTTTAATACAAGCTCAAACTAACCATTTCAATCAGTAAAAAAAAATTATATCATACAAACACAAAACAAAAATTCAAAACTCTTCTCTTCTTATTAGAAAACCAAAATTCAAAACTCTTCTTATTAGAAAAAATTATTTATACTTTACCTTATTATTACAAAATTATAATTCAAAATTCATTTTAAAAAGAAAACCCCTAAAAACAACAAAATTAAATATTCAACATATAAATAGAAAAAATTGCATTTGCTTACAAACTCACAATAATATAAGTAAAACTTCTTAATAGGTTGTAGAACCTTTAAAAGGAACCTTTCATTTACTTACAAACTCACAATAATATAAGTAAAACTTCTTAATAGGTTGTATAACCTTTACAAGGAACCTTTCATTTACTTACAAATTCACAATAATATAGTTGGTGAGACTATTAGTTAACATTTTCTGTTTTTTTGTTAACTTTGAAAGAAAAAATTACTTGTAAGTTTACTTTTTCTTAACCGTGGACATAAAACCTAAAATAGTTGTTGCAAATGTTCATGAATAGATAATATAAATGATGAAAAAAAACCTTGGATTTCAACATGGGAGATCCAAGTAGGAATAGGTTTTTTTATACATTTTATGGGTTAAAGAAACGATTATTCATGTAAAGATAATATAAATAATGAAGAAAAACCATTAGATTTCAACATGAGAGGCCCAAGTATCAATGGGTTTTTTTTTATGCATTTTACTAGTTAAAGAAATAATATAAATGATGGAAAAAAAACCATCTTTTTTCAACTTAATTATTTCAACACACTTTTTTATTGGATCAACTCATTGAAATGAGTTTAACCAAGTTAAATAATTTAGAAACAAAATTCTATTGGGTTAACTCATTGAAATAAGGGAAGAATTTTACATCCATAACACTTTTTTATTGGATCAACTCATTGAAATGAGTTTAACCAAGTTTAATAATTTAGAAACAAAATTCTATTGAGTTAACTCATTGAAATAAGGGAAGAATTTTACATCCATATTTATATGAATAGACATTAACACATTCCAATAAAATCTGCATTTTGTTTCTATTTTTTCTAAATTTAAATGTAAGAATACAACATTAATATCAATTCAAACTTATTTTTTATATCCCTGCAGGGGATAATATATGAATTGGTGATTCATATTAATCGCTCTGTACATGCAGAATTTTTTTTACTTTCAAAAGTTTATGCTAAAGTTATAAATTTTTATATTAATGTATTTAAAAAAAAATATTTATGTGAATATTGATTGGTGCATAATGGCTGACGTTTGTCTCGATTTTCGCTTCCCAGGCCCTGGCGGCGGGAAGACGTCATTTTGAAGCATGGATTTGATGTATCAAGTGCATAACCAGAGAAATCCATTACTATGTCATACAGAGCAGCTGCCAGTCATAACAACAGTTTTAGTAGTTCGTGTAAGTCCGTGTTACATCCAGCATGAGAAGAGTCCATCCATATCAGGTATAGAGAGCTCAGGTTACCATGTGCCCTGTTAGTGAGGTTAGTCAGTTCGATAACAACGTACAGCCAGCATAATGAGTCTGTGGTATCGTGGTATATAGGTTATTATCATCCACATTGTATCATTTAATAAAAAGTAATAAAACATATTTAAAATAAAAACTAAATATTATATATACAAATAAAAAATTTATTATTTTATTAGTTTTATAATTAATTTTTATTTTTTTATTTTTTTATTGGTTTTATAATTTTATTTTATAATTGTATAAGTTATTGACAAAAGTAAATAAAATTTAAAAAAAAATATTATTATTACAAATTTTAACATTTTTTAGCATTAAAAAAGACTAGTTTTTATGTTTTTTTTTGGGTATATGGAGTCTATCGAGCTTTACTATACCTTATGCATTGCATCAAATTTAAGGTTTGATTATTAAGTAGATATTTCTATAACTTATATCTTATAGCAATAGTTATTATTGCTATTAACAATTGCGGGGACATTGCCACCTTGTGGCTCTTGTTTTATCTATCACTCTTCTAATTAATCTCTTATCACAATGAATAAAATAATGGATTAAATATTTTCATTAGACACTAAAGAACGATGCATTTAAAGTTCTTCCAATTAGTCCCTTATCACAATGGATTAAATATATGCACTAAAAAGTAAAGAATGATCCATTCAAAATATACATTATTCATTTGTTATGTTACAATTTGAATGAAATTGATGTATCTTATTATGTACCAACATCCAAAGTATACATTGGTTATGTTATAATTTGAATGAAATTGATGTATCTTATTATGTACCAGCATCAAAATTAAGTTCTTCCAATTAGTCCCTTATCACAATGGATTAAATATATGCACTGAAAAGTAAAGAATGATCCATTCAAAGTATACATTTGTTATGTTACAATTTGAATGAAATTGATGTATCTTATTATGTACCAACATCCAAAGTATACATTGATTATGTTATAATTTGAATGAAATTAATGTATCTTATTATGTACCAATATCAAAATTAAGAATGAATGTGTATAATTTGAAAGAAATTAATTGAAATTGATGTATTTGATTATTTACAAGTATCAACACTAAGCATAAATGTGTATAATTTGAAATAAATTAAATAAATTTGACATAATATTCAATTGCTTAAATATTTTACATGAAAATTTTATGTCCTCTTCTTAAAATATTATATTTAAATACAAATATTTTAAATGAAAATTCCATGTCCTCTTAGATATTATATACAAATAGTCTAGTTGCAATTTGTTTTTTTACTAATATTGTTTTTATATTATAGATTTATTTCACAAATAATTCATATAAATGGAGTCAAAGTTTTAAAGGGAAAATATTATATTAACCAATAAGAAATTTCACAATCAAATAACACAAAAAATGTTATGATTAAAAGCACATTTAAATACGAGCATTGGAGCAAGCACATAAACATAATAACAATGAAGGATTACCTTGGAAACATAATCTTGGGAAAACCAATAATAATAGAACTATTGACATCCATCCTAACCAATCTAGCCATCACCATCCACACTTATGCGAACACCTACCTCCTTAGGCACCTTACAAAGGAGTTGTCTAAACCTTTAAGTGGGCTTCTTCACATCCAATACTAGCGCTAATACCATGTGCCCGAAAACCATGAACTGGCATTTGAGTCTTTAACCAAGCCATGTTTACCTAACACAAAAACCATAGTATGCTTTTATTAGACTAATAAATAAATTTAGAGATCCACATATAAAGTAGAAGAAAACCATGAAAGATGAGATGAGATGGATGACATTTAAATAAAACCATTAATATACTAGTCTCTATTCACATATTTCTACTTTGAAAATTTACTAAAAACTTTTAAAGGCTACAATGTACCACAATGCAACCAACTACCATTGCATTTTCAGCATATCTTACATGTTTTAGACTTTTCTAGATTGCTTTTAACTACTCGAAAAAATAAATTTTCACCATTTTATGTCACTAAGTACTTGGAGGAGACACCTTGGACAAGTAGAAGCATAGGGAGCTAGTTGGACATACAATTGGACTTTGTTGGCAAGCACCTTATGCCATATCACCTCTCGTAGTAGATGATACTTGGCATTTTCCCCTTAAGATCTCATCTTCATTATATTCATTGTTTCCTTTAACCACCCCTTTGCCGATAACAGAGAAAACATTTTGAGCATCCTTTGACCATCTCTATGCAGAATTTGTAATGGTTGAAACATATATAAATGTGAATGTATTGGAAGTGATCGGGAGAAAGAAAAGGAAAGATATTTGAGGATTTAGAAGGCCAAATGTGAGATTTAATATAATCTACATTGTTTTGCCAAGATATTTTGAGAGGGGAGAATCAACTTGGAAGGTGCAGGTAAGGTCTAAAATGGGCCATTGCCCAAAACATGCTAAAACATTCCACCCACCTAACTATGCTTGGGAACATAGTTATATTGATGTTCTTCACATTCACCAACTAATGTCATATTGTCAACATTAATTTTGGTGTTAAATAGGAAGCCTATGCTTGTGTAATAAGGGTATTAATTAGGTAGCAATTCAATACATAGTGTATTTAAATGAAATATGTGATTTGAAATTAATTATTTTTTTGTATTTAATTTAATCATCCACATGACATTTAAAGAATTTTTATATTTTATATTTTAATTTCAACAAAAAAGATGAAAACCACATAAAAATTGTCATGCCAATTTTTTTGTGCAATCAAATACAAATAAATAGCAAATAAAATTTATTGTTAAACATAGTTAAATGTAGCCAATCATTTTCAACCATAGTCCAACATTATAACAAAAGTCAACCATATTTGAAATCATTAAGTATAATCAACTATGTTAAACACGATGAATCATGACTAAACAATATCAATCATTCCAATGCAATATAACATAATGATTAGCAATATTCACATTAATATGTTGAATTAATAATAATCACATTAATAATATTAAGCAATTATAACCGTATATTTATTATAAGCTTAATATATCACTTATAAAAATAAAATTTGAATAGGTATTGGAGAGGATAACACTCTTCACAATCACATAAGCTAGACCCAATTAACATTTAAATTAAACATAATTAATTTTTTAAAATACCACTTTATAAGAATATTTTTAATTAATTTTACTACACCCTACTACAATCAAGTCTTTTACATCCAAATGTATCCTCATTGGAGTAACTATTGAAATTCAAAATATAAAAATAAATATAAATATAAATGTTTTTATTATGTAACGACGAAAAGTTGAAAATATGTAACAACTTTATAAGATTCCTTTATGTTTGTCTTTATCGTGTGACGGTGCATTCGATTGTTTTTATTCTCCGATGGTGCAGTATATCAGATTTATTTTAATTGCTTTTATTGTGTGATGGTCAAGGGTTTAATTGCTTTTATTGTGTGATGGTCAAAGGTGAATATAAATAGCCTAGTTGGTTTTAATGTGTGATTATCCACGGTTAATATAAATAGCCTAATAGCTTATATTGGGTAAGGGTACAAAGTTAAATATAAATAGCCACTTTTAAATTTGTGTATATTATATAAATAGCTCAATAGTTTTTATTGTGGAAGGGTTCAAAGTTAATATAAATAACCACTTTTAAATTTGTTTTTATTATGTAATGATAAATGGCTGAAAGAATGAATTTTATAAAAACATAGGTATAGTAAAATTGAAATAAATTTTATAAAAATATCTTGCACTTGGGCGAAAAGCTTACAAAAAGCTATTTTATAAATTTTTATAGTTCATAATTTATTATTTATTTAAAATATTTAATTTATAGTTATTTGGATTAAAAAAAATTAAATATATTTTCATTTAAATAAGTTTTACAACATATTTCTTTTAAAAATTTATAGGTTAAAATCGAGGTGTGAGAATTTAACATGTAAATTCTATAAATAGTTAATGTAAATTTTGTGAGAATCTAACATGTGAATTTTATAAATAGGTTCAAATTGAGGTCTCAGAATTTAATATGTGAATGTTATAAAAATATAGGCATAGTAAAATTGGAATAAATTTTATAAAAATATCTTATTATAATTGGATAAAAATATTACCATAACTATTTTATAAGAAATAAATAATAAAACTGGATAGAATAAATTGTATAAAAGATTGTAAGAGATAGTCATGTTGAATAAAATTTACTAAAACAATGTATTTAATCTTTGTATGGTTTAAGTGAGCTTACATGTAAGACCACATTTCTTTTTAAAAAATTGAGATGAGTTGGGCTTCATGTGTTGCCTCCCTTCTTTGGATTTACAAATTGAGAAATTTGTTCCAAAACCATATTAGCTGCTTAGAGATCTTGTTGTGGATGCCTTCACTGTCTTCGTGAGTTCAGATTAACAGTGTTGTTTCCCAAATTCAAGCAAAGGCAATTCGAAAGAGGATTTTTGGTCGCCTATGTGTTGAGTGTTGGACTATAGAACTCATGTACCACCTCTCTTACTATTACAATGAAGGATTACCCTAGAAACATAATCTTGGGAAAACCATTCATAATAGATCTATTGACATCCATCTGAACCAATCTGGTTAGGGCACGACCAATACGACCATCACCGGCCACATGCAGGCCAACATTGGCCTCCTTAGGAACCTTACAATGGAATTGTCTAAGCCTTTAAGTAGGCTTCTTCACATGTAATAACATGGAAGAATAACACGGGCCACCAAATACCATGGACCCGAAAACCATGAACTATAGACGTACATTTGACTCTTTAACCACATCAATTTTATCTAACAATCCCCCCTTCAAACTTGACTTGGAGTAATCACCAACCACCCACAAATTTTTAACCATAAATCAAAATACAACATGCTCCCTTCTTCTATCTACCTAAATCTACATAGGTGACTCACCAACCAACCGTATGCATGACTAACCAGGTCTTACAGCCAAATTCCCATCTACATTGCACGGTTATTCTTCTTCTTCCACATGCTTCTTCCACTTACAATGTGCCTCTTTCAATAATCAATCTCCTGCTTCTCTTCCTTTGCAAACGCGAGCTTCATCTCCCTTATCACAAAGCAACAAGCCATCTCTTTTCTCTTTCTCCCAATATAAATAAAACTTTCTTTTTTTAATTTCTTTGGCTCGGGATTTCTAACCTTTTGTCTATGATACCACTGTAATGATTAAAAGCACATAAACACAAGCATTAGATGAAGCACATAAATATAATGACAACGAAGGATTACCTTGGAAACCCAATATTGGGAAAACCATCTGTAATAGATCTATTGATATCCATTCTTCCTAACCAATCTGGTCAAGGCATGACCAATCTAGCCATCACCATCCACAGGTATGCCAACACCTACCTCCTTAGGCACCTTACAAAGGATTTGTGTAAGTCTTTAAGTGGTATTCTTCACATCCAATACTAGGGGCAATACCATGTGCCCGAAAACCATGAACTGACATTTGAGTCTTTAACCAAGCCATGTTTATCTAACACAAAAAACATAGTGCGCTTTTATTAGACTAATAAATAAATTTAGAGATCCACATATGAAGTAGAAGAAAACCATGAAATATGAGATGAGATGAGTGACACTTAAATAAAACCATTAATATACTAGTCTTTATTCACATATTTCTACTTTGAAAATTTACTAAAAACTTTTAAAGGCTACAATGTAGCACAATGCAACCAACTACCATTTCATTTTCAGCATATCTTACATGTTTTAGAATTTTCTAGATTTCTTTTAACTACTCGAAAAAATAAATTTTCACCATTTTATTTCACTAAGTACTTGGAGGAGGAACCTTGGACAAGTAGAAGCATAGGGAGCTAGTTGGGCATGGACATGAGTATGAAATTATAATTGGACTTTGTTGGTAAGCACTTTATGCCATATCACCTCTCGTAGTAGATGATACTTGGCATTTCCCCCATAAGATCTCATCTTCATTATATTCATTGTTTCCTTTAACCACCCCTTTGCCGATAACAGAGAAAACATTTTGAGCATCCTTTGACCATCTCTATGCAGAATTTGTAGTGGTTGAAACATAAATAAATGTGAATGTATTGGAAGTAACAGGGAGAAAGAAAAGGAAAGAGATTTGAGGATTTAGAAGGCCAAATGTGAGATTTAATGTAATCTACATTGTTTAGCCAAGAGATTTTGAGGGTGGGGAATCAACTTTGTAGTGGTTGAAACATAAATAAATGTGAATGTATTGGAAGTAATAGGGAGAAAGAAAAGGAAAGAGATTTGAGGATTTAGAAGGCCAAATGTGAGATTTAATGTAAGCTACATTGTTTAGCCAAGAGATTTTGAGGGTGGGGAATCAACTTGGAAGGTGCAGGTAAGGTTTAAAATGGGTCATTGCCCAAAACATACTAAAACATTCCACCCACCTAAGTGTGCTTGGGAACATAGTTATCTTGATGTTCTTCACATTCACCAACTAATGTCATATTGTCAACATTAATTTTGGTGTTAAATAGGAAGCCTATGCTTGTGTAATAAGGGTATTAATTAGGTAGAAATTCAATACATGTTGTATTTAAATGAAATATGTGATTTGAAATTAATTATCTTTTTGTATTTAATGTAAGCATCTACATGATACATTTAAAGAATTTTTATATTTTTTATTTAAATTTTAATTTCAACAAAAAAAATGAAAACCACATAAAAATTGTCATACCAATTTTTTTGTGCAATCAAATACAAATAAATAGCAAATAAAATTTATTGTTAAACGTGGTCAAATGTAGCCAACCATTTTCAACCATAGTCATACATTATAACAAAAGTCGACCATATTTGAAATCATTAAGCATAATCAACCATGTTAAACATGGTGAACCATGGCTAACCAATATCAACCATTCCAATGCAATATAGCATAATGATTAGCAATATCCACATTAATATGTTTAATTAATAATAATCACATTAATAATATTAAGCAATTATAAGAATAGAATTTGGGTGGGTATGGAGGAAGATAACACTCCTCACAATCACATAAGCTAGACCCAATTACCACTTAAACTAAACATAATTAATTTTATACTAGCACAACCACATACTTAGTTTTGTGGAGATGGTTGATTGTTAAACAAAGGTTAAACATGAAAGTAATTAATATAAATATTAAACTAACATAAACATTAAACAAATTAATATTAATATAAACATACAAACAAATACTATTTAATAAACATACCTCTTTTCTTAACCACTGCTTAAGTGAAGCTTATTTAAATCTTAATCAAGATGGTGCATGTGAGCATAACAAGATACAACGACCATGAAATAAATCCCTAAAATCCAAAATCTCATATAATATCTAAAATCTCATGTAAAAATACTACTTCATAAAATCTCATATAATATCCAAAATCTCATATAATAAAATCCAAAATCCAAAATCTCATGTAAAAATACTACTTCATAAAAAAAAAAAATTATTTTACTACACCCACTTTTAAACATGTTCATTACTGCAATCAAGTCTTTTAAATCAAAATGTATCTTCATTGGAGTAACAATTGAAATTCAAAATATAAAAATAAAAATAAATATTAATATAAATGTTTCCACATTTAAATAAATATAAATGTTTTTATTATGTAATGACGAAAGGTTGAAAATGTGTAACAACTTTATAAGATTCCTTTATGTTTGTCTTTATCGTGTGATGGTGCGTTCGATTGTTTTAATCCTCCGATGGTGCAGTATATCAGATGTATTTTAATTGATTTTATTGTGTGATGGTCAAAATTGGTTTTATTGTGTGATGGTCAAAGGTTGAATATAAATAGCCTAGTTTCTTTTAATGTGTATGTCTACGGTTAATATAAATAGCCTAATAGCTTATATTGAGTAAGGTTCCAAAGTTGAATAGAAATAGCCGCTTTTAAATTTGTGCATATTATATAAATAGCTTAATAGTTTTTATTGTGGAAGGGTTCAAAGTTAATATAAATAATCACTTTTAAATTTGTTTTTATTATGTAATGATAAATTGTTGAAAAATGTGTAATTACTAAGTTATTTTTAATGATTATCTATGATTTATTCAAAATATTTAAAATATATTTATAGTAAAATTGAAATAAATTTTATAAAAATATAATTATAGTAAAATTGGAATAAATTTTATAAAAATATCTTACACTTGGGTGAAAAGCTTACCAAAGTTATTTTATAAATTTTTATAGTTAATAATTCATTATTTATTTAAAAATTTAATATATAATTATTTAGATTAAAATTTATTAATTATATTTTCTTAATATTTATATAATTTAAATAAGCTTTAAAACAGATTTCTTTATAAAAATTTATAGGTTCAAATCCAAGTGTTAGAATTGAACATGTAAACTTTATAAATAAATCCAATTCCAGATGTAAGAACTTAACATGTAAATCTTATAAAGTTCAAATTCAGTTGTGAGAATTTAACATGTGATTTTATAAATAGGTTCAAATAGAGGTTTCAGAATTTAACATGTGAATTTTATAAAAATATAGGTATAGTAAAATTGAAATAAATTCTATAAAAATATCTTATAATGGGGTAAAAAAATTGCCATAGTAAAACTGGATAGAATAAATTGTATAAAAATATCTTGCCCTTGGGTGAAAAGATTGCCAGAGATAGTCATGCTGAATAAAATTTATTAAACAATGTATTTAATTTTTGTATGGTTGTGAATTTATATGTAAGAACATATTTTTTTTTAAGTTATTGATTCAAATTCATGTATCAGAGACTAAAAGTTAAGTTGTTGATTCAAATTCATGTATCAGAGACTAAAAGTTAAGTTGTTGATTCAAATTCATGTATCAGAGACTAAAAGTTATTGATTCAAATTCATGTATCAGAGATCATGATAAATATAAGAAACTTTATAGATGGATTTCATTCCATCCACCCAAATTCAATTAGATTGAAATCACCCAAATTCAATTAGATTGAAACATTTTGACTGAAAGTTTGCTCGACCTACCAATTGACGTATTCTGCTTTGTCATTATTGAGAATGACCGGAGCTGCAGGCGCAGATCCTTCTTCATAATCTAACTTGATAATCCTTGGCCTCAGTATATACATATGTGAGGATATTCTGTTCCTCGTTTCTTCATTCTGCATTCCGCTACCGTTTGAATTGGAAGAATGATTGTCATCGCCGATTTTGCCTTTGCCGGCATCGCTCTGCTCCTAATAATGTTCTACGTTAAATGGATATATTTCCGTAAGCGTGGTTGCAGCTTGCCTCCAGGGCCTTTCGCCTGGCCAATTATTGGCCACATTCATCTGCTGGACGCGAATCGACCTCTTCATCTAACGCTTTGCGATCTCGCTCGGTGCTATGGCCATATCATGCTCCTCAAACTCGGCTGTCGCAAGATCTTGGTTGTAAGTTCCTGGGAGTTAGCGAGGGAGTGTCTCACTACCCACGATATGAACTTCGCCTCCAGGCCACGGTCTGCTACAGCTGAGAATTTGGGCTACGATTGTACGATGATCGGCCTCGATCCATATGACCGCCGGTGTCGAGACATTCGGAGGATCTGCACATCGCAGCTTTTATCTCCTTCAAGGGTAGAGTCGTCTCAACATATTCGCAGGGAGGAGGTGTCCAAGTTGGTGCGTGGCCTGTTCCAGAGCTGTACGCAGATGGGAATTATCAAAGACGACGCTTCGGCTGTAGTGGACGTGCGATCGATGATGGTTAATCTCATATTTGATATTATTTTAGGATTAATCCTACCTGACAGAAGCTACATGGGCAGCGCGGGAGAGGTCCAAGAGTTTAAGGAGATGATCGATACCCATGTGGAGCTGGTGGGAGCATTTTATGTGAGGGATCATTTTCCATTCCTGGGATGGCTAAATCTCCAGGGCGGCGAGAGGGCAATGAAAAAGTATAGCAGGCAGAGGGATGAGATTCTGCAGAGGCTGATAGATAAGTGCCGTCTTTGTATGAAGACGGCCGAGAATGATGAGAATCTGATCGATGTGCTCATCAATTTTGTAGATAAAGCCCAGGATGACGATTCCATCGTGAAGGCCACGTTTTTCGTATGTGTTTCCCTTCAATATGACTGTGATGTTAAACGCAATTTTAGCTAGTCCCCTCATCTTTTACATTCTGTCAAAATGGGAAAGTTTTATGCAACCATGTAATTGGGATGTCTCTTATTTTGCAGAGCTTGATAACCGCAGGAACGGATACGTCGGCCAACACAACGGAATGGGCAATGGCATCTCTGCTGCAACGCCCAGAAGTGCTGAAGAGGGCACAGGAAGAGCTGGACGTCGTAGTTGGAAGAGAGCGGGTTTTAGATGAATCGGATCTCCCGAACTTGAAGTATTTGGAGGGGATCGTGAAAGAGACTCTTCGTCTTTATCCAGCGGTGCCTCTGCTCCTTCCTCACTGTGCAGCGGCGCCGTGCAAAGTAGGAGGGTATTATGTTCCGGGGAGCACAGAGCTTTTGTTGAACGCGTGGGCTATCCACAGAGACCCCGCCACATGGGAACGTCCACTGGAATTCGAGCCGGAAAGGTTTCTGAAGAGCTCCAGCCCAGACGTGAACGGTCATGACTTCAAATATATCCCTTTTGGGTATGGGAGGAGGGCCTGCCCAGGCATGCGGATGGCCATGACCATGCTTAAGATCACTGTGGGGAGACTGCTGCAGAGTTTCAATTGGAGCGTTCCGCAGGGAGATGGAATAGATATGAGTAAAGAGCGCGGTCTTATAATGCATAGAGCGGTTCCATTGAAGGCCGCTATCAAACCTCGCCTCCCTCATCATCTATATTGACACTGTTCTCTTTGTTTTATTCCTGGTGCTCGTCGTAGCTGTTCAGTGTCACTCTAGTGGCCGGTTCTGACTTTTGGCTGGTTGTATTGGCCCTCTTTGGGTTTCTGGCCGGTCTTTTGGGCCCTGTTTTTCTTGTCTGTACTGTTTCGGGCTTGAGGCTTGTTCGGCCGTTTTGGCTGGCGGTTTCCGCCTTCTTCGTGGCTTTTATTATATTGGTCTTGTATTTGGTATTTCTGTACTCTTACAATACTATTTATAATCAATGATATCGCTTTTTTTTGTAAGAATACTGTTCAATGTATTCTTATGATTTACGAATTAGTTGACATTTGTTATGATTTACGAATTAGTTGACATTTGTTGGAGATAATGTTCCATATATTGTTATGATTTAGGAATTAGTTGTGTTGTGTGTGAGAATTTAATTATTTGGACTTTATTTAAACTGTAGTTTAATAAGAAAAACCAAACATTAGTGTTAAGATTGGAGTTTTACTAAGATTCTAACTCTAACTTAGTGTTTTTTTTAAATAAAACAAATATTGAAGTTATATGTTGAAGCTTTAATTTTTGGTATACATTTGTAAGATTTTTTTTAATTATTTAAAATTAATAAAAACATCATTATATTATTAAGATTTTTTTTAATTATATAAAATTAATAAAAACATCATTATATTATTAAGAGTTATACATTTGTAAGATTTTTTTTAATTATTTAAAATTAATAAAAACATCATTATATTATTTTATAATATCATAATAAAATATATATATTTTTGTTATTTTCCTCTCCAATACACTCAAGGATAAAATTAGCTACTAAGCATTTAAAATCATGTTTTTACTTAACTAAAGGATAACCATGGGGGTTTCACTAGAAGAAAATATAATATCACGTTCATTCATATTACGGTATTAAATATTCATGAAAACCTAAAAATTATATTGCTTATATATTAAGGGGCAAAGGGTTTTTTTAATTTAATGTACCAATACAAAAATACTTTGGGGTCTTTTTTATATGGGCAGGCTGACAAATATCTGCCAAATGGAGATGGTGGGATCACGGCTGGATGAGAAATCGGGTTGAGGCAAGGGTCAGGCTTACTAGTACGCAGGAAAATTGTGTCTTGAGGCATGCTTGAGGCTAGGGGTTTCGTGGTGAAGTGGGTTTCTAGTCGATCATAGCCGAGAGATAGTGGTCATTGACAAACAATTGTTACCAATAGCACTCAGTCAGTTGTTACCAATAGCCTTGGGAGGATCTAAGCCTCCAGGGCCTGTTATAGGCCCTCGATAAGCCTTGGGGGCTTGAATACCCAACCACTTCTGCCTATTAGGATTTGGGAGGTTTAGTCATCCTTCTAGAGATTTTTACAGGCCCTGGAGGCTTGGATACCTAGCCCATAACAAGCTTAGTCAGCGATTGGGGAACTGCAACATGCAATCTAAATGTTGTACTATGTGCATTGGCTCTAGTGACATACAAGAAGTGATATCCTATCTCTTCATTAGACCATTAGATGTTGTAAATCATAATTATATGTGGTTGAGTAATTGCATTGTGGGTGAAGTAATGTGCATTCACGATATACATCGAAAGTAGCAAGGTGCATTGTAGAATGCATGTGGGGTCATAAGAGGGGTATCATATCAATATATTAGGTAGAAATATAAAGGGGTATACAAAATGTTAATTAAAAAATTGATACATACAATATCTAGTGAAAATAGGGTTTTTTTTAATTGGGAAGGCATATTGGGAGGGGGTAAAAAAAAAATGATTTTGGAAGGTATTTTCCAATATTTAGTGAAATTAGGGGTATTGTTTCATATGCCATGATCGAACGTGCTATGATAGTTGTTTATTAAGTGAAGCCCCCGTGAGGATAACAAATCTTCTAAATTTCCCACCTAAGTTTACTCAAAGGATAAAATTAGTTACTGAGCATTCAAAGTTCATGTTTTTACATAACTAAAGGATAACAAATCCTCTAAATTCCCCACCTAAGTTTACTTGAAATATAGGTTGAATTGACATGTTCCATATGCTATTGGTATGAGTTATTCCATGTTGCATTCAATATTCACCCAATGTGGTTTAATATATATCTTTTTTTCAAGGACATTAAATCCCTCACAGGATGGTAAGGTAGAAATTCCATGTTGCATTCAATATTCACCAAATGTCATTTAATATACATATTTTTTTCAAGGACATTAAATCCCTCACACGATGGCAAAGTAAAAATATGTACAAGGTAGAAATATGTAGAAATATATTTGTTTATAATGGCAAGGTAGAAATTCCATGTTGCATTGAATATTCACGGAATGTGATTTAATATACATATTTTTTTCAAGGACATTAAATCCCTTATGGCAAGGTAGAAATATGTTTGTTTATGAGAAAATAAATTCTATTAATAATAATAAAAATATTTCCAAAAAGTGTAGTGCAATATTATTTGATTTATTTATTTATATAAAAAATAATTTAAAAAAATTAAAATTAAATTCTATATTTAAATTTTAAGATTAAGTTTTGTAAATATTTTTGTGCAAACTAAAATTTGAAAATCTTACCAAATAATTTTAATATAGAATATAATATTTTAGTAAAAATGAGATTTAAATTTTAAAACAAATAACTTTGATAGAAAATGAGTTTAGCCTAAAAAATAAAATACATAAAGTTTAATCTTAACCATTAAAGTCTAAAATATCTAGAATTATAAACTCAAAAAAATTGTAAAGAATAAAATAATTTGTATTTTTTGGTATAAATGTAACAAAGTGAAACCTCATATATATAACCATATATGAACAGATTAAAAATATAAACAATGAATATGTGATAACTTGTAAACAACTATTGATTAAATAAAAGAACTAAGATGAAATTTTTAGTAAATAAAAAGAACATAACTTTAAAGAAAATTTCAAGGGGTTAGCAACTAAACAACATAAACATCAATTGTAAAGAAAATAATGCTTTTATCGATAACCTATTTAATTACACAAGGGAAAAAACCCAAAAATTTTCTACACATTTTTGCAAAAATATGGACCAAGAATGGTCCCAACCAAAAGATGGTAGTAACAGGATCGTTTAGTCAAGGCAAGGGTAAGAGAAAAGAAGTAATCCCGAACAGACTGGAATGTAATAGATTGTAGATATATTAGGACCTTTTATTTTTTCGAAATCAAGTGACTAAATAAAAATGAACTATTTGAATGATCATTTTCGAGCACAATGATCAAATGATGAATTTACCTCTTCATAGTGCAAAATAGGATCAAACCCTTGAACCTTTTCACCCAATAATAAATCCTACTATCAACAAAGACTGTTAGACTTGATTCTCTAATGTATGTAATGAAAAAAGTGTTCAAGGTTATGAAAAAATCAATGTTTAGCATACCCTAGAAAGTACGACCAACTGCTTCCCAAGAGCCTCAATGACTTTATAAAGGCACTAGCTAAACGACTACCAAATATTATGTACTTTGTTGACACATGGTATTACATAAAGTAAGTTGATATATAATTAAAATAATACCAAAAAGAATTTATGCCTAGACATTTCAAACTCTAAGAAGACACAAATAGGACTTGTGAACTAAATAACAACTAAACAAAGGGGGCCCTCCTTAGCACTTATGTTTTAACAAGTTGGGGATATGGCACAACATGTTTACAAAATACTTGTAGATCCCTTACTTTTCATTCTCATAACCACAATACCTAAAATATGTTGGAATATTTAAAACCCATCCATGTCATTTATTACCATAGTAGCATTAATTAATCATTTTTTATTAATTCTTATGTATTAGACAAGGTAGTTGGCCTAAATAACCATTGTGTGGACCACAAGTCATCATTGTGTGGACCACAAGATTCCTAAAGTCACTAGAGCGCATTCCTGGAGATCTTGGATAAGATTCTGGCTATTTTTAGCTAATCCAGGAATAGAAAGGCTCCTTAACTGCTTTTACTGCTTTTTACCACTTTTTGGTGAAAGGTAAAAGCTAGTTGACTAGTCATAACTGTTTTTTGGCCAACTCATCCTCCATGATGTTTCTTCCTTCCAAATTCTGGGCTTGGCATGCTTTTCCATCACACATCACTATCTGATCACTAAATCAGAAATTCGTGAGCCTTTGGAGTGACTTGGAGAGCACACTTTCCACGTAGGGGGGTTTTGCATAATTTTAGTAAGTCTTCTTTTGTGAGGATTCGAATGGCATCCTTATGCATTCAAATATTTGATGTAATTCTATATATTGACAGCCTATTACTTTCCCAAGGTTGGTTGATGTATTATTATTCATGAGAGTAATTTTGTTTGCATCATATGTGACTTTTTTTCAGTGTTCTTGACTAGTTGTGTGAGAATTACTTGTGAGAGTTGTAATTTCTTGATCAAATCTTGGTGTGAAATAAATTTCACATGGTATCAAAGCTATCAAGCTATTCTTTTATCCATTGATTGTCTTGCAGGATTCAACCAGTCTCAAGGAGGGCGCATTCAGTCATCTACAGGGCTCATTCAATCACCCAAAGGGTGCAAAAAATCATCTTGGGGCGCACCCAAACCACTCTAAAATCTATTTCAAAGCTGCCATGGATCATTCACATCATATCATCCTCACTCCATTCAATTATTTTGACTGGAAATCACAGATGGAGATCATGTTGAGGAGCAAAGGCCTCTATAGGGTGATTATGGCAACTTAACCTGAGCCAACCTCAGTAATTGAGAAATCAAAGTGGCATAATCGAAGAGATGAAGCCTATGGTCTTCTATGTCTCGCCACATCCAGGGATATTTTATTCCATCCATATGGTCTTACCTCACCCAATGAAGTCTAGGAGAAGCTCCAAGACTTGTTTGGCAAGACGAATGAATTAAGAGGCCACTAACTAGATAATGAACTTGTTTCATTGAGTCCACAGAATTTAGAGTAACTCCAAGATTTTTTCTCAAAGTTCAAGTCACTTGTTCGACAGTTGAAGCAATGTGGAATTGATAAAAAGGATGAGCAACCAATCTTGGCCATTCTCTCCAAGCTTAGCCCTAATTACTCAGTCTTTGTTTCGACCTTCCATGCCACAAGGAAGGCAGTTTGAAACTGGAAGAGTCCTACAGTCTCAGAATTCATGGAGTCTCTTACACAAGAAAAAGACAAGTTGGTCTTGATGGGAGCCATCAAAAATCCATCTAAAGATCATTGTTTGGATGTTGGAGAATCAAGTAGTTTGAAAGGCAAGAATAAGGGCAATTTCAAGAATCCCACTGATCAGAGGAAGGACAAGCAGAAATTCCATGAATACTCCTCAAGCTCAAATTTCAAGAAAAATCCAAACAAGAAGAATGAGAAGGAAAAGTGTAACTATTGCAATAGGGGATTTCATCCTGAAAGCTCCTGCATGAAGAAGACCATTGATCAAATGGCTTGACTCCTGGAGAAATCCAATATTCCTCTTCCTGAGAGCACAAGGAGGAAGGATGGAGGAAAAAATTATGAAGATAAGGAGCGAGTGCATGCACTAATGGAAAGCATATCAAATCCTACCTCATTCATCATTGACTTAGGAGATTCAAGGCACATGGTGTCCACAAGATAGAGCTTCTCATCTCTTGATTCTTCCGCTAGTCCAACCATTGTGTTGGGTGATGATTATAAAACTTCAAGCAAAGGTAAAGGCAACATTGACCTAGATTTTGGTACGTTCACTAATGTTTTGTATGTTCCAGGACTTGCTGCTAACCTTTTTTTCAATATACCATACTCACACAAGATCACCCAAAAAGGTGATCTTCACACCTAATGATGTTGAAATCTATGAAATGTCAATAGGACTAATTGTTTCCTTAGGTTCTACTAACCATAGCTCAAAAATCTATAGGTTTTCTCATTGTGTTCCATTCCCCTCACCTTCTGCTCTCTTTACCCATGCCAATGAGTCAAGCAAATTATGGCATGAAAGATTTGGTCACCTAAATTATAAATATATTTCCCAACTCCATGAGAAAGAAATGGTCATAGGGCTGCCCAATATCAAGTTTTCTAAAGGTGTCTGTCAAAGTTGCATCCTAGGAAAGCACCCATAGCATAAGTTTGAAAGATCCAAAACTGAGCGAACCTCAGCACCCCTGGAGCTTATTCACAATGAGATATCAGGTCCATTCCCCCATGAGTATTCGAACCATGACAAATACATCCTTACCTTCATAGATGAATTTACCAGGTACTGTTGGATCTATTTCATCAAGTTAAAGTCTGAAGTGTTCGATCTGTTCAAGCTTTTCAAGGTCTCAGTTGAAAACCAGTTTGGTAGACATATCAAGATCCTTAGATCTGATAATGGTGGGGAGTACATCAAATATGAGTTTCAGCAATTTTGGGCCTCTTCAGGCATACAGATGCAACACACTGTTCCCTACACACCTCAGCAGAATGGTGTTGTTGAGAGGGAGAATAGATCTTTGAAGGAGATGACCACATGCATGCTTCAGGATAAGTATTTATCTCCAAGGATTTGGGCAGAGGCAATAAATTGTGCCACATACATTCAAAATAGAGTGCCTCACAAATCACTAAAAGGAATCACTCCTTTTGAGGCTTGGACTAGGCACAAACCTGATATGTCTCATTTCAGGATTTTTGGCTCCAAGGCTTGGGCTAGAATGCCACTTGAGAAGAGGAGGGCTATGCAGCCCCAAAGCCAACCATGTCTTTTTGTTGGATATTCAGAGGAATCCAAAGGCTACAAGCTGCTGAACATGATTTATCAAAGAGCCTTCATTGAAAGAAGTGTTCAATTCGAAGAAGAGCCCTCTCAGAATGTTGAAATTGGAGAGCCATCCACACCACCACCTGAAGATGTAAGTAAAGTTCCTCTTGAATTTTTTGATTCTAATATTTCTGATGATGAAGACCATTCTATTACAGATCCTAATTCACCAACAAGGATGAAGCAAGCTGCTAAAACTCTTCAAGCAGCCAGTGAACTAGTGGGAAATCCTCAGGACATAAGGAGGACTGGATCACAATTTGAGAATTCTCTCAATGTGAATGATCCTTACTTATCTAAGAGATGTTATTTGATGGTGAATTATGATCCTTAGAAATATGAGGAAGCCTCACGTGACCCAATATGGCAGGCTGCTATGGATGAGGAGTTTCATTCACTGCAAAAAAATGAGACGTGGGAGCTAGTCAAGCTCCCCCCAGGCAGAAAATTGGTAAGGTGTAAGTGGATATTCAAGACCAACTGTGCAGCTGATGGTGCAACAGTGAAATATAAGGGCTTCTCCTAATTCCATGGCCTTGAATACAATGAGAATTTTGCACCGGTTGCACAGAAAGATTCGATAAGACTAGTTCTGGCAATTTCGGTTGCCAAGCGCTGGGAAGTACATCACATGGATGTCAAAAGTGCCTTCCTCCATGGAGATGTTGAGGAAGATATTTATATGCAGAAGCCAGAAGGATATACATCTGATCCTAACTATGTGTGCAAGTTGAGGAAGTCCTTATATGGGCTTAAGCAAGCCCCTTGGTCTTGGTATGCCAAAATATACAACTTTCTCTTGTCACAATCTTTTCTAGATGCAAATATGATCCAGATGTTTACATGAAGCCGATTGATGTCTCAATTCTGATTATTGTGTTATATGTTGATGACCTACTAATCACAAGTAGCTCTACTAATCAAATTGCTTCATTACAGACTGCTTTGCATCAAGCTTTTTCCATGACTGACTTGGGAATTCTTAAGCAATTTTTGGGGCTTGAGATTTCTCAAACTGAGAATGAAACTAAGGTATCTTAGTCCAAATATGCATATGACCTGCTAAAAAAGTTCAAGATGGCTGATTGCAAGCCTTCAAAGACTCCCTTTCTTTCAAGAGTTAGACTTGAAGAAGTTGATTCTACACCATTAGTGGACAACACCTTGTATAGGCAGCTTGTTGGAAGCTTGTTATACTTGACTCATACTCGACCTGATATTGCATATGCATTGAGTGTGGATTCAAGATACATGGAGCAGCCACATGATCTTCATTGGAGGGCTGCAAAAAGAATCTTGCATTATGTGCAAGGCACCAAGTCTGATGGGATTCATTATGTTGCAAATTCTAGTCTTGATCTTCTTGGCTTACTAACTCAGATTGGGATGGTGATAGCCTTGACAGAAAGTCCACATATGGATTTGTATTCATGCTTGGAGGTGGTCTTGTTTTCTAGTATAGCAAGAAACAGAGTGTAATTGGACTATCTCCAGCAGAGGCCGAGTACAGAGGAGCAGTGAATGCTGCTACTTAGTGTGTGTGGTTGCAGGGTATTCTTTCAAAGTTTGAGATTTCCTTTAGTACTCCTGTTGTCATCTTTTGTGACAATCATAGTTCTATAAGGGTCTCAAGTGATCCAGTATAGAGACAAAGGACCAAGCATATTGGGATCCATATGCACGACATCAGGAGTTTAGTGCATGACCAGATCATTGACTTGCAGTATTTCCCAACATGTGAGAAAATTGTAGACATCTTCACCAAATCTTTTACTGAGAAGACTTTCAACTATCTAAAATCACTGCTTGGGATGGTTGAACATGTGGTGGAGTGAAGGATTGATCAGCAATCTTTCAATTTTGATTATGTCCATTTTTTAGGAGAGTTTTTTCCCATGAGGTTTTCCTTCTTTCCTTGTTTCATGGACAAGGCAGTACTGTACAGGGTGACCATGTCTTGTTACTGGGCCCTAGTTTTTATTTCTGATTTTTGGAAAATAAAGTCAGACTTATGGGGGGGTGTTGGAATATTTTAAACCCATCCATTTCTTTTATTACCATACATTAATTAATCATTTTTTATTAATTCATATGTATTAGACAAGGCAATTGGCCTAAATAACCATTGTGTGGACCACAAGTCATCATTGTGTGGAACACAAGCTTCCTAAAGTCACTAGAGCACATTCCTGGAGATCCTGGATAATATTATAGCTATTTTCAGCTAATCCTTGAATAGAAAGGCACCTTAGATGCTTTTACTGCTTTTTGCCACTTTTTGGTGAAAGGTAAAAGCTAGTTGACTAATCATAACTGTTTTTTGGCCAACTCGTCCTCCATGATGTTTCTTCCTTCCAAATTTTGGATTTGGCATTCTTTTCCATAACACATCACTATCTGGTCACTAAATCAGAAATTCGTGAGCCTTTGGAGTGACTTGGAGAGCACACTTGCCACCTAGGGGGGTTTTGCATAAATTTAGTAAGTCTTCTTTTGTGAGGATTCGAATGGAATCCTTATGCATTTGAATCTATGGTGTAATTATATATATTGGCATCATATTACTTTCCCAAGTTTGGATGATGTATTATTATTCATGAGAGTAATTATGTTTGCATCATATGTGATTGTTTTTCAGTGTTCTTGACTAGTTGTGTGAGAATTACTTGTGACAGTTGTAATTTCTTGATCAGATATTGGTGTGAAATAAATTTCACAAAATATTCAAAGTGCATTTCCCAAGATGTCCATATATTAACAACAACTAAAACCATTTAATACATGCATTGCAATTGAAACCATTTAAAACCATCACTAAAATATGAACTTCATTGTTAAAAAAATCCTTCAAAATGAGTCAATGATAATGTCTAAACAAAGTATTGACATGTGATAGTTCAAAAAATTGATTACTAATATCCATCTCAAAATCAAACTTCAACCAAAAATATTATCACCATTGGAAACTATCCCAGTGTAGGCATTTTTTTTAAGTTGTTCATAAGATCTCAGGATGCAAATCATAGAAATAGATGGTAAGATGATATTGTGTTGGCCTCATGCTTATGACCATCTCCTCTGGTAATTCAATTTGTGTTTGCAGTTTACTTACATAAGACTTTTCTTTCATAGAGGATTTCTCTTCAACTTCCATTTTTCCTTTAGCGTTTTGCAACTATAATGACTCATCCAAGGGATGTTGATGGTTTGTAGGAGGAACTTTTGTAGTTTCATTTTGAATAAGGGAGTGAGATGTTTATGGAGGATGCATGGCTTATTGGCTATTGAGGAGGCTATTGTGGTGGTAAAAATTCCCAACCAGTTTTGGTTATAGGAGGTGATGGAGGACAAAAATTTCAACAATCATTTTGGATGGGGGGGTGTCATTATGGATTTAAAAAACGATGGGTGTTACTGAAGTTTTGGATGAGGATAGGAGAACGAGGTTGGATGGTATGTAGAGGAGGACCAAAGAAAAAATGACCATTTCAACAAGATGAGTGAATTCCTCTGAATCTACATTAAAGTGCACTAAAAACCTAATATTATTTTTCCTACCATCGTGCCACACACTATACCTTATATTTACTCCACCTTTGCCTAGTTTCCTCGAGCCTCGACTAAAGAATCTCATATAGGGGCATCAAACAAAACAATTTTTTTTAATCATAAAAATCATGACAGCTTTAATGCATTGAAACTCTTACCCATCTAAACATATTAGAGAAGAAAACACACAAATCAGTACTGCCACATCCCTTTCTGAATGACTTCCATGGGGATGACTTATTAGCCTATCCAATCCCTGTAGGCTATAGTCGACGGAATAAGGGATTAACTAATTATTTAATTTCACCTAGGCCCAAAAGAACTTTATAAAGTGACATTTAATAATTGTTTCCTAAAGTAACTTTATAAAATTCACTTAAGTTAAAAGTGGTGCAAATAGGTAAAATTGGGCCAAAAGGGTCAACATGAGAATAGAAGCCACTCTCTCACTAAAAAGTCATTTTTAAATTAAAAAGTGAGAAAAGTGGGAGAAAGGGGAGTTGAAGAGTCACAAGAGAGAAAAAGATTTAAAAAAATGAGAAAGAGCCCACTCTCTCGTTCATTATTGTCAATTTCATTTTCGAATCTTGAGAGCTCTTGATCTTGGCTTTCTCTTAGACGAAACCCTAAGGGAGTGGAAATAGTTTCGGTGGTGAGACATACCCAACCTAGCTATTTTTTGTGGAGTTATCAGGCAAATTTCTCACGCCTGCTTCATGGATGTGGAATAAATTGCTTTTATCATCAGAGATCTAAGTTTTCCCTAAATTTAATGAGGTTTCAGTGGATTGAGAAGGGTATAATTTTGGATCCGGATGTCTTTTAAAGAAGTGGGTTTACCACATACTATTTTCCAATCTAGAAAGAGTGCAACTGTTGGAATAAAGCCACAGTTACAATAGGTTTCTTACTTAGTTTTCATATTGAGTGAGGACGTCTTAGTTATTGTTGTTGGTCATCAAGTTGAAGGGCGCACCACTGTACACCAATATTTTCTTTGTTTACAACTAAATCTGAGTTAACAGGAGGGAACACTCAATAGTATGGGTATATTCGTGCATAGCCAAGTGTATGTTGTTTCTTTTGAAGTGTGAAGGAATTCTCTTTGTGTGAAAAAGTGACACTATTGTGGAGAAGAATCATCTCTGGTAGCTGTTCATTTCTTTGTTTCCTTGCAAGCTGATATAGGATTATTGTATTTACTGGTGCTCACCAAAGCTTCATCCTATCTATCTTGTGCATCCTTGTAAAGTATGACACAAGGTCTCAAGTGAGATATAAATTTTATAGTCATATCGTGTAGCTTGGAGTGTAGTCTCATGGGACAACATACTGTTGTTCAAATATCTCTCATTTATTGGCATCTACAACATTGTTAATGAAGGGAAGTTGACTTGCTTACTGTTGTTGCATACTTCCTTCCCTTTGATATATTTATTGTGACTGAGTTATTGTTGAAGTCATTGGGAATGACTTGTTGAAGGAATGCAAATTGTTGTTGCTAATGGGTAAATTATAATTTATTATATTGCTTCACCATTCACCTACGTCACCTTTTTATCCCCCTTTCTTTCCTTGGAATATAGGTACTTATGCACTGTAATGTCATGCTATTATTTGCTCAAACAAAACACTGTTATGTGGCATGTTAATGACTTAAATATATAGCGGTAATATTACTCTTAAAAAATGGTGTGAAATAGTTTATGGTGTAAATCAATTGGATTACATTTATGCTTGTGGATTCATCTATCATGTTCATTATATAATGGCCTTCTCGAGAGGGTGTAAAAACATTGCCAAATCTCACATGAACTCAAACAACAAAAAACAATACCTACAACACTCATAAATTCATACCAATACTCAGCCTATACCCGTCAAGTGTCGCTCAAGATTCTTAAGTGCACTTATTCCATAAGAAGATCACAACTAGTAACACATATTTCATTAAAATTGGAAAGACTTTATTACAAGAACAATGCTAGAATTGAGTTTTTTGGTTATTTTAGAATTCTAGATCCACTGTTTAATTCCAAATTTAATGAAATATGTGTTTAGTGGGTGTTTTCCTACAATAAGTAGCTAATAAAAATCCATTTCCTAGACACCTCAACAGCCAACTTTTTAGGAAACTTGGGAAAACTTTGTGTTAAGCTTGGTTTGGAACATTACAGTGGTATCAGAGCCTTGATTCTACTAGCCTATGTGTGCATTTTATTATATGAATCTAGAGAACAATGAACCAATCAATTATAGGAGAAGGAAGAGGGGAAAGCCTAGACAAATATTTCTATCAAAGATCATGGAAGGGCAGGTTGAGTCAGAGGAAGAAGATTTTTTGAAGAAGAATAGGATCAATTCTTATCAGAGAGAGAAGATGATATAGGTGACATAAATGATCCACTTGGAGGAGATGGGCATGAGCTATTAGGGGGTAGTAGGAGTGACCCAAATAGGGAAGCGCCACGAAATGATAGTACCATGGACATCCTAACTGATTTGGCTAGAGGGTAGCGACAATTGGTTAATCTCATGACTCAGCTACTCATGAACAATAGAGATAACCATCAGTAAGAAAACAACAATGATGCTAGGGGTACCAATGGATGAAACAGTAAGCATGCCGAGGGAAGAAACACCAATATTCCCATTCAACCAAATACACAAGTATCCGGTGCAGTGATACCTAGACCCCTCTTTCCACAGTTCACTGATGAGAATCCAGTTGGCCAACTGGGGAAACCAGTGTCAGGTGACCTTTTTACAAACTACTTGATGGAGTATCGAGACTTAGGTGAGGGGTTTCATGTTGCAATGAATTTTTAAGAGTTTTTCAAACATCAAGTATAGGAATAGACCCCGATATTTCAATAGGGGATCGCCAAAATTTTATCTTTAGTGGAAGGATTGGAAGCTAACAATCCCTTCCTTCGATGGTTCCAACAAAAGCGCAGTGCAGTCATGGGTTCAGAAGCTGGACACTTACATCCTGCTCAACCCCATGATGGAAGCAAATGCCATCAAATATGCCACCTTACAGCTAGAGGGAGAGGCCCATGAGTGGTGGTATCACGGCCTAATTACATTGGGCCATGCTAGCATTACATACTATATGGATTTATGTAATGTTCCCTCCATGATGGTACCATGGGAAATTCTACTAACCTATCTAATTCCCATAGGTTCCAGTGGAATTCAAATTGACTAAGGAATTACTTGGCCTATAGTCACTATGTAAATTCAAATGTAAATCAAGAAGGGGTGATGTGGGCCATAAATTTGCAATAATAATGGAAATAAATTCATAAATGAGGTGGAAATGGTCGAATCATCCAAGGAGGGAACATAGGAGGATGAATGGCCCCATTTGGAGGTGTAACACCCATCCATGGTGGAAGGAATCCCATCATGAGGGCATCTCATGAGTTGTAACCCCTCCCCTCGGGTTAAAAATAGACAAGAAGGGTGCACTAGGAGAAGAGTAACTCCAAAGGAATCTCATGAAGAGGAAACATGCTAAAAATAGCTTAGGAGAGCGCATTAGTGAAGTGTAACACCCAAATGAATCTATGACAACTTATGACAAATTCTATGACAAGTTATGACAACCTATGATAAGCTATGACAACTCTTGGTCTTAAATTTAGCTAGCAAGGATTTCTATTTCAATTAGAGGGAATGGAAGGTCCAACTAGGCGGTCTTTAGGGAACATGAGGGGAGAGTGGGCCCACAAGTCAATTGTAACTCCCCCAAGTCAAGGAAGAGAGCCCCTAATTCCAATTTCCAAAGGTGGCCAAGGTCCTATGTGATCCAAATATCATTAGAAGTGAGTTGATGTGTCATGAATAGTAATTCTCTCCATTAATTTAAATTTTATTATTATTTTTATGAGAGAATTATAGAATGAGGTGTAAAATACTCCATGAAGTTTATAAAAAGGTTGTAGGCACATGAGGGGAAGGATTTTGATCATTTTCAATTTGAATTGGAGAGATATTTAGCTTCTCAATCTTGGGAGATGTTCCCCTTGCCATTGTAACTAGTTTCGATGATGAAAGATTTCACCCTGCCTAGCATGAGAGGATGATTCGCCATGATTTATATATTGAGATTCAATGAGATGAGGTTTTTTCCATGTTTAGTTGCTAGTTTGATTTCAATTAGAAGTGTTTGGGATCCCATTTTGTACTAATCCAAATTGTTGGTGTTTTTCTAGATTGAAGATTGAGTGTTGGTAGTTCTTGCTTAAGGAGGGTGCACAAGTTGATGTGAAGATCTCATAAGGGATGTGGGAATGGATGTATATATTCCATATTTGATGGAGGGTGCATTGTAGGAGGAATATATGAAATTTGGGGTCAAAATATGCAGAAGGAGGGTGCACCATTGGAGCAGATTTGAAATTTGGAGCAACATTTTCCTCTTCTTCTTCCGGTTTTATGACAGACAAATATCCTCTCTTCATAGAAGTTTTGTCTATGACTTTGTAGCTGTTGTGATGCAGGGGCATCCACGCCCAAGAGAAGTAGTCAGGCATGACCGACAGAAGACACCCAGAGGATAGTTGACGACCTCTAGGATAAGGGTGATGACGGTCGACACAAGTAGTGGAATCGTGAGGTTTCCGGTCCAGAGGCGACTGATGGCCAATAATCAACATAGTGGAGAATGGTCAAAGGTGGTACCAAACAAGGCGAGAAAAGCAATCGGGAGTTAACACCGGCGAAGACGGTTGGAAGACCGGAAGAGCAGTCGATAGCAGATGGTCGACAAAGATTGGTCGCGTTGGAGGCCAATTAAGGTGACCGTAGGAGTCACATACAGAGGGTGTTTTCCTTCTGGTTGAAGAAAGAGACAGTTAATCCAGATGGTCGATGAATGACCAAGTGCAAACTTCGGTCGGAGGGCCAAGTCGCAGTAGAGCTGAGGCCATTCATAGAACTAGGCGAGTTGGAGGTGATGCCGACATGAGGAATGTCGACTACATCTAAGTGGTCGAGAAGGATCAAGACGACGAAAGACCAGAAGAGATCAGATGGATCGATGGTTGAGTCACAGAACTGGTGCAGAAGGCTGACCAAGAGAAATGATGTCCAGGAAAGAACAGAAGGCGATGGAAAGGAAGCGAAAGCTAAAGCCGCAAAAGAAGTGTCGAAGGTATAATCGACGCAGTTGGCTGAGGACGATTCGACGAGCTAGAGTGTAGAGATTGGTCGACACAAAACCGACTGACGGCAGAGGATGAGTCGGAGTGGACAACGATAGTTCGGGCCGACAAGTAAATGAACAGTCGGAGCAGGGCGACTAGAATCAGGACGATAAGTTGGTGGGTTGAACCAACAAGAGAAGATCGACCAGGAGATAGTAGATATGGCCGTTGGTGCAAAACAATTCAATGTTCAATCTAGTTGAAGGGGATACCGACACAGGAACGGGGTCAAGGCCAAAGCCGAGGATTCCTGGAGGTTCGAGAGTAGTCCGATCGATGAGAATTCCGACAAATGAAGACGAGGAACCAAAGGCATGGGCTGCACAGAGTTCAGTCCGATTGAAGGGAAATCTAACAGATGGGCGAAGTGTAATGGACGCTCTAGTCGAAGGGGATGCCGACAGAGGTGGTTGTGAAGAAGTTGCGGAGATTGGCGAGTTGAAGCCAGGTAGGCAGGCGAAAGCTGTCGAAGTAAAATTGACAGGAAAGGTCGAGGTACAGAAGCTGACAGACAGTATGGCCGACATGACGGATTACTGTAGCTTGTCAGAAAGGACGTGTAGAAGTCAATCAAAGTACTCAACAGGAATTCGTGGTTGCTGAGGAAGTTATGGGCAGTTATGAAGGTGGTTGAAGACATGCCATATGTCACCACAAGGGAAGGTTGTGCAGCACGGCCTGAGGGCATTGACAGCCGCAAAGTTGAAGATCTGCGTGATCGGGGAAGATCGGCGGATAGAGAGGAAGAGTGTCTCGGGTGTTGGAGTAGACATCGGGATGCGCAATAGTAGGGTAGAAGAGCAGTGCGAAGGCACAGAGGAAGGGGTCGCTCGTCTCTCATAGCTCATTCGTTCATGCAGGTTGCAGAAGTCTGAGAGGAGGAGAGGATCACACATGGTGAGAAGAAACACACTGAAGACAGATCATTTCTGTATATTGTAACAGGCTAAGGCCGACTTGTTTGATAGTTTACTCTGTATTTGTACATTGTAATATTCATTCAGTTTAATAGAGGGATCCGACTCCACAGCATTTCCAATTCACATAATATCTGTGTGAGCCCTTTGTGTGTTTTCTGTGTGTGTTAACGGATAAGCAAGAACCTCGTCGAGGCAACTTGCATCAGTTCGTATCAGAGCCCGGAAGCGAGTCCAGTTGGAGAAGACGACTATACCAACCTGACTTGCGTCAGTTGGTATCAGATCTCGAAAGTGAGTCCAGTTGGAGAAGACGACTATACCAACCTGACTTGCATCAGTTGGTATCAAAGCCCGGAAGCGAGTCCGGTTGGAGAAGATGACTATACCAACCTGACTTGCGTCAGTTGGTATCAGAGCCCGGAAGCGAGTCCGGTTGGAGAAGACGACTATACCAACCTGACTTTTGTCAGTTGGTATCAGATCCATAGCATCCTGAGAGCTGAAGGATAGCTATACAAGAGCAGGAAGTGAGTCCTGCGCACAGAAGAGCATCAGGCGATATTAAGCCTACAAGTGCGTTAAACAACTCCAGCTACAGTTGGGTAGAGTTGTGCACGATCGTGTAAGTCCGGTTGCGATTGGGAGAAGGATAACATCTCCAACTATGGTTGGGTAGAGCTGAAGATCAGTAAAGGATCAATGAGGGGATAACTCTGACAGGAGGTCAAGTAGAGTTTCCTGAACGGGTTGCAGAGAAAAACTGTCGAAGCACGTGAACATTGTAGCTCCATAGCTGTGGTTGTGGGTAGAGTTGCAAACAGCATGGACAGACAGATGGAGTCCTCCAGGAGGTTGTGTAGAATGGTCGGATGTGAACCAACGCAAAGATCTCAGGAAGGGACACTTCCTGAAGGGTTTGTGAAGAACCTAAGGAAACTGGTAAGGGAAGTTGGAGCCATGGAACTGGCCCAAGGGTGTGCAGAACCCATCCACCAGGACATATCTCTGAAGAAGCTCCTGAAGAAGAAACACCTCACGGTCGAGGCGGTGAGAGCTATAAATGCACTGATCGAGCTGAAGGTGCAAGCACTCAAGGAAGTGCAAGAGCAGTCTTGCGTAAGAGCTGCGAAGGAGTCAGATGTGCGGGAAGTCGACAAGTGTAAGGAGAGTGTCGCACAAAGGAAGCCAGTTGAGAACTCCCAAGAGTAGTCACCTGCAGGGATTGTGGAAGAACCGTCAGACGAGAAGAACGTCGACGAGCTGGAAGGACAGTTGAGTGTGAGGATTGTTGAGGAGGCCACGATTTCGGTCGAAGAAGCGATCAATGAGGTGAAGGTAGACAAACTTCACATGACTGGATATGAAGCGGACGTCGAAGCTATTGACGAAGTTGTCGATGAAAATCCCGACATAACTGAGACAGGAAGTGGTGGAAGTGTTGCTGCCGACTTCCAGGAGGAAGCAGTCGACATGCATGTGAGTGGACATCCATGGTCGGAAGAGGCGAAGCAAGTCGGAGATCAACTTGCGGTGGAAGGTGATTCCACGAAGGCTGTAGTGAGTCTGCTACAGATGGAGAAGGAACTTGCAGAGGAGATGCAAGCCACCGAGTCAGATGCGACAGGTGAAGTGGGAAGAAAATCCCAAGAGAAGGTTCGGAAAGTCGAGTACATTTCGACAGAGTTGCTGAGGAGTAGCAACACCCCGAACAAGTCAACACAAGGAGTGGGTCTGCGGAACGAGTTGTCGCGACAGACAATTTCAACCGCTAGGATGAAACAGAACAAACAAGTTTTGGAAGAATCAGACATGAGTTCGATAGATTCGAGAGGAGATGGGGATGGACCAACTTGTTTTTGGTACCAAGTCCGGCATCGAAGCCGACGCAAAAAGAGAAAGGGGAAGTCCAGACGGGAGTTCAGAACCGAGGACGTAGTTCTTTTCGTGCCCCGGGAGTTTGATGCAGGGGCATCCAAGCCTAAGAGAAGCAATCGGGCATGACTGACAGAGGATGCCCAGAGGATAGTCGACGACCTCTAGGATAAGGGCGATGACGGTCAACACAAGTAGTGGAGTCGAGAGGTTTCCGGTCCAAAGGCGACTGATGGACAATAATTGACATAGTGGAGAATGGTCGAAGGTGGTACCGACCAAGGTGAGGAAAGCAGTCGGGAGTTGACACCGACGAAGATGGTTGGAAGAACGAAAGAGAAGTCGACAGTAGATGGTTGACAAAGATTGGTCGCGTCGAAGGCCAATTAGGGTGACCGTAGGAGTCACATACAGAGGGTGGTTTCCTTCTGATTAAAGAAAGGAACAGTTAGTCCAGATGGTCGATGAATGACCAAGAGCAGACTTCGTTCGGAGGGCCAAGTCGCAGTAGAGCTGAGGCCAGTCATAGAACTAGGCGAGTCGGAGGTGACGCCGACATAAGGAATTCCGACTACATCTAAGTGGTTGAGAAGGATGAAGATGACGAAAGACCAGAAGAGATCAGATGGATCGATGGTTTAGTCACGAAACTGGTGCAGAATGCTGACCAAGAGAAATGATGTCCAGGTAAGAACAGAAGGCGACGGAAAGGAAGCGAAAGCTAAAGCCGCAGAAGAAGTGTCGAAGGTATAATCGACGCAGTTGGTTGAGGACGAGTCGACAGGCCAGAGTGTAGAGATCGGTCAACACAAAACTGACTGACAGCAGAGGATGAGTCAGAGTGGACTACGACAGTTTGGGCCGACAAGTAAATGAACAGTCGAAGCAGGGCGATTGGAATCAGGATGATAAGTTGGTGGGTTGAACCAACAAGAGAAGATCGACCAGGAGATAGTCGATATGGCCGTTGGTGCAAAACAATTCAGTGTTCAATCTAGTCGAAGGGGATACCGACATAGGAACAGGGTCAAGGCCAAATCTGAGGATTGCTAAAGGTTCGAGAGTAGTCCGGTCGATGAGAATTCCGATGGATGAAGACGAGGAACCAAAGGCACGGGCTGCACAGAGTTCAGTCTGATCGAAGGGAATTCCGACGGATGGGCGAAGTGCAATGGGCGCTCTAGTCGACAGGGATGCCGACAGAGGTGGTTGTGAAGAAACCGCAGAGACTGGTGAGTTGAAGACAAGTAGGTAGGCAGAAGCTGTCAAAGTAAAATTGACAAGAAAAGTCGAGGTACAAAATTTGACAGACAGTATGGCCGACATGATGGATTACTGTAGCTTGTCAGAAAGGACATGTAGAAGTCAAGCGAAGTACTCAACAAGCATTCGTGGTTGCTGAGGAAGTTATGGGCAGTTATGAAGGTGGTTGAAGACATGCCATATGTCACCACAAGGGAAGTTTGTGCAGCACGAACTGAGGGCACTGACAGCCGCAGAGTTTCATATCTGCGTGATCAGGGAAGATCGGCGGACAGAGAGGAAGAGTGTCTCGGGTGTTGGAGTAGACATCGGGATGCGCAATAGTAGGGTAGAAGAGCAGTGTGAAGGCACAGAGGAAGGGGTCGCTCGTCGTTCATAGCTCTTTCGTTCATGCAGGTTGAAAAAGTATGAGAGGATGAGAGGAACACACACGGTGAGAAGAAACACACTGAAGACAAATCATTTCTGTATATTGTAACAGGCTAAGGCCGACTTGTTTGATAGTTTACTCTGTATTTGTACATTGTAATATTCATTCAGTTTAATAAAGGGAGCCGACTCCACGGCATTTCCAGTTCACATAATATCTATGTGAGCCCTTTGTGTGTTTTCTTTGTGTGTTAACGGATAATCAAGAACCTCGTCGAGGCGACTTGCATCATGTTGTAGAAGCCATCTATGTTGTTCAGTATTCAAGCACTAGTTTTCTATGTTGAAAATCTACATCAATGGGTTGTTTCATCATAAGTATTTGTCTGTAAAACTTTCATGAGAACCTTATGAAGTTTGTTAGTGGTCCATATGGCTTGATTTTGATGTATTTGAGTCAATTTGAGGCTGTTTGGGAGAATTAGAAGGTATTAGGAGATGTTTGGAATTGTTAGGAAAAACAATGTTTTTTGGGCCAAAATTTGTACTAGTTTTCCTAGTTTTTGTTCTAATGGTTTTTGGAGGTTCTAAATGAGTTAATATCTCTGATATTTGTATTGGGGATATTACTATTTCACCTAGAGGATGATGGTCAGGTTGAATAGGAAGGATCCATAACTACATTTCTGATAATTGGCACAAATTAGGCAGACCAGTGCTATGGATGCATATATTGCAAAATTCCAGAGATTGGCAGTTATGGTGACGGATGTCTCAGAGACACAACTTATTATGCTATTCACGGAAGGATTGTATAAGACACTATGTGGTTAGGTGAAGGCCTCCAAACCTGCAAATCTCCAAATTTTATTACTCAAGTGCGGGACATGGAGGGGGCCACCCCTAAGAGCAAATTTTCGTATAAAGCTTTCGTGTCTCTGAAAGGCAAGCACGAGAAGCCCTTTCAGAAGGTAGGAGCCAGGAAGAACATGATGGATAGAGAGAACCATAATGAACTAAGGAGGAAGAAGCTATGATTTAGTTGCAAGGAACCTTGGGAACCAAGACACAGATGCATGGGTAAAGGAAAGGTCTACCTCATAGAGGTCTATTCAAATATCGATGAGGATGATTATGTGGGTGAACAGGTGAAGGATGATGAAAATGATAGTAGGACAGATGAGAAGTTGTAGGTATAGTAGTCATAGGTATAAACACCACAGGTAAAACTGTAGGGAAAGACGATTACCACTTTATCAACCACCCCTAGGTTCAACATGTTTAGAATCATAGGTTTTAAAAAAACAAGATCATAGAACAATAGCATAAAAGAAGATGGATAAATAAAACACATAAACACAATACAAGAGATACACCAATATACGTGGTTCACCTAATCTGGGCTACGTCCACAAAGAAATTTCCAGTCCTTTTATTATATCGTCCAACAAATGAAGGGATACAACCCGCAGCACATCTGCTGCAACTTCCTCTTCACTCTCTCATAGTATCTCTCACATAATGACAAAGATGTTTACAATACCACCATACACAACTTTATTACAATGAATTCCTTTTAAAGAGAGAATACCATGTGAAAATACCACGAGATACCCAATACCATGGGCCCGTAAATTACCCATTATTGACCAAGTCATGACTATGAAATTACAACATTTTACAAGCCAATAAAAATTTATTTCGGGGGCTTCTCCCCCAAACCCCCACCGGGAGACCGCTGGCCCCTGGACCCTCCAACCAAGGGGGATGGTGCCCCCTGGACCCCTGTGGGGGGATAAGCCCCCCTACACCCCACCGCTAGGATGAGTGTATAGTCCACCTGCATAGCATATAAAACTAGGGTACAAACACGACTAAACAACAAGATCTCTGAATCGAGAAGATTAGGCTCCACAACCAACAAGAGGAGTTATATGGGGGAAGAGGATCATAATCCTGATAGATGGTGGGGGAACACACAACTTCATAGATTCATATTTAGTATCCGGGATAGGCCTCCTTAAAAATGAGTTCGAGGGATTTGGTGTAGATGTAGCCAATGGTTGAGTAATGCCTTGCCTATTGAGGGTTCTGCAGTTGACGATGACCATGGGGAACTATAGTCTAACAAATGAATTTTATGTGGTTGATTTTAAAGATACCAACATGGTATTGGGTATTCAGTGGCTTAACACTTTAGGTCCCATAATGACGAATTACCGAACCATGGATATGGGGTTCAATACTCCTAATGGGTTGAGGTTAGCTCTGTGAGGCATGTCCAATGAGGCCCCAAGAGTTATATCAACCAAGCAGGTGGAGGAACTATTCAAACATGGAGATGTAGCCTATGTAGTAGAGTGCTTGATCACCACTTAGAAGACTCCTCAGGAGAACCAGTAGTACCACACAAACATTCATGATTTATTAGGGAAGCATGACAGGGTGTTTGGAGAGATTATTCCATGGAGACCACTAGACAGGGGATTCAATCACACTATAGAGTTGGAGGAGGGGGATAAACCAGTGATCACCACACCCTATAGACATCCAAAAAAATTCAAAGGTGAGATCAAAAAGAATATTAAGGATCTTCTATCCATGGGACACACTAGACCCTGCTCCAACCCATTTTCATCTTCAGTTGTACTGGTAAAGAAGAAGGATGCGATGATGAGGATGTGCATCGAATATCAGGCATTAAACAAGAAGAAAATAAAAAAAATAGGTATCCCATTCCTCATATAGATGAGTTGTTGGATTAGCTGGATGGGGTCGTATACTTTTCGAAGATTGATCTAAAATTAGGGTACCACCATATTAGGGTCTGAGAGAAGGAAGTGCATAAAAAAAAACAGATGTCACTACGGTCACTACGAGTTCTTGTTTATGCCATTTGGGCCAACCAATGTGCCAGCCACTTTCCGGTCCTGTATGTATGATATTTTCTAGAAGAAGTTGAGGAAGTTTTCGTTGGTATTCTTTGATGATTTAATCATATATAGCTGGAGTTGGGAGGAGCATATGAGACACCTGGATGAGGTTTTGAGCATCATTGAGGAGAAATCCTTGTATTCCAAGGCCTCCAAATGTGTGTTTGGTCTCACGCAGATATTATACTTAGGCCATGTGATCAATGCATAGGGGGTACAAATGCACCAGGAAAAGATTTAGGCCATTTTGGATTGGTCCACACCGATATCTATCACTGAGTTACGAGGATTCTTTGGACTCTGCTCATATTACATGCGATTTGTGAAGGGGGTTTTGCAGTTGGGTGCACCCCTTAATGATCTGAAAAGAAGGAATATTTCAGATGGACAGAGGACTCTGAGAAGGCATTCAACATGATCAAAGAGGTGATGAGTACTTTCCCGTTATTGGCAATATCGCACTTCAGCCAACCCTTCCTACTGGAATGTGATGCTTCAAGTATTGGCATTGGGTAAGTTTTGATGTAGAAAAAAAATCCAATAGCCTTTGAGAGAAGGAAGCTTAGGGAACCAAAAAGGCTCTACTATATATACTAAAAGGAGATGCTCGCCATCATGCATGAATTGGAAAAGTTGCGACAGTACTTAGTGGGAAGCAGATTCATGGTGAGAATAAACCAGAATAGTTTGAAATACTTCTTGGAGCATAAATATTTGAATGAAAGGAAACAAAATTGGGTCAGCAGAATACAGGCCTATGAATTTGATATAGAATATGTAAAGGGGAAGAAAAATGTGGTCGCTGATGCACTCCCCAGGAAACCAACTGCATACTCTTTGATGTAAATTTCAGCTAATTGTAAATCTCACCTTCTGGTGGAATATTCCAAAAATAAATTTACTTGTGAGTTGATGGATGGACTTATACATGATGACAGGTATTGGGTAGTTGATGATGTTAACTTCTACAAAGAAAGGATCTATTTGGTGCCAGAGTCCAAACTGAAGGAGAATATATTGAAGGCTATACACAAGGAACCTACGATAGGGTATCAAGGGTACTTCAAAATGTACAAGAAGATCAGGGAGAGGTTCTCTTGGAAAGGCCTCAAGGATGATGTGTTGCAGCATGTGAAGGAACTTATGGTCTATCAACAGAAGAAGAAGAAAAAAACCAAGCAGATACATTCGGCAGGAATTTTACAACCATTTCGTATTCCTAAGCAGAAGTGAGAGAGTGTCTCCATGGACTTCATCACCGAGTTTCCACGGGTACAGGGCTGAGATTGTATATATGTTTTGGTAGATCGGTTGATGAAATTCACACAATTTTTTCCCGATTTCTTCAGATTATACAATGGAACAAGTAGCAGATGTGTTCTTCAGGGAGGTATTTCATATGGATGGGCTACCAAAGAACATTGTCAATGATAGGGATATCATATTTATAGGGATATTTGGCAGTATCTCTTAAGATTGGTTAGAACTGAGTTGAATCCCAGCACTAGTTACCATCATCATACCAACGGACATAATGATATTGTGAATAAGTGGGTCAAGAGGCACCTACAAAATTATGTGTCTAAACAACATAGGGAATGGATCTGATGGCTTCACTTGGGTGAGCATTTCTACAACACCACCTACCACATGTCAATTAGCATGACTCCATTCAAATCCTTATACAGGTATGATGATCCATCATTCGTTGTTACAACATTTGGGGATAGGAATATGCCCAAGGTGAAGGACTGGATAAATGAGAGTCAATATATCCTTCGAATTTTCAAGGAAAATATATAGGTATCCCAGAATCAATAAAATATGTATGTAGACAGGAACCGAAGATAGTGCAATTTTGAGGTAGGGGACTTAGTATTATTGATATTAGAGCCTTATCATTGGTCCTCACTCAAGAAAGGAAGTGCAAAAAAATTGAAGCCTCATTTCTATAGGCCTTACAGAGTTGTTTAGAGGGTTGTAGAGGTGGCATATGAGTTGGAGCTTCCATAGGGAAGAAAGAATCACAATGCATTCAATGTGTCATGCCTCAAGAAGGTATTGGGATAGAAAGTCATAGCTACTAGAAATACACCTCCATTGAATGAGGAGGGGAAGTTGATACTAGACCTAGAGGAGATCTTAGATGTTCATGAGAGGAGGTTGAGGAATAGGGTAATCAGGGAACTTGGTCAGATAGAGGCACATGCCATTGAAGGATGCCACTTTTGGGAGTGAGAAAATTATGCAACACCCCAACTTGTAATTGCTTGAGGACAAGAAATCTCAGGAAGGGGGGACTGTCATGTCTCTATCCGAATGACCTTCATGGGGATGACTTATTATCCTATCCAGTCCTCGCAGGTAGGATATATTGAGCAAAATAGGGGATTAACTAATTATTTAATGTCATCTAGGCCCAAAAGAACTTTATAAAGTGACATTTAATAATTATTTCCTAAAGTGACTTTATAAAAGTCACTTAAGTTAAAGGTGGTGCAAAAGGGTCAACATGGGAATAGAAGCCACTCTCTCACTAAAAAGTCATTTCTTAATTAAAAAGTGAGAAAATGGGGAGAAAGGGAAGTTGAAGAGTCACAAGAGAGAAAAAGAGTTATAAAAGTGAGAGAGAGAGACCACTCTCTCATTCATTCTTGTCAATTGCATTTTCAAAACTTGAGAGCTCTTGAGCTTTGGATTTCTCTTGGACGAAACCCTGAGGGAGAGGACATAGTTTCAGTGGTGAGACATACACACCCTAGCTACTGTTTGTGGATATATTAGGCATAATTATCACTTGTGATTCTTGGTCATGGAATAAATGGCTTCTATCATTAGAGATCTGAGTTTTCCTTGAATTTATCAAGGTTTCAGTGGATTGAGAAGGGTGTACTTGTGGATATGGATGTATTTCAAAGAAGTGGTTTTACCACTCACTATTTTCCAATCTAGAGGAGGTGCAACTATTGGAATGAATCCACAATTATAGTACATTGCTTACTCAATTTTCATACTGAGCAAGGAGGGCACACTCATTAGTATCAGTAGATTCATGGACAACCAAGTGTATGTTGTTGTTGTTGAAGTGTGAAGGAATTCTCTTTGTGTGAAAAAGTGACTCTATTGTGGATAAGAATCATCTTTGGTAGTTGTTCATTGTTTTGCTTTCCTTGCAATATGCTACAAGATTATTGTATTTATTGGTGGTCACCAAAGATTCATCTTATTTTTTCTATGCATCCTTGTAAAGTATGACACAGGGTCTCAAGTGAGCTATAAAGTATATAGTCATATCGTGTAGCTTAGAGGGTATTCTCATGGGCCAACATACTGCTATTCAAATATCTCTCATTTATTGGGATCTACAACACTGTTAATGAAGGGAATTCGACTTGCTTATTGTTGCTGCATACTTACTTCTCTGTGATATATTTATTGTGACTGAATTACTGTTGAAGTCATTGGGAAGGACTTGTTGAAGGAATGCAAAATATTGTTGTAGATGGATAAATTCTAAGTTATTATATTTCTTCACCATTCACCTACAACACCTTGTTACCCCCTTTCTTTCCTTGGAATAGATTTACTTATGCATTGTAACTTCATGCTATTATTTGATTAAACAAAACATTGTTACGTGGCATGTTAATGACTTAAATCTACAGCAATAATATTACTCTTGAAATATGGTGTGAAATATTTTATGGTGTAAATCAAATGGATTAAATTTATGCTTGTGGATGCATCTATCATGTTCATTATATAACGATCTTATTGAGAGGGTGTAAACACGTTTACAAATATCACGCGAACTCAAAGAACAAAACACAGTATCTATAGCACTTAGAATCTCGTACTAATACTTAGCATATACCTGTCGAGTGTTGCTCAAGATTATCAAGTGTACTTAATCCATAAGTATATCACAACCAATGGGTGTTTTCCTACAACAAGCAACTAATAAAATTCCATTTCCTAGACACCTCAACAATCACCTTGTCAGGAAATTTGGGAAAAATTTGGGTTACAATTGGTTTGGAACATTACAAATACTATATTATGTCAACTTGAGCAATCAAAACTAGTGGTTAAATAGATAACAAAGACATGAACTGAAACACGGGTTAATTATATTGATGATAATAGATGTCACCTACATGCAATGGTTTCTTTTATATCATTTGCATGCTTATTTCGCTATCCAGAATGAAACTAGATTGATGCTTATAACCACGCAATAACATAACTAAGGTTGAATCATATCAAAGAATATGAATGGGGAGCATCTTTAACTAAGGTTGGATTTGAGTTGGATAGAATGATAAGGCATGATACAATAGCCATAATGAAATAACATTACTTCATAATCAATTCATGTGACATGATCACGAGGCCTATCATCAATAATATAGTTTCATTTATTTATCTTTCTCCCAAACATGAAATCATAACAAATTTAACTCAGGAGGTTGTCTAGGGAAGAAAAATCATAGGGTAAAACTGATACTTCAAAGGTCGAGGGGGGAGGAATATAGCGACCTATCAATCTTGATATAACTTGAACATAAATAAAATGAACGAAGGATTTATAGAAATGATTTGATAATGACAACAAGACTAGTTGTCATTTCATTCTAATGTATAGAAAAACCAATTTGAATTTAAGTTTCAAGGAATGGACTAGGTCATTGAAAATATTTATGAGATGATATTGTGCTTTGTCACAAGTCAAATGAAACATGTAGGGAGAAGAGATATAATGTTCATAATGCAAATTAGATATATTGTAAGTCTTCACATGATCTGAATGGAGAGTAATGCAAAAGTATATTCTTGCTTATATATCACATGATGAACAAAATTAATGGGTAGGATGAGAAAAACTTAAATATTTCAAGTCGGATTTTTAGGAAAATTATAGAAAGGTCTGGCTTATTGACAGGGATGTGAAAAATGATTTTTTTCCAAGGAGATTCAACAACATAGAAAGGGGGAATAGTAAGTTTCCTAGTAAATTGGCATAAATTTTGCATGGAAAATGTCCAAGGATGATGATTAGCGAAGGAAGTGAACATTTTTCTAAGAAAACAACATGAACTTGAACCAATGCTCAAATGAAAAAAATATAGTATCCTCATTATTAACCACCAAAAATGTTTGACATGATTAACTTAGTGGGGACTGTTATATTCTTTGCATGAAATCAATGGTTGAAGTCGATAGCGAATAGTATAAGTCGACTAGAGTCGACAATCGGAAAATGGTGGAATTCTAGTCAACTAGCCAACCAAGATAGTTTCTTGGTTGAAGATAACGATTGGTTGATGGGAATTCGATGGAATGACTAGAATCTCAATGCGTGGTTGATCAAGGTTTACCCGGTCAAGTCTATTGTAATAGTCTAATAACTGGAATTGGTTAGGAAGTTATGGATTGCCATTAATGATCCAGGAAGATCTGAATATGCTTAGAAATCAAATTGCTTAATTTCCAAAAAGAATAGCACCATTGTGAATATATCGACGAGATATTTCCAACGGCGTGAGAATCATCACAAATGGATTGGGGATGAGAGAGTTATTGCAATCTAAAGTTGTTAAGAAATAGAGGAAAAAACTGCAAGGTTTCCACCTAGAAGCCCCACATAGAGCCATGTGGTAGTGTTGACGTCAACATGATAAAATGGAAATATGAGAGGCTTCTATGTGTCACTCAATTTTTCATTTTCAGGAGTCCACTGGGACCAATTAAAAAGTGCCACGTGGCACTGCTGACATGGAACTTGGTTGACGTGGAAGCACCACAAAATTCCAATTGGTAGTATATGGTAACTCCAGAAATTGACACGTGGTAGTTAAGATAGCTAGCATGTTGAGCTCGAAGATGATGTGGTAGGGGAAAATGAATGGTTGTTATGTGGACCAATAACATGGTGCCATGTGGCACCTACACATGGCCTCGTTGATTTGCGTGCAAGTGGTTTATGGTTCATATGGTTCAACGTTGGTTGTTGGTCATTATTATGGTTTATTTATTTATTTATATGGTTATTTTTATATGTATATGGTTTTAACTATATATATAATATACCAATATAACAACAAGGAAACTCAATGAACCAACAAATCAACAAATTTTCCATATATGGGATTCGACCCCTAGTCTATGGGGCATAATTCCAAAACCTTAGCCAATGTGCCAACAAATTTGGCTATGTCAAGTAATGGAAATTAATATGGTTGTAACCAAAATATTCCCTTTAGGGGCTATAAAAGGGGATGCATCCTCACTATATGCTCATGGAATTTCGAAGTGAAGTTCTTAAAGAGAGTTCGGGGTGTGCTCCTCGTGAGAGGCTTGGTATGGATCTCGAGGTGGGATTTGTACAATTCTAAGTATAGCCTTGTTTTTCATGCTAAAGGGGGTTTGTGGTCTCCATAACAGAAAGTGGTCAAGTTTATACTCGAATTTCACAGTTTTTTCAAGAGGAATCCACTTCTGACCTTTGTTTCTGCATTTGAGCTACAAAATTGAAGGGGGTATTCAATTCACCTATTGTAAGTCATTTATTATTGTACTTTTTGGAAATTGAGGATTAATTTAGCGGTCTTGGAGACATAGCCAAGAAGTATGGTGAACTCCATTATCAAATGTTAGGTGTGTTTATGCTTGCATTTGTTCATTGTCTCATTATCTTCATGGTTAATGTTTCATAAAGTACATTGAAATCACAAGTTTAAAAGGCACCATTTAATAAGTTTGGCTTAAGTAATTCATTCACATAATAGCAGGGTGCTGGTCAGAATTAGATCTTGAATAATTGGACGAGTTTCATGTTTATAATGGTATTATGCACTTAGCCTCTTCTAAATCAACTAATGAGTAGTTGGTTGTAACTAACTCATTACCATGAGTTAGTGTATGTATTGTATATATAAATAAGTTGTAATGCATGTGCAAATAGTAGGATGAGGATGATGAGATGAAGTATGATTTTTATTCTAGTAGTTCACATTAGTAAACATTGGCCCATAGTGTTGACTAATACATGAGTGGTAAAACTCACTAGTTTGTTGGTTTTCCCCAGTAGAGGGGTTTCTAGAGTAATTTCTATGTATTTGGTTGATTTGTTGTGTGCCATTGCTTTACGTATACTTTCATTTAACTATATGAATCATATGCATAACCAATGTAAATAGGTACCATAACCCAACAGTTGGTATTATATCTATATTTGGTTGGATGGGGACACCTTTGTTACTAAGGATTTGGCTTGGTCCTGGATCTAGTAAATACCTATTTCAGTGGGAGTTTATGGAAACATTGATTCATAGTTATAATGGATAACACTTCGAGGATATAAATTGAAAATTTTAATGATAAAAAAATTCGATATTTGGAAGCTTAAAATAGAGGATATCCTAATGGATAGAGAATAATGGGTTGTAGTCGACCCAAGAATGATTCTGATAGACATGTCAAAGGAAGATTGGAAAAAAAACAATAGGAAGGAAAGGAGTACAATTTGACTTTGTTTAGTAGATTTTGTATTGTTGAATGTCTCATAAGAAGATAATGCAAAGAAGCTATTGGAAAATTTGTACCAGTCGAAATCTATTGTTAACAAGTTGTTTCTTTACAAGAAGATATACCTTCTGAATATGAGTGAAGGTAACCCAGTTACAGAGCTCCTGAATGCATTAAACATTGTGATTAGCAAGTTGTATGTGAATATTAATATCACCGAGGAGGAAAAATGTACCAGTCTGTTGTGTTCTTTTCTAGACTCATGGGACAGCCTGGTAGTGGCTATTTGAAGCAATAACACCAAATTGAATATGAATGATGTGGTCTCATATTTGTTGTTGGAAGAGATTAGATGAAAGAACATGGAAGGTTCGAACCATGAAACCTTAATGGTAATAGGTTGACTGATAGACAGAGGAAAAGGAAAAATCTCCAGTAGTGGAGCAAAGTTGAGGGATACGTCTAATACTATATCTAAATATCTTGGTTTAGTGACAAGAACATGCTAGTGATGCATTAAAGTCGAGAATTATAGATGAAATTGTAAGTCAATGAAATTCAAGAAAAACAAAGAGTATAAGATAGCACAATTGACTGACAGTAAGTATCCACAAGAAGAGAAAGGTTATGTGTATTTGGCCTCAAAAAGTGCACAGTCAGATCATGAATCTTATTTAATCAAATATGGTGTGTCATATCATATGACACCTCGTAGAGAATGGTTTTGTGAATATGATAAGTTCGATGGATTACTTGGAACAAATGACTATCTAGTTTGACTAGGATTCAAGAAGACAATTTAAAACAACATTAGACACTTCCTAATATCTCCTGAGATGAAGTTTAGGACCTTCTAAGGCTGCAAATAAGATAAAAAATAGGACAATACTTTGATAGCATAATATTTATGGGTGCTTCATGCCCGGGTATACTCCATGGTCTAAACCCAAGGATTCAAGACAATTGTCCATGGGACTTCTGTGGAAACCCAAGGATTATGGTGCTCACTAGAAGTAATTATACCTATTTAGTCTAAATGGATTATCCCAAATCTTATAAGGAAATCATACAGAGGTTTAGAATCAATTTGACAAGGATTTGGAAACCAAAAGGACAAATACACTACCTAGCACTGCTTAGCTAGTTCACTTCTAGACACTTCCAAACGACCCTAGAGGGTCACAAATTTTAGTACCAAGGCTGGGGTTGGATTTATTAGTCTTATGGACCTGCATCAACTTACATAATGATAATTAGACTTCCAAAGACCATTATACTGCATTCTTTGGAAAACTAGTAAAAAATAAGCAGTTAATGAGCATAGATACACTAATGGCTCAATTACATATAAAAGATAAATTGAAGAACTGTAAAATATATTAGATATTGATCATCATATAATTTTCATCACATTACATATCTTCAGATACATTAATAATACCCATATGGTTTCTAACAACCTCCAGGATAGAAGTAGAGACAATTACTATAAAGAATGCTCCAATGGATGGAATTTTCTACAATAGATGAAGAAGATCTTGGATGGCACTGGAACAAGATATGAAAATTAAATTAGTGAGAATGGATGTAATCCTCACTCCTCATGAAGGACTCGAATCCACAGGTAGAATAGAGATCAGAAAGGGAACATCTCCTAGCTGTGACTAGGGCACATCTCCCAAGTCCTGAGAAGCTTCAGAGCTCTCAAGCAAACATCAAACTATCAAAATATGGGATAGGGGGTGCACCACCTTATTTTATAATCATGAATTGATATCTAGATTCATTTAATGTGGTCATCGATCTCACTAATGTGCCCTCATTGAATACTTTTAGCATCTACATCTTTTACCTTCTTTTTTCCTTGCTTTATTGCCTTTCTACTTTGGACTGCTTTTTTGCTTTTGGCAGCGTCTTGATTTTCATGGATTTTCTATGCTTTCCTGCTATTATAGTGATTTTTCCTGCTTTTATTCTTCTTTCTTCTTTTATGGACTTTCCTATCTTTATGCATGCTTTCTACTTTTCTAAGTTTCTTGCTTTTGGGCTTCCATCCATCTTTTTAGTGGCTTTCTTGATTTTATCCAATTTCCTTCTAGTTTCCAATGTGGATGACAAATAATAGGGTCCACAAGATCACTTGTGTTCCCTCCTTAGCCACCTAAGCACATGCTCTCATCACCAAAATTAAATAATAATAAAATATATTTACAATTTAAACACGACATACTATCCTAAGTCTCGAAATTAATTAAACTTGATAATTAATGCATCAAAATTTAGCGCCTTCACTTATTGAATTTTGATAGAGCCTATAGGGGTTGCTAAGATTGAATAATGACCGTGGGGTCCTCAGGGAGGGGACATTACAGTCCTCCCCACCCAAAATTGCTTATCCTCAAGCAATTGTAATCCTCGAAATTCCAATTCTCAAGCTAACTCAAAGAGATCCACCATGTTTTTGTTGTGCTACTCTAATCATTACTCTCTTCTCAAGGGATAAATTTGTCTCCTATGCAACTGTGTGGTCAACCCAGCTAAATGATCTGAGTTCAAGGGTGATCTTAGGGTCCCAAATGAACTCGTGAATCTACAAGGTGGTGGTTAATACACTCTCTTTTTTCCAACTACAAACTGTATAAATAGACAATGCTAGGATCCCACTATGTGTCTTGCATTCCTCCAAGCATCACCTCTATCACTTGTAACAATCTATCATTCCAAGCAATGCTAGGATCCCATGGTTTATGCAGCATTCTACCAAATAGCTTGATCATCTGAAACAATGTGTCATTCCAAATGATGCCAGGATCCCATAACCAAATTGGAAGTACACTATTCCAAGTGCTTGTTGGAACTTTTATGAATATTTCCAACATGAAGAGAAACTCCTCTTGAGCATCAATGTCATATGCTCCATCCAACTAAATCATTTGGAAATTCCAAGTTCCACTATGCATATTGAATGCACCATATGTTGACCATGGACATCTTTGTTCCTGCTCATAATATAGGAAAGTAAGAGAGGTGTCATTTAAATTTCTATTGATGTAAACAAAAATCTTACCTCCATGTGCATCTATCTCTAAGACGTAGTTATCCGCCCAATTCATGGATGAATTAACATATTTGTTGGCTGGGCCAAGTGGAGCGAATCTAGCTACCTCCTTCAAAATCAAATCTTGCTCCAATAAGGGAATCCCATGATCCTCCTGATGCACATCTACCACTCGATCAAACTTCCTCCATGACATTCCTATTACAAAGAACATGCATTTTGGATTTCCTTTCTTGGTCACAATATTTCCCAATGAATGAAGTTTTAAAGAATATCCCACTGGGATGAGCAAGATTGGTGTACCCTTGGATATCCATCTCTATTATATACTCATCCATCCAATCCTTGGATAAATAAGCATGTCTTCTAGCTTATCCAAATGTCTTATCTTCAACTATCTCTCCCATAGTCGAGTCCTTCTCATCATTATTCAAGACAAGTGCATGTCCAATGTCTTGAATAATGATGAGAAGGACTCGACTATGGGAGAGATAGTTGAAGATAAGACATTTGGATAAGCTAGAAGACATGCTTATTTATCCAAGGATTGGATGGATGAGTGAATATAATATCCCTTCACAAACACCTGCAAATCATAATTTCATCATGTTTATCCTCCACATCAGCTTCCTCCATCAATCCCAAAGTGTCTCCTCCCATGTGCACCTGATCACTTTCCATGCAGGATGGAGGTTGTGGCATGATCAACTCTCTATGAAGCTGATCAATATACAATTTTGATTCTTGAAGAGCTTCATGGGTGCTATCCAATTCATGAGTGAGGTTGTCAATATCCTCTTCATATTCTAGTGATGCACCATGATACATCTTCACAATCTCAAGAAGATGATATCTATTAGAAAGAAGCTACAAAAATGCACCTCTTATGTCTGTCACTGCTTTTCGAATCTTCTCCAATTATTCAATGAAATATTTCTCCTCCATTATCCAACAACAGTGTGACACCAATGCACTAGTTCCATGCAAAGTACTCAGGACCTTCCTAATCTCACTTTATCTCATCTTCAATGGTCCTACAATGAAGTGTGACTCTTGAGGACAAACATCCTCTTCTCCTTATGGTTGATCAACCTCACCATGAAGCTCAAGTGGTGACTGGAAATCAAATTTATGTTCTTATTTTGGATCTGATCCAAAATATTTCTCGCCACCATCAATTGAATCAATCTCCTTTGCAATGATCTTGAAATCACCAACAAATAAGATGGAAGTGAATTCACCTCCCACATTTCCTGCAACCCAATGATTGGCTATTGGGTCTTCAATTGTGCATGGTGCCTCTTCAATCTTCTTCTTGAAGAACATTGGTGCAAGCATGCTCTTCCTTGTAACTTGAGGATTCTCCATCTTGAGTGGTTCTAAGATCACCACTTTTGGAGACTCTTCTTGAATAAAACCCAAAGAACCTCCTCATGCTAGAAGCAAATGGATCCGATGAAGCTTCACCTTCGATTCCTTTTACTTCTTCTATGATCAGAGGAGTGGAAAAATTGGTTCCTCTCTGGATGGTTTTCTTCCCTTAAGAGAAGTATCATTCAAACCTTGGGGACAAAATATATACTGGAAATACAAATAATCTTTGAAGGAAATAGCCGCACAAATCTCCTTACCCAAAGCTAGATATTCTTGATAATGGTAAGGCATTTTTTTTTCTGTTTCTATCCTCTTTCCTAATTCATCCTCAAGTCTCACCCTTGGTGAATTGGGAATTATGTCATATATGTACGTCATGTCACAAGGATATTCCTCCTCCTCTCATGATATATGCAATCCTCCATCTATGTAGATTACCTCTTCTTCCACATCCCAAACATAATCTTGTTTACTAAGCAATGACATGGCTGCAATTTTTATTTCAACTAAGTAATGGAGATTGGTATTGATGCTCACACATGAAGAGGATAATTCTATGATACCATTGTAATGTACCAAATCTGATCACAGGCACATAAATCAAAATATTTGCAAAATTAAACAAACAGTGGATTACTTGGAACAAATGACTAGCTAGTTTGACTAGGATTCAAGAAGAAAATTTCAAACAACATTAGACTCTTCCTAATTTCTCCCTAGATGAATTTTAGGACCTTCCAAGGATGAAAATAAGATAACAAATAGGCCAATAATTCGACAACATCACATTTATGGGTGCTTCATGCCTGGGTAGACTACTTGGGCCAAACTCAAGGCTTCAAGGAAATTGTCCACGAGACTTCTGTGGAAACCAAAGGCTTCTGTTGCTCACTAGAAATAATCAGAGTTGGGGTAGGCTAAATGGATTATCCCCAATATGATACAATATTCATACAAAGGTTTAGGAGTAATTTCAGAGGGATTTGGAGACCAAGAAGACAAATACGCTACCTAAGACTGCTCAGCTAGTTCACTTCTAGACACTTCCAAATGGTCGTAGAGGGTCACGAATTTCAGGACCAAGGTTTGGGTTAGATTTATTAAAGTCTTATAGGTCTGCAGCAACTTACCTAATGATAATTGGATTTACAAATACCATTATAATGCATTTTCTGGAATTTGCTACACTAGATGAAGAAGATCTTGGATGGCACTAGAACCAGATCTGTAAATTAACTTAGTGATTAGGGATGTAAGCCTCACTCTTTATGAAATACTCGAATCCATAGGTATAATAGATATCAACAGGGGTACAACTCCCAGCTATGACTAGGGTCATATCTCCCAAGTCCTAAGAAGCTTCAGATCTCCCAAGCAAACATCAAACTGTCAAAAGATGGGACAGGGGGTGAACCACCTTCTTTTATAATTATGAATTGATCTCTAGATGCATTGAATGTGGTCATCCATCTCACTCATGCACCCTCATTGACTGCTTTTAGCATCTACAACTTTTACCTTCTTTTTTCCTTGCTTTGGACTACTTTTCTACTTTTGGAAACATCTTGTTTTTCTTGTATTTTCTCTGCTTTCCTATTTTCTAATGCTTTTTCCTTCTTTTATTCTTCTTTCTGCTTTTATGTACTTTCTTTCCTTTCTGCATGCTTTCTTCTTTTTTGAGTTTCCTGCTTTTGGGCTGCCATCCATCTTTTTAGTGGCTTTCTAGATTTTCTCTGATTTTCTTCTAGTTTCCATTGTGGATGACAACTCATAGGGTCCACAATATCACTTGTGCGCCCTCCTTGGCCACCTAAGAAAATTCACTCACCACCAAAATTAAATAATAATAAAAGATATTTACAATTTAAAAAAGACATACTATCCTAAGTCTCAAAATTAATTAAACTTGATAATTAATACATCAAAATTTAACCCCTTCACTTATTGAATTTTTCTAGAACCTATAGGGGTTGCTAAGGTGGTTGAATGACCATGGGGTCCTCAGGGAGGGGACATTACAAAATCATAACAGTCCTTCAGATGATGAAACAACTTCAAGGGAATTTTCTATGACAAAGTGTGAATATAATGGGGAGCAAGATGATTTTGTGAATATTGGTCCCAAAGAAAGGAACACATTCCTTTAACACCATGTCATACTTAAGCGTATATGTTCAAATAAATAGGAACACAAAGCCTTGAGTTTTATCTCAAATGCAATTGAGGACCACATTATTCAAGGAGAGATGCTGAAATTATATAATATTGGTGTAATGGTGGAAAGAGTTCTATCATGTTGCAACAATTGCTTGAACCTCTTAGTGCAACCCATGAAGATAATATCTTAGCCAAGACATAAATTGTTAGACCAAAAAACATGAATTTTATTGCAGGTTCAAGGTATTCACCAATCAAAACGATCATCCTCTTCCCACATTGAAGATAACATCTTGAAGTTTAAATGAATATCATTGAAGATAACTAATCTATGCTCATATGAGAATAAGTATGTTTTTGAGGGGACTATTACAAATGTGCTTGAATGAGAAGTGGTACAATTATGCAGGTTATATAGTCTTCATTTTGGTATTCATATCTTTAAAATATTCACACAAAACTGCAACCACTTCAATATATCAAAAGGTTCTTTGATAAGGTGTCCTATTAACTAGTTAGTGTACCTAAGTGGTGCTTGATTAGATGTGAATTTGAAAGAAATTTTACTAGAGGTAGAAGTGAATATGTGGACTACAATAGAAGATCCACTTCCACAATTGGAATATCCCATTGGTATGAATTGCTCTTATGGCCAATTAGTGACAACCAGACCATACACCCACAACAAACACCCAATGCCAAATTGATCTCATGGGTGTGTAATGAAGACAGGTTCCAATGAAGATGAGGAAGAACATCACTTCCTCAAACAATTAAGAAACGAAAGATGTTTTAAAAATCAATGTCTTTCTAAAATACCTAGTGGATCATTAGCTAATGGTTGGAAATTGATTAAAGAAATATGTGAGAATGAAAGAAGGTAATTTGTGCTCAATTCATTGGATTCAATTGAAGTTATAAATAAGAGTGACAACAAAAGAAAAGGATCTTGTTTAACATGAAATGTGATGGCATTGAGGTTTGTCAAAATGCATGGTATATATTCTTTTGTATACCAGGAGCCACCTTCTTTAGTTACAAGAGTAAGTTTCTAAATGGTGTCATAAGGTCAGTAAATGGAAATTGTGGGTTAGGAAAACCAAAGCCTAATACTTTAGCAAAAATAGTTGGTCTAAGAAAGACGGTTAATGAAAATCCAGATATAACTCCCCACCATACCTAATCATTGCATCCAGGTGGAATGAGGATTCCTATGAGATTATTACCTACAAATTATACATAGAAAATAGTTTTTTACAAGTGTAACGATGACCTTGCCAAGCTTATGCTTCCTCCAGTGTCACAATCCAACTTAAGCAATATATGGAGAAGGAATTTCATAAATGTTTCAATTACAAAGAACACCTACTTTGCATAGTGTGATGAGTGTTGTGAAATTTTCCAAAAACTTAGTGGCACCACAAACCCAACAATCATTAGAGCAAATTTGGGGTCTAAAATAGGCTTCATAAGAAAATGAGCCACCTTGTAAAAAAATGAGCCACCTAATAAGAAAATGAGCCATTGAATTCAAGAAATAATAGTATTTTAAGAAAAGAGTCAACCATAATGGTTGACATGGCATATTTGACATAAAAGAAACTACTTTTTAATTCATATTTTCGTATCATTTTACTCAAATTTAGAGCGGAAGCCATCGTTGGATGCATAATTAAATTCCACATCCAATGAGTATCCACACTGCATACTTTTGAGGTACCCCATCCCATGAAAAGTGAGAAATACATTAAAAAAAAAAAAATGTGTTACTTTCATCCCCACAAAAAACAAGAAATACATAAAAAAACGTGTGAAAGTAACACGTTTTTTCTATGTATTTCTTTTTTTTTGCCAAGTGGGTACCTCAAAAGTATGTCGTATGTGTACTCGTTGGATGTGGAATTTAATTCTGCATCCAACGATTTCTCCCACGTGAAATTTGAGTAAAATGACAAGGAGATATGTTGAAAATACGAAGAAAAATGTATTTTTTCCTCTTTTCCTCCAAAATTCATAAATGGTATTTTATTATTTTAATTAGGAGGCCCATTTTAGACCTCAAATCTTCTCTAATGGATAAATATTCGCAACAAATCTAGAAATTTCACAATGATTACATTACGAGTTGTCACACAATGTATTATGCACATCAATTGGAATCAGAGAGTAACCCAATCAAATGCTTGATCATTGTGCATGAAAAGATGGATAAGATGAAGATGCCCATACCAAGGATTAGAAGGAAGACAAATTCGGTTAACACAGCTTGTAATCTACTGATTTATCTAACTGGCATGTTTACAGATGGCAACAAGTAATGGGGGTTTGGTCACTTTTGGACCCTTTATCTAGATGGTGGTTGAAACTACACCATATCATCTATACATTTATGATTGTGGATGTTAGACTAACTAGTGGTTGATAAATTTGGGCATTTTTTGTATGAGAAAGGATCTTAAATACATCCATTGCATGATTCACTTTTACAAAATGAATCCTTTGAAAAGTCCCAAGAATATAAAAGTGAGGCCATGCAGGATTTATCAATCCCAAGGTATTCCTTTAACAAACTTCCACTAGTTGTATTCTTGCAACTCGACAATTGTGGAGTTGAGAATAAGAATCATTACCTATTTTATTTTGCATCCACGCTCATAACAGAGAGTATTTTTACAACCATATATGTAAGATTCCTTCTAGTTGGTCACACTCGTGAAGATATAGATGGAACATATGGGAGGTTGTCAGCTCAATTGAGAAGACAAGATATATGATCACTACTGCAAATAATGGATAATTATCAAACAATTCAAGGTGATTATAATTTTATTCCATACTTGATCAAGGAGATTTATGACTTTAAGGCCTTAGTGGGAAAACACTTCTTGGATGGAATTCAAAATATTGTGTATGATTGATGGCACCCTTGTAATGTAATATAAGGTTACTATTAGAGATAAAAATTGGTTTCATTGCATAAATATGTGGAAAAATGGGGTTGATGGTGTTAGTCCTAAAGTATGCACTAGACTATATGGATGCAAAGTTTAGACACCCCAAACTTTGGTTTGGATAAGTAGATATGTTTGGGAGCTCAAACAATAATAAAAGACAAAAACACTGATAATATCAATCTCTGCTTCATAAATAGTGAGAGGCCTCAAGTTGAAAAATAAGACAGAAAGATCAAGCAATTAAAAGAACCAAGTATGCATATAAATGAAAGAAGATAGAAAACTGCTATCTCAAACATTCATGACTATCATTTGATATCATAATAACATTCTTGAGGAAAAATAATTTGAACACATAAAATAGTAAACGGGAAATTATAATAAATAGTTCATTATAATAGAATCCATATACTGAGAATGGCTTATATTAAGTCAAATATGTATTCAAATAAGCCAAATAGAAAAATACTGGCTAAGAGAATAATGTAGTCGATCCCAAGCTTAGATATATCTCACTGGAGTTCAATAGAGTATTTTTTATTTACAAAAATTCCAAAAGTACTCCCATCCACTTAATCATTCTAACCCCTTGCATAAACTTTACAATCTGCTTTTAAAACAAAACTTAAGTCCTCTAGAAGTTTCAAGATCATATAACTATGGATCGAATTCGATCCTAAGATTTATATTTCAAAATACAAATACATTTATGGTAGGTGTTCAAATTAAAATAAGTCCTCGGTATGACAGGTGTTCGAGTAATCAAGATCCATTGACAGATACCCTTTATGCAACCAAAAAATAGCAAAAATCCAAAACATAAACTTCTAGAAATTATGCCGGTGACTTTTGATAATTTGTAGTATAAAAGTGCTTCTAGAAATAATGAACTTTTTGTACTGAGCTCATCCTGATATATCTGTTTATGAGATGCATTCAATCTAAGTTCAAAACTGGGATATTTGCAAAATCCTTCCATTACCTTGATCACAGATGTTGAATAGCATCAATAAGGATCTTGAGACGATCTAGTGCTTGATGTTTGCCACGTTTCTATGAACTTTTCCTTCTAGAACCTCTAATTCGTTTGATAAGCTTCTGATTATAATGTAAAATATTCCTATTCTTCAAACGAGTTTTTATTTTCTTCTGCATAGCTCATTGCACCCAGTCACAGAGTTGGTTATAGTTTACCATCAAATCCTACAAGTTTTCCCTAATCTGTTCATTTTCTGCATGCGCCATTATATTGGCCTCCTTAAGGGATTCATTCAAAATTTTATAATGTTGTATCCTCCTTGAAAGCTTTTTTATTTTTCTTTTATTTTCAAACACTACTTGTCCTACGAGGTCGAATGAAGGAACACTTACCTCTATGTTAAAACCACCATCTCCTAGATTTTGTGCATTATTAACATGTTCCTCTATTTCAACACTATTCATAACATTATAAGGATATGGAGCTATCTCCTTCACTGAACATTCTGATTAAGAATTGTCATTGTCTTCATAATCATTGTTACCCCCATGCAACTATGGAAAATTTTGAAATCCCTTCTCGATACTTGAAAACACTTCTGTCAATTTGCTTTCAATTTTCTAAGATTGAAAATCATACTCATTTGATTTATCATCAACCATAATAACATCTTTCTTGATGGAAGGATCCAGAGCCACTTTGGCATTTACCCTGAATTTGTCTGTTGCCCATGTATGAGGCCTTCTTGGGTCAAATGCAGAGAAAATCACTCGCTTGACTTTCTTTCTTGAATTTTTTGAAATCCCCTTTCCCAGTGAATCATCAGTAACCTCAAGTACACCTTAATCCAGGCCATCTTGACTTTGTTCCTGCATTGGTTCTTTACCCATTTTATCAGCGACAACAATCTTGCCCCTTTTCCTTGTATACACTGCTTTAGACTTTAAGCCTAAACCTTCTTTATTCTAGGTAGTCTTTAGATTTCCTTCCATTGCAAGCTCATGCTCAAAATCAATATTTTCTCGACTTCCCTGCATTTCCTTTACTTTCTCTGTATTGGAAGATTTATTTCTTGTGCTACCAGAAACCTAGAGGTCCTTACCTTCGCAACATGGTTTTCTTGCTTTTCTTTTAGATCCTCTTGTTCTTCAAGCTTTAAACCCGACCAAAACAGGAAATGAGACGAAGTTTTGTTTTGTTTTTCCAACTCCTCCTTAACTAGTATTTTGACCAGGCCATGATGAAATATATTGTGACTAGTATGTTCTAGATGGCTATGTACCTTGGTAGCCATCTTAGTTAGGATTTTGAGAAAGAAAAAAGGGACTTCAATTCTCCCAATCCTAACAACATGAACTAAGAACCTCATATGGTAGATGAATATGGTAGCAAATATCCCCTCGCAAGTGATATAACGTTGTATCATACAAAGGATGTCTTTCCACTCATCCTTCAGAAAGATTCTATGAATCCCCTTACTCCAATCGGGGTCTTGATATTCTGGTCTAATAAATTGCTTGTATTCGGCCCCAACAATGCAGTTTTTAAACCACCTTTCTCCATTAGTAGGTAATCTAGTCTCCTAAGCAATGGAATATTCTGTAACATGGAACCTTAGACTCCCAAAATCCACAGTGCAACCATCAAAACTTGAAGCAAATTTTGTGGTTACTTCAATGTTATGCCTATGCATTTTCTCACATAGCGAGTACCAACCAGCTTCACGAAGCTTTTGAGCGTATTCTAAATATCCATCTAACCATTCCGTGCTCTTAGGCTCAAATCTCTGTATTTTTCCTCCTTTTTAACCCATCGATGCAGAGTATTAGCTACAGGGTATTTTTCTCATCATGATTACGAACCATGTACACTTTATCATTTCCTAAATACCTGAAGTACTTGACCAAAATCCTTAGAATATGATCCATGAGGTTTTTTCCTGTAAAAACCCTGTTTAGAGAGCTCGACACACCTTGAATTCTAGCAAATCACATCTTTTCCTGATCGACGCACCTTGCTCCACTACAAAGCGCGTCACTGACACATGTTGCTAGTGTCTAGGGTGCGTCAGTGCCTGTACGGAGGCAAAAAGAAGTTTCAAGAAGTATCTCGAAGGAGACCCTCATGGAGGCTTATCCCTTCCATATAGTGTGAATATTACTCGCCTCCCAACTTAGTGATATCCCACCTCCTTCTCCCTATTCCTCTCCTCTCCTCCTCATCTCTTTTGGCCTATAAATGAAGCTCCTCTTCATGGGATAGGGGGGTTCAAATGGGACCAGAAAAATGCTGGATAAATTAAGCCAGGAATCCATTCTTCCATGATTGGCAAATCGAGGCAAGGTTCCATTGGAAAGCATCTTCAACACCAAGGATTCAATGGTTTTAATTCTTTCCTATATTTTAATTAATACATCAATGTCTTCCTTTCCCATAAATAATGTGTAATTTCATTTATAGTAGTTCTCCTTAGTCAATTTCTTAGATATAACATGCTATCTTGTAGTCTTTTGTCATTGTCCTTTTGCGTCTTTTGCAGGTAATCTCTTCATCAACAAGCAGGACTATGAAATATTCAAGCCACGAGGACGACCTTCATAAATAAGGTATGGAATTGACTGTTTGTATTCAAGTAATTTGATAGATCTAGGGAAAGGTTTTCATTCTTGTTTTGATTTGTTCTAGATCCAAATCATTTGGACTAGGGAGATCAGTTGGTGTCCGCACCGACAGATTTATCCGTTAACAAAATTGGCGACCATACTGGGGAATGGATTATTTAACTTATAGATTTCCTTTCTTACATTATTTTTTACTAGATCTGGCTTACGTTTCACTTGGCAGATCACATCCAATTGGTAGATCCAACTTTCGATATGCCACTGTATAATTCCCTTTAGGTCTCACACCCTGAAGTCTCTTGATTTGGCTTGAAAATCTTTATTTTTCCAATTTTCTAGGTCACCCGACGCACTTTACCTTCATGTACAGTGTGTCACCGCCATCCTGACGCTCTTTTCCTTCAGACAGAGTGCGTCGTCGCCGCGCTTTTCTACTTGGTAGACTGCATCGATCCCCCACCGACGCTCTAGTGTATACCTGCATCAGTGCCATGTTGCTTGGTTTGTGACTGGGTTGGTACAATGTTTTCTGCTTTCTACTATTGAAGAGAATAAAATATTTTGTTTCCATCTTAATTTAAGGAAATAACTTTTTTTTTCTTTATTTCTTAGATTTGAAATATTTATGAAAATTCCAAAAAGAGCTCCGCTTTTAGCTAGTCTTGTTTTGGTTCAGATCTGAGTTTTAAAAAAGAAAAGAAAACTACTTTTAGCTTTTGCATAGTTAGGTGTTATGAATTTTCTTTCTTGTTTGGAAACAATGATTACATCCCTTCTTCTTTTCATTTAGATATACTCTCTCATTATTTGCTAAAGAAAAAGGATTTGTCTCTTTTTTTGGGTCTTCTTGAGATTTAGAGCCATGTTTGGCCCTTTAGTCAAAACTAGTATTTTGCTTTCATTTTTAAGCAAAATGAATTGCATTTTAAGCAAAATGAATTGTATCCTACAATATCTTTGACCCATATTAAGGTTTACAAATAATTTTTTCTTTTATGTGGATTGGCTTGTTTTTACCATTTTTGAAAAAGTTAAAATGGCATTTGCATAGGGTTGTTCACTTGGGAAAAAAAACCTCTTACTCTCTCTTTAAGTAGGACTTCATCGAAAAATGAAATATTTGCATTTCATTTAGATTAGTGGTGCATCTTGTTTACTTTACAAGTCTACACTTCATGCATCCACTTAACCTCATAAGATAAAATCAAGCGCTAGTTAAGTTAAAATATATAGCAACTTCAATAATAGGTTAGAGACGTGTTCCGACGTCTTAAAGCGTAGGAGCTGTCGTTATTTTCGTGCACTAAATTCTGGGTTCTGTGTGGTTCTTCCACGTACTCGTTGGTATATCAAACGAAATTTCACGTACTTTTATGGTATATCAAAATTTTCTTTCACGTACTCAACGGTATATAGGAAGGCCCCTTTCGTATGGTTGTGCATTAGACAACACTACTACGTATTTGAGCTCCCACGTACCTTGCGTATATCGGGAGACCCCTTTAGCATCCTAGAACTATCTGAGTAAACTTATTGTCCGTCTTATTGTTGTAATACACCGAGAACAACACTCGGGGATATTACTATGCACGTACTTCTAGGTAGTCAGGTTATACGGTCAGGAGTATGGTCCCAATCCTTCCTGGTTATTGCTCTGAAATATTGGGCCAAATATAACTGTTGGACCCTAAAGTATATCACGAGTTGCAAAAATTTGACAAGCCTATGAGAATCCGCCTTATTTATCCATCCCTTTCACAGACTACTTGTTTCTTTTAGATTTAAGTAGTGTTTGATTTGTGTGGTAATTTAGAGGTTCTTAGAGAGTTTAGATATGTAAAAATCTTCTGGGATTACCAACCAATAGACCCCTTTTCAGGGTATATCTTTTGTTTTTCCTTCATACGGAAGTGTTGGTCCTCCCTTCATGGCCACATTGAGCCTTCCCATATTGACTATAGGCTTACCAGTATGGTTATTCTCCAATACGGTTATCCCAAGTGCACCAATTGTTTTGGATCACAGTCCTCCCCCACAAGAGCATCAACCTCATGTTGATCCTTCGACTTCTTCGTCAAATGTTGAGTCTGATTCCCTTTCTTCCACTTCGCCTCTTGAAAACTTTGAAGTTAGTATGCAGGTGGATAAGAAGAAGAAGAAAAGGAAGGCTAAGAAGAAGGTCAAAGCTCCAACCTATGACCATCATGTTGGAAACTCACCAGCCACTGATCATCATGCTGGGAGTATTGATGTACATGTTTCGAATCTTCATAAACCTAAGTTTCCTTGCAGACTTTGCGAGGGGCCCCATTTTCTTAAATATTTCCATGGTATTCCCAAAGTCTTTGAAGTATGGTCACAAGATTCAGAATGACCTGTATCATTAGCCTCTGTACATCATACTGATGATACCTTGTCAACCAATGACTCTTTGGTTAAGAGTTAGAAAAGTAAAGTCAAGAATCCATGCTTATTATGTAGGGACATGAACCATACTTACCTTTGTCATCTCATGAATGACACTTCATGATTATTGGAAGGTATTCATGTGTCTCAATCACGACCTCCAACGAGTTGTAGTAAATTGCCTCTTGAATTTCCATCGGTTGATCAAGCGATCGATCTAGTTTCATCCTCAGTCAATCCCACTCATCCCTTGAAGAGTGAAACCGAAGTGGTTGATCTAGTTTTATCTTCGGTCGATCTCACTCCTCCCTTGAAGAGTGAAATCCAAGTGGTTGATCTAGTTTCATCCTCGGTCGATCCCGCTTTGCCGTTAGAGAGTGATTCTAATACCGCCCAGGTTATTCTTATTAGTGACATATTCTACCATGCATGGGGGCATTACTTCTTCCATTAAAATACCCCCCCAAGTAATGAGGCTTGCGGTATTCCACCTTTGGTTCCGAATCAATTGATTTTTATCAATTGGAATGGACTCTATGCACCTCTCCTTCCTTCCTATATGCCTTTTGAAATCATTGTGCAGGTTGGTCATATAGATGTACCTCATACTATAGTTGATGAAGGTGTCACAGTTAGCATTTTGTCCTCAAATGCTTGGCAGGATATGGGATCCCCGCAACTTGTTCCCATTAGTAAGAATCTGTTAGCTTTTAATAGAAGAATTAGTCAACCTCTGGCGGCTATTCCTCAGTTACCTATTTCGTTAGGTGGGAAGACGGTCTTTATTGATGTTTTGGTATTTCCGAGTCCTTTGGATTTTAATCTTCTCCTCGAATGAGATTATGTCTATGCGATGAAAACTCTCGTTTCCACACTCTTCCGAGTGTTGTCTTTCCCTCATGACGAACACATTGTGACTATCGATCAACTTTCATTTGTTGAATCTCGTATGACTATCGACCGTCCAACTTATGTCCACGTGGTATGTTATCTGTCGCAGGTAAATTATGTGGCATTATATCCCATGCTTCCAACTTCCACTAAACACAGGCTTCTCTTTGAATGCTCGTCTTCTTTAACCTTGGATTCGAGAGTTGACATGGTTTATCTTCCTTACAATGAGGACCTCTTAGAAGCCATGATTGAGGCTTATCCCTCAACGTGTATTCCTTCTAGAGTGTCGTCCCCTTGGAAGCAATGAAGGTGTTAATGAGCATAGTTCCTTTTCTTTTTCAAGCTCGTTAAAAAATGAAACATACCATCATGAGCATAGTTTTCGTTCAGTTTTAAGCTCATTAAAAAATGAAACCGGTCCTCTCAAGTATATTTTACCTTTGGTTTCAAGCTTGTGTAAAAATGAAACCATTCCCAAGCATATTTTGCTTTTGGTTTCGAGCTTGTGTAAAAATGAAACCATTCCCAAGCATAGTTTACCTTTGGTTTCAAGCTTGCGTAAAAATGAAACCAACTTCACGAGTAGAGTTCTATTCCTGTGTCAAGCTCGTTAAAAAATGAAACATTAGACCATGAGCAGAGTTCTATTCCTGTGTCAATATTGTTAAAAAATGAAAAAAATGACCATGAGCATAGTTCTATTCCTCTGTCAAGCTCGTTAAAAAATGAAACAACACCCCACGAGCATAGTTCTATTCCTGTGTCAAGCTCATTAAAAATGAAATAGATCCCCTCCCTTTGAGTCAAGTCTTTCTCCAGATTTAATATCTGAACCTTCATTTCATTAGCCTATGTTATTTAATCCTCTTTTTTTCTTCCTCCCCTAGTGAATATATTCCTATTAGTAACCATGAGTTTGATTGGATGAAGAAAACGAGTAGGTGAACGAAATGAATCTTGGGGGGCATGTCTCCAGCCTCTTGATATCATACTGGAGGTAAGTCGTCAGCTTCTTATGCTGGGGGCAAACTTCCAACCTCTGGATATCATGTTCAGAAGAAACTTGCCAATGGGCATTATACCGAGCATAGTTCGTTTTCTGTTACAAGCTCATTAAAAAATGAAATAGACATCATGAGCATTCTTTCACCTATCTTCGAGCTCATTAAAAACAGTAATATGGTATTAAAATTACTTTTCACTTTTTTCGTGCTCTCGTTGAAACATGAAAATTGGTTTGAGCTTACTTTTCACTTTTTTCGTGCTCTGATTGAAACATGAAAAGTGGTTTGAGCTTACTTTTTACTTTTTCATGCTCTGGTTCAAATATGAAAAAGATTTTGAGTGCTTTTGATACCATTGCCGTGCTCGTTAAAAATTTGAGTAAAAAGGTGTGTCTAACGAGTATAGGTTTATCACTTTATCCATCCTTGCTAGACTACTTACGGAAAGGGAACTGTGCCGAGTTTAATTTTTACTTTATCGTACTCGGTCATCAACCATGACAAAGTTGTACATGGATTCCTCTTTAAGCTCTTTTTAGACTCCCAAAATAGGAAAATATTGTCGAGCAAACTTGTTTCTTTACGCTCATAAAAAGATTTGAAAGGATGTCTATCCGGTGATAGTTTATCTCCTTTTCAAACCATTTATACTATTTACGAAAAAGGAGTACTCTAGTCAATCATGACTGGAAGAGTTCTCTTTCACGTTGTTTTATCCTTTTTCGGGCGAGGAGACTAACTTTTATGAAAAAGAACAATTAGGAGTCTTCTTTTGATCATTTCAGACTCTCTAAATGTGAAACGCCACTGATTTTACCTTCTTTGAACTCATAAAATTATACATGGAAGGAACCCTTTTGGGACCGAACCCCTCATTTCTTAGATTCGTAAAACATGTGAGATTGGACTCATCATATGATGAGCTACATCGAGCGTTTTCTACCCTCTTCCAGCTCGTTAAAAATCAAAGAGGCACTCATCCATCATGATGTGGAAATTAAGGGAATAGGAAGACATTCATATTTGAGTCTATATTAATGGCAGCTTAAAGTCACCTTTGAACATGGCACATGTTCGCGTCTCGTCATATAGTTGGGTAATTTGCTTTCCTCTGAGTCATACCAATTTCATGAGTCGTCCCACTCCTTCAAAGTCATATGAAGAATGCCTCATTCATTGTTATGTTATATTTTTGTCTCTTCCTCATTGAGTCAATGCTGCCAAGTCGTTTGTCATTTCGTTAAATGTTCAAAGGAATTCTTTGGCCGGAATCAACCTTCGCAGTCATTAATCCTTCCATTGTATTGGTCATCCCTGTTTACCATTACACCTTTATGTCAGTTCACACTCATTTGATCTACCATCTTATATCACTTCATTTGTCAGTTTTGTGTCGATGATGTGGGATGCATCATGTACCTCCTCCGACGAGTCTATTCCTGTCGACATCAGCTCATTATCCAGGAATTAGACTTAGAAAATAGTCGGTACCTTGGATCTTGGATGCCTCAATGGCGGGTTTCCTTTCTTTCGACAGTAGATTTACATCATTAACCTCTGATTGAATGATTCCACGAATGTTAGAATCCAACTCATTTATTCGCATTCGTTGGGATGTACTAGTGATTCCTTGGGGATCATCGTCATCATTGGTGATTTCCCTCGCACTTGTTAATGGTTCACATCATTGACTGCTAATCAAGTGGTTTCTACCATGTTCAACTTCAACACATTGTAATCACATGGTAAGATTCGTATCATTTCGGGAATGGGTAGAAGACCCTGAGTTGTTATGATGTGTTACTATTATACCCAGGTTGCGATGGAGATTTTTTAATTGGTCACCACACAGATGTTATGATGGATACCTCGTTAATGTACTATCACAATGATCCACTCTTGTATTGGTCATGGCTGTGTTATTATTTCATCATGGATCTACGATTGTATTTTAGTAGCCATGATTGTGTTCAGTCATTCAGATATGGATCCATGTTGTATTTTGGTGGCCATATCATCAGTTAGTATCAACATGGATCTGCAATGTATTGGTCGACATCTATGCTGTGAGTCGTTGGGATGATAAAATTATTGTATTGCAAAATATCCTTGGTTATTGTTGACATATTTCCAACCAACGGTTCCTTTCCTCGATCCTTTATACTTTATCCCTCAATGTATTTCACCTATCCTGTTACTCTAGCTTCATACTTTGGGGGGCATTCTGTTACACGAAAATTTTGTACTCATCATGATTGTGAACCATGTACACTTTATCCCTTCGTAAATACCTGAAGTACTTGAACAAAATCCTTAGAAGATGAGTCATGAGGTTTTTTCCATGTAAAAACCTTGTTTAGAGAGCTCGGCACACCTTGAATTCTAGCAAATACAATATTTTCCTGATCGACACACCTTGCTCCACTACAAAGCATGTCACCGATGCATGTTGCTAGTGTCTAGGGTGCGTCGGTGCCTGTACGGAGGGAAAAAATAGAAGTTTCGAGAAGTCTCTTGAAGGAGACCCACGCCGAGGCTTATCCCTTCCATATAGGGTGGATCTTGCTCGCCTCCCACCTTAGTAGGATCCCACCTCCTCCTTCTCGCTAATCCTCTCCTCTCCTCCTCATCTCTTTTGGCCTATAAATGAAGCTCCTCTTCATGGGATAACGGGGTTCAAATGGGAGCAACAAAATGCTAGAGAAATTAAGCCAGGGATCCATTCTTCCATGATTGGAAAATTGAGGCAAGGTTCCATTGGAAAGGATCTTCAACACCAAGGATTCATTGGTTGTAATTCTTTCCTCTATTTTAATTAATACATCAATGTCTTCCTTTCCCATAAATGATGTGTAATTTCATTTATTGTAGTTCTCCTTGGTCAATTGCTTAGAGCTATCATGTTATCTTGTAGTCTCTTATCTTTTTCCTTTTGAGTCTTTTGCAGGTAATCTCTTCATCAACAAGCAGGACTGCGAAAGCTTCAAGCCATGAGGACGACCTTCGTAAATAAGGTATGGACTTGACTCTTTGCATTCAAGTAATTTGATAGATCTAGGGAAAGGTTTTCATTCTTGTTTTTCTTTGTTCTAGACCCGAATCATTCGGACTAGGGAGATCAGTTGGTGTCTGCACCTACAAATTTATCCGTTAACATTAAAGGATATGGATTTCCAATAACGATGTCCTCCACAATCCTCTACGTGCAAATATACCATTATCATATGAGCCTCATCCTCATTTACACATCTAACAAGCATGCCCCCAGGATATTTCCAAAATAAAGTATGATTTACTATGCAATATTTCATGGCTTTCAATTTCAAAGATCTAGACTTTCTCTTGTCCAAATATGTTGGGCACTATAAATACAAAAGAAAATAAACCACCTCCATATACCAATATGAAGCAACATACCTTTCATAGATCTACGCCTTCTGTTGTCCAGTTGAAAGGTCTAAATCTGTTGGTTGATTTAGAACAAAACTTAGTCCAAGGGCCTTACAGTTTGAATCCACCAGCAGTCTTTCCAACCCCTATCCCTTAAATAGTTTTGTAGGCCTGATTTCAAGATCAGATTCTATATTTTTTGCAATCCAACGTCCTCTATATCAATCACCATCTAGTTGGACAAGGACCTCCTTAACTGCTGAACTTGGAACATAAGCTATACTTTTTTACTATAGAACATAAATTCTGAAAAAATTGAGAGCTTTAACAAGGGCATGTGATTTCTTTTCAACAATATTATATCTCAGTTCAACATCCCTTAAAGCCCTGGTAAACAAGGAAATGGGTTGTTCTAGACCATATGCATTCTTTTGTAAAAGCACATCAACAATAATATCTTCAGATGCAAATGAAAAGATTAGGAATTATTTAGAGAAGTCTAGACTCATCAAAACTAGAGCTTCTATTAGGGCTTGTTTGATTTTTTCAAAAGAGGCTTTGGCTTCCTCTGTCCACTTCACCTCACCATTCTTCTTGAGCATGTTTGTAATCTGGTTGATGATATCTGCAAAGTTTGGTATAAACCACCTTAGAAAATTAATCTTTCTAAGAAATGATTGAATTTATTTTTTATTTTTGGGGATAGAAATTTTTAGAATTGCTTCCACTCAAGCATGATCAATCTTTATACCTTCTGCAGAGACGATATGTCCTAAGAGTTTACCTTCTTGCATGGAAAAATGGGAATTTTTGGGTTTTGAGGATAAACCGTACTTTCTGCACTACAATTTTTTTTCCTTAAATGCCTAAGGTGGTCCTCATCATATCTGTAAAATATTGTAATATCATCCAAGTAGATAACAACGAACTTCTCTCTTTTTCCTACAAATTCTATATCCATAGCCCTATGAAAATTTGCCCCTGCATTCATGAGACCAAAAGGCATTTAATCATACATGAACATGCACCATGGTGTAGTAAACGTTGTCTTCTCCTTATCATTGTCATGTACAACTATCCGGTTATAACTAGAAAAACAATCAATCATGGAGATCCTCTGGGCGCCAACTACTTTATGTAGGATCTGATAAATCTTGGGTAATGGATAATTGTCTTTGAGAGAACATCTGTTCAAGTTCCTGAAATCTATGCACAACCTTATCTCCCCATTTTTATTCTGCACCGGCACTAAATTAGCTACCCAAGTAGAATATCTTAGAGGGACTATAATTTTGGCATCTATAATATTTTTAACCTCCTTCTCAATTACTAGTATTAGGATTGGATTAATACACCTTAAATTCTTCCTGAAAGGCTTAGTGCCCGGTTTCAGAGGAATCTTATTCTGGATGATATTTGTGTCATAAGTTCTCAAATATTCGTATGAACAAGAAAAAATGTTTACAAACTCCTTCATGAGATCTACTTACCTTCTTCTTTGCTCATCATAAAGTGATTTTGACAATTTAGTCATTCTTGGTTCTACATCGATCACAATATTACAACTTACCACGTTGTCCTCGGAAGACTATACAGTAGTCTTCAATAATGTGTCATTATTAGAGAAAATACTTTCTAAAGGTACAAGACCTTTTGGAATAAAATTTTCCTAAGCTCAATAATATCATGGTTGGAAAATGAAGTTTGAAAACAAAAATCCCCTTGAATTACCTAAGAATCCTCATCGTGATCTATTTGAGATGTGGAAAACTCAACACTCAACTCTAGAAATATTTTGATCTCTTCATGATCTTGAAACACTTGCCAATTTTTAATATTACCAGGGACTGACGGTCTATGTCTGATCTCGAGTGCATATTTTAGTTGAGGTTATATGGGCAATCTAAAATGGCTTGCTGCCAGTGCTAAAGATTTAGATGTCCGATTAAAATTTCTAGCAATGGATGAGATATTGAATATGAGAAAAAAAAATTCGATGAGATCCAAAACGTCATTCCTATAAGCTTTAATAGTTTATGCTTAACATGATACACATTCCTTACCTACTAAACAATCAACTCAGAGTTGCCAAAAGAAACCAATTGCTATATATTTAAATTTTTTGCAGCCCTCAAGCCAAGCACCAATGCTCTGTATTTGGATATGTTATTGGTAGTTTGAAACTCTAATTTTCACACTAAAGTAATTATATCATCATACAAAGAAACCAAAACAATTCCTACACCAACTCCTTCCTTAGATGAGGAACCGTCGAAATACATCCTCCACAAGGCATCTTTAACCTCTTTGCTTTGCTAATATGGAATTGTGTTCTCTGCTAATACAAAACCTGAAAACTGGTCATTCAAATGCAATATACATGACCCATTGTCTTATTGAATAACATAAATAGGGTTATTGGTTGGGTTTTCATGATCACTGACTATATAGGCAATTTGAACCTCTCTATATAGTCTTCTATGTTCTCCCCCAAATATCGTAATTGTTGCATAAGAGAGATCCATTTGTAAAGTTCCTCATAGCTTTTCAGTATAATACCTTGAAAGGAGCATTCCAAATTTGGGAGGGATTTCAGCAACTATGATGTTCATTAAGATACTCTTCATGGAAAGTTGAGTGAGGCTGACATCTAAATCCTTTATTACCCCTAGACACTTAACTGCTTTGGAATCGAAGGAATATAGATCATGGTATGGTTTAGTAATGTTCAATCCTAATGCTTTCATAACCACCTTGGGCATTAGTTTATGAGAAGAACCAAAGTCTAAAAGGAAGTTATGCAACATTTTATCATGAACAGTGAGGGTAACAAATAAAGGTGGAGGGAAATTGGACTTCCCCTCCATCTTAGGACTAAAGATAATAGCGGGGTTCTCGTCCTGGAAATTAACAATGTTCGTTGAAACTGGATTGATCTGAGGTTGTACAAGCTTGAGGGAAAAGCCTCTATAAGACTTACTCTTCATGAGTTCTATTAAAGGGACAAATATTTTAATTTTACCCATTTCATGTTCAATGATAAACAAGGAGGAAGACTTTTGTGTATCTTTGTTTTCTGCAGATTTGTCCTTATTATTTTATTGGTTTTGCTTCCTATCAAGGCCATTTATTGATACTTGTTTAAAGGGAGTAGTGACCTTATTTTGATTTTGAGAAACCTATTTGGAACCATACCTTATGTCATACATCCTTTGTGGACTAGCCTAAAAAATGTCAGTTGAATGTGTTGAATCTGAGATATCTTGTTGAAAAATTTCTTCACTATCCGGATTTAAAGCCAAAGAACCTTGGTAATCAAACTGATTTAGATAACCAAGAGAAGCCTCACCTTCAAGAAGATTCATTTCTAGATCCATATCATTCATTTCAACTTCATCTGCATATTCAGTTTCATCAAGCATATTATTTTGGAAGGGGGAATAAACTCTCTAATCATCATTATTTATTCTTTCTCTAGGCAGAAATTGTGGATTGAAAGGTCTTCTAAATTGATTATGATTCTGATTGTCACCTTCTTGGGTAGGTCTGCTATGATATTTATTTTCCATTTCCAACTTAGAAAGATTTGATGAAATATTTTTAATCGGTTTGGTCATATCCTTTATTTTATTATCTGATGCTTTAGAATTAGAGGTTTGTTCTTGCTTTTCCTCCTTAGGTTTCGTTTTTCCACTACTACCTTCATCCTCAAGTTTACCTAAAAAAATTTATGATGCTAAAAAATTTGACTCCACCTCTAATGCTGCTTCCTACATATTCATCAAAGCGACCGATCTCCTTTCTCTTAACAAGAGAGAAAAATCAACATCAAAAGCATTTTCATATGTCAACTTAGCAGAAGTCTTAGTTGGATTGATCTCAATTAGGATCTTCTTATACATTTTATTAAACCTCTTAGTGGAATCTAACACAGATTCTCCAAACTTCCTTCTCAAAGAACCAAAATCAGTGATATAATACAAATAATCCTTTTGGTGTCCCCATTGTCTTAAAATATATCATCTAGGTTATCAATACCAGGGATAGAGTTTGCTAGAATCTCTCTTAACCATTTACTAACCTCCCCATCTAGACTTTGCACAAAAAACCTCATCGAAACATCTGCATGTTCAATATTATGGTTATCTGTGAAGCTATAGAACATTGTTAAATGCTCTTCAGCAGTAGCTTCTCCCTCACCATTGAATCTAGGCAAGTATTTTAGATAATCATCCGCAGGAAATTCATGGAGGTTCTGAGGCAAAACTAAAGGTGCATACCTAGCATCCACTATGGAATTAATTATATTAGGAGGTTTATTTTCCATTGTAGGTAAGGCTAAGGGTTGAGATTGACTGGAAGGAGTATGAGGAGTTAATGAAGGTACTAAATATTTCACAAAATCAAATTCTTCAAATTTATGAAGTTCCTCTTTGATCTCCTTTGATGTTAGAGGATTAGTAAAATCCCTATAGGTAGCACTTTCAATTTCAGGATCAAAACTTGGTACTCAGGTATGGAAATAGAAAGGACTTGTTTATTGTCTTCCTATACCAAAGGAAGCAAATCTTTCAAGGGAGTATTTGGGAGGAAGATTTCTTCATTTTATATCTTATAAAATGAGGAAGTTGGAGTATCTGCATAAATACTTGAAACCGTTTTTTGATGATCCCTTGCTTCTCTTATCAATTTATCTGGATATGAATGAGATGGAACATTTGGAGACTGTCGAGGATTCCCTCTAGTTCTAATTCCTCTTGGAGCTAGGACTGTCTTTATAGAGTTGACGAGTGAAAGATATAATCGATTTGAAATGTACTAATCTTGTTCACCATCAAAACCATATTAAAATACTTGAGAATACCTAGGGAAAATATTCAAATCCCTCACCAGCAATGGCACCATAAGATGTTAGTCCTAATGTTTGCACTAGACTATATGGATGTAGAGCATAGGCACCTCAAAGTTTGGTTTGGAAAAGTTTATAGGTTTGGGAGATCAAACCATCATAAAAGACAAAAACACTAATAATACCATTCTCTACTTCATAAACAATGAGAGACATTGACTTGAAAAATAAGACAGAAAGATAAACCAATTAAAAGAACCAAGGATGCATATAAATGAAAGAATATGGAAGACTATTATCTCAAACAAGGAAATGTTTAGGGACGAAATTTCGCCAATTGACTATTTTTGGGGCCCTTTTTCAAAAAATAAATTCGCTATTTGGTCATTTTTAGTCTCTAATATCACCTATATTTATATAAAATATGTTTTTTTTATCATAATATTCACCAAAATTTACAAGTTTCAGTAGTAAATTGTATGTTTCATATTTAATATTCGCCTACCAATCTATATTTATGTTTTTTTCAATCCAAAATAATCACCTAGAATACTACACTTGAGCATGCTTTTAAAATCCTTAAAAAATACCCTGATCTCAAACATTCATGACTGGCATTTGATCTCATGATAACATTCTTGGGGCAAAATAATTTGAACACATAAAACAGTAAATGGAAAATTATAATAAAAAATTCATTAACAGGATCCATATACTAAGAATGGATTATATTTAGTCAAATATGTATTCAAATAAACAAAACAACAAAAAAATGTCTCAGAGAATAATATAGTCCATCCCAAGCTTAGATATATTTCACTGGAGTTCAAAAGAGTATTTTATCTTTACAAAAATTCCAAATGTACTCCCATCCTCTTAATCATTCTAACCCCTTGCATAAAATTTACAGTCTATTTTTAAAACAAAACTTAAGTCTCTAGAAGTTTCAAGATCCTAGAACTATGGATCAAATTTGATCCTGAGATTTACATTTCAAATTACAAATTCATTTATGATCATGAGATATTAAATTTATTATCGATCCAACATGATGTTGATACTCTGTTAATTAGATCCATGTCCTCATCCTGGAAATTATTCTAGTAATCACGATCCATTAACAGATTCCCTTTATGCAGCCAAAAATACCAAAAATCCAAAACAGAGATTTCTAGAAATTCCAGAAGCAACTTTTGAGAATTGGAAGTATAACGGCGCTTCCGAAAATATAGAAATTTATGTAGAAAACTGATCCCAATATATCCACTTATGAGATGCCTTCAACCTGAGTTCAAAACTGGTATATTTGCAAAATCCTTCCATTACCTTGATTACACATGTTGAATAGCATCAGCAAGGATCTTCAACCTATCGATTGCTTGATGTTTTCCTCGTTTCTGTGATCGTTTCCTTTTAGAACCTCTAATTCGTTTCAGAAGCTTCTAATTCTGATGTAAAAGCTTCCTATTTTTCAAATGAGTTTTTCTTTTCTTCTATAAATCTCGTTGCACCCAGTGATAGAGATGATTATAGTTTACCATCAACTCTCGCAATTTTTCCCTGATATGTTCATTTTCTGCATGCACCGTTATATTGGCCTCCTTAAGGGATTCATTCAAACTTTTATAACATTGTATTCTCCTTCAAAGTTTTTTTATTTTTCTTGTATTTTCAAACACTACTTCTTCTATAGGTTTGAATGAAGGATCACTTATATTTGTGTTAAAACCACCATCTCTTGGATTCTGTGCATTATTAGCATGTTCCTCTATTTCAACACTGTTCATAGCATTAGAAGGATATGGGGCTATCTCCTTCACTAGATATTCTAATTTAGAATTCTCATTGTATTCATAATCATTGTTACCCCCATGCAACTATGGAGAATTTTGTAATCCCTTCTCGATACTTGCAAACACTTCTGTCAATTGGATTTCAATTCTCGGAGATTGAAAATCATTCTCATTTGATTCATCATCAACCATAATAACAACATCTTTCTTAATGGAAGGATCCATAACAACTTTGGAATTTAGGCTGAATTTGTCTATCTCCCGTGTATGAGGCCTTCTTGAGTCAAATGCATAGAAAATCACTTGCTTGGATTTATTTCTTGAATTTTTTGAACTCCCTTGTTCTAGTGAATTATCAGTAACCTTGAGTACACCTTGTTCCATGCCATCTTGACTTTCTTCCTACATTGGTTCTTTACCCAATTTATTAGCGGCAATGGTCTTACCCCTTTTCCTTGTATACACTTCTTTAGCCTTTAAGCCTAAATCTTCTTGATTGTGGGTAGGGTTTAGAATTCCTTCCACTACAGGATCATGTTCAAAATCAAGGTTTTCCTTAATTCCCTGCATCTCCTTTACTTTCTCTCTGTTGACATATTTCTTACTTGTGCTACTATAAACCCGAGAGGTTTTTACCTTCGCAATAGGGGTTTCTTTCTTTTCTTGTCACTAATACAAAATGAGAAAGTAATAACTAAAATTCGACTATAAACGACTATTTTTGAGTCGGTGACCAATAGTATCTAATTTCCACTATCTTATCTCTAGTCGTATTTCACTAGTCATTAATTGGTTGAATTATTAGTCATTGATAGTCACTAATTAAGTCATTCATTTAGTCATTGATACTCACTGATTTAATCATTGATTTAATCATTGATACTCACTAATTTAGTCACTGATTTAGTCATTGATTTAGTCATTGATTGCCACAATTAATGACCAAATATACGACTAAATAAACTACTAGATAATAACATATTAATGACTAAGCTAAATACGACTAAATGTTAGTCGCGCTATAACATACTGGAAATTAGCTACTAATAGTCGTATATATGTGAATTTAGTCGTTTTCTTAGTCACTAATTTATGACAGGGTACGGAGGAATCGAACCACCAATCTCCTTCCTATAATTAGGCAGGTTCTCTACCATTGAGCTAGTACCCTTTAAGAAGTTGTTATTGCTTGACAATGATGATATTCAAACAAATTTTGTTGTATTAAGTGTCATATAAGCCTCAACTCAAAAATATGGTCGTATTAAGTTTCATAATTGTAGGCTTCATGCCAAATAAGTGGACTTTGGCACTTGAGTTTAGAATAATTATGAAAGAGGAAGTATGGATGAGCAAAACTTTTAAGGAAAACAAATAATTGCACTTATAGAAAAGCAAATTCTCAAAATAAATTGGAATAACACATATTCAACTTCAGTTGGCAACATGTTTTAGCACATACCAAGAATTTCCACCAACATTGGAAATAATATCAAACAAATTATGCTCCAATGCCATTGCTTCAGCAGCAGATGTAATGTGAACCCCAACAAGAAGTTGATTTACATTTTCACAGAACTAGCAAAACCAACAAACTTGTAAAAGTGAAATTAAATTGCCTTTGAATAATGAGTATTTGTACAATCTGCACAACCCAAGTTAGGAATTAAGCACTCTAGCATTCCTACTTGAGCAATGCATTCAAAATCTCAAGAAAACATATTGCTGACCTACAAATGTTTGCTGAAAAATATTACTTTCTTTCACTACCTAAAAAATACTCCAAAGAATGATACTTTTCAGTGATACATGAGAATGATACTCTGAATCTATGATTTGAGATTTGAGATTTTCCATCCTTTGAAAAATCAACACTACAAAGATGAAGAGACAAGGTATCCGTTAATATTGAATTAAAGAATGCTCCAAAACACCTAGGAACTTAATAACTTACTATATACCAGGGATCAAGGTAGCCAAAGAAAGGTGAACACTAAGAAAGGGAGTAATTCATCAATTAGGTCCAATTATAGTTTGGAACTCGATTGCTCAGGATTTTATGGTAAAACTAAAAACTATACTTTTTTCCCATATTATCAAGAAGGTATGAGAGCTGATAAGGAGATGCCACTTTCAAAGTCAGGGTGCCGAGGGACACAAGGGTACTTCAAATATGAATTTTATACACATAAAAAATAAAAAACAGAACTGAAATTTATGTTAATCAGAAAAACTAAGAACACTAAGTAATATAATTCATCATTCATACAATAATGATATGCGGATTGGAATGAAGAAGAATAAAAATGAAGATATTAAAATAATTAAATCTAAAACAAAAAAGCTGAGAATTGGAAGATCAAAGTTGTAAAATGAGGAGTCCAGGTCTTAAATATCGAATGCAGACCACTACTAAAAACTCTGTCAAAAAATCAAACTCTTAAAATAACTTCCATGAAATATTCATGTAATATATCACAAGGCACAAATCAAATACATATCAGATATTAAATCAAATCGTTGGGCATGAAGGATGCAGATCAAAACTTACAAATGGGAATAAGCATGGAATTAGACCATACAATCCTTCCCACAGTTTAGCTGGGGATGCCTTCCCTCACCCAGAATGTAGGATGCATCCTGAAGTATAGGCAAGCACATCCCCGGGCTGGCTATCTATGTGAATGTTGTGGGCCTCACTTAATTGCCCCTGGATTATGCTCCATAATCAAGGCCGATGATTTACCTTGTTTACCATCCATGAATCATGGGGAAGTACTCGGAGGGTTTTTTGCAAGGTTGTTCCTTGGAATATATATATATATATATATATAAAGAGAGAGAGAGAGGAACCATTGGACACCAAATATGCAAATTTTGCTCATGTATATAGCAAGTAAGTGTGCAAATAGAAAAATGATATCAAGATATAAATTTTGCGACATATAATGAAAGTTTTGGAAGAAAATACATAAACAATGAGAATATAAATTGCCTCTAGAGTCCATAAATCATCATACTACAATCAAATGAGTATACAATTTGCTAGAATGCTTTGCACAAACTATTTTAACTTCCTTCAACTTTTATCGATTAAATAATCTTCAAAAAATACAATTGAAAACCTACTGCTAAGAGAACAAAAAACAAAAAGAAAGCAATATATATTATATAGACAGCTTTATTTACAACCACTATTATTTGGTATTCCATGAGTCCATGCTACCTGAAGTAGTTGCAGCTCAACCTTGATATGCTCATAGTGCTCCACATCAATTGACTTATGTTTCTCCAACAAATAACAACCAAAGAATCAATAAGGTAAGATCTGGATTATAAAAAAACCCATCTTAGGATAATAAATCTGAAATCAATGCCTTAGTGACCAAGAGCAAAAAATAACGAAGCCTACAATACTACATACCTTAGAGACTCTGTTTTCCCAACGCCCTGTCTCCATTTTCTACATTTCCAACTCTTTTTGAGCAACATCCAACTCAATGTCCTTCTCTCTCACAGACTTGCGTAGCTGCTCAGTCTCTAACTGGACATTTTGAAGTCTATCACGTAATTCCTACGACAAAAATCATCGTTCGTCATATGGAACAATTTGAAACACATTGTCTAAAATTCAAACTTTGTAAGGAAGAAAACATCTAAAAATATACACAATATTCAGGATTTACCTGGCATTCCTCAAAATTTCTCTTATTTTCATCTCTAAGTTGTGCATTACTTTCTCTTAACAAGTTTGTTTCTGTTGCCTGCAAAATTCACAAGCACTCAAGTTGAACATACTGCACTACCATGACACAATATTATCCAACTGAAAAATGGGAATGAGGACCTTGGACTCATTATACATACCTGGCACTTGTCACATCCCCATCTTGACCCCATTGCATTAAAATGTAAATGATGTAATATTGTTATAAAATCGTGGCGAGGAGCTCAAGGCCAAGGCCCCGCCATCGATTTATTGATGCATATGGTTTACGTGCTAGCCAAGCACATTGGAATTGTAAATATGCATTTTAATAAAATACCCACAACTAACTATGCAATGCAACAAGAGATGGGGGCATGATATTACAAGGAATTGGGAGGGAAATATTCAAACCCTTGAGCCAATGAAGTCAAGCCACGTGTCAATGAGAGAACCCATCAAACATCAACTACCCATGTTGACTTTGGTGCCCAATCATTCATTTCTCCCAAGAGTTGGGTGAAGTAGTTAATGTCTTGGAGATTGGGAAGGTATGGCTGTCCAAATTCGAGTATGGGAAAGCCACCCTTGTGGAAAATCGTATTTTTTCTTCTTGGGCAAGAAAACACCCATGAATTGCCTTCCCAAGCCATTATTCATGATCAAACTTCACTCTCTCACGTTTTGGAAGCTTGCTGGGCATTTCTCTCAGGAAGTACGTTGTAAATTCGCTGGTCTTCAAGCTGAGAATCCCGTTTTTTTGTGATGGCTGGAATGTGGGGAAAGAAGAGAATCCATTGGGAGCTCAATAGATAATTTGATAGCTTATTGTTTCCTCTTATTGTTGTGAAATTGTTTTTGAATTTCTAGATTTGGTTTTCATTATGGAAAAATCATTTTTGTGAACCCAGCAGTTATCTCCTACCTCAGAAATCGTTTTTGAATGTTCCCATCAATTGTGTGACTATGTATGTGCCAATTTCGGGTGCCAACCTGTCATGGTTTTGCCCAAAAATCGTGTTGGTTCCCTGCTTCCAATTAATGACTGTGAAGGTCGTTTTGGCCCTTGAATGCCCAAGCCTTTGCCCTCTCATGCAGTCTGAGCTAGCTAGAGCTTCTCCCATCACGTTTTTCATCTATCTCTTGCATTTTCCATGCCTGGGAACTCATTTTTGTATTGCACAATGGCTGGGAGGAATGGAGCCACAAATTTGGGGTTTATGGAGGCCGTTTTTGTCCCTTGAGTGCCCACAAACGTTTTCTGGAAACCAAATTGCTTTCCCAGGGTTGTTTTCCCCATTTCTCACTTCGTTTTTGGTTTCCCACATTTTCCATTCATACCCAACACTTGGGATTTTGCTGTTATGTGTATCCATGCCCCGTTTATGAGTTTTCTGTGTGTAGGAGATTGTTGGGGTTGAAATGGGTTTCCATTGTTTTGGCTTGAGCTTGAGTGGAAGCATCCAAAAATAAAGAGGGCTCAGATTTAGCCCAATAAACCCAGCTGTGGACTGGCTTGGGTTAAATGCAAATGATTATTTGGTTATGTATGAGCTTGAGAGTCCCATTTTCCTTGTAGATATCATGCCCAGCTCGGGGGTGGTCTCTGAGTACTGAAATAATACAGGCTGGGCAGAGACCTACGGTTGGGAGGAACGTTGTAGCGACATAGCTAATTGTGTGGGACAATTGCACAACAAAGATAAGTGTTTTCTATCTATGTGTTTTGCCTCTACAGTGTTTAAATTAAATGACTGTTATTGATATATTGAATGCATATGAAATTATGTGTGTGGATGAGTTTGTCTCCGCTGTGCATGTTTGTTGAATTTACATCTGTACACATGGGTTTTTAATTGTATGAATCTAATGAATGGGGCGAAATAGTTTATAAAGCCCCATAGATTGGCATCATGTTCCCGTCCAGAAATTGGATAGATGGGAGGGAATGTGACAGATTGGTATCGAAGCTTAAGGTTCAACACTACGGCTGTTGGGCCCTTCATAAAGATATAAATCATTGTGTATATTTAGTTAGTATTTGGAATTAAAATGCATTAAAGAAACCTGAAGATCTCATAGTTTCTCTTTGATTAAGATGGGAAATCATTCCCATGACTGTTTTGGGGATTATTGCAAAATTGCTTGCATTGATTTCATCTTATGAAAGTGAGGAAGGAGGGAGAAAATCCCTTTTCAGATTGAATGCTTACTTACATTGTTTCTAATGCAGTAGCATTCTGTTTTTGTATTTGTTGATTGCCTCCATGGAGGAGAGAAGGAGGCGCAACCTCTTGCCATCTTAATTATTTTGTTGTTTTGTTGTTTCATGCTTGACATGGAAGAGGTGCAATATTTCTTGAAACACTGTTATTGTTTTATGCAAGTTCGATCTGTAAGTAGCTTACCTCTGTAAAGAAACGAGGGACAAATTTCAAGAAAAATTCTAACTATTTTGAAAATTTGAAAATTTTCTAAGTGTTTGCTGCTAAGGCTGTAGCGGCGAAATTAACGTTAAGTTTTGCGACGCTCGGCGGCGGAATTAACATTAATTTTTGCAACGCGCGGCAGCGATAATTTTAACGCTAAAATATGCGCTGCGTGCGGCAAAAGTAATGTTAAAATCTGTGACACTGGCGACGAAAATCAGCCTAATTTTCTGCGCGCACGGCGGCGAAAAATTAGGCTAATTTTCTGCGCACGCGGCGGCGAAAATTATGCTAAATCTTGCGACTCTGTCGGCAAAGATAAGCCCAAAAGCGCCGCAACGATCAGCAAAATAGTTGCTAACTCTGCGCCGAAGGGAAGCGATCGATGGTCGCAAGGTTAGCTGTCGGAGTTGGAAGGAAGAGAAAATTCCAAAATTTTTCTAAGTGTTTCGAAATTTTGCCGAAGGTTATGCCGGCGAAGTTAAGGTTAAATTTTGGGCACGGCGGTAGAATTAACGTTAACTTCTGCATGCGCGGCGAAAGAATTAGCGTTAATATCTACGACGTCCGCGGCGAAGTTAAGGATAAATTTTGCGCGCGCAACGACAAAATTAGTGATAAGAGCCGCGCCACCCGCGGCAATTATAATCTTAACATCTGCACCAACCGTGGCAATTTTAACCTCAATATCAGAGACGCGGTCGACGGAGAAGTTGAAAATTCTGCACCAAAAGGAAGAGAAAATCTCAAAAATTTCTAATTGTTTTCGAAATTCTGCCTAAGGGCTGCGGCAGCGGAACTTACGCTAACTTTCTGCGCGCGCGGCGAAGTTAAGATTAACTTTGCAACGCGGCGGCAAGAGTTACGCTAACTTTATGCACGCAGCGGCAAAGTTATGTTGAATGTTTGCGCAGTGCGTGTGGCGAAAATAACCTTAAGATCCGCGACAAGGGCGGCGAACTTTAGCTTAAAATTCAGCGACATGGGCGACGATTTTTAAGCTAAATATTCGCAACACCAGCGGCAAAAATAACGATAAAATCTGCGACACCGACGGCCATTTTACCCTTAATATTTGCGCCAAATGGGGAAAAGCAATGGGAGCAGTAAGGCAACGCTGATGAAAGAGAAATCTCTCACCTTAAACCAGTTATGTTTATAACATAATAATTGTATGATTGGAAAATATCATGAATGAATGTTATACACGTGAATACATTTATTGAATTTCTACTTTGTGAGAAGATCATAGCTAATAATTGCTTGTGTGCATGGTAGAGAGCCCATGAAATTGGATCAACTATGATGTGGAAGAGGAAATTCCATGCTACAATGAGGAATTGGAAGGGAGAATTCTTCCACTACCCTCTTGATATTGTATTTATAATTTTGACGTGGTCGTGCACATAAATTATGGCATAGGAACGCTGAAATGCAAGAGATTAGATAGATGATATGACTATGCACTAGTAGGCATATTAAGAAACATTGCACAGTGCATGTGAAATGTTTGTGCATGAATAGGGCATTGCATATTGGTAAAATAGTGAAGTTTCACATATGCAATGAGCCAATTGAGATAATTATGGTGGTTGCTAATAATTAGTTGTGTCCGCATTGGTGGTAGGACAAATACAATCAAAACATGGCTAAATAAGTTGATGACGTTGTTGCACGTGACCAACGACCTTGTGAAGAGAGGATGGTGCAACAAGTCCGTGATCATGATGTTGGCAAAAGGATTAAGTGGCCTTGGTAAGAGGCCAACTGATCAAGTAACATCAAGCGATGTTAATAACAGCCACGCACGTAATGGTTATTTGTGCTTAATTGCATGAATGTTGAAAGAGGATTTGATAAGATCCCTTCAATTATGTTTTGAACTACGATGATTTGGTTTGCATATGGTATTGAGTGCCCGAATGGGACTGTTAACCTACCAAGTATGGTGAGGTATGGGTAAATGAAGGCAATGATCTTTACACCCTATAATTGCTTAGAAATCTCAATGCATTCATATGAAATTATGTCATGCCATGACGGTTATGAACCCAAGCAAGTGAAGACTTATGGCCCTGTCATGGTAGTACATGGTTAGGGCATAATATGTTTGAATGCATAGTCCTCATAAATTAATCCAGTTTTGCATTGAGGAGATATGCATTAAAATATTATGTACAATCTTGTGGTTATACATTGAGTGATTGCACACTAAAATATTATGTGAGTAATGTAAAAGTGCATGCATATGTATAGGTGCACATGTTGAGATGCATTGTGTGAATGCATGGTTGTGATATATATATATGATTCAATGCAATTAGATAATAGATGAAATGGTGAACTATTGTTAATCCTGATACCATTTCATGAGCTGCTAAGAACGCGGAAGAAAGACTGCATGAAGAAGGTGGACATGTAATGGGCTACCAGAGCACTCAGTTGGAATGACAGAATTGCATGGAATATGACGCAATGAATATTTACAATTTATTTAAATTGCATGGATAGTGTGACTGTGTCTTGCAATTTTATTGTGATAATGCTACATATATATAAATGTATATATTTCATTGCATTTCAAATGTTAATAGCTGAAGATGTTTGAATTATTGAGTGTTATAATTCCGAGATCACTTCAGTGACTATTGTAGCAATGAAAGGATTATATGCATAAAATACTCATAACGTGTTTGGCTGATTGAAGTTTCAGATTCCAGGTAGAAAAGTCTTACGTATGGCAATGAGGATAAATCCATAGTAGAGACCGGGATCTACCATGTGCAGAAGCCAAAGGTTATGAGAAGATTCTCATGGGTGTAACTTATGCATGAAACAAATCTGAAAATTTTATGGTTTATAAATTTGTGAAAATAATTCCATGGTGGTAAATCTAATTTCTGTAGGAAAACATATTTACAAATTTCAGATTTGAGAATCGCTTATAATTGCTAATCATTGTTTGGCTATTTGATAAATGTGCCAGGAAGACACATTGCAGGAAGACCAGGAGTGATGGCCTGCAAAAGACAAACTAAATGGGAAAGACCCCATGCTTTGGAAATGGGTTTCGGGTGAAACACCATTAATAATATCTCAGCCAAACCACATGTCGGTAAACCATGAGAGTGAGATGGTAAAGCTATGCCCAGAAGGCATGTGAGATACATCTGCAAAATGAATGAGTACTCTGTGACCCTAGACAAGAACATGCATGTCTAAATTATTAGGGTTAATATGCAGAGCATGCTCTATCTTATTTATATCATTGCAGATTGCTTGAGTATGATTAGGGCCTACATGGCGCACATTGGAAAGGGGGTGCACACCTTTTCTGGTGCTGGGTCATGATAGGGTTTTCAATATTGACTACACCCTAAGGGAATGGATGCATTCCTGATGTTTCAATACTTGATAGTGAATGATATGGATTATGGTTACAAAATTGAACAACAATACTGATGAGCTTGCTTATCCTTCTTGTGTTGTCAGCCCACACAGATACAGATTGATACTGCACATTAAGAGGCAAAGTGAAGAAGGGTACACAAAAGGACTGTATAGGAATTGGTAACCTTTCTATGCTCACACAAAATATTACCAGAAGAGATGGACAGGCCCGAAGAACTGTGTAATAAGAAGAGGTATCATCCTTGTGTGAGTGGGGTCATGCTAACTTGTAGTCAAGAAAGTCACATATAAAGTTCCTAAAAAGAACCACCGATTTGCACCAGAGAAGAAGTGACGTCCTTGTATGAATGAAGAGTTGTGTGTGTGAAGAGTTGTGGTGCAAGAAGGTGTGATGACATTGGTGAAGGCATAACATATCTATTGGGACAGCAGTAGGAGAGCGGGTGCCAAGACTAATTGGAAACCCTAAGATGCCTATGGATCCATAGTAGAGCCTTGACCTATAATGGTCAAATGGCGCAGTTTCCTTCCATTGGTCGATGACCCAGATGAATGTGCTGGCTCGACAATGGAGAGGGCCAATCAGGGATGGGACTGGTTGGGCACCACCGAATGCTTGGTAAATCCAGTCGGCGTGAAGGTGTACTAGTGAAGCATTAACTACATCCAAGTCCATAGGCGATCCCAAGGCTTGCAAAGCGAATCAGGATCCTATGGACCAGAGAGGAAACGCACAATACAGATAAGTATTCAGTTTCATTTATGTCTTGTTTGGAATAATGAAGATTTCAGGTATAAGTCTTCTAACAACTAAGCTGATACACTAATGTTTCTTTGTTGAAAACCTTGGTCATTGCAGGAAAGCAAAACCCTGAAGGCGCTATAAAATTTCTGGTAAATCCAGAGATTAAATGAGTGGGCGATATGAAATTATTGATAAATCTAGAGAGTAACTGGTTGGGCATTCACTACTTAATATTGTGAAACGACATGTATGATGGCCCAATACCCCTTAAACAATTGTTAAAACCAGTCAATGTATTGGCCTGGCATTGCCTATTTGAATGATTGTGGAGTAGCCTACGTGCTGGCCCAACATTCATAATTGTGTCCGCGGGAAATCCAATGCTTGGAAAGCAAAGAAGGATCCTGTGGAATAAAGTGAAGACATCCAATACATATAAGTATTTGGTTATCTTGCAACTTCTTGCTTATGAATATACATATGTGTGATTTGGATCTGATTTCCTAAACTTTTGTTTAGAGATAAACCCTATGAAAATAAACTAAACATGTGAATTGATTCAATGTTTGAATGTAGGTATTGTTGGAAGCAAGGACCAGGAAGGCATCATAGGGATGCATATAGACATATGACCGTCCTAAGGAACTCAATATGATCGGTAATAAACGATGGTGCTAGTGAACATGAGTGGGTCCTAGCAACCAGAGGTTCTGAAAGCAGAATGGGAAGGGGTACCCAAGTTGAAAAACATTAAACAGACCTTAGACACTAAGTGTCATAGCCAATAAAGGGAAAGTCGAGTGTTCACATTGAAGTGAAAGAGGCTAGGGGCATAAACGACAGTGATGGTGTGGCTCTGGATTGGAACAAAAATAAGAGGGGAAAACTCTTACTCTTCTCTTTCCTTTCGACTAATGCATCTTAGAAACATAAAATTGTCGAATGCATGTCATGACTGAAAACAGATTGTGTTTAATTGCTTGAAATAAATTGTGAATGTTGAATTAGTTATTTCCCTGTGAAAGGATGAACATGAATGAGTTCATCTGTATGTTGGGAAAGCATAAAATGTGTGGAATTCTCATGAGTAAAGCATGGACGTTCCGTCAATTGGAAAAATAATTGACTAATTTTAATATTGTGTTATGCTTGTCCTAACAGGAATTGGCATGATGAGTCTCACAGGTGAAAAATTAAAATCCATTGATTGCAGCTATTACTAGCCAAGTGTTGCTGGTGAGAAAAGTGAAATCTAGTCGTGCACCGTGATCATGGCAGCAGACCAAAAGCTATTTGATTTGGCTGAAAATATTCCTCAAATAGTTGCCAGGACAGCAAGAAAGATGGCATCCATGAAATTCCATACTTGCAGAGTAGCCGAAAGGTGAATAAAAAGAAGGGATTGCTGTGGAGAAATGCCCACCTGCAAAGATGGAAGGTCAAAGCCAGCAGGAGCAGTTGTGGAAGCCAAAGGACTTGATCCTGAAGGTTCAAAGTAAAGAGATGAAATGCCAGACAAACCTACCACCAGTTGTGAATTTTGAGGCATGTGTAAAGCGGGTATATATTCTGAAGTGTTGGAACACCGAGGATGGTGTTATTCCAAGGGGAGGGGAATGTCACGTCCCCATCTTGACCCCATTGCATTAAAATGTAAATAATGTAATATTGTTATAAAATCGTGGAGAGGAGCTCAAGGCCAAGGCCCCGCCATCGATTTATTGATGCATATGGTTTACGTGCTAGCCAGGCACATTGGAATTGTACATATGCATTTTAATCAAATACCCACAACTAGCTATGCAATGCAACAAGAGATAGAGGCATGATATTACAAGGAATTGGGAGGAAAATATTCAAACCCTTGAGCCAATGAAGTCAAACCAAGTGTCAATGAGAGAACCCATCAACCATCAACTACCCATGTTGACTTTGGTGCCCAATCATTCATATCTCCCAAGAGTTGGGTGAGGTAGTTAATGCCTTGGGGATTGAGAAGGTATGGCTGTCCAAATTCGAGTATGGGCAAGCCACCCTCATGGAAAATCGTATTTTTCCTTCTTGGGCAAGAAAACACCCACGAATTTTCTTCCCAAGCCATTATTCATGATCAGACTTCACTCTCTCACGTTTTGGAATCTTGCTAGGCGTTTCTCTCCGGAAGTACGCTGTAAATTCGCTGGTCTTCAAGCTGAGAATCTCGTTTTTTTGTGATGGCTGGACTGTGGGGAAAGAAGAGAATCTATTGGGAGCTCAATAGATAAGTTGATAGCTTGCTGTTTCCTCTTATTGTTGTGAAATCGTTTTTGAATTTCCAGATTTTGTTTTCATTATGGAAAAATCGTTTTTGTGAACCCAGCAGTTATCTCCTACCTCCGAAATCGTTTTTGAATGTTCCCATCAATTGTGTGACTGTGTATGTGCCAATTTCGGGTGCCAACCTATTACGGTTTTGCCCAAAAATCATGTTGGTTCCCTGCTGCCAGTTAATGACTGTGTGAAGGTCGTTTTGGCCCTTGAATGCCCAAGCCTTTTCCCTCTCACGCAGTCTGAGCTAGCCGAAGCTTCTCCCATCATGTTTTTCATCTATCTCCTGCATTTTCCATGCCTGGGAACTCGTTTTTGTATTGCACAATGGCTAGGAGGAAGGGAGCCACGAATTTGGGGTTTATGGAGGCCGTTTTTGTCCCTTGAGTGCCCACAAACGTTTTCGGGAAACGAAATTGCCTTCCCAGGGTTGTTTTCTCCATTTCTCACTTCGTTTTCGGTTGCCCACGTTTTTCATTCATACCCAACACTTGGGATTTTGTTGTTATGTGTATCCATGCCCCGTTTATGAGTTTTTTGTGTGTAGGAGATTGTTGGGGTTGAAATGGGTTTCCATTGTTTTGGCCTGAGCTTGAATGGAAGCATCCACAAATGAAGAGAGTTCAGATTTAGCCTGATAAACATAGTTGTGGACTGGCTTGGCTTAAATGCAAATGATTATTTGGCGGTGTATGAGCTTGAGAGTCCCCTTTTCCTTGTAGATATCATGCCCAGCTCGGGGGTGGTCTCTGAGTGCTTAAATAATATAGGCTGGGCAGAGACCTACGGTTGGGAGGAACATTGCAGCGACATAGCTAGTTGTGTGGGACAATTGCACAACAAAGATAAGTGTTTTCTATCTATGCGTTTTGCCTCTGCAGTGTTTAAATTAAATGACTGTTATTGATATATTGAATACATATGAAATTATGTGTGTGGATAAGTTTATCTCCTCTATGCATGTTTGTTGACTTTACATCTGTACACATGGGTTTTTAATTGTATGAATCTAATTAATGGGATGAGTTAGTTTATAAAGCCCCATAGATTGGCATCATGTTCCCTTCCAGAAATTGGATAGATGGGAGGGAATGTGACAGCACTGCAGAGAGCTAAATTCTTCATCTGTATAAATAGCAACCCGTGTATTTTCCTGTTCCTTACACAATGCAAATTGTGTCGTCTTAGATGGCCGAAGAGCACTTTCTAGCTATAATACGCACACCGACACTTTCTGATTAGTATAGCTTTTTCCTTAAAATCATAAAATACATAATATGTTCTAATATCTAAATGAGTATGTAGTACTACATAATATTTAACCAAGCAGTTCACTAATACACAATGAATAGTGTAAAACAATTCCTACAGTAAGGAAAGCATGTCATGAGATAAAACAAGCATAACAACGAAAGTCACAACAAAGAAAACTAATAATTGTGAACTAAAACAATGGATATCAAGTTGCATACAATTGATGTTCAAAGTACAATCCAGCCAACGATGTGAGTTTGGATTGACAATCATCTTGAGTTAATAAAAAAAATATGAATTGTGCACATGACCGAGAAATAAGTGAAAGGAATATGCAGAAATTTTAATACAAGCTCTTATTCTACTGAGACTATACGATATATACATGTGATCAACAGATATGGTATACACAATATACAATCATCAATGCAAATGCCTCCACTTCTGATGATAACTCAAAACAATAAACAAAACAAACAAACAAAAAATTATGTCCTTCTAGTTTTTAAAAATATTTCACATTGTGCACATATAAGACCTATTAGTTGACAACAAGACTAACCACAAAATGATCAGTAAGATCAGATACTTAAACTAGGACAAGAAAGACCAGGGCCTCGCTTGAGTAGTCTTTAGTATCAATAGATCACTTAACAGAACTCAGAACCAGGACATTACTTGCATTAAAAGAGCTCAAGATCAAACCCTTACTTTCCTTAGTAGAACTCAATCCAAGGATCGTAAATGAAAGCTAAACTAGAAGGTAAAGTGATCATTTATTTGAGCTAACTAGAATGTTTAGTCACAAAAGGACTTATCTGATCTCAAGTAAGGTCATGAAAGGCAATAAATTCATGCCTTTCTATTACAGGTACTAAAAGGTTACTGTTGGTTTGTCCTCAAACGTTAATCTTATCAGTTATGTAATAGCCCAGGTAATACGTTTCAAGACCATCCTTACAACCCTGTCTTCCAGGATCAAACACTTACTTTCCTTAACAGAACTCAATCCAAGGATCGTAAATCAAAGCTTAAACTAAGACAACAACATTACCTAAGCTAGAAGGTAAAGTGATCATTTATTTTTGCTAGCTAGAATATTTAGTCACAAAAGGACTTGAGCTCAAGTACGGTCATGAAAGGCAATAAAGTCATGCCTTTCTATCATAGGTACTAAAAGGTTACTGTTGGTTTGTCCTCAAAGTTTGAAACCTCTAAACCTCATTTCTTGTAGGTCAAACCTCTAAACCTCGTTTCTCGTACGGTTCTATTTCTCGTTCCGTTTACCGTTTCCCGTTTCTCGTTTCTGGTAACATATCTTATAAGCAATGAATTCCCATGCGTTACAACCCAATGCAAAAGACCCGCGATAACGTTTGATTGAATCTTTGCAGGTATAGAATTTCATCTTCAAATGATCTGAAATTTCTTGACTTCTGCAGCTATTGATGGCAATCCACTCCTTGTTGCAATCTACTATTGTGGAGAATATAGGCATGGTGTCTCTCACATTCGACAGTTTCAGTCCATGGTGGTGAAGAGAACGAGTGTTTCAGAGCACTGAAATATACATAAATCTGTGACGTGTAGTGGGAAAAATGGATGCCCATGGGGATATCAACGACGAGAAAAATTCACTGGAAGATGGGTTATGCTAGCCTTTTTTGAAACAAAGACATGGGAGACCTATTGGGTCTACTGCATATCCCAGTTCTCAGACAACCCTTGTTGTATCACAGCTCTGTCCCCTAGAGAGTTTGGATTATGAGTAAGAATCCATTTTATTTATTCTCTGAACTTGATTCAAAATTCCAGTTTTTTTCTTTGTCTATATTCATAATTTTCAATTGCACTGTTTTGTTTTGTGTATGAATGTGTAGGATTAGAGAAAATGACCTGTTCAAGTAATACTGGAGATCCAGAACAAAGGTAGAAATATTTCAGTACATATTTCTCAAATGGGGATTGGCCTTCCTGATTGGCCTATGTGTTGGCCTCATTGCAGCCTTTGTCATTGCAGCCTTTTTTAACCTTGCAGTAGGGAACATTGCAGGGTTGACGCTGCTTATTGCCTCTAAATTGATACTGCAGAACAGGTACAGTAGTAATTATGTTTTACTTTTATCCAGAGGCCTGTATCCTATTCTATTTTTGCACTATCACAAACCCATCACAATCAGGTGTGGTATGCACTTTGAGGCTATGAATCTCCACCCTGGTTCGATGGGTTTGTGCTAGTGTCCATTTCAATGAATAGTCTAGATTCAATGCATCTTTACTCAATCCCCCCTCGTTTTTCCTGTAATGATCACTTCATTTGTTTATCATTAATCCGGACAATGAAGTTGTATTAGTTTGTATTGAAATTCTGATATATTAGATTGATTAATTCAATCAATTCAAACATTTGTTGAGAGGTCTTGGTGTAGAGTGCAGTGCATAATAGGGGTGTTTAGTTTTATGATTTTATCGTTTTAACAATTAGTCGAAATGTGTTAAATTGCAGGTATACATTAGCCTTTTCAATGTTCACTGGTGCTAATCTAGCACTAACTTTATTGGCAGCAGTGCTTACTGCTTATATTGCACCAACAGCTGTAGGGGCTGGTGTGCCATAAATCAAGGCTTATCTGAATGGGGTTGATCTGCCAGGATTTTTAGGTCTAAACATGCTTTTTGTTAAGGTATGTGCATATCAAGCACATGTAAATTCCCATAAAGAGGCAGTTGCGTGATCATGCTGAAGTGGAGCCCTGTAATCAAGACCCAATGAAAAATCCAACTGAATTCTGAGAGATTTTAGCCAATGAGACTGGAAAATGTCAAAAAGAATGGATGCTATGCTTGCCATTGGATACATATCTGAATGTTGAAATGTAACCTTTTCTGGGTTTCATTTGTTTGTTAATGGCTGGTATATTTTGGATGTGTGCAGGTATTTGGAAGTATATGTGCTGTGTCTGCTGGATTACATGTACTCAAGACAAAGTACCCCTTTGGAGCTCGAAGAAATGTTGATAGGACCTTTTAATATATCCAAAGCTTGAAGTTGTATTTACTATTAGTATGTTATGTCATTATGTCTCTAATTCAAGTCAATGGCATGATGCCATTTGGGTAATTTTAATTAAATGTTGTATTTAGTCAGGTAGACAAAGTTGAACAAACTACCCAAAAATTCTTTTAAATTATATAAATAAATAATATGCTATTGTTCAACTGAAATGGCAACATGCCAACAATGAATAAAATGAGTTACAGAGGGCCAACTTTGAATTAAAATGGCTAGCATAGGGTTCAAAAGGAATTGAAGGCTATATGGAAGCCTTAAAGTAAGAGAACTTAGGGGAGTCAAGGTAAAAATTTAACAACTTGAGGTTGAGTTACATTTGTTCCCTGTTATTGCCTGTCATATTTACTCCCTGTCCTATATGCTTTGATTGCATGTGGTGGCCTTTACTAGATCATCTCTAGCCAAAGGACCTCTAAGATCCTTTAATGGCTCACTTAGGGATTGAGGACAGATCATTTTATCAAAATTCAACTCCAGTTATCTACAACAATGTTGTTGTTCACGATAAGGAGAATAATGGTCCCCCAAAAGAGAACATGAAAGTTCGTTCTAATTATTTTGAAAATTTTTATGGCCACTAGATTGGTTTTGAAGAGCATTGCAAATATCTTCAATTTCTCCTGATATTTCTGATTTTTACTGAGTTTTTCTTGTTGCAGATTTGTCTGATATTTTCATAATTCTTCAGGTCTAAGTTTATTTTTGTTGATATTTTCCAATAATTTACGATATTTTCTCTGATATTTCTGATAAGTTTCTTTTCAGACCCTTGGCGATATATTCCCTGACACAATATCATTCCACAAAATACTAAACAAATGATGGTGAACAATTCTAATTATGAAAAAATATTTTCAAATAAATATGACCATCAGAAATAAGGAAATACATAAACTCATAAAGGGACTCAAAAAATGAAAAACATTTTATGGCCCATAATTGATTACAAAATATATTTCAGCAATGAATTAACACTTTCCAATATAAAGAAGCAACGATAAACGAACATTTTCTTAAGAACTAAAAGTGAAATCAATTGCTAAGAACCAGTAAGAAGATGAAGAAAGAGAAGTCTCACCAATATGTCCCAGCCCCCAATATGTTCTTCATACTGTTATGTCACATGATATTACTTTGGTGGAAGCATGCTTCTGCTCCAATGGTGTAAAATATCCTGACACTTTCTAACTTTTTCGGTCTGATGGAGATAATTTGAAATTATATTGTTTACCAAAATGTTTGTGTTTAAATAAACACATTGACGTGAATATGGCTTCCAAGTTAATGTCTTTGTTGTGCAGGTCAGAAGAACGTGGGATGCTTTCATTATGCCTGGAGGAAGGCTAGTATATTTTTACATTTTAAAATGTTCTTGGGATGCTTTCACTATGGGGTTAGATTTTTATAAGACATACATCTTGCTTCTGTGCCTCATCGAATTTTCACAGTTGATGACATTGATTTCTTGGCTCAATTGCAGTTGAATTCCTTCCCATTGAGTTCAACCTCCTCTTCCTGCAAATGAAATTTGGGCTTCATATCTAGTACAGAAACAGGATGGGGCAAGGAACCAACCAAAGCGCAAAAGAGGGGAAGACAGATAGAAGGTATGTTGTGTGTATACATACAGTATAATTAAATTAAATTGAAGTTGTATTAATGTCCTCGCTTGACCAAAAACAGCTCTAAAATCCAAATCAGCATGTTATGTACATTTGATAACAAAGTTCTTGTTGCATCTCCAGAAGGTATTATAAATGGAAGAAAATATAAGAAAGAAACCAGTTAAATATCCCATTACAGCAAAAGACAGCTCTCAGTCATCTTTGGAGTATCTGTTTGAAAGAACAGTTATATGGACCTTAGTACCTAATTGTTCCACATGAGTGGGATAAAATGAGATGAAATGAGGCAAGCATTATCAAACAGTTAGCCGTCATCTACATTGAAATTACACATCACTTGCTATAGATGCTCATAGCAGTAAAATCATCTATGGCTGGGAAGAAGTCAGTCGTAGTTTCTGTTGGATATTCGGTGATAAGAGTCTTCCATATCTAGGGATGATATATGTGGATTTGCTTCTGGAAGGATCCATGCATCAATGTCTACCTCTGCCTCTAGCTATCCTACTCACTCTCCTTCCATTCAAGATATAGGACCTAGGACCATGCCCATCCCTGTAGCTTGTCATGCTTCTTTGCCTTTGGTTCACTATAGGTAACTTCTAGGTAATTCTGAAAATGAGTGAAAATCTTGTGCATTGCTGACAACCCTTTGAGCAGCATAATGCATGTGGTGGAAAAGGGAGGTTATTCCCATTTAAGTTAAATTAAATATGTTCATATCGCAAAGAACGATGTGATTACCCTCTGTTCTGGGGGTTGTTATAAATGAATCTACATAAGTTTCCTCCTATGAAGGAAGACCACTACCTAGAAAGTGCTACATATAACTGATACACGATAACCAATGAAGATGGGCATGCGTGGAATTATTTTGTACTTAATAATGTCTGGAGTGGCGATGTCATTGGCACTGTTGACGAAACTTTGTTCTTGATGTAAGTATGTTAGCAATTTTTTTAACTCTAATTTCTGACGGATTCCATTTTGTATTGTATATAGGTCTCACATAAATTATCATGGCAACAAAAAAAAGTAGTCCAGAAGATCATCTAATTTGTAAGGTATAAACCCATGCTAGTATGGATAAAAGCAGATGCTTGGTGGAACACTCTGTTTCAGGAAAAGACACTCAAAATATCTATAACATGTTTGAATGGTGATCATGCCTCACCCATGCATTCATCTTTCATTATGCAAGGCTGTGTTGTTCTAAATTGCAAGGTACTAAATATTTCAAAGGTTCTGTAACTAGAAGGATTTGAGGAAAAAGAATAGCAAGTTGACACCCTGTCCTTTTTTTGAAAACATATTGGACAGAAAGATACATCAACTTTCGAGTGATACATAAGATGATGAACCCATGGTCTTGGCAGTGATTATATACTCTATCCAGCCCAACTCATGCAAGGAGTGCTAACATGCCAGCCTTGTCCCCAAGAAAATTTAAATATTTTCTGAAGATTACAATCCTGGATGAGAACCTAAGTTACACATTGCATTGGTGTAAGTGTCTCACGGGACCTAAATGAGGAATTTTGGGTGTGACCATTATATCTTTTAAATTTGAGGTCTTATTTGTTACTTTTTAAAACCAACTCTTAGACCAAGAAACATGCTCGCCAGACAACGTTTTGCATCAGCTAAGTGTGAATCAGACTTAAAGGCAGTTAATAGAAGCACATAATCCGTTCAATACGAAGAAATTACCCAAAAAAATTCAATAAATGGATCCATATTTTCTTAAAGGACTTAAATGCAATCTTGTCAACAATAATTTCTCTCTATATTCAAAAAATTTGAAAATCAGAGACCTTCCAACATCGATTTAAATTCGATTTAAATTTGAAGAAAAATCAAAATACAAACAAAAGGGAACTGTGAATTTTCCTGGTAACGTTTTAGCGAAGCCAGAAACACGTTTACAAAATATAAAAAAAAAATTGAAAATTTGAAAAATATCAAAGAAAGCACTGGATTTCGCATAGGTTGTCGCTGCAACAAAACACAGTAAAAACATCATAAAACACTGGAAAAAGTTTTTAAGTTAAAATTCATCTTACCGTCGTATCGTTCAGCCTGCTCGGCGAGCTTGGACATGTATACATGATTTTCCCTCTCCTTTTCAGTGGTCATCTTTTAGCCAACCCTGAAGAAATGAAGCTCAAAACGTGCAGAATCGAACACAGAAGAGCAAATCACAACCCCGTAACTGATTTCTTGGCGAGCTTGGCCATGTATACATGATTTTCCCTCTCCGTTTCGGTGGTCATGTTTTATCCAACCCTGACGAAATGAATCTCAAAACGTGCAGAATCGAACGCAGAAGACCAAATCACAACCCCAGAACTGATTTCTTGGCGAGCTTGGCCATGTATACATGATTTCCCCTCTCCTTTTCGGTGGTCATATTTTAGCCAACCCTGACGAAATGAAGCTCAAAACGTGCAGAATCGAACGCAGAAGACAGAATCAAATACAGAAGACCAAATCACAACCTCGAAACTGATTTCTTGGCGAACAAGAACAGTATTTGCAGAAAACAATCCCAATTCCCTATTTATTTAGGCTGATCTCCCCGCGCTTCGAAACCCTCGGCCACGAAGAGAATTACAAAATGAGGGTAAGATGAGCAAGACAATTGATGGAATCTCTATGTTCTATGAAATGGATGGCTAAGAGGCATTTGAATCCCCTCCGATGTTATCTTACGATCGTCATTGCATTAACCGCTCGACCTTTAATTCAAGGAATGGGAGCCATTCATCATGTGATGGGAGGCTTTCACTGCCGCGATGACAGCCTTTGGTTTCTCTGTCTTCATTTGGGTCGGTTCAACCCTTTTTAGTTTCTTGCCTTTTAAAGGCATGATATTCTTCTGAGTTATGAGTATCAATTTTGTGGTAGTAACACCACAACTCAGCCTTTAATAACACATTAGGTTTATGTTTAGTGAGGCTAATGGATTTGGTTTTAGTATTTGTTGGGGGTATCTTGTCTTAGTGAGGCTAAGGCATGATATTTTTCTGAGTTATGAGTATCAATTTTGTGGTAGTAACACCACAACCCAGCCTTTAGAGGTTAACAAATTAGGTTTATGTTTAGTGAGGCTAATGGATTTGGTTTTAGTATTTGTTGGGGGTATCTCTGGTTTTAAAGGCATGATATTCTTCTGAGTTATGAGTATCAATTTTGTGGTAGTAACACCACAACCCAGCCTTTAGAGGTTAACACATTAGGTTTATGTTTAGTGAGGCTAATGGATTTGGTTTTAGTATTTGTTGGGGGTATCTTGGCAACCTCACTGCCGATTGTATTCTTGTTTGGAACATGAACTTTAGAAGCTTTAGGCTTGTCTCCTCCCCCACAAAAGCCTTAGCATGAGAAATACGTAGTATGATGAGTTAATGTTCGCTTCAAGTCCGGGGCGATATTGAAGGTATAGTTAATGATATCATGATGTGTAATGTTAACAAAAGGGAATGTGAGCTCATCATCAAAGAGGGTGGTCATTGTGTTATTGGGTGTAGTGTATGCTCTGCGGATGAAAGTTGAATTGAGCTCATTATCATGTTGTTTTGTGTTTAAAATGGTTACAAGGCCATGTTCATAAACTTTACCGATATTTAAATGTGTGACACATTGATCAACAAGGAGTTGGATGTTGTAATTGGAGCCCTCAAGCCATTGATGAAAATTGAAACATCATAATATCTAACTCTGCAAACATATTTGCTAAAATTACTATACCATTATTTCATTCAAACATTCTAAAAAATGGATTCCCTGTTTAATGCCATTGTTCCTTCTATCAGGGATGTAGCCCAGCCCAATTTTCATGTTGGGTTAAGTTTTAATACAACTTGAGTGGTTAATGGGAGCCTAGCCCAATTTTCCTTCAATAGGGATGGAGCCCAGCCCAATTTTCAAGTTGGGTTCAAGTTTTAATATAACTGTGAGTGGTTAATGGGATCCTAGCCCAATTTTCAAGTTGGGCTCAAGTTTTAATACAGCTTGAGTGGTTAATGGGTCAACGATTTGAATGGTGAGGAGGTTAGTTTTTTCACTCTTCTCGCCTAGGTTGAAATCTCTAATGGAACATTGGTACAAGGTTAGAAACATAGGAAACTTGGATTGGGACCCCATATTGAGTGTGTCTGTGAAAGTCTCGATGCTTTATTTGTTACTTTTTTTATACCCCATATTAAGCCTTATTTGTTTCTTTTTTAAACCAACTCTTAGACCCCGTATTAAGCCTTTATTTGTTAATTTTTTTATTTGACTAATGCTTGGGTGTTGTGCTTATGTTTTTTTTTTTAAGTTTATGGTTGTAATTCTCGAATACTACAATGGGAGCATAAATTCCTAAGAATTGGTGTTTTAGTTTCTTCATTGTTTTTGCAAAAATAAGACCTTGTTGTATTGTTTATGGTAATAAAGAATTGGTGTTTCAATTTCTTCTTTTTTTTTCACAAAAACGAGACCTTGTATTGTTTCTGGGAATATAGAGTTACACCAAAACAAACCCATCTAAATTACTCGAGTCTGGTATAAACCTTCAGGTTGTGAAATAGTTATTAGTTACTCTCTATGCAAAAAACATGCTCTATGCAGTGCATCCCCTCGGTGAATGTTTCAAAACAAAAGGGTAGGAGCCATTGGCAAAAAAAATAATGACGATCTAAGCCTATGTCTTAAAGAAATTAAATTAAATTCATTAAAACAAGTTTTTCATGAAAAGGGAAAGTAGCTTGTAGCTCAAATTCTTTGTTTCTCGTTTTCATACATCTAAACAGAAACCCTAAAATGCTTTGTGCTCCGTTACCTCCTTTCCAGATCATAATTAGGGTTTTTTGTGGCATTTTTAACCTGGGAAGAAGATAAAACCACAGTTGTTGCCTCTGGGTTTGTGGATTCAACCAACGTTGCCTTTCGATGGGCATCTCTAGATTTCTCTTTGACTTCCTCCTCCTATATTTTTTTCGGCAATTCACGACCACTAGATTCGACCATAGGTTGCTTGTCTATGTATTTTTCCTGTGTTTTGTGTTGGGTTTCATGGTCTATGAGTGAAGAAGGATATTTCAAGACTCTGACATCCATGGCACCCTACATCCCATGGACAGTAATTTTCTTCTAGTGGATGGCTCCTCACTTGGACAAACTATCTACCTTCCCCATTTTTTTATTTGACACGAAGCTTTTAAATGCATAGTCTTTAAGATTTGGAAAGAATGAAATCCCTAGGTTGGCATATAAATATAAAGAAGAAACCATAACCACCAACATCAAATTTGGGGAGGCCCTAGTAATAAAGAAATAAATGGAGGAAGGAAACATAAACTGCCAATTGATAATTATAATTAAGAGTGAAACCACCAGGATATTTTGCCAGCATAATATATTCTTAATGCATTCAAACGTTTTTATATGTTTTCCATACTTTTAACACCATTAGCTTTTGTAAAATAATATTTGGCTTTTTGTGTTTTTTTAATATTTTTATATGTTTTATTAATATTTATGTATATAACAAATAAGAGTTAGGGTGTTAAGCAATTTTCTGCAGAGGGATTTTTTTTTCATTTTTTAAATTAATCGACATAGATCCATCTTAAACCTGGATCTATGAAGCACCAAGAGGGATCAATTTCTTGAGGTGTAAATTTTTTAAACACCTAAGAAAACAATTTACACCTCCAAAAATTGGATCCTTCTCGGTGCTTGATAGATCTAGGTTTAAGATGGATCTATGTTGGTTTCTATTTTTTGATTTTATGAGAGCCCACATGCTATTCCTTTTCGGTGTGGGTTATATTTTCCATGTCAACATTACCCATGTTGCCTGACAACGTCATCTACCCCATACTGAGTTGTATAGCACCTCTCTACTCTCGGTTGATGATAATCAACCCTAGGGTCTTCTTATAGAGTATGTTGATAATCACCTTCTACATAGCCCAATTTTGGTTTATCAATCCTATAATTTGTGGGACTGCTTCACTTCTTCATCTCCCTAGTGCATTTCTTCTACCTGCATCTAGTGATAAATGTTGACTCCTTATGCCTGTAATTTTTTATATATTATAAGTTTTTAATACATGTTTTAATGATAAAAAAAATGGTTATGGGGATATTGGTTGACATAGCATGGTCAAGATAATTTGAGTTCATGTGAATTGAGTCTCTAATTTTGAGTGCACATAATGACGACAATATTGCAGTTACAGAAGAGGCTTGAGGCTAGAGAATTTATCCACCAACATTTGGAGCCATAGGGACCTCATTGTATGTCTTAAACGAAGAAAATGTTGCTAAGTGACATAGGGGGTCTCTCATGAATCCATTTATATAATGTTACAATATACTAAATTTTATATGGAGCTCTCTGCATCTTGGATGGCTCATGTTAATATTCGACTACTCAAGGTCTTTCCTGATGTCTTTATCATGCATATCTTCAAGGAGTTCAATACACATGTGGATGCTTTATCCAAACATGGTATTGTGGCCTTAGAGGGGTTTATTCATTTTGAGGAGTGGTGCTGGTAAGGTCTACTTTTTTCCATAGGAATTTTTCCTATTTTTGGCTCATAGATGGAGGCCTTTCTCCTCGTTTCTATTTTTTTGTACTTAGCGGTTATATATACCTTTCATCTTTTCTTTTTGGTTTGTTTCCCCATTTATGACTTTTCCATCCATCCGCATTGTTAAAATTTAGTAAAATATTGTAATTTTTCATTGTCAGTGTGACACAACTAAAAATGACTAACATAAATGACTAATTCACATTAATCCCTATTAGCTAGTCATATTTATATTCACGTGACTAAATTAGTCATTTTTATTTATTCACTTGTTATCTAGTCATATATTTTATCCCGTGACTAAATTAGTCATTTATCTTAGTCATTTTTTGTTGGCTTATTTAAAATTGCTCAATTCTAGTCGTTTATCCCTTGAAAAAAAAGTGGTGACTAACTTTTTTAGTCTCCTAGTCACTTATCTCTCATTTTGTACTAGTGTGTAGATCCTCTTGTTCTTCAATCTTTAAACCCATCCAAAATAGGAAATGAGACCAAGTGGTATGTTCCATAGTGAAAGATATTATGACTAGTATGTTCCGGATGGCTCTGCACCCTGGTATCTATCTTAGTTAGGCATTTGAGGAGGTAGAAAGGGAGGTTCATTCTCTTGATCCCAACAATGTGTATTAAGAACCTCATATGGTATATGAGGATGTTAGAAAATATCCCCTAGCAAGTGATATAACATTGTATCATACCAAGGATGTATTTCCACTCATCCTTCAGAAAGCTTATGTGAATCCCCTTCCTCCAATCAGGGTCTTGATATTCTAGTCTAAGAAATTGGTTGTATTCGGCCCCAACAGTGTGGTTTTTAAACCACCTTTCTCTATCAGTAGGTATTCCAGTCACCTAAGCAATGGAATCTTTTGTAACTTGGAACCTTAGACTCCCAAAATCCACAGTGTAACCATCAAACTTTGAAGCAATTTTTGCAATTACTTCAATGTTATGCCCGTTCATTTTCTTACATACCGAGCACCAACCAACTTCATGAAGATTTTGAGCACATTTTGAATATGCGTCTGACCATTATGTTCTCTCAAGCTCAAATCTCTATATTTTTCCTCCCTTTTTACCCATCATTGGAGAGTATTAGCTATAGGGTTTTCGTTGCACTAATCCAGGTAATCACAACAAGACCGCATATGAGGAAAACTGGTAAGGAAACACTGTCTAGGTTCAGGATAACTTATTATGAAGTAGTACACAAAAGATGGAACAATATCGACCAATGATCTCATGATTCACACATGTAATCATGCGCATGGTAATCGACTATGAGAAGGTGCCATCATTGTTTTAAATTGATGGAAGCCACGTCGGATAGTCAAGAAGGAACTTATAATATGACACATGCCTATGAAATAGAATATCATGATTAGAACAGACATGTTTAACCATTAATACCTTGGCTGACGTGGAACCTGCTTGCTTGGTTGAGCATTTTCTGGAAGCTCCCTACACATGCTAGATGCGTTGTTTCATTGTCGGAACTAGTGATTTTCGGCAGTGCCCTTAGTTAGAAAATAATTGTATAATGCTTTTGCAATTGAACCCCACAATTCAATGTTTTAAACCTTCATTTTAACACCCTCCGCATATTTATTAGATAATAACCAGCCAGGGGAACTACATAAAAAATAAGAGCCAATTTCAAACTATTTGTTAAAATAAATACACACCCAAAAGGATCCAAACTATATATGGAAATGAATAGTTCAGTTACTAGAAGGATTAGAAACCAAGATTCCTAGACTTAAGAAAATAGGAAAAAGAAGAAACTTAGGAAGTAGACTTAGGTACAAACAGATGGAAAGCCGAACTTACCTATGGGGGAAACTTCATTGTCACAATTCAAAACACTAAAATACATTAAATATTTGAAGGAGGGGGATAATACTGGCTTTCAAAGATAGCATATTGGGAAAATGTTTTGGATGTTTTAGATGTTCCCTTAGTTAATCAGGTAAGGACAAGAGGTTCATTTTTCCCAAAAAAAGACAAGAATAAAATACCAAAAACGATACTCAAGAAAAACCTTATATCGTGGATGATTACTTGGGTCAAAGGGTCTCTACTATTGATGAAATACATGTGGATCCTTCCAGAAACAAGCCTATAGAATAATTTGATCCATCATAAAATATGTGAATAAATATCATATGCTCATTGTACAACCAAGTGATAACAAGCCAATATGGTTAGGAAAGGAATTAGGTGGTCTACGAAGACATGGCTAATATGGAGAGATACCATTTTTTAGCTTAATGTTGGAAACCCGGAGGAGGATATGTAGGTTGGAATAAAAAACTAAAAAGTGGACAATTGGATGAGATAAATATGATATCATTGATGTGGATAGTATAATATGGGCATGTAAATTACGAGTGAATGTAAAGGAAGAAAAGTAATAATACATGAAAATGGACATATGACCATTAAGATATATCAACAAGAAGTGGAAAATATATGTGATGATGAATGAGGCATTCTTTCTATGTTTTAAGAAATATAATCAACATTTTCTCTTGACCTGGGATGTAATTTCTCTCCAAATTACTCTATTACTATACTAGGAAAACATTTTGTAATATGTTGTAAAGATCAATGGAAAATAAGATATGAAATGAATTCATTCAACTTTCTTTTGTTATTCATTTCTAAAATTATTTCATCATTTGCATTTGTTCCTATTAAAGAAATAAATCTTGAGGATGGGTCTTCATGCATCTTTTCTTATGAATGTCACAAATTATTTTTTGATATATCTGAAAATGGACTTGTTATGCTTCTCGAATGTGTTTGATGTGTATTGTTTAATTTATTTTCCCCTATACTTTTCAAAATGTGTGGAATGGTTGTGGTGGAATTAAAATAATTTATTTAATAGTCATTTTCACTTGGAGATTATGTGAATCTATTTTTTATACCACATGTTCCATTCTCAAGTGTTTTGCATGAGTGAGAATACATTTATGTAACTGATATAATTGTTTTTATCCAAGTGAGAAAAGAGGAGTACCACCTCTATAAACACATATGGAATATATTAGTTTCCATTTCAGACCATCCTATGAGGTTGACTCTTACCCTTTAGACAGGTTTAGAGATCAACAAGGTGTCATAGTGACCATGAGACAAAATGTTTCAAAAATGTACTATATTACACATATTAGGAGGCATAGAACCTGCCATATGTCAAAATGTGGGCATTGCAGTGACGGGGATAAAGAGCATAAACCCTTTCTCACAATTTAGTAATTCTTGTGATTAGGATTAAAATTTATTAACTTTGGTGATGATAAGAAAGAGCACATGTCCTTTCTCACTAAACAATATACATTGTCAATGTATAGGGATTTATGTGGATATTAAAACGTCATATTAAACTCGCATAATCCAATAATTACAATAATTATCAGTAAGTTTTGGAAATGATAATCATTTTTTTAGAAATTGATAATGAGAACATTGGAAATCAATAATCACACTACTGGAACTTGATAATGACACTTTCAAAAACCAATCAATCATACTTATGGAAACTAATGATCACACTTTTGGAAATCGATGATCACAATTTTGGAAAGTGATAATCACACTTTTGAAAACCATTAATCACACTATGGAAAACCAACAATCACACTTTCAAAACATGTTTGAAATCTAGATTCACAATGGGAATTCCAAGTTTAATGAAAATGGGGTTCTTCTTATACTTGATGTTTAGGTAGAACTGTTGCAAATATGTGGACCACTTCCAATGACAATCATTTTGTAACTTTCCTTGTGTTTGCATGAACTAAAGAGGATTTTTATCAGTGTGGATGGTGGTCTCCTTCCCTAGGATGTAATGCTTCCACTAACAACAAGCCTGGACAATGGAGTACATCTCCCTGTCATAGGTGTGATACCTATGAACATCATTAACGAGTGTCTCACTATGATAGGACATTTAATTCCCATGCTGAGTGAGGAAATGCATCAATAACATAGTCATATGTATCTATCTCAATCTCATAAGGTTTTTGTAGGTCTGATAGACTAAGGCCTACATCGAGCAAAAGCGTCGCTTCATATCCTCAAAGGATTTCTATTTTGATCCACACCAATCAAACTTGGATTTGGCTCCACCCTTGGTCACTTGGATTAAGGGAAAAATGATATGAGAGAATCCCAACATGAACCTGCGATAGAATCTGGAGAGGCCCAAGAAGCTGCAAAGCTCTATTAGAGTCATCAAGGCTTTCCAATCACAAATGAATTGGATCTTGTCTAGGTCCACATCTTCCCTATCTTCATCCATGATGTATCCCAAATATTGAATTATCTCCATGTCGAATGAGCATTTCTCCAAATTGGAATATAATTTGTGTTGGCGCAAGGTACCGAGGATCTATTGGATGTGTTGGAAGTGCTCCACCCAAGTTCTGTTGAAGACGAGAACATCGTCTAGATATACAACCACAAAAGTGATTGTGAATTGTTGTAAGATATAATCGATCATCCTCACAAATGTTGTTGTAGCATAAGTCATGACCAACCACTGAAAAATGCCTTCTTTAGACTTGAAGAATATCTTCCATACATCGTCCTGCTCAATCAGGACCTGGTGGTAACCAAACTTCAAATCAATCTTACCGAAGAACTTGGAATCCTTAATTTGATCAAGAATGTCATCAATCCAGGGGATTGGGTATCGATTCTTGATGGTGATTTTATTCAGGTCTCTGTAATCATTACAAAGTTTCCATGTCCCATCCTTCTTTTGCACCAACACAATTGGTCTCCCACAAGGTGAGGAGCTTGGTCGAATGTGTCCTTTTTGGATGAGATCATGAATCTGGCACTTTATTTCCTCATTCCCCAAAAGAGAGTGCCTATATACTAGGAGATGAGGTAAATAAGCACCAAGTATCAATTCAATTGACTATTTAACATGGAAGTGTGGAGGAACTGCTTTAGTCAAGGAAAAGATATTTATGTATTATTCTACAATCTTGTCAACTTGATTTTATTGTTTAGAGAGAGATTTTGCTGAGGTTATGGAGGTTGCAGTGACATTCCATATACCTTCTAACTGAACCATGAAGATGACAAATTTCAGAGTCTAAGAGATGAGCTTCTGACATTGATTTATAGAGATCAAGGAACTGTAGTAGTCAGGACTACTGGAAGTATCCTCTAGCTTTGTCCCTCATAAGTAACAATGACACTATGGGTCCTGGAATCATAAAAAACATGACGTTTCCACATATAAGGTTGTACTAAAATAACATGACAAACTTCAAGTCGAGAAACATCACACAATACCTCATATTTAAGGGGCTTGATGTCATAGGATATGCGATACTGATAACTAATGCGTATGTCTCGTCCTTGGCTCAACCAACTGATGGTGTATGGTTGGGGGTGTGGCTTCATCAGTAGCTACAATCTTTTGATGACCTCATCCGATATGAGGTTCTTCTGGATACCAATATCAATAATGAAATGTGGCAAATTCCCCTTCACCCACAATTATGAATGGAAGAGGCACTACCCTTCCTCTGGATCCTCCGACTCTTCTAGATGGATCTTTGTGTTTGCGATGGTGGAACTACGTTTCACATAAATTATCTGCTTTCCCTTTTCTTTCTCTAAATCAGAGTCTGAGCTAGAGTCTGTCTCAGGGGAGTTTTTCTCATCCAACAATGATTGTTTTGAAATTCATTAATCAGTGTTGTGCTAGTGGATTTTGTATAAATCACACCACTTTTTGATGTCCTTATTTGGTTTCCCCTTACCCTTCCTTGCTTATGGATTTCACTGGTTGTCATGATTTTAGACGTGATTGCTCTATCCTTTCTTCTATGAGTTAGGGATGCCTTTGTTAGGATTCTACTATAGTTGATTTACAAACCCAAGCTCCTGCTTATTCTTTTCCTTAAAATTTTACTCCATCTTGACAACATATCGATAAGTAGCTCTTAGTGAGGAAATGACTAGGAAATCCATCTCTATTTGAATGTACCTAAGCAGGCCACTGCGATGCTTTAGGACCAAGTATTATTTGGAGTATATAATACCCATCTTTAATCACAATGTATGGAATATATTAAAAAACTATGGAACTATCTCATCTCTCTCCTAGTGTAAAGTCATCCATATCGTGTATTGGTCATCATAGTTTTCGACAAGATAGAATTCCTCCTTGAAAACATCGACAAAATACACCCAAGTAGTTTTTGTCCCATATATTTTAGACTCATCTGTGGCATGCCTCTCACAGTAACCGTCCCACCAATCTTTGACATGGGGGAGGGACTTAAGGAGCGTCAAGGTGATCTTTTGTTGTCAATTCTTTTTTAATAGAGAAGTAACCCTCTGACATATTTAACCATTTCTCCAAAGCATCTGCATCTATCTGGCCTTCAAATAAGGGAGTTTCAAAGTTAACTTGTACCTTGAAGAGATTCACACCTCATAAATGGTTTCTCATTAAAGGTGTGTCTGCTACTGTCGACATTCATCGATGGATCTGTGCGAAAGTGTCCATCATCTTGTTCCTTTGTCACATGAAGGATTCCTTGAGAAACAATTTTATACAATATCCTACATGATAACAATATTTAGTGCATGGTTGTGTCTACACTAGTTTAAATATTTTGCTAAGAGATGGCGAGTCTCTACGTTAGAGATGAACAGATTATCACAAGTTACCTTAAAATCTAGATTTATTCATCAATTAAGATAAGCAAATTTAAGATCTACAGCCATTTAAAAGTTTAAATCACACAATACAAGCAACATTTAAACATTATAATGGCAGAAACTTGAATCAATTCATGCTAAAACAATGGAGAAGATACATGATTACCAGGAATCCTGGTGTGAGTGCCTCCTCCCTTGCCATAAGTTCTCCTTCCTTCACCCTTGCTCTTGAAGAATTGGAGCTCTTTTCTTCCTTCAGAATCTCCTAAGCATGCCTTTGCTTTTTTTTATCTCTATTTACCATGCCCTAAAGTCTTTCTTATATAGCATTGGGAAATGGGCATTAGGCTTCTCTTTTGAGTGTGGGATAATCCCCTTTCATGATTTTAGATCATTTTCACTTAAAAACCTCTTTTCCATAGTTTTTAGGATTTTTGCACCATTTAGAATGTTTTAAGCACAATTAATGCATTTTAATGCATCTCTCAAAGAGGATTCGTCTCTGAATGAACTTGTGTCATGACTTCCTGGTGCGCGTACATGGTAAACATATGTTGCTCCTGTCACATGACTAAGGGTGTCAATTTTATTGTTAACAGATGCCCCCTAATGTGTGAGGTCCGAAGTAGAGCTAAGGGCCAAAATACATTATTGAAATTTATACTCGGTATACTGATACTCTTTATTGTTCAGATCAAGGATGAGGGAAGGAAAACTCATAGGCACAGGATTGAGGATCACACCTGCAAAACATAACAATTTCTCAAACATATAATATCTTGCTGAGGCAAGCATACCCATGCTCAGCAGTAAACAAGCATGGCCATGAACAATACACAGTGGATCCATGTCAAAAGAAAATTTTTCTGAAATGTAAACATGCACTTTGATGAGTGTGAGAACAAAGTCTTTATTGAACTTCTAACATGTCAGTTTAATCTTGTGCAGCTCGGGCAGTGCATCAATGAGTGATACAACTGGTTTTCCCAAGGTCTTCAATACAAACTGACGATAGTACGAGTTTATATCATGTGAGGAAGTGATTTGATGTCGAGCAGAATAAAATACCATCTGATTACCGGTCATTGATGTATATCGTTAACAGATGCGAAGAGACCCACCGATAATGATGATGGACTCTAAGGTACTGAGTACAAACTAGCAAGTGTGAATAGATGTTATGAAGTCGAACACTTGTAGAATCAAATAATCAGGGGTCATTGATGTATACCCACTGTCATTTGCGAGGAAACCTAACACTAATGACTACAAGATCCAAGGTACTCTTGGGTTTCTAGATCCATGTCCTAGATGATGATTTGATGTTGATAGGAATAGATCCATCGGAAGGAGGGCATTGATACATCCCACATCAACCGATACGAAACAAAGATCAATAGTATGATATAATTTGGTAGAACTGTAAAATCCAACACTGTAGACTGACATGATTGGTCAGGAATATTTAAGGAATGGCCGACTCGGTTTGGACTTCCCTTGAACACATAACACGACGCAAAATGGACACTTGGAAATGTGGGACTTTGAGTAACCGACCTTAATGAAATCCGCTAATTCCATATGCATTAACCAAAGCTCCATTGGTGACGGGAAGGATAACCCATCAGTGGAGATCTGTTCAAAATACTAGTACAGTTTCCTAAGGCAAATGCACATGGTGTACTTACCGCGGATACAAAATTATGTGCCATGTTCAAGGGCGACAAGGACCGACTGTTGTCATTTTATTCGAAGTTTATAATATGAAGTGATTCAAGTCTCTCCCATTTTGGATTTTTATGTTTTCCAATTTTTTTAACCTTTTTCATTTATTAGCTTGAAAAAAGAATAAAGCATGCTATGATACATTAGAGGAAACGAGTGTCTCAAGGGCATGTGCCTCAATGTTAGGGGCATGGGTCAGGCCAAGGCAAAGATCTGTATTGCAAACAAGGGATGAGCTAGTTATGTAAACTCTTACAGATGTTTCCTCCATGGGTATGGGTCAAATATACATAAGCAATGGTTTATAGGTATCTTGTAACAGAAAGTGACTATACAGGAAAATAAGCAACATAAGCAATAAGCAATGAAGCAGTTTGCATGAATGTTCAAGTGGATATTTTAACGCAAGCTTATGTAAAATGACAAAAAATTGGGAGCCCATCAGGATATGGTCAGAAATGAATGAAAGAGAAATATGTGGTCTCAAACTCCAAGTCATGATGGGACTAATAGGGCTCCTAGGCCTATATGAATAACTCACCATGGGCACCAAAATGGAAATGGGGTGTTGACTAGGGTGTCCCATGTTTGGTAGGATCTTCTGTCGGAATGGTGGAAAATACAGATATGAAGGGTTGACCCACCAATTTCCAACAGGTTCGACCCTATGGCAAGTTTGGTTTGTAAAAGGTTCAAATGCATCTTTACAAAGGGATGGCCTAAACCTATATGCAAGTTTCCAAATATACCAAATAAGATCAAGGAACATGCAGATCATGCTCCTATACTTGGGTAGATTTTTATCAAGTATGCTCCCAGTGGCCCCGTGTTGGTCGTAAACACTGACCTAGAGGTTTCCCAATGTAGACCTAGGTACTTCGTGGTACAAGATACCAACAAAAACCCCTATTCACTGGCCCTTTCAGCAACAGACTACGAGCAGTCTGAAGTCTCACCAGAGGCGAAGTTGAGGGGGTGGTTGCGGAATTAGGTTCCCACAACCTGGTGATGCGAGTGCTCAAACTGACTGATGCGCAGCGCAGTAAGACTTCCACGCTGCAGATAAGTGACTGCGCGAAGTCTTCTACTTCGCGTTGAGTACAACTGCGCAGTACTAATGGACTATAGCAATAGGTCTGCGCAAAGAGTAGATATATATACTTCCTGCAGATCTCTGTTTATGGATTCTTAGACTTGGTGAAATGACGATAAGCTATCAACCAACTTATCTCGCAGCAATTATCATGGATCGATGTGACAACCAGATCGCGCATTTGTTTCAAGATATGATCGAACTAAGCAATCTTACTCAACCGTATTAATCATTCATCAACACTTAGACCGATTCAAACATATGAATTGAAATGAATTATGCAATGCTGGGCACCCTGGTGCAGCATTCAACTTTGATCAAATAGCTCTGTGATTTATTTAACATATCCAAACATTCAAAGATTTATAGGTACTGAGTATTAACATTCATCCACACATGACCTACTTAACATCTCATTCCCATCTCTTCTGTGGCGAATACAGATAAAAGAAACACATATCAAACAACTGTAATATCAAACATTCATATTTAAGCAATCGAACAAATGGAAAACACACAAAGAATCACATAAAATGGGATTTAATGTGGTTCACCCCCTGGATGGAAGGCCACGTCCACAAGAACTGTTGTTTTATTATCTTTAGGGAAGGGTACAATAGTTATTCATCTGTGCAATCAGCCGCAGATGCTCTTCTCTCTCAAAATTAGGTCTCTGTGCACTCAGCTACAGAGCCTCTACAATAGCTTCACTTACAAACTCTGATAATATTCAGTGATAACCAACAAAAATGAAGAGTCACCCTTCCCATACAAAATCATGCCTTATTTATAGATTAAGACCCATAGGTCATGTCTTTACATTTCGAAGGCAGAAACCCTTAGGTTTACAAAACTGTCATGTGCGCGCCAATAGGTTGCTTTCGTCGAGCTGTTCCTTCTTTCACAGCCTTTAGACACTGGTTCAAGTAGTAGTTCTCTATGTGTGCGACCAGTCACCTTCCTCCCTCTCCACACCTACCCACTGCTTGGTAGCTATCGAGTATCTTTGCCAAAAATAGATCTCCAATGATCTAGCTGGAATATGTGTTGTCTTCCATCCAACGCTCTACTTAGATGGATCTTCCGTTGACCGAACACATCGCAGTACTGTTCTCCTCGTAGCACTGACTTCTCATTTCTTCGAACACTGTGCTGCGCGCAACTTTGCAACATACCAAAACTTATTCCAAAATTGTTCCAGCTAAACTGCGCTCAGCTCTGCAGTTCTCAAAATCCTTCCTGCTCAAAATGCCCCATGTGGGCCAAGCCCAACAGGCCCCTAACACTTACATGTGGCTCACCCCCGAGCCACCTGCAGGTGCATCTTCTTCCATCTATTCCTCGGCCTATGGAGCTAGCTTTGTAGCGAACTCATTGTATGTATGAATCAGCTTCTCGGCTGCAGCCTTCGTATCCTGCTCGACTTGCTTAACTATGTCCAGCATCTCAAGTGTGATTTCTTCCCCAATTTGGCCTTCTACCTGTTCTTGGTTCTCGCACAGCTCATTTAATTTTTCCTCTATCTCCTGCGAGATTTTGCTGGCATCCTCCAATAATGGCTGCGACTTATCGCCCATTTAAGTTTCTTTCTCTTGTAAAGCTTGCACTTCCTTCTTGAGGGTGTTTATTTCTCTGTACTTCGAAAGCCTATCTCTTGGTTGTAGGGCCTTCACTTCTTCATCTGGCTTCTCTAGTGTGGCTTGCTTCTCTTTCAATTCATTCTTTACTTGCAGCAATCCGGGGTCTTCTTCGAGGGCAGTGAATGCCTTCGATGCTGATTCCAACAGACTTTGGCATTTAGCCACTTCAGTAGCAATATTCTCTGCTGTGGCCTTGACCTCCTGTGCTCTTAGCTGCTGTTGGTCTAGGGGGGTTTGTGGGTTTATCTTCGCCTTCAAGGAATTAATGTCAACCTCATGGAGAATCTCCATGTCTTGCATCTCTAACTTAAGACTGGTTACTAGCTCACCAATCTTAATAATAGTATCCGCTAGTTCTTGTTGCACTTCAAATTCATCTATGTGGTCTGCGACAGCAGTGATCGTGGATTCCAGTCTTAGCCGATGATCATGCTCATATTGCAATTCCATAGATCTCCGTGAGTTATCTGCCTCCAATTTCTTGTTATCTATTTGCAGCTCAGCCTGTCTTTTCAGCGCATCCGTGGTTCTGTAATGCATTTCTTCAAAAACTTGCAACTGCAAGTAATGTAGGGCTAACAATGGCACTGTTGCAAGATCAAGTTCCACACGTTCCACATTCTTCATATCCAGCATTACTTGATCAGGTAAAGGCAACCTTATAGACAATGGTTGCAGATGGACAACACAGGACCTTGTGGGGATAGTGACTTGCTGCTGCGAAGTCCCTGCCAATTCCCCTTCAGCCTTTGAATCCTGCGGTAAGGGTAATCATTTGCTTACTTCATCAAATTTTTGTGATATCCCTTGCAGTGTAGTTAGGTTCTGATCCAAACTGTCTTGTATCACCTTTTCTTTCTTCTCCTTTTCAGTCGAGAGCTCCTCCATCTGCTCAGTGACCTTTGCGACGATCATTATGTAGTCATCCTCGCGAAGCACTGCGTCCAATAGTTCTTTAGTTGATTTCTGTTTCTTTCTTGGTTCCTTGTGCACTGAAGGACTTCCACTGTCCTTCCTCTTTCCTAACTCTTTGTCTTCTACTATGGGACACGGGATAGGATTATCCTCGCCAGAATCACTTTGGACGTCCACAACCTCAACTCGAAATTCAGTTGGCCACTCTTTCATGATATTTTCAATATCTTCCTCGTACATGTGGTAATTTCCTAGGTACTAGTCAGGATTCTTCGTCTATGCTTTAGCTGAAATCAAAATGCACTTCATCGTAGCATAAAAGTTGAAAACGCAGATATATTTGCTTGTTATCTGTTTTGGTATTCGAGGCATAAGCATGATGGCCCCGCACAGCTGGTCATAATATGTGTAAAATACCAGCATTGTCTCGTGCTGTCTTTCGGGATTTAAATTTTCCCAAAGGTTCTGATAGTGAGCACCTCTGCAGTCCGAAGTTTTTGTGATCACCCCAACATACTGCTTCGGCTCCCTCCATCCCACGAAGGCGATTAGCACTATTAGCTAGGTGAAATGGAAGTTTCCACCATTGATCTGCATGTCGTTTAGTTCCTCTAGGAACTTATTCAGGAGATATTGACACCAATTAAATTCTTCTCCTTCAACGGCCGCAGCACCAAGTAGGATTGCTCCTGTAGAGACTTCTAACAGTCTGCATTTTCTGAGAATTTTGCCCGCTAACAAATGCGTGACAAATGCGTGACAAATGCTTGGTCCTTTATTTCATCTGTCTGGAAGCCTCGCTTTCCCTTGATGACGGTCTGCGTTTGCTTCATTAACGCGGCTACCTCTTTATCTTTGTTTTTCCCCTGAAAAAACTTCTTTGGATCTTCTCCTCTTTTGCTCAACCCTGTTATCCGATGGATCAAGTCAATCGTCAGATCAATGTTTTGGTCCAGCCATAAGTAACCCTAGTGGATGCGTGCCATCAGGGTTCGCATCATCGCGTTGAGCTCTGGTGATTTGTCAAAGTGTGGTAGCATGAGTAGATTGAGCAGCCCTGACTTGGCTACTCCAAACAACCAGCTTTCCACGACCAAAGTGAGTTCGCCCTTTACATTCTTCTTCCAGCACATGTATTTGTCAGGCTGGAACTGTGGGAACCTCGGCTCATTGGGATTCTCCTTCTGCATTGCAAGAAGATCATAGTCTTCCCATTTGCAATTGGGAATCTTACCCAACAAATTTTTGTCCACCTCGACATGCTTTGAGATTGGTGAGAGTGGTATCTCATACTTTGGGCTCTTCAGTAATTTAATGGCCGGTGTGTCAGGTGTACGCAGTGAAATGTAATCTGGAGTCATTGTTAATGGTATTTCTTTATTAGCTATTGGTTTGTTCGGCCCTGTCGAACTCATCTTGGGTGTCTTTGTCCTCGACCCTACTGGATTTCTTCCTATGTCTTACATTGAGGGACCGTGTCTCGATGATCTTCTCGGACCCTGTTCTGGTTCAGTGACGACTTTCTTATTCGAGGTTCTCATTAACCTACCAATCCCTCCGTATTGGAACAACCTCATAGTCTCCTGGACCGTGAATTCTTTGTCAACAAAGGACTTTTGTGACATTCACTTGCACATTACTCGGAAAACTGAGTGGATAACTTGCAGAACTAACTCAGAGAACAATATGCGCAAGAATTTCTAAGTGCTTTGGTAACGTCTGCGAGTCTAACTGCTGCATTATTTATAGGTGTGGCTGATCCCCCTCCATGCCCCTTAATGATTAGATAAGCATTAAATGTAGTATCCGTTCGCCTAATTCAACAGATGCTTCGGTTAATTGCTTCATTAAGTTGTTCATAATGGCTATTTGTGCTTTAAATGCCCAAGCGATCGGTAGGAAAGTATTGCATAATGGCTATATTTCTGACTGACACTGTAACGACTATTTTCTAGAGCCTTGCGTCGAACTACGCGGCAGGTCATCTTTGGTCCTGCGTAGTTATCTCGCGGTGTCTAATTTCTTTTCACTTTAGGGTTGCTTTTTGAATGTCGCAATAGTGTGTTGTTTCTTTTCTTTTCCTTTTTATTTTATTTTATTTTAAATGCGTAGCTTCAACAATGCTGCACAGTACATATATGTATCTCTACAATTCTGTGTACAGACTCTTTTGCAGCTTCTAGTGCCTAATTCCAACTGTACTTGGCACTTAGAAACTTTCCCCTTCTTCTTGATCATAGTGGATGCTGTGAAGCAGGACTATCGCGGTAAAGATTTAGCCTGCTTCCATTTATCAAATTGGGTAATGTATCACCAGCTAAAGTAGCTAACTGTACTGCGCCACCATTAGTAACATGTATGACAGTATATGGTCCAAGCCAATGCATTTTAAACTTCCCAGGAAACTTCATGAATTTACTATCGTACAGGAGAACTAGATCACCTACCTGGAAAGACTTGCTCTTGATGTGGCGATCATGCCATGCTTTCTCATGCTCTTTCTGTACTTGTTGGTGGAAGCCCGCGATGAATCGATCCTCTTCCAGGTCAACCAAATGTAACAGCCTTTCTTCCAGTGCTGCGTGATTTTCCATTCCTGTAAATGCAGCTATTCTCAAGCTAGGAATAATATACTCTATTGGCATTATTGCTTCCTGCCCAGAAGCCAATCTAAATGGTGTATGTCTAGTTAATTTCTTGCATGTTGTTCTGTATGCCCATAATACAGATGGAATGCACAGGTCCCAGTCATCGTGGTTTATGTTGCATATCTTGGTTAGCGCATTCTCGAGTACTTTATTGAACGCTTCAACAATTCCATTCGCTTACGGATGATAAGGCGTACTGCGCTGATGATGGATGTAGAATTCTTCAGTCAAAGCTTCTATAGTTCTGTTCAGAAAATGAGTACCTTGATCACTCATCAAAATTTTTGGGCATCCAAATCGTGTAAGGATGTTCTCGAAGATAAACTCGGCAGCTGTGGCTGCGGTGCATTTTTTTACTGGTTTTGCTTCTGCCCATCTAGTGAGGTAGTCGGTTGCGGTAATAATGTACCTTGCACCAGTTCTCTTCCCTGGTGGGTTAATAGGTCCCACGAAATCGATTGCCCATTTTTCGAATGCCTGTAAGGTCAGCTGAGGATTCAACGAAATTTCATCTCTTCGTGACGACTTTCCTATGGATTGTTGGCCACCATAGCCCTGCGTGCAATACCTTCTGCGCAGTAGCTCTTCCTGCGTAGTGGCCTCCTGCTGCTCTTGAATGCGCATCGGCCAATATATATGGCTTTTCATGCTCTAATACACACCTTTGCAGTACTTCATCAGGTCCTAACTTGTACAATTGACCTGCGATAATGGTGAAGTCCGTGGCTCGTACTACCAGCTGCTTCTTCAGCTACGTAGTGAATTCTTCAAGTTCCAACCATGTAGTTAAAAAGTTGATTATGTCTTGATAATACTCATCGGTGACTTGTATAGCGAACAACTGCGCGTCAAGAAGAGTGTCTTCAAGGTTTGTGGGCTCTTCTCCTAACTCAATCCTGGACAAATGATCAGGTCCTAAGTTTAACCTTCCTGGCTTAACCACTATTTCAAAATCATACTCTTGGAAGAGTAGTAGCCATCTGCATATCCACCCCCCTAACACTGGCTTGTTGACCAGGTATTTCAATGCAGAATGGTCGGTAAACATAGAAAAGTGCACACCAAGCAGATACTGTCTGAATTTCTGTAGTGCATATACCATTGCGAGTCCTTCTCTTTCAGTAGTTGTATAGTTCTTCTCAGCGGATGACAGCTTTCTGCTTGAAAATTCTATGGGATGATCAATGCGTCCTTCTCCTGGCTGAGCAAGAACAAGACCCAATGCTATACATGAAGCATCAACATGGACATGAAATGGCTTTTCCCAGTCTGGAAAAACTAGGATTGGCGTAGTGACCATCTTCTCTTTTAATGTGTCGAATCCTTTCTCACAGTCCTCATTCCAAATGAACGGTGCATCTTTCTTTAGAAGCTTTTCCATTGCTATGGTTATTTGCGCATACCCTTTTATGAATTTCCTGTAGTAATCGGTATGCCCAAATGTAGTGCGCAGTTGCTTAACTGAATTTGGTGTAGGAAAATTTACAATAACTGCGATCTTCGTAGGATCAACCATCAAGCCCTGTTTGCATACAATGTGTCCCAACAAAATCCCATAAGGAACACATAAAATACATTTCTTCAAATTCAGAGAAATATGACATTGTCTGCATTTTTTAGCATCATCCTGAGGTTCGCGGCATGGTTCTTCAGTAACCCAAAAATGGTCCAATCATCAAAGTAAACCTCTAGAAACCTATGTATGAATTCTTTAAATGTTGCAATCACGACTCTAAAAAATATGGCTGGTGCGTTCTTTAGACCAAAAGGCATCACGGTATACTAGAACGACCCCCATTCTGTTGCAAAAGTGGTCTTGTGTCTGTCTGCTGGATCAATTCTAATATGATGGTATCCAAAAAATCCATCAGTAAAAGAGTATGCCTCATTTCCTCCCACGTTATCAAGTACTTTGTTGATAAAAGGAGTAGGAAATGGGTCATGCATTGAAGCATCATTCAGTTTTGTGAGATCAACACAGATCCTGATCTCACCCTTCGTCTTCTTATCTTGGACAACCATCGGGCTTATCCATTCAGATTCTTCAATTGGCTCAATGATCCCTGCATCGAGCATCTTGTCAAGTTCTGCCTTAACTCTTTCTTTGTAGCGTAGATTTAATCTATATGGCCTTTGATTCATGGGTTTAGCGCTAGGCTTAAGAGGAATTTTCATCACTCCTAAGTCTCCCAGAATACCTTTCATTTTTGTGAACTTGGTCAGGAATACTTCCTTATATTCTTGTAATATACCCGCGATCTCTGCAACTGTATCATCGTCCCAATAGTCTCCTATTGCTGCGAACTTCATCTCTTCACTAGTGCCGATGTTCACTTTCTTCATTTTAACCGGTCCGCTCATATCTGGGATTTCCAGTGGAGGTCCTTCTACCTCGCGCATTCCTTTTGATTCAGGGATCTTTATGTTGCGCGGGTCCTCCTCATCGTTATCTTCCTTATCCTCAACATTTCCAGCTAAGTTATAACATTCCAAGGCCTGTTCTACCCAATCTGGTTGTGCACTCATAGGAACGCTATTTGCTTCAAATTTTTTTTCTAATGTTATATCTTCTTGCGTGTTACTTGATGTGAATATCTTTTGCTTGATACGCTGCAGCGCGTTATTGATAGTAGGATGGTCATCTTCAAAGCTAAAGTCTTTCTGGAAGCTCGCAGTGAGGACATACCAATCTATAGTGCCTCTGCGCAGCTTTGTGTCTAGATACCATTTCTTTGGAATAGGCTCCTCCAGCTTATGCACAAAAAGGTGCACCCATTTTGTCTGTGGGATTTCTTTCCAAGCTTCTACACAAGTTACAAGATGATCGCCTGGATCCATCTGGCCATTATATTTCTCAAAAGGTAGTGTCACCTTATCAGTAAACCTGATCTGCATCTTTATTCTGCACTAGTCCCAAGTTGTGAGTGTCTTCTTATACGTAGCCCACCATCTGGTAGGTGTCTTGCGCAGTGCCATATTTAATGCTGAGACACGGTGTTCATCTGCAACTGCTACAATGGTCACCGCTAAACCATCGTAAGTAGGAATTGGACTTACCTTCTTTCCAATCCAGTAGAGTGATTTCGTAATTGATTTCATAATTGTTGCGCATCTTCTAGCAGATATTTCATGCATTCTATGTTGCCAATTTTTTAATCCTGCTTCAGAGTCTGAGATGCAAGAACTATCACAGTGCCAACTAAGCGTTCCATTAGCAGTAGGATGAGTATAATCTGTAGCATTTGTTGTCATCTTGTAGATACGATTGATATCTTGAGCTCTGTACTCCTCTTGGATCGGTTCAACATATCCCTCGCCTTGTGAAGGGTCCAGCGGTGCGATGACCCTTATGTCGTTGCCTTCAAATATCATTTTCATTGTCTTTAGGTTTATGACGGTTGAGTTTTTCATTTCCCAATCGATACCTAGCAGTGCTGGATAAGGATTGCTATTATCCACAATTTAAATTTCTTCGAAGTCTGCATAACTTCGCACTCCATCAATGTCGACAATGTTATTCGGTAACCTCCCCAATGGTATAACTATGCCTTGATTAGCCATTCTTAATTGTATAGGTGACCACTGTAATTTTGGTTTCCCCATTGCCTTCCATGTCTGCTTAGTCAAGACATTTACTTCAGATCCGAGATCAAGAATGATCTCATCCATCTCATAGTCTCCAATATGTGCAGTGAACCACATTTCCCTCCCGGTTCTTTTCAGACTCCTAATGTTATGAACTACGCCATGGCAGTCCTCCTCTCACTATGTGATTCATACTGATTTATTAGTTTTTCAAATTCCATAAGTGTGTCTTTGTTCTTTAATAACTTGATGCAGCTCCTTAGGAACTGTGCAACAAAAGTGGATGTATCTGGTGCAGTGCGTGTTTGGTCATATGCCAGTGGCATGTCCTCTATTTGAGGTACTTCACTCCGCAGTGGTATTCTCGGTGAAGTAGGTGATGGTTGTTTGAACATGTCCCGTGCTTCTTCAAATACTTCTTTATTTTTCTGTAAGTTCAAAGGAGGTGCTTTTCCAGGAGCTTTCCTAACCCTTACTATTTCTCCCGGAGTCTTCTTAGTATCAGTTGTTCCCAAAGTTGAGGCTTCTGTGCTTTTGTCTCTTCCTGTATCAGCACCACTTCGTGTTACTGCATTTACACTCAGATTTGTAGGTCTGATCTCTGCTACTATCGACTAAATGCTAGTATTCGGAGGTTCTGTCCTTCTCCGCTTTTGCATTTCTATGTCAAGTATGGGGGAGTCTTCAATTACATGATCAAATGATTTACAATAGTTGCATGTGGTGCATGGGTTAGTACATTCTCTTGATACATGACCTGGCTGGCCACAGTTATAGCAGATTATCTGGCCTTGGCCTCTTCCTTGAGCTGGGCCGGCATTTCTCCCTCTCCCACGATATCCACCACCGCTGCCTCTATATCAACCTTGATCATACTAGGTGTTTTCCTGTTTTGGCTAATTTTCTTCTTGAGCACGGTACATTCCAGCACCTCACATTGCTTCCATATCTCGCTTTCTTATTCATCAGTTCATAAGTGCGATAGTTGGACTCATCATGTCTAACTGACTTAAATAAATTACAGTATAAGTTTTTAGGTGTTTTTACACATTTCTGTATCAGGTAACAGTCCTCAGGTCGGTGTCCTCTGCTTCTACAAATTTCACACCATGGTGCCTGGTTTTGATTTATATTGATTGGATTTGGTGCACCACTGTTAAGATAATCTTGAAATAAGGGGTAATGTTGTCTGGTGTGGCCTTCTCCTTTGCATCCTTTGCACCAAACTTCATGTCTTTGTTCATGTCGATGTTCCTTTCCATTCTTCATACCTTGCAATTCTAATGTCAAGGTAGCCAAATGGTTCTGGATATGTAACATCCCAGAACTACTTTCTCCAATTGGTGAGGCTTCCAACTTCATTGCGATCTCCAAGGCCTCAGCCTGCGATACAACCTTCTATTGCATCAATGGTTGTCTGATATGGGGAAACAATGCAACAATGAACCACTCTTGGTGCTATTGCGGAGCTATAACAAAGCTCACTTGGTCCAACAATGTTTTAAATTTTTGGTCAAAGTCCCATACTGATTCAGTATGTTTCTGTTTGATTTCTTTCAACTCTGTTATGCACTGTGATTCTGATTTCATATTCTTGAATTTTGCTAACATCGCAGTTTTGATATCTGTTAGGGTTCTCGGCTATGCTTGGGAATACTTCATAAACCAGTGTAATGCTCTATCTCTAAAAGTAGTGATGAGCTGTGCTCTCTTCAAAACATCATCCTGAACTTGCTTTACACTCCATACGGCTTCACAAAGAAACCAATGCTGATCAGGGTCTTCTAGACCCATTCCTTTGAATATCGGTAGCTTGATATCGTTATCAGTTATCCTCCTTCTGGATTGTGGACGGTTTTGCGACAGGTTCCTTGCGACAAAAGTAGACACAGGCTGTTGGGTCGTGCTAGGGATAATATTTTGCGGAATGGTCTCAGTCGTACTGGTTTGAGCAGTTGCTCCTACGGTGCTACTAGCGTTGACGATCTGTGGGATGGGTTGCGTGATGCTCGTAGCGGGTGGGTTCTTGACTGCTGAAATCTGAGATAGGGGAGGCGCGGTATTAACACCCGATAGGTTCTACGATGTAATACGCTAGATTTTGGATGATAACGTCATGTTCTGATTATTCAGGTCACATGGAATTGTTGTATCTATGTGGTTTCTAGATCCTCTAGGTTTCTTTTCGTTAGTAAGCTTATATCTCTTTCCACTTCGCAAAGTATGGTTTTCTTCGTCAGAATCAATGTATGTATTTTCTACCATGACAGATTCAGATTTATTACTTCATTCTTAAAAGACCTTTCTCAGCTAAAATCATTTTAATGTATAGACTGAGATTGTTCAGGAACTTACCTCTGAATCCTTCAAAAAAGCATGCTTCAGCTTGGCTGTAGCATTTCAGCGTGTCTACAGCAAACTCGGTCACAAATACTTCAAGTATGCTATCAACCCAGAAGTCGACTGCTCGCAACAGTGGGCTGTCTATTGCGTTGAGCTGTTCAGTAAGTTCCAGAGTCCACTAAGTAGGTACTCCTCCTTGAGAACAATTCTTTCTTTCTACTAGGCACAATATCCACTCGTGCAAATCGGTTGGAAACGACGCCCAGAAAATCTCGTGGATGTCCCTCCAAAAGTATCTGTTTAACCACTCTATGTCAGATAGATGTGGGTGTTTTTTTTGTTTCTTTGCAAAATCTCTTTCGATCTTATCACACCAAGCTGAGATCTCTTTCTTTTCTGGATGCCAACTATTTGATCCTAATGGGAGCTTGTTTTCTTCTTCGCACATTACTTTTCGAAAGACACTATCGCATCACTGAGTCTTAGCGTGGCAATGGAACCATTTGTTGGTTGTAAATACTGACCTAGAGGTTTCCCAATGTAGACCCAGGTGCTTCGCGGTACAAGATACCAACAAAAACCCCTATTCACTGGCCCTTTCGGCAACAGACTGCGAGCAGTATGAAGTCTCACCCGAGGTGAAGTTGAGGGGGTGGTTACGAAATCAGGTTACCACAACCTAGTGATGCGAGTGCTCAAACTGACTGATGCGCAGCACAGCAAGACTTCCACGCTACGGATAAGTGACTAAGTGAAGTCTTCTACTTCGCATTGAGTGCAACTGCACAGTACTAATGGACTATAGCAACAGGTCTGCACAAAGGGTAGATATATATACTTCCTGCAGATCTCTGTTTATGGATTTTTAGACTTGGTGAAATGACAATAAGCTATCAACCAACTTATCTCGCAGCAATTATCATGGATTGGCGCGACAACCAGATCACACATTTGTTTCAAGATGTGATCGAACTAAGCAATATTACTCAACCGTCTTAATCATTGATCAACACTTAGACCGATTCAAACATATGAATTGAAATGAATTATGCAATGCTGCGCACCCTGGTGCAACATTCAACTTTGATCAAATAGCTCTGTGATTTATTTAACAGATCCAAACATTAAAAGATTTATAGGTACTGAGTATTAACATTCATCCACATATGACCTCCTTAACATCTCATTCCCATCTCTTCTGTGGCGAATACAGATAAAAAAAACACATATCGGACAACTGTAATATCAAGCATTCATATTTAAGCAACTGAACAAATGGCAAACACACAAAGCATCACATAACACAGGATTTAATGTGGTTCATCCCCCGGATGGAAGGCTACGCCCACAAGAACTGTTGTTTTATTATCTTTAGGGAAGGGTACAACATTTCTTCGTCTGTGCACTCAGCTGCAGATGCTCTTCTCTCTCAAAATTAGGTCTCTGTGCACTCAACTGCAGAGCCTTTACAATAGCTTCACTTACAAACTCTTATAATATTCAGTGATAACCAACAAAAATGAAGAGTCACCCTTCCCATACAAAATCATGCCTTATTTATAGATCAAGACCCATAGGTCATGTCTTTACATTTTGAAGGCAGAAACCCTTAGGTTCACAAAACTATCATGTGTGAGCCAATAGGTTGCTTTCGCCAAGCTGTTCCTTCTTTCACGGCCTTTAGACACTGGTTCAAGTAGTAGTTCTCTGTGTGTGCGACCAGTCACCTTCCTCCCTCTCCACACCTACCCACAACTTGGTAGTTATCGAGTATCTTTGCCAAAAATAGATCTTTGATGATCTAGCCGGAATATGTGTTGTCTTCCGTCCAACGCTCTGCTTAGCTAGATCTTCCGTTGACCGAACACATCGCAATACTGTTCTCTTCGCAGCACTGAATTCGCAGTTCTTCGAACACTGTGCTGCGCACAACTTTGCAACATACCAAAACTTATTCCAAAATTGTTCCAGCTAAACTACGCTCAACTCCGTAGTTCTCAAAATCCTTCCTGTTCAAAATGCCCCATGTGGGCCAGGCCCAACACCCCGCAAAATATGTCCTTAGGTGGGTACAACCAAATGTTTACAAATACAGGGATATCTTCATTTGATGATAAAATGTAATCCAAGAAGTCATGTGAGTTGGGAGATCTCACAGCCCAAATGGGCCAGGTAACCGAATCATATTCCTCCATTAAGGGAATATTTTGATCCGAATCTACCGAAGCTATTTGAGTAGCTTGGTTTGAAACTTCTACGACAGATAGAGGTGATCCAAATGCTTGCCAACATGGAAATGACATTACACAAGCTGAGGTCTCGTCATCTACTATGGTAATGTTCTTATCATGAGTCGTTACTTTAATTTGAAAAGCAACTTCGGGAAGGATCCTACATATTGAATGGTCTATGTCTGATGTAATCAAAGTCTCATCGAATGGATCAGCAAAACCAATGGTAGACAATAGTTCCTTTCTTTGCGTAGAATGATATTACAATACCTCCAAGGCTGACATGGCACATGGTACTTGAACTAGGTCCTCAAGAACGGTACCGTTCTGAGCAACCCGCGTGTTAGGATTATGCATTTTTCTACGTAGAACACCTTTGGGGGGGTATGGTACTAATTCTATGGCTGGTTCCTCAATGTTGAGATAACCACTTGGCTGTGATTCGGATTGATCCGATGTACTAGGAGAGACATCATAAGAATTGAGTCTTGTTTGGATGTTCATCTCAGGATCACACATGAAGACATTGGCATTAGGATCATTGCCCCCTTGCAGGGGGGTTGGCTAGTTTCCCCCTTGCAGGGGTACCAGTGTCAAAATAGTGGGTTGTTGTTGCCCACCGCATTGAAGCATGGTCGATGCATCTCCCTTCCCAGAGTTAGCATCTTGCTTACTCTTGTACTTCTTCTTCTTTCCTCTCAGGTCTATGGATGAGCCTGTGAGGATGTTAGAATTGTCGGAAGGATTAACCGGCTGCTGCATTGCCTGGCAAGCTGTGGGTTGCGAATTCTGAATAGAAATGTGTCCCAGATGTGGGGTAATCTATTCAATATGGTTGATGGAATCCATCATACCATTGACATGAGGTTCATGTGGCAGCCTAGTTGGATCAAATGCAGGTCTTGCAGGTTGGTTCCAAAAGGATTGGTTATTTTCTAGAACCTGACCACTCCATGGCGGAATGGGGTTAATAGTTGGATTTCCCCCTTGCTGGGTTAGGCCTGAAAAATATTGGTTACTTTCTAGAACCTGACCACCTCATTGATGTGGTCCTTGGGTGTGATAAGAATTCCAAGGTGGGTTTCCCCTTTGCGGAGGCTGATTTCCTCCTTGCAGAGGTGGGGCCCAAGAAGATTGGTTACTTCCTAGATCCCAACCACACCATGGCGGTTGAACTTGGTATTGAAAATCATTCCAAGGTTGACTGCCTCCTTGCGGAGGTGGAATCCAAAAAGGTTGGTTACTTTCTGAATATTGCCCAGTCCATTGTGAACTAGGTTGCATGTATGGATTGGCCCCTTGCGGAGGTATGTTCCATTGATATTGGTTACTTGGTGGAACACTACGATTCCATTGCAGGATGTGATTAAAGGGTGGATTGCCACTAGGCATTGTGCTAGGATAATTCGGAGGACAACCCCCCCCGGCATTTCCATTAATCTGAGGAGCATCGCCCCAATTGGCATAAATTTTCCATGGTCCATTGCTTCCACTAGAAATATTACCATTCCATGGTGAAGGGTTGCCCTCAGAAGTAGAATTTGGACAAGTGTTTTGTATACCATGAGGACTTTGGTTTACTCCTTGTGTGTGTTGACCTTGATTAGCCGATCCATATGGAAAACCAATGTTTGAGAAATCCATGGGGTCCCTTGTTGATTTGTGCATGTCATTCAAACTTTCAGAAAGAGGTTTGATATCACCCAGTGACTCATGAATAGTAAGTGCAACTGGTTCTGAAAGACTCATCAAAGGAGGAATTTCATGAGAATGTGTGTGATGGTTCAATTTCAACTAGAGTAAGATTATCACCTATGTCTGTATTCAATTCATGATGTGATGATGAATTCTCAATGTTGATTTGATGTTGTTCTTTTTAAGTAATGTTAATTTGAGTTGAAAATCAGTTCTGTTTCCAAGTCATTAGAATGTGGTTTTTGTGTCTGTCTCTGCAATGTAGTAGGGCCTTCAATTTATGGTGACTCACCTTGCTGCCGCCGTGACTGGAGGATCAGGAGAGTAGTCACTTCTAAGAAGTTGATAAAAGGATGTGTTTAAAATGATAGTTTGAATCAAACAATCCTAAGGCAGTCTCGACTCAAAAAATGAAATATGTCCACAAAGTAAAAATTTCCTAGAGATTTCAAGCAAGCAAAATAACTCTTCCAAAGAACCGAAGCTCAGTGAAAAGCTGGATTAGAGGGCCTTCCGAAACTAGTAGATGCTGAGGGATTTCATGTCCTCATACAATTGCTAGAAGCAAAGGTGTGAGAAACAATTATAATAAACGTTAATCACCAGGGGTGCAAGTGTTGGTTCCTGACCAGTCATCCTCCCAAGGAGTAAAAGTTCCAAAGTCTGTCTCAAGTATTGCAAGTGTGTCCCACTCACAACATCCTATGTGATATTCTAAGAATAGCCACTAAAGTTACCACTTCCAATCAATGGTCAAGCGGAACAGTTGTAAGTCGAGGACAACTCTCATTACCAGAAACTCTAGAAACAGTGATGTCACCCCGAGGACTTGTCACTGAACATAGAATCCCCTTGATAAGCTCATGTCCCACTAGATAAGCAAGAAAGGGGAACCACCCTTACTTATCCATATTGACCTTGTGCTTGACGCATGTTTCAGAAGCGCTTTCCAGACAAGCATTTTTTGCTACTAATGGATTTACTCACTTTAATCAATGCTAGTTTCAAAGTTTTGCAGCCCAGGAGCGTTAACTCTCCAAACCTAATCCAGGGCACTAACCTAAACTTGTTGGTGATATGAAAATCAAAAGTTTGTCAATTTTATATTAAGCGCCAATTTTAAGGGTAGTTCGCTTGGTTTCAGGAGTGGAAGGGAAACTGATGGTGTTTCGACTCGAAAACAAAATGAACCATACAATGCAAGATGCTCACTATACTATCTTTCAGTTCAATGAATATCCTAATTGAAGGAAGGGTTAGAGGTTCATAAGATTCTTTTAGACATGCAAAGTTTCTGGTAGATTTCTTATGTTCATGCACAGTTTTTCAGAAATATGGATAATAATTGATGTTTGATGATCAATGTAACCCAAACATATATCTCAAGTGAAAGTGAATCTAATTCTATTAAACGGGGGATCTCTCTTTCTCATTCACAAGATCGCCCGAAATCCCAAGTGAAGAGGATACGCAGAGCCCTTTGGAATGCTTATGAATTAAATTCTAGACTGTTACACTTGAGATCCACTTTCTCATTCACAAGATCTCCTGAAGGCCCAAGTGAAGAGGATACGGTGGCTTGAAAAACTGTATGAAAAATTAAATCTACTCTGTTACACGTGAGATCCACTTTCTCATTCACAATATCGCCATAAGGTGCGAGTGAAGAGGATACGGTGGCTCGATATAAGATGCTTGAAAAATCAAATCCTAGAATATTACACTTGAGATCCACTTTCTCATTCACAAGATCGCCATAAGGTGCGAGTGAAGAGGATAAGGTGGCTCGATATAAGATGCTTGAAAAATCAAATCCTAGACTACTACACTTGAGATCCACTTTCTCATTCACAAGATTGCCATAAGGCCCAACTGAAGAGGATACGGTGGCTCATGCACAATTTATCATAAGAAAAATGAAAGATGACACGACAATCCTCTCTAACTGTGCATAAAGATCATGAAAATACTTAAACAACCAAAACAAAATTAACTAAATTAAAGTTTGCATTCGGTTTTGGAGGGAAAATATTTTCAAAATGACTCAAAGAGTAATGTTCAATGCTTAGTTTTTCAATGCAAATGTGTGTGGATGGCGCCTTCAAAGGTATACAACTCCAAGCATATGTCAATTTAAACCAAACCTCTCAAGCTTTGTAGAAAAGAAATTCATTTTTTTTTCTTTTTGTTCAAAACTAAAGATTTGAAATCAACATTTTAGACTATGTAAAAAAAAAAATTGCAAATTTTTTTCCTTTTGTTCAAAACTAAAGATTTGAAATCAACATTTTAGACTATGTAAAAAAAAAGAATTGCAATTTTTTTTTCTATTTTGTGTTAGACCAAAACTAGGGAATCAAACTATGGAAAGAATTTGCAAATTTTAATATATATATATATATATTTTTATTTTAATCTAAAATATACACAAAACCTTAAAAATGGTGAAATTTTTTTCTTTTGTAATCCAAAATTAGGACTTGAACCTACTTCAAAAAAGTTTTGTAATTTTTGTTTGTTTGTTTTGTTTTTGTTTATAATCCAAAATTTATTGAATCCAAACATACAAAAATTCAAAACTAAATTGTGCAAAGTTTAAAAAAAAAAGGCCCTCAAGTTTTGTTTTGTTCTGGCGCCAAATGTCAAGTTTCAAGTTTACTATAGTTTCACCATTACCCAAATTCCTACACCAAAACGCATTTACCGAAGCTACTTCACCAAAATTCAAAATACTCATGCGACAGTTCAAAACAATCTTCAACTTTGGTTTTGGCGCTCAAGTTTGATGCATTTAACATGCAATTTTAACCTGGTTTCAAAGGTACCAAAATGCATTTGCCAAAATGCGTAGACCAGAACGCCTTCACCATGAGCTGAACACGCAGACCTTCAAGATTGCAGGCAGAGGCAGAGTGGAAAGAGGTTAAAGGTATATATGCAGAGTTTTTAAGAGCGAAATGTTGAGATTCTCACGCAGGTTTTGAAGGAAGAGCAGCACTTGATCTGAACATCACTTAACTTAGCGATTAATTTTATAATTCAGCAATCATTTAGCATCTGGACAAGATCCATGTAGAAGGGGGGATCCTATGCAGAGAAACCAAGCTTCAAGTTAAAGAGTTTTATAGAAACCTTCAATGCTGGTCTTCAAATTGTGGCAGAGTCAGGGTTTATAATATTGAATGTATTGCTTTTTAAAACATCAAATGACAAACACAATAGCAGTCCAGTTCAAAGCTAAGACGCAAAGTTGGAAATTTTCAAGATCTTTAAGAGCTTTCATGCAGAGCGTTAATAGCTGGGTTGGATGAGCTATCAGTGTTTCACCATTGCAATTATTGGCGGAGGTTGAAGCCAAAGGTCATGGCAGAGTTTTAAAGCCATCTACACACAGAGTTCAAAGCATGGCTATGGCCACACACAGGGGTTTGAGAGCTGAAAAGCGTGGTAGAGACTACGCAGAGACTTGCCATCTTTCAAATCGTGGCAATGTTTAAAATCATGACAGAGTTTAACTCATCAAATGGCAATAATTAGATCTCAGTTGAAGCCATTCTTCAACGCTTCACACTCCAATTTTGATGGCAGATTCTACGCACCATACTATCAAATCAGGGCAGAGTTTTAAGGGAATCATGCAGAGCTTTAATGGTAGAGGATCCTTAAACTCCATGCAGACACTTAGCCGAGATCTTCAAACTTTAACACATGCAGAGATTGGATTTCTTGAATGCTTTGATGGAAATTCACACCAAGTTAAAAAAAATTATGCTGGGATTTAAAATGCAGAGTATTGAAAACAGATTGACCGAAATCCAGTCTTAAAGAATTCATTTCAATGCTAATGTATGGCAGGGGTTAGCAACAGGTTAAAGAATTCATTTAAACGCTTTAGAATCGAAACAGAGTTTTATTGCTGAGATTTGTACTGAGATTTACATGTATAGCAGAGCTTTAAGAGCTGGGCAGAGTTTTTTGATGAATAGTGCAACTAGCTCAAAATTCAAGAAACGTAGATCTGGCTGCAATTTGTGGTGATTTGATGATTTAGAGGTGTAGTTAGGCCAGCTTTGAGCTTCTCAAGATAGATCTTAGGTTTTTTAAGGGATCTTTAAAGCATAAATGAGTAGATCTGAAGGAGGATTAGCACCAAAAATTGAAGAAAAATCAAGAAATTTCAAGCCACGGAGTCGCCATTTTGATAACAGTAATTAGTGTAGGGTTGTGTCTACACTAGTTTAACTATTTTACTAAGATATGGTGAGTCTCTACATCAGAGATGAATAGATTATCACAAGTTAACTTAAAATCTAGATTCATTCATCAATTAAGATAAGCAAATTTAAGATCTTCAACCACTTAAAAGTTTAAATCACACAATACAAGCAACATCTAAACATTATAATGGCAGAAACTTGAATCAATTCATGCTAAAACAATGGAGAAGATGCATGATTACCAGGAATCCCGGTGTGAGTGCCTCCTCCCTTGCCATAAGTTCTCCTTCCTTCACCCTTGCTCTTGAAGAATTGGAGCTCTTTTCTTCCTTCAGAATCTCCTCAGCATGCCTTTGCTTTTTTTATCTCTATTTACCATGCCCCAAATCCTTTCTTATATAGCATTGGGAAATGGGCCTCAGGCTTCTCTTTTGAGTGTGGGATAATTTCATGATTGTAGATCATTTTCACTTAAAAACCCCTTTTCCATAGTTTTTAGGCTTTTTGCACCATTTAGAATGTTTTAAGCACAATTAATGCATTTTAATGCATCTCTCAGAGAGGATTCATCTTTGAATGAACTTGTGTCATGACTTCCTGGTGCGGGTACATGGTAAACATATGTTGCTCCTGTCACAAGACCAAGGGTGTCAATTTTATTGTTAACACTACATTTTCATCTCTTTGTTCTTCTCCTGCCATATGAGGTTTCTTGGTCCGATGAGAGTGGTTTTCCCCAAGATCAACTTGTTCTACACCCAAATCTCGATATTTAGATCTTGTTGGGGACATGCATTGAGAAACATCAAGAGTAGATTACTATGATATTGTTGCTTTGGATTATTTGGAGAACGAAACGAAGGAAACAATATAAAATGGAAATACACAAATGGATATTTTTTAGAAAGAGAAGTAGTACAGTAAAACCCAAATTCAATTAATGACCCGAATGGAAAAACACTGTAAACTACAAGTCAATACAAACTAGCTCTAAATAGTGGTAGCTTATCTCTAAAAAGAGATGTGTCAGCTATGCTTATTCACAAGAATTGATTTACAATGAATCCAAAAAGGGCCTTTTAACATAAAGTATCACTAAGAAAACCCTAAACATCCAAAACCCTAACCCCAAAAGATGAAATGCTAAAAGGTTTGTCGGCCCCATTGTTATTAGTTGAAACATCAACTTCTTGAGGGTGTAACTTTTGCATGTGATCTCCATTTGGGGTACTTGGTAGCCTATCAGAAAGGGATAGCCGTGAAGTTTTGGAATTTCCTTATACATAGCCAAATGCTATGTATTGGGAGCTATCATCCCAGAAAAATGTCGTTTAGGACCTCAAAATGGACAAAGAATTTTAGGACCCAAAAAATCTGTAAAAGAACTGCGAAGATGGAAAATTTTGTTTTAAGTCAATGGACTAGGTGGGTGGCCATCGATGTCGATCTAGATTAGGTATAGTCTTAGATCTACCTCTCAGTTTGATTGTCTACTCGATGTTTTGCCTTTTCCTTTGTCTACTAGTCGACTTCTTACCATCAAGGTGTCATGGGTTGAAACTTCCACATTATTTCATCTCATCTCTTTCAACAACAAAGATGGGACCATATCATCGATCTTTAATGTGATATTATTTCTTCCAATAGCCATGACTAGGCTATCCTATGAATCTGGCAAATAAAACAACATACCGAAACATTTTCCCTCCTTCGTGTATTTAATATCCATGGACAACAACTGACTAATCACAATGGTGAACGCATTTACATGCTCTGTAACTGATTCACCTTCACTCATCCTCAGAAGGTATAACTTCTTATGAAGAAACAACTTGTTAACTAGAGATTTCGACTGGTACAAGTTTTCCAACTTTTCCCATAGCTTCTTTGCAGTGTCTTCTTCTAACATTCAACAATATAAAATACACTAAACAAAGTTAGAATTTACTCCTTGCCTTCATGTCAATTTTCTACCAATCTTCCTTTGACACACCAATCAAATTCATTCATGGGTTGACTGCAACGCATTATTCTCGATCCACAAGAAGCTCATAATTATACGCATTAAACTTTTCAATTTCTATCCTCAATGCGTTATTCATTCTAACGATAAATCAATGTTTCTAGAAACTCCCACTAAAATAGCTATACACCATATCCCGGACCAAGCCAAACCCTCAGCAACAAAGGTGTTCCCCTGTAGCCAAATATAGATCTAATAACAACTATTGGGTTATGATACCTATTTACAATGATTATGCATATGATTCATATATTTAAACATAATTAAGTTGTAATGTACCAACTTAGAATTTGGCACACTAACTCGAGACTTCTTAAAAATTGATTAAAACAATGATTGTGGAAGCTAGAATTGCTAGAGATGGGCAAGGTCAAAGGCTATGGATGGATGAAAGGTTCTGATATGAGTTTATACCTATGCACAATGTACTAAGACCATTTATGTTTCAAGAATATCTCGGCTGAACTCTACTCCAATTCTCCTGGGGTTCTCAGCATATGCAGACTAGTATGGGTAGGGAAATTGACTGAAAGTTGGAGAAGGTTGTTGCAGACATTAGAGAGGCTAATAATAATTCATTTACAGTGATATAATAATAAAATAACATTTTAGAAAGTTGTATGCAGATCTGGGCAAGTATGATAACAAAACTAGTAAAATAACAATTTAGGACAACTCAAGTAGTTTGACTTGTGGACTCCCAAACAATGCTCAAAGTTAGTCAAAATTATGAAACAATGGTTGGATCATGATATGTGATATATTATCTAACTATAGGAACTGGAATGACTTCATTTGGACCTTTACTCATTGATTTATGAACCATTCATTGAAAGCTAGTCAAAATCTAGCTAAATCTAGCAGGGGTGCATAAATTGGAGAATAATTCAGAGTTCTGTAATTTGTATTGAAGTGATTGATATCAGAAAATTACATACTCTGTTATTACATTGTAAATAGGCCATGATGCCTCTCAGAAGATGATAGAAGAGTCTCTCCTCTTGGACATAATAAATTAGTTGTAGAATAGAAGGAGGAGGGAGGGTTCGATTTCTGACTTTGGTGAAGATGGTTCTGAACTTCTATTTTGACCTGAGAAGCTTCAATACTCTATTATAAAATCAGGAATAGGATGAAATTCCACTCAAAACACCCTAGAAAAATCTCTCTTCTTCTACACCAAAAACTAGCTTTAGAAATCCATAGGAAGCTTGGAGATTCGAACTCTGGAATGGATGATGCTTTTTATGATATTCAAATTCGACTTGGTCAACTACAGGACCTGAAAATAAAATTAATGACAATGGTTGAATGCCATCCTACTCTAATAAAAAGCTGGGGCACATCTCCCATGCTTGACTAGGGGCACATCTCCCAAGTCTCAGATGCACAAATGCATTCATAAAATTTCTCAAACTAGCAAAAGATGTGAAATGGAGTTGGAATCCTTATTTTATAGAATTCATGTTGACCTGTTGAGAAAGTTACTTGGATTGGTGACTTGTGAGAATAGGTCACCCATGAGTGGACATACTTTCCTTGCTTTGCTTTGTTTTTTCTTCCTTTCCCACTTTTTCTGACTTTCCTTCCTTTCTAAACTTTCCTTCTTTCAAAACTTTCCTGCTTTTCCAACTTGCCTGCTTTTTCCTGGATTTATGCTGCTTTTCCTGAAATAGCCTCTTTTCTCCATTTTAGCAACATTTTTGGACTCTAGTGTTTACTTGACTTCTACCCCAAGTAATTCCTCCAACCTTATCCACCAATTCGAATTAGTGGGCCATGTTCTTCATTTATTCAGCATAATACATAAAAATATTGATTGCATCAATAATAATAAATTCTCCATTAATTATTGATTCCAAAGTGGGTAGCATCTATAGATAAAATTAAATGCACACTCCTAATTAATTAATTGCCTCATCTTAACCCCTTATTAATTAATTAATTCAATCTGTCATTAGGACCCATGGGGTTCGATCTTTTTCATGGTGTTGTCAAAATGGGAACATGACAGTCCTCCCCTACCAAGATTGCTTGTCCTTAAGCAAAATATCCCAAGAGGTCCATCATGCTTTTTCTACACTACTTTGATCATAATCATCTCTCCAAGAAAATCTTCACTACATTTGTAACTGAACATGCCTACTTCTATCCAAGTGAAGCAACTGGAAAGTGTGCCCGGATCCCATAAGAATATCAGAAATCCAAATATACCACTACTATGTAAACTATAACTCCATCCAAGGAGGTGTTCCCCATGTAGGAAACTGAAACCAAGTTCAACATAGACGAACTGGTGCAAAAGAGGGTTGGCTTGATCCATCATGCAACCATGCAAACAACTGCTCCAAGGACAAACAATACCAAGATCCCATTGCTTGCATGGAACCCCTGTTGGTCCTGGCCCAAGTGGGGCCATTTTGAGCAAGAAGGTGTTTTGGAACTGCGGAGCTGAGCGCAGTTCGGCTGAAGCAATTTTGTATAAGTTTTTGGGACGCTGTGAAGTTGCGCATAGTGCAGCAATGGAGGAAGCTGCGAGGATCAGTACTACGAGGAGGTAATGCTGCGAAGTGTCCAGTCCACAGAATGCTAGCAAAGCAGAGTGCTGGATGAAGGCTGGCACGTGTTCCGATTAGACCGTCGACGGTTTACTTTTGGTAAAGATGCTTCAGTAGTGCTAAGCAGCAGGCAGGAGCAAATCGGGAAGAAAGCGACTGGTCTCACATGCAAAATATGCCACTAATTAAACTAGTCGCATGAAATCGTTAGAGGAAGAATTGCTTGGTGAAAGTGACCTGTTGGCACGCACGCAATAGGAAGGCCGATAGTGACGTGAAGCATGCGTGGAATACTGTCACGATGGAATATTCGCTACCAGAGGCCGGAAGTCTGGTTTTGGGGAAGCCATGACAGTTTTGTAAACCTAAGGGTTTTTGCCTGCAGATTATAAAGACATGACCTACTGGCATGATCTATAAATAGGGCATTTTTGTATGGGAAAGGGTTAACTCTTCGTTTTGTTAAGATTTGAATATTGTTGCATCTTTTCAGCTTAATGCTATTGTAAAGAGTCTGCAAGCTGAGTGCGCAGAGATCTAGTTGAGAGAGAAGCGAGTCTGTAGCTGTGTGCACAGACTAAGAACTATTGTACGCTTCCCAAGGACTAATTTAACAACAGTTCTTATGGACGTAGCCTCCATCTGGGGGGTGAACCACGTTAAATACTGTGTAGTGTGATTGTTTGCATTTGCACTGTTCATTTGCTTAGTATGGATGTTTAATAACACAGTTATCTGTTATGTGATTGCTTTTATATGTATTTGCCGCAGGAATGGTGGGAATAATATGTTAAGTAATACATGTGTGGATGAATGTTAAGTATTCAGCACTTATAAGTCTGTGAATGCATGAATCTGTTGGTTAATCACATAGTTGAACACTGGATTTGAGCACAGCATTGGAGCGCGTAGTATTATATGTTTCGTTCATTTACATACACCATAAAGATATTAACCTAAGTGTTGTTGAATGGATAAAGAACGATAAGTAATATTGGTTAGAGTCAATCAAGTCTTGAAGCAGACGCGCAGTCTAGTCGATGTGCTGAACCCTTTGAAAGTGTTGCAAGATAAGTTGTTGATAGCTTATCATCGTAACGCGGGAAGTACCCATTACCGCGCAGTCCTTGGATGCACTAGTTGCGCAAGTGCCGCAGCTTGTCGAAATATCTACCGCGAAGTAGAGACTTCGCGCAGTTGTCTGCCCACAGCAAGAGTCCTTTACCGTGCTTCCCATTAGTCCCTTTTACACTCGCATCACAAGGTTGTGGAAACTTGATTCTGCAACCACCCCCTCACCTTTGCCTCGGGTGAGACCTCAGGCTACTCACAGTCTGTTGCCGAAAGGGCCGATGAATAGGGGTTTTGTTGGTTCCTTGGACTACAAAGTACCTGGGTCTACACTGGAAACCTCTAGCTCAGTTATATATGCCAACAAATGGTTTTGTTTCCGTGCTAAGACCCGTGATGCAATAATGTATTTGGAAAAGTAATGTGTGACAAAGAATACTAGTTCCCGTTGGGTTCAGATAATTGGCATCCCAAAAAGAGAGAGATCTGGGACTAGTGTGACAAGATCGAAAGAGATTTTGCAAAGAAAGAGAATAGACACCCACGTCTCTCTGACGTAGAGTGGTTGAACAGATATTTGTGGAAAGACATTCACGAGATATTCTGGGCTTCGTTTGGAAACGAGCTGCACGAGTGGTTATCGTGACTCACAGAGAAGAAAAATTGTTTTCAAGGGGGAGTACCTACAGAGTGGACTCCAGAGCTCATAGCGCAGCTCAAAGCAATCGACAGCCCACTGTCGCAAGTAGTCGACTTTTGGGTTGATAGCATACTGGAAGGATTTGTAACAGAATTTGCTGTAGACATGCTGAAATCCTACAGCCAAGCTGAAGCGTACTTTTTCGAAGGATTCATAGGTAAGTACCCGAACAATCTTAGTCTAAACATTAAAATGCTTTTAGCTGAGAAAGGCGTTTTAAGAATGCAGTAATATTTTTGAATCTGTCATTGTAGAAAGTATATATAGTGATTCTGACAAAGAAACCCATAATTTGAGAAGTGGAAAGAGATATAAGTTTAATAAAGATAAGAATCCTAGAGGACTTGAACTCCATGTGAATACCGAACTCCCATGTGACCTTAACAATCAGATCGCACCGTCATCAACCACCATCCACCCTATCACACCTCAGAACCCACCGGTTGCAAATACCGCACAACCCCTACCTCAGAATCCACCCATTGCGAGTGTAGCGCAGGGCAGCCCAGCCCGCAGAACATCAATACTGATAACACCGTAGGAGTAGGTGCTGAGACCATTTCGACTCATACTATTCCAGTTCAGAACACCCAGCCTCAGAATATTCCGCAGAGTAGTATTCCTAGTACTATTCCGAGTATCACATTTACTTTTTCCGCTCAGAACCCCGCGCAGAATATTAGCACTCCTCATGGTGCTGCACAACCAGGACGGAGAATGACAGATAACGATATAAAACTGCCGATATTCAAAGGAATGGGTCTAGAAAACCTTGATCAACACTGGTTTATATGTGAAGTCGTATGGAGTGTAAAGAAGGTTCAGGATGATGCTGTGAAGAGAGTGCAGCTCATCACTACTTTCAGAGACAGAGCCTTGCATTGGTTTATGAAATATTCTCAGGCACAGCCGAGAACCCTAACAGAAATCAAGGTTGCACTTGTAGCAGAGTTCAAGAAACCAAAATCCGAGTCGCAGTGCATAGCAAAATTAAAAGAGATTAAGCAGAAACCTACTGGAATGGTCTGGGAATTTGACCAAAAATTTAAGACATTATTGGACCAAGTGAGCTTTGTTATAGCTCCGCAATAGCATCAGGAATGGTTCATCGTTGCATTGTTGCCCCACATCAGACAACCAATGATGCAGCAGAAGGTTGCATCGCAGGAAGAGGCCTTAGAGATTGCGATGAAGCTAGAGGCTTCGCCGATCGGTGACACTAGTTTTGGGATGTCTCAGATCCAGAACCAGTTGACTACCTTGACATTAGAATTACAAGGTATGAAGAATGGAAAGGAACAAAGGTATGAACATAGGCATGAGGTCTGGTGTACAGGATGTAAGGGAGAGGGCCACACTAGAGAACATTGCCCCTTATTTCAAGATTACGTCAATAGCGGTGCGCCAAAGCCAATGAATCAGTACCAGGCGCCATGGTGTGAAATCTGCAGAAGCAGACAACATAGACTTGAGGACTATTATCTAATATAGAAATACGTAAAGACACTTAAGAGCTTATATTGTAATTTCTGTAAATCACTTGGGCATGACGAATCCAATTGTCGCGCATATGAGCTCATGAATGAAAGAAAGCGAGATATGGAAATGATGCAAGGTGCTGGAATGTACCACGTCCAAGAAGAAAATCAGCCGAAACAAGAGAATGCTCAGTATGATCAAGGCGGATACAGAGGCCGTGGTGGTGGATACCGCGGTAGAGGAAGAAATACCAGCCCAGCCCAAGGAAGAGGCCACGGCCAGGTAATTTGTTATAACTGTGGCCAGCCAGGCCATGTATCTAGAGATTGTGCCAACCCATGTACTACGTGTAGTTATTGTAAATCATTTGAGCATGTTATTGAAGACTGCCCTGTACTTGAAGTAGAAATGCAGAAACGAAGAAGGACAAAACCGCCGAATCCCAACATTCAATTGATCGCAATAGAGAGAAGAACTGCGGATCCAAGCATAAACATGGTAACGCGCAGTGGCGCTGATACAGGAAGAGATGGAGGCACAGAAGCATCGACTTCAGGAACACGCGATACTAAGCAAACTCCTGATCAACCAGTATGGATTAGAAAATATCCTGGTAAAACACCTGGCTTGGACTTACAGAAAAATAAGGGTGCATTCGAAGAAGCGCGAGACATGTTTAAAACACCACCACCTACCTCACTGAGAACCCAGTTGCACAATGAAGTACCACAAAGAGAGGTTATGCCAACGGCATATGATCAGATGAGCGCTGCAACAGATACAGGTACTTCTATTGTGCAGTTCCTATGGAGCTGCATTAAGTTATTGAAGAACGCAGATACTTATGTGGAATTTGAAAAACTACTCAATCAGTATGATCCACATAGTGAGAAGGGGGTTGCCAATGGCACAGTCCATAATATTAGGATTCCCTAAAGAACAGGTAGGTAAATGAGGTTCACTGCACAGATTGGGGATATGAGATGGATGAGATCATTCTTGATCTTGGATTCGAAGTAAATGTCTTGACCAAGTAGACATGGCATCAGATGGGAAAACCAAAGTTACAGTGGTCACCTCTACAGTTAAGAATGGCTAATCAAGGGATAGTTATACCTTTGGGGAGGTTACCCAACACCATTGTTGACATTGACGGAGTGCGTAGCTATGCATATTTTGAAGTGATTGAAATCGTGGATGACAACCATCCTTATCCAGCGCTGCTGGGTATCGACTGGGCAATGACTAACTCTGCCATTATTGATTTGAAGACTATGAAAATGATATTTGAAGGCAATAATATAAGGGTCATCACACCATTGGACCCCTTGCAGGGTGAACGATATGTTGAACCGATTCAGGAGGAATCCAGAGCCCAAGACTTGGACCGTATTTACAAGATGACGACCAATGCTGCTGACTATATTAATCCGACTGCAGATGGAACACTCAGTTGGCATTGTGTCATTTCTTGCATCTTAGACTCTGATGCAGGATTAGAAAATTGGCAAAGCAGATTGCATGAAGTATCTGCCAGGAGATGCACACGGATCACGAAGTCACTCCGCTGGATTGGCAAAGAGGTAACTCCAATCCCTACCTATGATGGTTTATCTAATTTTTATTGCTTTATCAAGGAATATACTGCAGCAGTTGCAGATGAATACCGTATATCGGCATTAGACATGGCACTGCGCGAGACAGCCGCTAGATGATGGGATACACATAAGAAGACACTTACAACATGGGATTAGTGCAGAATTAAGATGGAAATTAGGTTTGCTGAGAAGGTTACACTATCTTTTGACAAATATAATGGATAGATGGATCCAAGGGATCATATTGAAGCTTGTTCACAAGCTTGGGTGGAAAGGCCATAGCCAGAATGGGTGTGCACATGCTGAAGGAACCGATTCTGAAGAAGTGGTACCTAGACCTGGAGTTGCGCAAAGGTACAATGGACTGGTCTGGCCTAACTGTGAGCTTCCAGCAGGATTTCAGTTTTGAAGACGAACATCCGAGTATCAATGACGCATTGTAGGTTCTCAAGGAAAAAATATTCAGACCAGACTGCACTCAAGGAAACATGACACTAGAAGAATTATTTGGAACAAACAACGTACCTGCGTGGCTACAACCAGAATGGGAAGAGCAGCTAGAGCACGCTCTTGATTGTTATCACATCACTGAGGAATGCGAGGATCAAGTAGACAATGACCAGGAGGACCCGCACAATATACAGATACCGGAATTAGAGGGATCGCGTGAGGTAGACGGACCTCTGTTGGCAGGCGGTTTGGTGGGGAAATGTCACGGTACCGCTGACGCCGTGACACATCGGATGAGGACGCAAAAGGAGTATTTTGTGTCAAAGAATATCGCAGTTGGTGGGTTTTGGGTCACTTGGAACACATAGTATGTAATAGTGAGTTAGTGTACCGCGGTTTGCGGGTTTTTGGGGTCATCTGGACCGAGTCAGTTAGATATTGGGTCAATTGTCCATAGTGTCGGTTAGGAAGTCAGTTGTAAGTGGACAAATATTGTAATGGCAGAAGCCTATAAATACATGAGAGTTGTAAGTGTTAGAGATAGGCGAGCATAAAGGAAGATAGAAAGAGAAGACCAATGGTGTGCGAGATCTGTGTTTTGCTTCTGGTATATGATCGCGACAGTAATATAATGATGTTTTGGTACGAACTTTGTGCAATGTTGCAATGTATGAATGTTGTTTGATGTAATGTCTGCTTACTGCTACTATGATGATAAATGCTGTGATTAAGTAATATGTTCTATGTAGAATGTGATGATAAATGTTGCGATGAAGTAATATGTTATAAATCCTTGCCAAATGTTTAAAGTTTCTGTTTAAGTACCACAATAGAGTTAGTCCATGCAGCCACAACTCTCCACCTCCCTCAGCGGAAGCATGGTTCCGTCTGCCCTTCCTGGACGCCTCGGGTGAGACCTCATTCGCTCTGCGGGTGTTGCTGGGTGGGCTCAAACCTACCCGGGCCGGTGCCCAGGGAGACTGCGGTATGTGTTGACAGTGAGGCGAACCCCTGTCGACCGAGGTCGCGTTGGTCAACAACCTCCACTGGAAATTCCAGATATGAGTGCACCTGTGAAAACAAGAAAAGTGAAAATTGGCACCAGCGAAGAGCCAAAGTTCCTAGCTATCGGAGACTACTGGGATGAAGACACAGTTGAGGAGGTCATGAGCATATTATAGGAATATCGAGAATTATTCCCGACCAAATTCATAGAGATGAAAGGTATTTTGAGAGACTTAGGAGTGATGAAAATTCCTCTTAAGCTTGGCGCGAAACCTGTGAAACAAAGACCATATAGACTGAACCTGCGCTACAAAGAATGAGTTAAGGAAGAACTCGATAAGATGCTCAATGCAGGGATCATTGAGCCCGTTGAAGAATCTAAGTGGATAATCCCGATGGTTATCTAGGATAAGAAAACAAAGGGTGAGATCAGGATCTGTGTGGATCTCAGAAAGCTGAATGATGCTTCGATGCATGACCCATTTCCTACACCTTTTACAGATGAAGTGCTAGATAACGTTGGAGGGAATGAGGTGTATTCTCTTACTGATGGATTCTATGGATACCATCAGATCAGGATTGATTTCCCAGATAGGCACAAGACTACTTTTGCTATAGAATGGGGGTCATTCCAGTACACAGTGATGCCTTTTGGTCTGAAGAACGCACCTGCCATATTTTCTAGAGTGGTCATCGCAGCATTTAAAGACTTCATACATAAGTTTTTAGAGGTTTATTTTGATGATTGGACCATTTTCGGTTTACTGAAGAACCATGCTGCAAACCTTAGGATGATGTTGGAAAAATGCAGACAGTGTCAAATTTCATTGAATCTGAAGAAGTGTGTTTTCTGTGTTCCCTATGGAACTTTGTTGGGACATATTGTGTGCAAACAGGGCTTGATGGTTGATCCTTCGAAGATCGTAGTCATTGTAAACTTTCCCACACCAAATTAAGTCAAGCAGTTGCACACTACATTGGGGCATACCGGTTATTATAGGAAGTTCATCAAGGGGTATGCGTAGATAACCACAACTATGGAGAAATTGTTAAAGAAAGATGCGCCCTTCATCTAGAACGAAGAATGCAAACAAGGCTTTGATACACTAAAAGAAAATATGGTCACTGCGCCAATCCTAGTTTTTCCAGACTGGGAGAAGCCATTTCATGTCCATATTGATGCTTCATGTATAGCATTGGGCGTGGTTCTTGATCAGCCAGGAGAGGGAGGTATTTATCATCCCATTGCATTTTCCAGCAGGAAGTTATCATCCGCTAAGAAGAACTATACCACTACTAAGTGAGAAGGACTCGCTATGGTCTACGCGCTGTAGAAGTTTAGGCATTACTTGCTTGGTGCGCATTTCTCTATGTTCACTGACCATTCTTATTTGAAATACCTGGTCAATAATATAGTGTTAGGGGGGCGCATTTGCAGATGGTTACTACTCTTTCAGGAGTACGACCTTGAAATTGTGGTTAAGCCAGGAAGGTTGAATTTGGGACCTGATCATCTGTCAAGAATTGAGTCAAGAGAGGAACCTACGAATTTGGAGGACAACCTGCCGGATGTGTAGTTGTTCTCTATATAGGTTGCTGATGATTATTATAAGGACATCATAGACTTTTTGACTACTGGGTTCGCACCCACAGAGTTCACTACGTAGCAAAATAAGCAGTTGGTAGTGCAAGCAACAGACTTCACCATTATCGCAAGTCAGCTTTACAAGCTGGGACCGGATGAAGTACTATGCAGATGTTTATTAGAGCATGAGAAACCATTCATATTGGCTGACACACATTCAGGAGTCGCAGGAGGTCACTACGCAGGGAGAACTATTGCGTAGAAGATATTGTGCACAGGGCTATGGTGGCCTACGATTCATAAAGATTCGAAGGAACATTGCCAGAATTGCGATGTTTTTCAAAGGATAGGAAAGCCATCATGTAGAGATCAAATGCCATTAAATCCACAGTTGACATTGTAGGCCTTTGAGAAATGGGCCATTGATTTTGTGGGTCTTATTAACCCACCGGGGAAAAGAACTAGTGTAAGGTACATCATTACTGCTACTGATTACCTCACTAGATGGGCAGAAGCAAAGCTAATGAAAGACTGTAGCGCAGCTACAGCCTCGGAGTTCATTTTTGAAAATATCCTTACAAGGTTTGGATGCCCAAAGATTTTGATGAGTGATCAAGGCACTCATTTTCTGAACAGGACAATTGAAGCTTTGACCGAAGAGTTCCACGTTCATCATCAGCGTAGCACGCCTTATCATCCATAGGAGAATGGAACTGTTGAAGCATTTAACAAAGTGATGGAGAATGCGCTAACCACGATATGCAACGTTAATCGGGATGACTGGGACTTGCGCATTCCATTTGTATTATGGGCATACAAGACTACATGCAAGAAATTGACAGGCCATACACCTTTTAGATTGGCTTACGGGCAAGAAGCAATAATGCTAATCGAGTATATTGTTCCCAGTTTGAGAATAGTTGCATTTACAGGCATGGTAGATCGCGACGCGTTGGAAGAACAACTCTTACACTTGGTTGGTCTGGAGGAGGATCACTTCATCGCAGGATTTCACCAACAAGTGTAGAAGGAAAGGGAAAAAGCATGGCATGATCGCCACATCAAGAACAAGTCTTTTCAGGTAGGTGATCTAGTCCTCATGTATGATAGCAAATTCATGAAATTTCCTGGAAAGTTTAAGATGCATTGGCTTGGCCCGTATACTGTAATGCATGTTACAGATGGTGGCGCAGTTCAGTTAGCCACCTTAGCCGAAGAGACCTTGCCAAGTTTGATAAATGGAAGTAGACTAAAGCTTTATCGCGATAGTCCTGCTTCACAGAACCTGTGATGATTAGGAAGAAGAAATTTCTAAGTGCCAAGTACAGTTGAAATTGGGCACTAGAAAGCTGAAGGAATCTTTACGTGATGTATAGTAAGGAATATATATATACCGCGTAGCACTGTTGGAAAATGCTGCTAAAAAAAATAAAAAAAAATGAAGAAAAGAAAAAGGGAAAAGGAAATGCGCAGTTGCGGTGTTCAAAAGGCAATTGTGATGAGCAAGTAGACATGGAAAGGCATTCAGTTCAAAAGCAAGAAATCAGGCACCGTGAAGAGACTGCGCTGGAGAGATCAGGACCTGCCGCGCAGTTTGATGCAACACTCAGGAGAATATAGCCATTATAATGTCGATCGAAGAATATAGCCGTTACCAGCGACCGCTTCGGCATTTAACATACAGATAGCCGTTCTGAGCCAGCTTATGATGGAAAGGACCGAATGATTTGCCGAATTTGGCCAACGGATACAACAATTAATGCTCATCTAGCCATTGAGGGGTGCGGGGTAGGTCAGCTACGCCTATAAGTAATGCTGCATTTAGACTCGCGGGCGTTTCCAAACACTTAGAATTTTCTCATGAACAGCTCTGTCCGAGTTACTTTTCATAAGCTATTTGAAAACTTGTGAGAATTGCCTAGTGGATGTCTGAGTGGACCTCAATAGAAGAAGAGTTTACTATCCAAGAGACTGTGAAGGTATTCCAATACAAGGGGATTGAAGGGTTAATAAGAACCCCAGCTAAGAAGGTTGTCTTCAAACCAGGTCAGGCATCAAGACGATCACCAAGACACGGTCCAGTGATGGAAGATAAAGGAAAAAATCTATTAGGACCAAGAACAAAGGTACCTAAGATGGCGTCGACAGTGCAGAATCCGTCTCTAACGGATAAGGAGATACTATTGAACTTAACCCCATACTACATATCACCGCACGCACTCGATGCCCCAGTCTTCAAGCTCCAGAAGACTGCCAAATATGAGATACCACTGTGGCAGATCTCAAAACATGTTGAGGTGGAAAAGAACTTGCTAGGTAAAATCCTATAATGTAGATGGGAGGACTATGATCTGCTTGCAGTGCAGAAGGAGGAGCCCAACGAGCCAAAGTTTCCACAGTTCCAACTAGACCAGTACATGTGCTGGAGAAAGGACGCAAAGGGTGAGCTTAACCTGGTCACTCAAAGTTGGTTATCCGGAGTAGTCCAGTCTGGGCTGCTCAATCTACTCAAACTTTCGCATTTCGATAGGTCTCTAGAGCTGAATTTAGTAGTACGCAAACTGATGGCACGCATTCACCAGGGTTACTTGTGGCTCGACTGTAATGTTGACTTAAATATCGACATCATCCAGCGCATTACCGGGTTGAGTAAAAGAGGTAAGGATCCAAAGCAATTCTTCCAAGGGAAGAGTAAGGATAAAGAAGCTGTCGCAAAGATGAAGAAAACTTAGGCTGTCGTTAAGGGGAAGAGGGGCTATTAGATGAACGACATAGATGATAAAGCAACAAGATTTGTCATGCAACTATTAGCGGGAAAGATTCTCCGCACATGCAGGCCGCTGGAGGTAAGCGCAGGCGCAGTACTGCTCGGCGCCTCAGTCGCGGAAGGAGAACAATTTAATTGGTGTCAATACCTTCTCAATGAGTTTCTGGAGGAGCTCAATGACAAACAGATCAACGGAGGGAATTTCCATTATACCTGGCTTATAGTACCGATCGCTTTTGTCTGCTGGAAGGAGCCAAAGGATTATGTTGGCGTAATCACTGATACTAACAAGTGCAGAGGACCGCGTTACTCAAATCCACAGGAAAATCTAAATGCACAAAGACAGCATGCGAACGTTGAGGTCTTCTACCCACATTATGACCAGCTGCACGCAGCAATCATACTGACGCCACAGTTAACAAAGTAGGTATATCCGCATTGCGAATTTTTATGCTAACATGAGTAGCATTTATATTTCAGCAAAGGCACAGAAGAAGAAGGTGGAATGGTTTCAGGGAAACTACCATATGTACGAAGAGGATATCGACAATATCATGAAGGAGTGGCCTGCCGAGTTCCGCGTAGAAATTGTAGACGTCACAAGTGACTTCGGTGAGGACAAGCCTATTCCATGTCCTATTATCGAAGAGAAGGAGATAGGAAAAAGAAAATAACGTGAGAGCCCAGGATAGAAAAAGGGGGAAAGGAAGAAACATAAAGTTGATAACGGTAAGTTGGATATAGTACTCAAGAGCGACGATTATGAAATGATCGGGGTAAAGTTTATAGAGCAGATGGAAGATATGATGTCAGATAAAGAGAAAAAGGATAAGGCAATACAAGATACTCTGGAAAAGAATATGACCGTGCTGCAGGGGATTACGCTAAAAATTGAAGAAGTCCACAAGAGGTTACCTCCGCCGCGTGACTCAGAGTCTGAAGGGAAGTTGGGAGGAACTTTGCAGCAGACACTGCAGTTACTAATGACCATTCCTACGAAGTCCCGTATCGTCCACCTTGACCCGATAACAGTAAATTTACCTATGCCAGAACAACTCATGTTGGATACAAAGGATGTCGAGCATGTGGAGCTTAACTTGGATAAAATACCACTATCGGGCCTGCATTATTTACATCTGCAGTGTATGGAGGAAATGCATGAGTGAACCACTGACGCACTGAAGGGGCAGGCTGAGCTGCAAGCAGCCAATCGGCAGTTGGAAGAGTCTAGCTTGTGGAGTGCTATGCAGCTTCAGGATGAGCATGATCGTCGGAAAAGACTAGAGTCCACGATCACTGCGGCAGCAGACGATATAGACAACTTGGAGGTCCAGGAAGATCCTGGGGATACTATTGTTAAGATTGGAGAGCTGGTCACCAGTCTTAAGACAAAGATGCAGGATATGCGGATTGAACATGAGGCTGACATCGCTACTTTGAAGGAGCATATAAACCCTTAGACCCCACCGAATGAGCAGCATCTCAGAGCAGAAGCTGTGAAGGATACAACAGAGAATATTGCTGTCGAAGTGGCTAAGTGCCAGAATATGTTGGAAGCAGCGTCGAAGGCATTCATTACCCTCGAAGAAGACCTGGCATTGCTGCAAGTAAAGAATGCAGCGAAAGAGAAGCAAGCTGCCTTGGAGTGGTTGGATGCAAAAGTGAAGGTCCTATTACCAAGAGATAGGCTCCAGAAATATAGGGAAATAACCAGCCTCAATAAAGAAGTGCATGCCTTACGAGAAAAATAGACCGAACTAGGAGACAAAGCGCAACCTTTACCAGAAGATGTCGACATGATCTCGCAGGAGATCGAAGAGAAGTTAAAGGAGCTGCGCAAGAACCAGGAACAGGTTGAAGGACAGTTAGGTGATGAGATAACACCCGAGATGGTGGACACAGTCAGGCAAGTCGAGTAAGATACAAAGGACATAGTAGAGAAGCTAATCGGCACATATAATGAATTTGTTGCGAAGCTAGCTCCGTAGGAGACAGAATAGCTCGGGGAAGCCGAAGTTGTAGGTGGCTCAGGGGAGAGCCACATGTAAGTGTTAGGGGCCTGTTGGGCCTCGCCCAAGTGGGGCAATTTTGAGCAAGAAGGTGTTTTGGAATTGCGGAGTTGAGTGGAGTTCGGCTGAAGCAATTTTGTATAATTTTTTGGGACGCTGCGAAGTTGCACGCAGTGCAGCAATGAAGGAAGCTGGGAGGATCAATACTGCAAGGAGGCAGTGCTGCGAAGTGTCCAGTCCACGAAATGCCAGTAAGGCAGAGTGCTGGACGAAGGATGGAACGTGTTCCGGTTAGACCGTCGACTGTCTATTTTTGGTAAAGATGCTCCATGAGTGTGTTGATGCCCTGAAGATCGCAGCATCAAGCAGAAAGGGATTCTCCCCAGTAAACTATCCCAATTAGATTTTCCACCGTTTGGTATGGGGAATCCGTCCGGTTAGCGGTTCCGGCTACCGTTAGATTTGGAGATTTGCTTCTTTTACACCGGTTATGGCTCGATCCATCGTTCTTTTTGATTTTATTGTTAAGATGATGTGCAAGTGCCTAAGCTAATTTAATCTAAATGCAGAGCTTGAAACAAATCTGTATCTAAGACTGAAATAAATCTAATCTATCCTTGCAAGGAGCAAAACTATAAATATGAGTAATGTGCTGAAAGAAACATCTTAGGATCAACAGATAGCCATTAAATCGTAAAGATACATCTACAGTAAGAGATTAAAGATATAAAGATAGCTTTTAATCCATATGAAAGCATTCTATTACTCATGTTAGGAGAAACATCATTGCACAAAAAATAGTAAGATCCTTCAATACATAGAAATAATTCAAAACAGTAAAGAAATATCTCACAGTAGAATATGAATGTCACAAGAATAAATCAGCATGCATCCAACACACGTTTCTAGGCAAAAGACGTCCTCTCTAGGCTCTTATTAGGAAAAATTCATTTTCTTGGAGCAAGTGCAAAATAGTTCGTACAAGTTTAGAAAATTACTTTTCCCTGCCAAAAGTCCCTTACACTATTCCCTATTCCCTAAGCCTCTATTTATATCTTTACAAAATCCTTCTAACGCTACCACATGTACCCTAACTCTAGAAGCTTCCAATTTGTCCTTTAGTGCCCCAATTACATATAAGAATGATTCGTGGCAGCTTAAGATAAAAGACAAAATTAGAGACAGCTGTCCCTCATACTTCATGACTTAACAAAAAGGAGGAGAAGATTTCAACGTATTATGGCTACCACGTCAGCTAGGTGGTGCCTCTGCTTCAACTGGAGCCTTACATTCAGGAGGTGCTTCTGCCTGAACTTGCACCTCTGCTCCAGATGGTGTACCTTTGTCGACAGGTGCCTGTGTTACTATTTTCTTATCTTCTTCTACTATGTAACTGAACCAAATGCTTGTGTCTCTTACAACAATATTTGCTGGTGAGGGGAGAAGGATCTTTTGTGAGGTCACATGTTTACCAAGCTCTACCTCAATACTTTGAATTTCTGCTATTGCTATCTGGTGGATCTCCTTGAGCTCATGATTGTGTACTGATGATAGCCCAATGTAGTGATGAAGATCATCAGTAGCCAACACATCAATTTTCTTTACATACTCCAACTGAATGCTCAGCTCTTCCTTCAAATTTGACAAACGTTGCTCTTTGTTTGGAAAATCATCCAGGGTATGAGGAAAAAGAAGCTTGCATTTTTCATGTACTTCATGAATCTTTTGATATAGGTTATTACCTTTCCCAATTGTTCCCTGGATCTTAGCCATCAGCTTGGCGCCGCAATTCCTGCAAAACTCCATGAGGGCTACATATTCCTTAAAACCGTCCACGGATTTGAACGGGAGATGCTTAGGGAAATCCACCTTCCCTTCTCTCCACTCTATCTGGCTCAAAATGTTTTCTTTAACCCGAGTGTATTTTCCTTTAAGCCTGATGGCTTTGGCATTGACTTCTTTCAGCCTATCCAGCATGGTCTTGAGTCTGCAAACCTCCTCAGTAATCAACTCTTGTGTGACATGCATTTGTTTTAATATGTCACAGGATTGCTCGTGAAAAGGAGACATATCCATCGCTCTGCTTTCTGCTTGCTCCAGCCCCTCAACCATTGACTGCTTATCCTGCTCCAACTGAACAACTCTACCTTTGGAGTCATTCTTTTCGGACTCGAGGACCATCATCTGGATCGCCAGCTGCTCCTTTTCCTCTTTTAGGTGTCGACACTTATCTGACAACTCCTTGTGATCAGTAGACAGGCGATTATATTTGTTCACCATAAGATCCTTATAAGCCTGCTCGTTAGCCACAGTATGTTCCAGCATGCGAGCTCTTCTCTTTGTTGACTCAAACTCTTTGACCATGTCGATCACATTGTCTTATGTTGCTTTTGCTGCCAACATAGTGGCGGATGCCATGGCTATGGGAGCCTTATTCGTATTTTGCATAGCCGTGGTTTCTCACTGGGTGACAATATCTGCCTGGAAAAGTCTCTTTATCCTCTCTTCTGACTTCAGGACCACAGCCTTCCTCTTCTTATAATACACAAATTTATCCCATTGGGACACAGTATGATCTTCGGATGGGGTGAAAGGGATGATCGGGAGGTCTCTTATATGGACTTCTGCCTTCGCGGGTGGGGTCTGTACTACCTGAGATGAGTCTGTTTCCATATCTTGGGTGCCAGAGCCACCTGCCTGGGCATCTTCATTGGCCTTAGCCTCTTCTTCAGCATTTTGCTCTTCTTCAGCTTTGAGTCTTCTTTCTTCTTCCTCAGCTTTCTGCTGATTTTCAATTACCTCCCTTTGCTCTTGTTCCTGAGCTTCCTGCTGCAGTCTTGCTTCTTCGAGTTCCTGCTGCAATCTCACTTCATCAGCTTCCCTCTGCAACCTTGCTTCCTCAGCTTCCTGCTGCAACCTTGCCTCTTCAGCTTCCTACTGCAACCTTGCCTCTTCAGCTTTCAATTTTTGTTCTTCACGGACTATGGCCTCAGCCGCTTCCCTTTCTTTCTGGAGGTTGGCTTCTTGGTCTGTGGTAGAGCTATAGCTAGCTCCACTGCTGTGACAACAAATCTGTAATTCAGTCATATTGCTAATTCCCCTGAACACTTCTTCTTCGTCATCATAGTAATGGGCATACTCAAAATGAGCATACAATTCCTTGCAATGCTTCGCAACTTTGCTCCGCCTGTCATTTCTATGAAAGATTGCCTCACCGAAGTGAAAAGATTTCAACTCCTGAATGAACTCTTCGGCTGCTGCAACCCCTGAGAACTTATAGGCTCCTATAAAGAAAGGAAAAGGAGGGAAAGAAGCCTTATGTTGCTTATTAAGAACTCCTTCTATTCCATCAAGGAAACTTGCTTGACTGCTTCTTTCAGGACTACATAATCAATGGCGTATTTTGGTAAGATGTATGGTGGCGTAGTGCCTCCGAATATCCTGATATAGGTACCCTCTTCTGAGAAGTAGAAATCTCCATAAACTTCCATGACTTCCATGGCGTTCTCCGACAAGCAATTGGGTTCTTCATTGAACATTTGCTCATACAGAGGCATAATGAATTATTCGCATATGAGCTTATAGTGCGCTCTGTAATTTTGAGCCCATAGTATTTTATAAGTAGTGTACACTGGGGTGTTGGACTGATCCCATGAGCATCCTAACCTAGGGAAAGGGAGCTTTGCCAAGATGCAATCAATGAGGTATGAAGACATGAAAAACTCTGACTTTTTTTTAAGGCCAAACCTTCTCTAGCTGCGGCCACAGTGGATTCCAAACTATCTGAGAGGATAATAGCCCAATCAAACATAGTTCCCTTAAATGTTATGTAATGGATTATGGGGGTCCATTGTATCCTATATACGGTTCCATCGGGCATGCTGAAAATTCTGCTTAACATAAGGGAAATCAACCTAAATGGAGGTCTTAGGCTCTGAACGTCCTACTCATTATTGTCCCTCTTTCTTAACTGTTTTCCCGTCATTAACAACCTTTTATCCATTTCGAAACTATTCATCTGTTCCAACCATGCATCGTTCAGTGCCTGCTGGGGACGTGAGAATTTGTAGGCTGCGGTAATATAAGATGGATGAAATGAAGCGAATGCCTCTCCCTTGCTGTCCTGCAACACTCTTGTTTGCGGGTTGGCATGTTCCAATATCCACCCGATTACTTCTGAGCACGGGAATAGCTCAGGGCGAGTAGAAGCCCTGGATATGCCAGAGGTCCTGATGTTGAGGTAGATTTGTTCTTCTTCTATTAGCACGCCCGGGATATCTTGGTCCCTCATCATCCGGTAAATATCTCCCCACCGGACCTCGGGAGGGACGCCCATCGTGCACTTAGTGTCTTGAAAGAGAGTTTCAGCCCTTGGCTGTACTGGCTCTGGCTCCATCATCTTAGCTTTTTTTATGCTACCTTTCGGCATTATAGCTTATCTCTGTCAAGCAATCATACGAGAATAAACATAAGATTCTCAAGGCTGTTTAATACCGCAGTTATCCGTTATGTCATTGCTTTTATATTTATTCACCGTAGGAATGGTGGGAATAATATGTTAAGTAATATATGTGTGGATGAATGTTAAGTATTCAACACTTATAAGTCCGAGAATGCATGAATCTGTTGGTTAATCACATAGTTGAACACTGGATTTGAGCGCAGCGTTGGAGCGCACAGTATTATATGTTTTGTTCATTTACATACACCATAAAGATATTAACCTAAGTGTTGTTGAATGGATAAAGAACGATAAGTAATATTGGTTAGAGTCAATCAAGTCTTGAAGCAGACGCGCAGTCTAGTCGACGCGCTGACCCCTTTGAAAGTGCTGCAAAATAAGTTGTTGATAGCTTATCGTTGTAATGCAGGAAGTACCCATTACCACATAGTCCTTGGATGCGCTGGTTGCGCAAGTACCGTAACTTGCTGAAGTATCTGCCGCGAAGTAGAGACTTCGCGCAGTTGACTGTCCGCAACAAGAGTCCTTTACTGCGCTACCCATCAGTCCCTTTTACACTCACATCACAAGGTTGTGTAAAATTGATTCTGCAACCACTCCCTTAGCTTCGCGTCAGGTGAGGCCTTAGGCTGCTCGCAGTTTGTTGCCGAAAAGGCCGGTGAATAGGGGTTTTGTTGGTTCCTTGAACCGTGAAGTACTTGGGTCTACACTGGAAACCTCTAGCTCAGTTATATACGCCAACAACCCCCATGGATCGGAATACCATCCAACACAATATTTTAAGCAAAATAGTGCATGGATCCCACTGCTTCAACTACAAGTTCCCAAGTAGCAGTGACATGTGTGAAAAACTGTCATCCCATGGAATATCATGATCCCACTGATCATGTTGTATCTCCCCAAACATTAGTAACAAGAAAAAATCAACATCATATGAAATGTGGGGAAAGATGAAAACATCATACCACCATATTGGAAAATCATGCTTTCCAATGCATCCTTGAAGCTTTGAGGGCCCCTCAATCAAGATATGCAACTCTCCAGGACCTAATCAAGGAAAGACTATGCATCACCAAATATGCCTCCCAAGAGTGAGGCCGAACCTCATCAATTCTTTCCACTCCATCAAGAAGGTTCTCATATGTTGAATGCACATAAGAATAAAAAATGTCATCACTGTAGCTCAAATGAGAAGGGTGGAAGTCCCTTATCCAATCATGAGAAAGATAGGCATCATATCAGAAAAAATGGCTTGTTAGTTGCTCACAAGTAAAATGTGATGAATACAATGAAAAACCATAAGTGTAAGAAGACCCAATACCGTTAAGGACATACATCCCCAAGGAAGTAATCTCATGGCTCAACTCTCTACCACAGGATCCAAAAGACAAGCATGTACTATCCCAATGGCTCAACTCTCTGCCACTGGTTCCACTCAAGTGGAAAGAACATGTGCTGCTTACCTCCATCAAGTTTGTACTCATCCCATTAGTGGATGAACAAACACTTATCAAATAAGGTCCAAGAAAGAAGCTCGTGGCTTCTCCAAGTGCATGTCTCCAATGGTTCAACAAATTCTTTTGTAAGCTTGCTTGCTTAGCTCTCTTCCACCTAATATGAGCAGAAATATTTATGCTAGGAGACTCCATGTGTGACATGTAATCTTCCACCCAATCCACGTGTGGATTAATGATATCTAATGGCAGCAATATGTACCTATTTTGTTGATCACAAAACATATCAATGTCAGAGGGGTTAAAAATTTTACACATAAAATTTTTACCTCCTAGATTCTTCAACTTGGCGGTGCATCAATCCATAGATGGAAAGAACTCTCTGCTACTTAATTCCAAGGATATTAAATCAAGATCATGGCTTCTATGTGGAATATGATCCTTTTCCAAACCCCATGTATTTACCATCAAGTCATCTAGAATGACTATGGGAGCCTTCTGCTCCTGTTGGGGCCTTATCAAGAAAAATCCTTTCACCCAATTCTCATCTTCAAGTGATGTGACTGAAACATAAGTGTGGGGTGAAAGAGAATGAATCAACTCTCTGTAACAATTATCCATGAAGAATGTGGATAAATGTACCTCATCCTCATGGGATGATCCCCCAAATGTGAGACTATGTGTCTCCTCCAAAATTATGCATCTCTCATCATGAGGTAACTCATAATCTCTTTGAAACAAGGCAAGTTCTTAGTTACCTTCTTTCTTGATTTCAGCCCTCTCTGCAAGAACATTCAAATCAGCATGCTCCTCATGTTCCACCATCACATGAGATTCCTCCACAGAAATCTGAAAATCATCAACCAAAAGGGAATGGCTAATTGAAACATAGGAAGGCATATGAGATCTTAGAGACTCTTTTTGAAGTTGCTCTACTTGCATCTGAGATTCCAAGAGAGTAATTTGAGTACTTCTCAAAGAATCTTGGGTGTATTCCAACTCATATTAGAGCCTTTCAATCTCTTCTTCATTCTTCAATAATACATCATTGAACATTTGCTCATACAGAGGCATAATGAATTATTCACATATGAGCTTATAGTGCGCTCTGTAATTTTGATCCCATAGTATTTTATAAGCAGTGTGTACCGGGGTGTTGGACTGATCTCATGAGCAGCCTAACTTGGGGAAAGGGAGCTTTTCCAAGATGCAATCAATGAGGTATGAAAACATGAAAAACTCTGACTTTTTTAAGGCCAAACCTTCTCTAGCTGCAGCCACAGTGGATTCCAAACTATCTGAGAGGATAATAGCCCAATCAAACACAGTTCCCTTAAATGCTATGTAATGGATTATGGGGGCCCATTGTATCCTATATACGGTTCCATCGGCCATGCCGAAAATTCTGCTTAACATAAGGGAAATCAACCTAAATGGAGGTCTTAGTCTCTAAATGTCATACTCATCATTGTCCCTCCTCCTTAGCTGTTTTCCCGTGATTAACAACCTTTTATCCATTTCGAAACTATTCATCTGTTCCAACCATGCATCGTTCAGTTCCTGCTGGGGATGTGAGAATTTGTAGGCTGCGACAATATAATATGGATGGAATGAAGCGAATGCCTCTCCCTTGCTGTCTTGCAACACTCTTGTTTGCGGGTTGGCATGTTCCAATATCCACCCGATTACTTCTGAGCACGGGAATAGCTCAGGGCGAGTAGAAGCCCTGGATATGCCAGAGGTCCTGATGTTGAGGTAGATTTGTTCTTCTTCTATTAGCACGCCTGGGATATCTTGGTCCCTGATCATCCGGTAAATATCTCCCCACCGGACGTCGGGATGGATGCCCGTCGTGCACTTAGTGTCTTGAAAGAGAGTTTCAGTCCTTGGCTGTACTGGCTCTGGCTCCATCATCTTAGCTTTCTTTCTGCTACCTTTCGACATTGTAGCTTATCTCTGTCAAGCAATCATATGAGAATAAACATAAGATTGTCAACCATTATGTAAAACATAGAATAAAATAGAGCGAGACAGGAAGGAACAGGACTAGCATGATAACGTATAATCATAAGAGGCCATAGTGCCGCATGCTGGGGACAGAAACAAAACACAGAATAGTCAAGGAAACATATTATAGCCATCAGACTTGATCGTTCTAGGGAGGCAATGCCGGGTTTGGAACTTTTGAAAAGTTTCGAAAGAGGTAGGCATACGACGTACAAAAACTCATTTCCCTCCTTATCTTTGAAGATAGGATGCCCTTCATTATAGGCGGATCCTTCTGAGACGACAAAGTTACTTGGGTTGGTCCTTTCAGCTTTAGGGGAAGGGTTCAAGGAATATAGAGAAGGAAAGGAGTAGGTGCGTAAGCAATAAACGTAAGTGCAGCAGGCTTACAATGAACCCGCATTACTACATAAGTAAATGGCTGAGCAAACAGAAAGCGAACATCAAATGGCTAAAGCGTGAATGGTAGGATGGCTTAGATTGGGAAGGCTATGGGGCTATAGCGGCCGTAAAGTCTAAAGGATAGTCTGCTACGAGTGCCCATAGGCCATGTAACGAAACGAAAATCACCCGAGAAATCCTCGACGCATAGATAAGACAAAATTAACGGTAGAACCAGCTACCTGGCAACGAAACACTGGTGTTACGGGGTTGATGTGGTGGAAAATAAGCTGTGCTGGAGCGAATAACCTTACGCAGGTTCCAAACGGCGTCTTCCAAAACGAAATCTACCAATGGGAAAATAGAACCCCCTGCCACCCTTATATTAAGATTGGTACGTGTGGACATTAATTGCGTAGGTGGTGAAATTAAAACAGAGTTAAAGCTTCGCGTATGATGGGGTCATTTCAACCCATTCGGCATTTATGCGTAACCGCCAAAGTCGGATGAAAAAGGTGGGTCTCGTCCGCCGTTGCGGGTAGAAATTGTGAGTTCCTTCCGAAGCGCGGGAGAGTTGGAGTTCGAGCGCGACATCTGCTTGTTGCGGGAAAGAAGAGAAAGATGATCTACCGTTGCGGAAAGACTCGACGAGTTCTTTCGAAATTGATGAGTCAAAAGACTCACGGTGAAACTTCTCGAGTTGATCTGTCATTTCGGAATGACTTGGCGAGTTCTTCTAAAATTGATAAGGCAAAAGTCTTTCGCGGAAGAAGTTCTCGAGTTGATCCGCCGTTGCGGAAACACTCGACGAGTTTTTTCGCAATAGCGGATGAATTTGGTAAGTCTTTTCCAAAAAGTGAATGGTCGGGGAACTTGGGAAGAAGGCGCTTGTAGCGGCAAGAATTGATGAATGCTTCCTCCATTTTGGGAGAGAATTTCAAGTTCTTCCGCAGTTTCGGGTGAACATCTCAAGTTCTTCCGCTATTTTGGGAGAGAATTTCAAGTTCTAACTTAGAACAAAAACTCCAAAAAAAATTTCTCACTTGAAACAAACGAAAAAGACTAAGTTCAAAAGTTTTCCAAAGTGGACTTAACATTTTAAGCAGGCTTTCTAGGAAAAGAAAAGGAGGGGCCCCAATGTATACAAAATTTTGGGGAGGGATGTTGCTGCAACAACAGAGTGCTAAGCAGCGGGCAGGAGAAAATCGGGAAGAAAGTGACTAGTCGCACACATGAAAGATTCCACTACTTGAACCAGTCGCACAAAACCGTTAGAGGAAGAACCGCTTGGTGAAAACGACCTATTGGCATGCACGCAACAGGAAGGATGATAGTGATGTGAAGCATGCGTGGAAGACCGCCATGATGGAATATTCGCTACTAGAGGCCAGAAGTCCGGTTTTGGGGAAACCATGACAGTTTTGTAAACCTAAGGGTTTTTGCCTGCAGATTGTAAAGACATGACCTACGGGCATGATCTATAAATAGGGAATTTTTTGTATGGGAAAGGGTTAACTCTTCATTTTGTTAAGATTTGAATATTGTTGTGTCTTTTAAGCTTAGTGCTATTGTAAAGACTCTACAAGCTGAGTGCACAGAGATCTAGTTGAGAGAGAAGAGAATCTACAGCTATGTGCGCAGACTAAGAACTGTTTTACCCTTCCCAGAGACTAATTTAACAACAGTTCTTGTGGACGTAGCCTCCATCATTGGGGTGAACCACATTAAATACTGTGTAGCGTGATTTTTTGTGTTTGCAATGTTCATTTGCTTAGTATGGATGTTTAATACCGCAGTTATCCATTATGTGATTGCTTTTATATGTATTCATCGCAGGAATGGTAGGAATAATATGTTAAGTAATACATGTGTGGATTAATGTTAAGTATTCAACACTTATAAGTCTGTGAATGCATGAATCTGTTGGTTAATCACATAGTTGAACACTGGATTTGAGTGCAGCGTTGGAGCGCGCAGTATTATATGTTTTGTTCATTTACATACGCCATAAAGATATTAACCTAAGTGTTGTTGAATGGATAAAGAATGCTAAGTAAGATTGGTTAGAGTCAATCAAGTCTTGAAGTAGACGCGCAGTCTAGTTGACGCACTGACCCCTTTGAAAGTGCTGCAAGATAAGTTGTTCATAGCTTATCGTCGTAACGCAGGAAGTACCCATTACCGCGTAGTCCTTGGATGCACTGATTGCGCAAGTGCTGCAGCTTGCCGAAGTATCCACCGCGAAGTAGAGACTTCGCGTAGTTGACTGTCCGCAACAAGAGTCCTTTACTGCGCTCCCCATCAGTCCCTTTTACACTCACATCACAAGGTTGTGGAAAACTGATTTTGCAACCACTCCCTCAGCTTCGCGTCAGGTGAGACCTCAGGCTGTTCGCAGTTTGTTGCCGAAAGGGCCGGTGAATAGGGGTTTTTTTGGTTCCTTGAATCGTGAAGTACTTGGTTCTACACTGGAAACCTCTAGCTCAGTTATATACGCCAACAACCCCCATGGATCGGAATACCATCCAACACAATATTTTAAGCAAAATAGTGCATGGATCCCACTACTTCAACTACAAGTTCCCAAGTAGCAGTGACGTGTGAAAAACTGTCATCCCATGGAATATCATGATCCCACTGATCATGTTGCATCTCCCCAAACATTAGTAACAAGAAAAAATCAACATCATATGAAATGTGGGGAAAGATGAAAACATCATACCACCATATTGGAAAATCATGCTTTCCAATGCATCCCTGAAGCTTTGAGGGCCCCTCAATCAAGATATGCAACTCTCCAGGACCTAATCAAGGAAAGACTATGCATCACCAAATATGCCTCCCAAGAGTGAGGCCGAACCTCATCAATTATTTCCACTCCATCAAGAAGGTTCTCGTATGCTGAATGCACATAAGAATAAAAAATGTCATCACTGTAGCTCAAATGAGAAGGGTGGAAGTCCCTTATCCAATCATGAGAAAGATAGGCATCATATCAGAAAAAATGGCTTGTTAGTTGCTCACAAGTAAAATATGATGAATACAATGAAAAACCATAAGTGCAAGAAGACCTAGTACCGTTAAGGACATACATCCCCAATGAAGTAATCTCATGGCTCAACTCTCTACCACAGGATCCAAAAGACAAGCATGTACTATCCCAATGGCTCAACTCTCTGCCACTGGTTCCACTCAAGTGGAAAGAACATGTGCTGCTTACCTCCATCAAGTATGTACTCATCCCATTAGTGGATGAACAAACACTTATCAAATAAGGTCCAAGTAAGAAGCTCGTGGCTTCTCCAAGTGCATGTCTCCAATGGTTCAACAAATTCTTTTGTAAGCTTGCTTGCTTAGCTCTCTTCCACCTAATATGAGCAGAAATATTTCTGCTAGGAGACTCCATGTGTGACATGTAATCTTCCACCCAATCCACATGTGGATTAATGATATCTAATGGCAGCAATATGTACCTATTTTGTTGATCACAAAATGTATCAATGTCAGAGGGGTTAAAAATTTTACACATAAAATTTTTACCTCCTAGAGTCTTCAACTTGGTGGTGCATCAATCCATAGATGGAAAGAACTCTCTGCTACTTAATTCCAAGGATATGAAATCAAGATCATGGCTTCTTCGGGAAAAAGGAAGCATGCATAACTCTGATTTAAAAAAATCTTGAATCTAATCTAAAAAGGTAGAGGTCCATTCAATCAGTAATCATGAATTATTATCTTTGAAGCGTGAAAACATAGATCTGATCTTTTTCTAGAAATGCTGTAAAAACATAGAAATTCAAATATGAAATTCACTTGTGCGGATGGCACGTACAAGGTGACAGATAGTGTGTTACCAAACTACATACTCAATGTTATTAGACTACATAAAAGAAGTGCCTGTGCTGAAATCAAAATCTGATATTTTAACCGAATGCTGAAATTGATTCACACATAATGATAACATAAATAACTAATAGATTGAATGAGAAATACCTGAAACCAAAGCATAAAAATCCTAATCTATGTATTGAGGGTGCCCTCCCCAACACGTATTTCAGGAGGGAAATAAACCTATAAACTCACAAGATTAATAGAACACTGGTCTTTCATTATCAAATCATAAATCCAGGTTATAGAATCTATAAAATGAAAATGTCTTAACTACAAAAATGTTGAAGATTGTTTTTCAGAAATGTCTCCAGACCCCCTACTACCCAAGAGGTCCCTATTTATCATTACTTCTAACCTATCTCTACATAGAAAATAATGGTCCTGTTCAAACAATATTCTTTCCTATAAATCAGGAGGAAATGGGATCGTTGCGTCTCCTACGATATTCAGTTTGGAGCTTGGTCACTTGGGATTCTTCCATGTCACCTATGCCCTGTCATACATGTCTTTATTCATATGATTAGTAATTAGAAATGCTAAAACATAAGAAAATATAAACTCTAAATTGTTTTATTTAATCATCAACCAAAATGCATTCTCCCGTACAAAAGAGGTGCTTCTTATCCTTTCTTTGCTTATGTGTGGAATAAAAGGAGTCCATGTAGTACCTATATTCTAAGCTCATCAACATGGATGAAGAAGGAAACCTAAGGGTTGTGAAAGGCATTCCAAAGGTGATTTCTATTAGGAAAATTTCAGCCATGCAGTTGAATAATTTATGTAGGAAGGGTTGTGAATTGTATGCAGCTCATGTTTTGGAGGCAACATAAAATGGAACTCCTAAGTTGGAGGACTATCATGTATTGCAAGAATTCATGGATGTGTTCCCTGATGAGATTCCAGGACTTCCTCCAAAGAGATACATTGATTTCACAATTGACCTTGTGTCGAGAGCTGCACCAGTGTCCAAGACACCCTACACGATGAATACATCATAATTGCTAGAATTGAAAATGCAGTTACAATAGCTGTTGGAAAAGAAATATATCATGCCAAGTGTGTCCCCATGGGGAGCACTTGTGCTATTTGTGAACAATAAATATGGAACAATCAAGTTATGTATTGACTACAGGAAGTTGAATAATGTCACAGTGAAGAAAAAATACCCATTACATCGAATTGATGACTTTTTTTATCAAATGAGAGGGGAAAAGGTATTTTCAAAGATTGACTTGAGGTCTAGTTACCATCTGGTAAGATTCAAAGAGGAATATATTCATAAGAGAACCTTTAGAACAAGGTATGGGCACTATGAGTTTGTGTTGGTACCATTTGGTCTCATGAATACACTAGATACATTCATGTCTCACATGAATAGTTTTTTTACCAAGTATTTGGACAAGTTTGTTCTTGTTTTTCTAGATGACATTCTTATATATTCCAAGAATGAAGAAGAGCATGAAGAACATTTGAGAATGGCCTTGCAATTACTAAGGGATCATAATTTGTATGCAAATCTGAGCAAATGTGACTTTTACAAAGATAAAATTCATTATCTGGGTCACATTATCTCAGAGGAAGGAATATCTGTGGACATTGAGAAGATTGAAGCCATTATGAATTGGCCAACTCCAAGGAACGTGACAGATGTGAGATCCTTTATGGGACTTGCTAGTTACTATAGAAGGCTCATTGAAAGATTTTCCAAGGTTTCTAATCCAATCACTTCTTTGCAAAAGAAGGGGTTAAAGTTTGAATGGACACCAAAATGTGAAGAAAGTTTTCAGTGGTTGAAGAATCTTCTCACGAGTGCACCGATTTTGAAAATTGTAGACCCAAAAAAAGACTTTATGGTGTGTACTGATGCATGTAATCAAGGACTTGGAGGAGTACTTATGAAAGACAACCATGTGGTATGTTATGAGTCAAGAAAGTTGAAGGAGGATGAGAAGAACTATTCTACTCATGATTTAGAACTTATAGCCATAGTGCATGCATTAAATATGTGGAAGCACTACTTAATAGGAAGAAAATTTGAACTAAGGAAAGACCATTGTGGTCTAAAATATTTGTTTGAGTAGTCAACATTAAATCCTAGGAAAGTTAGATGGCTAGAATTCTTATGTGAATTTGATTTTGAGATCAAACACATAAAAGGGAAAGAAAATAACGTGGTTGATGCACTCAGTAGAAAAGTACATGAAATGCATGTGACGGCCCTTGGTACCGGCCAATTAGATTTGAGGAAGTAGATTGTTAAGTATATTATTGAAGACAAAATGTATGTGCAGATAAAAGACAAATTGCAATAGCATAAATTTGAAAAGAAGTATGAATGGTATCATTTGGAAGGTGACAAACTTCTTACTTATAAGAATAAGATTTATATTCCCAATGTGGCAGACTTGAGGAGGGTTTTTATGGATGAAATCTATAAATCTCCATATGTTGGTCACCCGGGATATCAGAAGACAATTGCTATAGCCATAAAATAGTATTTTTGGCCAGGGATGAAGAAGGACATCGCTGAATACATTTCTAAGTGCATGAAATGTCAACATGCGAAGGTTGAACACCAACACCGAGCATGTTTATTGCATCCATTTCCAATTCCATAATGGAAATGGGAGATAATTTCAATGGATTTTATTATGGGTTTTCCGATGATAATAAAGAAACATGATTCCATCATGGTGGTGGTGGACAAGTTACAAAGGAAGCACATTTTATACTGGTTATTTCCACATATAAATTCGATGCCATTGCAAATATTTTCATGAATGAAAATTTTAGATTGCATGGATTTCCCGTGGCAATAATTTCTAACAGGAATACCAAGTTCACTTCCAATTTTTGGAAAGCTATTTTTGCATATTTGGGTATGCAACTAAACTTTAGCATCGCATACCATCCTCGAACAAATGGGGAAACAGAAAGAGTAAATTAGGTGCTTGAAGACATGATTCATATGTATGTAATGGACAAACCATCCAAGTGGGAGGATTATCTACACTTGGTTGCGTTTACATATAATAATGGATAGTAAGCATCACTGGGCATGAGTCCATTTGAGGCTTTGTATGGCCAAAAGTGCACGACACCAGTGACTTGAGATAATCCAATGAATAGAATTGTACTTGGGCCAAGAGGTTGCAAAGATCACGAAGAATTTAAAAGCAACCCAAGATAAATAGAAAATCTATGCAGATAAGCATAGGGTGCATAGGGAGTTCAGAGTTGGGGATCAAGATTATCTTAGAGTGAGACCCAAGAAGAGTTCCATGAATCTTGGGAGTTTTTCCAAGCTATCTATCCATATATTGTGGGCTGGTTGAAGCCTCGGATGTGCTGGAAGTACCCTAGGAAAACGTAAGGGAGATAGCCTAGCCGAAGGCTTTGAATAATCCTACGCAAAGATTACCCTATCCTCAAGTTGTTTGGTGTAGCTAACTCTGACGGATATTCGGCCTTCGTTGGCACTCTATGAGTTGATGAATCTCTCCATAAAGAGAAAACTTGGGTTACCTTGGGATTCTACAAATTAATCCTAAAAGCAGAAAAATATAAGTAAGAAAAAATGTTAAGTTCAATAGTAACAACTATTGAACTTGGAGTCAAAATTACGAGCAATTTTCCATCATTAGCTCATGTTCATGTATTTAATCAAATGAATAACAATTCATGAGAATAAATCATAAACAGGGTGAATGACAGTTTTAGGCTAACTGTTTAAGAAAACTTAAACAGGGTGAATGACAGTTTTAGGACGGGATAGTTGTAAGATATAACAGGCAAGAAGAAACTAATTACTCAACGTACAAAAATGCAAATCAAGATCAATCTCTTTCACCAACTTCAAACAAATATAGACAATAGCAATTTGCAAAGGTTTATCCGAAATATTGTAGTTGTACAACATGTCCAAGAGGCAATACCAATTAACAAATCAGTATCACATATCAATGAATAATCATCAGCTGTGAAATAAATCATGTGAATCAAATAAAAGCATTCATTTAACCCACATTCAATGTGTGAATATCGTAAGGAAAAATCGATACGTGATCCAACACATCAATAGATAAACAACTAATAATCAGTATGCCAAATAGATGGAAGAAGGACTAAAAGCCATTAAATAAATAACCATGGAACATAATATAAAATGACAATGCAATTTTATTCTCTTGCAAAAAATTACGAAGTACAAAAAATCACAAGCTTTCTTGTTATGCACTTGGCAGTCTGTTCTCTGGTATAACTCCTAGGCTTAATCTCCTTGGTCAACTATCAATATCGATACGTGCCAACAACCTTCCTTTTAATTTCTCTCCGAGTCAACTTCTTTAATAAACTTGTAACCTGCACACTCAATTCAAAGTTCGATTTAAAAAATGACGCGTGCTTTGTATGAAATCTTGTGTTAAAAGATTTACAAATTTTAGTTTTATTTTATGATTACACGCTAAAAGGAATCAAAATTCTTCAATTAAACGGAACTATATAAATTAATTTTCCATTTTCTATGTGGCTATGATGAAGTGGCAACATTATGTAATCCTTGTTTTCTCATCAATGTGGGTCTTGCTTCTTCCATTGACGTGAATGAATCAAAACAAAGAGTTATTTATCATTTTCCAAACTTATATATTAGCCTCCACGTAATAAATGATTTGAGAAAATTATGTCAAAAATAATAATTAACCATATGATACTTTGCTTCGTATAAGAGAGGAATGTTTTACTTGGTTTTGAAACTTTAATGAAATTCACCATTGAAATATAGATCAAAGTGCTAAGATGATGTCATAAGTATATGTGATACACTTAAAGTTTTAATAAAAGAACTTTATCGAAGCCCATTTCAAATATTATATTAATATTTAGTTTTTTAAAGTTCTTTCATTTTAAATTAACGAAAATCCGTAAGTTTACCAAAAACTTTTATCAATAGACATAAATATTTAAAAGAAGAATAAATCTAAAATTATGGAAAATGCATTATTTTCAATGAAACTTAAAAGATTGAAATAATGATAAGAATAATTATAATATATCACGCAAATTCCAAGAAATAATGATAAGAATAATTATAATATATCACGCAAATTCCAAAACTGAAGGTTTGTGCCAAATATTTTAAGATGTAAATGAAATAAAGAAATTGGGTTGGTAGTTAATTTTCCACTATCCGTCAAAATACTCACAAATCAATTATGTATGATAAACTTAAAATTGAGAAGCTTGGATAAGGGTATGCATGTATTGTTTAATCACAAGAAAATTATCAATTATCGGCAAAACAGTAAGTTATATGACGTAATAGAACGATAATAAATTTTCAATAACTGCTTTGGCGTAACGATATTACAAATTATCATTGCATGAAAAACCAACAGAAGCATCAACTATGAATAACCCAAAGTCAAGACTTGAGAAAGCATAAGCCCATAATATCATTTTCCATAAAATCTAGGTCGAAGAAAAGGCGATATAGAAAGCGATAGATCAACCCAACGGAAGCAAATGAAATCACATGCCCAATCAAGCAAAGTAAGATAAAAGAAAATCGAAAGCTAAAGATTCAAAAATTTACATGGGGCCCCCTTCAATTTGCAAAATCAAGGGGAGTTGTTGGGGGGCCAACAGGGCTATTTTAAGTGCTTGAAAGAATAGGGCCAGTTGCATCTAGACTTGCATTTCCTGCAAACACTAGAGCTCATAGTTTTTTTCATGTTTCTTTGCTTAAGAAATATGTGCATGATCCTAACCATGTGATTAATTTGGATGTGATCGAGGTGGAACCTGAGGGAGACTTCCAAACTGAGCCATTGTGCATCCTAGACAGGAAGGTAACATTCCTTCGAAATCGAGCCAATGGACAGGTGAAGGTGCAATGGAATCACTATTGTCCCGATGAGGCTACATGGGAGATGGAGGATTCGATAAGAATGACATATCAATTTTTTTTTAATTTTGAAGAGCACTAAGGACAGTGCTAATATAAGGGGGAGGGGAATGTAACACCCCGATTTTGACCCTGTTACATTAAATATGTAAATGGTGTAATATCGTTATAATATTGTGGTGAGGAGTTCAAGGCCAAGGCCCTGCCATTGATTTATCATTCCTGTATCGGTAATTAGATATATATGCATGTGGATTGCATGCTACCATGGAATGAAGGAAATTATAAATATGATGTAAATATGTCTTTTAATAAAAAATACCCACACCTATCTATGATTTGCAGCAAGAGTATGGGGGCATGATTTTTACAAGGAATGGGGAGGAAAATATTAAACCCTTGAAGCCAATAGTGTCAATCCAAGTGTCAATGAGAGAACCCATGAACCATTAACTACCCATGTTGAATTTTGTACCCAATCATTTATTCCTTCCAAGAGTTTGTTGAGGTAGTTATTGTTTTGGGAAATGGAAGGTATGGTTGTCCAATTTCGTGAATGGGAAAGCCATCGTTTTGGAAAATGTGTTTTTCCTTCTTGGGCAAGAAAGGACCCATGATTTTTCTCCCCAGTCCATCATTCATCTATGTGCTTTTCTCCCTCACGCAATTTGAGCTTGTTGGGCGTTTTCCTCCATGATTTTGTTGAGTTTTCCTTCATTTTCTAGCTAGGAAACAAGTTTTTCGTGCTGCAGAATGACTGAGAGGAAGGGAGTCATGATTTGGGGGTTGATAGAGGTCGTTTTTTCCATCTGAATGCTCATATACTTGTTGGAGAAATCATTTTTCTTTCCTGCAGTCATTTTCCCCTCTCCAATTTCATTTTGTTATGCCCATTCATTGTATGGTTGTGTGATTGTTAAATGGAGTTCCAATTGTTAGGAAATTACCTTGATATTGTTGTGGTTTGGGGTTAGATGCATCCCCTGTTTGTTTGAATTTGTATGTAAGCAACCAAGAGTAGAAGAGGATTAGAGTTGGCTTGATAAACCTAGTGAAGAGTGTAACCTCACCAAAGATCAAAGGGATTTGGCTAACTTTCTATGCACACCCTGAACAACACTAGAAGGGAAGGTATGTCCTGAGGGACTATGGAGAAGTGAAGGGGATACTTCCTTGTGTTGGGTGTGTAGGTATGGTGGGGGATAAGCTAGCTAAATCTTGGAGAGTTTCCAATGGATCTGTGGTTGAGCTCACTAGCTTAGCAATTCCTTCCTTTCTAGTTCCTTGACAGCCTGATAAACCTAGTTGTGGGATGTCTTGGATAGGTTGTGGTGTTAATTTGGCTGTGCATAAGTTTATAGGTTCCCTTTCATTGTGGAAATCATGCCCATCTCAGGGGTGGAAGCTGTGTTGAGAGATTGATGAGTACAACTAGCCTATGGCTAGGTGGAATGTTGTAGTTGCATAGCTAGTTGCTCGGGACAGCTTCATACCAAGATAAGTATTCTCTTGTATTAATTATGCAATGTATTTATTTGATGATTGTTATGAATATGTTGAATTCATGCTAGATGTGTGTAGCATATTTTATTTCCGTTCTGCATGTTTATTTATACATCTGCACACATGCATTTTACCACTTATGAATTTATTAATGATGAGGTTGAGTTGTGAAATCCCATATTTTTATTCATGTTCCCTTCCTTGAGTGGGATTGATGGGAGGGGACGTGACACCTGGGAACTTGTTCCAAGACCCCAAAATAAGAACGTTATAGGTACAAAATGGGTATTCAAAAACAAATTCAACGAAGAAGGACAAGTTGTCAGAAATAAGGAAAGATTGATGTGCAAGGGTTATGTGCAGATTTAGGGAATAGAGTTTGAAGAAACATTTGTTCATGTTGCGCAAATGGAGGCAATCAGACTATTCTTGGCATATGCTTTTGCAGAAAATGTCAAGGTGTATCAAATGGACGTGAAATCAACATTTTTAAATGTAGATCTTGAAGAAGAAGCATGCATTGAACAACCAGATGGTTTTTTCACTTCCTGGAAACAAAGATTATGTTTGCAAACTAAAGAAAGCTTTATATGGACTTAAACAAGCTCCGAGGGCGTGGTATTCAATATTGAACAAATATCTGCAGTAAGAAGGTTTCAAAAGGGGTAGTGTAGACAACTACCTTTACATAAAAATTGAGAATGAAAAAAATGATATTTGATGACATTATTTTTGGAACCAATGATGACAGAATGAGCCAGCAATTTGCTAAAGATTTGCACAAGGAATTTGAAATGTCAATGCTTGGAGAACTATCATTTTTCCTTGGATTGCAGATATATCAATTGGATAATGGCATTTTCATCTCTCAATCTAAGTATGTGAAGGAGATGCTAAAGAAATTTTACATGGAAGATTGCAAGTCAGTTTGTACACCTATGGTCACTGGGTGCAAGTTGAGTAAGGAGTATGAAGCTAAGGAAGTTGATCAAAGATTTTAAATATCTATGATTAACAACCTACTATATGTAATTGCCTCAAGACTAGATATCATGCAAGTTGTTGGACTTGTTGCAAGATTTCAGGAAGCACCTAAGGAAACACACATTCAAGCGGTCAAAAGAGTCTTCAAGTATTTGAAAGGGACCATGAACTTTGGTTTATGGTATCCATGAAGCATAGATATAAAATTAGTAGCATACACTGATGCATACTAGGTAGGGAGTGTAGATGATAGAAAAAGTACTAGTGCAACTGCATTTATTTTAGGAAATTGTCTTGTATCGTGGATCGGCAAAAAATAGCCATCAATCACATTATGCATGGTAGAAGCAGAATATATTGTAGCATCTTCCTATTGCACACAAGTATTATGGATTAAACAAACCCAGAAGGATATCCAAGTATAAATCGATCATCCCATACAAATTTTATGTGACAATACAAGCGCAGTCAGTATCTCTAAAAATCATGTTATGCAAAACTAAGCACATTCCCATCAAGTATCACTTTGTAAGAGAAAAGGTTGCTAATAATTTTATCAAACTAAAGTATGTTGATACTAAGGAACAAATTGCGGATATATTTACAAAACCTCTTCCGCGAAGTACATTTGAATATCTCAGGGAAAAATAATTGGGTATGGTTCTCAACCCGCAACATAATGAGAACATAAACAAAAAGGCATGAATGTGGATTGATTTTGGCACTCCGAAAATGGGACAAAAGGACTGCATGAATCACTTCACAAAGAATGATGAAGTGGTGTGACAAGAACATGAGATCAAGATACAAAATTAATATAGCAACTATACAGGGAAAGCAATCAAAGATAATTATGAAAGTAATATGTAGATTGCAGGATTTCAGCAAAAGAACTGTGAAGCATGAAAACAAGGGGGGGTTATCCTTGTGAGCATATAGGTAAAGGGGGGAGCAAAAAAAATAAAATAAGAACCAATAATTTTGCAAGTAATGACACCTATTTTCCATTATGTCAAAGGGGGATAAAAGCATGAAGTTGAATGCAGCGGAAGAGAAGATTCATGAAGCTAAGAAGAAACAACAAGAAGCCAAGAAGAAGCATCATGCAGTAGTAAAGACGTGAAAAAGCATGAAGCATATTATTGAATAAATGGAATAAAGAAGATACAAATAAGCAACATGAATTTGAAGCACATGAAGCTAACCATGAAGCATGCATCATTACAGTACAAATAATCATAAAACATGTGATCTGTGCAGAGGTAACAGAAAGCGGAAGAAGCACTAGCAACGGAATGTGTATATGTCAGAGGTTCAATGTAGCAAAGAACTTAGGGGGAGCATGTACACAAGGGGAGTTTTGTGACAAGTACAGATGAAGCATACAAGTCCAAGAAGATGACATAGATTCATAAGGTTTTGACATCAATTCCAAAGGGGGAGATTGTTGAACTTTGGTTGTAATTGATATCAACTAATGTCAAAGAGGATTTCAACTGATTCAGCTTGTGTCATTGATGTCAACTAAATTCAAGTGGAATCAATATTCATATGCTAGCTTGAAGAAGTATGGAAAATCCACATTGAAGAATTTTATGCGCAAGCAAAGTAGTGAAGGATATGGATGCCAGTGTGAAGAAGTATATCTAGAAGTTGCATCCAATCTAAAGAAGTGTGTCCAGGGGTACATCATGCATATCCATTTTAAATAAGTACATAAGGCACATGTAATTTATTAGGTCACAAGTACATCCAGTCATAGTCCTTCAAGGCACAAGCTAAAGTCTTGGTTGGGAATAATTTTGAAGAGTACACAAACAGGCCAAAGAGTACATTGGACAAATTCTAGTGTGCACAAGTAAGTTGAGAGAAGACTCTAGTATGCACAAGCAAGTCCAGAGAATATTCAAGAGTGTGCAAGAAATTCAAGCGGAGTGCGCAAGCAACATGGAACAAGAATGGTTATACAAGTCCTGAACGTGCGCAAGTCATATCCATTCAAAAGAAAATTTTAGTTGTTGAAGCGTGCACAAGTTTCAAGAAGGGTGTAGCAGTTGAATTCATTGTATGTGCAAATTCCAAGGTCGATGACACCAGAATTGTGAAAGAGTCACAAGTGATGACAACGCAATGGTCAAAGTCCCACCAAGTCAAAGATCGTGTATGTCTAAGTTCCGCAAAGCATTGAAACATCCAGAGCGCAAGACCCAAAAGTGATGGTACATCAAGGGTTAAAGTACCACCAAGTCAAGGACCATGTATGTGCAGAACCCAAAAAGAAAGGTCACATCAGTGGTGCATAACATGACATTTGGCATAAGCACAATCCATGAAACAAGGAAGAAGGAATGCCACAACCAACTTGTGGACATACAATCTATGCAGGATATGTATAAATAGTGATGCAAGTTTGTAATACCCCATTTTTCCCTTGATGTATTTGGCGTCGATGTAAATACTGTGTATGTATAGTATGTGTATTTTCCGTAGTGTGGAGCTCAAGGCCAAGGCCCCACTAGTGGATGATTAAGTTTATTGCTTAGGCAAGTTTTTGGACAGTTTGATTATTCATGGGCCGATTAAGCCATGAAGGAATGTAAATGATGTAATTATTACTGAATGAATAAAATAACCAAGAAACTAGCTAAGGAGGCAACGAATGAGAAGGGGCCATGTGTATCCACTAGGGAGAGGTGAGTGGGTTTGGGATTGGTTACCCATATTGCCACATGTCTGACTGGGAACTCGTTTGAACTCCCTTATAACATTAATGCAACTACAGTGGGTGGTTGAGAACCCTGATTGCTGAGGTCACTGGAGTATGGAGCATGCCTGTGATGTCGTATGGCAGGGCATGGCTCTGATCGCTTGTGCAGGACGACACTCAATCACCTGGGGGAACTCATTGAACCTGTTTGACTATCTGGGGAAAGGATTCATTCATACATTCACTTAGACATACAGACATTCTTTCCACACACACTCACAGAGGACGTATTTGACATTTTTCACAAACCTCTACCCTTGCAAAGAATTCGTTCATGTATTTTCCTGTATGCACCAAACTAATCCGGGAAAGGGAAATCTGAGGTTATTCGTGTTTCCTGTGTGGGAGGAAAGGCCTAAGAGTCGATAACCGTAACAGCCTGTGTGCAAAACCCAGTTACAACGGCAGAGTGGTATTGATAGAAGATGTTGCAAAGTGGTATTGGCAGAGCGGCCATGAGGAAACCCCAAGACTGGTAACGAATTAGTTGTTGAACTGTGGGAGAGAGTTTGGTTGCTTGATAAACCCAATGAAGGCTATAGTCTCAATGAACTAGTGAATGGACCCTTCTATGCCCATCCTGTAATAGCACTGGAAGGGAAGGACCGTGAGAAACTATGCAGCAATGATAGGATCTTCCTTGTGTTGGATGTGGTAGGTATTGTGGGTTCCAGGTCAGCTGAGAGCAACTAGACCTTTCTATGCCCATCCTGGAATAGAACTGGAAGGGAAGATGCATTGAGAGACTGTGTAACAATGATGTAGGTCTTCCTTGTGTTGGATGTGGTAGGTATGGTGGGTGCCAGGTCAAATGAGTGCTGAGATGCCTGCAGCTTTGTGGTTGAGCTCACTAGCTTAGCAATGCCTTCCTTGTTGTCCCTGAATGCTTGATAAACCACTGTAGGTTGGAGAGAATGCATAGGAGCCTTGGAATGCTTGATAAACCCAACTATAGACTAGTTTAGTAAGAGAATGGAGCCTTGACTATGAGAGAACCTGTTAGCCCTCCTTAGTGGATACACTGCCCAGCTCGGGGGTGATATCTCAGTTGAAATAGTATAGGATGGACAAAGATCTAAGGTTGGGTGGAACGTTGCTCTCACTTAGCCAGTGCTTCGGAATTGAAAGATAAGTATTTATGTTATAGTAAGTGATGGTGTTTCATTGTTTTGTGATGAATGCTTGTGTATAATTATGGAACTGTGGAATGTATGTATATGAATGGGATCGACATGAATTCATGTACAGGCCCAAGTAAAGGATTGAGTTTATGGTTATATGTATATCCTATATTGCATGAGTTTAATGCCTTGTAATTCTTGCATATGAAAGATGTGTTGATTAAACTTGTTTAATGCATTTTACATGTTATGATAACTGAAGGAGTTTCATTATTTGAGATGAATGTTTAGGTATAACCAACCCTGTGAAGGAGATGTATACTTACGCCTGATCCCTGGGGATGAAGGGAAGCCCTGGAAGTGGTTTCAGAAACCTCTGTGGTTAGATGGAAAGGAAGATCTTGGCATGAAGAAGGTTGGAAGTGTCTAAGTGGAGATATAGTCAGAACTTCAGAGAAGGAAATGAGAAGGTTAGATACCTCACCTGATCAAGGGACTCTACCATTGGATAGATCTCCCAGATATTTCCAACGGTACCAACCTTACCCTATTTGGATGCTGGAGGAAGGAGTTATGCCCCTTAGAATATTTGATAAATTTTTCCTTACAGAGGTAGGGTTCCACACGCATGGTTCTGCAATTGTGGGTTGCGGGTTGCGTGATCACCGAGTTCAAAAGTATGTGTTTTGGGACTCCGCAATTCCGCATCCGCAATTGCGGGATGCAGGTTACAGGATCAACAGTTGCGGGTTGCGGGACCGTCAAGTTCAAGGTTGTGTTTTGGGATTCCGCATTTGCAATTGTGGGTTTCAGATTGCGGGATGCAGATTACGGGACCCACGGTTGTGGGTTGTGAGAGCGATCTCCTGCGGAATTTGGAACTCCGCATTTCCGCATCCGCAATTTCGGGTTGAAAATTGCGGGATGTGGATTGAGAGACCCATTGTTGTGGGTTGTGGGTTGTGGGAGTGACCTCCTGCGGAAGTTGGAATTCTGCATTTCCGCATTCGCAATTGCAGGTTCGCAGCTGCGGGTTGCAGATTGCGGATCTGAACTCTCATGACTGTGTGTATGGGACTTAGTCGATGTTTTGAGAGAAAAAAAATCGATCATGGTCTCCAATGGCTAGGTAGGTCGGTGGGGACGTGACAGAGTGGTATCAGAGCTTCAATTGCAGTACTGGGACCTGTTTGGGCCGGACCGTGCATGAAATTTTGGTCGAGAAATGCGCCATGGCGTGATTTTTAAATGAACTTATTTTATTGATTAATTGTTCGAATCAATAATTCTTGGTTTGAATGGGTATGATAGAGCTTTATTGCATGCTTGTGATTTCTAATAGAATGTATCTGATATGCACAGAGAGATAGCAGTAGCTGTAAGACGAATTGTATCACAGGGCAGCGCACAGAATGGTGCAAGAATGGTTACTTTGAATGATGTGCAGGACTTGTTTGGGCAAGAAGATGATGTACTGGGTGAGAATGTGCAAGAAGCACATATAGAAGCCGAGTCTGATGGAAGAAGGGAGCAAGTGACATGCCCAAACTTGGATGAGACTATGGTTAGCTTTAATGAATGGATGATGAAAGCGCAAGAAGAGAAACATCAGCTCAATGCATCCATTTTGCAGAGTCTTGCGAACTTGCAGCAAAGGATTAATGGTGGTTCTAACCTAAGCCACGAAGGCCGAGAAGAAAAGAATGCAGAAAGTCAGTCTAGGGATCGTCCCATGAGAAGAACTCCAAGCCCTAGAAGAGGTTCTGTGGGTAGAAGGCATAGGACACCTTCTCCCAATTTTTCTTCTAGCAGGTCAGCCGATTCTGAGGGTTCTCAAGGGAGCCCAAGATGCACTGCTAGTAAGAGTAAGGGCAGAAAGAGGTGCAAAGGTATTCCACAGGGTGAATTTAGGAAGGCAAGACCTCCTACTTTTGATGGTGAAAGTAAAGAAGGTCAAGAAGTAGAGGCATGGCTTCTTGGAATAAAGAAGTACTTCAGAATGCATGAATATTCATAGAATGAGAAGGATAAGGTTGCTATCTACAACCTTATTGGAAGAGCTTCTATTTGGTGGGATCACCTCATGCAAGTGAAAGGAATCAGTGAAAGAAGAGTCAGTTGGGGTAGATTCCAAAGATACTTTCAGGAGATGTACCTATCAGCTAGGTATTATGACAACAAAAGGAAAAGAGTTCAATGAACTCAGACTAGGACAGAACAATATGGATGAGCATGTTCATAAGTTTCTGGAGTTGCTGAGGTATGTGGACTACATCAAGGATGAAAGAGTAAAGATTCAATGCTTCCTTGGTAGTCTACCACAGAGCTAATGAGATAGGATAGAGTTTGTAAATCCACCAAGCTTGGATGAAGCTATCAGGATGGTAGAGCATTGCTATGAGCAGAATAAAGGTAAGGCAGAGGCACAACCACCATGGAAAGGTAAATCGAAGGGAAGGTTTGATTAGAAGAAAGGTGAGACTGAACCACCATTCAGAAATCATCCTAGGAGATTTCCACAAGGCCAACAAGCAAGAAAAGAATTCAAGCCAGCTGTAGCAGCCGATAAAGCGTTAAGAGGGACACTTCAGTGTTGGGGTTGTGGGGAGAACCACATGATCAGAGATTGGGCAACTGCAAAGAAGAACCCCAAGAGCTTGCACAATGTTAGAGGAGAAGCTACAGTAGGGGATATGGCAAGAGCAACACCTAGGATTTATGCAACACTAGATGATCACCAAGCAGACCATCAATAAGCAGTGGTGGAGTTTGCATGTAAGATTGTTGAGCAACCTATTTCTGTTTTGATTGATCCAGGGTCTACTCATAGTTATGTATCCCCTAAGATAGTTGGAAGTTGTTCTCTTGGTAAAGTGAAGCATGAAAAGGCTTGGCTAGTTCAATTGGCCACCGGTACCAAGAGAAAGGTAAGTGAAGTAGTGAAGGAGTGTCCTATAGAATTGAATGGACTTCTCACACATTCTGAGTTAAATATCTTTCCATTGGGATCATATGATGCCCTAATTGGCATGGATTGGATGGAAAGGCATAGGGCCAAGGTGGACTATTATGAGAAAGCATTGGAATGCCTTGATGATGAACTCCAACCAAGGTTAGTTAAAGGGATTCCAAAGCATGTTTCAGTAAGGCAGGTTTCATCTCTGCAATTAAGGAAGTTTTATAAAATGGGTTGTCAGTTATATGCTGCGCATATGTCAAACTTAGCAAAGGATAAGGGACCCAAGATAGAAGACTTCAATATATTGCAGGAGTTTCAGGATGTGTTTCTGTTGATGTATATGTAACTTCGGAATGTATTTCACATATATGTATATTTTATTCCTATAGAGATGTTATTATTCCTCTATACGGAAGTGTTGTCATTTATATTGTAAGTGTTGTAACTTATACTTGATGGGTTATTAGACCACCTTGTTGGGGTCAGCCCTGTATAAGTCATGTGGGTCAAAGGGTTATTAGACCACCCTATTGGGGGTGGGCCATGTGGGTCAAAGGGTTATTAGACCACCCTAGTGGGGGTCGGCCCAGTCAGCGTTATGTTAAGTGGTTAAGTTGAGGCCGACCTAGTTGAGTAAAGGTCAAGTCAAGTTAGTGTATAAATAGAGAGTGTGTCTCTCTCATTTTACACATTCTATTCTCTCACTCACACTTGGGAGAGTGGCGCACTTGTGGAGGAGGAGTCTCTACTGCTAGGAGAAGACTATCTCTTGTATTCTGGTTGTATCATTGCTCTATCTATCTCTGAGGAAGTTATTGGGGTTTTTCACCTTTATGGTTTTCCCCAAGTAAACTTTGTGTCTCTTGTGTGCTTGCATTATTGTGTCCATGGTTGATATGCTGTAGATTTGCTATACATGTTGTTCTCTCAGTTAAGATCCTAGATCAGATTGAAGTAAATTCTGAAAATTTAACATGGTATTAGAGCTATCCTGAAAGAAGGCATGATATGGCATGTATGACACTTGTTGCACTTACGATGCTAGGGCTTGATATAGCAAAAACCAGTCATCGTAGCACTTTCACTATAAATCCATTTTGGTGAATTTTTCGGATTGGAAACTTTTACAGGTCGAAGATCAGATCCCCATGTACCTTTTGTCCAAAGGAAAAACTCTAATTCATTGTACTTTGTGATTTATGATCTGTATAATATAGGGTTTTTGCCTCTTCCAGATCTGAGTCAAAATCAGGTGACCTTGGGAAAAAGGTCATAACTTGGGCTAGGAAGCTCCAAATGAAATTTTGTAAAATGTGACAGGTAGTACACAGATTGTACTATCTCAAAAAAAATTGTCAAAGGACGAAGGTGAACCAGTGACACATGGCATGCTGTACAAGTTCGCTCTCCTGTATTATCCCATAAACAGGTCACGTTGCGACACTTGGCATAACTCTCTCTCTCTCAGAGAATCCAATTGAGGTCAGACCTATCGGGATGGAAAGATAATAGGTTGGGATATCTCAAGAAATGTTTTCAGACCCTGTGGATCGAAAAGTTCAGAGTTACACCAGAAACAATCAGGTACATATTTCTGTCAAAACATAATTATTTTTGAGTACCTTCATTCATGGCTTCCGAAATTTAGGGCTTTGAAGAAAGTTGAAATTTTTGTAATCGGAGACCATGGCTAAATGCTACTCATCAAAATCGAAATTTAGAGACCAATATCAGAATTTTTGGTTGGGCAGAAGGCCGGGCTTGATCAGACCCTAGTTCAGGACTTTGATCAGAAAAGTGGAAAATTAGGGCTTCTGCAAAAATGAGAATTTTTGAAATTTGTGACCACGGATGGAAGCTCCTCATAAAAATAGAAGCTTAGAGCTTTAAATCAAACCTTTTGATTGGGCAAAAGAGTGGGCTTCATCAAATCCTAGTTCAGGGTCACGTCCAGTGAATCCGAAAGTTTCAAAGGCAAAATTGAGGAGTGAAACTTTGCAGTTTTCAAATTTTGAATATACCAGCTTGATCAGCTCATCAATGTGTATATTTCTATCCTTTCGGAAGTTTGAAATTCAAAGTTTGAATTTTTGGGGTTTCTCTGACAAACCCTATTACAGCTCTAGATCCAATTCCTGCAAATCAAGTGGATTGGGTTAATCCTAGAAGAGGATGGATTGGTCACCTACATAAGTGAAAAAGTTCCTATCTCAGAGGGAGATGAGGTAAGGCCTTCCATAAGAAGATTACAAGCAATCTTGACAGGTATGGCTTACAGGTATGTTTCATGGTTAAGTTTATCATATGTTTATCATTATAGTACAATCTTGATTAATTACTAGACTTGTCGTATCACCTTAATAGAAGATGTTCATTGATTAAGGTTTTGACATTTATGAATGTACTAATGCATTGTCATGTTGTATGAGGTTTATGTTGTTCGCTAACATAAAAGGTACACCAAGAAAGACAAATCATGTTCTACTTCAAGAACATATGATCATGGTGACATGAAGACAAAGATTCATCAATTGTCATGGATCACATAGAAGATCTACTTTCGAGGTATGTATAACTTGGTTCTACAATGGTTAACTTATGAGACATACAGGTTACTAGCACAAGTCACTGAAGAGAACCAGAAGACATTATGCGAGTATGTTAGACATAACTAGCTAGCATGCTAATCAAGGTATGTTTTTCCTATATCAAGCTAGAATCCTACCTTGTGTTAGGATCTTATACTGTTGTGTTGTTGATAATGATTATTCATGAAGTCATAGGTTTGAATAGTCATGGCCGTATGCATATTATGTTTCTTACCATAATTGATGATTTGACTAACCAGAAGAATCATGAAGGTATAGGTTTGAGTAATCATGGGTTTATGCATTGATGATTTAACTAATCAGAAGAGTCCTATGATCAAATAAGAGTATGCATGAGTAAAAGAAGACTTCCTTGAAACCTTGAATACTAATGTTTATTATCTGTGAATGATCATGAATATACATGTTTAAGATTATTGTGTTTTGATAGTATTAAGATTATACTAATAAATGTGTGATTATGTATGAGACCTCAAGGATATCACAATGATGATACTAATAAGCATGCATAGTGATTAAGGATGGATGTAAGTTCAAGGACAGGTAATCCAGGAAGCAAAGATCAAGAGGGAGCACACTCCAGTTGTTCCTGCAAGAAAGCAAAGGAGCACACTTCAGTAGTTTCTACAAGGATGCAGATATTCAGAGGGAGTTGACCACTTCTCACAATCCACATAAGAATGGAGTTGCAGAAAAGAAGCAAAGACTGAGAGGGAGTCAACCCAACAAACAAACAAAGATAAGTATTTGAATTGTCATTACTTGCATATTTTATTGTTTAAATAATACTGTTCAATAATGTATATACTGATGTTCCTAGAATTAGGTTGTGTATTATGCATATTAGAATAGTTGCATTGATGAACAGTATACTACTAATATGCATGGGTAAGTGGCCTATGGCACTGTACAACATTCCATTGCTACTTATCTAGAATGAAACCTCTTTGCTGACATGTTGGGAGTTGTGCACACTCTTAACAATGTTCTGGTAGAGATTGGAAGGCATCTAGAAAGTTACGGGATATGGATAAATGTTGTATTGAAGCACTGGCTAAGATAATTGCATGATTGTATGACATATTTATTTATGTGTAAGAATTTGTTCTGAAAACTATGAGATGTTTTCTAATCATGCAATTTAACTTGTTGTGTAGGAAAGATCGTATGCCATCACCTACAAAAGAAGAACTACAACATTTGTTCAACAACAAAATTATCTATTGAAGATATTGAAGTTCCTAGGATATGGGAAGAATGCCATGATCCGTCGATCATGAAGAATGATGTTTGGGATGTAGTCCCAAGACCTGAAGGGAAGTTTGTTATGACTTCCATATGGATCTATTAAGATCAAGCATGCTGCAGATGGCAGCATGGAGAAATATAAAAGTGATGAAATAGAAGATACACCAGATGGATTTCAAGACAACTTTCTTGAATGGTGTAGTTGAAGAAGAAGTGTATGTGGAGCAGCCACTTGGTTCTGAGACACATGACAAGAAATCATATATGTGCAGAACTTGGTATGGTAGGATAGGCAGCTTTCTATCCAGTTTGGTCCTTACCAAGAGTAAAGTGGGTTCCAACCTTTACTACAAGGTTGAGGTAGGAAATCCAGGGATACTTTTATTGTATGTGGATGACCTGTTTGTAACAAGAGATGATAGATTGATTGCCGACACGCAGCGGAAGCTTGCAGCCGAGTTCGAGATGAAGGACTTGGGGATGATGCACTATTTTCTTGGTATGGAGGTGTGGTAGAGTACAGATGGAATCTTCCTTGGACAAGGGGAAGTATGCAATAGAGATTCTGAAGAGGTTCAGGATGATGGACTGCAAGGCTATGGCCACACCTATGGCATCGGACCTAAAGCTTCTGTGTGATGCTTCATCTGATCCAGTTGATGTCACTGCGTATCGTCAGATGATTGGGTCCTTGATGTACTTGACGAACACGAGACCAGATATTTACTTTGCGGTGAACACATTGAGCCAGTTCCTGACGGATCCGAGAGATGTTCACCTGGTTGCTGTAAAGCATATTCTGAGATTGGGTAGGCAGTGTTGTAGATAGGAAGAGCACTTATGGGTGCTGCTTCAATATGGGATCAGGTGTGATCTTTTGGTTTAACAGGAAGCAGTCTTGCATAGCACTGAGTATAACCGAAGCAGAGTATGTTGCGATGGATGAGCAGGTTGCAGATGTATTGACCAAGCCGTTGGCCAGAGTGTAGTTTGAGTACTTCAGAGAGAGGCTTGGTGCACTTCAGATCGAGGTTCCTTCCAAAGGGAAGTGATGAGTCCGAAAGATGTAGATGCACATGAGATTTTCTGACATGGTTGATGTGTTATCCCATGGTGTAGATGTAAGGGTTGAAGCCATTTTTCACATGGTGGTAGATGTGTTCTCCCATGGTGGAAAAGTAAGGGTTGGAGCCTTCCCTGAATGGTGGTAGATGTGTTCTCCCATGTCGGTGGTGTAAGTATTGGATGTTGTGTATTTGGGCTGTGCTTCGTGGACAATGAGATGATTTGAAGAAGATGATGCTATGATGATCAGGAGGATCATGGATGATGAGCATCATGACGATGCTCCAGTTACTACTCTATATGTATATGTATGCATCATGTTGGATGCTGGATATGATCAGTTGGATCATTTATATGTATATGTATATGTACGCATCATGTTTGATGTTGGATATGATCAGTTGGATCATTTGTATGTATTTTGTATATGCATCATGTTGGATGCTTGGACCATGTATCTGTATATGTATCAGGTGGATACACTGTATGATCAGGTGGATCATGTATGATGATATGTATTAGGTAGATACTTGGTATGCATCAGGTGGATGCATTGTATGATCAGGATGATCATGATGATGAGCTTTAGGATGTTGCTCCAGATGATATGTATCAGGATGGTACAGTGATGATGATTAGTGTGATCATGAGAATCAGGATGATGCTTTGTGCGATGATGATCTGTTGGATCATGAGTATCAGGTTGATACTTGGAGGTCAGAGATGATATGTGGTAGGTTGTGCAAATAGCATGTAATCAGTACTGGGAGATCTTACCGGTTGTGCTGCGGCACATAAATGTTCCTAGGGTACTCTTTTCGGTATTGCTATGTAGTATGTAATCAGTCCTCAGATACCCGATAGGTTGAGCCGTGTGCTCGTAATCAGTCCTGGGATGAGGTATTACTACGGAGACATGTAATCAATCCTGGAGATCCGAGAGGTTGAACTGTGTGCTCGTAATTAGTCCTAGGATGCTCTTTAGAGATCTTGCCGGTCATGCTGCGACACATAAATGTTCCTGGGATGCTCTTTAAAGGTTTTGTCTATCCACATGTAATTAGTCTTGGAGATCTGAGAGGTTGAGCTGTGTGCTCGTAATAAGTCCTGGGATGCTCTTTAGAGATCTTGCCGGTCGTGCTGTGACACATAAATGTTCCTGGGATGCTCTTTAAAGGTATTGTGGAGGAGATGCATGTAATCAGTCCTGGGAGATCTTGCCGGTCGTGCTTAGGCACATAAATGTTCTTGGGATACTCTTTCCGGTATTGCATCCGCACATAAAATTAGTCCTGAGATGCCACCTCTATCAGACCGTTCGCACAGATGATGAAGACCTGCAGGTGGTGGCCCTACATCCAGTATGAAAAAGGACTAGCTCTGTAGAACTTCCTATGACGAGTAGATTCAGAGATTGATTGAGATAGCAGCAGCAGTGATGATGACGATGATTCAAGGATGATGATTCGCTAATGATGATCCAGAGAAGATGACTTGTGCTAGAAGACCCGTGTGGAGAAATACCTTCCTAGTTAAGAGGGAGTGTTGATGTATATGTAACTTTGGAATGTATTTCACATATATGTATATTGTATTCCTATAGAGATGTTATTATTCCTCTATACGGAAGTGTCGTCATTTATGTTGTAAGTGTCGTAACTTATACTTGATGGGTTATTAGACCACCTTGTTGGGGTCGGCCCTGTATAAGTCATGTGGGTCAAAGGGTTATTAGACCACCCTATTGGGGGTGGGCCATGTGGGTCAAAGGGTTATTAGACCACCCTAGTGGGGGTCGGCTTAGTGAGCATTATGTTAAGTGGTTAAGTTGAGGCTAACCTAGTTGAGTAAAGGTCAAGTCAAGTTAGTGTATAAATAGAGAGTGTGTCTCTCTCATTTTACACATTCTATTCTCTCACTCACACTTGGGAGAGTGGCGCACTTGTGGAGGAGGTGGCTCTTCTGCTAGGACAAGACTATCTCTTGTATTCTGGTTGTATCACTGCTCTATCTATCTCTGAGGAAGTTATTGGGGTTCTTCACCTTTATGGTTTTCCCCAAGTAAACTTTGTGTCTCTTGTGTGCTTGCATTATCGTGTCCATGGTTGATATGTTGTAGATTTGCTATACATGTTGTTCTCTAAGTTAAGATCCTAGATCAGATTGAAGTAAATTCTGAAAATTTAATAGTTCCCAAATGAGGTTCCAGGATTGCCACCTAAGAGAGACATTGAATTTTCCATTAATCTTGTTCCAGGAGCAGCACCCATCTCCAAAGCTCCTTATAGAATGAGCACACCCGAATTGGTAGAGTTGAATATGAAGCTGCAGGAGTTAATGGACAAAGAGTATGTCAGACCGAGTGTATCCCCATGGGGTGCACCAGTGTTGTTTGTTAAGAAGAAGGATGGAACATTAAGGCTATGTATTGATTACAGGCAACTCAATAAGGTGACAGTTAAGAACAAGTATTCCTTGCTAAGGATAGATGACTTGTTTGATCAGATGAAGGAAGCTAGAGTGTTTTCAAAGATTGACTTGAGGTCTAGGTACCATCAAGTAATGATAAAGGAAGAAGACATTCATAAGACAGCCTTCAGGACTAGGTATGGTCATTATGAATTTATAGTGGTGCCATTTGGTCTTACCAATGCACCTGCTACATTCATGTGTCTCATGAATAGTGTCTTCAACAAGTATTTGGATAAGTTTGTGATTGTGTTCCTGGATGGCATTCTTGTGTATTCCAAGAATGAAGAAGAGAGTGATGAGCATTTGAGGATGGTATTACAAGTCCTTAGAGAACACCAATTTTATGCTAAGCTGAGTAAATGTAACTTCTATCAAGAGAAGGTGTAGTATTTGGTCATATTATATCAGCATAAGGCATTGCAGTAGATCTAGAGAAGATTGAGGCCATCATGGATTGGTACACTCCAAGGAATGCAGCAGATGTTAGATCTTTTATGGGCCTTGTTGGTTACTGCAGAAGGTTCATTAAAGGATTCTCCACGATAGCCCATCCAATCACTTCATTGTAGAGGAAGAATATCAAGTTTGTATGGTTTGAAAAGTGTGAGAAAAGCTTTTAGCAGTTAAAGGAGCTACTTACTAGTGCGCCTGTTTTGAAGATTGCAGATCCGAGTAAGGATTTTGTGGTATGCACTGATTCTTGCATTGAGGGACTCGGTGGAGTGCTAATGCAAGAAGGTTCTGTAATTTGTTATGAGTCAAGAAAGCTGAAAGAGCATGAAAAGAACTATGCCACCCATGACTTAGAGCTAGTAGCCATCATTCACGCTCTGATGAGATGGAGGCATTACCTTTGGGAAGGAGATTTGAGCTCAGAACTGATCATATGAGTTTAAAGTACTTGCTTGACCAGCCAAATATGAATGCAAGGAAAACTAGATGGATTGAGTTTCTTTGTGAGTTTGATTTGGAAATCATTGAAGATGAGTCCTTTTGAAGTGTTGTATGGAAAAGGATGTAGAACTCCAGTGAGCTGGGATAGCCCAGTGAACATAGTAGTGCTTGGAACTGAGATGATTGAGGAGATGGAAGAGGAAGTTGTTAAAATCAGGCATAATTTGAAGGAAACACAGGACAGGCAAAAGAGTTATGCAAATCTGAAGAGAATGCATAAGGAATTTTAGATTGGGGATCATGTCTACTTGAGAGTGAGACCCATGAAGAGTTCCATGAAATTGGGAAGTTGTGCCAAGTTGGCATCTCGATATTGTGGGCCATTTGAAGTCCTTGATAGGATAGGGCTAGTTGCATATAGGATTGCATTTACTACTAACATGAAAGCTCATAATGTTTTCCATGTATCTTTGCTTAAGAAATATGTAAATGATCCTAATCATATCATTGATTGGCATGTGATATAGGTGGAACCAGAGGGAGAGTTCCAGGTAGAGCCTACATGCATCCTCGACAGGAAGGTTACCTTGCTCCGAAACTGGGCCATAGGGCAGGTAAAGGTGCAATGGAGGAAACATAGCCTAGAAGAGGCCACATGGGAGCTGGAGGATGCCATGAAAGAGGCATTTCCATTTTTGTTCAGTTTTGAGAACACCGAGGATGGTGTTATTTTAAGGGAGAGGGAGTTGTAATACCCCATTTTTCCCTTGATGTATTTGGCTTCGATGTAAATACTGTGTATGCACAATATGTGTATTTTCCCTAGTGTGGAGCCCAAGGCCAAGGCCCCACTAGTGGATGATTAAGTTTATTGCTTAGGAAAGTATTTGGACAGTTTGATTATTCATGGGTTGATTAAGCCATGAAGGAATGTAAATGATGTAATTATTACTGAATGAATAAAATAACCAAGAAGCTAGCTAAGGAGGCAATGAATGAGAAGGGGCCACGTGTATCCACTAGGGAGAGGTGAGGGGGTTTGGGATTGGCTTCCCATATTGACACATGTCTAACTGGGAACCCGTTTGAACTCTCTGCTGACATTAATGCAACTGCAGTGGGTGGTTGAGAACCCTGATTGCTGAGGCCGTTGGAGTATGGAGCATGCCTATGATGTCATATGGAAGGGCATGGCTTTGATCGCTTGTGCAGGACAACACTCAATCTCCTGGGGGAACTCGCTGAACTCGCTGAAATCAGACATACATACATTCTTTCCACACACACTCGCGGAGGGACACATTTGCCATTTTTCACAAACCTCCACCCTCGTAGAGATTCGTTCATTTATTTTCCTGTATGCACCAAACAAATCCGGGAAAAGGGAAATATGAGGTTATTCGTGTTTCCTGTGTGGGAGAAAAGGCTTGAGAGTCGATAGCCGTAACACCTTGTGTGCAAAACCCAGTTACAACGGTGGAGTGGTATTGATAGAAGATGTTGCAGAGTGTTATTGGCAGAGCGTCCGTGAGGAAACCCCAAGCCTGGTAACAAATCAATTGTTGAACTGTGGGAGAGAGTTGGGTTGCTTGATTAACCCAGTGAAGGCTATAGTCTCAATGAACTAGTCACTGGACCTTTCTATGCCCATCCTGGAATAGCACTGGAAGGGAAGGACCGTGAGAGACTGTGCAGCAGTGATAGGATCTTCCTTGTGTTGGATGTGGTAGGTATTTTGGGTGTCAGGTCAGCTAAGAGTGACTGGACCTTTCTATGCCCATCCTGGAATAGCACTGGAAGGGAAGATGCCTTGAAAGATTGTGTAATGATGATGTAGGTCTTCCTTGTATTGGATGTGGTAGGTATTTTGGGTGTCAGGTCGGCTAAGAGTGACTGGACCTTTCTATGCCCATCCTGGAATAGCACTGGAAGGGAAGATGCCTTGAGAGATTGTGTAACGGTGATGTAGGTCTTCCTTGTGTTGGATGTGGTAGGTATTGTGGGTGCCAGGTCAACTGAGTGTTGAGATGGCTGCAGCTCTGTGGTTGATCTCAGTAGCTTAGCAACGCCTCCCTTGTTGTCCCTAAATACTTGATAAACCACTGTAGGTTGGCTTAGCATGGGTAGGAGGCCTGGAATGCTTGATAAAGCCAACTACAAATTGGTTTAGTAAGAGAATGGAGCCTTGACTGTGAGATAACCTGTTAGCCCTCCTTAGTGGATACACTGCCCAACTCGAGGGTGATCTCTCAGCTGAAATAGTATAGGCTGGACATAGATCTAAGGTTGGGTGGAACGTTGCTCTCACTTAGCCAGTTGCTTCGGAATTGAAAGATAAGTATGTAATGCCTACCTCATCACTTGTGTTTGATTTTGATTATGTTAGACTTATGATTGCCCAGATTATTTTGAGACCTATGACTAATTTGACTGTTTGAGGGCACTGGTCTAAAGTGACCTAGAGTTATAAAACTTGGACCATGAATGATTGCTTTAGATTTTATATGTGAAATGAAAATGGTTAGAAAAATGATGATTTGTTTATACTCGATTGACTGAGAAAATGAAAACGATGAATGTTGAAATTACTTGAAATGAAAAATGATGATTTGTTTATACTCGATTGACTGAGAAAATGAAAATGATTAATGTTGAAATTACTTGAAATGAAAAATGATGATTTGTTTATACTCGACTGACAGAGAAAATGTAAAGGATGATACAAATGTTTTATAGTGCAACGCTATTAATATGCGTTTGAGTGTGTGTGTGTGTAGTGGCAGGTAAGATGATTTACCGACTGACCCACAAAGGAATCATCAGGGTCGTAAGAACGGAAAGAACACTTAGGGGTACGACGACTGATTGTCGACCCTAAATTAGTAATCCACACATGGGTGAAGCCGTTTCAACTCACCCAGGGAAGCGTATGTCATACGGGCAAGAACATAATGATTTGGTCGCGTGCGATGAGTTGAGGGGCGCGGAATAAGGAGAACCTTATCCCTCAACATCCCTTAGTCTCCAAGGAGCGTAGTTGAGAGATCGCGGAAACGACTCCTGATCGCTACGCAGTACTCCCCATAAGAAGAAATAAAGATATCGTCGGAAGGGCCCACCGAAGAGGTACCTAGACAAAAGAAAAATGGAAAAAGAAAACTACTCATACAGGCATAATCAAATATTCTACACGTTCTAGTTCTAAATTTACATTTAAAATATACTTCTATTTCCAATGTTTACAGGTTCTAACAATAATGCATATAATTTGGATACAATTATTTTTGAACGTCTCTTTTATATATATTACCCCACTAAAATAAACATGAAATGATGTAGAAGCATTTTTCTAAAATACCTGAAGGCAACTCAGAGATGTTACATGATTTCTTCCTCCATGCCGAACCCTGCTTGGGGTTGCAATATCAATCTAGTGAAACTGTGGGGAATTTTAGACACAAACATCAGATTGATTTTGATTATGTAAGACTTATGATTGTCCAGATTATTTTGAGACCTACGACTGATTTGACTATTTGAGGGCACTGGTCTAAAGTGACCCAAAGTTATAAAACTTAGACCATGAATGATTGCTTTAGATTTTATATGTGAAATGAAAATGGTTAGAAAAATGATGATTTGTTTATACTCGATTGACTGAGAAAATGAAAATGATGAATGTTGAAATTACTTGAAATGAAAAATGATGATTTGTTTATACTCTATTGACTGAGAAAATGAAAATGATGAATGTTGAAATTACTTGAAATGAAAAATGATGATTTGTTTACACTCGACTGATAGAGAAAATGAAAAGGATGATACAAATGTTTTATAGTGCAGCGCTATTAATATGCGTTTGACTGTGTGTGTGTGCAGTGGCAGGTAAGACGATTTATCGACTGACCCACAAGGGAATTATCAGGGTCGTAAGAACGGAAAGAACACTTAGGGGTACGACGATTGACTGTCGACCCTGAATTAGTAATCCACGCATGGGTGAAGCTGTTTCATCTCACCTGGGGAAGCGTATGCTGTACGGGCAAGACCATAATGATTTGGTCACGTGCGATGAGTTGAGGGTCGCGCAATAAGGAGAGCCTTATTCCTCAACATCCCTTAGTCTCCAAGGAGCATAGCTGAGAGATCGCGGAAATGAATCCCGATCGCTACGCAGTACTCCCCATAAGAAGAAAGAAAGATATTGTCGGAAGGGCCCGCCGAAGAGGTACCTAGACAAAAGAAGAATGGAAAAAGAAAACTACTCATACAGGCATAATTAAATAATATACATGTAGAAGTTTTAGAGAATTTAATAATAAATTATTCAATATTTTATTATTTTTATTATCATGATGATTATGTTATTATGGTTGAGAAAGAAATTTGAAAACTAGAAAAATTAATGTTCTCTTCTGTTATAATTAATGGAAACATATATTAATTATTTCAAAAAGAAAATATTTTTAAATGGAATAAAGAATTATTTTAAATATTTACTTATTACTATAAAAGAAGAAGAAAAGACTGTAAATAGAATAAATAACTATTTGAATAAAATATTTTATTTAGGATTAAAAGAATATATATATTTATATAGATATATATAAATCTTAAAAAAAATAAAAAATCAGATGCTATTTCATTAATAAAAGAAACAAATCCTGTTATAAAGTTTTTATTATTTAAAATAATTTAAATAAATAAAAACAACTAGTTACTAAAAGATATTGAGTAAACTAATTGAGAATCAAAAGAGAAGTAGAACTCCTACACCCAACTCCCACTGATCTAGGGAATTAGGTGCACCTTGAAGACATTGAGACACATGTATTTGAGAATATTGTTAGTTAAATTATTAAATTAAATTAAATAATGTGCATGGACAGACACATTGCACAGGAGCTTTTCCTATATAAAGAGGGAGGAGAAAGAGAGAGGGGTCTCTCTTGCTCCCTAATGCTGGATGGTAATCATAATCCTAGATTATGTTATGATCCTTGGAGTTGGGATTAGCTGGAACTAGGATTGGGAGATCCTTTCGGGAGGCTATTTGTGTATTCTTACGACCCCATGAGCTCGAGGGTTCTAGGTGAAGAAAATTAGCCTCGATACAGAAGGGTGGTCGACCGAGGGGTCACTTGGTATCTTTGTCAAGCTGGATTAATCAAGGAATCAAATCGACTGCCATTGCAACGACCCACCCCATCTCGGATACGACAAGTGAATCAGGTTCAATGGTTCTTCATTCTTAATATTGTTTTTCAGTAAATTTCTTCAGGATAGAGATTGATGTTATGTTTCTTAATAAAAACATATCGATCTGATTTTGTAAGACTGTAGTTTCTGAACTCTGCGATTTATTAATACATATGATCCAATCTAGTTAGGAGGAATGTATAATTCTATTTTATATACCAGAATCGATCTAGATCAGCAGTAAAAATACAAATTCTATTTCTTATAAATATATCAGCTTCAATGAATTTGTCTCATTGTCATTTCAGTACATGGTAATGCTAATCTAGATTCATTTGCATAGGGCTGTTAAAAATTCCAGTAGCAATCAGATCCTATATCAATGGGCGCCTTAAACTCATAGTCAGCAAGTTTGATCTTGAAACCTCTGCACCGAAATCCCCTAGCGATTCCCAAATTGAACCCTGTGCCAATTAAGTGAAATTTCATTGCTATTTAATTGTCAATCTTATGTTAGGAACCTATGTCAACCCTTCTCTTTACTATGTTAGTATATTGTTGTTGGACGCATATGCTTTGTAAGTCGTCCCGTAGTATTTGTTGATCCGTAGTTTAGCCCATAGTATTGACCCTTAGTATTGGATGCATATGCTTTGTAAGTCGTCCCGTAGTATTATATGTCCCATGGTTTTGACTCATAGTATTGGGCATAGACTTAGTATATAAGTGTGTGTTGAGGTCATTGAAGGCACCGTGAAGTTAATTGTATTGAGCTTGCTCAAAGGAGGTTTCCCCCTCGAAGTGGCCCATGATCAATATAAAAGTGATTATGTTCTATTATTTCTGATGTCTTGTGTATTTGCATTAATTAATTATTGCAGGTTCATCACATCTGGTATCAGAGCACTTTCTTGGGCTCGTTGGGTGAAATTTCTGCCAAATTTTTTTTCGCATCTGTTGCAGTTTCGGATTTGGGAATAATCCCTATCCGCTTAACTGTGGGAAGTACTTGGGCATAAGCCCTAAAAATCATTATGAGGAGTACCATAGGAACCCCAAAGTAGCTGGCCCATTGAGAGGACCTGCCAGCGAAAAGGGCAACGACCCCTACCTGATTGACTAGTTCCCACCCGTGAGGTAAACCAAGAGCTGTCGTTTGTGGCAAAGCGGTTATCAGTTTTACCTGAGCCATGGAGTGAGGGGTACTACCCTAATACGTAAGCCGTTAGACAGCATTGGTGGTCGAGTGAAACACCTGAACTGTTAGGAAGTCGTACATACCTGGGGTCCATATCTATTTTCAGTTGAACTATTGCCGATCACTTCCACTCCAGATCCAGCCGTTTCAGATCTATTCTGAAATTCGTTCCAGATCCAGTCTCTGTTTTCAGATCTAGCCATTTTCGATCCCTTCCGCGCCATTGTTGCCGATCCATTTCTGAAAAGAAAAAAAAAAATCAATCAGATTTTTCTCCATATCTCCTTTGTTTTCACTTTGTTTCCCTTGAAATTTTTGGGGACTCCCTGTCATCCCATTCTGCATCTTTCATTCCTGAGGACCCTATTCCCAATTCCCCTTCCCAAAGCCCGAAATCCCACATTTGTCTATTTTTAGGGTTTGCCATAACTTCCTCAGATTTCACCCAATCACCTTCAAATTTTACCACAGAGTTCCTTTCTGAATTCTGCTTCTTTGTCCCTCTCTGCCAAATTTTCTCATTCTATCACCCCACTTCTGAAATCCCCCTTTTTTCTTTCTTGTCCTTTCGACAGTGTCCAAAATCTAGTCAAACCCCAATTACCCATCCGATTGTTTCCCCAATCCAAATTTCCCTTTACTAAATCAGCTTCTGTTTATGTTTTTCTACCCATTCCACCAAAAGAAAAAAAAAAAAAAAACCTGGTTATGGTTGTCACCCGTGCAGGAGCACACACCATGGAGGAAGCACTGGCAGCCATCCAAACCAAACTCCAAGATCTGGATGAAAAATTTCTCAGCCTCCATCTTCAGCATTCATCCATGAACAATACCAGATAGCCAGAATCTTTTGCAGCCACTGGGTTCTCTTCTTCCAGCAATTTTTGTGGGCTGAAGCTTGATTTTCCTCGCTTTAATGGTACTGATTCGACTGGATGGATATATCGAGCAGAACAATATTTCAGTCTGCATAATACTTCTGATTCCCAAAAAGTTCCACTTGCATCCTTTCATTTGGAACAGGAAGCCCTTCAATGGTACCATTGGTACATCAAAGCTCATCCCGAGCCAAACTGGACATATTTTTGCCAACTCATTTTGCCACGATTTGGTCCTAGTGCTTTTGATGATTTCACAGGAGCACTCACTAAACTTCACCAAATTGGCACAGTGAGAGAGTATCAGACAGAATTTGAGAAATTGGCCAATCACACAGAAGGATTGTCTGATGAATTCTACAGGAGTTGTTTTATCAGTGGTCTCAAGGATGAAATCCGCTCAGAGGTCAAAATGTTTTGTCCCAACACAATGATGGAAGTCCTAGGGTTGGCTAAGCTAGACGAGGATAAGATCACAGCTCAACAACGCTCCAAACCCACCTTTGTTCCCTTCAGAAATATGGGTTCCCAACGACCTCCCATCACGCCTGCTCCTCAACCAACTCCTATTAAGCATTTGTCTGAAATAGAAATGCAGGCACGCCAAGAACAAGGGCTTTGCTATAATTGTGATGAGAAATTCACTCAGGGACATAGATGTGTTCAACAAAATCTCTATCTCTTGGATGTGGATTCTCCGCCTGCCTTAGAACTTGGTGAAGAAGCTACAGATACAGTAGATGATCAGGTCGACATTCAACACCCGCCTGTTGACACCCCATCTCAGGACGACCCACCCGAGATCTCTCTCCATGCTGTAACCGACGTCACCACCCCACAAACAATGCGGGTCAGGGGATACTTCAAGAATCTCCCTCTTACCATACTCATGGATTCTGGTAGCACTCATAACTTCATTGACCCTCGGATTTTCAAACAGGCTGATTGTTTTGTCCATCCTTGCTCCAACTTTGAAGTCATGGTTGCCAATGGGGGCACCTTACCTTGCAAGGGGAAGTGTCACAATGTGTTTATCTCTATGGAAGATTATAACCTATGCTCTGACATGTTTTCCTTGTCCTTAGGCGAATGTGATGTGGTTTTGGGCATTCAATGGTTACGCACACTTGGCCCCATCTTATGGGATTTTGCTGAACTTTGGATGCAGTTTAAAGTCAATGGGGCACAACACAAATTTATGGGCTTACAACTAGGGTCTCTCTGCATCATCAGTTCACATCACCTAGAAAAAATCCTTAAGAAGAATTCACATGGTGTCATCGCTCAGCTCAATTCCATTCAGACGCACCCATCAACAGTCTCCACTACTTCCTTGGATAGATATGCAGGTATCCTTGTTAAACCAATGCGCTTGCTTCCTTCAAGAGACCTTTCTGGTAAGAATTTAGCCACATCTACCTCTCAACAGGAAATGATGGCTATTTTGCATGTAGTACAGAAGTGGCAGCCATACCTATTAGGGAATTATTTCTGCATCAAGACTGATCTCCCGAGTATGGAAAATTTTCTGGAACAATGGGTCTCCTCCCCAACACACCTGAAATGGGTTATCCAACTCATGGGTTATCCCTCTGTGATCACTTACAAGAAGGTTAAGGACAATATGGTGGAATATGCTTCTTCTCGCACAATTGATGACCCAGTTTCTCCTACAGCTCTTTCTCTGCTTGTTCCAAATTGGTTGCAACATGTTCAACAGGGCTATCTCTTCTATGAACTCCATGCTTCTTCATCAACAGGGCACTCTGGGTTCTGCAAAATGTATGACCGGGAACAATGTAACTTCTTTTGGCAGGGACTAAAAATGACAATTCAACAGATGGTGGCTGATGATGATACTTTCCAAGTCAACAAGGGGGAAACGACACTGCTTTTGGGATTGCTCAAACCCTTGCCCATCCCTACACAGCTTTGGCCAACTATTTCTATGGATTTCCTAGCAGCGCTCTGGTGGTACAATACCACATCTCCAAGGACACCATATGAAGCAGTCTATAGAAAAACACCGCCAGTTCTTCTTCCATACACCCTTAGCAGCTCCCCAGTTCAGGAAATTGACTCGGTTCTTCGAAACTGCGATCAGATTCTTCTCATTCTGCAGGACAATCTTCACATGGCCAGAATTCGCCTGAAACAACAAGCCGATCAGCACCGTTCTGAGCGCATTTTCCACTCAGCTGACAGGGTTCTTCTTCATCTACAGCCTTCCAAGCAATCCTCCTTGACACTCCAAAGGCATCAGTGGCCTAAAATGCAACCCGAGGATGCTACCGGGGAACCACTCCTTCAGATTCTGCAGCAATTTCTCCAACCAAAGCTTTGAGGACAAAGCTTTTTCTAAGGGAGAGGGGATGTTAGGAACCTATGTCAACCCTTCTCTTTCTTATGTTAGTATATTGTTGTTGGACACATATGCTTTGTAAGTCATCCCGTATTATTTGTTGATTCGTAGTTTATATTAGCCCATAGTATTGACACATAGTATTGGACGCATATGCTTTGTAAGTCGTCCCGTAGTATTATATGTCCCATGGTTTTGACTCATAGTATTGGGCATAGACTTAGTATATAAGTGTGTGTTGAGGTCATTGAAGGCACCGTGAATTTAATTGTATTGAGCTTGCTCAAAGGAGGTTGCCCCCTCGAAGTGGCCCGTGATCAATATAAAAGTGATTCTGTTCTATTATTTCTGATATCTTGTGTATTTGCATTAATTAATTATTGCAGGTTCACCACATCTTATGCCCGAATGAAATACTACAGAGATCGACTCTGTATCAAGTGACAGAGCTTGACCCCTAATTTTAATATTGATTTCTTTTTTTTGATATCGTATCTTCATGAGAAGTCACACTCTCAGTTCCATTTCCACAGTTAAATTGTAGCTTGATTGAAATAATTTAGGGTGACTCTGTATATCAGTGACAGAGCTCGATTCCTAAAGATTTGATATAAATTCTTGACATTGTATATTATTAAGAAGTCGCATTCTCAGACCCCGATACTCTGTTCACCTTTTTCGCAAAACCTAGTTCGATTTCAGATCTGATGTTGTGTTTAAAATTTCCCCAGTATTTCAATCAATAGCGATTTCATTGACAGTGAATCCAAGTTTGATGTTTGTGACTATATCCCCAGATCGATAGCGGTCTCATTGACAGTGAATTCAATCTGATGTTTGTGTTTAAAATTTCCCTAGTATTTCAATCAATAGCGATTTCATTGACAGTGAATTCAATTTGATGTTTGTGTTTAAAATTTCCCCAGTATTTCAATCAATAGCGATTTCATTGATAGTGAATTCAAATATGATGTTTGTGACTATATCCCCCAGATCGATAGCGATTTCATTTGACAGTGAATTCAATCTGATGTTCGTGACTATATTCCCCAGATTGATAGCGATTTCATTGACAGTGAATTCAATCTGATGTTTGTGACTATATTCCCAAGATCGATAGCGATTTCATCTGACAGTGAATCCAATTCTAATGTTTGTGTTAAAATTTCCCCAATATTTAAATCAATAGCGATTTCATTTGACAGTGAATTCAAATCTAATGTTTGTGTCTAAAATTCCCCAGAGTTTCACTAGATTGATATCGCAACCCCAAGCAGGGTTCGGCATGGAGGAAGAAATCGTGTAACATCTCTGAGTTGCCTTAAGGTATTTTAGAAAAATGCTTCTATATCATTTCATGTTTATTTTAGTGGGGTAATATATATAAAAAGAGACGTTCAAAAAGAATTGTATCCAAATTATATGCATTATTCTTAGAACCTATAAACATTGGAAATAGAAGTATATTTTAAATGTAAATTTAGAACTAGAACATGTGGAATATTTGATTTCTCATCTGAATTAAGAAATTGCTTAAGTTGCAACTCTGTCTCTGTTGAGTTCGATTTCATATCGAATGAGAAAACAAATTTAATTCTTAATCCTTCTTTTGTTGAAGTTTGATTCAGTGCTTTGGCGAATATGATAGTTATTTATTTAATTATAGGAAATTATGAGCTTATTTTATGAACAATGTCTTTGTTGAACATGTTAGTTGCATATTAATTTTAAATTTATTGAAGTTATCAAATGTATTTTCTCTTACATCTTATGCATTTTAATGTATTCAAAAATATGGATTGAGCTAGGATTATAAATTCTATAAAACACTTTTCAAGAGAACATGCTGATCTGCTTTTAGATTGAATTATTTTGGAGATATAGGTTCTTATGCAAATTGAGAATGCATGTAAAGGATAGGGATTATATTGGCATAATTCATTATGTATACATTGTATTCAATCGAATTGTATGAAATATGAAATATATTGTTTATATTTCATGGTTCTTTTAAGATGATAGTATGAAAGAATAATGTGGTATTATATTTTAATATGAATTCTTATTCAACATTATGAAATGACAATATGATGTTATATTTCAGAATATGTAATGACATGGATTATATGAAAATACCGAGTACTATCATACTTCATGTTTTATTAATAGAATAACTTGAGATAGGTAAAAAGAATGAGTTATGCTTAAATTTCACATTTCATGTAAGGAATGGTAGGATTGTGAAAGTCTATGGTCGAGTCATGCAGTTGTTAATAATCTTGTGTTGTAATTATTATATTTCGTACTACCAATAGAGTTGCTACCCTTGAAGAAAAGAAAACATTTGTATCGTACATCACGACCATTTTGTAGAATCATGTCATGAATGATTGTTAAAAGTCAAACGATTGAGAAATCAATGGATTATAAATTAGGAGTATACACCTAGCGTAATAGATCTTCTAACCAAAAAAAAAAAAACCTCCTCAACTTGACAAGCCCTACAAAGTATTTCTGTTATAGTAAATGATGGTGTTTCATTGTTTTATGATGAATGCTTGTGTATAATTATGGAACTGTGGAATGTATGTATATGAATGGGATTGACATGAAGTCATGTACAGGCCTGAGTAAAGGACTGAGTTTATGGTTATATGTATATCTTATATTGCATGAGTTTAATGCCTTGTAATTCTTGCATATGAAAGATGTGTTGATTAAACCTGTTTAATGCATTTTACATGTTATGATAAGTGAAGGAGTTTCATTGTTTGAGATGAATGTTTATGTATAACTAACCCTGTGAAGGAGATGTATACTTACACTTGATCCCTGGGGATGAAGGGAAGTCCTAGAAGTGGTTTCAGAAACCTCTGTCGTCAGATGGAAAGGAAGATCTTGGCAGGAAGAAGGTTGGAAGTGTCTAAGTGGAGATATAGTCAGAACTTCAGAGAAGGAAATGAAAAGGTTAGATACCTCACCTTATCAGGGGACTCTACCATTGGATAGAGCTCTCCTAGAGATTTCCAATGGTACCAACCTTGCGCTATTTGGATGCTGGAGGAAGGAGTTATGCCCCTTAGAAGATTTGATGATTTTGCCCTTACAGAGGTAGGGTTCTGCACGCATGGTTCCGCAATTGCGGGTTGCAGGTTATAGGATCACCGAGTTCAAAAGTATGCATTTTGGGACTCCGCAATTCTACATCAGCAATTGTGGGATGCGGGTTGTGAGACCATCAAGTTCGAGGTTGTGTGTTTTGGGCTTCCGCAATTGTGGGTTGCGGATTGCGGGACCCACGGTTATGGGTTGTGGGTTACGGAAGCGACCTCCTGCGTAAGTTGGAACTCCACATTTCCGCATCCGCAATTGCAGGTTGTGGATTGCAAGACCCACTATTGCGGGTTGCGGGTTGCGGGAGTGACCTCCTGCGGAAGTTGGAATTCTGCATTTCCACATCCGTAATTGCGGGTTGCGGATTGTGGGATACAGGTTGCGGGTTCACAGTTGCAGGTTGCGGATTGTGGATCCGAACTCTCCTGACTGTGTGTATGGGCACTCAGTCGATGTTTTGAGAGGACAAAAATGGATCATGGTCTCCAGTGGCCAGGTAGGTTGGTGGGGACGTGACAAATTCAGAGATTTGAGGTAAGCTTGATGGTGAATATGAAGAGCTTCTAAGTGGAAAATGCAGATTTATATTCGAGGAATCAAGGGATCGACAAAGAAAATAGTATGATCTAGCGAGGAGCCAAGTGCACACAAGAAGAGGAATGATATAGTTGATGGTGTGTAGATTGATGTTTTCAATCTGTGACGGTTGCACAAAGACAGAAAGGCGGAATGCAGAGGATGCAAAAGTGTGTGAGGATTGAATGAGAGAAGCACAAGTAGCACAAAGTCAATCACAAATGTTTTAAGAAAGAAGAACAGATACATAACTGAAGTATATCGGAATATGCGTAGAAGTTCAATTGATGCATGAAGGTTGAAATGAAGTGTGCGAAGTAGAGAACTCCATCAAATGAACAATGATAGAACAACAATAAAATCTAGTATGTGCGTCATGATGAAGATGATTTGATACAAGTGTGTTAAACCAAAAGGATGAATCATATGATGTAGCTTAAATCATAGATTGTCTAAAATACTGTGGAACTTAAATCGAATGGACAGATGTCAGTAAGTGCACAGTTCCATTTAATACCGCTGCACAATCTCAAAACAACAATCTATTAATTGATGCACAATATCATTTGTTGAGTGAAGTTGCGAAGTAAGAATGACATAGCTAATTAGTAGTAGATGAAGTAGCACAAGATATATGAAGTGAATCATTAGAAAAAGTGAAGTATTGAGTGGAATGAGAATTCAAGTTATGTATGGAGGGAAGTGACAACAATATGACTCCATACAGAAGGTGTGCACAAAAGAACGAACATCACAAGATCAGAAGAGTGTGCATGTTGGAATTTCAATAAGGAAGCATCTTATTTTGTATATCTAGGCAGCAGGATGGGGCAAGAAATAGGGGGTCGTAGCCTCCTTCTAATTGGTGTTGGAGAACACAGGGAATTGGTGATTCCTTCATGTCGGTGCCTGTAAAACTAAGGGTTCGGTGCCTCCTTCCAGTCAGTTTTAGTAAACATAGGAATTCATTGCTTCCTTGAATGTAATATTTTCATTACAAAAGAGCATTCCCTGGTTTTATCTCGTTTGGGTTTCCACATCAAAATCTTATGTGTTATGTGTTCTTTGTCTTGATGCATATATGGATGAATGTTTTATTGGATGCATAATTAAATATCAAGATTAAGTTCATACTAATCCGTTAAAGAAGGTAAAAAAATGTTGATAATTGCACTAGTATTGATTCACCCCCCTCTCAGTATTAAATTGATTCCAACAACTAAAAACTATATCTATACTCATTTATTTCAATAACGGTAAACACTTTATTTCATCATAAGCTTGGTATTCATGATATAATTGTATCTTCCCATCATTATCTTAATATTCTTTGTGCTCTTTTAGTAGTGTAAGAGCATAAAGCTTTTTCCTCCCATCTCACTACTTTTACGAAATCAATAAGATTTGATTTCCATCCGGCTTGACTGTGTAATGTATATCCTTCTTGAGTTCTTGTGAAGGATATAGATGCTTGATGGTATTATATGCAGTTGAATAGTGAAAGAATGAATGCACATTATATTATCAGTCACATAGTAAGTATAAGGACAAGTTCACAAAAGAAAAAAATATTTTAAATTTAATAAGCCTTAAATCTATCAAAGAAAAGAGGCAGATAAGTGAAGCATATAAGTAAGAGATACTTGAGAAAGATAATTAATATCTATTTTTTATAATATTTTGATGCCAATTGAACATTCCTATCAACGTGTGAGCCTCTCAAAATTTTTAGATATTTAGATTTGTCGGCAGATTCTGGAAGACAAGATATATCGATTTATATGTGTATATTTTCCAAGTGTCATTCCAAATTGATTAAAGGTGGGTGCACCCCTTGAACTTCGGCCAACGTATAAATATTAAGGTGTCTAATCAATAATTGAGGCAAAACAAAGTTTTTGAAATCCATTATAAACATGTTGCATGAATTTGTAGCAATTCACATTGTTTGCAGAATAGTAAATGCTAAATACATGTTCAATTGATTCTTCTGTGAGTGGATTCCAATAACGCATTCCAACATAGAATTTCATTGGTACATTTTTCACTTTTACTTGTTGATTAAATAACATTTAAAGTCTTGGAACTCTAATTTTTCTTTTCCTTTTTTAGTCCCTACCTATGGCAGGTGACTATATATTCTTCCTTTTCCAATTAATGTGAAGATGAAACATCACCAAACAACCAAACATTATGTTTTACAAAGTCACCAGATATAATATTATTTTTTGATTTTGTTTTTTATGTTTTTTCTCAAAGCTCGTTAGATAAGAGCTCTAGAGTTGAAATTTTTTATCATTGAACCTATAACCCAAAATTATAAAATAAATATAATTTTCACATATATTATAACTACATTATAGCTGTGTTGATGCCTCGGAGATCGTAGCATCAATCAACAAGGGATTCTCCCTGGTAAGCAAGCCCAATTAGATCGCTCACCGTTTGGTGTAGGGAATCCGTCCGGTTAACGGTTCCGGCTACCGTGAGATTTAAAGATTCTTATTCTCATCACTAGTTGCGGCCCGATCCACCGTTTATGTATTTTATTTTAAGGATGATATGCAAGTGCCCTAAGTTAAATGCAGGCAACTAATCTATGCTAATCCAAGATCGTATAAACAAATCTAATCTATCATTGCAAGGAGCAAACGTTAAAGATGAGTAATACACTAAAAGAAACATCTAAAGATCAGACAGATAACTATTCAATCATAAAGATGCATCCACAATAGAATATACAAGATATTAAAGATAGCTTTAATTCAATTAATGCATTCCATTACTCATTTGAGACCGACATCTTTGCATAGAAAATAGAAAAATCATTCATTATAGAGAACTAATTCACAGTAGTAAGGAAAAATCTCACGGTAGTGTATGACTGATACAAGAGTAATCCAACACACATTCAACACATCTTTCAGGAAAAAATGTAGTGTCCCAGGATTTCATTAGGCAAAATCGAATTCCTTATACATGCAAGGAAATAGTTCACGTACAAGACAGAAAAAGTCTTTCACCTGCCAAAAGTCCTTTGTACTTTTCAATAACTATCTATTTATAAGTTTACAAAATGCCTCCAGGGCTGCCACCTGTCTTCCCTTCTTTAATTCTTTTAATTTTCTTTTAAATGCTTTACAAAAATTAAGTGACTCGTGGCACCCTTTACATAACAGAAACAAAAGAGGACAGTTGTCCCTTTGACTTCATGATTCAATAACAAGAAAGGAAAAAATCGATGCGCCATGGCTATCGAGCTAGCTTTGGGGCGATGCCTTTGCTTCAGTTGGAGCAGTCATTTTAGAGGGCGCTTCTGTCTCAACTGGTGTATCTACTGTAGATGATGTGCCTTTATCGATTAATGCCACTGCTGCTGCCTTCTTATCTTCTTCTACAATATAGATGAACCAAACACCAGTGTCTCTTATAACAACATTGGCAGGTGAAGGGATCAAGATCTTCTTAGAAGTCACATACTTGTCGAGCTCTTCATCAATATCTTGCATTTCTACTATTGCTATCCGGCGGATTTCAGGGAGCATTTGAGAGTGTACTGAAGGCAGCATGATGCATTGATGAAGATCTTCTGTGGTTAACACATCAATTATTCTCACATACTCCAATTGAACGCTCAGCTCATCTTTTAAATCGGAGAGGCACTGCTCTTTGCTTGGAAATTCATTAAGCGTCTGGGGAAATACAACCTTGCACTTTACATTCACTTCTTGAATCTTTTGATAAAGGATATTGCACTTTCCCATTGTAACCTGGATCACAATAATTAGTTTAGCACCACAGTTCCTACAAGATTCCATGAAGACTACATCTTCGTTAAAATCAACTACAGATTTGAATGGGAGGTGCTTGGGGAAATCCACCTTCCCTTCTCTCTACTCCATATGTCTTAAAATATCTTCTTTTACCCGTGTTTACTTGTTCCTTAGCCTGATAGCTTCAGAGTTGATTTCCTTCATTCTATCCAGCATGGCCTTTAGCCTGCAAACCTCTTCAGTAAGTAGTCCTTTCTTCTCATGCATCTGCTTAAGCAAATCACATGATTGCTCGTGAAAAGGAGTAATATCCATTGCTTTGGTGTTTTCTTGTTCTAGTTGCTCAACCAACAACTGCTTATCTTCTTCTAATTGGACAACTTTAGCTTCAGAGTCGTTTTTCTCTGCTTCAAGTACCATCATTTGTACTGCCAGGTGTTCTTTTTCCTCCTCTAGGTGTTGATATTTATCTAATAAACCTTATGATCGGACAGAAGGTGATCATGTTTCTTTACTACGAGCTCCCTATAGGACTACTCATTGGCCACAGTGTGCTGCAACATATGAGCCCTTTTCTTAGTTTACTCGAACCTATTGACTATGCTGATTACATTGTCCTTGCTTGCTTTGGCTGCTACTACAACAATAGATGTCATAGCCACAGGAGCTTGCTTCGTGTCCTGCATAACAATAGTTTCACGATGGGTGAAGATGTCTGACTCAAAAGGTATTTTTAACCTTGTCTCTAACTTCAACACAATAGACTTCCTGTCTCTGCTATATACAAATCTGTTCCATTGGGACACAGTATTATCTTTTGATGGGGTGAAAGAGATCAGTGGGAGATTTTCTATGGGGACATTCTCTTCAGCGGGAGGGGGCTGTACTGTTTGGGATGAACCTAGATCCATGTCATGTGTATTAGGATCATCAGCTCGTGCATCTTCATTGGCCTTTTTTTCTTCTTCGGCCTCACACCGTCTTTCTTCTTCTTCAGCCTTTACCTGATTTTCCACTGCCTCCCTTTCTTCGTGCTCTTTGGAAGCTTGCTACAATCTTGCCTCTTCTAACTCTTGATCCTGAAGAATTTGGTATTCTTCTTCTTGCAGCCTAAGAGTTTCTGCCTCCTGAAGCTTAAGAGATTGTTCTTGCTCCCTCCGCAACTTGTCGGCAATTTCTTTCTAGATTCTTTCTGCTTCCTCCTTTAGCCTTTGCTCTTCATTAGCTAGAGCTTCCGCTACTTCCTTTTCTTTTTGCAACTTGGATTCTTGGGCACTTTGGACAGTGGTAGAGATAGAACTTGCTCCACCTTTGTGGTGGCATATTTGCAACTCAGTCATGTTGCTGATTCCCCTATATACTTCTTCATCTTGATCCTAATAATGGGCATAATCTAAGTGGGCGTACAATTCTTTACAATGTTCTGCAACTTTGTTTCATCTGTAACTTTTATGAATATTGCTTCTCCGAAATGAAAACCCTTCATCTCTTGAATGAATTCCTCAGCGAATGCAACCCTTGAGAACTTATAGGCTCCAACATAGAATGGCAGAGAAGGGAATGAAGCCTTTTTTAATTTATTCAAAAATCCTCCGACTCCATCAAGAAAAAATTGCCTAACTGCTTCTTTCAAGACTATATAGTTAGTAGCATATTTTGGCAAGATATATGGTGGCTTGGAGCCTCCATACATTCTAATATAAGTACCATCTTCTGAAAAATAGAAATCGCCATAATTTTCCATCATGGCCATGGCATTCTCCAATAAGCAATTAGGTTCTTCATTAAACATTTGCTCATACCGTGGCATCCTGTAATTCAGATGCCACGGTATCTTATAGGCAGTATAGATCAAGGTGTTGGACTGGTCCCAAATGCATCCTAGCTTTGGGAAAGGGAGCTTTGCGAAAATGCAATTAACAAGATATGAAGAGATGTAGAATTCTGACTTCTTCAGAGTCATTCCTTCTTTGGCTGCGGCTACGGTGGACGATAAAATATCCGAGAGGATAGTTTCCCAATCAAAGATAGTTCCGTTAAATGCTACGTAATGGATTATGGGGGCCCATTGTATCCTATAAATGGTTCTGTCAGCCATACCAAAAATTCTGCTTAACATAAGGGCGATCATCCAAAAAGGGGCCCTCAGATTTTGAACTTCATATTCATCACTGTGTCTTTTCCTAAGCTTATTTCCTGCAATTAGCAGCTTCTTATCCATTTCAATATTGTCCATCTGCCCCATCCATTCATCATCCAGCGACTGTTGAGAGCGTGGTAATTTGTAGGTTGCTGCAATGTAGGTTGGATGGAACGAGGTGAATGCCTCTCCTTTGATATCATACAACACTCTTGTTTTTGGGTTTGCGTGTTCCAGGATCCATCCAATCACTTTTGAGCAAGGAAAGAGCTCAGGGTGCATGGAGGCTTTGGATATACCAGAGCTTCTGATATTTTGATAGATGTGCTCCTCCTCCAAGAGTGCTCCTGGGATGTCTTGGTCTCTGAGCATACGATAAACATCTCCCCATTTGACTTCAGGGGGGACACCTGTGGTGGATTTGGTATCCTCAAACAAAGTTTAAGTTCTTGGCTCTGTTGGTTCTGGCTCAGTCACCTTAGCTCTCTTTCTGCTACTTTTCGGCATTTTGGCTTAATCCTGTCAAGCAACTACGCATGAATAAACATAAGATTGCAAAATAGTACAGAACAAAGAGTAAGAAGGAGGAATTTTAAAACATAAGATCGACATGATAATATGTAATACTGCCAGATGAAGATAAAAACAAATATTTTGTTTTAGCATAACTACACTTCTCCCACCCAACATAAGTAATTACGGGGGATGCTAACTGAGTTTTTCTTCTTGCCCAGTATTTCCTCAGAAAAAAGCGCGAGTGGTGCGATGGGTAAAATCCTCCTAGGAAGGTTGAATCTCATGGGTTCAAAGGATTAGGCTTGGGAATGGCCAAAATAATAACATACGAAGAACGTCTATCATCCATGCAACTCATACGGGATATCATTACCGAGAAAGGTTTGATGCACTTATCAGTAAAACAAAACAGTGGTAGAACCACCTGCCTAGAAGAAGACTGTTGGTCTCGTGGAGGTTGACTATGCTGTGGGTGAGCTGAGTTGGAGCAGTCCAACAGCTTCAAAATGGCGTTCTTCGATACAAATTCTATCAATAAAAACAAAACAGACTCCCCAAAACCTTATATAAGGGTTGACACATGCGGGCAATTAATAGGTTGGTGGAGGCTTTACAATGGCATTTAAAACCCGTACAATGAGGTCACCTCGGCACGTTTGGTATTGAAGCGTAACCGCCGAAATCAGGAGGAAAGGATGAACTCACCCGACGTTGCAGCGAAGACTCGTAAGTTCTATCTGCTATTTCGGCAAAAGTTGCTTTGTTTATCTGCTGTTGCGGTGGGAAGTTGTAAGTTCCACCCGGAGTTGAAGGTTTTGCTACTTCAATAAAACGTCCGCCCGTTGCGGCCAAAGATTGGGAGTCGTTCCAACGTTGCGGCGGAAGTTCGTGAGTTTTCCGCTGTTGCGGGAAAACTTGCCAAGTTTGTTCGAAGTTTTCTTTGCGCCTTGGAAAAATAATGATGAGAACCTTCTGTCGTTGTGGCGAGAATTCTTGAGTTGGTCCGCTGTGGTGGGAGGACTCGCCCAGTTCGCCCGAAGTTTCGGATGGACTTGGTGATTTTGCCCGAAAAGTACAAGGTAAAAAGACTTCATAAAACAGGTGCCCATTGCGACCGAACTTCTTGAGTTCTTCCACTGTTGCGGGTGAAAAGATTGAGTTCTTCCGTCATTGCAGGTGAAAAGCTTGAGTTTTGACTTAGAAGAAAAAAGATCAATCAACTCAAACAGAAAGGTTTCTCTTATAAAACTAAGTATGAAAGAACTTCTAAGAGAGAGAAAAAAAAAGGATCCTAAGTAACTTTATAAAAGAAGTAGAAGGAGGGGCCCCAATATCTACAAAATTTTGGGTGGGATGTTACAGCAACAACAATTGACGATTCTCTAGTGAACACAGATCTCTGAAAAAAAAAAACACTCTCCTTAGGGGTAGAAAAATTACAAACTACTGATTTACATGAGTGATAAAATGTCTTCATAGTTCAGCTTTCATGAATACAGTGATCACTCTCATCATCATGGTCATTTTGGGAGAGGGCAACTTAGAATCATACTTCTTTTCGACTCTCTCAGGGCCTGAGTATGGAGTTCATTTTAGAATTCTTCCTTTTAGAGATCAACTTAAAAAGACTCCACAGGATCGTAACAATATCTCACAGTCATTTCGTTTGTTCCTCATTCCCATACTATTTATATCCTTTTGGATATTTCTTGATGACTTTTGTCATTTGAGTCTTCCAGAAATAAGTTTCTTCAACTTGCATATTTGATTTCTCTGGTTCTTCAATCCATAATGTCCTTTTGTGTGAGTGATAAGTTTGTTTGATTATCATGCTTCATGGATAGAGAAGAACATTGTTGAGCTGATTTATTTGGACAGCTTTCTTGATTGAATGTGCTTAGTATCTCTCTGTCGTGCTTTGATTGAGGTAAGAATTTCTGGAAATCAACTCTTTAATATAAGCTCTTTTGGCTTTCATTTGTAGCATGGGATCATTTTAAATGCCATTTATCTGTGAGACATGCTTCCTTTCCATGGGTCTGATTATAGTTAAATCCTTGAGACAGATAATTATGTTAAAGTGAATGGAGCCTCAAGATAATAGGAAAGAAATGTTGAATCTTAGTTATTAAAACAAGGTTGCTTTGACCAATCAGAGAAAGGATCTCTAATATTCCTGAAAAATCAATCGTTGAAGACAAAGTCACCAAAACAATTCTTTGTAAGTGGGTTTCACCCTTTCAGGATTGAGCTTAGCCCGAAGATCTATCTTCTGCCTTACCAATAGCTGAACTGGATTTTATTGAAGGATAAAAGAAAAAATCTGAGTGTAGAAAACAAAAACTGACTTCAAAGAAAAGATAAAAGACAAAACAAAAACAAAAAGTTTATGTACAAAGGAGTCTTCACAGGACTATGAGAAATACTATTTCAAAGCGAGGCCATTTAGAGGCAGGGTTACTTCCTCTCCTTGTAAATCCTTTAGTTTGTAGGTATTTGGGCTAAGCTATTCAGAAATTTGGTAAGGGCCTACCCATAAGTGCTGAAATTTTGTATGCATTCCTTTACCTTCATGGGGATGGTCCCATTTCAGAACTAGGTCACCTACTTCAAAAATTATTTTTCCATATTTTCTCTTATCGAACCACCTCTTGACTATGTCTTGGTGTTGGTGGAATCGGTCTTTAGCTTTCTGCCGGGATTCTTCAAGTTTCAACAAGGTGTCAATTCTAGATTGTAAAATATGGCTACTGGAACCTTGGGAGGCTTGGGCCAATTGCAAAGATGGGAGTAAGATTTTGGGAGGGAGGATGGATTCTTTACCATAGACAAGGGTATACGGGGAGACCCCTAAAGCATGTTTTGGAGTAACCCTATCTTCCCATAAAGCATTTGGGAGAGCTATGTGCTAGCTCCTCTGATTTTCAATCATGGTTTTCTTAAGAATCCAAATGAGGTTTTTGTTCGAAGATTCAACTAATCCGTTTCCTTGGGGATAATAATTGGTTGAATAATGTAACTTAATTCCTCTCTCATAAACAAATTCATTTATCTTAAAAGACGAGAAGTAAGCTGCATTATCAAAGACTATGGAAATTAGAACCCTAAACCTGGTTATGATATTTTCCTTTAAGAAATTGATAACTGCATCTGCGTTGATTTTGCGCAATGGGACAGCCTCTGTCCATCTTGTAAAATAGTCTGTGTCCGTCAGGATATACCGATGCTGCATAGAAGAATTTGGTTTTATTTCTCCAATGACGTCTATGCCCCATTGTTCAAAAGGCTCTGAGATAATTACTGGCTGTAATGGTCCCGCTGCTTTGGGTAATTTCCCAACACTCCTTTGACACACATCACAATTTCTTGCATAGGCATGGGTGTCTTTGAACAAGGTGGGCCAATAGTATCCAACACTCAATATTTTGTGAGCTGTCATATCTCCGGAATAATGTCCCCCAGTAAGGCCATCGTGTAATTCCTTGACTACCTTACTTGCATCATCTTTCTCTAAGCATCTACGAAAAATGCCATCATAATTTTTTTTGAAGAGTACTCCCTTAATGATTTGATAAGTTGCTGATTTCAAATGAAGTGCCCTTCTTTGCTTAGAGCTCTAATGCTCTGGAAAGTATCCCTATTACAGATAGTGTAGTACTAGATCTCTGTACCAGGGTTCAGGAGTGGTGAAAATAGGGCATACCTCGATCATGTTTAATTCGGATTCATTTTCCCAACTTTGTTCTTCATCAACTGGATGTTTAGTGAGCAACTTACAGAGGCCCTGACCTTTGATGATAGTAGCCGGTTTAAATTCTAAATCGTATTCTTGAAGAGTTGTGACCCAATTCCCTCTTCTTTCTCCCAATTCTTTTTGAATGAAAAGAGATCTGACAGCTGGATGAGGGACTACGACCTTAGTTCTACTCTTAAGAATATATGGCCTGAACTGTTTTACCGCTTTAAATACGTCATAAGCTTGTTGATCAACAACAGGATAATTCAGTTCAACGCCCTGCAGACTAGTGCTCATGAAGGAAATTGGGTATTCATCTCCTAATTCTACCTTTTGTGTAAGCACAGCCGTGAGAGAGTCATCCAAAGCAAAAGTATACAAAATCAAATCTTTGTAAAAAATCTGGACTTCTCAGAGAAGGAGCGTTAGCTATGGCTGCTTTGATATCTTTGAATGCATTATTTTCCAAGTTTGTCCATTTGAACTGTACACTTTGCTTGACCATTTGTTGCAAAGGTTTAATAGTTTGCGCGAAATCGGGAACAAACCTTCGGACAAAATTGATAGTGCCCATGAATGATTGCATAGATTTTTTGTTGTGGGGCATGGGAATCTTATTGATCACCTGCACTCTCTCTTGATCTATTGAAATTCCCCTTTTTGAAATGATGTGGCCCAGGAGCTTACCCTCAAGAAAAAAAAACACTTTTCTTGGGGTTTAAAGAGATACCATACGTTCAGCAACGATAAAAAATATGTCTTAAACAAACAACATGGTCTTCTCTCTTCTTTGCGAAAACGATCACATCATCTAGATAGACCACGACACAATGACCGCCCAATCCTCGGAAGGAAATGTCCATTGCTTGCTGGAAAGTTGCTCCTGCGTTTATCAAGCCGAACGACATTCTTCGGTAGGTGAAGGTTCCCCATTTAGTGCGGAAAGTAGTCTTAAGACAGTCTTCTTCAACCACTAATACTTGATTGTAACCAGAGAAACCATCTAGGAGAGAGAAGAGTTCCGATCCTAATACCATCTGTATAATTTGTTCCATCAAAGGGACGGGGTAGTTATCTTTATCAGAGGCTTTGTTCAAATTTCGGAAATCAACACATAATCTCATTTCTCCTGATTTCTTTCTTACAGGAACTAGGTTAGCAACCCATTCAGAGTGCCGGACTTTGAAAATGATATTAGCATCTAATAATTTCTTCAATTCCTTTTGAATTAAAGGTTCGAGACTAGGATGCATTATTCTCAACTGCTGTTGGAATGGTTTAATGCCTACTTTCATTGGTATGACATGCTGAATAATGCGGGTGTCATATGTTTTCAAATCTTCATAAGTCCATGCAAAAACATCTTTATATTGCCGAAAAAGCTTAATGAACTTATCTCTCTCACCCGGTGAACAACATCTACCAAGATTAACATATTTTGGTTATGCCTCGGTGCCCATATTTACTAACTCACACTGCATAGAAGAGCTGTGAGTTTTGACATTCACTGGCTTCTTGAACTTGCTCTACAGATCGAACAAACCTTCAAGTGATCTCACCCCTTTGGGCATAAAATTTCCTTTGATTGCATTTTTGTTTTGCAAATCAGAATCATGCTTTTCCTCTTTTATGATAGCTCCTTGGAACAGGTTTTCATTTGTTAGAAAATTAATGATCTGATCATCATCATCGAACACTTTGAGATTTGTGATATTGTCTGGAACCGAAGGCCTGAAAACCAATTCGATTGAACATTTATTATTGGTAGGTACCAACCTGGAAGCAGAAGTTGCTAATAAATCAGCCGCAACATTTTACAATCTAGGCATATATTTTATATTAAAAGTGTCAAAATGTGAAATTAAATGCCATACCTCAGCCTGATAACCTTTCAAATGTGGTGAGAGACAATGAATTGTATCTCTCACCTGCTTGACAACTATTTTCGAGTCACCAAAGACTTTCAGGTATTTAACATTCAAACCGATGGCTTTCTTTAATCCGTGAACTAAAGCTTCGTATTCAACAGTATTGTTAATGCAATCGAACTCTAATCAATAGGACAAGAAATATTTGTTATTTTCAGGATCAAGTAAAACACAACCAGCTCCGGATCCTTCCAGGGTTTTGGAACCATCAAAGTATAAAATCCAAAAAACATTCTTTGATCTAACTAAGTTAGTATCTTTATCATCTAAGTCAGTGACTAAGCTAACTATGTTACAGTCGATATCATTAGTCCGAGAAAATTGAAGGAGATTGGACTGTTCATCTGATTCATGGCTAACATTGTCTGATTGATAGTTACCCGGCTCAAGTTCTAAAAAACAATTTCCCAGAACTAAAGATGAAAATGCTACTGCTTCATTCTTTTCCTCTAGCTGAGTTACATTTTGTTTCATGTGCGGTTCTCTCAAAACTTTAATCTGATTTTTCCTATTCTGATATGGTAACCATAAATGGGACCAATCAGTTGCAAAGTAGCCATTGAGTTTTGTAGACCAGTCTCTGCTTAAGATCAAACCATAGGCTTCAGGAATATCAACTACCATTACATTGATAAATTGACACACCCTAGGATCCATTGATAATCTAATAAGGACATCTTTCATTTCCCCAATGACTTTAACAACCGTTCTATCTAGATGGATAATCTGAGCCGGGGATGGGATTGGTTGCCCATTAATCCTTTTGCAGATTGACAATGGCATGACATTCGAGGATGCTCCAGAATCTACCAAACAGTTATGCACATTGTGATTAAAAATTTCGAAAGTTAAAAGGAAAGGCAACGTTTGGGATTTAGATTTCCCGCCTATACTAGCTTCATTAATTTTAGGATCTTCCTGAGTATCTTCTAATGGCGCGCTAGATTGGGGTTCGAGAGCTTGCAACAACTTCTTTCGTTGCTGAGGCAAACTACACATATCGAATATTGAAACATTTGCTTTCACTTTCTTTATATCTTCAATTATGTCATATTCCATGTCACATTCTTTCACGACTTTTGGTTGATTATTTGTCCTACTTGAAGTGTTTTTCGGTTGCTGAGTTGTTGTCTCAGTGTTTGGTTGTTTGGTAGGCATGTGGTTAGCTTTAGGTTGTGGTGGGATAACAGTGATGTGTCTTTTCGGTACTTCTTTGGATATTTTAGGCTTGGGTGTAGCCGAGCTTGAACTCGGATCAGCAATTGGACCTTTACTGCAAGTGTTAATGTTTACAGCTGAGACCTGGATTTCCTCAGAGTCATCTTCTATTAACTGAGTCAAAGGGACCCAATCTCATAACACCATGGTAGTGTCTGGAGCGGGCTCTTCTAGTTCGATAGTTGGCTCTTCTGGAGGATTGTCTTGATCTGGTATTTGTGCATCCAACATTTGGTTCATTACCAAGCTCATTGAATTTATCCATTGCGGACAGCTCTTCTTAGAGTGTGGTTCTTGATGAAAGGTGCAGAAATGTTCCATTCCTACCTCATTTAAATTCAAAATATGAGAGTTGTTTGTAGGAAAATGAAGCTGATCATTTTCTTCCCTTTTCTTGTAGAAAGGTTTTAAAGTTTTCCTAGCTGTACTAGTCGCCTTATCTTTTTCAAGATCTACAATTTTATTAGACAATTTCTGCATCATTTTGACTACGTTCTCCATATTTGCTAATGACTCATCTTTATTCCTAGTAAGCAGCAAGATTTTCTTAGTGGTTGTTGGTTTTGCTTCCGCGTCTATAGAATGTTTAGCAATGTTGTTTGCTTCTTCCTCTACTTTCCTAGCTTCTTCAAAATTTTCTACTAAAGTAGTTTTCTTGGTTCTTTTGACAAACATTGCAATTGGAGGATCAAGAGCTGTAGTGTAGTATTCAACTAAGGATTCTTCAGCTAGTCTAGTTGCTGCACTTAAGTTATTTAACAGCGTGGTGAATCTTTTGTTGAATTCTTGGACCTTTTCTTTCTTTTCCATTCTCATGGACAACAATTCTTTCATGAGTGTAGCTACAGTTTTTCTGATTTCCATACTTTTTTAAAAAACATTTTTCCAATTCTTTCCAATTCGATAGTGAACTAGCTTGTAAACTGAAATACCAGGAATAAACTTTTGGTTCGAAAGTATATGGAAAAATACTACAGACGACATCTTCGTGCTGTACATTTAAAAGACTTAGAGCTAAATAAAATCTCTTTAGGTGATCTTCAGTAGAGATGCCTTTATCAGGATCATACTTAGGAAAATCTTTCTCAGGCTTCTTAGGTAGATTGTGAAAAGGTCCAGCCAAATTCAGAGCTCCTCTTGTTCTCCATGTCGGTACAACCATGGATCCTCATGGATAATTAGGTGGAGAATCATGTGGAGTATTAGGTGGAGAATTATTTGGAGTGAAAGGTTCTTCAAGATCTACAGGATCTTCGAGTTCGATTTCTCCAAGGGGTTCTGTGATTTCTTCTAAAGATAAATCCACCAATTCTTCAAAGCTCTGAACAAGAACTGAATCACGTGTATATTGTCTTTCCCGTCTAGGAACTCTTCTTCTAGGAAGAAAAGGAATTGCATTTAAACCGCCAAGCTGCTTAACATAAGCACGGGTATGTCTTCTTAAATTTGCTACTTCAGCAAAAGGTATAGCGTACAACGTTTCCTGCTGCTCAAACTCAGAATTGGGGTTTAGATTTTCTTGATTTGTTACTTCAACATCAGGATTGTTTGGGATTGTTGTTCCAAGTGGGTTTCCAATTGGATCTTCTCTTAAAGAAGAGTCTCCTTTATCATCCATGCACTGGTGGCCCTCCTTCTAGCGCCAAAAACTGTTGATTCCTTGGAGATCGTAGCATCAATCAGCAAGGGATTCTCCCCGGTAAGCAAGCCCAATTAGATCACTCACCGTTTGGTGTAGGGAATCCGTCCGGTTAACAGTTTCGGCTACCGTGAGATTTAAAGATTCTTATTCTCAGCACTAGTTGCGGCCCGATCCACCGTTTTTGTATTTTATTTTAAGGAGATATGCAAGTGCCCTAAGTTAAATGTAGGTAACTAATCTATGCTAATATAAGATCGTATAAACAAATCTAATCTATCCTTGCAAGGAGCAAATGTTAAAGATGAGTAATAGACTGAAAGAAACATCTAAATATCAGACAGATAACTATTCAATCATAAAGATGCATCCACAACAGAGTATAAAATATTTTAAAGATAGCTTTAATTCAATTAATGCATTCCATTACTCATTTGAGACAGACATCTTTGCACAGAAAATAGAAAAATCATTCATTACAGAGAACTAATTCACAGTAGTAAGGAAAGATCTCACGGCAGTGTATGACTGATACAAGAGTAATCCAGCACACATTCAACACATCTTTCAGGAAAAAATGTAGTGTCCCAGGATTTCATTAGGCAAAATCGAATTCCTTATACATGCAAGGAAATAGTTCACGTACAAGACAGAAAAAGTCTTTCACATGCCAAAAGTCCTTTGTACTTTTCAATAACTATCTATTTATAAGTTTACAAAATGCCTCCAGGGCTGCCACCTGTCTTCCCTTCTTTAATTCTTTTAATTTTCTTTTAAATGCTTTACAAAAATTAAGTGACTCGTGGCACCCTTTACATAACAGAAACAAAAGAGGAAAGCTGTCCCTTTGAATTCATGATTTGATAACAGGAAAGGAAAAAATTGATGCGCCATGGCTATTGAGATAGCTTTAGGGCGGTGCCTCTGCTTCAGCTGGAGTAGTCATTTCGGAGGGTGCTTCTATCTCAGTTGATGCCTTTGCTGTAGATGATGTGCCTTTATCGATTAATGCCACTGTTGCTGCCTTCTTATCTTCTTCTGCAATATAGCTGAACCAAACACCAATGTCTCTTATAAAAACATTGGCGGGCGAAGGGAGCAAGATCTTCTTAGAAGTCACATGCTTGTTGAGCTCTGCCTCGATATCTTACATTTATACTATTGCTATCTGACGGATTTCATGGAGCATTTGAGCGTGTACTGAAGGAAGCACGATGCATTGATGAAGATCTTCTATGGTTAACACATCAATTCGTCTCACATACTCCAATTGAACACTCAGCTTATCTTTTAAATCAGAGAGGCGCTGCTCTTTGCTTGGAAATTCATCAAGGGTCTGAACAAATACAACCTTGCACTTTACATGCACTTCTTGAATCTTTTGATAAAGGCTATTGCACTTTCCCATTGTAACCTGGATCACAGTAATTATTTTAGCATCGCAGTTCCTACAAAATTCCATGAAGGCTACATCTTCCTTAAAATCAACTACAGATTTGAATGGGAGGTGCTTGAGGAAATCCACCTTCCCTTCTCTCCACTCCATCTGTCTTAAAATATCTGCTTTTACCCGTGTGTACTTGTTCCTTAGCCTGACAGCTTCAGAGTTGATTTCCTTCATTCTATCGAGCATGGCCTTTAGCTTGCAAACCTCTTCAGTAAGCAGTTCTTGCTTCTCATGCATCTGCTTAAGCACATCACAGGATTGCTCGTGAAAAGGAGTCATATCCATTGCTTTGTTGTTTGCTTGTTCTAGTTTCTCAACCAACAACTGCTTATCTTCTTCTAATTGGAAAACTTTAGCTTCAGAGTCGTTTTTCTCTGCTTTAAGTACCATCATTTGTACTGCTAGGTGTTCTTTTTCCTCCTCTAGGTGTTGATATTTATCTAATAAATCCTTATGATCGGACAGAAGGTGATCATGTTTCTTTACTACGAGCTCTGTTGGGCCCAGGTTGAGATAAAGTTTTGGAAGCACCTTTTTGAGGCAAGCAGGGAAAGCTGAGTTGAGCGCAACTCAGAAACACAATTTTGGCTAAGTATTGAGGAGGCTGCGAAGTTGCGTGCCGCATCCAACTTTTGACCAGACTATGGAGTTGCACGCAGCATCAAAGTTTTGGCCATGATGCGAAGACCAGTACTGCGCCGAAGCAGTGCTGCAGAGTTCGGAGGTCACGTGGAGCCAGCAAAGCAGTGTGCTGGACAAGTATCAAGTGTAGCTACTAGCTCAACTGTAGCAGCCATTTTCGGAAATATATTCCAGGATTGCCGAGCGGCGGACGTAGGCAAAACAGGAAGGTAGCCACGCGTGGGTTGTTAAGGAAAGCAACGTTTTGCACGCTTAGAAGTTAAAACCGTTAGAGAGAAACAGTTCGGCAGAAGTAGCCTGTAGGCACACGTGCGACAGCAAGGCCGATAGCAACAGAATGAGGACGTGGAGATCCGCCATGATCAAGCAGACGCTACCAAGAGTCAGCAAGCCGGTTTGGAAAACCAGCACAGTTTTGGAAACCCTTAGGGTTTTGGGTTTTAGGTCTTCGACATTGTACAGACATGACGTTCAGGCATGATCTATTTAAGAAGACACTTTTGTATGGGATGGGGTTTGGTTAGTTGATTGGGGATTAGAGTAATCCGAAGATAACATTTTTGTATTGTAAAATCTCTCTGAGCTGAGAATATTGTAAAGGCCCTGCAGCTGTGTGCACAAAGACCTAGCCGAGAGAAAGGAGAGTCTGCAGCTGAGTGTGCAGACTAAGAACGGTTGCCCCATCCCTTTTGAAATAAATATATTACCAACCGTTCTTGTGGACATAGCTTTCCATCTGGGGAAGTGAACCACATTAAATCCTATGTTATGTGATGATGTTGATGAATGAATGACTATTTGTATTTTCTGTAGAATGAATGCTTGAATGTTTCCTTGCATGCTGTAGTCTAAGAACTTTGATATGCATCTACCAATCGAAGAAGTTTGGGAATGATATGCTAGGTTCCATGGAAGCTGATGAATGGCAAACATTTCAATTCTATGTTAAAATCATGAATCAGTCATTTAAGCTTAATACTTTCTTAAACACAGTGAAGGAACGCATCACAGTTAGTCATGTCTATCATTTCAGTTCACGTTGTAATAATCCAAGTTCTAGAATGAATGCTAGAAAGATAACCTGTAAGTGCCTAAATGAATGGTTGAGTGATATTATGAATGGTTGAGTGATATTCATTTCAATGCCTTAACGTTTCCGAGATCTTCCAAATAGAGGATAAGTGTGGGTAATTCGCAGTTCCAGTAGAAGATTCGCAATAGTAAGAAACCCTTAGTGAAGCCCGCAGTGTTGCCTCCATCATGCAGTACTGCTCGTAGTGTAGATCCTGCTGCATACCGCATCACTTTGCCCCACAGTGCACTCCTATCCTGCACTGCATAGCTTGTTCATATAAACAACTCATCATTTACTGTGGAAACTTGATTCCGCAGTACCCCATAAGATACACCTCGGGTGAGACCTCAACCTACTCGCAGGTTGTTGCCGAAAGGGTCGGTGCGAAGGGGTTTTGTTGGTCAAAGGGAGAACCGAAAAGAACTTGGGTCTAATTGGAAACCTCTGGGTCAGTTTAAGCCAACAAGCTCCCTATAGGACTGCTCATTGGCCATGGTGTGCTGCAACATACGAGCCCTTTTCTTAGTTGACTTGAACTTATTGACTATGCTAATTACATTGTCCTCGCTTGCTTTGGCTGCTGCTACAACAACAAATGCCATAGCCACAGGAACTTGCTTCATGTTCTGCATCACAGTAGTTTCATGATGGGTGACGATGTACAACTCAAAAGGTCTTTTTAACCTTGTCTTTGACTTCAACACAATAGAATTCCCGTCTCTGTTATATGCAAATTTGTTCCACTCTGACACAGTATGATCTTTTGATGGGGTGAAAGAGATCAGTCGGATATTTTCTATGGGGACATTCTCTTCAGCGGGCGGGGTCTGTACTGTTTGGTATGAACCTACATCCATGTCATGTGTATTAGGATCATCATCTCATGCATCTTCATTGGCCTTGTTTTCTTCTTCGGCCTCGCACTGTCTTTCTTCTTTTTCAACCTTTAGCTGATTTTCCACTGCCTCCCTTTCTTCCTGCTCTTTGGCAGCTTGCTGCAATTTTGCCTCTTCTAACTCTTGATCCTGAAGCCTTTGGGATTCTTCTTCTTGCATCCTAAGAGTTTTTTCCTCCTAAAGCTTAAGAGCTTGTTCTTGCTCCCTCCACAACCTGTCGGCAATTTCTTTCTGGATTCTATCTGCTTCCTCCTTTAGCCTTTGCTCTTCATTAGCTAGAGCTTCCGCTACTTCCTTTTATTTCTGCAACTTGGCTTCTTGGGCACTTTGGATAGTGGTAGAGCTAGAACTTACTCCACCTTTGTGGTGGCAGATTTGTAACTTAGTCATGTTGTTGATTCCCCTATATACTTCTTCATCTTGATCGTAATAATGGGCATAATCAAAGTGGGCGTACAATTCTTTACAATGTTCTGCAACTTTGTTTCGTCTGTCATTTCTATGAAATATTGCTTCTCTGAAATGAAAACCCTTCAGCTCTTGAATGAATTCCTCAGCAAATGCAACCCCTGAGAACTTATAGGCTCCCACATAGAATGGCAGAGAAGGGAGCGAAGCCTTTTTTAATTTATTCAAAAATCCTCCGACTCCATCAAGAAAAACTTGCCTAACTGCTTCTTTCAAGACTATATAGTTAGTAGCATATCTGGGCAAGATATATGGTGGCTTGGAGCCTCCATAGATTCTGATATAAGTACCGTCTTTTGAAAAATAGAAATCACCATAATTTTCCATCATGGCCATGGCATTCTCCGATAAGCAAATAGGTTCTTCATTAAACATTTACTCATACAAAGGTATGATGAACTCCTCACAGATGAGTTTGTAATGCATCCTGTAATTATGAGCCCACGGTATCTTATAGGCAGTATAGACCGAGGTGTTGGACTGGTCGCAAATGCATCCTAGCTTTGGGAAAGGGAGCTTTGCCAAAATGCGATCAACAAGATATGAAGACTGCATGTAGAATTTTGACTTCTTAAGAGTCATTCCTTCTTTGTTTGTGGCTACGGTGGATGATAAACTATCCAAGAGGATAGTTGCCCAATCAAAGACAGTTCCCTTAAATGCTACGTAATGGATTATGGGGGCCCATTGTATCCTATAAATGGTTCCGTTAGCCATGCCGAAAATTCTGCTTAACATAAGGGCGATCATCCGAAAAGGGGCCCTCAGATTTTGAACTTCATATTCATCACTGTCTCTTTTCCTGAGTTGCTTTCCTGCAATTAGCAGCTTCTTAGCCATTTCAAGATTGTCCATCTGCCCCAGCCATTCATCATTCAGTGGCTGTTGAGAGCGTGGTAATTTGTAGAATGCTGTAATGTAGGCTAGATGGAACGAGGCGAACACCTCTCCTTTGCTATCATACAACACTCTTGTTTCTAGTTTTGCATGTTCCAGGATCCATCCAATCACTTCTGATCAAGGAAAGAGCTCAGGGTGAGTGGAGGCTTTGGATATATCAGAGCTTCTGATATTTTGATAGATGTGCTCCTCCTCCAAGAGTGCTCCTAGGATGTCTTGGTCTCTTAGCATACGATCAACATCTCCCCATTTGACTTCAGGGGGGACACCTGTGGTGGATTTGGTATCCTCAAACAAAGTTTCAATTCTTGGCTCTGCTGGTTCTGGCTCAGCCACCTTAGCTCTCTTTCTGCTAACTCTCGACATTTTGGCTTAATCCTGTCAAGCAACTATGCATGAATAAACATAAGATTGCAAAATAGTATAGAACATAGAGTAAGACATAGGAATTTTAAAACATAAGATCGACATGATAATATGTGATACTACCAGATGAAGATAAAAACAAAGATTTTGTTTCAACATAACTACATTTCTCCCACCCAAGATAAGTAATTACGGGGGATGCTAACTGAGTTTTTCTTCTTTCCCAGGATTTCCTCAGACAAAAGCTAGAGTGGTGTGATGGGTAAAAGCCGCCCAGGAAGGTTGAATCTCATGGGTTCAAAGGATTAGGGGAAAACTGAAAGGCTTACGGCTATGATTTATAGGCTTGGGAATGGCCAAAATAACAACATACGAAGAACGTCTATCAGCCATGCAGCTCATATGGGATATCATTATCGAGAAAGGTTTGATGCACTTAGCAGTAAAACAAAACAGTGGTAGAACCACCTACCTAGAAAAAGATTGTTGGTCTCGCGGAGGTTGACTATGCTGTGGGTGAGCTGAGCTGGAGCAGTCCAACAACTTTAAAACGACGTTCTCCGATACAAATTCTATCAATAAAAACAAAATAGACTCCCCAAAAACTTATATAAGGGTTGACACGTGCGGGAAATTAATAGGTTGGTGGAGGCTTTAAAAAGACGTTTAAAACGCGTACGGCGGGGTCAGCTTGGCACATTTGGTATTGAAGCGTAACCGCTGATATCGGGAGGAAAGGATGAACTCACTCGATGTTGCAGCGAAGTCTCATAACTTCTATGCGCTATTTCGGCGAAAGTTGCTGAGTTTATCTACTGTTGCGGCGGGAAGTCGTAAGTTCCACCCAGAGTTGAAGGTTTTGCGACTTGAATAAAACGTCCACCTATTGCGGCCAAAGATTGGGAGTCATTCCGACGTTGCGGCGAAAGTTCATGAGTTTTCCGCTGTTGCGGGGAAACTTTCCAAGTTTGTCCGAAGTTTTCTTTGCGCCTTGGCAAAAGAATGATGAGAACCTTCCACTATTGCAGTGAGAATTCTTGAGTTGGTCTACTGTGGTGGGAGGACTCGCCGAGTTCGCCCGAAGTTTCGGATGGACTTGGTGATTTTGCCCAAAAAGTACAAGGTAAAAAGACTTCATAAAACAGGTGCCCGTTGCGGCCGAACTTCTTGAGTTCTTCCACCATTGTGGGTGAAAAGCTTGAGTTTTGACTTAGAAGATAAAATATCAATCAACTCAAAAAGAAAGGTTTCTCTTATAAAACTAAGTATGAAAGAACTTCTAAGAGAGAGAAAAAAAAGGCTCCTAAGTAACTTTATAAAAGAAGTAGAAGGAGGGGCCCCAATATCTACAAAATTTTGGGTGGGATGTTGCAGCAACAACAAGCTGAGAGAAATATTTACTGACATATCAGCATTATTATACTCCTCTATCATATTTGACATACATCAATTTCAATTTGGCACTCCTATATCAATGGGAAGTGTATTCTTGTTTATGCATTTTCTTTTTGTAAGAGAAAAGCAACTCTCAATAGGAAAGAACACATAATTCTTTAAGAAAAATGTAGCAATCGAGATTATGTGCCCAGTGGATGAAAATGGGAATTCTCTCTCATTGTCTCTCTTTCTTTATGCTCGTTGGAAGCATCCTTTTATTATTCTATTGCTAGTGATTTCATGTAGCTTCATCATAGTAGTGGCATAAATGGATTTCTTTAGTAGAATATTTAACAAGGGAGAATCTATATTCATGTGGGATTTGCGTTTTTTGTTGGGGTTGGAAATGTCAATCGGGACTGATTTCATAGTTGGGGGAAAGATTGGTTGACTTGTACCCACTAGCTTTATGATAAATTTAATCAATGGGATGAGAGGCTCACATTTCATGTCAGTGATACTCTGTAAAAGTGATTTTTCCTTCAATTTATGTTAGAAAAAAGTATGTGTTTGTTGTTCTTGTTTAATTTTTTAATGCTTATTGATAGGTTTTGTGTGTTGTGTATCCAGTGTTTTGATACATGGAAAACTGGCATTAGAAATATTTTGAGGTCAAAAAATAGCCTCCTAAGAGATATATTAAAAAAATATGAATTGGAGATTTTAAGGGGTAGGTATATTTGACAACTTACCTCCTACACTACATTCTATGCAATCTACATAACCATAGTTGAGTTAGATTTCAAAATTGATTAGAAATAAATTAACTAAAAAAGGTACATTGATGTGACTAAGATTTAATTATAAATTCCCAAAAATATATTGCCTTTTAGTATTTATATGCATTGAACTTGAAAATGAAATGAAATAATAAAAAATACATTTTTTATGAGTTATTTTTAATTTATATTAACTTTTTGTATTCGGTATTTGTTTCATAAATATAATGAAATGATTATAGATAAACATTATTATAACTTAAATATTGTTTCTTACATTTTGAATATTATATTAATTTATACTAGGAGTACAAGATTATTCATATGCATAATATATATGTAATTTTTTCTAGCATTATGTGTGTTCTCTCTCTCTCTCTCTCTCTATAATGCATGCACACACACACATATTATTTTGACATTGTGATATTAAATAAAATGAAATAAATATAATATTTGAAATTAATAGTTATGTTTATTGTTTCTTTCAAAAAGTATGAAACTGAAAAAAATATTATTTTATGAAAAATATGTTAAATCAACTTCAATATGAGTACTTTTCTTGAAAATGACAATAATATTATTTTATTATGAGTACTTTTCTTGAAAATAACAATAATATTATTTTATTAAAAGTGTGAAAGGATCTTTATTATGAGAACTTTACTTTATGACGTTAAGGCATTACCATGGTTAACTATGGGTTTTCATCCACCATTGAAAATGTGACAAATAAGCAAGCAATGCCACCTCAACCATGGAGGATGATGTCATCCTCTAAAATGTGATTGGTTGATTTTTAAAGTACATTTTATTTGTTTTGAGGCCCATTTTTTACCTCAAAATTTCTCTATTGACTATATTTTGAGTATCCCTTCACTTGGCGTATCTACCAATCAAAATCTTGCTTCGCGGTTTCCCTCTTCCTAGAAAGTGAATGTCGAGGTATCCAAGTGTCCAGGTACCTTTTCATCCAGACCTCCCATGCAATACCTTGTTTCAATCACTTTTCCCTTATTAGTTTTCTTTGCTTTTCGCAACACTTTCAATTTATCGCCAAATTCACCTGACACCGAGAATTTTGAATTTATAGTTTTTTATTATAGTGTACAAGACTCGGCTAATTTGGTTGCAGGGTTCTCAACTTGTTTTTTCTTTATTTTTATTTTTTCTTATTAGGATCTTCTCCATCTATGAAGACCAAGGATTTATGAAAGATCTTATTAAAGCCTCAGCTAAGCCTGAGCACGTTGGAAGTATTATTGCCACTTGGGTTTTTGATTTTGTCATTTCAATATATATTAGGGCTTTGGATTTTCTTTCCTCTTTAACTTTGAGAAAAAATATTTTCTTGATTGGCCATCGATTTGGTTATTTTCTTGGCTTATTTATTTAAAGTTGTACACTTCATGTATTTTTTGGTCTTATAGTTCATCCAAATCTTTAACTCGTTTTTCTTCTTGATTACAATATGGTCCCGGTTTTACCCTCAACTAGTTCTAGTTCATATTCTAGTTCAAACACCATGGTGGATCAATTTTTAGAATCAATTAAGTGTTATGGTGCAATTTTTATCAACATTAAGGATGCACGATTTTGAGAATCTCCTAAACTAGGATTTTTAGATAGCTTAATTCCATGGGAGCCACAACAACGAAAAATTTTGAAATTAGAATTGCATAACATAATTAGGATCCTTGACATTAGTTTTCCCTAGTGGATTTCATAAATCGAAAGAAAATATAGCAGTTCTACAGGGAATTTTCCCAAATAATAATGCTTGTAGAAAAACCATCCACTTAATGTTAATATAAGCAGCTGAACACTACCAATATCCTCCCATTCAATATTTTCTACTTCATGATGCATGTCCCTTGCAGTTTTTGATGTTTCTATAGCTGCAGTCTAAGACGACATACCATAAATAGTGCACAACAATGTTATATGAGAGTTAACATAACAATAACATCCCATGTGTTACAAGAGGACATATCAGTATGATGCAGTATTTTTTCTGGGTTTTGTGAATCTATGACCTCTTTATAGATAGATACCCAGTGATTATGACAAAAAATTATCGTTAGAGAATGCATAAATCCATTGAAAGAGGATCATAAATAGTGCAGGAGTGATGCCAAAAATCCTGTGAGAGAAATTGGAACATTTCTACAAATCCAATTCTTTGAGGTGAAAAAGAGAAAAAATGCCTATGGTTGCATCATTAATTTAGGTAGAAAATCAAATAAGGGTCTTAACAGAATCATAACCAAGAAGGAGATACTCAAGAACTTCTATGGAATAACTTCATAGAGACTAATGGTATCATGTGATCTTAAGACTTGAGAGACATAGAAGTGCAATAATCTACATGTCGGTGTGTCAATGTAATAGGATATCTGAATCCCATCCAATGGAAGGTTCTCAAACCTTGACTCGAACATTTTCATTTTTTGTATTTCACTGGATGAGGTATTCATAAAGACAACTTAAAAGAAAGAAACAAAAAATGAACTTGTAACTGAATCGTTTTTCCATGGCATAATATCCTACAGCTTAGTTTTACAAGAGATCTCTAAAGGGGATCAACTTTGGTAAATATACTAAATAAGATTAAAAAGTATGGAAATTCAACATTATGTGATGCTAGATCACACTTCAGTGACTTTGGTGAAACTTCCTGCAGCACTGACACTGATAGGCATTCATAATGCATAATTGGTTTGGTTGAAACTATGTTCAGAGACTCAAGATACCTTTAATGCAATAATGCTACTGTAATCAAGTCATGTGGAATATCAAGTTATCCATATTGAATGATACCATCACCATGCCACTATGAAACATATTTAGCCCTTGAAAATTACTCTTATTTCTCACATCCTTCCTTTCCAAATAAAAATAAATGGAAATGCAGTGATTGCACAAGTAGTTACTCCTCTCTCTAATCTAGATACATTGGATATTGAGTTTTCAAATTGTATCCATCACTTGCTAATAGTCCAAATAACCTATTTCAGAAGTCACAGGAAGATTCCTTTGTTTATGATTCATCTTTCCAATATAATATCATATTAGATTGTAGAGTGGAAGGAATGAATATTTGTTATAATCTCCATCATACACCAATTCAAAGATGGTATCCATAACCAATATAGCTTAAACATGAACTATTAGTCTACAAAAATGTAGCAACTAGATATGGTCAAGATAAATGTTTGGAGGAGTTTAAACTAAAAGATGAAAAAAGTTGAATTTAAGGTAATGTTTTAAGTAGCACCAAGGGCCACCACATGTGGTGTCAGAGCTCTTGCAATACTTGAGCCTTTGGAGAAGTGGTTAGAGAGTTAAAAAAAAAAAACTTGATTACTAAGTATTTTTCACCCCTGAATATGATCGTACAATAGGATCGAAACTATTGAGATAAATAAAACTAACACAAATTCTAGTAATGATAGAAATTTAGTCACTCCATATTTATGTTCAGCAAGAAACAAACCGCCAATTTAATCAAACGAATTATTAATATAATAGAGATACAATAATTTATACCACGTGGGAAGGTCAAGTATAACCAAGGAAAAAATTCATATCCCCTATTGTTATCTTATTTCCACCTTTGTGTCAAATGGTTGGCATTAATAGTTAAAGGAAGCTTATTCATATTTCTAAACCTCATTAACCATATTGACAAAGTAATATTAGAACCATCTGTTTGAGCACAGTAAACTTGTCATGATAAGAGAAACCAATGCAAAAAATATAATTCTATTTTGAGAGATTGGACAATTATTCTAATTATACTATAATAAGTTATTTATTTTTTATTTAAAATTATTACTTCCCAAATAATATAAAACAATCATTTTTATGTTAATTTTAATTGTTGAATTAATATAGTAATGAGAATGATGACGTCTTTTAGTATCATTTAGCTTAACTTGGTATGTAAGACCCAAATTTATGTTAACTTTAATTGTTGAATTAATATAGTAATGAGAATGATGACGTCTTTTAGTATCATTTAGCTTAACTTGGTATGTAAGACCCAAACAAGAGAGCGTGAACAAATAAAACTGAGAAATTAAAATCCTAAAATCAAGTAAAATCAAGTTATTTATAATAGTTCAAAATCACAATAACATTTCTAATTATAATTTGGTTGATTTGGTTTAGAATTTTATAATCTAAATTGTGATTGCATATATCAATATAAGAACATCTAATATCATTGTAAGAATGACACCTTAAAAGGAAATCAACGTCCACTTCAATTTCCTCTAAGTTTCATATATATTATAGATTTTTTCCAATGAATTTTCAAAAGAATACATGCATAACTAGGAAGGATGATCAAACTTAGAATTGATGGTGTTTCTATAATAACATAATTTTATTTTTATTTTTCATATTTTCATTAAATTAATAAAAAAATGGATAAACAAAATACTCCAATTGAGATGCTTTATAAAACTTACTAGTTGTTGGGTCATGGAATTGACATATTATGATATCATTTTCCCTCACATTTAGACTTTCTCTGCTTATCAATGAACCTATATTTAATATTTTTAATGCATATTTGTGATATTTTGGTTTAAAGTGGTTTCCATTACATTTCTTAGTATTTCATTGAATTTTGATTAACATTTGGAAGAATTGGCATATTTTGTGATTGCTTATGAATAATGATTTAATGTGGGAATTATTTTAGATCCATGTTTTGCAGATGTGGAAGTCGCCCACCAACTATGAAGTCACCTTGGAAAATATGACAAAGAGAAACTATGGGTTATTTTGAAAATGATGAATTATTATATTCATTATTCTTCTGGTTTCTCATTTATCCAAATTATGTTTTTTAAATTAAAGGTGGAAAATGGTGGTGGATATGAGTGCATATTTGGCTTATCCACAAAGATTTGAATATTTCCATCAAATATATGATGAATCTAAAAAATCAAGAGTTATTGGGAGACATTTGGGATGAGTTTAAACTATTTTCTTATAGCCTCTATTCCCAAACTTGAATTTGACTTCAAAGGTATCCTAAATAGCATGACAGTTAGCAAATTTTGGAATTGGCTTTGAATTAGTTTTGGGATACAAATGATTGGCAATATGTTGAGGATATTTTGGATCTTCATGAGGATATTGTGGATCTTCATTTTTTTTTTTTTATGAAGAACGCATCTATAAATAGAAGCTCCTTCTCCATTCCAAGTGGGGGGCTCTTAGAGAAATTATCCAATTCATGATGGAATAGATTATCTTTCTCAAGATCTTGTGTTGATGTAGACTATAGTTCTTTTATTTTATATTTAGTGTACTTTAGTTTATTTTATGATGTTATAGATATTAGCTTGGTACTATCTTCTTGGGAGAAAGAGCTCGCTCCATAAGATGAGAGCATTATGCAAGATAGTATTGTTTTGTTTATATTGTGTGTTCTAGTTTATTTTCATAAGTACAATTTATTTACTTATGCAAGTGTGATTTAATAGTGTGTGTTTCTTTATTTCTATCATTTGATTTTATGCACACTCTTTTACTTTTTCAATATAAGCTAGTTTCTTTTACTACCGATAATAGATTAATTCTTTAATTTTGCAAGTGTGGTGTGTTGCACAGAGATCTTACATGGAGATTGAGTAATCAAACATGTATCGAACCTAAGTAGATCAGAGTTGGTTTCTCACTTTCATGGTTAAGTGATATGTTCTGTTTTATTTTTAATGTTTACACTTCTCTAGACTCTCATAACCAATCAATAGCATAGACTTAAATTCATATCTACATGGAAGCATAGTAATTGTATTGATTTGATGTGACTAATCATTGCATTTAATAAAATTCAGATATTTACCTTGGATTTAGTTAGAGGGGTTAAGGAATGGTATTGAGAAGGTATGATTGACTGTAAGTAGTTAGATTAAATTTTCTAGAATAAGTTGTCCTATATTGTAGATAGTCTTTCAAAAATCAATGCTAGATTAATCTTTGATGCCTGCATAGACATTGCAAATTTTTTTTTAATGAAAAGAATCACCATGGTTTATAATTAATGGTTTGCTGGAATTGATCCTCTAAAAAGATAATTGATTTCACCAACATTTTGGCATCGTTTTCGGGGAGGTTGTCAAAGGTGCAATAGAAATATTTGATATTGATTTTTCTCTCTTACTTGATTGCATTGACAACGTAGCTTGAAGTACAGGGTAAAACAAGACGATAAGTTGAGAGTTCTCATGCCACTGTCTCCAAGGTATGTAAAATGCATGACTCATGGAAGAAATTTATGTGGTGTAGTAAGAACCACCCATATTACTAATATATGTTTTGTGGGAAGCTTGGAAAGAGGAAGAAGCCTTGGTGAAGGAGGATTCTATTAAAGGATTCAAGAGGATTCGAGGGGAAGCCATTGAATATGGTCATCTATATAAAAGAATTGAAATTTTTTCAAAAGAGGTATGTAATATATCATTCAATTCATGAAAATACATCTTGTCTCATTGAAATATTTTTTTTTAAAGTTTACCTACAACAATCTATTCATATCTTGCAAACTCTTCACTTTTAGGGGATCTGCAACTCAATTTTGAGATCAATTGCAGATCCTTCAAAATGCGTGACTAGTTCAACTTAGGAATTGAGTATTAATTCCCTGTATGTTAATCCCCGGACATATGTAATAATTTTTATTATTATTGTGGAACAAAGTGCCAAAACATGGGTCTTTAAGGACCTAGAGACATTATTATTATTATTTTGTAAATAATTAATCAATGAAAATAACTAGCACACAAGGAACCACAAAAGAGTATGGGACACCTAGATCCGCAAGGTGAGGGTGAATGGATACATTCCTATCACTTCAGAACTTGTTTGGTTGAGCTTGGTCTGTATTTATGATTTGGTGACTTTATTATTGACGATCACCCAAACATTGTACAACGAATCCAAATTTTGATTATTTTAACCCATGTTGGTACTATTAAACCTAAATCATGATTTAGTGGGTTCTTGGGTGGATTCCACTTGTTTATTGGGCCCCTTTGGTGGTTTTATAACTCCTTTTTTGAAGTTATACTTGGTTTTGTAACCCTCATTTGCACAACTTCACCCTCACTAGCTATTTTTAACATAGACACATCAAAATTTGGTAACTCCTTGTGTAACCTGTCCTTTTCTATTTTGAGAAGATGTCTTGGTTTGTGTCCTCACCTCACTAATTTTGATTCCTCTCCATGGATGAGTGTCCACACATGAATTTGATTTGGGTAGAGTGATGTGGAGCTACTCTCCTTAAAATTTGAATTAATTGGGTTGGATTAGAGTTAGCTTCTTGTGGTTGAGTTAAACCCCTTTGTTTGACACAGGTTGGCTTACCTTGGTTTTATTTTACCCTCTTGGGTTAGAATTACCTTCTTTGGTATATAAATCCATGGTTTATCTCCTTGGTTTTGGTTTTTTATTCTTGTTGATTATTGTTGGTTGATCTTGGTTGTTCATGCCATTAATGTTGAAAGCTTGGTAATATTGTGAGCTTGGGAAGCCATGTATGCTCTACTATGTGAATGAACCTTGTGCTTGAAGTGTTTTCATCTTTTATGGTGTTTGCGGCAATCTTGGACAACTCTAGTATAGTTTTTATGTGTCCACTACTTGTCTTTATCTTGACTTGAACATAAATCTTGATGCTGAAGGGCGATGTCTTGAGGAACCTAGGGGGTGGCAGGATTACCATTGTACCTGGTAGTGGGGTGGAGGAGAAAGTAGGTGGTGAGGAATTGACTTTTGGATTCTCAAAATGATACTTGATCTATCCTTGAGTGCACCTCTGTTGTGGATCTATGGTCGGGATTTCCATTACACCTGGTAGTGGGGTGGAGGAGAAAGTAGGTGGTGAGGAATTGAGTTGTGGCTTCTCAAAATGATACTTGAATTATCCTTGATTGCACCTCTACTATGGATTTATGGCCTTAGCTTGGGAGTGGCCTGTCAAAGTGAGATCTGGCTTAGGAGTTCCTTTGGCTAGGTAGAACATGGTCCAGTTGATGCCAGTTGCACATTAATAAGATAAGTGGTTTATTTTTTTATGTAAATTCATATGTTTAAATTATTTTTCCATTGTTTCCATAGTTGAACTATTTATTGTTGAAAATATTGGTAGACATATCAATGGTTGGATGCAAATCTGATGGTTTATTTTCTTGGAAATTGGTGTTTCTCCTTGAGTTTTAGATATGATCTTGATGGAAGCTTGAAATATGTTTATTTATGTTTTATTTTATGTAGTTTACTTTACAAATGCCCCCTCTATGGATGATTAGATCAATAGATAAATTCACTATTGAAATGGCTTGGTTTTTGGAACCCTAGTTAAGGAATCTTACTTGGAAATTGGATTTTTCTCCTTGTTTTGAGATGTGATGTTAATGCAAGCTTTAAATATGTTTGTGCATGTCTTATTTGTTGTAGCATACTCTGCAAGTGTGCTTGTAATACCCTTATGTAAATATTGTAAATATGTAGCGTATGCTTCCTTGCATGGAGCTCAAGGCCAAGGCCTTGCTAGAGAATGCTCAACTTATAAAGGAAAATATTTTATATATTGTGGAAATGTGCCAGTCAGGCATGGAAAAATGTAACAGTCGCATGTAAATATTAACAATACAAATAAAAGTCCAAGAGTTGGCTATGGAGGAAACTAAAATGAGGGGGTTGTGTTTATCCACTAGGGAGAGGTGAGGATTTGTTTCCAAGTGTCATATTGAGAACCCATTGTGCCATAAATGGTAAGAAACTACCTAAGTGGATTTCCATGCTAATATTTATTTTTATTGTAAGAAGGAAGTTGATAAATCAGCTCATGAATTTAATGGAGCATGGGAACAACCCATGAATTGGTATGGCTGAGTATGGGATCATTTTTTGGTACCCAGAATTCAATCTTCCTCATGGGAATTCATTTACTTTCATTCCCATTCCATTGTTTTGCAACCAGAGGGAAATTCTTAGCAAGATATGCATTCCCAACAAGATAAATAATAGAAATCACAACTTCAGAAAGAGCCCTATTTCAAACTGTCAAAAACACCCAGAAACTCATGTTGGTATTGAAATCCAGTGGGGGTTCCATAGACTCGAACCCTAGGGAGAATTTGAGAGCATTAAAAGCCTGAAAGTACATGGGAGAACCTAGATTTGGAAGCCCAAAAATTGAATTTCGTGGCTACAAATTAGTATTGCCAGGAATCAGAAAATCCAAGAGACAATTGAATATTGAGAGAGATGAGAGGTTGGAATGTCTTGATAAACCGAATGTAGGAAAATATCTATGAATGTTTATCATATTCGACCTTTCTATGCTCAACATGAATAGCACTAGAGGCAAGGGGCACCTAAGAGACTCTGTAGCAGAGAAGGGGACCTTACTCGTGTTGGGTGTGGTAGGTATTGTGGGTGCCAAGGCTATCTAAGACCAACTGAGATGCATGTATCTCTAAGGTTGAGCTCACTGGATTAGAATTCACCTTCATTTCCTCTCTGTATGCTTTATAAACCTAGTTGTGCGCTATCTTAGCATGAGAGTATGGTTCTATGGCTATGGGTGAGCCTGTGTAGTTCCTCCTTAGTGGATACATAGCCCAACTCGGGGGTGACCTATCAGCAGAGGGATAAAGTGTTGGACAGAGTGCCTATGGTTGGGTGGAACGTTACTCTTCCATAGCTGGTTGCTTGGATGACCTCATTTAGAAAGATAAGTGTTTATTTGTTAATCCATTGATGTGTTAAGTGTGTCTGAATTTTAGGGTTATGCATTTGATGAATATGTTGGTATATACATAATGTGTGTGTAGATTGATCTATTTTCGTTGTGTTTTTACTTGTTCATATGCACGTGCATTTAAATTCTTTTGAATTTCATAATATGTTCATGGGGGTGAAAATTAGAACCCCTGTAATTCGCTCATGTGCCCTCTGTTGGTCGGATCGGTGGTGGGAACATGAAAGAGTGGTATCAGAGTGAGTGGTTGCAGCAGTGGGGCTATTTGGGACATAATCCACACTCACAGATAGGAAATCAGATGCAGCGGAAGTGATAATAATTTTTTTGTTAAAATCATGAATTTAAATTTACAGATGATTTATTAGCAGAGAGAAGGAATCATGATTAGCGGGTACGGTTCACAATGCACCCTCAACTTGAATCATGCATAACGACAAGTGGGAATCCATTGGGAAGATACCTCTTGGATAGGTGTTGTATTTTAATTGGCAACGCATCAATGCTTTCCTATCCAAAACTACTTTCATAGTGAGTCGTTACCACTCTTGGAAATGTAAAATTGGGAAAATTTGAGGTGGACCCCATTCGTGTCATGTGGGAAAGAGGGGTATGGCATGGACCGTCTACATTGGAAGCCATGCAGGTGAACGACATCCACATTTTGCAGGAATTGTGAAGTATGGATCCACGACAATCGTTGGTCGGTCATTAGTCATCGGTCGTCGACGAGAATCCATGGGGTTACCATGAAGAGAAGTTGTGGGAAGACGAAGAGAGAAGTTCACGGGCATAGTGAGGAACAGGATGAAGGAGTTCATGGAGAGGATATCGGTAAGCAAAAAGGTGCATAGTGGTCGATGGTCGTTGATCTTCAGTGTGTGTCCGTAGAGTTTCCAAAACATTCCCCAAGAAATAAAATGGGAGGTCCATGGCCGTAGCGGAATATAGGTCCGCAGAGGTTTTCAGTTAGCACTAGTCAGACATCAGTCGTTGGTATGCAATAGTCAAACATCAATCGTCGGTTGGTGGTCGGTGGTGAACATCCACGACGTTGTCGAAATGCATCTTGAGGAATAGGTCGCAGAGATAAGTCGACGGATGCGACATAGTATAGGTCTATGGAGTTCATTTATCTGTATTTTTCGGTTGGAATTAATCGGTGCACATTCGCGGGGGTTCCAAATTGCAGCTCAAGCAATAGGCCATAGGGAGAAGTCCGCAGTGGGAGTTTAAAAAAAAAAAATCTGGAGCCCGAATTTTTTTTTGTCCATAACAAGAGAATCTTAACTCAGAATTTGATGAGACCTAAAGACTTAGGACACAAATTGATGAGACCTATATGATAGAATGAGTACTAGTGAAACTACATTTTTTTAGTAAATTGTCTTGTATCGTGGATCAACAAAAAATAGCCATCAGTCGCATTATCCATAGCAGAAGCAGAATATATTGTAGTAGTTCTCTGTTGCGCACAAGTCTTATGGATGAAACAAATCCGAAGGGTGTAAAATTATATCTAGATCATCCAATACAAATTTTATGTGACAATACAATCGTAGTCAGTATCTCCAAAAATCATGTTATGCACTACAAAACTAAGCACATTCCCATCAAGTATCACTTTGTAAGAGAACATGTTGCTAATAATTTTATCAAACTAAAGTATGTCGATACTAAGGAACAAATTGAGGATATATTTAACAAACCTCTTCCGCAAAGTACATTTGAATATCTCAGGGAAAATATGGTTATGGTTCTCGACCGGGAACATAATGAGAACATAAACAAAAAGGCATGAATGCAGATTGATTTTGGCACTCCGTAAATGGGACAAAATGATGATTGCATGAATCACTTCACAAAGAATGATGAAGTGGTGTGACAAGAACAGGAGATCAAGATACATAATTAATATATCACCTATACAAGGAAAGCAATCAAAGATAATTATGAAATCAATATGCAGATTATAGGATTTCAACAAAAGAACGGTGAAGCATGAAAACAGGGGGAGTTATCCTTGTGAGCAGATAGGTAAATGACAGCGAACAAAAAAAGAAGAAGAACCAATAATTGTGCAAGTAATGACACCTCTTGGACATTGATGTCAAAGGGGGAGAAAAGCGTGAAGTTGAATGCAGCTAAAGAGAAGATTCATGAAGCTAAGAAGAAACAACAAGAAGCCAAGAAGTAGTAGCATGCAGCAGTAAAGACGTGAAAGAGCATGAAGCATATTATTGAAGAAATGGAATGAAGAAGATACAGAGAAAAATAATGAAGTTGAATCACATGAAGCTAACAATGAAGCATGCAGCATTACAGTACAAATAATCATAAAGCATGTGATCTACGTAGAGGTAACATAAAGCGGAAGAAGCACTAGCAACAGAATGTGTAGATGTCAGAGGTTCAAACTAGCAAAGAACTCAGGGGGAGCATGTACATACGGGGAGTATTGTTACAAGTACAGATGAAGCATACAAGTCCAAGAAGATGCTTATGCATAGCTTCATAAGGAGTTGACATCAATTCCAAAGGCGGAGATTGTTGAACTTTGGTTGTCATTGATTTCAACTAATGTCACAGAGTATGTCAACTGATTCAGTTTGTGTCATTGATGTCAACTGAAGTCAAGTGGAATCAATATTCACATGCTAGCTTGAAGAATTATGGAAAATCCACATTGAAGAAGTTTATGTGCAAGCAATGTAGTGAAGGATATGGATGTTAGTGTGAAGAAGTATATCTAGAAGTTGCATCCAGTCTAAAGAAGTGTGTCCAGGGGTACATCATGCATATCCAGTTGAAATAAGTACATAAGGCACATGTACTTGAGTAGGTCACAATTCCATCCAGTCATAGTCCTTCAAGGCACAAGCTAAAGTGTTGGTTGGGAATAATTTTGAAGAGTGCGCAAGCAAGCCAAAGAGTACATTGGAAAAATTCTAGTGTGCAGAAGTAAGTGGAGAGAAGACTCTAGTATATACAAGCAAGTCCAGAGAATATTCAGTGCACAAGAAATTCAAGCGGAGTGTGCAAGAAGCATGGAACAAGAATGGTTATGCAATTCCTGAAAGCGCGCAAGTCATCTCCAATCAGAAGAATATTTCAGTTGTTGAATCGTGCACAAGTTTCAAGAAGGGTCATTAGGAGAATTTTGAGGTCAAAAAAGGGCCTCAAAACAAAAAATTTACTAACAAAATCAACTTTAAAACAACCAATCACATTCCAGATGATGACATCATCTATAATGATTGAGGTGGCATTGGTTGAGTTAAGGATGGTTATTTGTCAAATTCTAAAGGATGAATGAAACCCATAGTTAACCATAACAATGTTGTAAGTAAAGTACCCATAATAAAGAAAGTACTTATAGATTACTTTTGAATATAATATAAATGTACTAAAGTAATTTTAAAGTACTCATACATAAAGATACTCATTATATTTTAACATAGAATAAATTACAAATAGCAAAAAAGTAAATGCTTTATTCAAAATCAAAACTATGTAATTATTTTGCATTGTATAATATATATTTTAAATAATAAAATATGAATATAAAAAATTTGAAATATCTGTTCAAAATTATAATTATAAAAGTGTTTTTCAATATATAATATATCAATTTAAATTTTTTTATAACAGAATACACACTATCCAACTAAAACTCATATATATTATATTATAGATATTGGTTTTTGATATTAGAAGAAAGAATTATAATTTTATTAGTTTAATATATTGGTTTTTAAAATTAAAAGAAAGACTTATAATTTTATTAGTTCATGCGTGGTGAGTTTAATACATTGAGATGGGGATAGGGGATACGTAATATTGGATAACTAAAAAACCATGCGTGCAGACAACAAATTCCAAATTAAACTTATCAACTTTGATTTAATCCACTATTTTTTTCTTTGAAATTTATATATGATGGTTTAATACGTTGAGGTAAAGAAATAAAGTGATTTGGTGTATAAATTTATTGGTTTGGGAGGTAGGAATAGGTAAGGGTGAGAAACTGGGTCAAAGAGATCTCCATGGGAATATACAAATTCATAAACCTAGGATTTCTAAAAAAATCTGTTTAGAAAAGGAGCACTTGGTTTCTTTGATGGGGCTGCTCAGGAAGGGTTATGTGTTGCAGGTGTTGTCCTCATTTTAAATAATTATCATTATTTATGTTTCAAATTGTTTTGTGGATCTGGAACTAATATGAAGGCCGAGCTGTTATCTCTCTGGGTCTTATGAAAGATGGCAAAAATATTTGGTATTGTGTCCCTGGTTATTTTTGGTGATTCTAGAGTAACTATAAAGAGTATAAACTTCTAAAGATCAATCTCCTTCTGTGGTGTCACAGAATTATTGAAGATCTCAAAAATTTTACGCATCTGGAAATCAATCATATTTATAGAGAAGAACAAGCTAGTAGATCTCCTCTCGAATGAAGCTCTAAAAGGAAGTGAAGGGACCTTATTCTGGGCTGAGTTCTTTGCTAATTGTCTCACATATTCGAGAATCCTTGCTTCCTTTTTTTGTTGACTAGTTCACATCTTGAACGTTTTTGTATCTTGATTTAGCACCTATTCAGTTATTTCCTTTGAGTAGACATTTGGCACTTCAGTTTCTGTTTTTGGATGATTCAATGATGATTGTGTTCCAGCATCTCTCTGATTGTAATGAACTATTAAAATACTTTTTGATTCTAATATAATATCAAAAGTACATTTTTTTTCTCTGAAAAAAAGGGTGAAAGATAAGTTTATTTTAATTAAATAGTAGGTGGTGTGTTTTATTATTTATTATTTATTATTATAATTTAATTGGAGTTTAATATGAGAAATATATATATATATATATATATATATATGAACATTTTTTATTTAATTGAGGATACGATTTTCTAAATTATAAAAACATAACATCAATAAGTAAATATTGTTATAAACAATTTATTTTACAAATATATTTAAATAATGTAGATATTTATATAAATAAATGATTATTATATTTAAATAATGTTAATATTTATAAAAATAAATATTTATGTTTTAATTTTAATGAATATAGGTTATATTTATATAATAGTTACTCAACATATTTTATAAATATTGAAATATAACTTTAATGTGTATGGATATATAATTGTCTTTTATTCTTAATGAATATAAATTAGATTTATATAATGAGTATATACTTTAAAATAAATAACAATTTATTCATATAAATTTAATTTATGTTTAAAATTCAAAATTCAAAATACATGACTTTATAAACATATTTTGAATATTGCATCAGTTATATTCTAAAATTCAAAACGAATATACTTTATTTATTTTATAATTACATTACTTTTTAAGTACATTCATCATATTATATTCAAAAGTACTCCTACTTTTATTCATATCAAAGATTTTTTTTTTTAAACGATTTATGTATTTAAAAGTACTCCTACTTTTAGTCATATCAAAGAATATTTATTTATTTATTTCATTTTAGACATATTTTCAATTAAACTTAACCATAGTTACATTGGTTATAGTGTAAGAGGTGAATTGTAAATATACCTCCTTCAAAAAATGCCTAACTCAAGATATTTTATTATATCTCTTAGGAGGCCCAGTTTAGACCTCAAAATGAAGTCAACATATGTGCAAACTCCACAGTCGATGAAACATCAAGAGTGCAAGACCCACAAGTGATGATACAACAAGGGTTGAATTCCCACCAAGTCAAGAACCATGTATGTGCAGAACCCACAAAGAAATGACACATTAGTGGTGTAGAATGACATGGGGCATAAGCACAATCCATGAAACAAGGAAGAAGGAAAGCCACAACCAACTTGTGGACATACAATCTATGCAGGATATGTATAAATAGTGAAGCAAGTTAGAGATTTGAGGTAAGCTTGATGGTGAATATGAAGAGCTTCTAAGCGGAAAATATAGATTTATATTCGGGGAATTAAGGGATCGAGGAACAAAATAGTATGATCTAGCGAGGATCCAAGTGCGTACAAGCAGAGGAATGATATAGTTCATGGTGCGCAGAATGATGTTTTAGATCTGTGACAGTTACACAAAGGCAGAAAGGCGGAATGCAAAGGATGCACAAGTGTGTAAGGATTGAATGAAAGAAGCACAGGAAGCACGCAGCCAGTCACAGATGTTTTAAGAAAGAAGCACAGCGACAGAACTAAGGTATATCATAAGATGCGCAGAAGTTCAGCTGATGCATGAAGGTTGAAATGAAGTGTGCGAAGTAGAGAATTCCATTAAATGCATGACGATAGATCAACAACAGAATCTAGTATTTGCATCATGATGAATATGATCTGAGACAAGTGTGTTAAACCGAAAGGATGAATCATATGATGTAGAGTACGTCGTATATTGTCTAAAATACTGTGGCACTTAAATTGAATGGACACATCTCAGTGAGTGCACAGTTTCATCTAATGCCGATGCGCAATCTCAAAACAACAATCTATCAATCGAAGCACAAAATCATTTGGTGAGTGCAATTGCACAATAAGAATAACATAGCTAATTAATGGCTCATGATGTAGCATATGAAGTAGCACACGATATATGAAGTGAGTCATTAGCAGAAGTGAAGTATTGAGTGGAATGAGAATTCAAGTTATGTATGCAGGGAAGTGACAGCAATATGACTGCATACAGAAGGTGTGCACAGCAGAACGAACGTCACAAGATCATAAGAGTGCACATGTTGGAAGTTCAATAAGGAATCATCTTATTTTGTATATATGGCAAGCAGGACGAGGCAAAGAACATGGGGTCGTAGCCTCCTTCTAATTGGTGCTGGAGAACACAGGGAATTGGTGCTTCCTTCAGGTCGGTGCCTATAAAACAAGGGGGTCAGTGCCTCCTTCCAGTAAGTGTTGGTAAACACAGGAATTCGTTGCTTCCTTGAATGTAATATTTTCATTACAAAATAGCATTCCCTGATTTTCTCCCATTTGGATTTCCACGTCAAAATCTTGTGTGTTATGTGTTCTTTGTCTTGATGCATATATGGATGAATGTTTTATTGGATGCATAATTAAATATCAATATTAAGTTCAGACTAATATGTTAAATAAGGTAAAAAAAACTATTGATAATTGTATTAATATTGATTCACCTCCCCTCTCGGTATTAAATCTTTTCCAAAAACTAAAAAATATATATATACTCATTTAGTTCAATAACAATAAACACTTTATTTCATCATAAACTTGGTATTCACGATATAATTGTGTCTTCCCATCATTATTTTAATCTTCTTTGTGCTCTTTTAGTAGTGTAAGAGCATAAATCTTTTTCCTCCCCTCTCACTATTATGAAATCAATAAAATTTGATTTCCATCAGGCCCGAGTGTGTAATGTATGTCCTTATTGAGTTCTTGTGAAGGATAGAAGTTCTTGATGGTATTATATACAATTGAATAGTGAAAGAAATAATGCACATTATATTATCAGTAGAAGGACAAGTTCACAAAAGAAAACAATATTTGAAATTTAATAAGCCTTAAATCTATCAAAGAAAAGAGGAAGATCAGTGAAACATATAAGTAAGAGATACTTGAGTGAAACATATAAGTAAGAGATACTTGAGAAAGATCAGTAATATCTAGTTTTTATAATATTTTGATGCCAATTGAACATTCCTATCAACGTGTGAGCCTCTCAAAATTTTTAGATATTTAGATTTGTCGGCATATTCCGGAAGACAAGATATATTGATTTTTACGTGTATATTTTCCAAGTGTCATTCAAAATTGATTAAAGGTGGGCGCACCCCTTAAACTTCGGCAAACATATAAATTTTAAGGTGGCTAATAAATAATTGAGGCAAAATAATTTTTTTGAAACCCATTATAAACCTGTTGCATGATTTTGCAGCAATGCACATTGTCTGCAGAATAGTAAATGATAAATACATGTTCAATTGATTCTTCTATGAGTAGATTACAATAACGCATTCCAGGTACATTTTTCACTTTTACTTGTTGATTAACTAACATTTAAAATCTTGGAAATCTAGTTTTTATTTTCCCATTTTAGTCCCTATCTATGGCAGGTGACTATATGTTCTGCCTTTTCCAATTAATGTGAAGATGAAAAATCACCAAATAACCAAACATTATGTTTTACAAAGTCACCAAATATAATATTATTTTTTTATTTTGTTTTTTATGTTTTTTCTCAAAGCTCATTTGATAAGAGCTCTAGAGTTGAATTTTTTTTATCATTGAACCTATAACCCAAAATTATAAAATAAATATAATTTTCACATATATCATAAATACATTATAGCTGGGAGAAATATTTACTGACATATCAACATTATTATACTCCTCTATCATATTTGACATATGTCAATTTCAATTTGGCACTCCTGTATTAATGACTTCCCTCTTACAGTAGTTGAAGAGTCATCACAACTATATGGCACATTACATCTAGAAACATCGAAGGGAAGAGTATTCTTGTTTATGCATTTTTGTTTTGTAAGAGAAAAGCAACTCTCAAGAGGAAAGAACACATAATTATTTAATAAAAATGTAGCAATCGAGGTTCTGTGCCCAATGGATGAAAATGGGAATTCTCTCTCAATGTATATCTTTCTTTGTGCTTGTTGGAAGCATCCTTTTATCATGCTATTGCTAGTGATTTCATGTAGCTTCATCATAGTAGTAGCATAAATGGATTTCTTTAGTGGAATATTTAACAACGGAGAAGCTCTGTTCATGTGGGATTTGTGTTTTTTTGTTGGGGTTGGAAATGTCGATCGGGACTGATTTCATAGTTGGGGGAAAGAATGATTGACTTGTATCCACTAGCTTGGCGATACCTTTAATCAATGGGCTAAGAGGCTCACATTTCATGTCAGTGATACTCTGTAAAAGTGATTTTTCCTTTAATTTATGTTAGAAAAAAGTATGTGTTTGTTGTTCTTGTTTACTTTTTTAATGCTTATCGACAGGTTTTGTGTGTTGTGTATCCAGTGTTTTGATACATGGAAAACTGGCATTAGAGAGATTTTGAGGTAAAAAAATGGCCTCCTAAGAGATATATTAAAAAATTATGAGATATATTAAAAAAATATGAATTGGAGATTTTAAGGGGTAGGTATATTTTACAACTCACCTCCTACACTACATTCTATGCAATCTAAATAACCATGATTGAGTTAGATTTCAAAATTGATTAGAAATAAATTAATTAAAAAGGTACAATTATGTAACTAAGATTTAATTGTAAATTCCCAAAAATATATTGTCTTTTAGTATTTATATGCATTGAACTTGAAAATGAAAATAAATAATAAAAAATACATATAATGAAAATACAATTTTTATGAGTTATATTTTAATTTATATTAACTTTTTGTATTCGATACTTGTTTCATAAATATAATGAAATATTTACATATAAACATTATTATAACTTAAATATTGTTTCTTACATTTTCAATATTAAATTAATTTATCCTAGGAGTACAGGATTATTCATATGCATAATATATATGTAATTTGTTTCCTGGAAATATATATATATATATATATATATATATATATATATATATATATAAACTTCATTTTATTTAATATCACAATGTCAAATTAATATGTGTGTGTGTGTGCACGCATTATATCTCTCTCTCTCTCTCTCTATATATATATATAATGCGTGCACACACACACATTAATTTGACATTGTGAAATTAAATAAAATGAAATTAATATAATATTTGAAATTAATAATTATGTTTATTGTTTCTTTCAAAAAGTATGAAAATGAAAATAATATTATTTTATGAAAAAAATGTTAAATGACCTTCATATGATTACTTTACTTGAAAATGACAATAATATTATTTTATTAAAAGTATGAAAAGATCTTTATTATGAGAATTCTGAAATTATTTTTCACACCAAAATATTTCCAAGCAATTGCAAACTCTCACAAATTGTCTTCACAAAACTAGTCAAAGAACACTGAAAACAGTCAAGTATATGATGCAAACAAAATATCTCTATTGAATAAATTTACATCATCCAACCTTGAGCAATATAATGGCTAAAAATATATAATATTACATCAGATATTTGAAGGCTAAAGATGCCATTCAAAATCCTCACAAAAGAAGGCTTACTAATTCTATGAAAAACCCCCTAAGTGGAAGGAGTGCTTTCCAAGTCACCTTTAAAGCTCACGAATTGGTGAAGTAGTGATATGGTGATGTATGATGGAAAATCATGCTAAATCCAGGATTTGGAAGGAGGAAACATCAAGGAGGATGAGTTGGCCAAAAAGCATCTAAGACTAGTCAACTAGATTTCACCTTTCACCAAAGTGGTAAAAAACAGTAAAAAGAAGGAAGGAATCTTTCTATTCCATAATTGGATAAAATCAACTAGAATAAAATCAAATCTTATCCATAATCTTCATAAATGCGCCCAAGTGACTCTAGGAATCTTGTGGTCCACACAATGGATATTTTGTCCAACTACCTAGTCTAACACCTAGGGATTAATAAAAAATGACTAATTAATGCTACATAAGTATTAAATGACATGGATGGGTTTTAAATATACTCCAAAACCCCCCCTTAAGCCTGAATTTATGTGCTAAATATCATAAATAAATAGGGCCCAGCAATTCGGCATGGACACCATTTAGCATACTTCCTTGTCCACAAAACAAGGAAAGAAGGAAAACCTCATGGGAAAAATCTCCCCTAAAATATGGACTTGAAAAAAATTGAAAGATTGTTGATCAATCCTTCACTCCACCACATGTTCAACCATCCCAAGCAGTGATCTCAGATGGCTGAAGGTCTTCTCATTAAACTATTTGGTGAAGATGTTTGCAATTTTCTCAGGTGATGGGAATTATTGCAGATCAATGATGTGATCATGCACTAAGCTCTTATGTAGTGCATATATATCTCTATATTCTTGGTCCTTTGCCTCTGTACTGGATCACTTGAGACCCTTATAGCACTCTGATTTCACAAAATATGACTGTGGGCGTGCTAAAGGAAATCCCAAACTCTGAAATAATACCCTGCAACCACACACACTGAGTAGAAGCATTCACTGCTCCTTTGTACTCGGCCTCTGCTGAAGATAGTGCAATTGCACTTTGTTTCTTACTTGAACAGAAAACAGGGCCACCTTCAAACATGAAAACAAATCTAGAAGTGGATTTTATATCTAGTATATCACCATCCCAATCTGAGTCAGTAAAGATAAGAAGATCTAGGCTAGATTCTGCAACATAGTGAATCCCATCAGACTTGGTGCCTTGCACATAATGAAAGATTGTTTTTTCATCCCTTCAATGAATCTCATGTGGCTGATACATGTATCTTGAGGCCACACTCACATCATAATAAATATCAGGTCAAGTATGAGTCAAGTACAACAAGCTGCCAACTAGCTACCTATACATGGTGTTGTCCACCAAAGGTGTAGAATCTGCTTCTTCAATTCTGACTCCTGAAAGGAAGGGAGTCTTTGAAGGCTTTCAATAAGCCATATTGAACTTCTTTAGCAGGTTTGAAGCATATTTGGACTGATATACCTTGGTTCCAAACTTTGATTGATAAATATCAAGCCCCAAAAATTGCTTAAGAATTCCCAAGTCAGTCATGGAAAAAGCATGATGCAAAGAGTTCTTTAATGAAGCTATTTGATTAGTAGATCTAATTGTGATTAGTATGTCCTCAAAATATAACACAATAATCAATATGGATTCATCAATCAGCTTCATGTAAACATTTGGATCAGATTTGCATCTAGAAAAATATTGTGACAAGAGGAAGTTGTCCATTTTGTCATACCAAGCCCCGGGGGCTTGCTTAAGCCCATATAAGGACTTCCTAAACCTTCACACAAGGTTAGGATCATATGTATATCCTTCTAGATGTTGCATATATATCTCCTCCTCAAGATCCCCATGGATGAATGCACTCTTGACATCCATGTGGTGCACTTCCCAACGCTTGGATGCAGAAATTGCCAGAACTAATGCAACTGGTGCAAAAGTCTCATTGTAGTCAAGGCCATGGAATTGGGAGAATCCCTTTTCCACCATAATTTCCCTGTATTTCACATCTTCACCATTGGATGCAAATTTGGTCTTGAATATCCACTTACACCTTACCAATTTTCTACCTGGGGGGAGCTTGACTAGCTCCCATGTCTCATTCTTTTGTAGTAAATGAAAATCCTCATCCATGGAAGCCTGAAATATTGGGTCAAGTGAGGATTCCTCATATGTCTGAGGATCATAATCAACCATGAAGAAACATTTCTCATATAGATAAGGATCATTCACATTGAGAGCACTCTCAAATTTTGATCTAGTACTCCTAGAATCCCGAGGATTTCCCACAAGTTCACCAGCTACTTGAATAGTCTTAGCAGCCCACTTAGGACTTGCAGGTGAACTTGGATCTGAAATAAGATGGTCTTCATAATAAAAAATATCAAAATCATAAAATTCAAAAGGAGCATCACTTACACTCTCAGGTGTTGGTGTAGAGGGTTCTCCAATTTCAACACAATGCAGGGGCTCTTCTTCAAATTGAACACTCCTCTCAATGAAGGATTTTTGAGAGGGAATGCTCAGCAACTTGTATCCCTTGGAGTCTTCTGAATATCCAACAAAGAGACATGGTTGGATTTGGGGTTGCATGGACCTCCTCTTCTCAAGTGGAATTCTAGCCCAAGCTTTTGATCCAAAAATATTGAAATGAGAAACATCAGGTTTGTGTCCAGTCCAAGCTTCAAAAGGAGTGATTCCTTTTAATGCTTTGTGAGGCACTCTATTGTGTATGTGTGCTGCACAATTTATTGCTTCAGCCCAAAGTATTGGAGACAAGGACTTGGCCTCAAGCATGCATGTGGCCATCTCTTTGAGAGATCTGTTCTTCCTCTCATCAACATGATTCTGTTGAGGTGTGTAGGGAACAGTGTGTTGCATTTGTATTCCAGAAGAGGAACACAATTGTTGGAAATAAGATTTGATGTATTCCAAACCATTATCAGATCTAAGGATCTTTATATGTCTACCAGACTGGTTCTCAAATGAGGCTTTGAAGAGCTTGAAAAAATTAAACACTGTTGACTTTAACTTGAGGAAGAAGATCCAACAATATCTGGAAAAGTCATCTATGAAGGTTAGGATGTAATTGGAATGGTTCAAAGACTCATGGGGGAATGGTCCTGATATGTCACTATGGATAAGCTCAAGGAGTGCTGAGGTTCACTCAGTTTTGGCTCTTTCAAACGTATGCTCAGGGTGATTTCCTAGGATGCAACTTTGACATACTACTTTAGAAAACTTGACATTGGGAAGTCCTATGAACATATCCTTCTCATGGAGTTGAGAGATATATTTGTAGTGTAGGTGACCAAATACCTCATGCGACAACTTGCTTGATTCATTGGAATGGGTAAGTAGAGAAGAACGTGATGGGAAAGGCACAAAATGAGAGAATCTATAGATTTTTGAGCTATGGTCAACAGTACCTAAGGCAACAATTCGTCCTGTTGACATTTCATAGATTTCAACATCATTAGGTGTGAAGATCACCCTTTTGGGAGACCTAGTGTGATTCATCTGGCAAATTGACAAAAGGTTTGCATCAAGTCCTGGACCATACAACACATTAGTGAATGAACCAAAATCTAGATCAATATTGCCTTTACCTTTGCAAGAAGTTTCAGAATCATCACCCAACACAATGGTTGGACCACTAGAAGAATCAAGACAGGAAAATATCTCTCTTGTATACACCATATGCCTTGAAGCTCCATAATCTATGATGAAAGAGGTAGGCTTGGATGTGCTTGCCATCAAAGCATGCACTCGCTCCTTGTCTTTAGAATTATGTCCTCTTTCCTTCCTTCTTGCGCTCTCAAGAAGAGGGATATTTGCTTTCTCAAGGAGTTGATCCATTTGATCAATGGTATTCTTCATGCATGAGCTGTCAGGATGAAATCCCCTATTGCAATAGGTTCACTTAGCCTTCTCTTGCTTTTTATTTGGATTCCTTTTGAAATTTGAGGAGTCTTCATGAAATTTTTGTTTGTCTTTCTCCTAACCAGTGGACTTCTTGAAATTGCCCTTCTTCTTTCCTTTAGAACTTTTTGAATGTCTAGCAGCCAAACAATGATCTTTTGATTAATTTTTTATTTCTCCCATCAAGACCAACTTGTCTTGTTCTTGTGTAAGAGATTCCATGAATTCTGACAGAGTAGGACTCTTCTAGTTTCAAACTGCCTTCCTTGTAGCATGAAAGGTCGAAACAAAGACTGAGTAATCTGGGCCAAGCTTGGACAGGATGGCCAAGATCAATTGATCATATTTTTTATCAATTCCATATTGCTTCAATTGAAGAAAATGTGACTTGAAATTTGAGAAGAAGTCTTGAAGGTTCTCGAAATCTTTTGGACTCAATGAAACTAGTTCATTATCCAGTTGGGTGGCCTCTCAATTCATTTGTCTTGCCAAAAAAGTCTTGGAGCTTCTCCCAAACTTAACTTGGAGTGGTAAGACCATCTAGATGGAATAGAAGATCCTTGGATGTGCTGAGACACAATATACCATAGGCTTCATCTCTTCTGTTGTGCCACTTTTCCTTCTCAATTGTTGAGGTAGGCTGAATTTCAGTTACCATAGTCACTATGTAGAGGCCTTTGCTCCTCAACAGGATATCCATTTGCTCCTTAAAGTCAAAATAATTGAATGGAGTGAGTATTATCTGATGTTGTTGATCCATGTAAGCTCTAAAATATCTTTTGGAGTGGTTTGGGTGCACCCCTAGATGCTCAGTTGCGCCCCTTGGGTGAATGAATGATCACTTTGGATGACTGAATGCGCCCTTCTTGAGACTGGTTGGATCTTGCAAGACAATAGAAGGATAAAAGAATATCTTGATAGCTCTGATACAATGTGAAATTATTTTTCACACCAATATCTTCCAAGCAATTGCAAACTCTCACAAATTGTCTTCACAAAACTAGTCAAAGAACACTGAAAAAACTCAAGTATATGATGCAAACAGAATATCTCTATTGAATAAATTTACATCATCCAACCCTGGGAAATATCATGGCTTAAAATATATAATATTACATCAGATATTTGAAGGCTAAATATGCCATTCGAAATCTTCACAAAAGCAGGCTTACTAATTCTATGAAAAACCCCCCTAGGTGGAAAGAGTGCTTTCCAAGTCACCTCTAAAGCTCATGAATTGGTGAAGTAGTCATCAGATGGTGATGTATGATGAAAAAGAATGCTAAATCCAGAATTTGGAAGGATGAAACATCATGGAGGATGAGTTGGCCAAAAAACAGCTAAGACTAGTCAACTAGCTTTCACCTTTCACCAAAAATTGGTAAAAAACAGTAAAAAGCAGGAAGGCGCCTTTCTACTACGGAATTGGATAAAATGAACCAGAATCAAATCAGATCTTATATAGAATATTCATAAATGCGCCCAAGTGACTCTAGGAATCTTGTGGTCCACACAACAGATATTTTGTCCAACTACTAGTCTAACACTTAGGAATTAATAAAAAATGAATAATTAATGCTACCTAAGTATTAAATGACATGGATGGTTTTAAATATACTCCAACAAGAAATTTACTTTATGACTTTAAAGCATTACCATGGTTAACTATGGGTTTTCATACACCATTGAAAATGTGACAAATAAGCAAGCAATGCCACCTCAACCATGGAGGATGATGTCATCCTCTAAAATGTGATTGGTTGATTTTTAAAGTACGTTTTCTTTGTTTTGAGGCCCATTTTTACCTCAAAATTTCTCTAATGACTCTGTTATATTCATTAATATCAAGAGTGTACGCTAGACAACCCTTAAGTGTTTCTATGTTTTGGTTAAGGATAGGAGTAGCCCTTCACTTGGCATATCTATCAATCAAACTCTTGCTTCGAGGTTTCCCTCTTCCTGCAAAGTGAATGCCGAGGTCTCCAAGTGTCTAGGTACCTTTTCATCCATATCTCCCATGAAATATCTTATTTCAATCACTTTTCCCTTCTTAGTTTTCTTTGCTTTTCGCAGCACTTTCAATTTATCGCCAAATTCACCTAACACCGAGAATTTTGAATTTATAGTTTTTTATTATAGTGTACAAGACTCAGCTAATTTGGTTGCAGGGTTCTCAACTTGTTTTTTTTCTTTTTCGTTTTTCTTATTAGGATCTTCTTCATCTATGAAGACCAAGGATTTAGGAAAGAGCTTATTAAAGCCTCAGATAAGACTGAGCACGTTAGAAGTATTATTGCCAGTTGGGTTTTCGATTTTGTCATTTCAATATATATTACGGATTTGGATTTGCTTTCCTCTTCAACTATGAGAAATTTTTTTCTCTTGATTGGCCATCTATTTGGTTATTTTCTTGGCTTATTTATTTAAATTTGTACACTTCATGTATTTTTTGGTCTTATAGTTCATCCAACTCTTTAACACATTTTTCTTCTTGGTTCCAGTATGGTCCCGGTTTTACCCTCAACTAGTTCCAGTTCATATTATAGTTCAAACAATATGGTGGATCAATTTTTAGAATCAATTAAGTGTTATGGTGCAATTTTTATCAACATTAAGGATGCACGATTTTGAGAATCTCCTAAACAAGGATTTTTAGATAGCTTAATTCCATGGGAGCCACAACAATTGAAAATTTGAAATTATAATTGCATAACATAATTAGGATCATTGACATTAGTTTTCCCTAGTGGATTTCATAAATCGAAAGAAAACATAGCAGTTCTACAGGGGATTTTTCCAAATATTAATGCTTGTAGCAAAACCATCTCCCACTTAATGTTAATATAAGCAGCTGAGGACTACCAATATCCTCCCATTCAATATTTTCTACTTGATGATGGATGTCCCTTGTAGTTTTTGATGTTCCTATAGCTTCAACCTAAGCTGACATACCATAAATGGTGCACAACAATGTTATATGAGAGTTAACATAACAATAACATCCCATGTGTTACAAGAGGACATATCAATATGATGCAGTATTTGTTTTGGGTTTTGTGAATCTATGACCTCCTTCTAGATAGATACCCCAATTATTATGACCACAAATTAATCGTCAGGGCATGCATAAATCCATTGAAAGAGGATCATAAATAGTGCAGGAGTGATGCAAAAAATGTTGTGAGAGAAATTGGAGCATTTCTACAAATCCAATTCTTTGAGGTGAAAAAGAGAAAAAATTCCTATGGTTGCATCATTAAGTTAGGTACAAAATAAAATAAGGGTCCTAACTAAATCATAACCAAGAAGGAGATACTCAAGAACTTATATGGAATAACTTCATAGAGACTAATGGTATCATGTGATCTTAATACTTGAGAGACATAGAAGTGCAATAATCTGCATGTTGGTGTGTCAATCTAATAGGATCTCTCGAATCTCATCCAATGGAAGGTTCTCAAACATTGACTCGGAAATTTTCTTTTTCTTTATTTCACTGGATGAAGTATTCATAAAGACAACTTAAAAGAATGAAAGAAAAAAGGAACTTGTAACTAAATCTTTTTTCCATGGCATAATATCCTACAACTTAGTTTTACAAGAGATCTCTAAAGGGGATCAACTTTTGTAAATATACTAAATAAGATTAAAAAGTATAGAAATTCAACATTATGTGATGTTATATCACACTTCAGTGGCTTTAGTGAAACTTCCTGCAGCACTGACACTGATAGGCATTCATAATGCACAATTGGTTTGGTTGAAACAATGTTCAGAGACTCAAGATACCTTTAATGCAATAATGCTATTGTAATAAAGTCATGTGGAATATCAAGTTATCCATCTTGAATGATACCATCACCATGCCACTATGAAACATATTTAGCCCTTGAAAATTACTCTTATTTCTCAGATCCTTCCTTGCCAAATAAAAAAATTGGAAATGCAGTGATTGATCAAGTAGTTACTCCTCTCTCTAATCTAGATACATTGGATACTGAGTTTGAAAATTGCATCGATCACCTGCTAATAGTTCAAATAACGCATTTCATATGCCATGGGTAGATTCCTTTGTTTATTATTCATCTCTCCAATATAAGATCATATTAGATTGTGGAGTGAAAGGAATGCATATTTGTTACAAATATCCATCATACACCTCTTCAAACATAGTATCCATAACCAATATAGCTTAAACATGAACTAGTAGTCTAGACAAATGTAGCAACTGGATATGGTCAAGATAAATGTTTGGAGGAGTTTAAACTAAAAGATGAAAATAGTTGAATTAAAGGTAATGTTTTAAGTAGCACCAAGGGCCACCACATGTGGTGTCAGATCTCTTGCAATACTTGAGCCTCTGGAAAAGTGATTAGAGAGTTAAAAAGAAACAAACTTGATTACTGAGTATTTTTCACCCTTGAATATGAAAGTAATGCAAATTCTAGTAATGATTGAAATTTAGTCACTGCATATTTATGTTCAGCACAAAACAAACCGCCAATTTAATCAAACTAATTATGAATATAATAGAGATACAATAATTTATACCACGTGGGAAGGTCAGGTATGAGAAAGGGACAAAATTCCCAGCCCTTATTGTTATTTGCTTTCCACCTTTGTGTCAAATGGTTGGAATTAATAGTTAAAGTAAGCTTATTCATATTTCTAAACCTAGCTTAACCATATTGACAAAGTAATATTAGAACCATCTATTTGAGCACAGTAAACTTGTCATGATAAGAGTAACCAATGCAAAAAATATAATTTTATTTTGAGAGATTGGACAATTATCCTAATTATACTATAATAAGTTATTTATTTTTTATTTAAAATTATTACTTCCCAAATAATAGAAAACAACCATTTTTATGTTTATTTTATTTGTTGAATTAATATAGAGACGAGAATAATGATGTATTTTAGTATCATTTAGCTTAACTTCGTATGTAAGACCCAAACAAGAGAGCGTGAACAAAAAAAACTCAGAAATTAAAATACTAAAATCAAGTTATCTATAATAGTTCAAAATCACAATAACATTTCTAATTATAATTTGGTTATTTTGGTTTAGAAGTTTATAATCTAAATTTTGATTCCAGATGTTAATATAAGAACATCTAATATCATTGTAAGAATGACACCATAAAAGGAAAACAACGTCAACTTCAATTTCCTCTAAGTTTCATATATTATATTTTTTTTTCAATGAATTTTCAAAAGAATACATGCATAACTAGGAAGGATGATCAAATTTAGAATTGAAGGTGTTTCTATAATAACATAATTTTATTTTTATTTTTCATATTTTCATTATTCATAAAAATTTGGATAAACAAAAAACTCCAATTGAGATGCTTTATAAAACTTAATAGTTGTTGGGTCATGGAATTGGCATACTATGTTATCCTTTTCCCTCACATTTAGACTCTCTCTGCTTATCAATGAATCTATATTTAATATTTTTCAATTCTTATTTGTGAGATTTTGATTTAAAGTGGTTTCCATTACATTTCTTAGTATTTCATTGAATTTTGATTAACATTTGGAAGAATTGGCATATTTTGTGCTTGCTCATGAATAATGACTTACTATGGGAATTGTTTTAGATCCATGTTTTGCAGATGCGGAAGTCGCCCACCAACTATGAAGTCACCTTGGAAAATATGTCAAAGAGAAATTATGGGTTAATTTGTAAATGATGAATTATTATATTCATTATTTTACTTGTTTCTCAATTATCCAAATTATCTTTTTAAATTAAAGGTGGCAAATGGTGGTGGATATGAGTGCATATTTGGATTATCCACAAAGATTTGAAGATTTCCATCAACTATATGATGGATCTAAACAATCAAGAGCTATTAGGAGACCTTTGGGATGAGTTTAGACTAGTTTCTTATAGCCTCTATTCCCAAACTTGAATTTGACTTCAAAGGTATCCTAAATAGCATGAGAGTTAGAAAATTTTGGAATTGGCTTTGAATTAGTTTTGAGATCCAAATTATTAGAAATTTGTTGAGGATATGTTGGATCTTCATTTATTATGTGTTATGAAGAACTCATCTATAAATAAGAGCTCTGTATCCAGTCCAGGGGGGGGGGGGGGGCTCTTAGAGCAATTATCCAATTCATGATGGAATAGATTATCTTTCTGAAGATCTTGTGTTGATGTGAATTGCGGTTATTTTATTTTATATTTAGTGTAATTTAGTTTATTTAATGATGTTATAGATATTATCTTGGTACTATATTCTTCGGAGAAAGAGCTCGATCCATAAGATGAGAGCATTATGCAAGATAGTATTATTTTTTTTATATTGTGTGTTCTAATTTATTGCAAGTGTGATTTAATAGTGTGTGTTTATTTATTTCTATCATTTGATTTTATGCACACTCTTTTACTTTTGCAATATAAGCTAGTTTCTTTTACTACCGATAATAGATTAATTCTTTAATTATGCAAGTGTGGTGTGTTGCGCAGAGATCTTCCAATGAGATTGAGTAATCAAACATGTATCGAACCTAGGTAGATCATAGTTGGTTTCTCACTTTCATGGTTAAGTGATATGTTCTGCTTTATTTTTAATGTTTAAACTACTCTAGACTCTCATAACCAATCAATAGCATAGACTTAAATTCATATCTACATGGAAGCATAGGAATTGTATTGATTTGATGTGACTAATCATTGCATTTAATAAAATTAAGATATTTACCTTGGATTTAGTTACAGGGGTTAAGGAAGTCCTATATTGCAAATAGTCTTTCAAAAATCAATGTTAGATTAAGCTTTGATGCATGCATAAACATTGCAAACAAAATTTTAATGAAAAGAATCACCATGGTTGATAATTAATGGTTTGGTGGAATTGATCCTCTAAAAACACAATTGATTTCACCAACATTTTGGCATCGTTCAAAAGTGCAATAGAAAGATTTGAGATTGAATTTTCTCTCTTCCTTGATTGCATTCACAACATAGCTTGAAGTACAGGGTAAAAGGGGACGATAAGTTGAGATTTCTCATGCCACTGTCTCCAAGGTATGTAAAATGCATGACTCATGGAAGAAATTTATGTGGTGCAGTAAGAACCACCCATATTACTAATATATGTTTTGCGGGAAGCTTGGAAAGAGGAAGAAGTCTTGGTGAATGTGTTGAGGTGTATTTACTGTCTTAAATTATCACCAAAATATTTAATTATCGACCAAGGTTGGTAATCTTAGAGTTGTGGCATAGTATATGCTGAGGTAGAATGGAACCTAAGTTTTTGGCTTGACAGACCTTAGAAATGTTTAATAAAGAAAAGATCGAAAGATCTTTAAAAATGAAAAACCGAGTCAAACTTTGAAAATACAACTACAGAACTGATTTGTAATGTCCCAATTATGACTCCATTGCATTCAAATGTAAATGATGTAATATTATTATAAAACCATGGTGAGGATCTCAAGGCCAAGGCCCTGCCATCGATTTAGTGATGCATATGGTTTACGTGCTAGCCAGGCACATTGGAATTGTAAATATGCATTTTAATAAAATACCCACAACTAGCTATGCAATGCAACAAGAGATGGGGGCATGATTTTACAAGGAATTGGGAGGGAAAACATTCAAACCCTTGAGCCAATAAAGTCAAGCCAAATGTCAATGAGAGAACCCATGAACCCTCAACTACCCATGTTGACTTTTGTACCCAATCATTCATTTCTCCCAAGAGTTCATTGAGGTAGAGTTGGTTGAGGTAGTTAATGCCTTGGGGAATGGGAGGTGTGGCTGTCCAAATTCGGGTATGGGAAAGCCACCCTTCATGGAAAATCGTGTTTTTATTCTTGGGAAAGAAAAGAGCCATGATTTGTTCCTCAAGCCATTAACCATCAACTAGTTGCTCTTCCTCATGCGTTTGGAGCTACCTGGGCGTTTTCCAGCCACGTTTTTTTGGCTTTTCTTTGCTTCTCAGCTGGGAGAATTGCATTTTTGTGTTATATACCAGTGGGGCAGAAGGGGAATCGAATTGGGGTTCCATTAAGACCGTTTTGGCTGTTGAATTCTTATATATCTCTGGGAGAAACCGTTTTCTTCCCTGTAGATGAATTTTCCTCTCCCAATCCATTGTTTTGGATTGAGCTTGAGTGCAATCATCTAGGGTTCTGATTTATCCTGATAAACCCAGCTATGGAATGGCTTGGCTTATATGTAATGATTACTTGGCTTTGTATGAGTTTGAGTGTCCCCTTTTCCTTGTAAGAATCATACTCAGCTTAGGGGTGGCAGTTGTGTTGAGAGAATTGATGAACACAACTGGCCTATGGTTGGGTGGAACGTTGTAGCGACATAGCTAGTTGCTTGAGACAATTACACAATGAGGATGAGTATATTCTTATGTGTATTTAATTCTGCAATGTTATTTCATAATTGATTGTTATGTTTATGCAAAGCAATGCATGTTGGATATGCATGTAGTGGGTCTTACTGCTGTTGCTTTTATTTGAATTATACACCTGCACATGGGTTTTTGTTTTTATGAATCTAATGAATGGGATGAGATTATGTGAAAGCCCATAATTTGGCATCATGTTCCATTCCTTGCCTTGGGTAGATGGGAGGGGACGTTACATGATTAAACCTAACTAAACCAACAGATCAAGCTATACTACTGTATTCCATGGATAATAACTAAAAAGAAGATAAAGACAACAGTTTTATTCTAGGAAGCAAAACTAAACCAAAACAAAACTACTTTGATAAAATGTAAAGTTATTGATAAAATTCTAATCTAGGAATTAGAAACAACTGTAAATGAATTTAGAGACCTATCTATGAGACAATTCAATTGACAACTAACTACGAAACAAAGAACTTAAAGCAAAACTACAAATTACTAAGTGAATTCAACGACTATTCATGCATTAATACTTCAAGACTACACTAAAATACATAATTCTATTCTCCTTGATGTTGTACATTGAATGTGATAGGAACTGGGGTGAATGTATCAAAATGACTTTCAAATGTAAGAAGGAAACAAAATGGAAGCAAATTTAATTTAAATTCGACGAATAAATGCAAACTAAAGAATGTCCAACTACAATTAACTTTAAACATTATGATATATCTTCTATCCATAAGCAAATGAATTGGAACTAATGAAATCTGGAAGCAAGTAGAAAAATTAATAAAGATATTTACTTGAACTAAATTTGATTTGGAAGCAAGTAGAAAACTTGATAAAGATATTTATTTCTGAACCAAACCCTATTTCATGAACATCTTCATTATCTGTGTGAATGGGAAAACTGATCCTATGCTTAACGAAGAAACTATCAAAATTAAGATATCTTGGAGAATGAAATTATTAAATCTAAATCAAAATAAATCTTAAGCACATATAATAAACTACATTAAGAATGAAACTGATAAATTCTAGAACAGTAAAGCATTAATGAATCAGGTAGAAAAGAAACATAATCTATAAAGCAACTAAAGCAAACTTTAAGGCAAATAAAATGAAAACTAAGAATGATGATAAAACTAAATTAAACTCTATGTAATGTAAAACAAGATCTTAATTACTGTTAAGAATGCTAATTAAAGGTAAGAAAGATTACAGTTCAAAGACATAAGAAACTGGATCCTAAATAAGCATGAAAACAATGCAGAAAGTATTGAGGTCCGTATGGCAATCCGGATGACAGTCTGAAAGACGGTCCGAATGACGGTCCGGATGAAAGAAAATGATTTAAACTAAGGAAAGAAGCAGTTTGGATGATCTTAACTACCAACTGGCTGATGCATATGATCCTACAGTGCAAGGGAAGCAATAAATCGATTGTTCAGAAAGGAGATTTACAAAAAGCAAACTACACTATTCTATGTCTAGGAAAGGGAAACTAGTTTCTAATGCATAATAAAGTGAGACTTGAAAGGAAATGAACTAAACTACAACTACATCACACTTAACAGAACTAAACCTAACTACGACTAAACTTGGAATTTTAAGCTAACTAAACTCTAAGGATTTGTAAATAACAGGACTAAAAGCAAACTAAGCAAACTAAATAGTTTAAGCAAACTAAGCAAACTAAACAATTTAAGCAAACTAAACTTAGCAAACTGAACAACTAGATTTAAGCAAACTAAGCGTGACCAGTCACCAATTACATTATGGAAATATCATTAATATGAACAACAAACAAGATATACATATCATAAAATAGAGGTATCATTTATATAAATGGATAAACGACATATATATATAAGACAAAGATATCATGTACAAAATAAATACATAAATTAAACAAATACACAACTTATCTGCAGAAGACAAAGACAAATTATATACACAAACATAAAACCACTAGTTGATGAGGGGCCCTTCTCAGCAATCAGAGGCTATGCTTTAATCAATCAATCACCACGCACGCTACTGAGCTTTCATAAAACTATAACAGAGGTATATTAAATTAAAAATAGAGTTACAGTGTTTTTGTGTCTACTTCCAGCAATTAGAGGTTGCGCCTTTAGTGGTCGAATTCTATAATAATAGGCAGTATTAATGCCAGAAAACAGCTCTGCTTAACAATACATGACAGCACATAGGCCAAGGAACGACCCCATAACAGTTTACGACAGTGCACATAGCATCTACCAGGTTCCACGGCGTTGGTTTCCTTCACGCGGTCGTTGAAACGTTGATCCTCTGTTGACGTGGGAAAAGAGATGTGTTGTTGAGATTAGCGTGCAGGAGAGGGAATCTTCCAGAACACCATCTCACGCACCATAAGGGCCATGTTCTAAACAGAACCCATGTGACGGTTTTCTTTCTAACGGCCCGAGAATATCTCAACTGACGATCTCGCGGGTTGAATGAAGGTTTGAACAGCGGGCTGAATGCGGCTAATCGTTTGCAACGTGAATACGTGTCTGAATGGAGGTTTTTTTGAGAGCCATAACCTATAGAATGAAATATATTTTCCAAGCAAGCCAAGAAATATCAAATAAACATCAATAAATCACAATACGACAATTTTTACCCAAAATTCATGTGATGTGTGAATATATGCATACTTGATCTGATTGACAGTCTGAATGGTGGAAAGAATAACTTATTATATCAAAAATAGTGAAAATGACGCCAATCAGAGTGTGTTTGATGATCAAAAGTGGTGACAAAATGGACACCAACATTCCCCCAAACCGGAGATATGCTAGGTCCCATTGAGCAAAAAGAAGACAAATCCAGGAAGAACGTTGAGTTGCGGTAGCAACTTCTTTCGACTTGGATGAGGCAGTGTTTTTAGCTCTAAGCTTATGGAACTGGTCCTTCAAAGTATCATGCTTCAACCGGAGAGAAAGTTTGTAGGCTGTCTTGGCTTCATTTAAATCTTCCACACACTTCACCTGAAAACGTAAGTCCTTGTTCTCTTAACGAAGCCTAGAGATGATCTCGACATACTTCTCATTCTGGCTTCTCAACTCTGCTATGTCTTTGGTTAATCTATCCACAATCCGATGGAGTGGAGCAGATGCTTCTACAAGAGACACAGGGTCCTTTTGAGGGATTTATCCCCTTAGAGATGGTTCGGGATCAGCAGGTGTAATGTGTGCCTCAGGGGCCTTATCTTCAATATGTGCAGAGGCAGGTTCCAAGACAAGGTCTTCAAGTAAACTGGCTGATAAATTGGCCAACGCGAGGAGAGGTGATTCAAAGATGGGGTCATTTTCTTGGTCGTTAGGGTTGTACGAATGCATTGATTGAATGATGGACTGAACGACGGTCTGGTCATCAGACTAGTCAGGATTAGCCTTCCTTGATTTCATGGGTATGGGTGAGAAAAATGGAGGTTCCGTAGTTGTGTCCTCGTGGACAGGCTCAGGAGATGATGAAGAAACAGGGTGTATTTCTCTCGAGGCACCTTCACTAAATCGTACGGACTTGGCAACCTTTTCTTCTTGGGATGAGGTTTGGGCTAGATCATTAGCACGGGTTAGGAAATTATGACATTTACGAGAGGCAGCGGATTTGACCATAGGCTTCTTAACTAGATGAGGTTTCAGGACTTCAAAGACAAAGCGTTCCCAGGTTTGCCCCTTTTCTTCCAACTAGTGAGTGATCAAGATTTTGATCAAATAGTGGTGGTATAGGCTTCCAGAGGGGTTAGTTGTATTCTTCCTAACCTGGCTTGACATTTTCTCTAAACTTTTCAGAAAATAGTGTTAAATTTTGAGCATTAATTCACAATACTCTAGGATCTTCGCTAAGAGAATAACATATACAGTATATCAATGCATAACAATCAAAATAAGCATGACAAGCATCACAAGAATCAAAAGCATGAGAGACAAGAGACACAGAGTTGCCATGGGGAAAACCCTAAGGTGAAAAACCCCACAACTTCCTTAGAGATAGAGAGAGCAATGGCTCAACCAAAGTGCAACCAAAATACACTTGAGATAGTCTCCTAGAAGTAGATGATCCTCCTCCTCACTAGTGCACCACTTTTTGAGTGAGAGGGAGATGACTTTCCGAATGATGTAAATAGAGATCTCTTGACCTCTATTTATACTAACCTGTTTGCCCAATGACCTTATGGGGCCAACTTGTCTAGCTAGGTACATCTACAATATAATATATATTTCAGGGCTGACCCCACACATGGTGGTCTAATAGCCCATCGACAAGTACACACACTTGTGACACTTGTCAATCCACATGACGACACTTCCTTATAGAGGAATAACACATCTCTAATAAGGGTACAATAAATATAGATGAAATACATTCTGAAGTTACATATACATCAACACTCCCTCTTAACTAGGAAGGTATTTCTCTACACAGATCTGCTAGACAAGTCTTCTTCTCGGGATCATCGTCATCGATGCATTGTCACTGCTGTTGCTATCTCAACCAATCTCTGACTCTACTCGTCATAGGAAGTTCTACAGAGCCAGTCCTTTTTCATACTGGATGTAGGCCCACCACCTGCAGGTCTTCATCATCACTGGCCATACTATGGAAATCTCAGGACTTTTTACGTGCGTCACAAAACCTTAAAAGAGTCTCTTGACTAGCAAGAACCCTAAAGAGCATCTAAGGCCTTTTTCATCCTGTCCAGATCTTCAGGACTTATTACATGTGACCCCACCACAAAACCTCGAAAGAGAATCCCAGGACTGATTACGAGCACAAGGCTCAACCTATTGGATCTCCCAGGTCACAAATTACATGTGGTCACCACAAAACCTCGAAAGAGCATCCCAGGACTGATTACGAGCACAAGGCTCAACCTATCAGATCTCCCAGGGCACAAATTACATGTGGTCATGGCAAAACCTCAAAAGAGCATCCCAGGACTGATTACGAGCACACGGCTCAACCTATCGGATCTCCCAGGGCACAAATTACATGCCATAGGACAAAACCTTGAAAGAGCGTCTACCAGATATCCCAGGGCACAAATTACATGCCATAGGAAAAACCTCGAAATACTATCTGCAGATCTCCCAGGGCACAAATTATATGTCCTCCCAAGCAAAACCTCGAAAGAGCATTTGCCAGATATCCCAGGGTACAAATTACATGCCGTAGGCAAAACCTCGAAAGACTATCTGCAAATCTCCCAAGGCACAAATTACATGCTTATCTGCACAACCTGTTCCATGGCCACAGAGTATCAACCTGATACTCACCATACATCATCCTGATGTACACATGATCATCCTGATCATCATCATTGCAACATCCTACTGCATGTCATCTGGAGCAACATCCTGAAGCTCATCATCCATGATCATCCTGATCATACAATGCATCTACCTAATGCATACCAAGTATCTACCTGATACATATCATCATACATGATCCACCTGACAATACAATGCATCCACCTGATACAAATACAAATACATGATCCACCTGATCATACATGGTACATATCAACATACATGATCTACCTGATCATACAATGTATCCACCTAATACATATACAGATACATGGTCCAAGCATCCAACATGATGCTTATACAAAATACATACACATGATCCAATCGATCATATCCAGCATCCAACATGATGCGTACATACATATAAATGATCCAACTGATCATATCCAGCATCCAACATGATGTGTACATATACATAACAATGATCCAATTGATCATATCCAACATCCAACATGATGCATACACACATACATATAAAAATGATCCAACTGATCATACAAAGCAAAAACCAGAACATCATCTTGATGCTCATCATCCAGCACTTACATCCACAGCCATGTGAAGGATCCTCCTTCCAACATGCTTCGAATGGCTTCAGCAAATGTGTCCATCACTTCTTCCTCTAAGTGTCATCAATCCAAAGAACACCAAGCCTCTCTCTGAAGTACTCGAACTTCACCCTGGCTAGTGGCTTCGTCAGCACATCTGTAATCTGCTCGTACGTCGCAACATACAGGAGCTTCACAGCTCCTCTCTGCACCATATCCATGATATAGTGATATTTGATCTCTATGTGTTTCAACCTGTCATGAAACACTGGGTTCTCGGAAAGCTTCACACAACTCTGGTTATCATAGAAGATACTAGTAGCATCCAACGAGAGCTCAAATAATTCAGACAGTAGCTTCCGTAGCCATACTGCCTCACAACTAGCTAAACAGGATGCAACATACTCTGCCTCAGCTGTACTCAGTGCTACATAGGACTGCTTCCTGCTAAACCAAGAGATCACACCTGATCCCATACTGAAGCAACACCCATATGTGCTCTTTCTATCTACAGCACTGCCAGCCCAATCTGAATCAACATAACCCTGTAGGTTAAACTTTTGATTCGCCTCATACTTGAGCCCATAATCCACTGTACCCTTTAGGTACCTCAGAACATGCTTTACAACAACCAAATGAACACTCCTCGGATCTGTCAGGAACTGACTCAATGTGTTCACCGAAAAGCAAATATCTGGTCTCGTGTTCGTCAGGTACATCAAGGACCCAATCATCTGACGATACATAGAGACATCAACCGGCTCAGATGAAGCATCACATAGAAGCTTCAGATTCGATGCCATAGGTGTGGCCATGGCCTTGCAATCCATCATCCCGAATCTCTTCAGGATATCTATTGTGTACTTCCCTTGACCAAGGAAGATCCAACCTGTACTCTGCCATGCCTCCATACCTAGGAAATAATGCATCATTCCCAAATATTTCATATCGAACTCAGCAGCAAGCTTCCTCTTCGTATCTACAATCAATCTGTCATCTCCTGTTACAAATAAGTCATCCACATACAAGAGTAGAATCACAGGATTCCCTTCCTCAACCTTGTAGTAAAGGTTGGAATCCGCTTTACTCTTTGTAAAGCCCAAACTAGATAGGAAACTGTCCATCCTGCCATACCAAGTTCTGGGAGCTTGCTTCAAGCCATACAAGGCTTTCTTCAATCTGCACACATACGACTCCCGGTCATGTATTTCAAAACCGAGTGGCTGCTCCACATATACTTCCTCTTCAACTACACCATTCAAGAAAGCAGTCTTGACATCCATCTGGTGTATTTTCTATTTCATCGCTGCAGCCAGGGAAAGTACTGTTCTGATAGAAGTATACCTGGCTACAGGTGCAAAAGTTTCTTCATAATCTATTCCCTCTTTCTGAGAGAAGCCACAAGCTACGAATCTTGCTTTGTATTTCTCTACACTGCCATCTGCATCATGCTTGATTTTGTAGATCCATTTAGAAGTCACAACAGACTTCTCTTTAGGTCTTGGTACAACATCCCAAACATCATTCTTCATTATTGATTGGTATTCCTCAACCATGGCATCCTTCCATTCTTTCTTTTCCGCTGCTTCTTCATAACTGGAAGGCTCTTTGTTCATAATGTCACAGAGTAAAGCAACATAGCTGGCATGTGATCTGGTTCTCTTCTTTGTTCTGTGTTCTTCTTTTGGAATGCCAAATCTTTCTGCATCTTGAATGAGCTCTCTAGCTGATGCAAGTTTCCTCTTGTGAGAGTTATCCTCATGGGGTGGATCTACAGGTTCTTGCGGAACTTCAAACTCACGAACAACTTCTGGAACTGCTTCAGTCATGGTAGTGTCTTGAAATCTAGTTTCCTTAGGTTCTTCATAAACTTCGATAGGTGCCTTCCTTGATTTGATGAATGCTAAGTTTTCATCAAATGTTACATCCCTGCTGACATCAATCTTCTTGAACCCTGGAAAGTATATTCTGTAAGCCTTCGAGCTTTCACTGTAACCCACAAAGATACCCTTCTTTCCTGAAGGATCTAGTTTAGTCCTCTTTTCCTTTGGGACATGAGTGTATACTGGACAACCAAATATTCTGAGATGGATAACTTCAGGTTTCTTACCAGAAAAGACCTCTTCTGGTGTCTTGTTATCCAATATCTTACGGGGTGTTCTGTTTTGCACATATACAGCTGTTCTAGCTGCTTCTGCCCATAGATGCATAGGTAGATCCTGGTCATGCAGCATTGCCCTTGCTGCTTCCATGATTGTTCTGTTCTTCCTTTCTGCAACTGCATTCTGTTGAGGATTATAAGGAGCAGTCAACTCCCTCTTAATCCCTGAATCACTACAAAGCTTCTTGAAGTCACCTGAGGTGAATTCTCCACCATTGTCGGATCTGAATGTCTTGATCTTCTTGTCAGTTTGATTCTCCATCAATGTTTTGAATTCCTTGAATTTATCAAACACCTCATCTTTGCTCTTCAAGAAGTATACCCAAGTCTTCTTGGAGAAGTCATCAATAAATGAGACATAGTAAACATACCCACTCAGAGAACTGGATGACATAGGACCACATACATCTGAGTGGATGATTTCCAGGATGTATTTTGCCTTGCTTTCACTGCTTGGGAAAGCCTTCTTAATGTTCTTACCTTTTGCACATCCTTTGCAAACACCTTCATGTTTGGTCTTGATTTCAGGAAGACCCTCTACAACCTTGCTTGCAATTGGAAGTGCCCTATAGTGCATATGAGCAAGTCTTCTATGCCAAAGTTCACTTGGCTCCATGGATTTATGTACCATGGCATGTTTAGGTTGTCTCTTCAATTTATACAAACCTTCCTCTTGCTCTCCAATCACTACTGCATCATCTATGTTCTTTCCCTTTGGCCACATTAGGACTTGGCCATCCACAAATGCAACCCTCATACCTTTTGCATCCAATGCAGAGATGGAGAGTAAGTTCTTCTTGAGCCCAGGTACATAAAGGACTTCTTTCATCTTCAAAGATTTTCCATAATCTAGGTTGTAAGAGGCTTAACTGCTTCTTTGATTGGGTATTGATAATGATCCCCAAGTTTCACCTTATGGGGTGATTCATGTTCAGATAGATTCACAAAAGATTCCTTAAACCCAGTCATGTGTTTGGAAGCCCCACTATCAATCAACCAATCATTACAACCATGGGAGATAGTACCTGTGAGAGCATAAATTATAACATATTCTTCTTCACTTGATGAGTCATCATCACTATCACTTTCTGCCCTAGCCTTCTTCTTTGGGGGTTCATCATCTTCAGTAGCATGAGCATGATATCTTCTTTTGTTATTCTTCTTCTTCTTATTGAAGTTGTTGTTGTTGTCTTTCTTCTTCTTGGGACAATCTGAAGCAAAGTGTCCCTTCTCATTGCAATTGAAGCATCTAAGATCTTTCTTATCTTTATGATAATGGTGGTGTGAGAATCTTTTGTTATGAGATGATTCCTTCTTGGACTTGCCTTTCCTGGCATGTGCTGTGAGAGCTTGATCTTCATTTCCCATCTTTTCTTCTTGGGCCACAAGCCTAGCTTCTTCTTGAGAGCGTTCTTCCCGCAATCTGTTGAAGGAGATCAACTTCTTCCTTGCACAAATTCCTTGAATAAAGGAATCCCATGACCTAGGTAGGCCATTTAGAGTGGTCATCACTACTTCACCATTCTCCACCATTTCATCCACTACTTCTAGTTGTTCCTTGATCTGGGAGACCCTTGAAAAATAAGATTGAATGGTTTCTCCATTCTGAAACTTTACTCCTTTCAATTGGTTCCGCGGGGTCATCTTCCGATTTATGTTCTTCCCTTCAAATAGCTTGGTCAAAAAGTCAAACATCTCCTTGGGTGTCTTTAGAGAAGATACATGGGGTATGAGATGGTCTTTGATAGAATCAACAATGATTCTCTTTGCCTTGACCAGGTTTTTCTTATGCAATACCTTAGCCTCTTCATCCTCTGGGATAGGGATGTCTTCTTTTACATATGAGTCCAACTCATTCTCTTCCAGGATTAACCCAATCCTATACTTCCAAGCTCGGAAGTTATCAGCTCCTTTAAGCTTATCCTCAAGCTTGGTGTGGTGAGACATCTTAAAGAGTACTTCAAATGGAAATAGAAAAGATTTAGGTCTTACCACTTGAAATGCTGAAAACTGGATCTGGTCCCGGATTAGGGTTTGTCGGAAAAACCCTAAAAATTCAAAATGTGAATTTCAATTTTCTAAAGGATAGAAAGATGCACCTTGATGAGCTGATCAACCTGGTGTATTCAGAATTTGAGATCAACAAAGCGTTACCCTTCAGATTTGCCTTTTTGTCCTCCCGGGTTAACTGGGGAGAGCCCTGAATTAGGGTTTGAGTTTCCCGGAGATCTACCCAGCCAAAAATCTTGATCCAAAGCTCTAAACCTCTAGTTTTGCAAGGAGCTTCCAGCTATGTCTTTAGATTTCATAAATTCCTATTTTTGTGGAAACCCTAATTTTTAGGGACAAATTTGAAAATGCTCAGAATTGAATTCTGATTGGACAGATAGATTCTCCTTGATGAGTAGAGTCAATCTACTATACTGATTTCCCAAAATGTGTGGAGAGAAACCCAATAAACAAGAAACTCAAGTTTCTGTCACTGCAAAATGTCTTCTTCTTAGGTTAGCTCTGAGACCATGTTAAATTTTGAGCATTAATTCAAAATACTCTAGGATCTTCACTGAGAGAATAACATATACAGTATATCAATGCATAACAATAACAATAAGCATCACAAGAATCAAAAGCATGAGAGACAAGAGACACAGAGTTTCCGTGAGGAAAACCCTAAGGTGAAAAACCCCACAACTTCCTCAGAGATAGAGAGAGCAATGGCTCAACCAAAGTAAAACCAAAATACACTTAAGATAGTCTCCTAGAAGCAGATGATCCTCCTCCTCACTAGTGTGCCACTTTCTGAGTGAGAGAGAGATGACTTTCCGAATGATGTAAATAGAGATCTCCTTATCTCTATTTATACTAACCTGTTTTCCCAGTGACCTTATGGGGCTGACTTGTCTAGCTAGGCACATCTACAATATAATATATATTTTAGGGCCGACCCCACACATGGTGGTCTAATAACCCATCAGCAAGTACACACACTTGTGACACTTGTCAATCCACATGATGACACTTCCTTATAGAGGAATAACACATATGTAATAAGGGTACAATAAATATAGATGAAGTACATTCCAGAGTTACATGTACATCAACAAATAGAAGGGGAAATTGAGAGCCTGATCTTAAACAAAATGTGCTAGTAACCTAAAGTGGCAAGCTTTGAAAACGGTGTACTTACCATTACAGGTAATCAAATGGATAATGACAGTCAGTGGCTCGAGGTACTCAGGCTTAACCCATTCCTTGTGGAACCCTTTGGTGCCAGCAACATGTTGATATTCGGCCTTAAGATCAAACTCGAGATCCGTCCATGGAAGAAAGAGATGTTTGTGCCAATGGGCTCCTTCCTTGGGCATTTTCGTGGCCGATGCAATGGATTCTTCCATCACCGGAAGGGTGATATGGTCGACCCTGGCTATCTTACCATCGAAGCCCTTAGCAAAAAGTAGTGAAATATCGACATCATGGACATCAAGAAGGTGAAGAAATGGACCCCATTCGGCTCGCAAAAATACTTCACGACATGCCTTAAATTCAGGAATGCAGAGGAGGTCCTAGTAACTTCCAGGCTCATAATGGATTGGCATTTTGAACAGAGCTCGAAGGGTGCGGATGGATAGAGAGGATGCATGAGGTTGCAGGGGATGGATCTTGATAGGTTCAGGGCAGATGGAAAATGAGAAAGATGAAGTAGAATTTACGCAGGGGTAAGTTTAAATTGAGATCCGTTTGAGCAGTTGAATGGTCGTGGGGGAAGATTTGGCACGTTCGAATGATATGCTATCATTTAGTTACCTTGAGTCATGTGCCATCATGGAACCACGTGAGTTAGTGAATTCGTATAGCTATGATATGTTCAACCATGTCCAAAGTGAAACTTTGGACAGGTTGAACGTAATCCTCATTATGAAATTATGGACACAAATTACGCATAAAAAATCATGATGACTTAATAAATGAAATGATAGATCGCACGATAAAACTTAATGGAGGATTAAAATCGTATGATAGCCATGTGATAGTTAATCAATTCATTTGATGAGATGAAATGAGTATGCAAAGATGGCATTTAATTTGATCCTTGACATGATTAGTTGATTAGATGTATCAGTAAAAATCAAAATATTTAAATATCTTAGCACACTTATTTATATCATTACAAGCTAAGGTTTCATTCGGCACTTCATTCAGATCGTTATTCGTTTTCCTCATTCGTCACCTTATTTGGATCGTCATTCTACCCTTCATTCAGACCTTTGTATAAAAATGTGCTTTGATGCATCTGACTGCTGCTGATTATGCAGAGAATTTTTATAGGACTTGTCAACACACAAGAGATGTCATAAACCCGCTTTTATGGAACTTTAGTCACGTTCTTCTTTATTCGTCATTGATCGGAACGATATTCCTTCTACTTTTTGCATTATCCTGAAAACACCTATCATTTTATCATAGATAAATAAAATTTTTCATAAATATTCAGAAAGTAAAAATAGTTCCGATCCTCCCCCAAACCAAAAATATGGCGTGTCCTCAAGCCATCAAAGAAAAATTGATTAACATTCAAATATTTTCAATTAATGGTTTAGGCAGTAACTTCTAAAATGATGTGATAATTTTCGTAAGAAAATGAAATATTAACTAGTAAATGTAGATGATTCAAATATGTACATTTATAAAAAAGAATACAACAGTGCTTAAGAAGACCATATGAATAATGATAGTGTAATGGATGCAAAAAATGCAATAGGAAAGCTAGTCATCCATGACTCATTTGAAAGATCTCTTGTCATCCAAAGAATATAGATAAAGTTCACCTTAGATTTTGTGATATTTCTATAGTTATGGGTCCCATTTCTAGGATAATCATACCCTAGGTATTCTTTGAATTAGATGACAGGGTCCAAGTCCAACTTACAGCCATTCTCTAATCACAATATAAATAATTGGCCTAAACATGTATTTGTATACTCAGGTTTTTTATGAGCCATGTGCATAGAAATGCGTTAACCAAACCTCTTTTACCCGATATTGCCCCATTGCCAGCAGGCCTGTTCAGTACCCTGACGGGTTTATCTTGGTACCATGCAAGCATAGCCCTACTGCCAGCGAGCCTGTTCAGTACCCCGATAGGTTTACTTGCATTTACCGAGCTTCTTTGTTTAAGATTTTACTTAGCATGGACCCGTTGCTAGCGAGCCTATTCAGTACCCCGGTTGGTTTTCTTCGTATAATGATATTTTTAGTAAGGAAGTAAGTTGGAACTAGAGTGTGCTAAGCCTGTTAAACAAATAATTCAAATTTTAGAGCGAACCTTATGAGTAACTTTATTTATAATGGCCTGGATTATAGATTATGTCAAAAGATAATAACCTAAAGCTGTTCTTTGACCTCTCAGTACATCTTCTTCATAAAATATCAGTAATGTTCTCCACAAAATAGAAAATATCACTCACTTTTGGGCTACCTTTTAAAGATGCTTTAAGAGACAAGTTTTGATAATGAGTCTAGGATGAACTAGTAGTCCATAGGTGTAAGATAGAACTTTTGAAAATCATGATGATAGGTCTTAAGCAACTGTTCTAATGAGAAAACAGAAATATACATGTCTGAATCAAATACCATATACAGAATCATAAAAGAAAGTGGTTAAAAATGATGTAAAGAACGCTTTAACCTTTCACTATAAATTTTCAATTTTCAACAATAATCGAAAGAGAAGGAGAACTATAAGTATTTATTTTTAGAGCACTTCCCTTTTCAGATAATATTGCATGAGTCCTGTTTTAATTGAAAAAATTTCATGAGCTGATCATAAAAATGAATTTCATGTAAAGATGCAATCAATGGTTAGAAATGACTCTTTATTATTGAAAAACAAAAATGTATTACATATATACAAAGGAAGATAACCCAAAATAATTTCAAGAACTAGGAGAAGGAGGAATGACTTCCTCTTCTACCAGCTCCATTTCCTCCTGTTGTAAGGCATTCTGCACAAAATCTTCTTTAGATATTGGTTGATGATAAAGTCTAAGTCTATGTCCATTTACATCAAAGGAAATTTGTGAATCATCAATTGTCTTAATTTTAACAGATCCATTATCAAATGCTGTAACAATTTCATACGGACCCATCCAATGAGTAGTTAATTTACCTTTAAAGTTTTTGTACATTGAATCAAAAAGTAATTCCCAGTCTCCAGTTTTGAATTGTTTTTGTTTAATGTATCTATCATGCCACTTTTTGCGTTGATTTTGAATTAAAATTGTGCGTTGAATAACATCTTGCCTAATCTCATCTAATTCATTTATTTGCAGGATTCGTTGTCTTTGTGCTTCTTCTAGATTCATCCCTAATTGTGCAGCCATACGAAAGGTTTTGACTTGAAATTCAATAGGTAGAAGAACTTGTTTACCATAAACAAGTTCATAAGGTGTGTGTCCAGTGGTGTTCCACCATGTTATTCATGTTATTCTATAATCCCACAAGGCTTATGGGAGCCTGTCTGCCTAGTCTTTGTGGTGTAACTAGATAGTCATAGTCAGGATGGCTTCTAATACTTTGTTGGTGGACTCTACCTGACCATTGGCTTGCGGGTGGTATGGTGAATATTTACAATGTCTAATACCATATTTTTCAGTAATCTCTTTCATCCACTTGGAGGTAAATTGAGATCCTTCGTCGGTTACAATCTCCCTAGGTACACCGAATCGGGTGAATATTTATTCATATATAAATTCTACCACAGATTTATCTGTGGCTCGGAATAAAGCTTTAGCTTCTACCCACTTGGTGACATAATCTGTATAGACTAGAATGTACTTCTTCTTGCGAGACATAGGGGAAATTGGCCCAACAAAATCTAGAGCCCATTTCTCAAAATGCTCAATCATAACTTGGGGTTGTAAGGGCATCTCATTGGATGGCGTAGGTCTGCTCATTCTTTGACAACTGTCACATCCCTTGACATATTTGGAAACATCTTTAAAAATGCTTGGCCAATAATACCCAGAGTGCAACACTTTGTATGTTGTTCTCTTGTCAGAAAAATGCACACCACAAGGTCCACCATGACATGCATGCAGGATCTTTTCCATCTCATCCTCTCGTACACATCGTCTAATAATAATATCAGGACCAATATGAAAGAGATGATTGTCCACCCAAGAGTAATTAGAACTCTGAACTATGATCCTATGTTTCTTAGGTGGGGAGAGATGGTTTGGTAGCTTTTGAGTTGCTAAATAATTGGTTATGTCTGCAAACCATGGGGTTTGAATAGACACAGTGAAAAAATGTTCATCTGGGAAGCTATCATCGACAGGACTAGAATTATTGTCAATCTGAATTCGAGAGAGAAAATTTGCTACCACATTCTCTTGACTAGGGCGATCAACAATGGTGATGTTAAATTCTTGTAACAGAAGAAGCCACTGAGTCACCCTGCCATTGGTGATTGGTTTATTCATCAAAAATCTAATGGCAGAGTGGTCGGTATGTATGTAAATTTCATATCCTGTGATATAATGACGAAACTTGTTGATGTCATAGACTACTGCTAGAAACTCTTTTTCAACAACAGTGTATTTCGATTATGTAGGAGTCAAATTTTTACTAGCAAAATAGATAGCATGTGATGTTTGTCCCTCTTTTTGACCTAAGACTGCCCCTATAGCTATGTTGGAAGCATCAGTGGATATATGGAAGGGAAGGGACCAATTGGGGCCCCTAAGTATTGGTGCCACTGATAGATTTGCCTTCAAAGTTTCGAAGGCATGTTGGAAAGGTTCAATCCATTGGAATTCTATATCTTTCATCAGTAGCTTGAACATAGGTGCAGCTATCTTAGTGAAATTTTCAATAAAATGTCTATAATAGCCTGCGTGGCCAAGAAAAATTCTTACTTCCTTCAAATTTTTTGGAGGAGGAATATTAACAATTATTTCTATCTTTGCAGGATCCACCTTGATACCTTGAAGAGAGATATGATGTCCGAGAACTATGCCCTCAGTTAGTAACATCCTACATTTTTCATGACTAAGATCTAAGTTCATTTCTTGGCACCGAATAAGAACTATTTCGAGGTTATCAAGGGCTTCTTGGAAGGTATTACCATAAACTGTAAAATTATCCATATAAACTTCTACACAGTCATGTATAAGGTCAGCAAAGATTCCTAGAACTGCACGTTGGAAAGTAGCAGGTGCATTACATAGGCCAAATGGTAACACTTGATAGGCATATGCCCCCCAAGAACAAGTAAAGGTTGTCTTGTCTTGATCCTCAGGTGCTATTAATATTTCATTGTATCCGCTATACCCATCAAGGAAAGAAAAGTATTGTTTCCCTGATAAGGTATCTAACACCTGATCGATGAAAAGAAAAGGGAAGTAGTCCTTAAGAGTGGCCTTGTTCAATTCTCGAAAGTCAACACATATACGCCATTTCCCTGTGACTTTCTTTGGAATTGCCACCAGAGGAGACACCCATTTACTGTTAGAAATTGGGTAGATGAAACCAACATTAAGGAGTTTTTGTAATTCATCTTTTACTATATCTTTTAGGGATGGATTCATTTTTCTCTGGGGCTGCCTAATAGGAGGTATGTTTGAGTCTATGTAAATGTGGTGAATACAGGTATTTGGGTGTATACATTTCATATTGGTATATTCCCATGCAAATGCTCCAGTTTGACTCTTGAGAAATTTTAGTAATTGTTTTTGATGACTCTCATCTAAACCTACATTTATATGTAGAAATTTGTCAGAACTAACCTCACAAGGTATGGTATAGGATCCTAGATGTTCTTCGATTGCGAAGACATAGGGTGTACTCATAAATGTTGAGAGGCTCATGTTTTCTTGAAATTCGTCTCCAAAGATCTGGTTAAGTTGGGAAAAAGACTAAGAAAAGTCTATACATGTTGTGGAAGAGATAAACTGATTCAACACATTCTCGGTATTTTGTTCTTGAAGTGCCCAGGAGAAATCGCTAACAAGGGAAATTTCTTCCAAGTTCTCATCCCCAAAAGAATAATCTAACCAAAATAGGTTTTCAGTTACTAGCTATGTTGGTGGGTATAAAGCTAGTTTTCTTGTAGATAACCCATCAGAGATAATCATCTCTCCATCCCTACATCCTATAAATGCATTGGCAGTATCCAACCAAGGTCTTCCCAGAATAATGGGGTGACCTTTAGAAGGGTCCTTTGATTCTATGACCATAAAATCCACGAGATATTCCCATGAAGCTACTGATACAGTGATGTCATATAAGATCCCAGCAGGCTGCACCATAGTGCAATCTGCTAATTCTAGCATTGTTGGGGTAGGGCGGAGGAACTGTCCTAAATGGAGAGTTTCTAAAACTGTGGTATTCATCAGGTTAATAGCAGCTCCTAGATCAATAAGTGTATTTCCTATGGCGGTGTTATTGATGATAACAATCACCACAAGGTTTCCTGGGTTTGAATACTTGGGGATTCTAGGTTGGTTTGCTATGCAATCTTACATTTCTCCTATTACATGAATCGTTGGAGGATCTTTTTGTTTTTTCCCTGGTCTTTTAATACAGAGTTCCTTTATTACTTTACTATAGATCGGGATATCCTTAATGGTTTGTAACAAAGGGATCTTAATACAAATATTTTTCAATTCATTAATGATATCATACTCTGGATATGTTACAGGTTTTTCTATTACCAGACGCTCCGGATATGGGGGTGATCTTTCTTCTGTAATTAATTCTTTATGTGGATGGTTGTGTGTTGAAGATTTATGAATAACCACATCTTCAAGAATGGCATCATTCAAAACTTCATTGGGTATGTCTTCTGTTGACACTATATTTGAAATACTCAAACCCTAAAAGATTTTGTCAAAAATATCCAAAAGAAGTAAATTTACTATGGATGGGTTGAAATAAAGGGTTGTAATATAAAATCAACAAAGAAAAACCTACATGTGCAATAATCCGAAAGTAATTATTGAAGAGGTTAAGTCTTAGTGAAGTTTCAATGGCGGAGATGACAAAAATAAAGATCAACAGCTATCATGCTTTCCCGCACCGCCCAAAATATCGTTGGCAAACATTGGTGAGTGGTCGCGGACATAATACCGTCCAAGTACGTGTCGCATTCTTATTGTTCCGCATCGACATGATAGTGGTATCACAAACCACTACAGCACCGCGTGGAACCACCAAAGGACAATACGGGGTAAATGCGGGCCATAACACGTAGCAGATGCAGAAGGCACAAGGGAATACGCCACATGTTGACATAAATCGGAGGGACGATATACATTGGCACAAAATCTAAGGTTGAGATTCATCCGCATCATGGGAAGTGCGCACTCAATAGAGGAAAGAGTGGTTGCAGTAATTAAACCACTCTAACAGGTGTCAGAAAATGGTTGATCCGCACACAGTAAAAACCGGAGAAGAAAACCATTATAGGGATCGTGGATACCACCATGGGAAATAAAGGGGCGCAAGATCTAATGGCTCAAATCAAAAGGCCTATGATCAAAGGTTGGATATAAAGTACATTTGGAAAGCTGCCAGAAAGTTAAGAAAAAGGGCTTATATAAAACAAAAGGGTTTTCAAATAACGACATTTTTTCTACAAGTAGAAAGGTATTTCTTATCTCTCTCTCTCTCTCTGCATTAATCTATCTCTTTCCCTACCTCATACCTTCCCTCCATCCATCCCTCTATCATTACCTCTCTATCTCCCTCCCTCTCTCCCTCTCTTTCTATCCCCATCATTTTCTATCTATCCCTCTCTCTCTCACACACACACCATTCCTTCATCTTCCTCCCTCTCTCATGTTGATGTATATGTAACTTCGGAATGTATTTCACCCATGTATATTGTACTCCCATACAGATGTTATTATTCCTCTATACATAAGTGTCGTCATTTGTATTGACAAGTGTCGCAAGTGTCGTAACTTGTTGTGATGGGTTATTAGACCACCAAGCGTGGGGTCGGCCCGGATTAATGTAACCATGGGTTATTAGACTCTTCTAGAGAAGTTGCCCTACTAGTGTATTTGGAAAGTCGGAACAAGTATAAATAGAGAGCAGGAGATCTCTATTTTTTAATCTGATTAGCTCACTCCTCGGAAAGTGGCGCACTAGTTGAGGAGGAGTAGCTGCTAGTAGAAGACTATCTCTTGTACTTTGGTTGTATCATTGCTCTTTCTATCTCTGAGGAAGTTGTGGGGTTTTTCACCTTTATGGTTTTCCCCAGTGAAACTATGTGTGTCTATTGTCTCATGTGATTTCTTGGTGTGATTGATATGCATTGTTCTACTTGATATGTTGTACATGTTATTGTCTCAGTAAAGATCCTAGAGTATGTTGAATTAATGCTAAAAAATTAACATGGTATCAGAGCTAACCTGAGAAGAAGACATTGTGCAGTGGCGGAAACTAGGGTTTCTTGTTTATTGGGTTTCTCTCCACATATTTTGGAAAGGCAGCAAGGTAGATTGACTCTACTCATCAAGGTGAATCTTTCTATCCAATCAGAATTCAATTCTGAGCACTTTCATTTTTGGCCCTCAAACTTAGGGTTTCCACAAAAATAGGGATTTATGAAATCTGAGGACATAGCTGGTAGCTCCTTGGAAAAATCAAATTTTAGAGCTTTGGATCGAGATTTTTGGTTAGGTGAAGGTCCGGGAAACTCAAACCCTAATTCAGGGTCCACCCTAGTGAATCCAAGAGATTGAAAAGCATTTCAAAAGGGTGAAACTTTGCAGATTTCAAATTCTGAATATACCAGGCTGATCAACTCATCAAGGCGCATCTTTCTATCCCTTCAGAAAGTTGAAATTCACATTTTGAATTTTTAGGGTTTCTCTGACAAATCCTAATCCAACACCAGATCCAGATTTATGCAAATCAAGTGGTAAGACCTAAATCTTTTCTATTTTCATTTGAAGTACTCTTTAAGATGTCTCACCACACCAAGCTTGAGGATAATCTTGAAGGGGCTAATAACTTCCAAGCATGGAAGTATAGGATTGGGTTAATCCTAGAAGAAAATGAATTGGACACTTACATAAGTTTTGAGGTCCCTGTCCTAGAGGAAGAAGAGGCTAAGGCCTTGCATAAGAAGAACTTGGTCAAGGCAAAGAGGATCATTGCTAATTCTATCAAAGACCATCTCATACCACATGTGTCATATCTAAAGACACCCAAGGAGATGTTTGATTCCATGACCAAGCTATTTGAAGGGAAGAACATAAATTGGAAGATGACTCTGTGGAATCAATTGAAAGGGGTAAAGCTTCAAAATGGAGAGACCATTCAATCTTATTTCTCTAAGGTCTCTCAGATCAAGGAATAACTTGAAGCTGTGGATGAAGTAGTGGACAATGGTGAAGTTGTCATGACCACATTGAATGGCCTACTTAGGTCATGGGACTCCTTCATCCAAGGAATTTGTGGAAGGAGGAAGTTGATCTCATTCAATAGACTATGGGAGGAATGTTCACAAGAAGAAGCAAGGCTTGTGGCCCGAGAAGAAAAGATGGGGAATGAAGATCAAGCCCTCACAGCACACACCAAGGGAAGCAAGTTTAAGAGGGAGAGATCTCATAACAAGAATCATTCTCACTCTCATCACAAGAAGAAAGATCTATCTCATGTTTGATGTTTTGATTGCAATGAATTAGGACACTTTGCTTCAAATTGTCCCAAGAAGAGGAAAGATAACAACAACAAATTCAACAAGAAGAAGAGGTACAACAAGAAGATGTTTCATGCTCATGCTGTTGAGGATGATGAACCTCCCAAGAAGAAGGCTAGGGCAGAAAGCGATACTTCATCAAGTGAAGATGAATATGTTCCAATCTCTGCTCTCACGGGTACTATCTCTCATGGATGTAATGATTGGCTTATTGATAGTGGGGCTTCCAAACACATGACTGGGTTTAAAGAATCTTTTGTAAATCTTTCTGAACATGAGTCACTCCATAAGGTGAAACTTGGGGATGACTATCAATATCCTATCAAAGGAAGTTGTGAAGCCTCCTACAACCTAGACTCTGGAAAGTCCTTGAAGATGAAAGATGTTCTATATGTACCTGGGCTAAAAAAGAACCTAGTCTCCATATCTGCATTGGATGCAAAAGGCATGAAGGTTGCATTTGTAGATGGCCAAGTACTCATGTGGCCAAAGGGTAAAACCATAGATGATGCAGTAGTGATTGGAGAGTAAGAGGGAGGTTTGTACAAATTGAAGGGACAACCTGAACATGCCATGGTGCAAAGCTGTAGAGGGTCTTCCTGAAATCAAGACAAATCATGAAGGTGTTTACAAAGGATGTGCAAAAGGAAAGAACATTAAGAAGGAATTTCCAAGCATTGAAAGCAAAGCAACAGGAATCTTGGAGATTATCCACTTTGATGTATGCAGACCAATGTCATCTAGTTCTCTGAGTGGGTATGTATACTATGTCTCTTTCATTGATGATTTTTCTAGGAAGACTTGGGTTTATTTCTTGAAGAACAAATATTAAGTGTTTGATAAGTTCAAGGAATTCAAAGCCTTGATGGAAAATCAAACTGATAAGAAGATCAAGACATTCAGATACGACAATGGCGGAGAATTCACTTCAGGTGATTTCAAGAAGCTATGCAGTGATTCAGGGATTAAGAGGGAGTTGACTGCTCCCTACAATCCACAATAGAATGGAGTTGCAGAAAGAAAAAACAAAACAATCATGGAAGCAGCATGGGAAATGCTGCATGACCAGGATCTGCCTATGCATCTTTAGGCAGAAGCAGCTAGGACAGTTGTATATGTGCAGAACAAAACACCTCACAAGATATTGGACAGCAAGACACCAGAAGAGGTCTTCTCTAGTAAGAAACCTGAAGTCAGCTATCTTAGAATATTTGGTTGTCCAGTATATACACATGTTCCAAAGGAAAAGAGGACAAAGCTAGATCCTTCAGGAAAGAAGGGTATATTTGTAGGGTACAATGAAAGCTCGAAGGCTTACAGGATATACTTTCTAGGGTTCAAGAAGATTGATGTCAGCAGGGATGTAACATTTGATGAGGACTCAGCTTACATCAAATCAAAGAAGGCACCTGTTGAAGATCATGAATAACCAAAGGAAACCATATTTCAAGACACCACCATGAATGAAGCAATTCCAGAAGCAGATCGTGAAGTTGAATATCCGTAAATACCTGTAGATCCACCCCATGAGAAGAACTCTCACAAGAGGAAGCCTGCATGGGCTAGAGAGCTCATTCAAGATGCAAAAAGATATGGCATTTCAGAAGAAGAACACACAGAAAGGAAGAGGACTAGATCACATACTAGTTATGTTTCCCTACTCTGTGGCATTATGAACAAAGAACCTTCCAGTTATGAAGAAGCAGTGGAAAAGAAAGAATGGAAGGATGCCATGGTCGAGGAATACCAATCGATCATGAAGAATGATGTTTGGGATGTAGTCCCAAGACCTGAAGGGAAGTCGGTTGTGACTTCCAAATGGATCTACAAGATCAAGCATGCTACATATGGTAGCATAGAGAAATACAAAGCAAGATTTGTATCTCGTGGCTTCTCCCAGAAAGAGGGGATAGACTATGAAGAGACTTTTGCTCCTGTATCCAGGTACACTTCCATCAGATCGGTACTTGCCCTGGCTGCAGGGATGAAATGTAAGATATACCAGATGGATGTTAAGACAACTTTCTTGAATGGTGTAGTCGAAGAGGAAGTGTATGTGGAGCATCCACTTGGTTTTGAGACACATGATAGGGAGTCATATGTGTGCAGATTGAAGAAAGACTTGTATGGCTTGAAGCAAGTTAGCCTAGAACTTGGTATGGTAGGATAGACAGCTTTCTATCCAGTTTGGGATTTACCAAGAGTAAAGCAGATTCCAACCTCTACTACAAGGTTGAAGAAGGCAATCCTATGATACTACTCTTGTATGTGTATGAACTGTTTGTAACAGGTGAGGATGGATTGATTGCTGATACCAAGAGGAAGCTTGCTACCCAGTTCGAGATGAAGGACTTGGGGATGATGCACTATTTTCTAGGCATGGAGGTGTGGCAGAGTGTAGATGGAATATTCCTTGGACAAGGGAAGTATGCAATAGAGATCCTGAAGAGGTTCAGGATGATGGACTGCAAGGACATGGCCACACCTATGGCATTGAACCTGAAGCTTTTGTGTGATGCTTCATCTGTTCCAGTTGATGTCACTGTGTATCGTCAGATGATTGGGTCCTTGATGTACCTGACGAACACTAGACCAAATATTTGCTTTGTAGTGAACACATTGAGCCAGTTCCTGACGGATCCCAGAGGTGTTCACCTGGTTGATGTAAAGCATATTCTGAGGTAGCTGAAGGGTACAATTGATTATGGGTTCAAGTATGATGCGAATCAAAAGTTTAAACTGTAGGGTTATGTTGATTCGGACTGGACAGGCAGTGTTGCAGATAGGAAGAGCACATCTGGGTGATGCTTCAGTATGGGATCGGGTGTGATCTCTTGGTTTAGCAGGAAGCAGTCTTGTGTAGCACTGAGTACAGTCGAGGAAGAGTATGTTGCAGCTTGTTCGGCTAGCTGTGAGGCAGTATGGCTGAGGAAGCTACTATCTGAGTTAATTGATTTCCCATTGGATGCTACTAGTATCTTTTGTTACAACCAGAGTTGTGTGAAACTGTCTAAGAACCTGGTGTTCCATGATAGGTAGAAGCACATTAAGATCAAATATCACTATATCAGGATATGGTGCAGAGAGGAGCAGTGAAGCTCCTGTATGTTGTGATGGATGAGTAGGTTGAAGATGTGTTGACGAAACCACTAGCCAGAGTGAAGTTTGAGTACTTCAGAGACAGGCTTGGTGTTCTTCAGATTGACGACACTTCGAGGAAGAAGTGATGGACACATTTGTAGGAGCCATTCCAAGCATGGTGAGAGGAGGATCCTTCCCATGGCTATGGATGTAAGCACTGGATGATGAGCATCAGGACGATGCTCCAGTTACTTCTTTGTATATGCATCAGTTGGATGCTTTGATCAGTTTGATCATGTATTTGTATATGCATCATGTTGGATGCTTGATATGATCAGGTGGATCATGTATTTTTGTATTTGTATCAAGTGGATGTATTGTATGATCAGGTAGATTATGTACTTATGTATGTATCAAGTGGATGCATTGTATGATCACGTAGATCATGTACTTATGTATGTATCAGGTGGATGCATTATGTATATCAGGTGGATGCATTGTATGATCAGGTAGATCATGTATGATGATATGTATTAGGTAGATACTTTGTATGCATCAGATGGATATATTGTTTGATCAGGATGATCACAGATGATGAGCTTCAGGATGTTGCTCCAGATGATATGCATCAGGATGATGCTATGATGGTGATCAGGATGATCACAGATGACGAGCTTTAGGATGTTTCTCCATATGATATGCATCAGGTTGATGCCATGACGATGATCAGGTTGATCATGTGATGATGTACATAAGGATGATGTATAGTGAGTATCGGGTTGATACTCTATGGCTGTGGATAGGTTGTGCAGGTAGCATAGAAAAGGTCCTTTAAAATATGGACAGGTAGATCGGTGTGCTCGTAATATCCAGGGATGCTCTATCGAGATCCAGACAGGTAGAGTGGTGTGCTCGTAACATCCTAGGATGCTCTGAGTAGGTTTTGCTACAGTTTCGCATAGAAAAGATCCTTTAAAATCCAGACAGGTAGAGCGGTGTGCTCGTAATATCCTAGGATGATCTATCGAGATCCAAACAGGTAGAGCAGTGTGCTTGTAACATCCTGGGATGCTCTGAGTAGGTTTTTCTACGGTTTCACATAGAAAAGATCCTTTAAAATTTGGATAGGTAGAGCGGTGTGCTTGTAACATCCGGGGATGCTCTATCGAGATCTAGACAGGTAGAGTGGTGTGCTCATAACATCCTAGGATGCTTTGAGTATGTTTTGCGAAATTTCACATAGAAAAGATCCTTTAAAATCTGGACAGGTAGAGAGCTGTGTGCTTGTAACAGCCTGGGATGCTCTATCGAGATCTAGACAGGTAGAGCGGTGTGCTCGTAACATCCTGGGATGCTCTGAGTAGGTTTTGTGAAGGTCAACATGTAAAAGATCCTGGGATATCCGATAGGTTGAACAGTAAGCTCGTAATCAATCCTAGGATGCTCTTTCGAGGTTTTGTTGATGCACGTAATCAGTCCTAAGGATTCCACAGTATGGCTAGTGATGATGAAGACCTACAAGTGGTGGCCTACATCCAGTATGAAAAAGGACTGGCTCTGTAGAAATTCCTATGATGAGTAGATTGGAGATTGATTGAGATAGCAGCAACAGTGACAATTACGATGATTCGAGGACGATGATTCACTGACGATGATCTAGAGAAGAAGACTTGTGCTAGTAGATCTGTGTCGATAAATACCTTCCTAGTTAAGAGGGAGTGTTGATGTATATGTAACTTCGGAATGTATTTCACCCATGTATATTGTAATCCTATAGAGATGTTATTATTTCTCTATACGGAAGTGTCATCATTTGTATTGACAAGTTTCGCAAGTGTCGTAACTTGCTGTGATGGGTTATTAGACTATCAAGTGTGGGGTCGGCCCATATTAATGTAACCATGGGTTATTAGACTCTTCTAGAGAAGTCGGCCCTGCTAGTGTATTAGGCAAGTCAGAACAAGTATAAATAGAGAGCGGGAGATCTCTATTTGTTCATCTCATTATCTCACTCCTACATCACTCGGAAAGTGGTGCACTAGTTGAGGAGGAGGAGTAGCTACTAGTAGAAGACTATCTCTTGTACTTTAGTTGTATCATTACTCTTTCTATCTCTAAGGAAGTTGTGGGGTTTTTCACCTTTATGGTTTTCACCAGTGAAACTCTGTGTCTCTGTTGTCTCATGTGATTGCTTGGTGTGATTGATATGCATTGTTATACTTGATATGCTGTACATATTATTCTCTTAGTAAATATCCTAGAGTATGTTGAATTAATGCTCAAAAATTAACATCTCACACTCCCTCTCTCTCCCTCCCTCCCCTTCTCTCAAACTCACCCACCTTTCATCCACCCCCTCTCTCTCCATATATATCTATCTAGACCCCTAACCCTCTCTCTCTCTCTCTCTAAACCCCTAACATCCAATATCTGTGTGTGTGTGTGTGTATTTAAACCCCTAACCCCCAATATCTCTCCCTCTCTCTCTAAACCCCCAATCTTTCTCTAAACCCCTAACCCCAATCTCTGTGTGTGTGTGTGTGTGTGTGTGTGTGTGTGTGTATGTATTTATTCCACCTCCTATCACACTCCCTCTCTATTCCTCCCTCCCTTTCTCTCGAACTCACCCACCTTTCATCCTCCCCCCCTCTCTCTCTCTCTCACACAAACACACACACATACACACACTCTTCCTCCTTCTACTCTCGATTCTCTCTCTCTCTCACACACACACATTCTCATGCTCCTTCTTTCCATCCCTTGATCTATCCATCCCTCCCTCCCCCACTCCCTCCCCCTGACTCCCTGCCTCTCACTCTCTCTCCCTCACTCCCACCCCTTGAATCTCTCCCTCCATCAATTTTCCCCTTTCCTCCCTCCAACTCCACTGATCTCTATTTATCTCATTTCCCATCCCTTTAACTCCCTCCCTACCTCAATCACTATTCCACCCTCCCTTCCCCCTTTTCTCTCTCTGTCATTACATTGATATCTCTCTTAATCCCACCTTATGACCTCCCCTCTCTCTCTTCATCCCTATAACTCCCTCCCTACCTCACTATGTCTCCTACGTGCCCTTCCTCCTTCCCTCCATCACTCTTCTCCCCCCTCTCTCACTTTATTTCTCTCTCCCTCATCCTCCATTTCTCCCTACCTCCCTTCTTGCACCAAATGCTTCCTAAACCCCACCTTGGTCCTTGTTTACCTCTCTCTCTCTCTCTCTCAAACTCTCACACACATCATTTACTCTCTCTCAATTCCTAGCCCCCCCTCCCCCTCTCTCACTCTCTCTCTCTCTCTCCAAGCCTCGGTCCCTCCCTCTCCTTCCCTCCTTCACTTTGTTTGTCACCCTCCATTATTCACTACCTCACTCCTCCCCTCCCTCTCTATATGTTTCTCTCTCTGTCTCTCTATATTCCACCATCCTCCACTCTCTCTCACCATCCCTCCCTTCACCTCTCTCTCTGTCCCTTTATACCCCACGCTTTAACCATCTCTCTTTCCCTCTTCCTCTCAATTCCTCCCTCTCCATCCTACCATCCATGATTCTCTCTCTCTCTCTCTCTCTCTCTCTCTCAATATCCCTCCCTCCCTTGACTATGCCTAAGATAGGAAAATGAAAAATGTGTCATAGATTTATTTTTTTGAAAATAAAAAACAAACCATGCATATTCATGAAAAACTTATATTGACAAATTTGTAGGCCTTGAAAAACCCATTCCAATGGTATAAGGAGCATAAAAATCTGAGTTTAGGATCAGACGTTATGGCCAAAATACTGATTTTATTCATTTATGTAATAAGAGTGTGCGCGCATTTTTAAAAGTGCATGCGCATTATTAGAAGCGCGTGCACGTTATTAGAAGAGTGTGCATGTTATTAGAACCGCATGCGTTATTAGAAGTGTGTGCGTTCTTAGAAGTGCACATTCGTTTTTAACACACAAGCGTTAATAATGTGTGCATGTTATTAGCGCATGCACACTTTTTTTCCAACATGGATGCGTTATTGGAGGGTTGGCAATTTACAGACCAAAAGCGCGTGCACGGTGTTGGGAGCGTGTGTACTCTTTTGATTTTTACCGCTCGTGCGTTGCCATTACAATTAATTTGGGTATCATCTTCGTGCAAGTGCCCTAAAGATTTCATTTTCTTATGTGGTTGATAACTTGTTCTCATGAACATCATTTATGTCACCACTGTCATTAGATCAACTTCAACCTCCACCATTCTATCACTTCCATGAATTTCTACTCCATCCATCCCTAACCCACACAATAAAGTTAACTTGGCTCACTTACGATTCCAAGCTCGCTTGCCACCCTACCCCATTCCCAAATAAAATTTGATAATGAAAAACTGTCTCAAGCGCCATCATACCTTGGAATGATTTGAAAACCAGCTTGTTGGGGGACAAGGCTTGCAAATAACATGAGAAATAAATCATTCCATCCAATTTGCTCTTTTGAACAAACATTTCCAAGTAACTCTCTGAATAAGATTTCCAAGATTCATTGCTACATCAAAACCCTATTCCAAGTCTCCTAAAGCTACATGCTCTCAGCTCTATATTTTAGTTTACAATTTATCGTGTTCCATGTTCCACACTACTCCTTCTTGCAAAGTTTTCATCATCATGGACCATATCAGATCTCGTGCTTCAAAGGATGTTGTTGCAAATTTCATGGCATTCTTGGGTAGGTGAAGGTATGCTTATTTTTCCTTATTATTAATCAAGCTCATTGAATGCTATAGATTTGTGTTTGTAAAATCACTTGAGCCTTTTTCCCTTCGTCCTCCTCATTTCCAAGGGTAGTAAAATATTTCAATTTGGGGGAAGGAGAACAACATCATCTTTCAATATCATCACACCATTACCCATCATAATCCTTACATTACACATCATCATTCTTTTCCATTCCTTACTATCCTTGATTAATCCAAACCCTTCATTTCTTCTTTTGAATCATGACCTCATCTCTACTTCCATATTCAAGTGACTTCAACATCCCCTGACATATAAGCATGATAAAGAATACCCTATTATTTCCACACAAGAACCAAGAATAGGAATTCCTACTGCTTCCACACAAGAACTAGCAGTAAGAAGTGGTTCTATTGTTCTCACACAAAAACCAACAATGAGAAGAGAAGTAGCAACTGCCATGGCCAATTTAAGAAAAGAATGGGGTGGCCCCACAAGAACCTATAGAAAAATAATCTGCTATAGAATAAATTTCCTTATAAGCACATTGTTATCCCACACAAGGTGATAAAAAAAAGGTATGACTCTTTTAATTCATTTCAATGGTTCATATTGGTTCGACTCTTCAAGCCATTGTGAATTACAAAGAACTTCAATGATGGTACATGATTGGTTCTTCATGCTTTAAAAGGGTTGGTTTACTCATGTGACTTAAATCATTCACAAAATCCATGGTATTTTTAGAATTTCGGTCCTTTTGGATACTTTCCTAATCAATCGGAATTTTCGGCTAAAACCAATTTGGAAGCAATCCTACCAATATACAGCAGTAAGAAGAATGATAATTTTCAGCAGTCAATAAAGTTTTGATGATAGTCATATTGCATTGGTTGGATTTTAGAAAATTGTGGCCACAGTAATGAAGTATGTGTTCAATTTTCGTCAGAGTTTCACCTCAGTAATGACAGGTTGCAATATTGTCTGGATTGTAGACCGATCCTTAATGTGTTGCGTATGATGAGAAAGCAAAAACGGGAAATCCAATTTCTAAGTATTTTTCTATGGTTGAGCCAAGTATTTGAATTCATCCAAGACATTTTCATGATGTATAATTGCGCCTATCATGTTGAAGGATACATTGCTTGGAATGATGACAATAATTGTTGCTACTCCTGCGATTTATGAATGATGGAAGCAGATCCAAATTTTATTTTCAGTATTCTTTTCTTTCAAATCTGTGAAAAGCGCTAACAATAAGCAGTGCTCTACAATAACCAGTTGGAAAGCCTTTTTAATTTGATTTCAATTATGGAAGCCCTTGGTACGTCCCCACTCAACGCTCTTGTAGTGGTTGTAGGAAAGAAACAACAATTAGCAGCGGGTTTGTATCATGCATGTGGAAACATTCGGGCATGTGTTATGGAATCATTATGCAATTTGGAGAAATGTTAAGACAACAGTGGAAACACAGATTTATTATCCAATGTGTTTATGCTTTGATGATTGAACAACACCTCCAATTCCCATGTTTTCATGCCCACCTGGTATCATATAATTATTTGTGCAACAAATTTTCAAATTAAGCTTAGAATGCTTACTTTTTGTTATGATGACAATCAAAATGTTTACTTTGAGCACTCCATTTGGGGGAGATGGTAAACCTTTACAACAATCTTGTGGCAGCCAGCCAATGGAGCAATGTTTTGGGTTATAAGGTTATGTTAAGAGAAGAGAATTATTTAACCTTATGGTGTCATGTATGTGCAAGAGCTTATATCTAAAGTTGATTTATTCCAACTTGTGATTCTCTTCATTTACATTAGGACAGGTAAAATATTCATTTTGGTTGTTGCCACTATTTAAGAAGTTCACAACCTACTATAAAAGTGTAAAAACTTATTCGGTCATATATTTTAAATGGTGAATTGGATATCTATGAAAATTTGTAATCACAAGCATTCAAAAAGGAAGAACAAATCTAGTAAGTTTCAGCTCAATCCAGTGCACGGTTTTCCAGAAATCAAGCATAGTCACCTACAACTATTTTCTCTTTTTCTCGAAAAAAGTGGTGTGGGTTTCTCCATTTTTTGGTCAGGAGAAGCATAAATGTACTCTTAACACCCATATAAATTTTGGCCAAAACCCAACTCGCATTTTTGGATAATTTTTTTTTCTTGGAGGTTGCAGGACACTTACAATATTTTCGCATTTTGTGGCTGCAGATCGACAATCCATTAGTTGCAGATCCTCCAAAATTACCAAAATATACTTGAGGAAGGTACGTTGGCTATGTAAATGGAACAAAATACCTATTTAAATGATTTAAGTAGTTGTGCGAATGTTTTTGAAGAAAAATAATTAATGGATCAACTATTTGTTTTAGGGAGAATCAACTTTTGCATTCATAAAGAGGAGACTCATTAATGAGGATTGCATAATTTGAAGAAATGGATTAGCCATCAATTGAAGGGATTTCTATTTGGAATGAAATAGATCATTTTTTTCTAAAGAGAGGTATTGGCAATGGTCTTGTTTAAATGTGCATTGGAAAATGGAAGTATCATTCAATCAACTTGGTTGGTTCAGGGTTGCATGTGGGCATGCAACATATTCAGTTTGGGGGAGATATTGGGTCATGGAATTGACATATTTTGATATCATTTTCCCTCACTTTTAGACCCTTTATGCTTATCAATGAACTTATATTTAATCATTTTTAATGCCTATTTTTGAGATTTTGGTTTAAAGTGGTTTCCATTACATTTCTTAGTATTTCATTGAATTTTGATTAACATTTGGAAGAACTGGCATATTTTGTGCTTACTTATGAATAATGACTTAATGTGGGAATTGTTTTAGATCCATGTTTTGCAGATGTGGAAGTCGACCACTAACTATGAAGCCACCTTGGAAAATATGTCAAAGAGGAACTATGGGTTAATTTGTAAATGATGAATTATTATATTCATTATTCTACATGTTTCTCATTTTTCCAAATTATGATTTTAAATTAAAGGTGGAAAATGGTGGTGGATATGAGTGCATATTTCGCTTATCCACAAAGATTTGAATATTTCCATCAAATATATGATGGATCTAAGAAATCAAGAGCTATTAGGAAACATTTGGGATGAGTTTAGACTATTTTATTATAGCCTCTATTCCCAAATTCGAAATTGACTTCAAAGGTATCCTAAATATCATGAGAGTTAGCAAATCTTGGAATTAGCTTTGAATTAGTTTTGAGATCCAAATTATTAGCAATTTGTTGACGATATTTTGGATCTTCATGAGGATATTGTGGATCTTCTTGAGGATATTTTGGATCTTCATTTATTATTTGTTATGAATAACTCATGTATAAATAAGAGCTACTTCTCCATTCTAAGGAGGGACTCTTAGAGCAATTATTCAATTCATGATGGAATAGATTATCTTTCTCAAGATCTTGTGTTGATGTAGATTGTAGTTCTTTTATTTTCTATTTAGTATAATTTAGTTTATTTTATGATGTGGATGTAAGGTTACACACGAGTATTGGCCGGAAAAAAAGGTTACACACGAGTATGAGGGAGATGTGAGTTAAAAAAAAGAGTAAAAAGTAATAAATTATATTATGTCGGCTATTAATAAATTCACGTTGGCTCATAAAATAAAAAATTAATGAAAGTATTTAAAAAAATCCATTTCGCTTATAAAATAAAATATTATGAACAGTAATTAAAAAATCATATTAGTTTATAAAAAAAAAACTTAATATGGAATAGATCAAATATGGCATACCCATCATTATATGCTTTGGAAGCAGGGTTGGAATTTAGATTCATTTTTGCTGGTTGTACAATTTCTTTTTGACGTTTTTGGTTCTTATACTCCCCATCAAAGAACCTTCTCTCTAAAATTGGAACGGTCAACAATAAAGTTTTGATGATAAATTAATCTTTCAATTTTGAAGTTTTAATTAAAAAATTATTCTTCCATAATGAAATTTTCAATTAAAAACTACCCTTAATCTTTAATAACATTTATAGTAAAAGTTAAATAATAAATACACAAAACCTTAATTTTCAAATTTTGAAAAAAATTGCTAATTTAACCTTTTTATCCAATTTTAATCGTAAATACTCTTTCCATAATCTCTCTATATTTTTTAAAATAGACTTTAAACTAAATCTGTTTACCATACATACAACTATAAGCTATTATGAATTTAGGCCAAATTTTGGGTTATATTACTATGTTGAAACTCAATGCTTTTTAACTCAATCTATAAGTTATGAATATTAAGAAATAAACATATATTAATTTTGATTTTAAAAAATCAATTAATTGTATAATGTTAAAATGATCAAATAAAAATACTCTAAATTTGTCTTTTCAATATTCATTAGCGCAATATTCATTAGCGTAGACTTTATAAAATAATAAAAAATCCAATAAATTAAAATTAAATTAATATACTCTTTTACCTTTCTTCCAAATAAATTGAGAGCTTGAAATCTCCCCAACTATAAACCTCTTACATTTCAATTCGCATAAAACATCACATAGATTTAAACTCCAAATTTTTTCAAAGCTCAAGGTAAATATATATTTGACGGCAGCCTCAAAAATTAATACATATTATTTGACGGCAGCCTCAAAAATTAATACAAAAGTTATCAGTGAGCTCAAGGTAAAAAACATTATTTGAGGGTAGCCTCAAAAATTAATACGAAAGGTAACAGTAATGTATACATTTTTAAATGTCTTACTAACAGACTTCTAGGCCCATATAACAAAAGGTATACATTTTTAAATGTCTTATTGTAGTGTTTTTATATCACGTACACTTTATTTAGGGATTGTGGGCACTGAGGAGTTATTAAAAAATGTTTAGAATATACATTCATATCTTATTTATAAAAAAATTATACTACTTAAAATATTTTTAAATTATATAATTCAAAATTGTTGGAAAATTCTCAATTATTTTTTGTAAGATTTGGATTTATTTAAAATTATGGAAAAATGTATAATTTGGATTTATTTCATACATCTAAATACATGCCTGAAATTTTCATAAAAGGAAATGTGTTCATTACGGACCTTATAAAATTGTATTCATATCTAAATATGTAAATTTTCACCTGAATTCCTATTAAACTGGTGAAAAAAACCTTTTTTTCTACCAAATTAAGTACGATTAACTAACTTCAGGGAATTCTTATTAAATTTGTGAAAAACATCATTTTTTCTACCAAATTAATTACTATTAACTAACTGGAATAAGAATAATGAGGAGCCCTAACGTAGATGGTAGACATTGCTGTCAAGCGAAAATCCAAGTCATTTTGAGCGCATATCCATGGAAGATAAACTGGGTAAAGGGCTTTCTACATATAGGAAATGGGGAAAAAAAGCTTAGCACGAAAGAACATAGGCGGCCCTCTGTATTTGTACTATCTACTTAGAGAAGCGACCGATTTAGAAGTCTTGCCTGGATATAGAAATGGATGGGAAGCAGTAAACTCACAGGTTAGACAAAAAATGCAAGCGTTGAACATATTAGATCGGCGTCAAGCATTATAAATTAAAAAAAGAGCATCCTAAGACTTACCAGATCCAGAATTACAGGAAGAGATAACGTTGATGTTGGCAGTTGCATGCTGCATGTCTGGGATGATGGGTTTTTGAAACCTAAAAGCTTATTAGGTAGTCGGGTTCTGCTTCTAACTCTTTGAGGTTCATGAAGTAGCCTATAGGTAACAAGAAAGAGGTTGTGGTCAAGTCCAGTGATTAGTTGGATGCAGTGAGCAACTAGAGACGACAAGGAAAAGGCGGTGATCCGGTGCGTAGCTGGGAGGGCATACCGAAGTTATGTCATTCATTAACCAAAACTAATGACGTTTAATAAAAACTATTGACCGTCAAAAACACGTTCTGCGTGATTAGTTGCTCGTTTAATTCGATGACTTGATAAAAATTTTGGCTGTATTTGATGAGCAAAATGCCCGTCAAATTCCAACCCTACTTAGAAGTGTAGAAATATTTTAGCTATTCCATAATGTACTTCACGGATGCATAGAAAATTGGCGTGGGATAACTGTCACTCAAATCGCCCCACTTTTTCAGTGATTTGTTCCCTAAATCTGGTTATAAAAACTTGTGGAATCGTAGTTCCACCCCATTTACTGCGAAACTATGCCATGGAACTATGCCCCTAGGTATTTTGGCCCATTTTAAGATGACCCAGATCGTCGAAATTCCAAAAAAATAACGAGAAAAGGTGGAAGTGTGCCTCGTCGGAAAATTTTCCATCGCCGGCAAGGGGCGATTTGAGTGCCAGTTATCGCATGCCTAGAAAATTCTATAATGTACAACATGTTTGAGGCATCATTATTGGCTTTGGATTTTTAGAAGATTTTTTAATTACATAAATCCAAAGTTTCTTCTCTTAATCATTAGATTTATTGATTACATAAATCCAAATTTTCCTCTCTTAATCATGAGATTTATTGATTACATAATTCCAAAGTTTCCTCTCTTATGTATAGAGCCCTAAAACCTATTAATCATTCTCAAAAATATTAACACCATGGATATCTTTAGTCAAAGGAAAAATACGGCCTTGAGAATTCATGTGTGGTGGTTTGATGTATCATTCTTTCCCTTGGATATTTAAAAGTTTCTTTTAAGGTCAAATTCATGGGTTTCTTCCTTCGATCATGTTGAAATCCCTAAAACCTATACATAGTATTAAAAACCTCTTAATGACACCAATCAATATCCCTAGACATAGGAAACAGATAGCCTTGAAAGGCCCTTTATGGTGGTTAAATGTGTTGTTTTTGGCCTTGAATTTCTAGAAGCATATTCTAGGGCCAATGGGTTGAGTTTCATTCCCCAACCATGGTTATTGCCCCAAGATCTATATCGATTACTGAAACATTTCTAATGGTGTGCATATGTGCACTTGAAGGCCAAATATCTCCTCAAGAGGTCATCTCTCATGGTTCAAGGTGTCATTTATGGAAGTTGAACCCTAGAAGTTGATTATAAATTCTAATGCTTGAGCTTCCTCCACCAATCATGCTTATCACTTGGATACCCATACCTAGTTCTAAAAAATCTTGATGGTGCCCATATCCTCACTTAGAGGTTGAGGATACCATCAAGAGAAGAGATGATGTGTGGTATTTATTTAAGCCCTATTAAGGCTTTGGTTTCCTCCCTTAACCATATCCAAGGCCTTAAAATCCATGTTTAGTGTCCAAAACATGTTCATTGCACCAATATACTCACTTTTGGCTAAGAATACCCTGAATAGTTCTTTTGTAGTGGTTTGAGGTGTCTTTCTTGACCCTAAATCCTTATAGGATTCCTTTAGTGCCGAAGGCTTAAGTATCCATCCTTGGTCATGATAAGGACCTCGAGACCCATACCTAGTGCCTAAAACCTCATAGTTCCCCCCATATCCTTATTCTAATGCCAAGGATCCCCTTGAAAGGTCATGTGTGGTGGTTTGGTGCATCATTGTTGGACTTGGATTCCGAAAATATTATTTCATTGTATACAACTTGAGTATCTTCCCTCAACCATGCCAAGGAACCCTAGACCCATCTCTAGTGATCAAAACCACCTAATTATGTCGATGTCCACACATGAGGATAAAAATACCTTTGAGATGTCATGTTGATAATTTGAGGTGTTGTTGTTAGCTTAACATGCCTAGAAGATTCATTTAAGAGATAAGGTATAAGCATACCTCCTTGACCATGTCCAAAGGCCCTCAAAACCATAGCCTATGTTGAAAACCTTTTAATGACATTGATATCCATGAAGGAGGCCATTTATTAAGATCTATTAAAAAGAATTCCAATTAAATAATTAAATTTCACTTTAAGTCATTTTTATCATGACTTTTATAATTTTAATAAAATAAGAAATACATTGTCTCTAAGTAATTATTTAATAAGCATTATTTATTTATTATAAATGATCATTAATATAAAAAATAAATAATGAAAAATATTTAATAAAATTATATTGTTTTTAATTATTTTTGAATAATAATTTTTAATAAGCATTTATTTTGTTGAAAATGACATTAATATTAATATTAAAAGTAAATAATGAAACATATTTATGTGTTTTGACTCTCAGAATTAATTTATTTGAATAATATCAAAATAAATAACTGAATATGTTATTTAAATGAAATTTTATTTGTAAAATTTGTTGCATGTTTATGGTGCAAAGCTTTAAAAAGAAATTTTATTTGTTTAAATAATATAAAAAAATAAAAAATTAAATTAATTTTTTTCCAAGATAATTATTTTCGAATTTGTTTTGTTGATGGTGTAAATCTTCATATTTGGAAAGATTTGGAATGTTTTTTTGTTGATTGTATGAAGGTGTAACTATGACAATGATGTATGGTCGTACTGTAGATGTAGGGGAGTTTTGGTAACTAAGCTTTGGCTGGTATTGAGTTTGATAACTTTGTAGTGTAGTAATTATAGAATTATCCAATATTTTTGTATGTAATTTGCAAAGAATTATCCAACATTTTAAATATCTTTATTATATTTAATTTATGACTAAATCATAACTTTCATTTTCAAATTCTTTTTTTTATTTACAAAAATGTATCTTATTTTGCAAAACTGTATTTTAAATGGACAAAAAAAACCAGGGCAGAGTTCCTCTATAGAATTATGCCACTACACCCTTAGAACTTTGCATCCGCCTTGAATTTTTACTACATACATAGAAGAACTCTCCGGAAAAGCAATAAAAAAAAGCAAAACTTTCTAGTTTTAACTACTTCTATATATAATTCTATTATTTTTTTTAAAGTTCCGGTTTTTAAAAAAATGTTGTTTTGATTAAAACACTCTCCATTATAAGGGAAGTTGGGTAAGTGTCTACTTTGGATAGCCAAAGTTCAATTTGCCTAATATTGCCATTAGAACAGTAAATTCGTTGTAAACGCCAACAATTTCTTAGCTGTTTGGTAAATTAATCTCATAACGGTGTGTTTTTCCACATATACATTCGGTACAACAAATGATTCAAAATGCCCACTTTGTCATTAGACTTTTTGCATTGTTTTTTAAGTTGTTATTATTTGGCTTTTGTTATCTTTAATCTTATTTTATAAATTTTATGTAATTTTATTTATAAATGTTTATATTTTGAAATTTGGAATAGACTAATATTTATATTTTTCCTAGATTGTACGTGAATACAAGTGTTTGGCTAGATTGATTTATAATAATCATTTAAAATTCAAAATAAACAATTATAAAAAATAACTTTTACTTGATCAATAATAACTAATATATGAAAACTCTCAATTGATTCATGAATAAGAGGTCATCTCACCATTTGTAGGTTAAGTTCCCATAGGTCACTAGTTCAAAATCTTGTGGGTCAGAGAGAACAAGGTTCAGCTGTGAGGCATTCAAGGCCGACCTCGTTTTCACACAATTCTGGTTTGAGTACCTCTTCTGATGGGCAGATCATTCTTCCATTTAAACTAAGGCTAGCCTTGACCGAGGTTATAAACCCATCCTAAGATTCCTCTCCATGAAAAAAAATAAAAAATTATTTATGATACTTCACTTTAAAAAAATAAAAAGATTTATTTTCTGATACTTAACTTGTAGGGCAAGTTAAGTGGCTGTGCCATGCTAGTATATATAAGTCCTAGATTTCTATCATCCATGGATATTCACTTCCTTATTTCTTCACTCTGCCTTTCAAATGTGGAGAATAGCCAGTTTAGACGAAGGTGGTCTGATGATGACCATGGTGGATTTTGCCATTGTGGGCATCATTCTGCTCCTGATAATTAACTACGCTAAACGGTTATTATTCCATAAGCGTGTATGCATGCCACCAGCGCCTCTGGCTTGGCCAATTATCGGCCACATCCATCTGCTGGACGCGAATCGACCTCTTCATCAGACGCTTTACGATCTTGCTCGGCGCTATGGCCACATCATTCTCCTCCGACTCGGCTCTTGCAAGGTCTTGTTAGTAACCTCCTCTGAGCTGGCCAGGGAATGTCTCACTACCCACGACCTGAACTTCGCCTCCAGGCCACGTTTCTCCGGAGCTGAGCATCTGGGCTACGATTGTAGGATGCTCGGCCTCGATCCATATGACCGCCAGTGTCGAAACCTTCGCAGGATCTGCACATCGCAGTTTCTATCTCCTTCCATGGTGGAGTCGTCTCAACGTATTCGAAGGGAGGAGGTTTCCAAGTTGGTGCGTGGCTTGTTCCAGATGGTAATTAAAGACGAGGATTCGGCTATCGTGGACGTGAGATCGATGATGGTTGACCTCCTATTTGATATTGTTGTAGGATCAATCTTACCTGACAAAAGCTACATGGGCAACGCGGAAGAGGTGAAAGAGGTTAAGGAGATGATCAACACGCACTTCAAGCTAATGGGAGCATTTAATGTGGGAGATTATATTCCCTTTCTCAGATGGATGGATCTCCAGGGTTGCGAGCGGGCAATGAAAAAGCATAGCAGGCGGATGGATGAGATTCTGCAGAGAGTGATAGATAAGTACCGTTTTAATACTAAGAAGAAGAATGATGAGTGTCTGATAGATGTGCTCATACAATTAGTGGATAAAGCCCAAGAAGATTTTTGCAGCGACGATACCATCGTCAAGGCCACCATTGCGGTATGTGTCCCTTTTCCTTCAGATTTTAAGGGCAATTTTAGCTAGTTTCTCTCATGATATGGGCCCTGGGGGGCTGCTTTTCATTCTGTCAAGTGAGAATGTAACTGAGATGTCTCTTATTTCGCAGAGCATGTTACTCGGAGCAACTGATACGTCGGCCGGCACAACGGAATGGGCAATGGCATCGCTGCTGCAACACCCGAAAGTGGTGGAGAGGGCACAGGAAGAGCTGGACGTCGTTGTTGGAAGAGAGCGCGTGTTAGATGAGTCGGATCTCCCCAGCTTGAAATATTTGGAGGCGATCGTGAAAGAGACTCTTCGTCTTTATCCCGCAGGGCCTCTGCTCATTCCTCACATGGCGAAGGAAGCCTGCACAGTTGGAGGGTATCATGTGCCGGCGCACACGCAGCTTTTTGTGAACGTGTGGGCTATTCACAGAGACCCCGCTGAGTGGGAACATCCCCTGGAATTCGAACCGGAAAGGTTTATGAAGACTTCGAGCCCAGACGTGAATGGCCATGATTTCAAATATATGCCGTTTGGGCATGGGAGGAGGGCCTGCCCGGGCATGTGGCTGGCCATTCGCATGGTCATGTTCACTGTGGGAAGACTGTTGCAGAGTTTCGATTGGAACATTCCACACGGAATTGAAGGAGTAGATATGAGTGAAGGGCGTGCCCTTTCGCTGTGGAAAGCGGTTCCACTGAAGGCCGCAATTAAGCCACGCCTCCCTCACCATCTCTATTGAGTTATCACCTTAGAAAAGTCGATTACATTAGTAATGGGTTGGATGTTAAACTTCAATTGCTTTCATGCTTACTGTTTGTAGTAGATTCTGTGGTTTCATGCTTACTGTTTGTAGTAGATTCCGTGGGTTAGCTGATATTTGGACTAACCGTTAAGAGCGGAGTCTTAGTTAAGCATCTACGTACTTATCGGTTTGAGTAGGTTTTTATTTTATGTGTATTTCTGGATTTTTTGGTGAAGGTACCTGCCTTTGAAATAAGAGTTCTTGTTTGTTTATTTTCTCGAGTACCCTAAAAAATTGTATGTTTTTTTCTTGAGTACCGTAAAAATAATGTCAGGTTCAGGTTCAGATAAAGAACATTAGCACGAATCATGTTGGTCTTATGATTTTAATTACTTTGCTTTTAATATTTTAAATCTCACAATTCAATAGTTTTTTATTGACTTTAAATTTAATCAGAAACAGTTCGCCACTCAAAAAAATTCCCATTATTTTAATTACTTTGTTTTAAGAAATAATATTTTTATCTCACAATTCAATTGTTATGTTCCTTAGTAGCATGGATATATTGCTAGCAGTATGTTGTTTTAATCTCGCCGTACATTAAACATATTTTTTCAATTTTAATGTTTAAACCTGGGATTCTAATTTTTGTATTAAAATACATTTTAATTTAAGTAAATCACTCAACGTTTGATTGGTGACATCACCCTCCATTTAATTACTTTGTTTGAAATATTTTATATTCAATTGTTATTGTTATGTCCCTAGGATATATAGCGAGTTTGTTGTGTTGTATTAATCTGGGGTACATTAAACACCCTTCTCCCCATGGAAAAAGGGGTTATTTAATTAAGCTAATTTGAATCATATTGTTAACGATCTTATTTGTTTTTACTGAAGTAAGAGAAGCATAAGCCCCATATTCTATAGAATCTATTTGTTCCCAATCAAATCCTAGACAAGTTCGAACCAATGGAATACTTGTGTCACTCATTACTTGGATTCATTCACTATCTTTGTACGAAATAGAATTGCTAACTTGAATCTGCAAGTTGTCTCCTTCCCTCGATAAATCAAGGGAAAAGGGAAGGGAAAAGGGTGTTGCCATATCCGACCCATCAGGTATTCCATATTGTACATTATAATATCCAAAAATGGAATTTCTCTGTAGAATACCACTTTTTGGTATTCTAAGAATCGCATCAGGACAAGGTATTATTATTTTTCCCCATTCTTTAGCACACTACAATGGGACGATGAATCGATTCATTTGCTTTTTCCCCTTAATATTGTAATTCCTAGGGGAAAAGGTGACATAAATAGAGTCTCGATGCTCGTTGGATATGGTCCGATCAGTTTCTGAATAACTGAAGATTTGTTCTTCCTTCCCATAGCAGTTTGAATAACCTGATCTATGTTCCACTTGATCCACGTAAGAATCGGAAAGTGATTGATGTTTGGCAACAAAAGGTTGAACATCTACTTGATCCTGATGCTTATGAAATGGAAAGGGTACTACACTGGATCCGTATATACCTCCCGATAATATCCATAGATAACCTGTCCTGAGTATAGGATGAACATTACCGTGTACATATTCAGGTGCATGACACACATTGGTACTCCAGTGCATTTCTCCTTCTAGGTCAAAATATATATTTTTGCGAACTTTTTCCTTGAAGGAAGATGTTCTAGCACGAAGTTCGGCAATAATTTGTTCCGATTCCACATATTGATCATTCTAAACCAACAACAAACTTTGTGGTGGAATGGTTAAGTTCTGTAGTTGATCCTGGCCATCAATAGTGATGGATAAGTTATTATGACATAGATAAGCAGGATTTCCATTGCATGTACGTGTAGGATAAACCAAATTCTCATTGAATTCAATCTTTCCATTGAAAGGGGCTCGTACATGTTCTGCAATATCACCAGTAAATACCCCCCCGGTATGAAAAGTCCTTAGTGTTAGTTGAGTTCCTGGTTCCCCAATGGATTGGCCTGCAATAATACCTACTGCTTCTCCCAATTCGATCAAGTGACTATGAGTAGTACTCCGACCATAACATAATTGACAAATCCGAGATATACTCTTGCAAGTAAAGGGGGTTCGTATATATATTGGTTGTGTTCGAGGGTTTATTAATGGATTGGCAAGTCCAACCCCAATATACTGATTGTGCGTGGCAATGCATCTCCTATTTATATATACATCGTCTACTAGCACACGGCCAATCAGTATTTGTGTTCGTACAAAAATTTCATTTCTGTCCCTCTCTCGACCTCGAATGGAACTTACGAAAATACCTCGGATAGTGCCACAATCTGTTCTACGTACTACGATGTGTTGAACCACTTCAACGAGTCTACATGTGAGGTATCCATCATCTGTTGTTCGTACAGCAGTATGCGAGGTTCAGCTTGTTCTAAGTCGAAAGCCATCATGTTAGAGTCGTTAGGATCTATGGCACCAATGGCATATAACAACAATTTTCTCTGTGCCGGACAGTTTTTTAAGATTTTGAGAGCAGACATAGCAGCGGGGGACTGAGCTAAATCTTCTACAATGTTATAGTTGGAAGCTGCACGAGCGTTCAGGTTATTGTTAATCCGTCTCAAAGGGAAACGAGGTGCTTTGGGGCCCCCGTCCATGGGCATATTGGGTATGCGAAGTGGTTGATCGGTTGGGAGAGTACTCGACGATGGGTCGGTAGGTGTAGCCTTAGGGGTGGATCCGTACTGATTTCGACAGGTTTGAAGATTGACATCATTAGATGACATCATAAGCAAATGGTGAGTGTTGGACTCGGCATGTTGGTAATCAGCGGCTGCATATGTAATTTGCTACTATGGTGCAGTGGATCCTTGACGGGGATCATTCAGACGAATGTTTACCGTGCCTTGGTTTGGTAAGGGATTTTGCAATATCATGGGTTGTGGCTGAGGGGGGGTGCTGGCTATGCAACATGTCCTTGTCGTTGGGCATCGTCGGTCCAAAGTTGACGCGCTCGATCTAAATGGGGACAATTGTGTGTGTAATGGTCGTACTCCACATATGGAACATGGATGGCTTGTTCTCAAGTTATTATTTTTGGCCTGTTTCAGTGGATGATCAGGTTTTTGGTTGGGGGGAGCAGCGTTATTATTATTTGGAGGATTAGGTGGTGGTCCACCTTGGTTGTGTTGCTGGTTGTTTCCGCGGTTACGTCCTCTTCCATTGTTTTGTTGACCTCCTTTGTTACGCTGGTTGTTATGGTTTGGAGGTTGGTTTTGCTGTGTGTACACATGCCCTTGGGAAGTATGTGGGTTTTGAGGTCGTGCAGGCTTGGGAGTAGGTTGCGGTGGGTAGTAAGCAGGTGGGTTATGAGGTGGACTTGTTGCTTGTTGTGGTTGTGGGTAACTTTGAGCTGTTGGAAGTGTTGGAGCAAGAGGTGCTGCCTATTGAGGATAATAAGCCACTTGGGCTTGTGGCTGGACCGGAGTCTGGTGGGCCTATTGGTTATAGTATGAACGTGGTGCATAAGATGATGGTGCTTTCCCATAACACTGTGGTGGAGATGAGGGTCCATGAGTATGGTGGGTGTGTATTACTGGAGCATACGAAGTTGTAGCTCCAGACTGAGATGTAGCCCTAGAAAGGTCTGGGGCATTGTTTGTACTCATCATGGTAAAAGGTTTGTTTTGCGCCGTAACCTAGCCAATAATACCATTGGCGGCATGGGATGCCCCTGGCACATCATGGTGGGATGGATTGCCACACGGGGCATCAGGTAAAATAGTGTATAGATATCTTGACTGGGCATATATGAGGTCGAATTGTTGAGCTTTTAAGACAGCTTCTTCTTCTGACTGGGGTCGTTCAGAAGCTACATATTTGGCTATGAGGGGGAGGAGTGATTTGAGGAACCAGTCCAAAAATATTCGGTTGTCAAGTTTTATCTTGCAAAGGCTACGACACTTATGCCACTCATGGATATGATCAGTGATGTGTGTAGCGGTGTTCTATCTACAAGACAAAAGTATTTCCACTCCTGCATCATCGCGTACAGGTAGCTGAAAGAACTGGAGGAAAGTTGAGGCGAGGGACGTAAATGTGTTGTGACTCCCATGTGGCTGCTCAATGTACCACTTGGTTGCAGAGCCAGTGAAAGTTCTTTGTAAAAGTCTCAGTCTAATGGAATCATCTACTATGGAGTTAGAACCATAAGTGAAACGACATGATGTGGTTTTGGGGATCTTCCCCAGCTTTTCCTTCAAATTTTGGGGTATCTGAGGGGAGCTTTGTGGGCATGGGTGGCCACATAGGGTTGTGTCTAATAGGGTCATTGGTTAACCTTGCCAAGTGTGGTAAGTTTAGACTATCCATGTATGGCAGACTGGTAGATGGGTGTGGCATGGTCACTGGGGCATAACTATTAATGGTAGCATTATGGAGTGGTCCAGTGCCCCCTAAGGGTATGCTAGGTGTGAAAGGGATGTTTCCTCCTGCTGATGTGGTGTGGGAGGGGCATGTGCTCCCAAGTGCAACATGGGTTGCAGATGGGTTAGGGGTGGTTCCGGTAATCCATGGGATCTGGGTAGTGGTAATGAGAGGGGGGGTGACCCCCATGTTGGGCATACCTAAAATAGGTGGTGGTCCTATGTTGGGCATGCCTAGAGGGGGTGTGGCCCCTATGTTAGGCATTCCTAAGGGGGTTTTAGCTACCGTGGTTGTCACGGTAGTAGTGGGGTTTGTTGATGTAGCTCCAATAGCACTGGTGAAAAGGGGGTCATATTGTGATCCAGCCATGGGGTTCATTGGTGATGTCCCGGTAGGGTGTTCGGATTTAGCCTCAAAATCAGATGTAAAATGAGGCACGTCAGAATCGGATGACTGGGTTCTATGCCATTGACGTGTGGATTCAAGGGATAACGCTCTACATCTATGACGTGTAGATTCAAGTGTACTGAATTGAGGGGGTTCACCCTGAAAACGTCGGGATCGTCTTAATTTTTCAATGGTGAGATATGTCTAGAAATACCAATGGATGGTGGTGAGATAAAAAACTCAATACCCTAGTGCAACAATGTGTGCAGGAGGGGAGTGTGAAAAAATAATGGCTCTCAGGCCAACAACCAACCTCAAAAGCACTTATTATAACAGCTATGCTATAATAAGTGGAGGAATCAAGAAAAGTGGTCAGAATACTAAAAATCAAATGGTTCCTAGAAAAAAGTGGTGCTTACTAGACCAAGGGGGGTAGCAGAGCATGCAAACGCCTAACTAAAAGTGGTATTATGATTCAACGAAACATATCCTCTGCAAGGTGATGAAATCCAAGTCAGACAATATGAGTAGTGGAATCAAAGGCTAGATATCCCCCTACCGGGAGGGACACCGGGTAGACAATCCTAAAAATTGGTCACTAATATACCCCGTTCATGACACGTTCGATTGGGTGAATCTGCAATTTGGTTATATCGTCGTTGTACTCCCATACGGGTGGTACACTGAGAACTGCGAAAGGTATCCTTCAATTACTGAATGGATAGCGGTATTCCACTCAGACTTCCGGAACCAATATGACTACTTCAACCCTCCTAAGGGAGAGGCCTTCCCAATAAATTGGTATATAACCATGTCAACAAATAATAAGGGATTTTTGGGACCCTAAAAGACAACCACTATGTCTTAGATGTAAATAATTAAGGGGTGTTATTGGAACACCTATCCCCCCAATCCTACCTAGCTACAAGATTCTTCAAGTGTTCCCCAAGTGGGGTTAAAGTGTTGGTTGAATTTAGGTAGATTTTAAGGCTCAGTTAATTAAAAATGTGACAGATTGGGTGCAAGTGTGATTATTTAACTAAAAATGAATTTGCCTCGCTTGGGCGATTGATTACAAATTAAAAACAAGACGATTCCAATTTGCAAAAAATAAAAGGCTTTTTCTGAAATGTAAATGCTTTAACAAAAATACTTCAAAAACTATGGATTTTCGAAATAATTTGTAAAGGAAAGCAAATATTGTAAAAATTGTAAGAAATAAATGGATTTCTAAGTGCTTGCTTGGGCAAAACTATTGAGCAAATATGAAAGATGGTTCAAAATTTGCAAAGAAATGAAATCTATGATCTAAACAAAAATGCTAAAAACCTTTCTTTCACTTGTTGAAAATTTTTAAAAAGATTTTAATTGGGCATATGTAATAGAAAAAAGATTCACTATTGCTGCAATAATGCAGAAAAAATAATGCTGGAAAATAGGCTAAATGGGCAAAAAATGCAGCAAAATTTTTTCTAAAAATTGGGCCGAACAAAAAATAGCAACATTGCGGGTTTTAGGACAAAAGCCGCGATGTGCATTGCAGGTTTGAGCTGCGAAGTCGCGATGTGCAGTGCGAAAAAACGCCGCGATGTGTAGCGCAGAAAAAGGACGCGAAGTGCAGCGCGGAAAAAGGCCGCGAAGCTACGATGTGTAGCGTGGAAAAAGGCCGCAAAGCTGCGGTGCGCCGCGTGGAAAAAGGCCGCAAGGTCGCGATGAGCCGCGCGACTGTCGGGCGAAAAGCCGTGTTGTGAAAACGAAAAAAAGGTCGCCGGAAACGAAATCAAAAAGTGAAATTTCGGTCTGTTAAAGGCTACAAAAAGGGCCAACAACTAGGGAAGCAATGAATATGCTGTCTAGTATGGCAGATCTGGTAATTGGAATTGTAAAAACAAGTAAGAAACAAAGATCTAAAGTAAAAAATTGTAAAAATTTAAAGCTCGAAACCCAGTGGAGTCGCCAAAAAACTGTTGCTTGGTTTTTCAACCAAGAATGTACAAGGATGCACCTATTAACTTGTAATAGCAGTATTCGAATAAAAACAAAAACAATTATAAATATAATTTAACATTAACATAAGCATGCATAAATAAAAAATAACTAAATCAATAACAAGAGATCTATGGAAAAACAAGAGGAAAAAATAATAGATTTTTTGTATTACCTCAAAGGTGACGATGTTTGGTGTTGAGTAGCTCCAAGGTTGAGGTGCTCCAAGCTCCAATGGTCTCTTCTCCAAGATGCTGAAATGGGGGTCTTCAAACTCAAAATGGAAGGTAATGGCTCTCAATGGGAATTTGGCAGCATAAGGATAGGATAAAATGTGGATGGAAAGTGAGGAGCCCCTATCACCTTTTTATAGTTTTTGGTGATGGGGAATACCATTATGGTTTTAAGGAAACCAATGGTATTGGCCAACATGGTTTAGGTCTCTTTTTTCCCTCTTTTTCATTTTTTGAATATTTTTTATTCCCTTTTAATATTTTTAGGAAATTTTGGACCCTTTTTTAGGGTTTTTTGAGGAAAAATATATATTTTGAGGGGGGAAAAGGTGTATTATGGTCTTTTTGGTGACCTTTTGATGGCTTTAGAGGCTCAAACGGTGGAAAAGTGGACAAATGGGTCATGTGAATAAGGAAATGAGCTAGTGAGCACTTTTTGGGTGTTAACAATATGCTCATGTGATATATATATATATATATATATATATATATGATGTACTACTGGTAACCTATAGGATTCCTGAGACTACAACATTGATTCCATTGTTGGTAGTACGTAATCGTTATGAAATAATGAGCATGTTTAGATGCTAACTAAAAGAGATATTCGAGAGTGGTGGGACATGAAAATAGCGAATTACATCAAGAATTAGGCAAAGTCGACAAGCTAACAATTGCACATGCAAGGGAAAAGTTATGCACTGAATTCCATGAAAAGTTCATAGAGGTTGTGCCCCATGAAATAAATAAATTCTTGGACATCATTCATGACCAAATGGAATGCTCAGAATGAAAGACTACTAATGCACAAGATTTACAATGGAGGGAGAATTAATTTATATGAATGGCTCGAGAATATATGCAAAGATTTCTATTAAGAGCAAGGTATAGAAGAGAGATAATCTACTGATGAATTCCGATGAAAATTTTACATTGACCTTCATGAAGGATTCCCATGTTCTATACCAACCTAGCTATATAATTTTTTGATTGAAAATGGAGTCGGGCACATATTTGAGCCACTACTGACATTAGCTGAACCTGCTTCATTAGATTGGAAGAAGCAGCAAAAAGAGTGGGAGTGTTTTGTTAACGACCAACAGTGGGAATATTTATTTAAATGAAGACCATTGTTGAACCCACCTTCGTCGAACAATAACGGTCGATTCGGAAATGGGGGGGTCACCAACCATGTGTTATGAATAAAATAATGAGGCTAGTCAATGAAAGAAGAAAATAATGAAGGCCTGCAAAAAGTCGTTTCTGCTCCAACGAAATAAGTGCCCAGCCACTCACAAGCAAATAACAGATATATATATAATAGAAAGAGAAAAGAGGCATAGATTATGAGAGAACCTAAGAGAGATTTCTAGTCCATTACATATGAAAATAAGTATAAATAAGTCGAGTGAGATGATAGAGGAACCAAAAGTCCTCCCTGATTTGAGGGAAAGTCGACCAGATGAGAAAGAAGGTGAGATGCCAATACCCAAAGATCAGTCACACATGATGGTGTTGACCCCACAAACATTGTGTATTACAATACTAGATTCCTCGACCCCCATCGAATCTATATGTAATGACCCTTTTTTTAAAAATTTATTATAATGCCCAATTTTCCACTTTTTCCCCAATTTTGACCTTTGACTAGTTTTGATTCCTAGGTCCCAAATTTGCCCCAAATGATCCCAAATCTTCTAAGAATGTATGTGAATGATATTAGGAATTGAATATGATGTTCAGGGATGATATATGGCGACCAAAAGAGTTCTCAAAACTCTCTTAATATTCTGGACCAAGTATGTAATTTTACTAGCAATTTGGGGTTCAAATCCCCCTGGGGTAAGTACTGAAAATGGCTTCCCAAATGCCTCCAAACCCACTCGAATTTATGAAAATATGTATGGTATGTCTTAAGGATGTGATTAAGGTCCAAAATGCACCATTAATTAGTTATTACGTCTATTCCAACCCTCTCCCAAACAACAACAAAAAACCACTAATTCGACCCTTGGGGAAATGGTACCAAATCTTCTCCAAATGCAAATAAACTGAATATAATGACTTAAAATTCTCAAGTGCTGAATATGAAACTTGTAATACACATCAATGGAATTCCATTAATCACAAATATAGTAGGTAAACATTATTTTATTTGAAATCATCAGCATTATAATGGCATACATCAATGTAGTCAGGAAATGGTCATTGTTTTATCATTAATCATCATTTTTACATACAACCACTTGGTATTTCAACCTGAAACTTTATGGAGATGAATAACAGAGTATTTAATTCATATTATAAAATAAATTGGGCATTAGAAGCTCCCCCAAAGAGTACAATAGCTCACCAAAAACGCACTCCCTCAAGGAGCAAGAATATGCCATCAAAACTGGAAATGGTTAAGAGAGTGAGCTGCATTAGAAGAAACCATGAGCTTACCTATAGCTTACACCTGCAAATAAAGACTCCATTAAATCTCCAAATGAAAGGTCTGAATGGCCTTTTCAATTACCAACTTGGATGGGAATCTTTCACCCTCGAAATTGGCTAAGGCAAGAAACTATTCATCCACTAGCTCTCCCTCTTCACAAATGCAATTGAAAATTTCTCAAATGATCAAAAGTTGGTTTCACTAGTACAAAATGAGAGATAGATGACCAAAAAATGACCAAAATCCGCATATAAATGACCACTTTTGAGTTGATGACCACTGGTAGCAAATTAGCAGTCATATATCACGCGACCAAAAATGTGGTCATATTTAGCTTGGTCATTTATAGCTTATCTTGTGGTCATATATTTGGTCGTATATTTGGTAATATATTTGGTAATATATTTGGTCATTAATTGTCACAATTAATGACCAAATTTATGACCACATTTTTTGTCACGTGATAAATGACCGCTAATTTTCTACCAGTGATTGCCAACTCAAAAGCGGTCATTTATATGCATATTTTGGTCACTTATCTCTCATGTTGTACTGGTGGTCGTTTATATGCAAATTTTGGTCATTTTTTTAGTCATTTATCTCTTTTTAGTGGTTTCAAAATATAAATAGGGCACGATGGAATCAAACCACCAACCTCCTGCCTATAAGGCAGATGCTCTACCATTGAGATAGCACCCTTAAATAGAATTCCTTATGGATTGATATGAGAATAAAATTTACAACAGTTAACACCATCTTGCCAAAGATTAGAATACTATAAACAAAAATTGATGAAGAGGATGGCATGACATTAAGAACAGATTCTACTTGAAAATAGTTTTTCCTAAGTTCTACAGGCACCTGAAAAAAAACAAATTATTTTTTTGCTTTGAATCGTCATGTGTATATCCATGTACTCTTATACTAACTATATGCTTGAGTTTCAATTCACAAAAATACTATCTAAAATATAAGAAAATAACAAAAGAGGAAAGCTTCTAGTTAAAATGGCCCTAACCTGATATGATCACCTGCTTTTACCAGTTCCTAATACCATAAATAGGTGGGGCACAATACCTACTGGCTACTGCTCCAGAACCTAAGTACCTAAAGGGTTCTCCTTTTTTGCAATCTAAGTTATCTCCATATGTTGATAAAGAAGTCATTGTTAGCATTGGTTGTTGTATCATTGGCTATTGCATCATTGTCAATGAGAAATAGCATTGGTTGTTGTATCATTGTCAGTGAAAAGCATCAGGTCAAATGCAAAACTTAAGTTCAATATTTAGTTATACATCATGTGAACTAAACTGGTTAGAAAGAGTCAAAGCAAGGGAAGACAGACTTCCCAATGCAGGAAGGTCATTGCAGAATCAAACCCTTCAAAATAGCTAGAAACTCAATATGCAGCATAAGAAATTGGTCAATGGGTCTCGAAGCAAAATACTCAGGGGGGATATTGTTGAAGCAACTCAAACATCTATGTGCAATGGATAGACATATTGTGGTGAAGTCCAGCACAGTTGCACAACATAGGTAGAAAGGATTTTGGTTCAAGGTGTATCCAACACAAAAATCCAAAATTCTAGACAATAGTATTTCCAACAAAAAATTGATTCCATGCAACGAAATCCATTATATCTACAGAATTTAAGACTAGGATACTATGCAAAGACTCCAAATTGAATACAAATGCATAAGACTATCCATAATCAACTGTTGAGACCAATTAACATATATGCAATTGTTATTGCAAATCTGTTATTCTCTACATTGTTTTCAACTACTTGTTCATTACAGTATTTTGAACCATGACAGACAAAAAATATGAACGAAGAAAAAAGACAATAATGAGATAATGAAATCTAGATTATGAAGGGTTGAGCTCAATTTTGGAGGTGCATTGTCGTGGAGCAAAAAAAATTTGCAAAATATAGTTACTCAGTTTCTAGGGAGATACTTTGAGAATGGAAGAGAAAGACTTAACTGAAATTGATGACATGTTACATATGAACTAGCAGTACATATAAAACTACGGAAAAAAAAGGTTAGGCATGAGTGAACAGGGGAAAAACCCCCATATAAAATTAAGATCTAAATAGAGGTTGGGGACAGTGAGCAGCTCCAAATAATGAAGAAGAAAACTTATCTACAGACCATGGCAAGAAAAGACACAGAGTTCTAGAGGTTTTACCGGGTTTTTTTGGACATTGGTTGGAAACCAATAAGTGTCGTAGTTGCTTGGAAAATAGGCTAATGAAAAAAAGGGACTGGCAAGCTACTATCGGGATCTTTGAATCACTAAATTTTCAAAAGAATGATGGCAACAAAACATAATGAAGTTCAATTATTTGACACAGAACAATCACATATTTTCCTATCTTTTGCAGAAAAATTAAAACCACGATACTAAGTAGCTATAACTATGAATAAAAATTTATTCTTAAACCTAGTTACACCATCATAAACCCGTTTCTCATAGAAGTAAATGCAATCCTACAAACACTCAAAAGAGAAGACATATAAATGCAAAGAATAATTATTTTGCAACCCAGTGAAACAGTAAGCAAAAGAAATTAATTGATGTGCATGTATTAAATTTCCATCTATCAATATTGTAACATGCCATGCCATTTAATTGTGTGCTTCAACATATCAAATTGTCGATTGCTTCAAGAAATCAAAATACAATTGATGGGACATAGATATGGCAAATAATTTTTATCGCCAAAATGTTAATGTGAATCCTAGCATACACACAAATCATACCTATTCAAAACCAAAACGACCATTGTTCTATTCATCAGATCAATCAGATAAATCCAAAGTACTCCATATGACGATGGGTCAGAAAATCTACCACATCCATAAAAAATCATAACCGCAGAGACAAAAATTGAACAACGTTGCCTAGTGCTTAGTAATATTACCAAAAAGAACATGATGAGGGTTCAGTGATGAGGAATTATATCAGGTTTAGCATGAGAACATTTCAAGAAGAATGCAAAATGCAAACAACGAAAGAACATTGTGTTATACCTCTATGTTTCACGGTGTCGCATCTCCATCACAAAACGAGTTGACGACATTTTTCCCGCCATTTTAAACCATCCAGAAGAGACAGATGATGAGTCAACCTTGAAGGTGAATCCACCCTGGCAAGTTTTGACCCACCTTAGACTTTATTTACACACACTACCGCGTCTTGCTAGTTTGCCAAAGCGCGGTACTAGACACTACTGCGTTCTGCTTTTTCTCCAAAGCGCGGCAGTGCCGCGTTCTGCAGTCTTTGCAGAACGTGGTACTCTTTTAATAGCTTTTTTCCCTTGGCTTGTGGGATTTTGGATTTTCGAAGATAATGGAAGATTGGGGTCCTTGATTCGATCTCAACTCATCTACTTCGATTAGAAACCCTGATCCACTTATCTCTCCTTAGATCCACCCATCTCTCTTGTTAGTTAACCTTACCATTCACTATAAAAGAGAGGGATGCCATTGGAAAGGAGGAGGATTCTTGAGAGCACCAAACTTATGGTCTTGCAGCATTGTGGAGATAGCTAGAGGAGAAGACACTTGGAGCTGAAGGATTGGCTTGGACATCAAGCACCTTTTGTAAGTATTCTTCAAGTTGTAATGGAATAACTTGTCTTGTTTTCCCAAATCATTTGTGTTAATCTTGTTTTAATGATATGATTTGTATCTTTCATAGATTTAGATCCTAACTCATGTTTCAGGTTGCTAGAGAATAGTGCATTCTTGTGTCTTGGTTCCATTTTGACAGGTTCACTTGTGAGGGCTTGGAGCTTGGAGCAAATACCAAAAACAAGCGTCTGGATAGAAGGTCAGTTAAACTCCTTCTACTCTCTTTAGAATTTTAATCCTGAGATGTTTGTTAGATCTAGGGATTCAAGGTAGCATTTGTTTTGACTTGTTTCTTGCTTTAGAGTTAGTTTAAAGTCTGCTTTAAAGTTAAGAGAGTTTTGGCTTATCCGTAGGACAAAATTCTACATAACAAGAATGGCGACTCCGCTGGTTTTGATTACTGCTTGATTGATTCAATTCACAGTCATTTATCTTTGAATTGTGAGTTTTTGTTGTACTTCAAACCAGTTTGAATCTTGGTCCTTTTTGACCCTTATTCACCCCTCCTCGCAGTATTTATCTCCCTGTTCAATCACTGAGTCCCCTGGGTTAGCAACAACCCTGAAAATCTTATTTTTTCTTCTCAAGTTGCGCTTCTTCTTTCCCTTGCCACAGTACCGCGCCCTCATAACTGCCTCCAGCGCGGTAGTACCGCGCCCTCTGAATTAGTACCAGAGCGGTACTATCACAGTGCCGCGCTTCAGCCAGACCATCACCCGCGGTAGTGTCTGCAAGTGTTTAAATTTTTTTTTTTCTTTGCTTGGTTTCCTGAGTTCCTCTCTGCCTTAGGTAGTCTTTACTGTTGCCTGTTAGCATCCTGGTTAATTCCCAGTCTGCATGGTGTGATTATTACCCAGTTTGTGAGCTTGATTGTTGATTGAATTAGTGGCACTTTTGACATATGGGTCATTTTTCCAGTTTGATTGCATTGACTTGATTTTTTCACCACAACCAACTCAACATCACTGTTCTCTGTTACTGAATACTGTAGTTTTTACAGTCATATTATCATTATCATTTTCAGTAAATTAAAAAGATCATTAGTTGAGAGCAATTTTGTTGTTTAAATTGAAAAAGTCTATTGGTATTTTGCATAGGGAAATGAACCATTGATTTTGCCATAGAAATTCTCATTGTAGAAGCATTGTAGATTGTAAAATCAGTGCATTGAAAAGAGTGTTTACTTCAGTTTGGCTTTGTTTATAAATCGAAAAGAAAAGAAAATCTTTTACTTTGATTGCTTGTGAAAATTTTCATGCATATTTGATCGAAGAACCTCTATCTTTACCTTAGCTAGATTTCATCGAAGACAAAGGCTTGTTTGTGATTCATTCTCATTTGCATGGTTTGAGTCGTCATAACACCATCAAGTTTCACGTCCACTACCCGATTGAGTAAAGACAGCCACTAAAATTAATCACCCTAATTAAACCAACTTTAACCTCACTTGAGGAAATCAAAAGAATTTGGTAGTTAGGTAGGACACCGGGGATAGGCATCAAAATAATCCCCCCTTGTCATTTTCATCTGAGACATAGTTGTTGTCTTTAGGGAACTAAAATCCTCTAGTACTTATTGACACAGTCACAGCCAGTTTGTGGAGGGGCCTCCTGACTGTTTCCAACTTTCAGGGGTTAAACGGCCGCGAGATTGAGAACCGGACGGACTCTGTGGAATACCGCACTCCACTTAGCCCTAAGGCAACATCGATCGTTGTCTTCTTCGGAAGGCTGAAGTGCCCAAAACCTTTTCCGACGTGTCATGAACGAGGTGGCTTAGTATCTATTCTACTAGGGCTCTTTTACCCAGGATCCCTTTCGGTAGAGGGATATCCTTCTTATATCGGTCTCTCATGTTGTATTGTTCGACTTGGATTTCATCACCTTGCGAAGGATATAGCCTGTTGAGGTCTCCAGCTCTTAGTTAGGAGTTTGCTTGCTATCTCATCTTTGTAGAGGGTCATTTTTTCTTTATAGGGACTGCTTGTTGGCATTCTGGCCATTTTTGTTGATCAGCTCGCTTATTGAGACACCGGTCTCAGTATAGATTTTAGAGCTTGCTTTTTTGGCCTGTGAGCCTTGCTTTTTCTAGCTCCTCTTCTGCACACTCGGTTGCATTAGAGTTTTTGAGTTCTTTGTTTACGATACTGCCCCCGATTTTCATTTTCCTGTCATCATGTCAGATCTACCACGAAGATCACGAAGACAACAGGGCCAAAGCCCTCCACCACCACCACCGCCACAGACTACTGGTCCGCCTGCATCACGCATTCCTGCTCCTCCTGGTCGTGGTGCTGGTCGAGGCAACATTCCACCGCTGATACGTACAACATCTTCAGTTACGCCCGTAACTGCCACACACAGCACAGTCTCAGGATCTATTGTAGCTTCTGCAACCACTAGCACGTCTGAGACTTCCACTGTCACCTCACCCACTGTCATTCCAGATTTATCTGTTACAGTGGACACAGTTACCGCAACTGAACCTAGTACAACCCAGAGTACTAGACCAGAGGTCATCCTTCTACCGGATGCCAACACTTCCCGTCCACCAGATACTTTTCACGATGATATAGACGGATCTATTGGCACCACAGAAGGGTCCGACCAGGACATACCTGGCTTAATTTTAGTCCCAGGCGGATACGTTGAAATCGTTGAAGATACTCGTCTAACTGACACACCTTTTGAACCTGATTATGGTTTCATCACTTCCCAGGCGGATCTTCCGCCTGTTATCACTACGTCACCCAGTGTTCATCCTCAGGAGACAAGTTCTTCTAGCAACGTACCTCGTACTACAGCTCTACCCAACCTCCCTCCGGGACATGAAATCATGGCTTCCATCCAGTCTAGTATGGTTAGCCTAGCGAAATCTCCGTTAGCATCGGCACGGTTTAGACGCAGCATAGAGCACATGCTCTCGTCAGTCTCTAGATATCCCCCTGACACTCGTCCTTCTGACTATAGGGATCCCAACATCCTGTCTAGCACAGAGTTTTGACACTCCTTTGCAGACGGCGCAGGACCTTCAGATGTTACCATACCTAGTTTCCTGCCGGATCCCCAAAACCTTTTCCAGGACATGAACTCGGACCCAGTTTTTGAGGGTCCTCCTACTATTGAACATGTCATGGACGACGCTAATACCCCTGGGCTAAATTCCCCGCATTTTCTATCATCACCTATATTTGGTGCACATTCTATGAGGGATAACCCAGTTTTTTCCCCGTCCTCACCTGTTTGATATGGACGACCCCCTCCGCAAATAGGTACTTTTGGTGCCGTTGGCCAATCCACGTTATCATATTTGACCAGCGACGGAAGAACGCTTAGTCACACTGCTGGATATTCCGGTTGGACCGGAGGATCACCCTCAGCCACCATTTACACTATCTCAGGAGGTGGACAACCGACTACAGTGGTCCCCAACTCTAGTTACCAAATTCCCCCTGGTGGGCCATCAACCCAACCAGTTGGTGGACAACCTTTTGTTGGGAACCCTGTTCTGAGTCAACAACCTCCAACTGGTGGGCCATCAACCCAACCAGTCGGAGGACAACCTTTTGCTGGGAACCCACTTCCCAGTCAACAGCCTCCTCACATAGGGCCATCCAACCTAACTGCTGGCGGACAACCTATTGGCTCGATCCAACAAGCTTCCCAACCAGCAGTGTCTACTCAGTCCGGTATGTACAATCCACCTGGCAGTGGGCAACTTTATTCCGGTGTTCCAACCGGGCCTTACTCTCAACAACCCCTATCAGGCATGCTTCCTTCTTGGGATCATCAAATCCCACAGAGTGGGGGGTACTCACTTCTTGGAAACTGGAACCAAGCTGGGGGGCAATCTTAGATTTCCCCCAACTTGAATTCTGGCTTCCCTTACCCTTCAGCTTCCACAGCTCCATGGAACCCATCACTTCAATTTCCACTCGCTCCTCAAGCAGGAACGAGCCTTCCATGGACACCACCGTCGCAGCCACCCCCCAACCCTGCTATGGGAAATCCCCCACTTGCACAGTATAGTGGTAACATCCCTGGAACACAACAATTCCAAGGAACTTTTCCCCAACAAGGAACAACAACCATCCCTGGATACCAACAGCCTCAGGGTAGTATACCCACTCAGCAGAACACTCACCAACCGGTTGCTTACAATCAACCGGTTAACCAGATGGCTTACCATCCACAGAATTTCCAGCAGTATCCCGCGGGAAACTCATATGGGTATAACACACAGCAGTATGCTATGCAGGGCCCTCCAGGGTTCTCGGCACCACATGGTTATTACTCATTCCCGCAGACCAACCGTCAACTTCCCTTTTTGGCCACACTCGATCTACCTGATTTGTCGAGGCTTATCAACGATCCTATATGGCACGAACCTCACTGGCCACCTATCCTAGCCAAACTACCATCGGACATTCCTAAGTTCGATGCCAAACCCGGGGAAGACCCCAAGAACCACATGATGACCTTCCATCTTTGGTGTTCATCCAACTCCTTGATGGATGATTCTATCCGACTTCGGCTCTTCCAACGCCCGCTCACCGGAACGGCAACAAAATGGTATATCGAGCTGCCACAACACTCTTTTCATGATTTCAACACTTTGGCTATGCAGTTTCTGACACATTTCCAGCTTCCCATCCGGTATGAGACTGGAACAGAACTGCTAACTTCACTGCGTCAAACCACTTCTACACACATTTCGGATCACATCCATGAGTGGCGAAGACGCCGTAGGCTAATAAAGGCACCTATTCCGGATAAGCTACTTGCTGATTGGTTTACAAAATCCTTTTTGCCTCCCATAGCCAGAGATATTGCTATACGCGGACCGGTTACAGAAGAACAAGCCATCTCGGCAGCACAATACATGGATTTGGTATATACCCAATCCGGTACTTTACATGAACTTCTTCCACATGCCTCCCGCATTCACACTGATCCTACAAAGCCTACCACTGAACCACCCATCGATGGTATCGTTGGTTCAGTCAAAGCTCAGCCTGCTACCAACTCGACGGGACAACAAGCTTCTGCTTCCCCCGCTTTTACCCAGGCCGCTTCAAAAGCTTCCACCTCTCCTGCTGTCTCCTCCGAAGTGAATGCAGTCCAATCTACGTCACAACCATCCGGAGGAAAGAAGAAAAACAATCGTGGTAAACCCAAGAAGAACCAGCAAGAGAACCCCAAGCCACAACCTACCCAGAATGACCAGAAACCACGTCGGAAAGCTAAGTTTCCCTGCTTGATTTGTCAAGATGATCATTATACGTGTGACTGTCCCTACAAGGACGAGGTCCATAAGTTCGTTAAAGGATCCTCTCGACTGGCAGTGCTAATTGACCCTTTCCCCCAACAGCAACAGCAAATGGTTGCCCAAGAATCCCCACTAGGGGGCAACCCGACCAATCCTTCCCGTGGAGAGACGTCCACAAACCGCGAAATCCTAATGACAAGTAATGAGGAGATTAATATCACCACTCGTTCAAAGACGTATGACAATCCTCCAAGTTCAAACAAACAATCGGAGATAGCCAAAGGCAAATCTCCTGTTGAAGATCCGATTCCTATTCCCCCTCCTAATGGTCATCTCCATATCGAGAGACCACTTATGGATACAGTGCTACGCCCACCCAAGGGCACCATACGAAAGGCGACATTCAATCCGAATGTGCGAGCTGCCCAAAACTACAACATTGTTGAGGATTTGGCTCAAGCACCTTGCGCTATGTCAACTCTCGAGGTTCTCCAACACTGCCCCACGCAGCGTAGAACCCTACTTTCAGCACTGGGGGCACTAGACCCAGATACTTCAAACTCCATCATGTTTAACTTGGAGCACGCTAAACCTAGGCTTTCTCACCAGTTAGCCTTCCAGGTGCATACGAAAATCCGTGGAAATGTTATCCACCGCACTGTGTTAGATGAAGGTGCTTCCACGTCGATTATGTCTTTGAACTGCTGGAGAGCCTTAGGCTCACCCGAGGTCACAACTTCTCCCACTACTCTTAGGGCGTTTGATGGACATGGTTTTCAACCATATGGACTCATTCCCTCAATCGATGTTGAACTGGGGGGCAAGACAGTATCCGTACACATCAAAGTTGTAGATGCACCTTTGGATTACAATCTCCTACTTGGTCGGAACTGGTTCTATGCCATGACCGCCATAGCATCTACAGTCTTCCGGATTGTACAATTTCCTCATGAAGGGAAAATTGTCACTATTGATCAACTGGATTACTGTATCCCAGACTCCCATCCGAACTCCACCAATACCGTCCCGTTATTGGATCAACCTCGGTACCGGTTCCAAGACATAGGTGTTGGTCTCATGAAGGATTCATCCCTCATTGGAGTTTTTCCAGAGTTGGGAACCCATCTCCAGCCAGTCAACATGATTTCATCGCATGTCACCCCTTCCGATGATTCATGGGTGATTCCAAGTCCTACTCAGATCCAAGGCTATGGCGATTCCATGCCTTTGAACAGAAACCTTGCAGCATATGACGCGATCCAATCAGCCACAGATTGGGTCGACTGTTCTACTGATCACACAGTGGCACAGCTCTCGACTGAAACTCATACACACCCACCATTGTTTGATCCTCTCAACTTGATTTTTCCCACTGACGAATCAATCATAGAGGTTATGTGCGGTAATGAGCCACCATGGGGAGATTTTCATCATCGATCTTCATTCCCCACCATTCAGTCACTTGAGCCTGACACCAAATCCAGTGCTTCACTTGGGATGGTTCAAACCAAGTTCCCCACTTCCTTCGACGAAGTATTTTCTGAAGGCAACTTGGCCAATCTTATGGCAACCACTCCCATCGATATCTCAGTGAAGCCTGGTATCGTGGAAAACGTACACATTGGCAAAACATGTACTCCTCTCGAAACGGAGTTCTATAATGCCTACTTTAAAACTTTCCGCGATGTTTTTGCTTGGAGTTATGAAGAGATGCCAGGGATTGACCCGTCGATTGTGGTCCACGAAATTCCAACTTTCCCTGGCGCCTGACCTATTCGGAAAAAGATTCGACCCGTTCATCCTCGTAAGGCAGCCGCCATTAAAGCAGAAGTTGAAAAACTTTTGCGTGCTGGTTTTATCTATCCTGTACCATTGACAGAATGGGTATCCAACATCGTTCCCGTAGCCAAGAAACAGGGAACGATTAGAGTCTGTGTTGATTACCGTGATTTGAACAAAGCTTGTCCCAAGGACAACTACCCAACTCCGTTTATCGACCAGATCATCGATAACTGTGCCGGAAGTGTTATCTTTTCGTTTATGGATGGCTTCTCTGGCTATAATCAGATCGATATCCTCCTAGCTGACCAACACAAAATGGCCTTTATTTTCCCTTGGGGGATCTTTGCATATCGAAAGTTACCTTTTGGCCTGAAAAATGCCGGGGCAACTTTCCAACGGGCGATGTCCTACGCATTCCATGACATCAAACATATCGTAGAGCCATATCTTGATGACCTTCCCGCTCACTCTCGAACTCGGGAAGAACATCCAGATCACTTGAGTGCCATTTTCGAAAGGTGTCGGCGCTACAATATACGTTTGAACCCGCATAAGTGCGTCTTCTGTGTAGAAGCCGGAAAACTGTTGGGATTCATAGTCTCCAAAGACGGGATACGTCTAGATCCCGCAAAGGTAGCAGCTATCATAGCCCTGCCTTCACCTACCAATATTCCAGAACTTCAATGTTTGCAAGGGCATGCAAACTTTCTATGCCGTTTTATCTGCAATCTGTCCGAGATAACAAAAGGCTACATGCGGCTTCTCAAGAAGAATGTTCCCTTCATATGGGATGACGAAGCCCAACGCTCCTTTGAAAATTTAAAGGCATCCTTAACCAAAGATCCTGTGATTCAACCCCCCAATTACACATAGGACTACATCCTTTATCTCGCAGCCTCGATTTCCACCATTGGTATGGTGTTAGTCCAAGAAGACCACAACGGCATAGAACATGTGGTGTACTATCTCAGCAAGAGTCTTCTTGACTCTGAAACGCGCTACTCACATGTTGAAAAGCTGGCTCTGGCAACAGTATTTGCTGTCCAGAGATTCCGTCATTACATCTTACTCCGCCGGACCACCGTCATCGCCGATTTCAATCCAATGTACTATATCCTCACACGACAAGTGCTTGGGGGCAAGTACTCCCGTTGGATTGTCATCCTCCAAGAGTTTGACTTGGAATTTGTCAAAGCCAAGTCTAAGAAATCTCTGGTCTTTGCTGAGTTAATTTGTAACCTGCCCCGTGCTACTGAGCAATCCGAGCCCATTGATTCTCTTCCCGATGAATCATTGTTCCTCATTAGCACGTCTGATCCGTGGTATGGGGATATTCTCTTATATCTCCAAACCCAACGCTTCCGTCCTGATCTCACCCGCGATGAACGACGACGTATCAGACATCACGCAAAATACTACCTTATAGTGAACGATACTCTGTATCGACGTGGTGTCGACACCGTCCTTCGACGCTGTTTGACCTTAGATGAGGCGAAACGCGTTCTCAACGACTGCCACGCTGGAGCATGTGGTGGTCATCTCTCTGGGATGGCTACGGCCCAGAAAATATTGCGAGCAGGATACTTCTGGCCCTCAATTTTCAAAGACTGCATTGAAACAGTCAAGAAGTGTCCGCCATGTCAATTCTTTCATAGCAAAGCACGCTCGCATCCTGCTCCACTCCATCCTGTCATTGCCGTCGGCCCCTTTTCCAAGTGGGGCATCGACTTTATGCACTGTAAGCCCACTTCAGCCGGGGGGCATAGCTATGTCATAGTAGCTGTAGACTATTTTACAAAATGGGCTGAAGCGATGCCTACATATGCTGAAGACGACAAAACAACAGCGCAGTTCATATTCAATCATATCATAGCTAGATTTGGTGTCCCACAGTCCATTGTGACCGATCATGGTTCCCATTTTAGGAACCATATGATCGAAGAACTAAGTGCCAAATTGGGTTTTCGCCACGAAAACTCAACCCCGTATTACCCACAAGCTAATGGCCAAGTTGAAGCCATTAATAAAGTCCTGAAAAGAATGATTCAGCGCATTGTGGGTACCCAAAAATCCAATTGGCACTCAGCTCTGTTCTCAGCACTGTGGCTGGGTTTACACCATTTCAACTGGTGTACGACCTAGAAGCCATTCTCCCGATTGAATGTGAAATTCCATCACTCAAGATAGCCATAGAGCTACTTCCACACACTACTTCCGAAGAAGAACGGTTTCTATACCTAGCCAAGCTAGATGAAACCCGCCACGACGCCGCTTTGGCTAATGAAGCTCACAAAAAACGCGTCAAAGCTCAATACGACAAATCCGTTCAACCTCGGATCTTCAATGAGGGTGACCTCGTACTTACATATGATCAGATGCATGATAAGCTTGGAAAAGGTAAACTTGAATCTATGTGGTACGGCCCCTTCATTGTAAAACGTGTCTTAGAAAAAGGAGCCTATGAACTAATCGATTGTGATGGTACGCCATTGGCACGGCCCCGCAATGGGCTATACCTCAAGCGTTTCTACGCGTGAGGTTACCCTACGCGGGTTACTTGTTGTACATAATGTACTTAATTTGCTTTTTGTTTTCTTTTTAGTGTGCGCGTGGACCTCATGTATCTACTCTTACTTTGACCCGTGACTTTATGCGCAGATGTCAGCCTACTTTGGGTTCGCCGACGGTGCAAGCCGACATACCCGGAATCTCGCTTCCGCAGCATGGGTGATCTATTCCCCCACTGGCGAGTTAATTTCTTCAGGAGCCATTTGTTTAGGTCCTGCAACCAACAATATCGCGGAGTACCATGCAGTCATTGGTCTCTTGACAGAGGTTGCTTCACTCGGGATTGACTCCTTATCGGTCTTTTTAGACTCCCAACTCGTGGTTTCTCATCTAAACCGTGTTTACACAGTTCGCGATCCTACATTACTTCGTTTATTTCGAAGAGTACGCCTCTTGGAATGGTCATTTGATTTTATCACATATCAACACATACCGAGAGAATTCAATTGTATTGCCGATTCATTGGCTAATTACATTTTGGATTGGCATCTTTCCCACACATGAAAACATCATAAAAAATAAAATGCACAAGTCATTGTAAATATTTAGATCATAAATAGGTCCATATCACTGTATATAAGAGTGTTTCTTCAAAAATACATAAAGTTTGTGTCAAAGACAAAATTGGGGATCAAATCCCATATACAAAAAAATGGCCCTCAAAGCCTACATATCGCATACATGCCACAAAAAGATCAAAGGACCATCTATGGAGACCTAGGAGACCTATCATGTCCCTCATCGGACTCCTCCCGCTGCTGGTGGTAACACACCACAGCTCGAACCACCCTGCGAAGAAGTCGACTGATACGACCAGGTACACCCACGGTATGCCGCTGGAGGTGGTAAGGGACGTCATCCATCCGCATAGTAGGGATACCATGGGTCAATCCCTGCAGGTTCCTCTCGATGTCCCGGACACCTCCTGCCTCGTCTTCATCTTCCTCTTCGTCAGGAGCAGCTTGACGATCCACACCGCCACGACGTAGTGGAGAGTATCCAGCTGGCCTCTGTGGTCCACGGTCTGCAACATGCATGCGAGTATATATTAGGCGTCTTTTACACATTCTAAAAAAAAAAAGCAATAAAAAATAAATATTTAAAAAGGAAAAAATACATATCCATGAAGGTCATACCAGAGTTGTCCCAGTCATCGTCCTCCGACAATGCCAAGTCGATATCCTCACGGAAATCTACCCCTGAATAGGGATAGTCGTCAATCATGACTATCTGCTCCTCTAGCCAAGAGAAGAAGTCCTCTCCAAAGGCTAGCCGCTGAGGTCCCCCGAGGCGTCTAGCATAGTCACTCCATCGAGCCATCCATGGCTCAGTAGGTGGACGAGGGTGCATAAATATCTGTGGACGTAGTAGTGGCACCCTCACCAAAAAGAAAGTGACCAGGATGCTCCCATAGCCAAACTGGGTATTTTTCCCAGTCCTACACTTGTGCACCTGTTCCTTCAGATTGGACAACACTGCATCACACCAGTTGAAAACTGTTCCTCCCATGCACTCTGCTGCGAGATTCACCTGCGTGCGGGATGCCTGATGTGGACTCACGCTTCCCGCTGCACGCGTGATAGTGAATAGCACGGTTTTTACAGGAAGATTTATGACCTCCTTTATGGCCACCTTCCCACTTTTCTTACTCGAACCTGCCTGGCAATATCGAGCAATCAAGTCATATGTTCTTGATTCTGAAGCTGTGTACCCGGTAAAGTTCGCCCGGGCCCCTCTTTTCGAGAGGCCCGTGAGGAAATAAATATCCTCAAGTTGGATTTCAAGCACATGCTCTCCCACTCGGAAAGCTTGAATGTCAGGGTCCCACAATTGGATAAGGTGAGTAAGGAGCTTAGGTTGCTGGCGGATCCCTTTGGTCTTGAAGAACTTTAGCAAACCACATTCTCGCAATGCGGTCACGGTTGGTAAGTCATGTTCGGCTGCAAAATCATCCGCTTCGTGCTCTCTCTCTTTCCAGCTTACCATTTTGCTCCGAATAAGTTGCAAATCCCTGCAAAAGGGCAAACAAAACAATTGGTAACTATTTAACAACTTACTTCCAGCAAAAAATTGGAGAAAATTTAATTTTTTAAACTTGAAATTCGCCCGTGCCGCGCCTGGAGGACACACTATCGCGCGGCAGTCCACACTACCGCGCCTCATTTTGAGGATACAGTGCGGTACTGTTCAACAGTACTGCGTCTTTCGATAGGGCCTCCACGCGGTAGTGTGGAGGGCGATTCTTGCCCAAAAGGGCTTGCTAAAAAATTAATTTTTTCCTGGTGAAAGCAAAAATTTCTTACATGAAATGAAAGAGGGGCTCAAGCACTCTTACCTGGTGCAGACGGCGGTCGAAATGGTGTCCCAGAACTCCCGGTATGGATCCTTGAAATTTTGCTCCAAAATGGGTGAAAATGTCTCCTTTGGGTAAAAAACACAAATGAATAGTAATTTCTATTTTTACCATTCCTTATATAGCATTTTTTCACATTTTTTAATTAATTAATTAATTACTATTTCAAATAATTGAAATAAACCCTTGTTCACGTTGCTAATATCCAATTTTTGAAGCATTTATTGACAGGATCCGCGGTAGAAATGAGATGCATTCACACCGGTGTTTATTCGTAATTTGACCTTCATTTTGAGCCCACTTTATCTTTTTCGTGCTCTGGATTTAAAACTTGAAAAAGATTCCAAGCGCTTTCACACCTGTGTCGTGCTTGTCAAACTCAAGTAAACGGTGTCGAGTACGGTCAGCTTTACTCATGCTCGTTAAACGATGAGGAAAGTATTATCCTGGTTGTATTTTATTCTTTTTTTGGACCAGAATAATTCAAAATTACGAAAAAGACCATAGGAGTCCATAGTTAAGCTCTTTTCAGACTCCTTAAAATTGAAAAGATTGCCAAGTGATCTTGACTCTTTCACACTTGTAAAAGTATTTGAAAGGTCGTCTATTCGGTGATAGGTTACCCCTTTTTCGGCCCGTCTAGACTATTTACGAGAAAGGTATGCCTCGGTCAATCTCGGCTGGGAGAGTTCTCTCGGGAATTGTTTTACACTTTTTCGGGATCGAGGGACTAAATTTTACGAAAAAGTACATTATGGAGCTTTCTTTAAGTTTTTTAGGCTCTCTAAATATGAAAAACTACCGAGTTTTCCTTCCTTGGACTCGTTAAAATATTAACATCGAAGGACCCACTTTGGGACGAACCCCTCCTTTCTCAGGTTCGTAAAACATGTGAGATTGGACTCATCCATGAGATGAGCTACACCGAGCATCTGTTATCCTCTTCAAGCTCGTAAAACAAGAAAGAGGTACTCGTCCATCATGTCGGGGAAATATGGGGGAATAAGTCAAGTTTATCTATGGCAGCTTGTCAGTCGTTACCTTTGAACATGGCACGTGTCCGTCTCTTGTCTATATTTGGGTATCCGTCTTTCATTGAGTTATAGTCATCATCATGGGTCGTCTCCCTGGCTACGAGTCCACTCATCCGGTGTCTATCCTCTATTTTTCAATAATCCCTGCTGCCAAGTCCTGTTACATGCCGTTACATGTTCAAAGGGTTGCATTGTTTCGAGTCATTCATTGTGTCAGGCCTCCGCTGTGTCAGTACATACTCCATTGCTTCATCATCCTATCATATACGCCGATTTCGTGTCGATGATGTGGGAATCATCATGGCCCACCTTCGACGAGTCTATTCCTGTCGACACCAAATCACTATCCGGGAATTAGACTTAGAGATCAACCATTAGTACCTTGGTACCTGCATGCCTCAATGGCAGGTTTCTTCGTGTTTGACAGCAGGTTCACATCATTGACCTCTGATCAAGCAATCTCTCGGATGCTCGACATCAACTCATTCATTCGCATTTCGTTGAGATGTACTATTGATACCTTGGGAATCATTGTCATCATTGGTGATCTCCCTCGCATTTGTTAACGGTCTACATCATTGACCGGTAATCAAATGGTTTCTACCATGTTCGACTTCAACACCTTGTAATCACATGGTTAGATTCGTATCTTTTTGCGATCGGGTAAAAGACCCTGGGCGCATCACTGTATCTTGACTGCGTCCAGGCTGCGATGGAGATGTCCCTTGTATTGTCACACAGATCCACTTATTGTATTGGTCGTGGCTGTGCCATTATTGTCTCATGGATCTACGATTGTTCATAGTAGCCATGATCTGTCCACAATTTACATTATCTCAGTACTCATGGATCTGCAATGTATTGGTCGGCAGCCATGCTTTGAGTCATCTGTTTCCGAGCATGGGAATGCCCGCCTCGGTGGAATATCTAAAATTTTGTTTCTATTTCAGCTTAGTGTCGCTCTCCTCGATGCTATCTCTGCACATTATATTCGTAAAGTCTTTCGGCAATCAGTCCCTTCTGACCTCACACTTTAGGGGGCATCTGTTATACCTCTATGTTTCACGGTGTCGCATCTCCATCACAAAACGAGTTGACGACATTTTTCCCGCCATTTTAAACCATCCAGAAGAGACAGATGATGAGTCAACCTTGAAGGTGAATCCACCCTGGCAAGTTTTGACCCACCTTAGACTTTATTTACACACACTACCGCATCTTGCTAGTTTGCCAAAGCGCGGTACTAGACACTACCGCGTTCTGCTTTTTCCCCAAAGCGCGGCAGTGCCGCGTTCTGCAGTCTTTGCAGAACGCGGTACTCTTTTAATAGCTTTTTTCCCTTGGCTTGTGGGATTTTGGATTTTCGAAGATAATGGAAGATTGGGTTCCTTGATTCGATCTCAACTCATCTCCTTCGATTAGAAACCCTGATCCACTTATCTCTCCTTAGATCCACCCATCTCTCTTGTTAGTTAACCTTACCATTCACTATAAAAGAGAGGGATGCCATTGGAAAGGAGGAGGACTCTTGAGAGCACCAAACTTATGGTATTGCAGCATTGTGGAGATAGCTAGAGGAGAAGACACTTGGAGCTGAAGGATTGGATTGGACATCAAGCACCTTTTGTAAGTATTCTTCAAGTTGTAATGGAATAACTTGTCTTGTTTTCCCAAATCATTTGTGTTAATCTTGTTTTAATGATATGATTTGTATCTTTCATAGATTTAGATCCTAACTCATGTTTCAGGTTGCTAGAGAATAGTGCATTCTTGTGTCTTGGTTCCATTTTGACAGGTTCACTTGTGAGGGCTTGGAGCTTGGAGCAAATACCAAAAACAAGCGTCTGGATAGAAGGTCAGTTAAACTCCTTCTACTCTCTTTAGCATTTTAATCCTGAGATGTTTGTTAGATCTAGGGATTCAAGGTAGCATTTGTTTTGACTTGTTTCTTGCTTTAGAGTTAGTTTAAAGTCTGCTTTAAAGTTAAGAGAGTTTTGGCTTATCCATAGGACAAAATTCTACATAACACATTGAAAAAAACAGTGGAAAGAAAAACTAGGTTCTTAACTAGTTGTCTTGCTTAAACCAACCGAGTTGTGAAAACCACAAACTATTTCTACCTGATTTTCAACTGGAGTGAGAAATTGATCAGCTCCAAAATCAACAACCATTATTCAATAATCACAACAACAAAAACATATGGAATTAGTGAGCAACCATAACAATAGCAGCAGCAACCCAGTTTTTCTATGCAACCATCTGTGGAAATTTGACATTGTGTTTGTATATGAAAATGTTTGAAGACTATGAAATCAAGCCAATGCATATAAGCAAATAATTTTTATTGTCGAAATATTAATGTGCATCACAGCATACACACAACTCACACCTATCCAAACCCAAAACAGATATGGTTCTATTGATCAAAACAGGCATACAAAGCCAAAGAACCCCATACAATGATGGGTCAAAAAATCCACCACATCAATAAAAAATCATAACCACAGAGACAAAAAACTGAACAGCACTACCTAGTTCCTAGTAATGCCACCAAAATGAACATTATGAGGGGTCAATGATGAAGAATTATACTTATCATTTTGAGCACCAAAAAATTTCAAGAAGCATGCAAGATGTAAACAAGGAAAGAACATTGACAAAAACAGTGGAAAGAAAAACTAGGTTGTTAACTAGTTGTCTTGCTCAAACAAACAAAGTTGTGAAAACCACGAACTATATCCACCGAATTTGCAACTAGAGGGATAAATCGATTAGCTCCAAAATCAATGACCAGTATTCAATAATCACAACATCAAAAACGTATGGAATTAGTGAGCATCCATAGCAATAGCAGCAACTGCCTAGCTTTTATGTGCAACGATTTGTAGAAACTTGACATTGTTTTCGTATATGAAAATGTTTGAAGACTATCAAATCAAGCCAATGCATATGTGCTTCTTACTACAATATTGGGAAGACCAAGAAATGGAGTGCTATTCACTCGAAACTGTAAGAAGAATAGAAGAAATCTCTAGTAAAGTGCAGAAAAGCTAAATTATTGGCATCACTACCAGAATGAAAAGAAAAAGAAATCACTGCTACTTGTTTTAACAGCCTGCACACATGGAATTTTTTCCCCTACACAGTGATAATTCCATTTCCATGTACCTGAATCTATAATGGAGAGAAAGCTTCTACTAGTGAGGAATATAGTTCAGAAGATGAATTCATATAAACACAAAACAAAGCTTTGATATAGATGCCAAAAGAATACATATTAACTACACCAGAGGAATTGTTATCGACATCGATGACTCTACAGATTGTTCCATGCCATAACCAATGCAACCTCTATAGCCATGGACAACACCATTGATATTTGCATGTAGCATGAGCCCAAACAATGGTTCTTGCCTTGTTTTTCCCATGAATCACCATATGGACAAAAAATGAACATGAATCAGAATTGCTTATAACTGGATCTATGTAGAAACAAGAGGGGGAATCAGACATATCATTTCCAAAGTTGAAGACTCCAAAGCTCCGACATAGCAAAGGGAACAACAAGATTGCATAATCGAGAATGCAAAAATCTAGTTAAAGCTGCAATATCTGGCAGGCAAAAGACAATGAATGTTGAGCAAATGAGAGCATTATAACTGAAAGGGAATGAAAAAAATTGGAAAGTTTTCAAACAGTTCCTTGGATATTGTCCATGAATTGGCACTGCCAATGCTCACAAGCTCCCCCCTGAGAAGATTGAGGCCCTATATGTACAAGGGGGTATCATTATCCAACGATTGTATCCAACGGATAGATATTAATGGGTTATTTAAAAAATTACACTCCTTTTAAAATATTTACATCTACTCTTCATTTCTAGTTGGAAAAGGTAAAATTAATATTTCAAATTTTTTTGAAGGGCAATTTTTACTTAACACTTTTGGGACAAGTCAAAACCATTTGGAAGGACAAGACTGGTTCAAATCCGCTACCGAAACCCAAGTCCATCAAGAGTTGGAGGAATTCTCTTTTGCTTTGGGTAGAATTCAATTCCTCCATTTAACATGAAATCTGGAGACAACAACCAATAATGTAAGTGAGCTGTTGGCAGTCTACCAAAAGACAAAAGACAAAACATCAAAAACACTGATCCAACTACCTTTAAAGCTCTAGAGTTTTCTAGCTGAGATTGGTAAACATGAAAAGTCTTACACAAATATGAATCCCAAACCAAAAATATCAAACATAAAAAATCCCAAAATTCAGAAAGGAATAAAGAAAATTGAAGAGCCCATTCTATCGACTTTTTATGCATGTTGAATACAATTATCTCTTATTTGAAATGCTGCTTTCCCCATATCAATGGTATCCTGAAACTGAGTCCTAAACATACTCAAGGAATGCATTTTGTCTGCAGATATAGCTTTTACAGTTTATGTTTGCACTTATGTGCCTCCTTCTCCCAAACCCCACCCCATCTGTTGTGCTTCCTTTTTCTTTTGAAGAATTTTTTTTTGTCAGTATTGGTTACTGGACACTTTTAGGAAGGCTTCACCTTGAGCTGCTAAGGCATTGGATTTGCACTAATTTCATCAGAGGTTGGATGAAAAGATCGAAATAAAATTATCATTACAGCTTTCTTGTGTCATTCTTAGGTCTAAAAGAGTTGATTCCAACTTTACCTTTGAACGTCATGCAGAGGAGCTACATAATTTTTGTCTTTGTAAGATTAGTTTGTTTGGTCATGTTTCTCCTCAACATGTTATTTACACTATTTTGCTGCTATTTCTATACTTTGCCGATTTGTACTTTGTGAGTCCTATCGACCTACTCTTATGGTCATTCATGGACATTAGAAAATAAACTCATCTTATATTTATCTTATCTATACTCCATTGTACAATGGCTATTCATAGTTATCTTTTGGTGGATGGCTACTTCTGGTGTTGAAGTTAAATGCACACTTCATCTCTATTCATAGCTATCTTTTAGTGGATGGTTACTTCTGGTGTTGAAGTTAAATGCACACATCATCTCTTTTGTATTTAATCCTTCGATATGCAGATGTTGAGATATTCATTTATTCAAGTGAATAGTGTCCATTATCAAAAGAGACTTTTTTTGTTTGAAAATGTTTTATATTAACAAGTAGATATTTATAGAGCTCTAGAAGAAAGAAAATTAAAATAATCTAAAGGATTATGTAATCTTAGGGTACTACAAAGAGTCTGAAATGAGAGATCAATTTTGCACTGGTTATGAAAAGAGATTGAAATCTAAGGATGTTTATTGGGCTCCTAACCATTTTCTTGATTTATTTCCATGTAAATCCATTACGAGGGCAATAATTTTTTAACTAATGTTAGCTTTGCACATCATTTGACTACTGAAAATTTGCATTTGTCTTTCTGAATGCTTACAAATTTTCCTGTCCTTTTCTATGATGTTGAATTTGATGCATGCCTTTATGTTTCTATATGTAAGGTAAAATTAGACAAGGTTCTTGTTGTTGCTATATGTTGGGAAGTTAGCATATTAGTATACTCCTTTGGTGCCTGCAGGTGGCGAGAATGACATCAACTGCAGAGATGGCTGTTGTTTCTAAACAAACAGAAGAGTACATCTTGTCTTCAATCAAAGCTGCATTTGAAAGAGTCAGTATTTGAATTTCCATCTTTCCATATTAATTTAATATACTGATTTATGCTATGTTTTACACCTGTTTGCATCATATGGCTTTAAGATTCATGTCGTTATTGTAATATTATGTTCCTGCATTATAGGATCACTATAAAGGTTGAAATAACAATGTGCACCTTAAATTCATTGAGAGATAGCTTACTATTGGACAAACAAAATTAACGTTTATAAGAGAGGAATAGGTTTAGGATCTAAGTCTAGAGGTGGGTGTAACTTCAAGTGGGCCCACCTGATGGAAGCCACCTTATATCTTAATTTAGCTGCACTACAATAGATTGGTGGTACACCTAGACAAGTATAGATGGACTAGCGTATATAGGCAGTGTTAAGGACTATTTTTCACTATCATTTACACCTCTTCATTTAAAATTGATGTATCAATCTAGTTCATAATTGCAAGGTCTTCATCTATGATCATAATAGACAAGCTTCTTCAGGTTATTTATCACATCTCTATACTGAAGTCCTACTACATATCTAGTACAATGATCTACTTTCATAGGCTTAGTTTTAATTTTCAATTTTTGACTCCTAGTTTCCAATAGGCCACTTAGCCTGTGGGTAGGCATGAACCAACCCTGAGCAAGGGCAACCCAGCCATAGAAAATACCCTAGATGCAGAACTAAAATTTCAGAGTGAATAATTTTTTTGTAGTATTAATATTAGTTTGAAAGGATTTAAATCTTTTGAAAGATGACATGTTCTCACTAAATAAATGTGCAACATTAAAAGCATGCTTACCAGCACTCACAAAAAAAGGTCAAACTGCCTGATAACAAAATACCAAGTATCCAATGAAATTGACAACTTTATAAAAAGGGATCACGACTGGATTATTGGACCTTGAGTATTATTCACTAGAGAAAAATAATGGATACACTAGTCCAAATGAACGTGTCAACCTCAAGCACAAGAAGTCCTGGGTCTCATGTTTCAGATAATAAATCAAGATTGTTGGTAGGATTTGCTAATAAAATTAAAATTGAATTTTCAAAATTCGACAGTCATGATAACAAGAGGGTACAATTTTAATAAATAAAGTTGAGAAATACTTAAAGATGTACCAAACACAGAGTGACAATGATAAAATCAAGGTAACATTGATGTTTATAGGTGGAGACTATTTACCATTGGCTCCTGTGGTGGACCAATAAAACAAAAAATCGGACTGCTAACTGGAAAATGTTCAAAGAGTTCCAAGACATGGCAGAAAAAAGGGATATATACAAAGCAAACTTGTCTACTTCAAAATGGGACAATGGATGAATATATCCATGAGTGAGAGGTTCTTGCAACTCATGCACCAGATATATCAGAAGACCAATTGGTGCAAATCTATATATCATGTCTAAGACAAAATATAAGAAACACAATCAAGCTACTAGACATAATATACATTGAAAAGGAAAGAGCCAAGGACAAACTCACAGAAAAGAAACTCATGGGACAACAACAACCTTCCATTACCGAGAACAACAACCTTCCATTACCGAGAATAAAAGTATTGTATTTTTTCCTCCAAGAGGGAAAACAACTAAGTATGTTCCCCCACACCAATGCAATGATAATAAAATCTGTAAATCAGAGAATGGAAAGAAGCAAGACAAAAAAATTTCCAATCATGATGAAAAGTGGATAGTTGGTCACAAATATAATACAAAAAAGTTAAATCACTATAGGATCGATAATGGTGAAGAAATAGATGCTTCCACCATTGACTCAGGTGAAGAAGAAAAAGGACTAGTCGCTTATGATACCAAATCATATCTCAAGAAGAAGAAGAAGTTGTTCCTAGAATATCTTTAAAAGCCATGACAACGATTACACAACCTCGAACCTTAAAACTAAAAGGACATGTGAAAAAAAGTAACATCATAGTACTCATAGATTCTTGTGGTAGCCATAACTTCATTGATGTTAATGTCTCTGAAATGAACAAGGTTCATTTTCTGAATATGAGATGAACAACTTGGTTCCTAAAATAAATATCCAAAATAAACGGGATAACATAAAAGAATCCATACAAATTAAAAAAATGTATTGAATATGTAACATGAGAGATGATACAAAGCCATGTGATGGTGTACTTATTGCATTCATTGACTAGTCACAATGGTTGATAGGTCATGTCCCTTAGCTAAGATGCTTCACCTCATTTATTTATTATTCTTATTACTTGATATGGCCAGCAATGATTGAAGGATGTGTATGGGATCTTCAATTTTATCATTCTAGTATCGATTTAATTCATGAAATTGGAGAAGATTTTGACTCTGATACCACAGGTAGTAAATAGTTCTAGTTTATTACCAATAGACAGGAATATTTTTGCAAATATATTGAATAATGATTGATAATATGATTAGAATAAGCTTTGTGATGGTATACTTATATGCATTGACTGGTCAAAGGGGTATGTTCCCTTTGACCTTGCAGCAACCTTGCAGAGATATCTCCACCATTTGTGACTCCACTGCACGCAATTCCAAACTCAATCCCAGAAGGACGTGCCTAAATGGAAGGAAATCCAACCAAGGTATTTCCACAAAGCTCACATATAAATACTATATAGTAAATAGCCAACAATGTGAAGCATAATAATTTATTGTACCATAACATACAGAAAAATTGAAACCAGGTATAGTTGGTCCAGTAAATAGAAACCAGTGGTTGATTTGCTGACTGTTTGAAGGTTGTTTGCTTAACAAGTAGAAAGAACGTTTGTGAAATTCTAATAACCAAGGCTATTTAACATAAACTTCCTGGTGGAAATTCAAAGTATTTCAAACAGCCAGCTTGAATGTAACTGATGAACACCACTGAACAAAACTGTACATCAATTTTATGTGAACATGTCTATTTATGCTATTACTTATTTTACTGTTCTACAGATATATTAACAATGAAGTAAACACTCATTCATGCCTCGGTGTCAATGCCAAAATGTACTGGAGAAATATCAAATAGGTTATTATTGAACTCAAGACTCGAGAGTACTTAAGAATCCAAAATGAATGGCATGGGAGTTCAAAAAAGAATATGTAATGTAGATCTGTTTTAAAGCTAGCCATACAAAATATCCGTAATAGAAGCAGACTGCAGAGGTAGAATATTGCTTGGATATTTACCATAACTGAGCATATAAATTCATTTTCAAAATAAAGTAATCGCTAGAAATACATAGCACCTGCTGAAGCACACCATTGGTAAAGAGGGAGTTTAAAAATTGTTGCACAAAGTCAAATCTAGAATTAGTGAAATCATACCTACAATGCTGATCGTCAACATGCCAGAGTGCAGGCCCAGAACAAGATGCATTCAGAATTGCCCTTCCACTATAATCATTGTTCAGGACCCTAGAGCATGCAACTAAGTGCAATGTATGAATTGGAGGGGGACCCAAACCTTTGATGGCATTTACTGGGTCAATACTATTTGGTTGGTTTGTAGCTCCCTACCAAACCTTCCAAACCTTCTAAGAGCTGGGTCAATACTATTTGTCCGATTTATTTCTCCCATCACAATAACATGGGCTCGATATTTTAGCCCATCCATCAGTGTTAGAAGCTGAGAAACAATTCACCTCTCAACCTCACCGTGTGTCTTTTCTATTTTGGGTGCTATTGAATCTATTTCATTAATAAAAATAATAGATGTGGTATTCTTCTCAGCCTCCTCGAACGCCTTCCTAAGATTTCTTTCACTTTCTCCAGCCAACTTTGACATAATTTCAGGCCCATTAATTAAGAAAAAGAAAGCACCAGTTTCATTGGCTACTGCCCTAGCAATTAAGGTTTTTCCATAACCAGGTGGTTCAAAGAGAAAAATACCCTTTGGTGGATTCACACCAATTGATTTGAAGAGTTGTGGGTGCCTAAGTGTAAGCTCAACTAATTCACGAATCTGGGCCATCTACCTCCTTACACCACCAACATCGTCATAACCTATTTCATCCAATCTATCTTCATCCTCCCTCTTTACAGGATCTTGTGAAGATGCTCACAGTAGATCCAAAGAGATGATGTAAACCTCGCAATGAAAGAATTTAGGAATGGCAGAAGAAGAATAGAGCAGAAGAACACAGATACTAAGGAGCTCAGATAGAGGCAGAATAATTACACATGTTACATTAATCTGAATAGTAAAAAGGTAAATATACAATACTCATGATTCAAATACACTAGGTGTGATTTGAATTAGCCTGCATGGACAGATCCATAATCAGTGGAGTGTCATCAAGTCATAACTAGGAGTCCAACTCATCATCAGTGAAGTCATCAATGCACAAGTAATAGTCAACCAAAAGTAAAACTAAGTCTAACTGAATGTGGTAGGTGTAATTGGCACATGGAAGCACTAATGTAGTGAAGGAGGCTTAGTGGAGGGTGCTCATGGAGCTAACTGGAGTCAGAACAGGTTATCTAGTCACACTGGAGGTCCATCGAAGTGATAAGGTCAGTAAAGAGTGAGTCAAACCTAAAATCAGAGAGATAACTCTTGTTTACTAAACATAATTGGACTGGTAAGTGAAGAAGTGCGCCTCTCTCATGCAGTAGGTGAAAGGAGGGCGCACTAGGCACTAGGAGGGCTGAAACTGATCAGGATGAAGCTCCGGGGGCTATCTAATTGAGGGCTAGGTGCTGGGACTAATGACTGGAAATGCATGCAAACCCTAGAATGCATGCAAACCCTAAAAGTGCATGCAAACCCTAAAAGACTTAAAATGAAAATGAGTGAAAAGCTAGTAGGACTAGGATGGAGTATAGGAATATCCTAACAGCTCTCCCTCACAAAAGATCTCAGTATTAGGAGAAACAACACAATATTCCCCAGGGTCTGTCTCAATTAATTTGAACTCTACACTATGCATTCCACCTCTAACCAGAAAAGGATCTCCTTTCCTAACTGGGTGATAGGCCTCCATGAAATAGGATGCCAAAAAAGTATCAAAAATTTAGTCTACCGAATTTACCAAATAAACATTGCAAGGAAATAAACTACACAAACCATAATTACCTAAAGAATATCAGACATAGAGATAAAGTGCTAGGAAATAACTTACACAGAATTCCAACATCGTCATAACCTATTTCAACAAGTTATAACCCTTATTCTCTGTTTTCTCCGAGTCCTTATTCTCTGTTTTCTTGGAACCCTTGTCGTAAAAACCCTTGAGGCCCTGTTAAACCAGCCAGGAAAGATCAATGTCACTCTCCAGCATCCATGGCTGCTTGACCCTGACCACTGTAACATATTTTCGATGCTCCACGATGAATTTCCAGGGACCATCTGCATCCATCTTCTCGCAGAGAAACTTTAGGCCATTTTCACTCTTCGATTTCAATGGCCACGAGGGCCAAGGCCTTCTACTCTTCTAAGTGGGAGAGATAGATATTTTTTGTTTGATACGGTCGATTACTTTATTTTTCCCAACAATTCCTCCATTTATTTGGTTTTGAGCTCCATATGTTTTCCCTTCTCCAGTTCTTCGAATTTCTTCTACAGCAATTGCTCCAGCGAGGCATAGGGGTCTGTAAGTTCCTTGCATTGGAGGATGCATTTCTCCATAATGACTCTTTGGGTATCCAAAACTGTAAATGCTTCCTCTCACTGTTGCTTGTCCACCTCCATTGAATCCATCTGTGCTGTGCTAAACCCTGAACCCTAGGTTCTTGATGCTATTGACACTATCGGTAGCGAGGATGTGATTCAACTATGAAATTATCTTTCGACTAATCATTTTTTCCTTTCCATTTGTTTAAAGAGAGTTTTTTCAAATAAATGAACCTTTAGAGAAGACTATGAGGTCCGAACGATGTGAACCAAGGTTTTATTAATGTAATTTTCACAAATTTAAAGTGCTTGTCATGAGTTGGGGTTTAGGGAAGATGTGCTTGTAGTGAGTAATTTTTTTTAAAGATAAAATATTATTTTTTATTTTCTCATGATTTGGGGTTTAGGGAAGATGTGGTTGTAGTGAGTAATTTTCTTTTAAGATATAATATTATTTTTTATTTTGTCATGGTGTTTAAATTTAAAAATTGGATTTTGGAAATGTTTTTCGAAACTTTTAATTAATAAGGAAAATAATATTAGTTATCAATGGATTTATAACATATAAGTTTTAATATATTATAAACCTTGTGTTAATGGGTAGTTGTAAAGAAGTAATAATAATTTATTTTCAAAAGCACAAGATACTAAATTGGTGAATGAGATCCCTTTACTTGTGAGATGATATAACGATTTGACTGTTAAAGTTTATGAGTTATACATACCCTAACCTTCTTTAGATTGAACATATAACCTCCTTAAAAAATATTTGTAAAATCTATACAAAAACTAAAAGAGATCACTTTGATGAGGATTTCACCTCTTCATCCAACAAAAAGTCTTGAATTTAAACTTAACTACAAAGTTTATCACAATAACTCTTATATGAGTGACATTGTTAAATCTCCATTCTTAGAATTTGAAATGAATTATAGAAAATTTAGGAATTTGTCTAAAGTTTAATGTAGATTTAGATTAAATGAATAAATTTTTATAGATTTATATTTAATGAATAAATTGTGATAGAGTGGAGGATTCTAGCTAGACTACTCGATTGTGAAACCATAACTTTTAGGTGTTGAGTTTCTCAAATAGATTATTTGAACTATTATTGCCCAAAGGTTGAAGTTTCTTATTTATTAAAAAAAACATTAATAATCCATAAAATGATGAATAATAAAAAACCACTTAAAATAATATCAAAATATCAAAATCTATAACAATATCTAACATGTTATAAATAATGATATAAATTCATTGAATGGTGAATAATAAAAGAAGAGTGCGAGCATGCAAGCTAATATTTACCCATGGTGACCAAATTTTTGGTCGATAGCCATTAATTACCCATTTTTCTACTAGTGAATAGAGCATTAGCATCAACCATCCTACATCCTGATTGAGTATCCCTTGTCCATCAAACTCAATACCACATTCCCTTGTCCCCTAATTTTCCCCCTGCCTCCCGGCCTCCATCACTTCTACACGAAATGTAATAAAATATACCATAAATATTTGCATTTCCATATAACATAATTAAGCCCCCTTGGCCCCTTAATACAGGGAAACATATTCTCTCATTTATGTATCATAATTTATTCCCCAATATGAATGGACATGATATGATATTTCCTACCAACTGAACCCCCCCGGTGCAAATATCTAAGACTCGACTCAACCACATGTAGAATAACTCATCTATCACTTGATAAACTATGTGAAAGACATGATGTATTATCTAGATATCAACTCACCACACCCAAGGACCTAATTAGACGTAGAGAAACCCCTAAATGAGCATCTCAATCTTGAGCCTATCATCTAACACAATAGGTATCGGGATGGACTCAAAGAAATGATCCCTTAGAAGACATGTATTGAAAAATAATCCAAGTTGTGTACTATTAATGTTACAATTTACTGAATTTTAACACTACAAGGGTCTCCGAATCCATCTGCAGTGTTAAAATTAGTAAATTGTACAAATTCATTATCAAAATTATAATTTTCCATTGTTGGAATGACACAACTAAAAATGACCAATTATTATGTGGTCATTTTTAGTTTAGTTCTTATCTACTGACCAAATTGGTCATTTATCTTGGTCATTTTTAGTTTAGTTCTTATCCCATGAACAAATTGGTCATTTATCTTGGTCATTTTTAGTCAGTTCACTTAAACTTTCTCAATTTTGGTCATTTATACCTTGAAAAAGTTGTGGTGACCAAATTTTTTGGTCGCTTGGTCACTTATCTCTCATTTTGTACTAGTGTTTCACTCTTTGTTATGGACATTTATAAAGTTTCCAAGCTCTCTATGGGTCGAATTCCTTCCAAGATATGCATTCCAACTCAAGTTGGGAAGAGATTCCAAAGAATGCCACTTGTACAACAATTCCTAGTCTCCCACTTCCACCAAATCACATGTGGAATCATCTTAGCTTCCCTAACTCCCTTGAGCACCCTCTTGGAGGCTATTTTTAGCCCTGACATATCATATATGTCACCTATTAGCCTTTAGGTCTGACTTGTGTCATAGGTATCATAGCATCTTCATCATTGTTGTCATAGAGCTAGGGAATCTAGCCCAAGTGTCTCACTAGCTCCAAATTGTCTCTTCCTCTTCCATGGGAGTTACTCCTCTTTACCAATTCGACTTCCTTATCTCATTAGCTTCCATATGAAACCTTACCAACCTCCAAATACGTTTCCTTACCCATAGATTCGAATTGGATGATGTGCATGCCAAGTGTGTGGAGGGAATCTAGCCACCTAAGGACTCCATAAGCCTCCAATTGTCTTCATGACCAAATGGCACATTGATTTTCACTTGTATATATTTATTTAGCTCCTTTATTAAATATTTATGTCATTCTAATGTGCAAACATCATTTATTATCCCCCTTATTCCAAATCCCAAAGCTTCCACCCCCAACCTAGGAAACTAGTAATTTTCCTCCTTGGCAATTATTGGACCCTTAGCATCAATTTGATAAACTCTTATGAATATGGCGAATGGGATTAGGCCATTGTGACCCAATTTAAAATTTGGGACATGACAAATCCTCCCTTCCCAATATTGCTTGTCCTCAATCAATTTCAAACATGGGTGTTGAAGAACCTGCTTCCTGTATATATCTTTGAAGTTGCCATTGAATTGCCCAACCTTGAGTCTTTGAGATTCCATGAAGATTTTAGAGAGGAACCACCATGCTTGTTGCTGCACTACTCTGATTAAAATCACTTTATTAAGTGGTAAATCCATCTCCCATACTGCTTGTTTCCCCCAAAAAATTGAAATCAATGAGACAAAAATTATTCCAGGGTCCCATTGCTTGTACTGCACCCCAACAATTAAGAGTGTTCTCCAACCCATACCATCAGATAAGAGGATTCCTAGATCCCATTTTCTTGTATGCATTCTTCCAAACATCATGAGTACAAAATATAAATCATCAAAGTACATAACAAAATAATGAAAATGTACATCAAGGAGATGCTTCATCAAAGAGTCATGAAAGTGCTTATACCTCAAAGCAAGTAGACCACCATTTTCCAAGTGCATACAATCTTCAAGTGACCCATCAAATCTGCTCCAATGACATAGGTGAGGATCCCATGTCCTATAATGCTACTCCAAAAGGATGTGATATGCATCAAAATATTCAGCCATGTATTCTTTCATCCAAGAAGTGAATGAAGAATCTCCACTAAAATATGAACCAAATAATGAGCAGATAAAACAAGGAGACTTCAAAGGACTCAAATAAGTCTCACCCATACATCCATGAATGTGAGAATAATAAGGATATATCAAAGTATGTGGCTTCCAACAAAAATGTTCTCCAATCATAAATTTATTCACCCAAGTGTTGGATGAAGTTCCTCCAACATCAAATGAACCAAGTGTTGAGCAAGAAAAACCATGAGTCTTCAAGTGACTCAAATGCATATCTTAGGTGCATCCATGTAGATGTGCATTATCATAAAGTAACAAGGGATGCTGCTGCAAATGTGAATAAGAATGTGCTCCAACAATGTCATCATAAAAAGTAAATCTAGGAGTTCCATACTCCTCATGTGGCACCATAAAAAAGAACCCTTTCACCCATACTTCATTGAGACTAATGCTGAAAAACATGGAATTATAGGATGTAGGAGAATGAACTAACTCACCCAAATGAACAAAATGTGCAGAAATTTCATCATGGGAAGGATTCATATGGGTAGTGTCATGCATCTCCTTCAAAGGTGTGTTGTGAGATTTTCTCCCTACAAATACGTAGATATCCCCTTGGGATTAGAAAAAGCCCCTAGTTGCCTACCCAAGACAAAGATGAAACAAATAGACACTATAGTCCTCCTAGATCTAGCTCACACATCATCTGACAAGCTATGGAAATACAAAGCAAGTAGATGGCGTACCTTACTTTGATGGTTGTCCTTGCTGCTCCTAAGTTACTCCAGCTCCAGCCTTTGATTATGGACTTATGAACCTGTTCACAAAGGAAATACAACACCTTCTCCAAAGAAATACATGTATAAATAAAGATCTAACTATATAAATAGAGACAATTTCATGTATTCATCATTAAAGACATGAAAATGAGAGGAATAGGCTAAGTTATATTAATGATAAGAAAACCAAAAGAAGCTGATTACAATGTTATACCTTCATGTCCAAAGTAGCAGCACCTCCTTCCAAGCTCTCCAACATCACCCTTGTAAGACTCATGGGATCATAATTTGGTGTTTCCAAGATCAACCCCCCTAGCTCATGGATGGCTCTCTTTAAGTAGAATTTGGGAGGCCAACCACTAAGAGGAGATTATGGATCTAAGTGAATAATATGTGGATCAAAGATCTAAATCATTCCAAGAAGGGAAAGTGAGATGGGATTCGAAGGGGTACCTCATCCCAAGAAAATCTCCATGAGATCCAAGATCCAAAATCAAAGGGATAAGCCTAAACCAAAACTACCGCTCCCCTATAACTAAGCAAAGCATGGTAGTACTGCTTCCCCATAGGCATGCAACACGCGGTAGTTTGACACTATCACTCCCCCATAGACATGCAAGGAGCGGTAATTCTAGAAGGCTAATTTTTGGAGGTGGTTAATGTGGGTTTTGACCCCTTGCTTGTTGGATTTTCTTCCAAGTGTGACTAGGGAAGGTACCAACATTAGAATGAAGGGTCCTAACACCCTTAGGAGGCATAAACATCATGTTTTCCATGGTGGTGAAACATGTATATTCTCACTTACAAATGGTGTGGCAGTTTGAGGTATAACAAGGTGTGAAACCTTTGTCGTAGATTGGTTCCAATGTAGAGGAATCATGCTCTTCTTTAAAAATTGCATAACCTTCATCAAGAGACAATTCAAGTTCCTCTTCCACCACATCAAGTGTTGGGATCTCTTCACGTTCATCTTCAAACACATCAAGCACATTCAAATTTCCACCTTTCTCATGATCTACCATGTCATGAGAATCCTCCATGCAATCTACCATCTAGAAATTTGAAACATAGGAGGAAAAACAAGTATCTTGCAACCTTTCAAGAAGTTGCTCATTTTTAATTTTGATTTTATGAATATCCTCATCATGTACTACTTCTTCTACTTCACCTATTTCAGAACTAGGTGGTTCATGGGTCTCCTCCTTTGTGACATAAATGATTTCATCCATTTCCTTCTTTTCCTTGGAAAGAGAACCATTGCTCCATCTTTTTGCCATGCTTTCAAATCGACTAGCCAACAATTCGAACCCTTGCAGTAGTTATTTTTTCATGTCTTCAAAGGATGGTTTCAGTAATTTTCTAAACTCCTCATTCTCCTCTAAGGTTCCTTTTTTATCCTTAGTCATAATTTCCTCAAAAAATTTGTTCTTCTTTTCCTACTTTTTCCCTTTCACCAAGGTACTTTCAGTTTAAGTTTCTAAGGGTGGTGTCTTATTTCTTTGACTCCCGGTCTTCATTAATGGTATACCAAATCAAGTTCAAATACCATGCTCTGATACCACTGTAATGACCCTTTTTAAAAAAAATTATTAAAATGCCCAATTTCCCACTTTTTCCCCAATTTCGACCTTTGACTAGTTTTGATGCCTAGGTCCCAAATTTGCCCCAAATGATCCAAAATATTCTGAGAAGGTATGTGAATGATATTAGGACTTGAATATGATTTTCATGGATGATATATGGCCACCAAAAGACTTCTGAAAACTCTCTTAAGATTCTGGACCAAGTATGTAATTTTACTAGCAATTTGGGGTTCAAATCCCCCTGGGGTAAGTACTGAAAATGGCTTCCCAAATGCCTCCAAACCCACTCGAATTTATGAAAAGAGGTAGGGTATATCTTAAGGCTGTTATTAAGGTCACAAATTCATGATTAATTATTTATTAAGTCTGTTCCAACCCTCTCCCAAGCAACAGCAAAAAACCACTAATTTGACCCTTGGGGAAATGGCACCAAATCTTCTCCAAATGCAAATAAACTGAGTATAATGACTTCAAATTCTCAAGTGATGAATATGAAACTTGTAATACACATAAATGGAATTCCATTTATCACAAATATATCACAGAAAAATTATTTTATTCGAAATCATCAGCATTATAATGGCATACATCAATGTAATGGGGAGCTAGTCATTGTTTGCTCATTAATCATCATTTTTACATACAACCACTTGGTTTTTCGACCTGAAAATTTATGTAGATGAAGAACAGAGTATTTAATTCATATTATAAAATAAATGGGGTATTAGAATCTCTCCCAAAGAGTACAATATCTCACCAAAAATGACCTCCCTCAAGGAGCAAGAATATGCCATCAAAACTACAAATGGTTGAGAGAGTGAGATGCACTAGAAGAAACCATGAGCTTCCCTGTATCTTACACATACAAATAAAGACTCCATTAAAGCTCCAAATTAAAGGTCTGAATTTCCTTTCCAATCACCAAATTGGATGGGAATCTTTCACCCTCGAAATTGACTAAGGCAATAAACTAGTCATCCACTAGCTCTCCCTCTTCACAAATGCAATTGCAAGTTTCTCAAATGATCAAAATCTAGTTTCATTCTTTGTTATGGACATTTATAAAGTTTCCAAGATCTCTATGGGTCGAATTCCTTCCAAGAGATGCATTCCAACTCAAGTTGGGAAGAGATTCCAAAGAATGCCACTTGCACAACAATTCCTAGTCTCCCACTTCCACCAAATCACATGTGGAAGCATCTTAGCTTCCCTAAATCCCTTGAGCACCCTCTTGGAGGCTAGTTTTAGTCCTGACATGTCATATATGTCATATGTCAGCCTTCAAGTCTAACTTGTGTCATAGGTGTCATAGCATCTTCATCATTGTTGTCATAGAGCTAGGGAATCTAGCCCAAGTGTCTCACTAGCTCCAAATTGTCTCTTCCTCTTCCATGGGAGTTACTCCTCTTTACCAATTAGACTTAATTATCTCATTAGATTCCATATGAAACCTTACCAACCTCCAAATACATTTCCTTACCCATATATTCGAATTGGATGATGTGCATGCCAAGTGTGTGGAGGGAATCTAGCCACCTAAGGACTCCATATGTTGATGTATATGTAACTTCGGAATGTATTTCACATATATGTATATTGTATTCCTATACAGATGTTATTATTCCTCTATACGGAAGTGGTTGTATTCCTATAGAGATGTTATTATTCCTCTATACGGAAGTGGTTGTATTCCTATAGAGATTTTATTATTCCTCTATACGGAAGTGTCGTCATTTATATTGTAAGTGTCGTAACTTATACTTGATGGGTTATTAGACCACCTTGTTGGGGTCGGCCCTGTATAAGTCATGTGGATCAAAGGGTTATTAGACCACCCTATTGGGGGTCAGCCATGTGGGTCAAAGGGTTATTAGACCACCCTAGTGGGGGTCGGCCCAGTCAACATTATGTTAAGTGGTAAGTTGAGGCCAACCTAGTTGAGTAAAGGTCAAGTCAAGTTAGTGTATACATAGAGAGTGTGTCTTTCTCATTTTACACATTCTATTCTCTCACTCACACTTGGGAGATTGGCGCACTTGTGGAGGAGGAGGCTCTGCTACTAGGAGAAGACTATCTCTTGTATTCTGGTTGTATCATTTCTCTATCTTTCTCTGAGGAAGTTATTGGGGTTTTTCACCTTTATGGTTTTCCCCAAGTAAACTCTGTGTCTCTTGTGTGCTTGCATTGTTTTGTCCATGATTGATATGCTATATATTTGCTGTACATGTTGTTCTCTCAGTTAAGATCCTAGATCAGATTGAAGTAAATTCTGAAAATTTAACATGGTATCAGAGCTAGCCTCAAAGAAGGCATGATATGGCATGTATGACACTTGTTGCACTTACGATGCTAGGGCTTGATATAGCAAAAACCAGTCATCATAGCAATTTCGCTAGAAACCCATTTTGGTGACGTTTTCGGATCTGAAACTTTTATAGGTCGAATACAAGATCCCCATGTACCTTGTGTCCAAAGGAAAACCTCTAATTCGTTGTACTTTGTGATTTATGATCTGCACAATATAGGGTTTATGCCTCTTCCAGATCTGAGTCAAAATCAGGTGACCTTGGGAAAAAGGTCATAACTTGGGCTAGGAAGCTCCAAATGAAATTTAATAAAAAGTGACAGGTATTAGACAGACTGTAACATCTCAGGAAACGTTTTCAGAGGCTGAAGTTGAACCAGTGACATGTGGCATGCCGTACAAGTTCGCTCTCCTATATTATCCCATAAACAGGTCACATTGCGACACTTGGCATAAATCTCTCTCAGATAATCCAATTGAGGTCATACCTGTCAGGATGGAAATATAAGAGGTCGTGCTATCTCAGGAAAAATGTTTAGAGGCCAAAGTTGAACCAGTGACATGTGGCACGCCGTACAAGTTCTTTCTCCTGTATTATCCCATAAACAGGTCACGTTGCGACACTTGGCATAACTCTCTCTCAGAGAATCCAATTGAGGGCAGAAATATTGGGATGGAAAGATAATAGTTCGGGCTATATCAAAAACAAATTTCAGACCCTGTGGATCAAAACGTTTGGAGTTACACTAGAAACAATCAGGTACATATTTTTGTCAAAACATAATTATTTTTTAGCACCTTCATTCATGGCTTCTGGAATTTAGGGCTTCGGAGAAAGTTGGAATTTTTGTAATCAGATACCACAGCTGGATGCTACTCATCAAAATCGAAATTTAGAGACCAAGATCAGATTTTTTGGTTGGGAAGAAGCCCCGGCTTGATCAAACCCCAATTCGGGACTTTGATCGGAAAGATAGAAAATTAGGGCTTCTGCAAAAATTGGAATTTTGGAAATCTGTGACCACGGCTGGAAGCTCCTCAGAAAAATCGAAGCTTGGAGTTTTGAATCAAATATTTTGGTTTGGTAAAGATCTAGGAAACTCAAACCCTAATTCAGGGTCCTCCCCAGTGAATCCGAAAATCTAAAAGGCAATTTCGAGGAGTGAAACTTTGCAGTTTTCAAATTCTAAATATACTAACTTGATCATCTCATCAAGGTGCATATTTCTATCCTTTCGAAAGTTTGAAATTCAAAGTTTGAATTTTTGGGGTTTCTTTGACAAACCCTAATCTAGCTCCAGGTCCAGTTCTTGTAAATCAAGTGGATTGGGTTAATCCTAGAAGAAGATGGATTAGTCACCTGCATAAGTGAAGAAGTTCTTGTCTCAGAGGGAGATGAGGCTAAGGCCTTCCATAAGAAGATTACAAGCAATCTTGACAGGTATGGATTACAGGTATGTTTCATGGTTAAGTTTATCATATGTTTGTCCTCATATCATTACAGTACAATCTTGATTAATTACTGGACTTGTCGTATCACCTTAATAGAAGATATTCATTGATTAAGGTTTTGACACTTATGAATGTACTAATGCATTGTGATGTTGTATGAGGTTTATGTTGTTCGCTAACATAAAAGGTACACCAAGAAAGACAAATCATGTTCTACTTCAAGAACATATGATCATGGTGACATGAAGACAAAGATTCATCCATTGTCATGGATCACATAGAAGATCTACTTTCGAGGTATGTATAACTTGGTCCTACAATGGTTAACCTATGAGACATGCAAGTTACTAGCACAAGTCACTGAAGAGAACCAGAAGACATTATGTGGGTATTTTAGACATAACTAGCTAGCATGTTAATCCAGGTATGTTTTTCCTATATCAAGCTAGAATCCTACCTTGTGTTAGGATCTTATACTGTTGTGTTGTTGATAATGATTATTCATGAAGTCATAGGTTTGAATAATCATGGTTGTATGCATATTATGTTTCTTACCATAATTGATGATATGACTAACCAGAAGAATCGTGAAGGTATAGGTTTGAATAATCACGGGTTTTATGCATATTATATCTCTTATCTTCATTGATGATTCAACTAACTAGAAGAGTCCTATGATCAAATAAGAATATGTATGAGTAAAAGAAGACTTCCCTGAAACCTTGAATACTAATGTTTATTATCTGTGTTTGAAATGATCCTGACTATACATGCTTGAGATTATTGTTTTTTGATAGTATTAAGATTATACTAATAAATGTGTGGTTATGTATGAGACCTAAAGGATAACACAATGATGCTACTAATAAGCATGCATAGTGATCAAGGATGGATGTAAGTTCAAGGACAGGTAATCCAGGAAGCAAAGATCAAGAGGGAGCACACTCTAGTTGTTCCTGCAAGAAAGCAAAGGAGCACACTTCAGCAGTTTCTACAAGGATGCAGATATTCAGAGGGAGTTGACGACTTCTCACAATCCACATCAGAATGGAGTTGCAAAGATTCAGAGGGAGTCCACCCAACAAACAAACAAAGATAAGTATTTTAATTACCATTCCTTACATACTTGTTTGTTTAAATAATATTATTCAATGATGTATATGCTTATGTTCCTAGATTTAGGATGTGTATTATGCATATTAGAATGATTGCATTAATGAATAGCTTACTACTAATATTCATTTGATGGGTAAGTGGCCTATGGCACTATACAACATTCCATTGCTACTTATCTAGAATGAAACCTCTTTGCTGACATGTTAGGAGTTGTGCACACTCTTAACAATGTTCTGGTAGAGATTGGCAGGCATCTAGAAAGTTACGGAATATGGATAAATGTTGTATTGAAGCATTGGATAAGATAATTGCATGACTGTCTGACATATTTCCTTATGTGTAAGAATTTGTTCTGAAAACTATGAGATGTTTTCTAATCATGCAATTTAACTTGTTGTGTAGGAAAGATTGTATACCATCACCTACAAAAGAAGGACTACAACATTTGTTCAGCAACAAAGTTATCTATTGAAAATATTGAAGATATTGAAGTTCCCAAGATCTGGGAAGAATGCCATGATCGAGGAGTACCAGTTGTTCATGTAGATGTTTGGGATGCATCCCCAAGACCTGAAGGGGAGTCTGTAGTGACTTCCAAGAGGATCTGCAGATCAAGCATGCTGCAGGTGGTAGCATAGAGACTTTTGCTCATGTAGCCAGAGACACTTCCATTAGATCAGTACTTGCTCCGGCTGCAGTGATGATAGGGAAGATACACCATATGGATTTCAAGACAGCTTTCTATAGTTGAAGAAGAAGTGTATGTGGAGCAGCCACTTGGTTCTGAGACACATGACAGGGAGTCATATATGTGCAGAACTTGGTATGGTAGGATAGACAGCTTTCTATCTAGTTTGGGCTTTACCAAGAGTAAAGCGGATTCCAACCTTTACTACAAGGTTGAGGAAGGCAATCCAGTGACACTACTTTTGTATGCGGATGACCTGTTTATCACAGGTGAAGACAGATTGATTTCCAACACGCAGCGGACGCTTGTTGCCGAGTTCGAGATGGAGAACTTGGGGATGATGCACTATTTGTTTTTTGGCATGGAGGTGTGGTAGAGTGAAGATGGAATCTTCCTTGGACAAGGGAAGTATGCAGTAGAGATCCTGAAGAGGTTTGGGATGATGGACTACAAGGCCATGGCCACACCTATGGCATCGAACCTGAAGTTTCTGTGTGATGCTTCATCTAATCCGGTTGATGTCACTGTATTGGGTCCTTGATGTACCTGACGAACATGAGACCAGATATTTTCTTTGTGGTGAACACATTGAACAAGTTCCTGACGGATCCGAGGAGTGTTCACCTGGATGTTATAAAGCATGTTCTGAGGTCCCTGAAGGGTATAGTGGATTATGGGCTCAAGTATGAAGCGAATCAAAAGTTTAACCTGCAGGGTTATGTTGATTCAGATTGGGCTAACAGTGCTGCAGATAGGAAGAGCACATTTGGATGCTGCTTCAGTATGGGATCAGGTGTGATCTCTTGGTTTAGCAGGAAGCAGTCCTGCATAGCACTGAGTACAGCTGAGGCAGAGTATGTTGCAGCCTGTTTGGCTATTTGTGAGGCAGTATGGCTACACAAGCTATTGTCTGAGTTATTTGATCTCCTGTTGGATGCTACTAGTATCTTTTGTGATAACCAGAGTTGTGTGAAGTTGTCCAAGAACCCAGTGTTTCATGACAGGTCAAAACACATAGAGATCAAATATCACTATATCAGGGATATGGTGCAGAGAGGAGCTGTGAAGCTCCTATACATTGCAACGGATGAGCAAATTGCAGATGTGTTGATGAAGCCACTAGCCAGGGTGAAGTTCGAGTACTTCAGGGAGAGGCTTGGTGTTCTTCAAATTGATGACACTTTGAGGAAGAAGTGATGGACACATTTGCAGAAGCCATTCCAAGCATATTGGAAGGAGGATCCTTCACATGGTTGTGGATATAAGCGTTGGATGATGAGCATCAGGACGATGCTCCAGTTACTGCTCTGTATATGCATCATGTTGGATGCTGGATATGATCAGTTGGATCATTTATATGTATATGTATGTACGCATCATGTTGGATGCTGGATATGATCAGTTGGATCACTTGTATGTATTTTTGTATATGCATCATGTTGGATGCTTAGACCATGTATCTATATATGTATCTGTATATGATGACTCGATGGCGATTATCTAGTGACGATGATCCAGAGAAGATGACTTGTGCTAGAAGACCTGTGTCGAGAAATATCTTCCTGGTTAAGAGGGAGTGTTGATGTATATGTAAATTCAAAATATATTTCACATATATGTATATTATATTCCTATAGAGATGTTATTATTCCTCTATACGGAAGTGTCGTCATTTATATTGTAAGTGTCGTAACTTATACTTGATGGGTTATTAGACCGCCTTGTTGGGGTCAGCCCTGTATAAGTCATGTGGATCAAAGGGTTATTAGACCACCCTATTGGGGGTCGGCCATGTGGGTCAAAGGGTTATTAGACCACCCTATTGGGGGTCAACCATGTGGGTCAAAGGGTTATTAGACCACCCTAGTGGGGGTCGACCCAGTCAGCATTATGTTAAGTGGTAAGTTGAGGCTGACCTAGTTGAGTAAAGGTCAAGTCAAGTTAGTGTATAAATAGAGAGTGTGTCTCTCTCATTTTACACATTATATTCTCTCACTCACACTTGGGAGAGTGGCGCACTTGTGGAGGAGGAGGCTCTGCTGCTAGGAGAAGACTATCTCTTGTATTCTGGCTGTATGATTGCTCTATCTGTCTCTGAGGAAGTTATTGGGGTTTTTCACCTTTATGGTTTTCCCCATGTAAACTCTATGTCTCTTGTGTGCTTGCATTATTGTGTCCATGATTGATATGATGTAGATTTGTTGTACATGTTTTTCTCTCAGTTAAGATCCTAGATCAGATTGAAGTAAATTCTGAATATTTAACACCATAAGCCTCCAATTGTCTTCATGACCAAATGCCACATTGATTTTCACTTATATATATTTGTTTAGCTCCTTTATTAAATATTTATGCCATTCTAATTTTCAAACATCATTTATTATCCCCCTTATTCCAAATCCCAAAGATTCCACCCCCAACTTAGGAAACTAGTGATTTTTCTCCTTGGAAATTATTGGACCCTTAGCATCAATTTGATAAACTCTTATGAATATGGCCAATGGGCTTAGGCCATTGTGACCCAATGCAAAATTTGGGACATGACACTATACCCATGATAATGATGATTGGGCCGACCATTAGAAAAATACTCGAGCGCGACATGGAACTCAGAACGGGTGATAGTTGCATATGGAATCGACTAGAACAATGTGGACAAATTTCTAATAAGTTGATGATTCAACGTACAGAACATGGTAACTAGATTACCTTCACACTTGAATTCAGAAGACACTCCTTTAACTTATTTTATTCATAGCATATCGAGGTACCCCCCTGCCAACAACATTATTGATTGAAGTGAGCAAGACATTAGAGAGGCGACCTAGTGACGAGGAGTCTATAAAAGAGGTACATTTTTTGTGGCATCGCTCACAATCACAAGTCAACAGTAAGTTTAAAATAGTAAGTCAGTCATTTATTGAATCAACCTTGGTAAGTATTAAAAATTGTAAATATCACATATGGCTTATTGTATTCCAGTTAATTCTCCTATTTTTTAGTGGGGTGGCCCTAATAAAAACTAGTTTGTATGTGAAGCCCTTTGGAAAGCTAACCTTATTGATTATGAGAACCAACAGATTGCATAGTTTGCAGGAGGATAGAAACAGAGGACTTACATGGTACATGAAATTTCTTGAAGAAGGTCAAAAGACAAAGCAACAAATAAAAGATAACTTTCTAGAATTCTTAAAAAATGATGACACCAAGCACCTGGATGGACATAAATTAAAGTAGATCAAGCAAAGAATAAGAGAATCTGTACGAGAGTATGACAAAATATTTAAATATATCCTCAGTTAGATGCCATCTACAATGGAACTTGTGTTAGTGATCCATTTTTTTTCTAAGGAATCCAACATAGAATCAAGACACCGCTATTAATTAATGAATATACAACCTATTACAATGTCTTGAAGAAATATTTGAGAGTCAAATCGAATTCATATTATGTGACTACACCTATGGACAAACGACTTGAAGAAAAAATTGAAACTATACAGAAATCACTGCAACATATTACAATGAGGCGCAACGACCTATGATGTACCACACGCTCTTGAGAAGAACATACCAGGGATACCTACCCCTATGATTAAAGAAGAGGGTACCAAAATGATTGCAATGCATACCAACGAGAAATGAAACAACTAGAAGAGAGCCCAAGAATATTTCCAAAATAATGAAAGACAGAAAACATTCAGATGATGCAAATGACATATTTTTGCAACATCTTTGAAATATTCGATCCTCACTCGACTAAAAACTTCCCCTACAATTTTGACAATGTAAATCCAAAATGGTGTGGAATTTTCTGAAGAACACAACATTCGACCGTAGAGTGCATACAGATTTTAAAGACTAAAGAAAACTACCACATGGTATATTAGACACAAACGGTTGAGCATAAAGGTCAAGATGGTCGTAACAACGGAAACAATGGAAACAATCGATGAGGAGGATACAACAGTCATAGAAGAAATAAAAAACGAGGATACCAACCACCAGGTCGAAGTAAACCATGTTGCTTTTTGTGTTACAGTGAAGACCATTTAAGCCATGACTATCCATGGAAAGACATGACAGACTTAAAATCTTGTACAAAATGTGGCGTTGGGGAGCACAATTTAGAAGAGTTCCCCACAATGCTAGATGTGCTTAAACAAATAAAAAATGTTAACATTATGAAATTATCTCACATAGGTGGATCTCTAACACTTAAACAATCCTCACAATGTTGAACACATATTTAGAGAAAAATAGGAAATAATATCATAGAGAAATAAGAGATCTAAGTGTAAAAAAATTTCATGTTATTCATCCAAAAGATGCGGCCAATTAAATAAGATTACATGCAAGAGAAATCGTGAGCCTCTAATGGAATTTGAATTCAACTGAATAGATAGGCTTAGTTAGCATTGGATCCATCTTCCAACAAGCACTAGTGAAAATTGTTTGACGGACAATCTACCAAGAGCGGACTCGAGGCCTGATCTCCCTAGCTCAACGTAAGTCTAGAACAAATAGGACAGAACATAGAATACTTTCCTAGATCTCATGATTAGAGATCTAAGTAAGCAGTTAAGTAGGAAAACTACACAAGACATCATTAATGCAATGAGATTTGGTGGAAAGCATTTATATTAATGTATAAAAGGGAAAGTACATAGAAGGAAGTGATTACAACCAATGACTTAATGTAGCAATCCTTCTCCGACCAAGCTAATGCCAAAGCCTCCAAAGGGATGATGGATCTCTCAAGGGATGTGTAGAGATCTCTCCTAAGCTAATTTCACCAGCATGTAGATACCAGAGACTTCCTCCCTTGGAATGAGAATGAGCTTCACTTATATAGGACTAGGAGGATAGGATAGGTTGAGATATGGTAGGAGAGAGATAGGGGATCTCATCCAAGGGCTAGGGAACCAAATGCTAGCTCCCCTATAGGTTAGGGATAGGGATCCACCTCACTCTCCTTCAATAATGGGCTCGAAGATGATCTTTTATCCAACTAACTGACATCGTCACAGGCTACATTAAGACAACCTGCGACGTTGCAGGTTGCACAAGGGTGAACTGTGACGACCTTGAAAAGTAGGTCATTTAAACCCTCCAGTCATGGGAAACTTCAGGGATGTACACACTGAGTCTTAGGGTAGTAAGATTTAGGCGTAATAGAATTCCCCCCAAAGCATTAAGATGTTGAAAATTGACAGGTGAAATGCTTTGACAAAAGGAATGGCAATAGACTTTTCGGATGAAGGATGTTGCTGTAGTACAACTGAATCTGAGTACACAATATCATATGACTCACAACAGGGTTGTCGACCAATACAATGCAGATACATGGTAGTAATGACCGGCTGAACACAATCATGGCTACTAGACACAAGCGTAGATCCATGATGAGATGATAACAAAGCCACGACCAATACAAATGTGGATCTGTGTGATATGAATCAAAACAATCTCCATCTCAACCTGGTTTAAACATGAATCTCTAGGGTCTTCAAGCTGAACCCGCAATGACATGAATCTATCCATGTGATTACAAATGTCTTGACGTCGAACATGGTAGAAACCACTTGATTACGGGTCATTGATGTATACCGTTAATAAGTGTGAGGGAAATCACCATTAATTTCATGATTCCCAAGGTATCACAGTACATATCGTCAAGCGCAAATAAATGAGTTGAAGTCGAACGCTTAACGAAATATTTCAATCAAGATTCAATGATGTAAACTTATGTCGAAAGCAAGGTAACTTGCCATTGAGGCATGCAGGCCCAAGGTACTCAATTGGTTTCTAGATTCAATCCTTAGATGATGTGTTGAAGTCGACAAGGATGAATCCATCGAAGGAGGGCAATGATGAATCCCCTATCATCGACACGAAACATATGTTTGGAGTAGATCGGATGGTACAGTAACATACAGGACTGACTCAGAGTAGACCGACATGGTGGAAGGTGTACTGACTGCAGATAATGAGTGGTGAAAGTATTCTTGAACATGGGCGTGGCATGACTTTGTACTATTGACATGAAGAGTACGACACCAACTCCTAATGCAACTGATGGTGGAAGTATTCTTTGGATAACCCAAAGGAGTAGAAAGACTTAGGAATTAGGAAAAACTCGAGGACAAACAGATGATCCAAGTGTAGTATGCAAATGCAAATGAGTGCCATGTTTAAGAATGACTAGGTACTGCCACAGATAAAGAGTGTAACATAAAATCTTTCCTTTTTCCCCATCATGAATGATGAGTGCCTTATGCATTTTTTACGAGCTTGATGAGGGTAACCAGATGCTCGGTATAACTCATCTCATAGATGAGTCCAATCCCAAATATTTTTCAAACCTCGGACAGGAGGGGTTCGTCCCATAGCTAGCCCTTCGATGTTAGATTTTAATGAGTCCGTAGAAGGTAAACTCGGTTGTCATTTCATGTTTAGAGAGTCTGAAAAGAACTAAAGAAGACTCCAACGGTCCTTTTTCATAAAGTTAGCCTTATCACCCGAAAAAGGGTAAAACAACGCAGGAGAGGACTCTTCCAGTCATGATTGGCTGGAGTATTCCTTTTTCGTAAATAGTTCCCCCTAGTCTGAAAAAGGGGTAAACTATCACCAGGGAGACAACCATTCAAATACTTTAGCAAGCATGAACACAATAAGTTCGCTTGGCCATCTTTTCATATTTTGAGAGCCTGAAAAGAGCTTAAAGACAAACTCCGTGGGGGGTTCCTTTTCCGTAGGAGTTTAACGAGCCCGAAAAAGTGATAAATCATAATTGGGTGACCGATTGTCATGGTTTTAAGAGCACGAGAAAGAACAAAGAGTAAGCTCGTCACCATTAAATAATTGAAATCTAATGGATGAAAATAACAACAAAAACATTCAATGGGTTGTTCATACCTGAGATGATCGCTACAATGTGAAAACGGTGCAAATGAAACATTTAACATCTCTTGCATGCTTGAAAACTAGGTCAAGCAGTCAACCAAGTATTCAAAATGCAGTAAAATGATCCAAACTATAGCAAATAACCCATAAAGCATCTAAATTTGAAAAAGAATATTCCCTTTTTGTTTATAAAATAGAAAAAATGACAAAATATAGTTACCATTGTTATTTTCCAAATTGGGGAGAAGAAAGTGCCATTTGGAGCAGAATTTCATTCGTCGATTGCCGAAGCTACGAGTGACTAATTCATGAACCGTTTGCAGTAGGTAAACCTAAATCTCAACCAACATCTTTCTAGTGGCTTACAATTTCATTTTTTGTCCATTTTTTTTATGTTTTTGGGGTTGATTTGTGAGGGGTTTGTGCGTCCTCAGGTCATCGCAGGCCTCCCTTATGGGAACTACGACGAACCCAGGTTGTCGCAAAACCTATAAAGGCGTCTTGCAATGACATCACCCTGTCTACAAAGAGGGGGTGCGACGGTGGAAACGTCCATCTCAAAAATCAAACCTAAACCACAAGAAAAAATTTTGATGACATGGGTGAGCTCTAATGGTGTTTAAATGCTCCCTTTGACAGGTTTGTGGCCTCCAACATGGTTCTAGAATGGTGCGAGCATGAAAATTAGGTGGAAGATGTGCAAGCAACAAATGATATGTTGTGTGTGGAGGCATTGAGGAACTGTGGGTTGTTGAAGTTCTTCCAGGTCTAATGCATGAGGGCCCAAGTCCCACTATTGGAGCATATGCTTTGAAGTTGGGATGCAACACAACAGTACTTCATGATCGGGGAGCATATATTGACTATAGAGGTTGATGACATCTATTTCTTGACAGGATTATCCCATAGAGGGGATAATGTGTCACTCACCAAATCATGAGGGAGTGACCGGACGGTAGATGACTTGATCACCCAACACCGTACTCCACATGCCCGTGCCTCTAGTGGGAAAATTCCCATTAAAGAAGTGCGATATCATCCATTGCATGCTATACTCTTCACCATAGTGAGGATAGCAGGGAGCCAAGCGGCTCACTTGGCTACGAAGTCCCAAATGTTGTATGCGGAGGATTGTATGTCTCCGAAGGTGTTCAACTGGTGTGAGGGACTCCTCACCAACCTTCGAGCTCAGTTGACCAAGTGTCGGCACTGTGAGCTCAAGCAGTTCGGGTATGGTTCAGTAGTGATCTCATTCTTCTTGGAGCGGGTTCCCCTCTTGCGCCCCCAGGTGACTTTGGATGACAGGGATCCCAAGGATCCTCACATGGCCCAATGGATGGAGGTGATGGCCTTCCATTGTGGTGGAGGTCCGATCATTGGATACAGTTCCAGTTTCTTCACCTAGATGGAAGTCCTACTACTCATGACTGAGGACTATCCGTACAGTGGTACGGACTTTAGGGAAGATCCAGACTTTGTGCTGCCTGAGGGAGAAGAGTGGGGAGACATCGGTAAGCATAATGACCCTTGTAATTTTTCATTTTGTGTATTTATAAAAAAAAATTGGATAGTGTTGATGAGTTAATAACATGTGTGTGCATATGTGGGTCCTTCACGATCGATGGGAGTTTTGCTTCTCGCAAGGAGAGGAGAGGCACCACCAGTAGCCCCAGCCATGCATGATGCCATCGTGGATATGGATGATGTCTATGAGAACCTTACCGGGTTTACATTGGACGTTCTAGATGCAGCAGTGCATGAGTTACCGAGGCCCATGCAGAGGTACATAGTTGGTGTGACCTTGCCCTTCAGTGAGATGCTCCGCAAGGTAGCGAGAGCGGTAGACTGCTTCCACGATCAACAGGAAAGAGCTGTGAGACCTAGGGGTGCACGGGCCAGGCGTTAGGCCTTGTGATGTTATTATGTACTGAGAGCTTTGTGAGCCTTAGATTTTGTACTACTGAAAGCTATTAGGCTTCATATTTTGTATAGACTCACTGAAGGCCACCGTGCTTCCGATTTTTGTATCAGCACTACTTTATCTTGATTATAATTATACAGACATTTTGGCAGCTTTATACATTTGTGTTTGATATGAGATGTTGCTTATGTGTTTGCTTATATGATGAATTATTTACATGTTATGTCTACTTTTATAGTTCATGAATATGCTCATGTGTGTGCAATGTACCAATCTAGAATGAAGTTGGCCATGGAGTCAGAAACTGCGTTTATGTCTCGTGGAATGTGCAGGTATTGAATAGATTCGAAGGACCTTTCCAGAAGATGAACTCGTCTATAAAGACAGAGTAGGGTAGGGTCACGGATGATGTAAAATCGGTTAAGATGAGATACCACCAATTGAGAATCCAAATGGATGACAACATGGTCCATACCCAAAGAAATAACGTTAGTTAGGGTTCCAATGACTGCCTGATATTCCGCAGCATTGTTGGTTTCGAAACCTAGACACATTACTCCTGAGTTGATAAGCTCGCCGGTGGGAGAGTAAAGCACCCAAGCTTCCAAAGCAAGGTTATGGTTATGCTAGCTGGCGTCGTCTGCGAATCCGTAGGAAGTTGCCATCTGCACACACAGACAGAACATGGTATAAGTAGCGAAACAAGACCTAAGTACACAAAAAAATCAAAGTGTCATACCACACAAAACACATGCCATGTATAGTATATACAAAGTACTTATGCATGAAAGAATTAGGCATAATACCTCTTCAAGTAAAGCCCATTGTGGGGTTCACCTAAAGATATCCCGTCGTAGTCTTCAAGCTCGTAGGCTCCCTTCTCTAAGATATGTTTCACTATGTAGGGTCCATGCCACATGGACTCAAACTTTCCTGCCCCCAGCTTATCATGCCTTTGGTCGTATGTGAGGACCAAATCACCTTTGCTAAAGACGCGAGGTTCTACCAACTTGTCATACTACGCTTTGATGAGTCTCATATCAGCCTCGTTGGAAAGAGCAGCATCGCGGCGAGTTTCGTCGAGTTTATCTAGGTAGAAGAAGTGTTCTTCCTCAGCAATAGTGTTAGGGAGAAGTTCAACTACGAGTTTGAGGGATGGAATCTCACACTCAATCGGTAGGATAGCCTCCAATCCATAAACTAATTAGAAAAGGGTAAATCTAGTGGCGGTCTTAATGGAAGTTCGATAAGCCCATAGTTCTAAGAAGAGTATGTTATGCCAGTTGGACTTGTGTGTACCCACCATGCATTGGATCATGGTTTTCAAGACCTTGTTAATGGCCTCTACTTGTCCATTGGACTATGGGTAGTACGGTGTTGATTTTTCATGGAGAAAACCCAATCTAGTGCTCAATTTGTCAACCATGTGGCTCATAAAGTGAGAACCATGGTCAGTAACTATAGCTTGAGGAACTCCAAACTGTGCTATAACCTGATTAAACATGAAGAGTGCGATGGTTTTTCCATATTCCGTGTATGTAGGCATAGCCTCGGCCCAATTTGTGAAGTAATCCACGGCTACTATGACGTAACCATGCCCCCCGACCGAGGTAGGCTTACAGTGCATGAATTCAATGCCCCATTTAGCAAAGGGACCAACGGCGATAACCGGGTGTAACGGGGCTGGGTGGGTGCGTTTCTTAGTTTGGAAGTGCTGGCATGGAGGACATTTTTTGATGGCCTCTATACAATCTTTAAAGATAGATGGCCAAAAATATCTTGCGCAACGTATCTTTTGGGTTGTAGCCATCCGAGAGACATGACCTCCACATGACCCAACGTGACAGTCATTTAGAACGTGTTCAGCCTCTTCATGAGTGAGACAACATTGAAGAATAGAATAAATACCACATTAGTACAAGGTATCACTGATGATTAGGTAATACTTTGCATGGTGGCGTATTCGACAGCGGTCGTCCTACGAGAGTTGAGGGATAAAACATTGGGTCTGAAGATATAAAGTGATATCTCCATACCACAGATTAGACGTGCTATTGGGGAACAATGATTCATCTGGAAGAGAATCACTGGGCTTAAAATCGACATCAATGTGGGGAAGATCACAGATTATCTCAGCAAACACCAAAGACTTTTTAGACTTAGCTTTTTCGAATAGGAGATCAAATTCCTACAGTATCACGATCCAGCATGAATACTTTCCCCCAAGCACCTAACATGTCAAAACGTGGTACATGGGGTTCGAATCGACAATGATGGTGGTGGTGTGAAGCAAGATGTAATGTCGGAACTTTTGGACGGCAATGACTTCCGCAAGAGCGAGTTTCTCAACATGTGAATAACGGGTTTCATTGTCAATGAGACCCTTACTTGCATAGTATATCACATGTTCCTGGGTGTTGCTGTCTTCTTGGACCAAGACCATGGCGATCATGGTGGCAGAAGTGGCAAGATAAAGGATATAATCCTTGTAGTAATTGGGCGGCTGGAGCATAGGAGTATGCGTGATAGCATGTTTTAAGCTTTCAAAAGATTGTTGAGCTTGGTTGTCCCATATGAATGGGACATCCCTCTTCATCAATCTCATGTAACCCCGCATCTTTTGCGCGAAATTACAAACAAAACGCCTTAAATAAGTTTCCTTCCCTTGCAAACTTTGAAGTTCCGTTATATCAGTGGGAGCTGGGAGAGCGACGATGGCTGCCACCTTCAGGGGATCAATGTGGATCTCATCTTTCAAGACTATGAGATTGAGGAGGCATCTAGACTCGACGCAGAAGATGCACTTGTGATGGTTCAGGAGGATGTTATACCGCCTGCATCTGAGGAAAACCATCGTCACATGGTCAATGTGGTACTCAGGTTGCCATGAATGGGAAAGTAGATCGTCCAAGTAAGGTTCCACAAAGTCCTTCACGTCATCAAAGGCATACGACATGGCCCGCTGGAATGTGGCACCAACATTTTTTAGGCCAAAAGGGAGCTTGCGATAAGCAAATGTACCCCAAGGACAGATGAGATTTGTCTTTTGTTGATCAACCGAGTGGATCTCAATTGGTTGTAACCGGAAAATCCATCCATGAATTAAAAGATGACGCTTCCTGCACAATTGTCGATGATCTGGTCGATAAAGGGAGTCGGGTAATTGTCTTTAGGACAAGCCTTGTTAAGATCCCGATAATCGACGCAGATATGAATGGTACCCTATTTTTTAGCTACAGATACAACGTTTGAGACCCATTCTATCAATGGGACAGGGTAGATAAAACCAACTTTCAAGAGCTTTTCAATCTCTGCCTTGATTGCCGCAGTCTTTCGGGGGTACACCGGTCGCAACTTTTGGTGGACTGGATTAGTGTTAGGATAGTTTTGAATCATGTGTGAAACAATAACGGGGTCTATCCCAGGCATATCCTCATAAGTCCAAGCAAACACGTCTCGAAATTGCTTGAACAAGGATGCGAACATTGTAATCTCTTCAGGGGAACACTTCTGGCCTAGACGAATGTGTTCCACTACACCAGGGGTAACCGATATGTCGACTGAAATGGTAGGCTCAATGTTGGACAAGTTTCCTTTAGAGTCCGTTTGACATGTAAGTATCGAGGACAGAGAGCAAGGGTAGACATCCAGTGTAAATATGGTGCTAATTCTATTCTCCACAGTATCCAATGAAGGAAGGAAAGAAGAACGATGATGGAGGTCTTCCCACAGAGGATCATCCGCACTCATGATTTCCATAATGGACTCATCAGAATGAAAATTCCACAGCAGAGGATCAGGTAGGGATGATGTCCGTTGTAGAGAACAGGAGGTGGAGATCACGGCTAAGCGGTCCTCCGGAGCTGACTGGATAGCCTCGTACGTGATTTCGGCGGGTGAAAGAGGCATAATGTCTCCAATCAGGTGTGTGGTGGCTTCATCAGGTACAAGCCATTGATTATTAGAGTTGGGGATAGATGAAATCCATGAGGAGATCATGTTCATCGTGGCAACATGATTTGGGGGATCTAAGGTTGGAAAAACACATATAAGGGATGAGTCCTTGATTAGGCCAACCCCCACGCTCTCATACAGATGCAAAGATTGTCCAAGTAAGGGACCATTATCGTCTGGATGAGTAGTAGTGTCAGGTGTGCAGAAATCCAGTTGGTCGACAATAACAATTTGGCCTTGATGAGGGAATTGTACTATGCAGAAGACAAATGATGCGACCACAATCATGGTGTAAAACCAATTACGACCAAGTATAATGTTATAATATAACGGGGTAGCGACCACTTCCACATTAATGGTTGCAGTCTGGCCCCCCAACTCGAATGATAAATCTTGTAACAACCCATGAGGTTGAAAGCCACATCCGTCGAATGCTTTCAAGGTGGTAGGAGAACAGTTCAACTCGAGAGAGCCAATGGCTCTCCAACATGAAATCGACATGACTAAAGTAGAGGCATGTTGATGTATTTGTAACTTCAGAAGATATTCTTCTATGTATTACACTTGTACTTTATTATATGCATGATGGATATGTATTATTCCTCCAATTAGAAGTGTCGTCATTTGTATTTGTAAGTGTAGCAAGTGTTGCGAGTTTCGCAAGTTATACTTGATGGGTTATTAGACCACCGGTGTGGGGTCGACCCTAGTTGAGTCATGTGGATGGGTTGTTAGGCTTCCTTAGGAAGTTGGCCCTATTAGGTTATTGGTAGGTCAAGTTAGTGTATAAATAGAGAGTGAGTGTGTCTCATTCTATTCATTCACTCACTCGTCCAACTCGCATTAGTTGAGAGACGAGTGCACACAAGTGGAGGAGGTGTAGCTGCTAAAGTTATCTATCTTGGGTTTGATCATTGTGATCTTGTATTGTGGATTATTCTATCTCTGAGGAAGTTGCGGGGTTTGTCACCTTCTTCGTTTTCAACGAGGAAACTCTGTGTCTCTTGTGTTTATGAATGTTATGATGTGCTTGTTATTCTCTGTGTCTCTTTGTGATCTTTGTATTGATGCTCATTCTATCTTTGAGGAAGTTGTAGTGTTTTTCACGTTCTTGGTTTTCCCCAGTGAAATGCTTTGTGTCTATTGTCTCTTGTGTTTGATATGTTGTACATGTTTTTCTCTTAGTTAAGATCCTAGATCAGATTGAATTAAATGCTGAAAAACTAACATGGTATCAGAGCTATCCTGAAGGAAAGCATGGTATGGCATTTATGACACTTGTTGCACTTGCGACAAATTGGAAGCTAGGGATTGGTATAGTAAAAACCAGTCATCGTGGCACTTTCTCTATAACTCAGTTTTGGAGAAGGTTCAGGATCTGTAACTTATACAAGTTGAATATGAAATGTCCATGTACCTTGTGTCTGAAGGATAGCCTCATATTCGTTGTAATTTGTGCGATATGATCCATACAAGTTAGGGTTTCTACCTTTTCCAGAATGCAGTCCTAAATAGGTGACCTAGGAAAAAAGGTCATATCTTGGGATAGGAAGCTCAAAATGGAATTCTGTAAAAATTGATAATTAGGGAGTGGAATTTTGTTTCACAAGTCTAGGTTTCAAAGTTCGAAGTTGAAATAGTTACATGTGGCACATTGTACAAGTTCGTTGTACTGTTTCATCCCATAAACAGGTCACGTTGCGACACTTGGCATATCTCTCTCTCAGAGAATCCATTAAAGCTCAGATCTATGGGGTTGGAAATATGGCAGGTCATTCTATCATAGGCTGAAATTTCAGACCCTAAGGATCCTAAATTTCAAAGATAAATCAGAAACAATATGGCATGTATTTCTGTCCAAACATAATTGGATTCTAAGCACTCTCATTTTTGGTTTGTCACTGCTGTGGGAAATTAGGATTTCGAAGAAAGTTGGAATTTCTTGAATCTAAGACCACGGCTGGATGCTCCTCAAAAAAATCGAAATTTAAAGACCAGGATCAAATTTTTTGGTTGGGTAGAACCTTGGGCTCTATCAAACCCTAGTTCGAGATTTTGACCAGAAAACCAAAAAACCAGAATTTGACAAAAGTTGCATATCCAAAAATTTCAAAGTCAATTTTGTTAATTTTTTAGCATTAATTCAACATACTCCGGGATCTTTACTGAGAGAATAACATGTACAGCATATAAAGCATATCAATCACAACAAGCAATCACATGAGACAATAAACACGCAGAGTTTCCTTGGGGAAAACCATAAAGGTGAAAAACCCCAATAACTTCCTTAGAGATAGATAGAGCAATGATACAAAACCCAAGCATAAGAGATAGTCTCCTAGCAGCAGCTTCTCCTCCTCCACTAGTGCGCTGCTCTCCAATGAGAGTATGAGTGAGAAAGTGAATGATCAAATAGAGTGCATCTTGCACTCTATTTATACTTGACTTGACTTGCCTAATAACCTTTACTAGGTCGGCCTTAAATTAACCACATGACATAATGCTGACAAGGCCGACCCCATCAAGGTGGTCTAATAACCCATCAAGTATAAGTTACGACACTTACAATCTAAATGACGACACTTCCGTATAGAGGAATAATAAGATCTCTATAGGAATACAAACACTTCCGTATAGAGGAATAATAACATCTCTATAGGAATACAATATACATAGGTGAAATACATTTCAAAGTTACAATTACATCAACACTCCCACTTAACTAGGAAGGTATTTCTTGACAGAGGTCTTCTAGCACAAGTCTTCTTCTCTGGATCATCGTCACTGGATCATCGACATCGAATCATCGTCATCATCACTGCTGCTTCTATCTCAATCAATCTATGAACTACTCGTCATAGGAAGTTCTACAGAGATAGTCCTTTTTCATACTGGATGTAGGCCCACCACTTGTAGGTCTTCATCATCACTGGCCATACTATGGAATCCTCAAGACTTATTACGTGCATCACAAACCCTCGCAAGAGCATCCTAAGACTTATTATGGGCACACATCCCAACCTATCGGATCTCCCAGGTCTTACATGTGGTCATGGCACAACCTCGAAAGAGCATCCCAAGACTTATTACGGGCACACAACCCAACCTATCGGATTGCCCAAGTCACATTACATGCCATAGGACAAACCCTTGAAAGAGCATCCAAGGACTTATTACGGCCACACAGCCTAACCTATCGAATCTCCCAGGCCTTACATGTCCTCCCAAGCACAACCTATCCATGGCCACAAAGTATCATCTTAATACTCATGATTGTACTGATCATAACATCGTTCATGAAGCACAACCCAGATGCACATCACACAGCACTTACATTCATCGGCATGGGAAGACACACTTCAACCATCTGTGAAATGTTCAGCACTTGTATTTACGCCATGGGAAGACACACTTCAACCATGCGAGAATGGAATCACACTTATATCCATAGCCATGGGAAGACATACTTCAACCATGCTAGGAATGGCAGAGCACTTATATCACAGCCATGGGAAGACACACTTCAACCATGCTCGAATGGCACAGCTCTTACACCAATGACCATGGGAAGAAACACTTCAACCATGTTGAAATGGCCCCAACACTTATATTGCAGCCATGGGAAGACACACTTCAACCATGCTCGAATGGCCCCAACACTTATATCGCAGCCATGGGAAGACATACTTCAACCATGCTCAAATGGCCCTAGCACTTATATCGTAGCCATGGGAAGACATACTTCAACCATGCTCAAATGGGCCATGTGCATTTGTGTCTTCAAAACTCATCACACATAATCCAACTGATTATGTAATGTATCCACCTGATACATATCATCATACATGACCTACCTGATCATACAATGTATCCACCTTATACATAAACAAATACATGATCCACCTGATCATATAATGTATCCAATTGATACATATCAACATACATGATCCACCTGATAACAAGCATCCAACATGATGCATATACAGAGCAATAACTAGAGCATCGACCTGATGCTTATCATACAGTGCTTACATCTATAGCCATGGGAAGGATCCTCCTCTCACCATGCTTGGAATGTCTCATGAAAATGTGTCCATCACTTCTTCCTCGAAGTGTCGTCAATCTAAAGAACTCCAAGCCTCTCTCTGAAGTATTCAAACTTCACTCTGGCTAGTGGTTTCGTCAACACATCTGCAACCTGCTCATTCGTTGCAACATACAGGAGCTTCACTGCTCCTCTCTACACCATATACCTGATATAGTGATATTTGATCTCAATGTGCTTCAACCTGTCATGGAATACCAGGTTCTCATATAGCTTCACAAAACTCTTGTTGTCACAAAAAATACCAGTAGCCTCCAATGGGAGATCAAATATCTCAGACAGTAGCTTCCAAAGCCATACTGCAATAGCCAAACAAGCTGCAACATACTCTGCTTTGGTTGTACTCAGTGCTACGCAGGATTGCTTCCTGCTAAACCAAGAGATCACACCTGATCCCATACTGAAGCAGCACCTAGAAGTGCTCTTCCTATCTGCAGCATTGCCTTCCCAATACGAATCAACATAACCCTGCAGGTTAAACTTTTGATTCACATCATACTTGAGCCCATAGTCAATTGTACCCTTCATGTACCTCAGAATATGCTTTACAGCAACTAGGTGAACACCTCTCGGATCCGTCAGGGACTGGCTCAATGTGTTCACTGCAAAGAAAATATCTGGTCTAGTGTTCATCAGGTACATCAAGGACCCAATCATCTGATGATACACCGTGAAATCAAATGGATCAGATGAAGCATCACACAGAAGCTTCAGGTTCGATGCCATAGGTGTGGCCATGGCCTTGCAGTCCATCATCCCAAAATGCTTCAGGATCTCTACTGCATACTTCCCTTGTCCAAGGAAGATCCCATCTGCACTCTGCCACACCTCTAGAAAATAGTGCATCATCCCCAAGTCCTTCATCTCAAAATCGGAAACAAGCTTCCTCTTCATGTCGGCAATCAATCTATCCTCACCAAGTCCTAAGAGCTTGCTTCAAGCCATACAAGGTTTTCTTCAGTTTGCACACATGAGTCCCTCTTTCTGGGAGAAACCATGAGCTACAAACCTCACTTTGTATTTCTCCATGCTACGATCTACAGCATGCTTGATCTTATAGATCCACTTGGAAGTCACAACAGACTTCCATTCAGGTCTTGGGACCACATCCCAAACATCATTCTTCATGATCGACTGGTATTCCTCGATCATGGCATTCTTCCTGAATCCTGGGAACTTCAAATTCTTCAATATCTTCAATAGATAGCTTTGTTGCTGGAACAAATGTTGTAGTCCTTGTTTTGTAGGTGATGGTATACGATCTTTCCTACAAGACAAGTTAAATTGCATGATTAGAAAACATTTCATAGTTTTCAGAACAAATTCTTACACATAAAGAAATATGTCATACAGCCATGCATTTAATTTATCCAATGCTTTAATACAACATTTATCCATGTCCCGTAACTTTCTAGATGCCTTCCAATCTCTACCAAAACATTATTAAGAGTGTGCACAACTCCCAACATGTCAGCAAAGAGGTTTCATTCTAGATAGGTAGCAATGGAATGTTGTACAGTGCCATAGGCCACTAACCCATTACATGCATATTAGTAGTATATTGCTCATTAATGCAATTATTCTAATAAGCATAATACACAACCTAAGTCTAGGAACATAAGTATATACATCTTTGAACAATATTATTTAAACAATCAAATATACAAGAAATGACAATTCAAATACTTATCTTTGTTTGTTTGATGGGTGGACTCCCTCTCAATCTTTGTTTCCTTGTAGGAACTACTGGAGTGTGCTCCCTCTTGATCTTTGCTTCCTGGATTACCTATCTTTGAACTTATATCCATCCTCGATCACTATGCATACTCACTAGTATCATCACTGTGTTATCCTCGAGGTCTCATACTTACATTCATTAGTATACTCTTAATACTATAAAAAACATTATGATTCTAAATAATCTTAAACATGTATGGTTAAGATCATTTTATACATAGATAATTTATCACAATTCTTTTACTCATGCATATTCCTATTTGACCATAGGACTTTTCTAGTTAGTCATATCATCAATCAAAGTAAGAAGCATAATATGCCTAAACCCATGATTACTCAAACCTATAATTTCATGAATAATCATTATCAATCATACAAAAGTATAAGATCCTTTGATATAGGAAAAACATACTTGGTCATCATATTTGCTAGTTATGTCTAGCAATGTTTTCTTGTTCTCTTCAATGACTTGCATAGCTCATAATTTAACCATTGTAGAACCAAATTATACATACCTCTATGTGATCCATAACTATGGATGAGTCTTTGTCTTCATGTCATCATGGTCTTGATCTAGAGCTTGATTTGAACCTTTCATGTTAGCGGATAACATTCTCCTCATACAACACCACAGTGCATTAGAACAAACATAATACAATCATAAGTGTCATAGTCCTAATCAATGAATGTATTCTATCATGCATTCATTCTTTTACTAGGGTGATAAGACAAGTCTAAAATTAAATAGGATTATTACTAAACTCAATAACATGAGGACAATAATATTATAAACTTAATCATGAACAGATTTCAAAACATACTTGTAAGTCATGCCTGTCAGATTGCTTGTAGTAGTTGTTGTTGTTGTTCCTTTTGTTCTTAGGACAATCTGAGGAAAAGTGTCCTCTTCTTAGTATGTGCTGTGAGAGCTTGATCTTCATTCCCCATCTTCTCTTCTCGAGCTACAATCTGAGCTTCTTCCTATGAGCATTCTTCCCACAACTTACTGAAAGAGATAAGCTTCTTCCTAGCACAAATTCCTTGGATGAAGGAATCCCATGACCTAGGAAGGCCATTAAGAGTGGTCATTACCACTTCCCCATCCTCTATAACTTCTTCCACAACTTCAGGTTGTTCTTTTATCTGGGAGACCCTTGAGAAATAAGACTAAATAGTCTCTGCATTCTGGAACTTGATATTCTTCAATTGATTCCTCAAGGTCATCTTCTGATTTATGCTCTTCCCTTCAAATAGCTTGGTCAAGGAATCAAACATCTCCTTAGGTGTCTTTAGAGATGACACATGTGGCATGAGATGGTTTTTGATAGAATCAGCAATTATCCTTTTAGCCTTGACTAATTTCCTCTTGTGTAAGGCCTTAGTCTCTTCTCCCTTTGGGACAGGAACCCCTTCACTTATGTAGGTGTCCAACTCACTCTCTTCTAGAATTAACCCAATCCTATACTTCCATGCTCGAAAGTTATCAGCCCCTTCAAGCTTATCCTCAAGCTTGGTGTGGTGAGAACTTCAAATGAAATAGAAAAGATTTAGGTCTTACCACTTGATTTGCAGAAATCTGGATCTAGAGCTGGATTAGGGTTTGTCAGAGAAACCCTAAAAAATTTAAACTTTGAATTTCAAACTTCTGAAAATATAGAAAGATGCGACTTGATGAGATGATCAAGCTGGTATACCCGGAATTTGAAAACTGCAAAGTTTCACCCCTCAAATTTTCTTTTGAAACTTCTAGATTCACTTGGGAGGACCTTGAATGAGGGTTTGATTTTCCCAGAGCTTCATCCATCCAAAAAGTTCGATCTTGATCTCTAAACTTCAATTTTTCAGAGGAGCTTCCAGCCATGGTCTTAGATTTCAGAAATTCCAACTTTTGCAGAAGCCTTAATTTTCGGTTTCACTAGAGAGGACCCCAAACTAGGGTTTGATTTTTACGGAGCTTCACCCATCCAAAAAGTTTGATCCAAAGCTCTAAAATTTGATTTTTTAGAGAAGCTTCCAGCCATGGTCTCAAATGTACGAAATTCCAACTTTTGCAGAAGCCCTAATTTCTAGCTTCACTGGACAGGACCCCAAACTAGGGTTTGATTTTCCCGGAGCTTCACCCAACCAAAAAGTTCGATCCAAAGCTCTAAACTTTGATTTTTTAGAGGAGCTTCTAGCCATGGTCTCATATTTCAGAAATTACAACTTTTGTAGAAGCCCTAATTTCTGACTTCACTAGACAGGACCCCAAACTAGGGTTTAATTTTCCCGGAGCTTCACCCAACCAAAAAGTTCGATCCAAAGCTCTAAAATTCAATTTTTCAAAGGATCTTCCAGCCATGGTCTCAAATTTCAGAAATGCCTATTTTTGTGGAAACCCTAATTTTTAGGGCTAAAAATGAAAGTGCCCGGAATTGAATTCTGATTGGACAGAAATATGCGCCTTACTGAGGAGAGTCAATCTACCCTACTGTCTTTCCAAAATATGTGGAGAGAAACCCAAAAACAAGAAGCCCTAGCTTCTGCAACTGCATAGTGTCTTCTTCTCAGGTTAGCTCTGATACCATGTTAATTTTTGAGCATTAATTCAACATACTCTATGATCTTTACTGAGAGAATAGCATGTACAGCGTATCAAGCATATCAATCACAACAAGCAATCACATGAGACAATAGACACACAGAGTTTCCTTGGGGAAAACCATAAAGGTGAAAAACCCTAATAACTTCCTCAGAGATAGATAGAGCAATGATACAAAACCCAAGCATAAGAGATAGTCTCCTAGCAGCAGCTTCTTGTAATGTCCCCACTCAAATAAGTGCATAGTAAGACAATCCCATCAATCCTACTAGTTTCCTAGGTTGGATGGGAACATGTGGGATGGTAATAAGGAAGCTAATAAATGATATTTAGACATTAGAATGGTTCAAGTATTTAATAAATATGATGAATAAATAAATTCAAGAGAAATTCTAGGTGGCAAGTGGTTTTGGAGACATATGGAGGTGGTGGGACCCACACTAGCTTGATTTTTCAATGACACATGGCAGCTCTCTCTTGCCAATTCAAATTCATGGGAAGGTGAACACTCTTGGGTGAGTTGGTAAGTCATAACACATGGCATTGAGCATCTTAGGTCGAAATGGGATGGAATAGTAACCTCCATGGGAGAGGAAGAGTCAAATTGGAGACTAGTGGACACTTGGGCTAGATTCCCTAGTTTTATGACAACAATAATGAAGCATCTATGACATTTATGACAAAATTCAGACCTGACTTCTTACACCTGACCATTATGACATGTCAGCCCCAAAAATAGGCTCAAGAAAGGCGCTCATGGAGTTGGAGGAATCCAAAGAGACTCAAATTCGAATTTGGGAGAAGATGGAAGGTTGGAACTAGGAGACAAGTGGCAAATGAGGAATATTTCCTAAATGGAAAATTATTGAATCTATTGAGAGGATTTCGACCCCTTGAAGGCTAATGTTGGTTATAAAATGTAGAAATCAAGTATGAGAATGGCTTTTTGATGATTTGAGAAAAATTGCATTTGTGAAGAGAGAGCTAGTGGATGACTAGTTTCTTGCCTTAGCCAATTTCGAGGGTGAAAGATTCCCATCCAAGTTGGTGTTTGGAGAGGCCACTCAGGTCTTTCATGGTGCTTTAATGGAGTTTGTATTTGCAGGTATCATCTACAGGAAGTTTCATGGTTTGGTTTAGTGCAGCACTTTCTCTCCACCGTTTCCAGTTTTGAAGGCATATTCATGCTCCTTGAGGGAGGGCGTTTTTGGTGAGCACTTGTGCTTCTTGAGAGAGCTTCTCATTATATATTTATGATTGTAATAGATTCATATCCTCTGTTATTCATATTCAGAAAGTCTCAGGTCGAAATACCCACTGGTTGTATGCAAAAATATTGATTAATGAGCAAACAATGTCCATTTCCCCAATGCATTGATGTATGACACTATAATGTTGATTTTTTCGAATGGATGGATGATTCTATGATATATTTGTGATCAATATAATGCCATGGATGTATTCTACAAGTTTCATGTACTGTACTTGAGCATTTGAAGCATTTTTACTCGGATTAGTTGTATTGGGAGATGAAATAGTGCCATTTCCCCAAGGGTCGAATTGGGGGTTTTTGCTGTTGAATGTGAGAGAGTTATAAAAGTAGTAAAAATCAATTAATGGTGCATGTGAGACCTCAATAACATACTTAACACATTATATACCTCTGTTCATAAATTTGGGGGAGTTTGGAGGCATTTGGAAGGCCATTTTCAGTGTTACCCGGGGGGGATTTGATGCACAAATTACTAGTCAAAATTACCTATATTGATCAGAATACAAATCAAGTTTGCAGCAGTATTTGGAGGTCCATAAAACATCCCTGAACCTGATATTCAAGTCTAAATACCATTAATACACTCATACAGAAGATTTGGGAGCATTTGGGATGATTTGGAGGTCAAAACAGTTAAACTAGTCAAAGGTCGAAATTGGGGAAAAAGTTGAAAAATTGGCATTTTAATAAAATTTGAAAAAGGGATATTACAAGTGGTATCAGAGCATGTTCTTGGCACCTGATGGTCCTAACAAGAAGTCAAAAGAATAATCCACCACCCTTTGAACCAGTAGTTGAAGAGGTTTTTGTTGAAGAAGAGGTAGTAGAAGAAGAGGAGTCTTTTGCTGAAACCATGGGTAGAGAGGAGGATGACAAATTAAAACATAAGGAGGAACTTATTGCAACCTTATATCCATGTTTCTCTAAACTTTCAGCAAACATGGATAGGATAGGTGATAAATTGTTGCAAGGATTTGAATTGTTGATTAGCTAGCTTCAAAGCAAAGGGATAATAGGAGATAATAGCGGTTCACACTCAGGGGAAAAGATGAAAGGGAATGAGCATATTTTTTCAAGTACAGGACCTCATAATAGACCTGATGAATTTCAAAGCACACAAAGGCATACTGCACCTAAATTTCTCACACCCAAAGAAGAGCCCAATCTTGCATTGGATTACAAGAAACTAGTAAATGATTGGAATGATTTGAATGAAGAGTGTAAAAGAGGTGTACCACTCAGTGACTACATTGATGCTATGCAAAATATTAATAGGAAGGGAGACAATAGGAGTCCATTCCAAAACAAAGAATTAAATAGTGCTATTGGAAAAATGTCACTTCCTACTTTTGATGGTTCTTCTCAAAATTCTGCTAACACTTGGGTGCAAAAATTGGATGTATATTTTCAGCTGAATCCTATGTTGGAAGAGGATGCATTAAAAATGGCCATTTTGCATTTGGAAGGAGATGCCAATGAATGGTGGTTTCATGGGCTGAAAACCTTGGGTCATAATCAGGTTAAAACATATGGAGAATTTGTTGACAGGGTACTAGAAAGATTTGAACAAAAAGATCCAGAATTGCCTTTCAAAGAACTAGCTCAATTGAAGCAAACTGGGTCCCCTACTGAATATATGTTGGACTTTCAAAAATTATCAGTCAAGGTGGCTGATGTATCTATGGGAAGATTAGTATTGCTGTTCACTGAAGGTTTGGCTGAACCCTTAAGAGGTTTGGTCAAATCCCACAAGCCAACTACATTAAAAGATGCAATGAGCTTGACTAGGGATCTCCAGAATGTGCTTCCTAGAACGAGATTTCCTCCTAAGCCTAGCTATAAATTTGAAAAGAAACCTTGGAAAAGGGATGGATATGATAAGAAACCTTGGCAAAGAGAGTCATTTGAGAGGAATAAAAAAGAGGGACTAAACAGGGATGAACTTAGAAAAAAGAAACTATGCTTCACATGCTTCCAACCATGGACACCGGGGCACAAATGTACCGAAGGAAAGGCTCAATACATAGAAGTATTTTCTGATAATGAGGGGTATGATGGGGGCATGGATGAAGATGGACATATTTCAGATCAAGAAGAGGCATATGAGACAGCAGTAGAAGAGGAAAGACAAGAAGAAAATCAGCCTTCACCGGACAAAGCAAGAATGGCAGTGCTTTCAGTAGTACCTCGCTATCATACTATCCGTTGCAAAGGTGTGGTACAAGGACAAAGAACTTCAGTTTTGGTAGATGGAGGAGCCACTCATAACTTCATTGATGCAGAGATGGTAGAGAAAAGAAAGATACCTATTGAACCATTTGATGGCTTCACAGTTGTCATTCCCGGTCACAACACAATGCAATGCAAAACATGGGTTCCAAAGCTACAAGTCACCGTAGGTAACTATACTTTTGTTGATAGTTTTTATGTGGTTGATGTTGCTGATACTAATGTGGTTTTGGGAGTGCAATGGTTGTATTCAATAGGAGAGAATACAGTAAATTATCAAATTCCCGAAATGAAATTCCAAGATTCAAAAGGAGTACAAAGAGTTGTGAGAGGGCAACACACTTATCCAAATCAAGTAGTGACTTGCAATAGCATGAGATCTATATTGAGGCATGGGGATATAGAATGGGCTGCTGAATGTCATATTACATCTCCCAAGCCAACTATAAATATTGTCAAACACCCAAAGGAGATAGAGAGACTCTTGCAAAAATATGAAAAGGTTTTTAGAGACCTTCCACATGGTAGGCCACCGGATAGGGGGGTTGAGCATAGTATTGTTTTGGAGGAGGGTACTTCACCCATTCAGATACCACCTTATAGACATCCTAAAAGGTTTAGAGATGAGATTGAAAAAGCTATCCAAGAACTCCTAGAGTTGGGACTCATTAGACCAAGCTCTAGCCCTTATGCTTCTTCAGTTGTGCTAGTGAAGAAAAAAGATGGAACATTGAGAATGTGCATAGATTTTAGAGCCTTGAACAAAAAGACTATAAAGAATAGGTATCCTATTCCTAGGATTGATGAGCTCATGGATGAGCAGCATGGGGCCAAATACTTCTCAAAAATTGACCTTAGATCAGGGTATCACCAAATTCGAATGAAAGATGAAGATGTGCAAAAGACCGCTTTTCGATGTCATTTTGGCCACTTTGAATTTCTTGTCATGCCTTTTGGGTTAACAAATGCTCCAGCCACCTTTCAAGCATGTATGAATAGGATATTTTGCAAGCAACTAAGAAGGTTTGTTTTGGTTTTCTTTGATGATATTCTCATTTACAGTAAAACATGGGAAGAGCATTTGCAGCAGTTAGAGATTGTGTTGAAAATCTTGCAAGAAGAGTCCTTATTTGCTAAATTATCAAAATGTGAATTTGGAATGAAAGAACTACTGTATCTTGGGCACATTATTGGGCAAGAAGGAGTGAAGGTACACATGGAAAAAATCAGGGCTATCTTGGAATGGCCATCACCAAAAAATATTACCGAATTGAGAGGCTTTATTGGCATATGCACCTACTACAGAAAATTTGTGAAAGGATTCTCCAAGTTGACTTCTCCACTCACTGATTTGACTAAGAAGGATGCTTTCAAGTGGGATGAAGAGGCTGAAAAGGCCTTCCAAAAAATGAAAGAGGTAATGAGTAGTTGTCCCATACTTGCACTTCCTGATTTTACTAAACCTTTTGTTGTGGAATGTGATGCTTCAGGTGGAGGAATAGGGGCTGTCCTAAAGCAAGGCCAACACCCCATAGCCTTTGAGAGCAGAAAGTTGCAGCCTCATGAAAAACTTTACTCCATTTATGATAAAGAAATGCTGGCCATTATGCATGCATTGGCCAAATTCAGACAATACTTGGTGGGCAGCAAGTTTGTGGTGAAAACTGACCACAATAGTCTAAGACACTTTCTCACCCAAAAAGATCTAAATGAAAGGCAACAAAAGTGGGTAAGAAAGATTCAAGCTTATGATTTTGATATTGAATATGTCAAAGGAAAGAATAATATAGTAGCAGATGCTTTGTCAAGAAGGCCTTCTTTTTCTCTCATGGATATTGCCAAGGATTGGAAAAACATGCTACTAGTTGAATATGCCAAAGACAAATTTGCTTGTGATGTGTTGGATGGAATCAAAGGGGATGATAATTATAGGATTTTGAATGGGCTGATATATTATAAGGGAAGAATTTATTTAGTTCATAACTCCAAGCTCAAGTACCGAATTTTGCAAGAAGCACATGATTCCCCACTAGCGGGCCATCCGGGGATCTTCAAAACTTATAGACAGTTGAGGCAAAGATTTTTTTGGAAGGGGCTGAAGGAAGATGTTCAGAAGTATGTGAATGAATGTAAAGCATGTCAACAAAACAAATCAGAACTTACATGTCCAGCCGGCCTATTACAACCATTGCCCATTCCGGAGCAAAAATGGGACAGTATTTCCATGGATTTCATCACCGGATTGCCTAAATCCTTGGGTAAGGATTGTATCTATGTGGTAGTTGATAGGTTGACAAAATTTGCTCATTTTTTTGCTGTTACATCATCTTTTAGTGCTGCACAAGTGGCTGATATTTTTTTCAAAGAAATCTTCAGATTGCATGGGCTTCCCAAGAGCATTGTCAGTGATAGAGATAGTAGATTCATGGGTGTTTTTTGAAAAGAAATTTTTAGATTGGTAGGCACTCAATTGACTCCAAGTACCAGCTATCATCCACAAACTGATGGACAAACAGAGAGGGTAAACCAATGGTTAGAAGGATACCTAAGAAACTATGTGGGAGGGCAGCAAAAAGCATGGGCAAAATGGCTACACTTGGGTGAGTTTTGCTACAACACCACTTATCATATGTCAATAGGAATGTCTCCTTTCAAAGCATTATATGGTTATGATGCACTTACATTTGCTGACATTATATTTGGTGATAGTAGAGCCCCAAAGGCTAAAGGTTGGGTGGAAGAGAGCCAAGAAATTTTAAAGCTCTTGAAAGACAATTTGCAGGTTGCTCAAAATCAGCAAAAACAATATGATGATAGACATAGAGAAGAGAGAACCTTTCAAGTCAATGATTTAGTGTATTTAAGGTTGCAGCCCTATAAACAAACATCTCTCAAAAAGAATGGAGCAGAAAAATTAAAACCAAGGTACTATGGTCCATACAAGGTAGTGCGGAAGGTTGGAGAAGTAGCATATGAACTAGAACTTCCGGAAGGGAGTAAAATCCACAATGTATTTCATGTTTCTTGTCTTAAGAAAGCTCTTGGTCAGCAAATCATCACTTCAGAAATACTTCCTCCTTTGGATGATGAAGGTCAGCTCACACTTGTTCCGGAAAAGATTTTGAAGACACGGGAAAGAAGGTTGAGGAGTAGAATCATCAAAGAATATTTAGTGCAATGGAAGGACTTACCAAATGAAGATGCCACATGGGAAGAGGAGAAGATTTTGCAGCATCCAAATTTGAAATTGCTTGAGGACAAGCAATCTTGGGTGGGGAGGACTGTAATGTCCCCACTCAAATAAGTGCATAGTAAGACAATCCCATCAATCCTACTAGTTTCCTAGGTTGGATGGGAACATGTGGGATGGTAATAAGGAAGCTAATAAATGATATTTAGACATTAGAATGGTTCAAGTATTTAATAAATATGATGAATAAATAAATTCAAGAGAAATTCTAGGTGGCAAGTGGTTTTGGAGACATATGGAGGTGGTGGGACCCACACTAGCTTGATTTTTCAATGACACATGGCAGCTCTCTCTTGCCAATTCGAATTCATGGGAAGGTGAACACTCTTGGGTGAGTTGGTAAGTCATAACACATGGAATTGAGCATCTTAGGTCGAAATGGGATGGAATAGTAACCTCCATGGGAGAGGAAGAGTCAAATTGGAGACTAGTGGACACTTGGGCTAGATTCCCTAGTTTTATGACAACAATAATGAAGCATCTATGACATTTATGACAAAATTCAGACCTGACTTCTTACACCTGACCATTATGACATGTCAGCCCCAAAAATAGGCTCAAGAAAGGCGCTCATGGAGTTGGAGGAATCCAAAGAGACTCAAATTCGAATTTGGGAGAAGATGGAAGGTTGGAACTAGGAGACAAGTGGCAAATGAGGAATATTTCCTAAATGGAAAATTATTGAATCTATTGAGAGGATTTCGACCCCTTGAAGGCTAATGTTGGTTATAAAATGTAGAAATCAAGTATGAGAATGGATTTTTGATGATTTGAGAAAAATTGCATTTGTGAAGAGAGAGCTAGTGGATGACTAGTTTCTTGCCTTAGCCAATTTCGAGGGTGAAAGATTCCCATCCAAGTTGGTGTTTGGAGAGGCCACTCAGGTCTTTCATGGTGCTTTAATGGAGTTTGTATTTGCAGGTATCATCTACAGGAAGTTTCATGGTTTGGTTTAGTGCAGCACTTTCTCTCCACCGTTTCCAGTTTTGAAGGCATATTCATGCTCCTTGAGGGAGGGCGTTTTTGGTGAGCACTTGTGCTTCTTGAGAGAGATTCTCATTATATATTGATGATTGTAATAGATTCATATCCTCTTTTATTCATATTCAGAAAGTCTCAGGTCGAAATACCCATTGGTTGTATGCAAAACTATTGATTAATGAGCAAACAATGTCCATTTCCCCAATGCATTGATGTATGACACTATAATGTTGATTATTTCGAATGGATGGATGATTCTCTGATATATTTGTGATCAATATAATGCCATGGATGTCTTATACAAGTTTCATGTACTTTACTTGAGCATTTGAAGCATTTTTACTCGGATTAGTTGTATTGGGAGATGAAATAGTGCCATTTCCCCAAGGGTCGAATTGGGGGTTTTTGCTGTTGAATGTGAGAGAGTTATAACAGTAGTAAAAATCAATTAATGGTGCATGTGAGACCTCAATAACATACTTAACACATTATATACCTCTGTTCATAAATTTGGGGGAGTTTGGAGGCATTTGGAAGGCCATTTTCAGTGTTACCCGGGGGGGATTTGATGCACAAATTACTAGTCAAAATTACCTATATTGATCAGAATACAAATCAAGTTTGCAGCAGTATTTGGAGGTCCATAAAACATCCCTGAACCTGATATTCAAGTCTAAATACCATTAATACACTCATACAGAAGATTTGGGAGCATTTGGGATGATTTGGAGGTCAAAACAGTTAAACTAGTCAAAGGTCGAAATTGGGGAAAAAGTTGAAAAATTGGCATTTTAATAAAATTTGAAAAAGGGATATTACACTTCTCCTCCTCCACTAGTGCGCCACTCTCCAATGAGAGTATGAGTGAGAAAGTGAATGATCAAACAGAGTGCCTTCCGCACTCTATTTATACTTGACTTGACTTTCCTAAAAACCTTTACTGTAATGTCCCCAGCTTGACCCTATTGCATTAATATTGTAAATGATGTAAATATTGTTATTTATTCATGGTGAGGAGCTCACGGCCAAGGCCCCGCCATTGATTTATCATTTTATGTATCGGCAATTAGAATAGATGCATATGGTTCTTGTGCTAGTGGAGCACAATGTAATTAAGACATCATGTAAATACGAAATTTAATGGAAAACCAACAGCGGGCTACGCTATGCAACAAAAGAGATAGGGCATGGTTCTACAAGGAAAAGGGAGGGAAATTATTCAAACCCTTGAGCCAATGGTATTAATCCATGTGTCAATGGGGAAACCCATAAAACCACCAACTACCCATTTTGTCTCGTGCACCCAATCATTTAATTCTCCCAAAGATTGGTTGGGGCAGTTAATGTCTTGGGATTGAAGAAGTCTGGCAGCCAAATTCGTGCATGGGCAGGCCATCAACTTGGGAAAATGTGTTTTGTCTCCTTGGGCAAGAAAACACCCATGAAATGGTGCCCAATGCCATTCTGAACGGTTAGCCTTTCATCATTCACGCAGTTGGAGCTAGTTGGGTCTTTCCCTACCCGTTTTCATCCCAATCCTGCATTTTTCCATGCCTAGGAGTTCGTTTTTGCATATACATTAGCTCGGGAGAGAAGGGCCACGACTTGGGGGACTGTATGGAGGTCGTTTTTGCCCCAGAATGCCCAGGGACGTTTTTTCTAAAAACGGATTTGGCTTCCCAGGGTTATTCCCCATCTTCCAATTTCGTTTTTGTGTTTCTCCACGTTTTTCTGAGTGAGTTGAAACCCCATCTCATGCATTCCACTATGGAAAACGTTTTCCTCATGCCCAACACTTACACTTTTGCTGTTATATGCACCCATCTCTTAACAGCCTAAGAAACCCAATTTCTGATTGGCTTGGCTGATTTTGACATACCTTTGGCTATGTGAGAGCCTGTTTTCCCCTTTTTCCTTGTGGAGATCATGCCCAGCTCGGGGGTGGTAGTGGTGCTGAGAGATTGAGGAGCACACTGTCCTATGGTTGGGTGGAACGTTGCAGAAGCGTAGCCAATTGCTGGGGACTACCTTATTGAGATAAGTATTCCCTTGTGTTAAATTTGCAATTATCAATCGATGGATATCTTGAATGTGGGATGAATGTGTATTTAAAATTACTTCCACTATGTTCTTAAAATAATTATGCATCTTCATATACCTGTTATAATAACTGAATGCTTATGAATAAGATCATGGGGCTAGGTTCCCAGTTGTAGTGCAATGATCCTCTCTATCATGCTGGTATGATAGGAGGGGACATTACATTTACTAGGTCGGCCTTAACTTAACCACATAACATAATACTGACAGGGCCAACCCCCAATAGGGTGGTCTAATAACCCTTTTACCCACATGACTCATACAGGGCCGACCCCATCAAGGTGGTCTAATAACCCATCAAGTATAAGTTACGACACTTATAATATAAATGACGACACTTCCATATAGAGGAATAATAACATCTCTATAGGAATACAAACACTTCTGTATAGAGGAATAATAACATCTCTATAGGAATACAATATACATAGGTGAAATACATTCTGAAGTTACAATTACATCAACAAATTTTGAGGGAACAAATTTTGGAGATTTCAAAATTGAAGTATGCCAGCTTGATTAGCTCAGCAAAGAGCATCTTTTCAACCAATCAGAAGTTTGAAATTCAATGTTTGGATTTTTAGGGTTTCTTTGTCAAACCCTAGTCAGCTCCATATCCAACTTCAACAAATCACAGTGGATTGGGTTAATCGTAGAAGAGGATGAATTGGACACCTACATAAGTGAAGAGATTCTAATTCCAGAGGGAGATGAGGCTAAGGCCTTACATAAGAAGACTACAAGCAATCCCGACAGGTATGACTTAAGGAGATACAGGTATGTGTTGAAATCTGTTCATGATTAAGTTTATGAAATGTTTGTCTTCATATTATTGAGGTTAGTACAATCTTGATTAGTTTTAGACTTGTCTTATCACCCTAGTAAAAGTATGAATGCATGTGAATAATAGAAGACATTCATTGATTAGGGTTATGACACTTATGATTGTACTAATACACTGTGGTGTTGTGTGAGGTTGATGTTATCCACTAACATGAAAGGTACATCAAGAAAAATCAAGTTCTAGATCAAGAACATATGACCATGGTGACATAAAGACAAAGACTCATCCATAGTCATGGATCACATAGAAGCTCTACTTACGAGGTATGTATAACTTGGTTCTACAATTATTAACTTATGAGATATGCAGGTTGCTAGCACCAAGTCTCTAAGAGAAAAAAGAAGACATTGTTTGGGTATGTTAGACATAACTAGCAAACATGATAATCCAGGTATGTTTTTCCTATATCAAGTTAGAATCCTACCTTGTGTTAAGATCTTATATAAGCATATATTTGTATGATTGATAATGATTATTCATGAAGTTATACGTTTGAGTAATCATGGGTTTATGGCTATTATGCTTCTTAATGAAGAGTCCTATGGTCATATAAGAATATGCATGAGTAAAAGAAGTCCTCCATGAAACCTTGAATACTAACGCTTGTGATAAATTACCTGTGTATGAAATGACCATAACCATACATGTTTAAGATTATTTAGAATCATAATGCTTTGATAGTATTGAGATTATACCAATGCATGTATGATTATGTATGAGACCTTGAGGATGACACTAGTGCACACTTAAGCATGCATAGTGGTCTAGGATGGATATAAGTTCAAAGAGAGATAATCGAGAAAGCAAAGATCAAGAGGGAGCTCACTCCAGTAGTTCCTGCAAGGAAGCAAAGATTGAGAGGGAGTCCACCCAACAACCAAACAAAGATAAGTATTTGAATTGTTATTTCCTATATATATGATTACTTAAATGATGTTGTTTAGGCACATACATACTTATGTTCCTGGATTTAGGATGTATGTTATGCATTTTAGAAAAGGTTTCATTCATTAACAAGATACTACTAATATAGTAATGGGTAAATGGCCTATGGTACTGTACAACATTCCATTGCTACTTATCTATAATGAAACCTCTTTGCTGACATGTTGGGAGTTCTGCACACTCTTAACAATGTTCTGGTAGAGATGGAAGGCATCTGGAAAGTTACGGGATATGGATAAATGTTGTATTGAAGCATTGGCTAAGATAATTGCATGAATGTATGACATATGAGAAGTTTCTAATCATCCAATTGAATTTGACTTGTAGGAAAGATCGTGTACAATCACCTACAAAAGAAGGACAACAACATTTGTTCAAGCAATGAAATTCAAGAAAACTATCTATTGAAGATATTGAAGAATCTAGAGTTCTGAGGATCCGGGATGCAGTAATGGAAGGATGACATGATCGAGGAGTACCATTCGATCATGAAGAATAATGTTTGGGATATTGATGTATATGCAACTTCGGAATGTATTTCACATATATGTATATTGTATTCCTATAGAGATGTTATTATTCCTCTATACGAAAGTGTCATCATTTATATTGTAAGTGTTGTAACTTATACTTGATGGGTTATTAGAACACCTTGTTGGGGTCGGCCCTGTATAAGTCATGTGCGTCAAAAGGTTATTAGACCACCCTATTGGGGGTCGGCCTAGTTAGCATTATGCTATGTGGTTAAGTTAAGGCCAACCTAGTAAAGGTTATTAGGCAAGTCAAGTCAAGTATAAATAGAGTGTGGGAGGCACTCTATTTGATCATTCCATTCTCTCTCACACTCTCGGGAGAGTGGCACACTTGTGGAGCAGGAGAAGCTGCTGTTAGGATATGTCTATCTCTTATTCTTGGGTTGTATTATTGCTCTATCTATCTTTGAGGAAGTTATTGGGGTTTTTCACCTTTATGGTTTTCCTCAAGTAAACTCTGTGTCTCTTGTATGCTTGCATTATTGTGTCCATGATTGATATGCTGTAGATATGTTGTGCATGTTGTTCTCTTAGTTAAGATCCTAGATTAGATTGAAGTAAATTCTAAAAAATTAACATGGTATTAGAGCTAGCCTGAAAGAAGGCATGGTATGGCATGTATGACACTTGTTGCAATTGCGAAGCTAGGGCTTGATATAGAAAAAACCAGTCATCGTAGCACTTTCTCTATAAATCAATTTTGACGAGGTTTCAGCCTCTGAAAATTGTACAGGGCGAAGCTAAGATCCCCATGTACCTTGTTTCCAAAGGAAAACCTCTAATTCGTAGTACTTTGTGATTTATGATCTGTACAATATAGGGTTTCTACCTCTTCCAGATCTCAGTCATAAATAGGTGACCTTGGAAAAAAGGTCATAACTTGGGATAGGAAGCTCCAAATGAAATTTTGTAAATAGTAACAGGTAGTGCATGGACTGTACTTTCTCAGGTAACTTTTTCAGAGGCCGAAACTGAACCAGTGACACTTGGAACGCCGTACAAGTTTGTTCTCCTGTTTTATCCCATAAACAGGTCATGTTGCGACACTTGGAATAACTCTCTCTCAGAGAATCCATTTGAGGTCATACCTATGGGTTTGGAAAGATGACAAGTCAGGCTATCACATGATAAGTTTTCAGACCCTATGGATCGAAAATTTTGGAGTTACACTAGAAACAATCAAGTACATATTTCTATCAAAACAGAATTATTTTTTAGCACCTTCATTCATGGCTTCCGGAATTTAGGCTTTCGGAGAAAGTTGGAATTTTTGTAATCAGAGACTACAGCTCAATGGTACTCATCAAAATCAAAATTTAGAGACCAAGATCAGAATTTTTGGTTGGGAAGAAGGCCGGGCTTGATCAGACCCTAGTTCGGAACTTTGATTGGAAAAGTGGAAAATTAGGGCTTCTACAAAAATGGGAATTTTTGAAATCTGTGACCACGGCTGGAAGCTCCTCAGAAAACTAGAAGCTTAGAGCTTTGGATCGAACCTTTTGATTGGGCATAAGGGTGGTCTTTATCAAACCCTAGTTCGGGGTCATGTCTAGTGAATCCGGAACTTTCAAAGGCAAATTTGAGGGGTGAAACTTTGCAGTTTTCAAATTCTGAGTATACTAGCTTGATCAGCTCATCAAGGCGCATATTTCTATCCTTTCGGAAGTTTGAAATTCAAAGTTTGAATTTTTAGGGTTTCTCTTACAAACCCTAATCTAGTTCCAGATTCAGTTCCTACAAATCAAGTGGATTGGGTTAATCCTAGAAGAGAATGGATTGGTCACCTGCATAAGTGAAGAAGTTCCTGTTTCAAAGGGAGATGAGGCTAAGGCCTTACATAAGAAGATTACAAGCAATCTCGACAGGTATGTTTTGAGATTTGTTCATGATTACGTTTATGGTATATTTGTCTTCACGGATAGTACAATCTTGATCAAATTTAGACTTGCCGTATCACCTTAATAAAATTATGAATGCATGATAGAAGATATTCATTGATTAGGGTGTTGACACTTATGATTGTACTAATGCATTATGGTGTTGTATGAGGTTTATGTTGTCCGCTAACATGAAAGGTACACCAAGAAAGACAAATTATGTTCTAGTTCAAGAACATATGATCATGGTGACATGAAGACAAAGATTCATCCATTGTCATGGATCACTTAGAAGATCTATTTACGAGGTCTGTATAACTTGGTTCTATAATGGTTAACCTATGAGATATGCAGGTTACTAGCACAAGTCATTGAAGAGAACAAGAAGACATCATCTGGGTATGTTAGACATAACTAGCTAACATACTAATCCAGGTATGTTTTTTCTATATCAAGTTAGAATCCTACCTTGTGATAGGATCTCTTATATAAGTATACGTGGCATGATTGATAATCATTATTCATAGGTTTGAATAATCATGGGTTTAGGCATATTATGTTTCTTACCTTAATTGATGATACGACTAACCAAAAGAGTCATGAAAGTATAGGTTTGAGTAATCACGGGTTTAGGCATATTATGTTTCTTACTTTAATTTATTATATGACTAACCATAAGAGTCCTTGAATACTAATGCTTATTATTTCTGTTTGAAATGATCATGACTATACATGCTTAAGATTATTGTGTTTTGATAGTATTGAGAATATACTAATAAATGTATGATTATGTATGAGATCTCGAGGATATCACAATAATGATACTTGTAAGCATGCATAGTGATCGAGGATGGATATAAGTTCAAGGACAAGTAATCCAGGAAGCAAAGATCAAGAGGGAGCACACTCCAGTAGTTTCTGCAAGGATGCAGATATTCAGAGGGAGTCGACCACTTCTCACAATCCACATCAGAATGGAGTCGCAAAGATCAAGCAGGAGTCCACCCAACAACCAAATAAAGATAAGTATTTGAATTGTCATTTCTTACATATTTGTTTGTTTGAATAATGTTGTTCAATGGTGTATATGCTTATGTTCCTAGAATTAGGTTGTGTATTATGCATATTAGAATAATTGCATTAATGAACAATATACTAATAATATGCATGTGATGGGTAAGTGTCCTATGGCACTATACAACATTCCATTGCTACTTATCTAGAATGAAACCTCTTTGCTGAAATGTTGGGAGTTGTGCACACTCTTAACAATGTTCTGGTAGAGATTGGAAGGCATCTAGAAAGTTATGGGATATGAATAAATGTTGTATTGAAGCATTGGCTAAGATAATTGCATGACTATATGACATATTTCTTTATGTGTAAGAATTTGTTCTGAAAACTATGAGATGTTTCTAATCATGCAATTTAACTTGTTTTGTAGGAAAGATCGTATACGAGCACCTACAAAAGAAGGACTACAACATTTGTTTTAGCAACAAAGTTATCTATTAAAGATATTGAATATATTGAAGTTCCCATGATTCAGGAAGAATGCCATGATCGAGGAGTACCAGTCGATCATGAAGAATGATGTTTGGGATGCAGTCCCAAGACCTGAAGGGAAGTCTGCTGTGACTTCCAAATGGATCTATAAGATCAAGTATGCTGCAGATGGTAGCATGGAGAAATATAAAGCAAGATTTGTAGCTCGTGGCTTCTCCCAGAAAGAAGGGATTTATTATGGGCTCAAGTATGATGCGAATCAAAAGTTTAACCTGCAGGGTTATGTTCATTCAGATTGGGCAGGCAGTGCTGCAGATAGGAAGAGTACATTTGGGTGCTGCTTCAGTATGGGATCAGGTGTGATCTCTTGGTTTAGTAGGAAGCAGTCCTGTGTAGCACTGAGTACAGCCAAAGTAGAGTATGTTGCAGCTTGTTCGGCTAGTTGCGAGGCAGTATGGCTCTGGAAGATACTATATGAGTTATTTGATCTCCTGCTGGAGGCTACTGGTATTTTTTGTGACAACCAGAGTTGTGTGAAGATGTCTGAGAACCCGGTGTTCCACAACAGGTCGAAGCACATAGAGATCAAATATCACTATATTAGGGATATGGTGCAGAGAGGAGCAATGAATATCCTATATGTTGCGATGGATGAGCAGGTTGTAGATGTGCTAATGAAGCCACTAGCCAGAGTGAGTTCGAATACTTCAGAGAGAGGCTTGGTGTTCTTTAGATTGACGACACTTCGAGGAAGAAGTGATGGAGACATTTGCTGAAGCCATTCCAAGCATGGTGGAAGGAGGATCCTTCACATGGCTATGGATGTAAGCGCTAGATGATGAGCATCAAGATGATGCTCCAGTTACTGCTCTGTATATGCATCATGTTGGATGTTGGATATGATCAATTGGATCATTTATATGTATGTATCTATGCATCATGTTGGATGCTGGATATGATCAGTTGGATCATTTATATGTATGTATGTATGCATCATGTTGGATGCTTGTTATGATCAGTTGGATCATGTATATGTATATGCATCATGTTGGATGCTTGGACCATGTATCTATATATGTATCAGGTGGATACATTGTATGATCAGGATGATCATGTATGTTGATATATATCAGGTGGATACATTGTATGATCAGGTGGATCATGTATCTGTGTATGTATCAGGTGGATACATTGTATGATCAGGTGGATCATGTATGATGATATGTACTAGGTAGATACTTGATATGCATTAGGTGGATGCATTATATGATCAAGATGATCATGGATGACGAGCTTCAGGATGTTGCTCCAGATGACATGCATCAGGACGATGCAGTGATGATGATCTGGATGATCATATGTGATGAAATGTATCAGGTGGATACATTACATAATTAGTTGGATTATGTGTGATGAGTTTCGAAGACACAGATGCACATGAGCATTTTGGACATGGTTGTAGATGTGTTCTCCCATGGTCACGATGTAATTGCTGGGCTTTTCCGACATGGCGGTAGATGTGTTCTCCCATGGCGGTGATGTAATTTCCAGGGCCATTCAAGCATGGTTGTAGATGTGTTCTCTCGTGGCTATGATATAAGTGTTGGGGCCATTCGAGCATGGCTGTAGATGTGTTCTCCCATGGCTGCAATATAAGTGTTGGGGCCATTCGAGCATGGTTGTAGATGTGTTCTCCCATGGCTGCGATATAAGTGCTGGGCCATTTGAGCATGGTTGTAGATGTGTTCTCCCATGGCTACAATATAAGTGTTGTTCCATCCATGCATGGTTGTAGAAGTGTTCTCCCATGGCGTAGATGTAAGTGCTGTGTGATGTGCATCTGGGTTGTGCTTCGTGAACGATGATCATGAGTATCAGGATGATACTTTGTGGCCGTGGACAGGTTGTGCAGATAAGCATATAATCCATCCCTTGGAGGTTTGCAGATAGTCTTTCGAGGTTTTGCCTATGGCATGTAATGTGGCCCTAGGATATCGAGGTTTTTCTTTGGGAGGACATATAATCCATCCCTGGGAGATCTGACAGGTAGAGTTGTGTGCTCGTAACAGCCTGGGATGCTCTTTCGAGGTTTTGTCCTATGGCATGTAATGTGCTCTTGGGAGATCTGACAGGTAGAGACGAGTGCTCATAACAGCCTAGGATGCTATAGCCAGGTTTTTCCATGACCACATGTAATATGCTCCTGGGAGATCCGACAAGTAGATCCATGTGCTCGTAACAGCCTGGGATGCTACAGCCAGGTTTTTTGGTGAGATCACATGTAATGTGCTCCTAGAAAATCCGACAGGTAGAGCTGTGTGCTCGTAACAGCCTGGGATGCTACAGTCAGGTTTTGTGATGGGGTCACATGTAATGTGCTCCTGGGAGATCCGACAGGTAGAGCTAAGTGCTCGTAATAGCCTGGGATGCTTCAGCCAGGTTTTGTGATGCACGTAATAAGTCCTGAGGATTCCATAGTATGGCCAATGATGATGAAGATCTGCAAGTGGTGGGCCTACATCCAGTATGAAAAAGGACTGGCTCTATAGAATTTCCTATGACGAGTAGATTCAAAGATTGATTGAGATAGCAGCAGCAGTGACAATGATGATTCGATGACGATGATCCAGAGAAGAAGACTTGTGCTAGAAGACCTGTGTTGAGAAATACCTTCCTATTTAAGAGGGAGTGTTGATGTATATGTAAGTTCGAAATGTATTTCACATATATGTATATTGTATTCCTATAGAGATGTTATTATTCCTCTATACGGAAGTGTCGTCATTTATATTGTAAGTGTTGTAACTTATACTAGATGGGTTATTAGACCACCTTGTTGGGGTCGGCCCTGTATAAGTCATGTGGGTCAAAGTGTTATTAGACCACCCTATTGGGGGTCGGTCCAGTTAGCATTATGTTATGTGGTTAAGTTAAGGCTGACCTAGTAAAGGTTATTAGGAAAGTCAATTCAAGTATAAATAGAGTGCGGGAGGCACTCTATTTGATCATTCCATTCTCTCTCACACTCTCGGGAGAGTGGCGCACTTGTGGAGGAGGAGAATCTGCTGCTAGGATATGTCTATCTCTTATGCTTGGGTTGTATTATTGCTCTATCTATCTCTGAGGAAGTTATTGGGGTTTTTCACCTTGATGGTTTTCCCCAAGTAAACTCTGTGTCTCTTGTGTGCTTGCATTATTGTGTCCATGATTGATATGCTATAGATATGATGTACATGTTGTTCTCTCAGTTAAGATCCTAGATCAAATTGAAGTAAATTCTGAAAAATAATATGGGATGTGGTCCCAAGACCAGAAGGGAAGTCTATTTTGACTTCCAAGTGGATCTACAAGACCAAGCATGTTGTAGATGGCAGCATAGAGAAATACAAGGTTGAGAAGGGAAATCCAATGATACTTCTATTATATGCAGATGACCTGTTTGTGACAGGTGAGGATAGATTGATTGCCGACACGAAGAGGAAGCTTGTTGTCGAGTTCTAGATGAAGGACTTGGGCATGATACATTACTTTCTAGGTATGGAGGTGTGGCAGAGTGCAGATGGAATCTTCCTTGGACAAGGCAAGTATGCAGTAGAGATACTGAAGCAGTTCGGGATGATGGACTGCAAGGCCATGGCCACACCTATGGCATCGAACCTGAAGCTATTGAGTGATGCTTCATCAGAGTCGGTTGATGCCACAATGTATCGTCGGATGATTGGGTCCTTAATGTACCTGACGAAAATGAGACCAGATATTTTCTTTGCAGTGAACACCTTCAGCTAGTTCCTGACGGATCCTAGACATGTTCACCTGATTGTCTTAAAGCATATTATGAGGTACTTGAAGGGTACAGTTGATTATGGGCTCAAGTATGATGCGAATCAAAAGGTTAACTTGGAGGTTTATGTTGATTCGGATTGGGCAGGCAGTGCTGCATATAGGAAGAGCACTTCGGGGTGCTACTTCAGTATGGGATCAAGTGTGATCTCTTGGTTTAGCAGGAAGTAGTCCTGCGTAGCACTGAGTACAGCCGAAGCAGAGTATGTCACAGCTTATTCGACTAGTTGTGAGGAAGTATGGCTAAGGAAGCTACTGTCTGATTTATTTGATCTCCAGTTGGATGCTACTTGTATCTATTGTGACAACCAGAGTTATGTGAAGTTGTCAGGGAACCCAGTGCTCCATGACAAGTCGAAGCATATCGAGATCAAATATCACTATATCAGGGATATGGTGCAGAGAGGAGCAGTGAAGCTCCTTTATGTTGCAATGGATGAGTAGATTGCAGATGTGTTGACCAAACCACTAGCCAGAGTGAAGTTCGAGTACTTCAGAAAGAGGCTTGGTGTACTTCAGATCGTGTTTCCTTCCAAGGGGAAGTGATGAGTCCAGAAGACGTAGATGCACATGGGATTTTCTGACATGTTTGTAGATGGGTTCTCCGATGTTCATGATGTAATTGCAGAGCCATTCGCACATGGTGGTAGATGTGTTCTCCCATGGTATAGATGTAAGGGCTGGGGCCATTCTCACATGGTGGTAGATGTGTTCTCCCATGGTGTAGATGTAATGGCTGAAGCCATTTTTCACATGGTGGTAGATGTGTTCTCCCATGGTGAAAAAGTAAGGGTTGGAGCCTTCCCCGAATAGTGGTAGATGTGTTCTCCCATATCGTGGTGTAAGTGTTGTATGATGTGCATCTAGGATGTGCTCCGTGGATGATGAGATGATCTGAAGAGGACGATCATGTGTGATGAGCATCAGAATGATACTATGATGATGATCAGGATGATCATGCAATGATGACATGCATCAGAACGATGCTGTGATGATGATCAGGATGATCATGCGATGATGATATGCATCGGGATGATGCTGTGACAATGATCAAGATGATCATGCGATGATATATGCATTAGGACGATGCTGTGATGATGATCATGTGATGATGATGTGCATCAGGATGATGTACTATAAGATGATGATCAGTATGATCATGAGCATCAGGATGATGCTTTGTGCGAGGATGATCAAGTTGATCTTGAGTAACAGGATGGTACTCTATGGCCGTGGATAGGTTGTGCAAGGGTAGCATGTAATATGTCCTGGAGATTTGGACAAGTTGTGCTAGTCATGTAAAAGGCCTCGGATGCTCTTTAGAGATCTTGCTGGGTAAGACTCTCTTTTAAGGTTTTCCTAGACCACATGTAATACGTCCTGGAGATCCAGACAGGTTGTGCTAGTCACATAAAAGGCCTCGGATGCTCTTTAGAGATATTGTTGGGCAAGACACTCTTTTAAGGTTTTGTGGGGACCACATGTAATACGTCCTGAAGATCTGGATAGGTTGTGCTAGTCACGTAAAAGGACTCAGATGCTCTTTAGATATCTTGCTGGGTAAGACACTATTTGAAGGTTTTGTGGAGATCACATGTAATCAGTTCTGGGCATCTAGACAGGTTGTGCTAGTCACGTAAAATGCCTCGGATTCTCTTTAGAGATATTGCTAGGCAAGACACTCTTTTAAGGTTTTGTGAAGGTAACATGTAAAATATCTTGGGAGATCCGATAGGTTGAGCTATGTGCTTGTAAAAGAACTGGATGCTCTTTCGAGGTTTTGTTGATACACATAATCAGTCCTGAGGATTCCATGGGATGGCCAGCTCGTAGAGATGATGAATACCTACAAGAGGCTAGGCCTACAACCAGCATGAAAAAGGGATGGCTCTATAGAACTTCCTATGATGAGAAGAATTGAGAGATATCCCAGTGATCGAGATGATGAGTACAACAGCAGTGACGATGATGCTCCAGTGATCCAGTGACGATGATCCAGCTCCAGTATTGAAGACTTGTGTCTATATGTATTGATGACTTGTGTCAAGAGAATACCTTCCTAGCTAAGAGGGAGTGTTGATGTATTTATAACTTCGGAATATATTCACTTGTATATTGTATGTATTAAATTTGTACTTTATTGTATCCCCAACGGAGATGTAATATTCCTCTGATTGGAAGTGTCACCATTTGTATTTGCAACTGTCGCAAGTATTATTGTAAGTGTCACAACTTATATTTGATGGGTTATTAGAACACCTTGGTGGGGTCGGCCCTATATGAGTTGTGTGGGTCAAAGGGTTATTAGAGCACCCTAGTGGGGTCAGCCCAGAGTCGGTTTATGTTAAGTGGTTAAGTTGGGGCCGACCTAGTTAGAGTTAAAAGTCAAGTGAAGTAAAGTATAAATAGAGAGTGTGACTCTCTCATTTATTCATTCACCCACTCACTCACTTCGAATTAGTGAGAGAGAGGAGGAATGCGCACAAGTGGAGGAGGAGTAGCTGCTAGGAGAATATCTCTTGTTGTGGGGTTTTATCTTTGTGATCTTTGTATTGATGCTCATTCTATCTCTGAGGAAGTTGCGTGGTTTTTCACCTTCTTGCTTTTCCCCAGTGAAATTATTTGTGTCTCTTGTCTCTTGTGTTTGATAGGCTGTACATGTTGTTCTCTCAGTTAAGATCCTAGATCAGATTGAATTAAATGTTAAAAAACTAACAGGTAGAACCCCAGGCAATATCAAACCCTAGTTCGGGATCTTGTCCAGGAAATCCGGAAGTTTCAAAGGAAATTTTGAGGGGTCAAATTTTGCAGATTTCAAAATTGAAGTATACCAGCTTGATCAACTCAACAAGGTGCATCTTTCCATCCATTCAGAAGTTTGGAATTCAAAGTTTGAATTTTTAGGTTTTCGCTGACAAACCCTAATCCACCTCCAGATCGAGTTTTTAGCAAATCAAGTGGTAAGAGCTAAAACCTTCTATTTCCATTTGAAGCACTCTTTAAGATGTCTCACCACACCAAGCTTGAGGATAATCTTGAAGGAGCTGATAACTTCCAAGCATGGAAGTATAGGATTGAATTAATCCTAGAAGAGAATGAATTGGACAACTACATAAAGGAAGAGGGTCCAGTTCCAGAGGGAGATGAGGCTAAGGCCTTAGACAAGAAGAACTTGGTCAAGGCCAAGAGAATCATTGTTGATTCTATAAAAGACCATCTCATTCCCCATGTGTATTCCTTAAAGACACCTAAGGAGATGTTTGACTCTTTGACCAAGTTGTTTTAAGGAAATAATATAAATTGGAAGATCACTCTACGAAATCAATTGAAAGGGGTAAAGTTCTAGAATGGAGAGACCATCCAATCCTACTTCACTAAGGTCTCTCAAATCAAGGAACAACTTGAAGCTGTGGATGAAGTAGTGTAGAATTGAGAAATTGTCATGACCACTTTGAATGGCCTACCTAGGTCATGGGACTCCTTCATCCAAGGTATTTGTGCAAGATGGAAGTTGATCTCCTTCAGTAGACTATGGGAGGAATGTTCACAAGAAGAAGTTAGTCTTGTGGACCGAGAAGAAAAGATGGGAAATGACGATGAATCTCTCACAGCTCACACCAAGAGAAGTAAGCCCAAGAGGGAGCAATATCATCACAAGAGATCTTCACACCACCATCATCAAATAGATAAGAAAAAACTAAGATGCTTCAACTGTAATGAAAAGGGACACTTTGCTTCAGAATGTCCCAAGAACAAAAGGAATGCCAACAACAACAACAAAAAGAAGAGAAACAAGAAGAGATATCATGCTCATGCTGTTGAGGATGATGAACCTCACAGGTAGATGGCTAAGGTAGAAAGTGAAGACTCTTCAAGTGACGATGAATATGTTCTAATCTCTGCTCTCACAGGTACTATTACACATGGATGTAATGATTGGCTTATTGATAGTGGGGCTTCTAAACATGTGATGGGATTCAAAGAATCTCTTATAGATTTATCTAAACATGAGTCACCTCATAAGATGAAACTTGGGGATGACTATCAATACCCCATAAAAGGAAGTGGTGAAGCCTCCTACAAGTTAGACTCTAGGAAGTCTTTGAAGATGAAATATGTTCTATATGTGCCCGGAGTCAAGAAGAACCTTCTCTCCATATCATCTTTGGATACAAAAGGGATGAGAGTTGCATTTGTGGATGGCCAAGTACTTATGTGGCCTAAAGGTAAGACCATAGATGATGCAGTAGTGATTGGAGAGCAAGAGGGAGGATTGTACAAATTGAAGTGACAACCTGAACATGCCATGGTACATGAATCCATGGAGCCAAGTGAACTTTGACATAGAAGGCTTGCTCATGTGCACTATAGGGCACTACCAATTGCAAGCAAAGCAGTAGAAGGTCTTCCTGAAATCCATTCAAAGCATGAAGGTGTTTGCAAAGGATTTTGTTGGAGGGGGCCCTTTGGGTTCCTTAATTGTCATTAGTTACTTATGTAATAGTATAGTTAAAGAAGCAGTTGGAGCGGGTGCAACTGATCCAACCACATATAAAGATGTATAAAAAATACCATCAAAATGAATATAACCAGTTGGATGCATTCTACTCATCTCTCTTGTCTTGATTATCTCTGTGTGCATGTGCTTACTATCTGCTTGAATACAACATCTGGCGTCGTTGCCATTCTCTTTTGGATAGGTGACAACAACAGTAAAAGAGAACTGGTTTGAACCTGAAAAAGATCCCTGAGGTCAAGAAACCTGCAACAAATATCGAAGTCTACTTGTACGCCCTATCCCACAACTGTGTTATTTCTATCAGTGGTTGATGCTGCATAAAGAAGATGTCGACAATGTAAAAAGATAAGATACTGGATTTTGTTTTCCTTGCTACTGTGTTAACTATGCTAATTCATATGGATTCAAGAAAATATGTTGCTCATGCTCTTCGAATAGCATCTAGTGGATGAAAGCTTGTTGCTTTCATTTATGTTTTATGTTGCTTTTGGTGTGAGCATTAGTCGATAATTTAATACGTTAAATAGATTGGATCTGGTATGTTCATGAGAATAATTCAAACCAGTATTGTGTAGCACACTAATCTTATTTTAAAGAATACTCACTGTGTGTTGCTTCAGTTTTTGTAACTGACCAGTGGCATTATCTTGGTCGATCATGAGAGTTGAATGAGTCCGATTGTAGAAGCCCCTCATTGGGAGAGACTCCAGGCTGCGTTAGCTCGACCATTGTGAGCAACAGAACCGCCGTTGCATTGCAACTTCCTACCAAGAAGTCTATTCAAAAATCTATTGAAGCATACACCAATGCCCACGCTAATTTTGAGTCTGCAAAAGACTTTTACAAAAGAGATAGACAATGAAGAACTGGAAAATGAAGTTGCAGATACAGTAAAATGCCTAAAATCAGAAGCTGATAAACACAAAGAAGAGGATAAGTCTATCACCTTCTCGTCGACCTATACATCATTCTTTCACCAATGCAGTTGTCTGTCGAGCTTGAAGATCCAACTATAGAAGTCGGAAGTCGATCGTCAATGGAGAAATTTAAGAGCCAGTTAAAGGCAGTCAACCATTGATTGGGAAGTATGTGTTGATCACCACGAGCATTCGTCGATGTCGACCTTTTGTTTGAAGAATGACTTCATCGACCAGAGTTAATTTATTTATCTGTTTATACTAACATGTCAGCTCTGTTATTTGTCATCTAAAAGTTGTCTCATCGATCTAGTAGGACGTCGATATTGTTCTGGACGAATGTGTATAATATGGTATAGCATATACATGAATTTATTTCTACATATGATGATTCAAGGTAATTGATTACTATGCAAAAGCCATGAAAATAAGCCCAGTTACACATTTTGGTCGTCAAATGTTGGTGGCAATGGATAGGGTTATGCCATAGCCATCACCTTCTGCCTTGGTCTACATCAAGTTGGAGATACTACGTGCAATATCGCTGAAGACGGCTCACTCAATCTATCGAGAAGGTTAAGAAACTTCAGGAAAATTTGACGTTTGCTTGAAGTAACTTATGAAGAACATCCAGCATCAAAGTATAAAAATGGTCTAGTAGTCGACTAAAGCTATCGGAAAACAAGAATTATTTCTCCATTGTCGTCTTCAGCAACTTGTCAACTAAAGCAATGTAACGATGAATCATTCAAATCGAGCAATCAAAGACAATCCCAATCATGCCGACTGCTTGTGTCGTTGACTGCATGGACCTATCTTTCAGCAAAATCTGTTTCTTGACCTATTGTTGTTAAGAAGAAATGTGTTCCGTTGTCATTAGAAGATCGCAGTACTGGTACCCAAATATTGCTGCCTCAAAGGAACTTCAACATTGGAGTAATAAGACGGCTATAGTTTATCCCGTTATGATGAAAGCTATTGATCATAACTGTCGAACATCAATAATCTGCATGTGAGAATCGATTATCAATCCAAGGGAAACCGGCTGGAGCAAATGCATTGCTTGTTCTTTGTTCTTCATTTATAGCTTTGAAAATTGTTAGTCAAAATAATTATGGTCGATGTAAAAGATTGGTCAATGAGCCACCTCACTTTTTATTCGAGGAAAAATATGGTCAATAGTACTTTTGCGTCGAATATGTTAAAATGGTTGATGTATAATATGGTCGAAATTTCCCTTTGGTCGAAGTCGACATCTTTTAAAGTTGTCTTGTATTTTGGTCGAAAATTTAAAAATGGTCGAGTATGAAAAAAAAAAAGTGGTCAATGAGCATGTAGAGTTGGTCGGTACCGACCACTTGCCGCCTTATGGTCGGATCATTTTGGTCGATGTTCAAAGTAGTTGGTCGAAGTTTTTTATAAAGGGTTCGAGTTTATTGAACCATGTATATTCATAAAGTTGTAAATAAAGTTGGTCTCTTGCCGACCAGTGTTAGTCGAGTCAAGTCAAGTCTGCCATGACCAATATCAGTCAGTATCGACCACAAGCAGCAGCGACACATTCAAAACTTGCAGGAAGCCTCACGACAAATAAGTCTACAGAAACCATGTATTCAAGTAGAAGACATCTATACCACACAGAGAAAGCGCTTCACGTTAATAATAACAAAAGAACACTTAAATTGATCAATCCCCCCGATGCTGACACACATAAACATCTACTCAATGTCATTTCGTAAGTTTTTCAAGCAAATCGTGAGTTGGTACAATGGTATAGCGTGGAATCCCAAAAGCTCCTGGACCGTGGAAGATGAATCCGGCGGGAAGGTGAAAGGGGTGAGAAGCTCGATTGGCAACTACCTGACTGCTGACAGAGACTAAAGGAATCACAGTTCATGGTTGTTAATGTTTTCTTTGAGACGAAGAAAGATTTTGAGGTGGGGGAGATGTTGGAGGGGACCCTTCGGGTTCCTTAATTGTCATTAGTTACTTATGTAATAGTATAGTTAAAGAAGCAGGTTGAGTGGGTGCAACCGCTCCAACCACATATAAATATGCATAAATAATACCATCAAGATTAATATAACTAGTTGGATGCATTCGACTCATCCCTCTTGTCTTGATTATCTTTGTGTGCATGTGCTTACTATCTGCGTGAATACAACAGATGTGCAAAAGGAAAGAACACAAAGAAGGCATTTCCAAGTAGTGAAAGCAAAGCAAAATGAATCTTGGATATTATCCACTTCGATGTATGCGGACCAATGTCATCCAGTTCTTTGAGTGGGTATGTATCTTATGTTTCTTTCATTGATGATTTCTCTAGGAAGAATTTGGTTTATTTCTTGAAGAACAAAGATGAAGTCTTTGATAAGTTCAAGGAATTCAAAGCCTTGATAGAAAATCAAACTGATAAAAAGATCAAGACCTTTAGATCCGACAATGGTGGAGAATTCACTTTAGGGGACTTCAAGAATTTATGCAGTGATCCAGGGATTAAGAGGGAGTTAACCACTCCTTACAACCCACAACAAAATGGGGGTTGCAGAAAGGAACAATAGAACAATCATGGAAGCAGCACAGGAAATGCTTCATGACCAAGACCTACCCATGCACTTATGGGCAGAAGCAACAAGAACAACTGTATATGTACAAAATAGAACACCACACAAGATACTTGACAACAAGACACCAGAAGAAGTCTTCTCTGGTAAGAGACCAGAAGTTGTCCATCTCAGAATATTTGGCTGTCCAGTATATACACATGTTCCAAAAGAAAAACAGACAAAGTTAGATCCTTCAGGAAAGAAGGGTATATTTGTGGGGTATAGTGAAAGCTTGAAGGCATACATAATCTACTTTCCAGGGTTCAAGAAGATTGACATCAGCAGGGATGTGACTTTTTATGAAAACTTAGCATACATCAAATCCAAAAAGACACATGTTGAAGACTATGAAGAACCAAGGGTACCCATAACACAAGACACCACCATGAATGAAGTAATACCAGAAGTGGATCGGGAAATAGAACATCAAACTCGAGAGAAGAACTCTCACAAGAGGAAACGTGCATGGGCTAGAGAGCTCATCCAAGATGAAGAAAGGTATGGTATTCCAGAGGAGGAACACAGAGAAAGGAAAATGACAAGATCACACACCAACTCTGTGGCCTTGCTCTGTGACATAATGAACAAAGAACCTTCCAATTATGAAGAGGCAGCAGAAAACAAAGAATGGAAGTATGCCATGGTTGAGGAATACCAATCGATCATGAAGAATGATGTTTGGGATGTGGTCCCAATACCAGAAAGGAAGTTTGTTGTGACTTCCAAGTGGATCTATAAGATCAAGCATGCTGCATATGGCAGCATAGAGAAATACAAGGCAAGGTTTGTAGTTCGTGGCTTCTCCCAGAAAGAAGGGATAGATTATGAAGAAACCTTTGCTCTTGTATCCATATACACTTCCATCATAACAATACTTGCCCTGGCTGTAGTGATGAAGTGGAAGATACACCAAATGGATGTCAAGACAGCTTTCTTGAATGGTGTAGTCGAAGAGGAAGTGTATGTGGAGCAGCCACTTGGTTTTGAGACACATGACAGGGAGTCATATGTGTGCAGATTGAAGAAAGCCTTGTATGGCTTGAAGCAAGCTCCTAGGACATGGTACGGAAGGATAGACAACTTCCTGTCCAGTATGGGATTTACCAGAGTAAAGAGGATTCTAACCTTTACTACAAGGTTGAGGAAGGAAATCCAGTGATACTCCTATTATATGTGGATGACCTGTTTGTGACAGGTGAGGATAGATTGATTTTCGACACAAAGAGGAAGCTTGCAGTCGAGTTCAAGATGAAGGACTTGGGCATGATGCATTACTTTCTAGGTATGGAGGTGTGGCAGAGTGCAGATGGACTCTTCCTTGGACAAGGGAAGTATGCAGTAGAGATCCTGAAGCGGATCGGGATGATGGACAGCAAGGCCATAGCCACACCTATGGCATCGAACCTGAAGCTATTGATTGATGCTTCGTCTGAGACATTTGATGTCACGGTGTATTTTCAGATGATTGGGTCACTGATGTACCTGACGAACATGAGACCATATATTTTCTTTGCAGTGAACACCTTGAGCCAGTTTCTGACAGATACTAGACATGTTCACCTGATTGTTGTAAAGCATATTCTGAGGTACCTGAAGGGTAAAATTGATTATGGGCTCAAGCATTATGTGAATCAAAAGTTTAACTTGGAAGGGTATGTTGATTCAGATTGGGCAGGCAGTGTTGTAGATAGGAAGACCACTTTGTTGATGTATATGTAACTTCAAAATGTATTTCACATATATGTATATTGTATTCCTATAGAGATGTTATTATTCCTCTATACGGAAGTGTCGTCATTTATATTGTAAGTGTCGTAACTTATACTTGATGGGTTATTAGACCACCTTGTTGGGGTCGGCCCTGTATAAGTCATGTGGGTCAAAGGGTTATTAGACCACACTATTGGGGGTCGGCCATGTGGGTCAAAGGGTTATTAGACCACCCTAGTGGGGGTCGGCCCAGTCAGCATTATGTTAAGTGGTTAAGTTGAGGCCGACCTAGTTGAGTAAAGGTCAAGTCAAGTTAGTGTATAAATAGAGAGTGTGTCTCTCTCATTTTACACATTCTATTCTCTCACTCACACTTGGGAGAGTGGTGCAATTGTGGAGGAGGAGGCTCTGCTGCTTGGAGAAGACTATCTCTTGTATTCTGGTTGTATCATTGCTCTATCTATCTCTGAGGAAGTTATTGGGGTTTTTCACCTTTATGGTTTTTCCCAAGTAAACTCTGTGTCTCTTATGTGCTTGCATTATTGTGTCCATGATTGATATGTTGTAGATTTGCTGTACATGTTGTTCTCTTAGTTTCCTAGATCAGATTGAAGTAAATTCTGAAAATTTAACATGGTATCAGAGCTAGCCTGAAAGAAGGCATGATATGGCATGTATGACACTTGTTGCACTTACGATTCTAGGGCTTGATATAGAAAAAACCAGTCATTGTAGCACTTTCGCTATAAATCCGTTTTGGAAAAGTTTTCGGATCTGAAAATTTTACAGGTCGAATATCAGATCCCCATGTACCATGTGTCCAAAGGAAAACCTCTAATGCATTGTACTTTGTGATTTATGATCTGTACAATATAGAGTTTCTGCCTCTTCCAGATCTGAGTCAAAATCAGGTGACCTTGGGAAAAATGTCATAACTTGGGCTAGGAAGCTCCAAATGAAATTTCGTAAAATGTGACAGGTAGTACACAGACTGTACTATCTCAGTAAAATATTTCAGAGGCCGAAGTCGAACAGTGACACATGGCACGCCATACAAGTTCGCTCTCCTGTATTATCCCATAAACAGGTCACGTTGCGACACTTGGAATAAATCTCTCTCAGAGAATCCAATTGAGGTCAAAACTATCGGGATGGAAAGATAACAGGTCACGCTATCTCAGAAAAAAATTTCAGACCCTGTGGATCAAAAAGTTCAGAGTTACCCCAGAAACAATCAGGTACATATTTCTGTCAAAATAGAATTATTTTTTAGTACCTTCATTCATGGCTTCCGGAATTTAGGGCTTCGGAGAAAGTTGGAATTTTTGTAATCGGAGACCACGGCTGGATGCTACTCATCAAAATCAAAATTTAGAGACCAAGATCAGAATTTTTGGTTGGGAAGAAGGCCGGGCTTGATCAGACCCTAGTTCGGCACTTTGATCAGAAAAGTGGAAAATTAGGGCTTCTGCAAAAATGGGAATTTTTGAAATCTGTGACCATGGCTGGAAGCTCCTCATAAAAATAGAAGCTTAGAGCTTTGGATCAAACCTTTTGATTGGGCAGAAGAGTGGGCTTCATCAAACCCTAGTTCGAGGTCACGTCTACTGAATCCAAAAGTTTCAAAGGAAAAATTGAGGAGTGAAACTTTGCAGTTTTCAAATTCTGAATATACCAGCTTGATCATCTCATCAAGGCGCATATTTCTATCCTTTCGAAAGTTTGAAATTCAAAGTTTGAATTTTTGGGGTTTCTCTGACAATCCCATATCCAGCTCTAGGTCTAGTTCTTGCAAATCAAGTGGATTGGGTTAATCCTAAAAGAAGATGGATTGGTCACCTGCATAAGTGAAGAAGTTCCTGTTTCAAAGGGAGATGAGGCTAAGGCCTTACATAAGAAGATTACAAGCGATCTCGACAGGTATGACTCATCGAGGTATGTTTCGATATTTGTTCATGATTAAGTTTATGGTATGTTTGTCTTCATGTTATTACGGTTAGTACAATCTTGATTTTAGATTTGTCGTATCACCTTAACAAAATTATGAATGCATGATAGAAGATATTCATTGGTTAGGGTGTTGACACTTATGATTGTACTAATGCATTATGGTGTTGTATGAGGTTTATGTTGTCTGCTAACATAAAAGGTACACCAAGAAAGACAAATCATGTTCTACTTCAAGAACATATGATCATGGTGACATGAAGACAAGGATCCATCCATTGTCATGGATCACATATAAGATCTACTTTCGAGGTATGTATAACTTGGTTCTACAATGGTTAACTTATGAGACATGTAGGTTACTAGCACAAGTCATTGAAGAGAACCAAAAGAGATTATGCGGGTATGTTAGACATAACTAGCTAGCATGCTAATCCAGGTATGTTTTTCCTATATCAAGCTAGAATCCCACCTTGTGTTAGGATCTTATACTGTTGTGTTGTTGATAATGATTATTCATGAAGTCATAGGTTTGAATAATCATGGTTGTATGCATATTATGTTTCTTACCATAATTGATGATATGACTAACCAGAAGAATCATGAAGGTATAGGTTTGAATAATCATGGGTTTTATGCATATTATATCTCTTATCTTGATTGATGATTCAACTAACCAAAAGAGTCCTATGATCAAATAAGAATATGTATGAGTAAAAGAAGACTTCCCTGAAACCTTGAATACTAATGCTTATTATCTGTGAATGATCATGAATATACATGTTTAAGATTATTGTGTTTTGATAGTATTAAGATTATACTAATAAATGTGTGATTATGTATGAGACCTCAAGGATAACACAATGATGATACTAATAAGCATGCATAGTGTTTAAGGATGGATGTAAGTTCAAGGACAGGTAATCCAGGAAGCAAAGATCAAGAGGGAGCATACTCTAGTTGTTCCTGCAAGAAAGCAAAGGAGCACACTTAAGTAGTTTCTGCAAGGATGTAGATATTCAGAGGGAGTTGACCACTTCTCATAATCCACATAAGAATGGAGTTGCAGAAAAGAAGCAAATACTGAGAGGGAGTCAACCCAACAAACAAACAAAGATAAGTATTTGAATTGTCATTACTTGCATATTTTATTGTTTAAATAATATTGTTCAATAATGTATATACTGATGTTCCTAGAATTAGGTTGTGTATTATGCATATTAGAATAGTTGCATTGATGAACAGTATACTACTAATATGCATGGGTAAGTGGCCTATGGCACTGTACAAATTTCCATTGCTACTTATCTAGAATGAAACCTCTTTGCTGACATGTTGGGAGTTCTGCACACTCTTAACAATGTTCTGGTAGAGATTGGAAGGCATCTAGAAAGTTACATGATATGGATAAATGTTGTATTGAAGCATTGGCTAAGATAATTGCATGACTGTATGACATATTTCTTTATGTGTAAGAATTTGTTCTGAAAACTATGAGATGTTTTCTAATCATGCAATTTAACTTGTTGTGTAGGAAAGATCGTATGCCATCACCTACAAAAGAAGAACTACAACATTTGTTCAGCAACAAAATTATATATTGAAGATATTGAAGTTCCTAGGATACAGGAAGAATGCCATGATCCGTCGATCATGAAGAACAATGTTTGGGATGTAGTCCCAAGACCTGAAGGGAAGTTTGTTATGACTTCCATATGGATCTATCAAGATCAAGCATGCTGTATATGGCAGCATAGAGAAATATAAAAGTGATGAAATAGAAGATACACCAGCTGGATTTCAAGACAGCCTTCTTGAATGGTGTAGTTGAAGAAGAAGTGTATGTGGAGAAGCCACTTGGTTCTGAGACACATGACAAGGAGTCATAAATGTGCAGAACTTGGTATGGTAGGATAGACAGCTTTCTATCCATTTTGGGCTTTACCAAGAGTAAATCGGATTCCAACCTTTACTACAAGGTTGAGGAAGGCAATCCAGTGATACTACTTTTGTATGCGGATAACCTGTTTGTTACAGGTAAAGATAGATTGATTGTCGACATGCAGCGGAATCTTGCTACCGAGTTCGAGATGAAGAACTTGGGGATGACGCACTATTTGTTTTTGGCATGGAGGTGTGGCAGAGTGCAGATGGAATCTTCCTTGGACAAGGGAAGTATGCATTAGAGATCCTGAAGAGGTTCGGGATGATGGATTGCAAGGCCATGGCCACACCTATGGCATCGAATCTGAAGCTTCTTTGTGATGCTTCATCTGAGACGGTTGATGTCTCTATGTATCATCAGATGATTGGGTCCTTGATGTACCTGACAAACACAAGACCAGATATTTGCTTTGCGATGAAAACATTAAGCCAGTTCCTGACGGATCCGAGGAGTGTTCACTTGGTTGCTGTAAAGCATGTTCTGAGGTACCTGAAGGGTATAGTGGATTATGGGCTCAAGTATGAAGCGAATCAAAAGTTTAACCTGCAGGGTTATGTTGATTCAGATTGGGCTGGCAGTGCTACAGATAGGAAGAGCACATCTGGATGCTGCTTCAGTATGGGATCAGGTGTGATCTCTTGGTTTAGCAGGAAGCAGTCCTGCGTAGCACTGAGTACAGCTAAGGCAGAGTATGTTGCAACCTGTTCAGCTAGTTGTGAGGTAGTATGGCTACGGAAGCTACTGTCTGAGTTATTTGATCTCCCGTTGGATGCTACTGGTATCTTTTGTGATAACCATAGTTGTGTGAAGCTATCCGAGAACCCAGTGTTTCATGATAGGTCGAAACACATAGAGATCAAATATCACTATATCAGGGATATGGTGCAGAGAGGAGCCGTGAAGCTCCTGTATGTTGCAACGGACGAGCAGATTGCAGATGTGCTGACAAAGCCACTAGCCAAGGTGAAGTTCGAGTACTTCAAAGAGAGGCTTGGTGTTCTTCAGATTGATGACACTTCGAGGAAGAAGTGATGGACACATTTGCTGAAGCTATTCCAAGCATGTTGGAAGGAGGATCCTTCACATGGCTATGGATGTAAGCGCTGGATGATGAGCATCAGGATGATGTTCTGGTTTCTGCTTTGTATGATCAGTTGGATCATTTTAATGTATGGATGTATGCATCATGTTGGATGCTGGATATGATCAGTTGGATCATTTTTATGTATGTATGTATGCATCATGTTGGATGCTGGATATGATCAGTTGGATCATTTATATGTATGTATGCATCATGTTGGATGTTGGATATGATCAAGTGGATCATGTATGGTGATATGTATCATGTATTTGTATTTGTATCAGGTGGATACACTATATGATCAGGTGGATCATGTATGATGATATGTATCAGGTAGATACTTGGTATGCATCAGGTAGATGCATTGTATGATCAGGATGATCATGGATGACAAGCTTCAGGATGTTGCTCCATATGACATGCAGCAGGATGTTGCAGTGATGATGATTAGGATGATCATGTGTACATCAGGATGATGTATGGTGAGTATCAGGTTGATACTCTATGGCTGTGGATCAGGTTGTGCAGATGAGCATATAATTTGGCCCTGGGAGATTTGCAGATAGTGTTTCGAGGTTTTTCCTATGGAATATAATTTGGCCCTGGGATATCTAGCAAATGCTCTTTCGAGTTTTTGCTTGGGAGGACATATAATTTGTGCCCTGGGAGATCTACAGATAGTATTTCGAGGTTTTTCCTATGGCATATAATCTGGACCTGGGATATCTGGCAGATGCTCTTTCGAGGTTTTTTCCTATGGCATATAATATGTCCCTGGGAGATCCGATAGGTTGGGCTGTGTGCCCGTAATAAGTCCTGGGATGCTCTTGCAAGGTTTTTCCATGACCACATATAATCTATCCCTGGGAGATCCTATAGGTAAAGCTGTGTGCTCGTAACAGCCTGGGATGCTCTTGCGAGGTTTTGTGGTGACCACATATAATCTGTCCCTGGGAGATCCTATAGGTAGAGCTGTGTGCTCATAACAACCTGGGATGCTCTTGCGAGGTTTTGTGGTGAGGTCACATATAATATGGCCCTGGGAGATCCTATAGGTAGAGCCATGTGCTCGTAATAGCCTGGGATTCTCTTTCGAGGTTTTGTGACGCACGTAATAAGTCCCGAGGATTCCACAGTATGGTCATTGATGACGAAGACCTGCAGGTGGTGGGCCTACATCCAGTATGAAAAAGGACTGGCTCTGTAGAACTTCCTATGATGAGTAGATTCAGAGATTGATTGAGATAGCAGCAGTAGTGACGATGATGATGTCGCGATGATGATTATCCAGTGACGATGATCCAGAAAAGAAGACTTGTGCTAGAAGACCTGTGTCGAGAAATACCTTCCTAGTTAAGAGGGAGTGTTGATGTATATGTAACTTCGGAATGTATTTCACATATATGTATATTGTATTCCTATAGAGATGTTATTATTCCTCTATACGGAAGTGTCGTCATTTATATTGTAAGTGTCGTAACTTATACTTGATGGGTTATTAGACCACCTTATTGGGGTCAGCCCTGTATAAGTCATGTGGGTCAAAGGGTTATTAGACCACCCTATTGGGGGTCGGCCATGTGGGTCAAAGGGTTATTACACCACCCTAGTGGGGGTTGGCCCAGTTAGCATTATGTTAAGTGGTTAAGTTGAGGCCGACCTAGTTGAGTAAAGGTCAAGTCAAGTTAGTGTATAAATAGAGAGTGTGTCTCTCTCATTTTACACATTCTATTCTCTCACTCACACTTGGGAGAGTGGCGCACTTGTGGAGGAGGAGGCTCTGCTGCTAGGAGAAGACTATCTCTTGTATTCTGGTTGTATCATTGCTCTATCCATCTCTGAGGAAGTTATTGGGGTTTTTCACCTTTATGGTTTTCCCCAAGTAAACTCTGTGTCTCTTGTGTGCTTGCATTATTGTGTCCATGATTGATATGTTGTAGATTTGCTGTACATGTTGTTCTCTCAGTTAAGATCCTAGATCAGATTGAAGTAAATTCTGAAAATTTAACACACTTCGAGGTGCTGCTTCAGTATGGGATCAAGTGTGATTCTTAGTTTAGCAGGAAGCAATCCTGCATAGCATTGAGTACAACCGAAGCAGAGTATGTTGCATCTTGTTCGGCTAGTTGTGAGGAAGTATTGCTAAGGAAACTACTATCTGATTTATTTTATCTCCAATTGGATGCTACTTATATCTATTGTGACAACCAAAGTTGTGTGAATTTTTCATAGAACTCGGTGTTCCGTGACAGGTTGAAGCACATCGAGATCAAATATCACTATATCAAGGATATGGTGTAGAGAGGAGCAGTGAAGCTCCAATATGTTGCAACAGATGAGCAGATCGCACATGTGTTGACCAAACCACTAGCCAGAGTGAAGTTCAAGTACTTTAGAGAGAGGCTTGGTGTTCTTCACATAGAGGATACTTCGAGGAAGAAGTGATGGGACACATCTGCTCAAGCCATTCCAAGCATGGTGGTAGGAGGATCCTTCCCATGGTTGTGGATGTAAGCACTGTGTGATGAGCATCAGGACGATGGTCCAATTACTGCTATGTATGATGATTAGGATGATCATGTGTGATGAGCATCAGGATGATGCTCTAGATGATATGTATCAGGATGATGTTGTGTACATAATCAGGATGATCATGCGATGACAATATGCATCAGGATGATGCTGTGACGATGATCAAGATGATCATGCGATGATGATATGCATCAGGACGATGCTGTGACGATGATCAGTATGATCATGCGATGATGATGTGCATCAGGATGATGTACTGTATGATGATGATCAGTATGATCATGAGTATTAGGATGATACTCCGTGGACATGGACAGATTGTACAGGTAGCATGTAATAGCTCCCTGGGAGATCCGATAGTCTGAGCTTGGATGCTCTTGTGAGGTTTTACTATAGGTTGGCTACAGACATATTGTATAGGTAGCATGTAATAGCTCCCTGGGAGATCCGATAGTCTAAGCTCGGATGCTCTTGCGAGGTTTTTCTATAGGTTGGTCGTGGATAGGTTTTGTGATAAGCATATAATAATGCCCTGGGATATTTGCAAATTCTCTTGCAAGGTTTTTCCTATGGCATATAATAGCTCCCTAGGATATCTGGCAAATGCTCTTTCGATGTTTTGCTTGGGAGGACATATAATAGCGCCCTGGGATATTTGGAGATACTCTTGCGAGGTTTTTCCTATTGCATATAATAGCTCCCTAAGAGATCTGGAAAATGCTCTTTCGAGGTTTTGTCCTATGGCATGTAATCGCTCCCTGGGAAATCCGATAGGTTGAGCTATGTGCTCGTAATCAGTCCTGGGATGCTCTTTCGAGGTTTTTCCTGACCACATGTAATAACGCCCTGGGAGATCCGACAGGTTGATTTGTGTGCTCGTAAAAGTCCTGGGATTCTCTTTCAAGGTTTTGTGGTGGTCACATGTAATAGCCCCCTAAGAGATCCGATAGTCTGAGCTTGGATACTCTTTCGAGGTTTTGTTGGCGCACATTCCACAATATGGCCAAGTATGATGAAGACCTATAGGAGGCTAGGCCTACATCCAACATGAATAAGGGCTAGCTCTGTCGAACTTCCTATGACGAGAAGAATTGAGAGATAGCACAGTGATCGAGATGACGAGTATAGCAATAGTGACGATGATGCTCCGTGATCTAGTGACGATGATCCAGCTCCAGAATTGAAGACTTGTGCCGATATGTTTTGATGACCTATGTCTAGAAAATACCTTCCTAGTTAAGAGGGAATGTTGATGTATTTGTAACTTCTGAAGTGTGATGCACCTACAACAATTAATTAATAATAATATGCGAAATAGTAGAAATGACAAAACTCAAAATCACTTTTATATTGATCACAGGCCACTTCAAGGGGGCAACCTCCTATGAGCAAGCTCAATTCAAATAACTTCACGATGCCTTCATAGGTCTCAACACACACTTATATACTAAGTCTAGGCACCAATACAATGGGTCAAAACCATGGGCCACTACAAACTATGGATCAACAATACTACGGGCGACTTACAAAGCATATGCGCCAACAACAATAACACAAACTATTGATCAACAAATACTACAGGACGACTTACAAAGCATATGCGTCCAACAATAATATACTAACAAAGTAAAGACATGGGTTCCTAACATCCCCTCCCCCTTAAAAAAAGCTTTGTCCTCAAAGCTTTAGATGTGGAAATTGTTGTTGAATATGAAGGAGTGGTTCCCATGTAGCATCCTCGGGTTGCATGCCGTGCCACTGAATTAAGACCTCTGTGATAGAGCGAGAGCGAAGCTGACGAGTGCGCCAATTGAGGATGGCCTCTGGCTCCAAAAGGATGGATCCTTCATTATCCAGTTCGGGTAAAATCGTTTGTCCACTGATGTTGGTGCCAAGAATTTTCTTCAGACAAGAGACATGAAAGACTGGATGAATGCGGGAAGAAGGAGGAAGTTCCAATTTATAAGCAACGAACCCAATCTTCTAAAGAATCTGATATGGCCCATAGAACTTTGGAGCGAGCTTATGATGCCCTTTGAGTTTCAGAGAGGATTGCTTGTACGGATAGAGACAAAGAAAAACCATATCACCAACTTGAAAAGTGTGCTCAGAACGGTGTTGATCAGCTTGTTGCTTCATGCGATTTCTTGCCATGTGAATATTGTCCCACAAAATGCGAAGAATCTAATCGCGGTTTTGAAGGACCGTGTCAACTTCCTGAACTGGTGAACTGGTGGGGGTGTATGGAAGAAGAACTGGAGGTTCCTGACCATAGACTGCTTCATATGGGGTCATTTTAGAGGCAGTGTGGTAAGAGGTATTGTAACACCATTCAGCGAGAGGGAGCCACTTTGCCCACTGATGTTGTTGTTCAAAGGTGAAGCAACGAAGATAAGTTTCCAAGCATTTATTGATAATTTCAGTCTAACCATCTGTTTGTGGGTGATACCCTGAACTCATATTCAGTTTGGTGCCAGTGTGGCGAAATAGTTCTGTCCAAAAATGACTGGTGAAAGTCGCATCATGATCCAAGACAATGGAAGAAGGGATGCCATGAAGACAAAAGATCTGGTCCAGGAAAATTTGAGCGACTAAGGAGGTTGTATAGGGATGGCTGAGAGCACAAAAATGACTATATTTGGAGAGACGATCAACCACAATGAGAATCACTGTCTTCCCACTAGATTTAGGGAGCCCTTCAATGAAATCCATAGAAATATCTGTCCAAATCCGTGTAGGTATGGGCAAGGGTTCGAGCAATCCTGGAAGGAGTGTTGTTTCACCCTTATTGCGCTGGTAGGTGTCACATTCGGCCATCATTTGTTGAATTGTACTTTTCATGCCCTGCCAAAAGAAGTTACATCGTGCCTGTTCATACGTTTTGAGGAACCCAGAGTTCCCTGCCGATGGAGAAGCATGGAGTTCATAGAAGACAGCCTGTTGAAGATATGTGCTCTAGGGAAGAACCAGACGACCCTTGTATCTCAGAGAAGTACCATCCCAAGAGTAATGTGGTACAACATAAGGGTTGTTGGTCAAGCATTGGATGATTTGAGATAAGGAAGAGTCATTGACATAACCCTGTTGAATAGATTGCAACCAATTTGGAACAGGCATAGAAATAGCTGAAAGAGAACCTTGGGCATCAAATGTGTGAGAAAGAGCATCTGCCACAATATTGTCTTTACCCTTCTTGTAAGTAATCTCATAGTCATAACCCATGAGTTTACTAACCCATTTCTGTTGTGCTGGGGAGGAGACACGCTGTTCCAAGAAATATTTCAGACTCTGGTGATCAGTCTTGATGCATAAATGATTCCCTAATAGGTATGGGCGCCACTTCTGTACTGAATGCAAAATAGCCATCATTTCCTTCTCATAGGTAGAGGCAGCTAAATTCTTACCTAAAAGGGCTTTACTGGTGAACACAATGAGGTGTTCATATTGAAGGAGAACAGCACCAAGTCCATTGCCGCAAGCATCACTCTTAATAGTGAAGGGCTTGGAAAAATCAGGCATAGCTAGAACAGGTGTAGTACCCATAGCTTGTTTTAGTTTGTCAAATGCACACTGAGCAGCATGTGTCCATGTAAAAGCATCCTTTTTCAATAGAGCAGTTAATGGAGCTACAATCTTCCCATAATCCTTGACAAACTTGCGGTAGTAGCTAGTCAACCCCAAAAAACCACAAAGGCTCTTGAGTGTCTGAGGATGCGGCCAATTCTTCATGGCATCGATTTTGGCAGGATCCACGCGAACTCCTTATGCTGAGATAATGTGCCCGAGATACTCAACTTCCTTCTATCCAAAAACACATTTAGACTGCTTGGCATGGAGATGATGGTCAGAGAAAAGTTGCATGACAAGATCCAGACGATGGAGATGTTCATCCCATGTTTTACTGTAGATGAGGATATCATCAAAGAATACCAGAATGAATTTCCGCAAGTAGGGTCGAAATATTTTATTCATTAAGGCCTGGAATGTGGAAGGAGCATTAGTGAGGCCAACGGGCATGACCAAAAACTCATAATGGCCATCATGTGTGCGGAAAGCTGTTTTAGGGATATCATCCTCATGAACCCGAATTTGATGATACCCAGAACGAAGATCCAACTTGGAGAAAAAGTGAGCCCCATGAAGCTCATCAAGAAGCTCATCAACAACAGGAATTGGAAACTTATCCTTGATGGTGAGGTGATTAAGTGCTCGTAATTCAATGCAGAGGCGCCATGACCCATCTTTTTTGCGGACAAGAATAACTGGAGAAGAAAAGGAACTAGTGCTTGGGCGAATAATACCTTGCTTCAATAAGTCTCGAAAGAGCATTTCAATCTCCGTTTCTTGGTGAAATGGGTAGCGATAGGGCCTGATGTTGGGAGGAACGCTGCCAGGAAGGAGCTGAATACGATGGTCTTCTGTCCTGGAAGGTGGCAATCCCACTGGTTCAGGAAAGACACCTATATATCGATCCAGAATTTGTTGTAGATCCAAAGGAGTAGTGGAGACCACTGATGGTTGCATCTGAATGGAATGGAGTTGAGCGATGACACCATGTGAATTCTTCTTGAGGATTTTTTCCATGTGATGTGAACTGATGATGCCGAGAGAACCTGGTTGTAATCCCGTCAATGTGTATTTTTGTCCATTGAGGGAAAACTGCATCCACAGTTTAGCAAAATCCCATAAGATAGGGCCAAGTGTGCGTAGCCATTGAACGCCCAAAACCACATCACATCCACCTAAGGTCAAGGAAAACATGTCAGAGTGCAAGGTATAATCTCCCATAGAGATACGCACATTTCGACACTTCCCTTTGCAAGGTAAGGTGCCCCCATTGGCAACGATGACTTCAAAGTTGGAGCAAGGATGGATAAAACAATCAGCTTGTTTGGCGATCCGAGGGTCAATGAAATTATGAGTGCTACCAGAATCAATGAGTATTGTAAGAGGAAGCTTCTTGAAGTAACCCCTGACCCGCATTGTTTGGGGGGTGGTGATTCCAGCTAAAGCATGGAGAGATATCTCTGGCTGGTCATCCTGAGACGGAGGGTCAATAGGCGGTTCCTGAATGTCGACCGGAGCATCCAGTGTTTCTGGATCTTCTTCACCAATTTCAGAGGCAGGCGGAGAATCCACATCCAAGAGATAGAGCTTTTGCTGAACACATCTATGTCCCCGAGTGAATTTCTCATCACAATTATAGCAAAGCCCCTTTTCTCTACGTGCTTGCATCTCTGTTTCAGAAAAACGCTTGATAGGAGTTGGTCGAGGAGCTTGCGGTATAGGTGGTTGTTGAGAACCCATATTTCGGAAGGGAACAAAAGTGGGCTTGGAGCATTGTTGGGCTGCAATTTTGTCTTTTGCCAACTTAGCCAACCCTAGGGCTTCCATCATTGTGTTGGGACAGAAAATTTTGACCTCAGAGCGGATGGCATCCTTTAAACCACTGATAAAACAACTCCGGTAAAAGTCATCAGGCAATCCTTTGGTGTGGTTAGCTAGTTTCTCAAATTCGGTTTGATACTCTCTCACAATGCTAATTTGGCGAAGTTTAGTGAGGGCTCCTGTGAAGTCATCAAAAGCACTAGGACCAAATCGTTGCAAAAGGAGCTGGCAAAAGTCTGGCCATTTTGGCTCTTCATGAGCCTTGATGTACCAACGGTACCATTGAAGAGCTTCCTGTTCCAAATGAAAGGATGCCAGTGGAACTTTGTTGACATCAAAAGTATTATGCAGACTGAAATACTGTTCTGCACGATAAATCCATCCAGTTGGATCGGTACCATTGAAGTGAGGAAAATCAAGCTTCGGACCATGAAAATTGCTGGACGAAGAGAACCCATTGTCTAATGAAGACTCGAACTGCCGTTTGTTGTTCATAGCTGAATGTTCAAGATGGAGACTGAGAAATTTTTCATCCAGATCCTGGAGTTTGGCTTGGATGGCTGCAAGTGCGTCTTCCATGGTTTTTGCTCCTGCACGGGTGACAACCATAACCATAAGTTTTTTTTTTTTTTTTTTTTTTCTTTGGTTGACTGGGTAGGAAAACAAAAACAAAAACTGCTTCAGTAAAGGAAAATCTGGACTTGGGAAAAAAATCTGAAGGGTAATTGGGGTTTGACTAGGTTTTGGACACTGTAGAATAGACAGGGAAGCAAAAATGAGGATTTCAGAAGCGGAGTGAAAGAATGGGAAAATTTGGCAGAGGGGAACAAAGAAGCAGAATTCAGAAAGGAACTCTGTGGTAAAATTTGAAGGTGATTGGGTGAAATCTAAGGAAGTTATGGCAAACCCTAAAAATAGACAAATGTGGGATTTCAGGCTTTAGGAAGGGGAATTGGAGATAGGGTCCTCAGGAATGAAATATGCAGAATGGGATGATAGGGGTTCCCCGAAAATTTCAAGGGAAACAGAGTTAAAACAAGGGAGATATGGAGAAAAAACTGGTGGGTTTTTTTTTTTTTTTAAGGGAAATAGAGTGAAAACAAGGGAGATATGGAGAAAAAACTAGTGGTTTTTTTTTTTTTTTTTTAGACTGGAGCAGCTACGAAGGGATCTGGAACAGATAAATCTGCAACGGCCCAGAAGTGAGCAGAAATAGAAGGATCTGAAATGGCGTTGAATGGATTGAAAACGGCTGGATCTGGAATAGCTTGCAGAATGGATCTGAACGGCTGGATCTGAAACGACGCAAAAGTGATCGACAACAGTTCAGCTGAAAATAGATATGGACCCCAGGTATGTGCGACTTCCTAATAGTTCAAGGGTTTCACTCGGTCGCCAATGCTGTCTGACGGCTTGCGTATTGGGGTAGTACCCTTCACTCCGCGGCTCAGGTAAAACTGATAACCGCTTTGCCACAAACTACAGCTCTTGGTTTACCTCACGGGTGGGAACTAGTCAATCAGATAAGGGTCATTTCCCTTTTTGTTGGCAGGTCCTCTCAATGGGCCAACTACTTCGAGGTTCCTGTGGTGATCCTCACAATGAATTTTAGGGCTTATGCCCAAATACTTCCCACAGTTAAGCGGATAGGGATTATTCCCAAATCCGAACCTACAACAGATGTGAAAAAAAATTTGGCAGAAATTTCACCCAGTGAGCCCAAGAAAGTGATCTGATACCAGATGTGATGCACCTGCAACAATTAATTAATAAGAATATGCGAAATAGCAGAAATGACAGAACTCAGAATCACTTTTATATTGATCACAGGCCACATCGAAGGGGCAACCTCCTATGAGCAATCTCAATACAAATAACTTCACGGTGCCTTCATAGGTCTTAACACACACTTATATACTAAGTCTAGGCGCCAATACTATGGGTCAAAACCATGGGCCACTACAAACTATGGATCAACAATACTACGAGCGACTTACAAAGCATATGCGCCAACAATAATAACACAAACTATTGATCAACAAATACTATGGGACGACTTACAAAGCATATGTGTCCAACAATAATATACTAACAAAGTAAAGACATGGGTTCCTAACAGGAAGATATTCTTCTATGTATTACACTTGTACTTTATATATGCATGATGGAGATGTATTATTCCTCCAATCAGAAGTGTCATCATTTGTATTTGTAAGTGTCACAAGTGTCACAACTTATAGTTGATGGATTATTAGACCACCAGTGTGGGGTCGGCCCTAGTTGATTCATGTGGATGGGTTATTAGGCTTCCTTATGAAGTCGGCCCTGTTAGGTTATTGGCAGGTCAAGTCAGTGTATAAATAAAGAGTGAGTGTGTCTCATTCTATTCATTCACTCACTAATCCAACTCGCATTAGCTGAGAGAGGAGTGCGCACAAGTGGAGGAGGAGTAGCTGCTGGAGTTATCTATCTCGCGTTTGATCATTGTGATCTTGTATTGTGACTTATTTTGTCTCTGAGGAAGTTGCAGGGTTTTTCACCTTCCTGGTTTTCCTCGAGGAAACTCTGTGTCTCTTGTGTTTCTGAATGTTATGTTGTGCTTGTTATTCTCTTAGTAGGATCCTAGATAATTTTTGAATGCATTTATCAAAAAATTAACAACGCACCTTCGTCCAAAACGGTACGATGGATTGTCTTCTTAGCAATGTTTGTGGCAACTTGAAATTCCAACTGATGGGAAAGCCTTACTTTAAAGTATTCCAGCCGGAACATGATGGTGTTCGACAAATCTAGATCAATCGTGCTGAAGGTAGCGAGGAGAGTCTTGCACTTGTTAGGACGATTCTACAAGACCTCAAGTGTCGACATAGCACAAGGAGCTTGTGCCAGGTCCTCTACAATATTGTAGTTTTGAGCGGCCCAAGCATTAGGATTGAAAACATATTTTCTAATCGTGCTCTTGGGTAGACGCAACACTGACTCAAAAGAGGCCTTCTCAATGGTGAGAGAAGTGGGCGGTATGCTGACATCGGGAATCGAAGTGGAATTATTTTCAATATTACTTCCAACGGGTTCCTTCAGCGGGACGGAGTCATACGAACAAGAATGGGTGTTCAAGTTTACGGTCTCACTACGCATCATCAGAACATGCGCAGTGGAGGATGATTCTCCTTGGGAAGGAGAGGTGTGTCCGATGAGTTGTTGGTTTTGAGTGGGTAAGGGATCGTTGAGAACTGCTGTAGTAGAGTTTCCCTTAAGAAACTTTTGAACTTCATCTCAGTGGGGACATTCTTTTGAGAAATGGTCTCCACCGCACAAGAAATAAGGATATTTTAACTTCCTCTTCTATTTGGTGTCTTCCTGAGTGGGTTTGGGCTCTTGTTGGTTAGAATATTTCTTAGGTTTCCCTTTGTTCTTCTTCTTACCACCGGAATTTTGAGATGAAGCTGATCGCATAGAATTCACCTCTTCGGTGGAGGCAAGAGTGGTGGACTTGGTAGTGTTGTTTCCAGCCTGTGGTGGTGATGGAGAAGAACCTTGTGGGTTTGACGAGCCACTAGTTTGAATAGAAGGCTGGGAGGCAAGGAAACCAATGATGCCATCAATTTGTGGTACCTTGTGTGGTTTTGCGGGATCGTACGTAGGGCGAGGTGCGTCAGGAACAATTTCATACAATGTGTCGGATTGAGCATAGACCAAGTCTAAGTAATGGGCATAGGAAATAGCTTGTTCCTCAGTGATAGCTCCCCCCATAGCTACGTCTCAAGCTACGACGAGTAAAAGTGACTTTGTAAACCAGTCAGCTAAGAGTTGGTCTGGAATATGAGCCTTAATAAGACATTGTCTTCACCGCCATTCATGAATATGATCTGAAATATGAGTGGCAGTGTTCTGGCGAAGGGAGGTCAATAAGTCTGTACCAGTATCATAGAAAATGGGTAACTAGAAGTGGGTCAAAAATGACATAGCAAGAGATTGAAAATCGGTAAAAGAATTGGGTGGTAGTTCAATATACCACTTTGCAGCGGGGGTCGGTGAGAGTCCGTTGAAATAACCTAAGACGGATTGAGTCATCCATCAAGGATTTGGATGAACACAATAAATGGTATGTCATCACATGGTTTTTAGGATCCTCACAAGGTTTGCCATCAAATTTGGGGATATCTGATGGTAACTTAACCGGAATGGGTGGCCAGTTATGCCCATGAAAAGTGGGATCATTCTTCAGACAAGATAGGTCGAGTAAATCCAAAGTAGCCAAAAAGGGCAGCTGTTGATTCAGCTGTGGGTACTGATAGTACTAATAAGGCATGTATGGACCAGTAGGACCTTGAATCAACTGATTGTAAGGTGTTCCCGGAGGAAACTGACCGTACAGGGGTGTGCCTCCTAGACCGTAAGTAGGTCCGCCACCATAAAAAGGTGGTCCATTACCATAATAAGGTGGCTCATTACCATAAGGTGGGGGCCCACCTCCGCCACCGGGAGGGGGTGGGCCGCCTCCAAATGGTGGGGGTATGCCACTACCACTGGGATAGGATGGGCCTCCACCGCCTCCGTCTGGAGGAGGTGGTTTTCCGCCACTACAACTGGAATAGGGTGGGCCTCTGCTGCCTCCGTTGGGAGGAGGTGGTGATAGACCTCTGCCGCCAGAAGGGTAAGGGCCTCCTCCACCACCTCCACCGTAGTAGGGTGGTCCTTCACCACCACCACCAGGATGGGATAGTCCACCACCGCCACCAGGATGGGATGGTCCTCCACCACCACCATTGGGATGGGATGGTCCTCCACCACCACCACCACCACCACTAGGATGGGATGGTCCTCCACCATAAGCTGGAGGTCCACCACCACCCGGGGGGGTGGTCCTCCTCCTCTGCCTGAAGGGGGAGGGTCTCCACCTCCGCCGCCGGGGGGTGGGCCATGATAGCCGGAATGAGGTGGTCCTCCGCTAGAAGGTAGAGGTCCACCTCCTCCAGATTTGTGTGGGGGCCCTCCGCCTCCAATGGGAGGTGGGGGTGGACCAAACGGGGGTGGTCGGACTTGAGAGACTGTAGGTGGGGGTCCATGTTGCAAAACATTTTGCTACCCCCATAGAGTGTATGGATTTCTGGGGTAGGGTACCATGTAGAGTGAGTTTCCGAGATTGAGTTGTCCCGACGCAGGGTTAAGATAACCTGGATACACTTGACTCCATGGTGGTTGAATTACATCGGATGGTCCCCCAACATGGGATAATCCCACAGTGGAAGGGCTGGGAAGGAAGGAATGTCCAACGGAAGGACCGATGGGAACTCCTCCTGTATTATTATGGTTAAGAGATGGGGGTTTCCCCCCAGCAACAACTTGCTGACCACTAATCAATGGTTGACTCAACGCGGGTTGTTGATTATCTACCGTAGGATTAACATTACCAATAAGGAAGGTGGGGGGTAAAGAGTATCCTCCCCATGATTTTTGAGGTGGGGAAGGAATGGGTAATGTAACCGTGGTAGTAACAGGTGTGTTGGACTGTTGTCCTTCAACGGGTTGAGTCGTCTGAGGTAAAGGACTAGTCTCCTGTCTAGGGTGTGTATGTGCAGGAGTTGAGGGTTGACCAAACTCAGAAGTGGTCACGTGTTGTGTGGATGATTCCGGTGAATCATAAGATAAATAGTGATTGTGATAAGGAGGTAACGTCAGGTCTTCCACCCTTCGAAGAAGACTTTGTCTTCGAAACCCCTCACCCATAGCATGTAATCGAGCAAATTGTTCATGATAAGGTGCCAAACGGTCGTCGAGAGTAGCCCAACTAGGTGGGGATGCAACGGTAAAATGAGCCACTGGGTAGCCTAGAGATGATGTCCAATAAGATGTTGTTGGACCAATAGCTGCTGCAGGGCCGTCCTGGGGTGACCATTCCACCGATCCAGGCTCTCCCAAAAAAATGGAAGGTAGGTCTTGTGATGTAGAAGTTTGCACCTCTTCACCTTTGCACCTCTTCACCCCGTGGAGGGTTGGAGGCAGGTGAATTTGGAGGAAACATATGTGCTCCAACATTCAAAGTAGGGTTTTCAACTTCAGGTGACACGACCATGGCTTGTGGGTCCATCCTTACCCTCAAAATTACCTCTTGGTTAAAGGGATCTTCGGGTGGTAAGTTTTGAATCCTACGAGACCTTCTCCAAGGAAAGTCATTGAAAGTGACTGAAACAAAAGTTTCTCCTAGTGCAATCTAAACAAAAGAAAAGAAGTCCAGAAAAATCCTACACAAAATAAGGCCGCAAGCAAACTTATGTGATAGGAGTGGATTCAAAAGTCTGGAACCTCGGAGGATTGTTAAGGCTTCGCAAATCACTATATACCGCAAGGTCCAATAGTAAAACGCAAAAAGGAGGATTGGGACCATACCCTTTCCTAAATACCCTATTACCTGGACAGAACGTGTGTAGTAATCTCCCTGAGTGTTTTTCTCGTTGTATTGCTCTGCCAAGACGGCCAAAAGGTTAACTCAGTTGGTTTCAGGAATCCTAATGGTGTCTCCCGATATATGCAAGGTATGTGGGAGCTCAAATCCATAGTGGTGTTGTCTAATGCACAATTGTACGGCACGAGACCTTCCTATATACTACCGAGTACGTGAAACACCTTTCTATATACACCAAGTACGTGAAACACCTTTCGATATACACCAAGTACATGAAGTACTTGGTGGGCACGTGAAAGAGCTTCGATATACCTGGTTGGTACGTGAAAGAGCTTCGATATACTGATAAATACATGGAAGACTACAATACCCCCGGAATATAGTGTTGCAAAGTAACAACAGCTGCCACGTTTTACGATGCTGGAACACGTCTCTAACTTAACACACAAGTTACTAAAACTTTTACCCTAGTTCTACCATTAATTTTATCTGGACGGTTAGGTGAATGCATGAGGTGAGTACATAAATGTAAACATAATGCAGGCCCTAACTACATGCAAAAAAAATGTACTTTTCTTTTGATGAACTCTATGTATGGGAGGGACAAAATTTCTTTCCAAGTAATTTTACCAAAGCAACATAATGCAACACAATCCCAAAATCTACCAAATTTGATAAAAAAAATACTCTTTTTGTTTTTTTTTTTTGTTTTTTTTTTTTTTTTTTTGTTTTTTTTCTGTTTTTCCAAGCAAAACTCAAAAAATCAACAAGCATGACAACCAAATCCAAACATTTTCTTTTGTCTTTTCGGATAAAAAACTAAGAAATGAAAATAGAGAAATTTCCTATCTAGAGCAATCTAACTTTTCAATTTCACTAAAATGGCTTAAAAGCATAAAAAATCAAGAATGCATACAATTTCTCCAAACATGGAATCACTTTTGTAAAAACTTGATCTCATTCGAATTTTTCAAGAAAATGAATGATTCATAATTCCCGAAAAGAAAAAATGATTAATTCTTCTCAAAATTTTCCAAAAGACTAATGAATGACAATTTCCAATGCATGAAGAAATTTCTACAATAATTTTCAAATGCACTTGAAAACAGTAAAAATGATACACCTCCAATTTTCCAATGATATGCCAAGATGATAACTTGATAGCAATGATATTTTTAAGCACAAAAATTGAAAAGAGAGTTGATTTGCAACACTCTAAACACTCAGGAAATTCTCAGAAAATGACAACAACTCATATTGACTGAAAACACTTCAAAACACTCAATCAAACAACTAAAATGCAAACAAGGTTAAATGAAAAGTGCAAAAAAGAAGTTTGGGATCAGATCTAGTGCAAAGATCAGATCAGGTGAGGAGAGGAGAGAAAACAAGGTTAAGTGGATGAAGGCGGGGAACCCAAAGTGTTCACCACTACCAAACTGAAACTTGTCAAAATGGGACCCAATACAAATCCACACAAAAACCAAACACTTTCAACACACAAATCAAGAATAATTCTCTAACTGGATCTTGTAGCACAGAGGGGGTCTGCACACCAAACCAAAACTCAAATCAAAAAATGGATGGGCATGCCCTTATACCAATTTTAACAGATCGGCGCAGTCTGTGTTCATACAAAGAGCGATCGTCGTGGGTCACTAGTGCGAGAATTGCGACGATGTCGTAGGACACTAGTGGATAGGTTACGACGATAGCCCAAAAGACAAAGAACAGAGGTCAAATCAATGCTCTAGTTGCACTTCGCAGGTGCGATGGGTGAGATCCAAACTCTAGGATAAAAAAAATCTCCAAGAAATGAGCAATAAAATGGGTTAAAGATAGTGAGTACAGACTCATAGGAGGACTACAAACTCTTCAGAGTGAAGATCTGATGGTGAAAAAGAATTAGGAGGAAAATAAGATGGCTTGCACAAGAAATCAAATGAGAATGGCATTCAAATGAAAACTAAAACAATGTATCTTGCCCAGTATGGTCGCTAGATTTGTTTGACGAACAATCTACGAAGAGAGGACTCATGTCCTGATATCCCTAGCTCAACATAAGTCTAGAACAAATAGGACAGAACATAGAATACTTTCCTAGATCTGATTAGAGATCGAGTACATAGATGCTTTACCTCTCAGATCGTTGATCCTTTCTCCTTGATGTTTGCTCCAAGCTTGATGGTCTTCAGATCTTAGCTGCAAAACCTATCATGACAACATAGAAACAAAACAAGTAGTAAAACGCACCTAAACAATAATAGATCTAAGTAAGCAGTTAAGTAGGAAAACTACACAAAACATCATTAATGCAATGAGATTTGGTGGAAAGCATTTATATTACTGTATAAAAGGGAAAGTACATAGAAGGAAGTGATTACAACCAATGACTTAACGTAGCAATCCTTCTCTGACCAAGCCAATGCCAAAGCCTCCAAACGGATGATGGATCTCTCAAGGGATGAGTAGATATCTCTCCTAAGCTAATTTCACCAGCATGTAGATACCATAGACTTCCTCCCCTTGGAATGAGAATGAGCTTCACTTATATAGGATTAGGAGGATAGGATAGGTTGAGATATGGTAGGAGAGAGATAGGGGATCTCATCTAAGGGCTAGGGAACTGAATGCCAGCTCCCCTATAGGTTAGGGATAGGGATCCACCTCACTCTCTTTCGAGAATGGGCTCGAAGATGCTCTTTTATCCAACTAACTGACATCGTCGCAAGCTGCATTAGGACAACCTGTGATGTCGCAGGTTGCACAAGGATGAACTGCGATAACCTTGAAAAGTAGGTCAGTTAAACCCTCCAGTCATGGGAAACTTTAGGGATGTACACACTGAGTCTCAGGGTAGTAATATTTAGGTGTAACAGAAATTAATGATGAATGGCTAGTTAACTGAAGGTGGTTGGCGCATGATTGAGCTACTTAAGCTATAAATTAGGTAAGGAGAACCCAATTAGTGCATGAGGTGACTTGTAGTGGTAAAAAAGGGTGCTTCTACACTCAATCTCAGTGAATCTATGTAGAAGGGTCATTTAACTAGGAAATCAAGGGGACAAGGCACCTTAATTCAAGGAACGGAATCAACTAACTCCTAAAATCATGCATGAGGGTGAATTATATATCAAATGATTTGGATAAGGATCTATGATTCGATAAGGAGGTTAATGATGACCAATTCTAAGCACTAGGGGGTCATCAACATAGAGTAGGTGCTAGGAGACTCAATTACCAATGCATGGAATGCATGCATGCATAACCAAGGTCTATATGGATAGAATGTTCCAAAACCCCCACTTAAGCCTGACTTGTAAAAATTAAAGCAAAATAGGGCCCAACAACACAAGCTAAGGTCACCCTTTACAAATTTATTTGTCCTTATTAACCGAGGAAAGAAGGAAAACCCGGTGGGAAGAAAACCTCCCCTCAAAAGAGGAAATGACACAGAGAAAAAGTTCTTCACAATGTATTCTTATTCAATTGAATGAGCTTAATATACTACTTCTTGGTGAGAGACTTAGTGAATATGTTGTAGATGCCTTGATCATGCACAAAATTTTCAATGCAGTGCAGACAAAAAACAAGTGTAGGATCCCCTTTACACTCATCTTCTACTGATGGAAGATAATCAAATAAATGCTTCTTGATGTGAACACATACATAATCATAGATGGAAAAGAGATATGTGTTATCATATCCTAACCAAAAAACATCAATGAACTCAATAAGATCAGGAACTTGTGCAGCTGCAGAATGGACAATGTAGCCATGCAATTCCTTTCTGAACTGATTGATCACCTTCTTAATTGTACAATGGATATTATGCATATCCATAGCATCAAAATAAGAATCATATGGAGAATAAAACATAAATGGTTAAGTGTCTCCATGATCAAATAGGGTCACGGAAGGAAAACTAGGTGCTACAGAATTATACTAATTATTGAGTGAACCTGTAGGGTCTTTAGACTGTGTAACCTTGAACTCAAACCAAAAAAGGTGAGATCGGGTCGAAATATGTGTAATATCAGTACAAACAGAGCCAATGTGATGGCATCCCAACCACTAAAATATATGAAACACTGGAATGCAACTGAAATAAGTGACATAGTTTTGGAAACCATGGGTTTGTCAACTGGTGCACTTGGGGGTTGAGGAGTCTTTCCAGAATCTAATGGTGGGAAGGATGAATGTGTGGGCCATAAAACTTGCTTATCAACTTTTGAATCAGAATTAGAGATATGATAGCAATGATTCAATTGGGTTTGGAAATATTTTCCGGAAGGAAAGTTGGAAACATGTGAAAAAACACAAGGATTGAGAGGTGGTTCGGTGGACTAACTGGGATTTATTCCAAGGAAGGGAGGGGGATTTATGATATATCAGAATGTGAATATAAATAATAAATATCATAATCATAAGAAAGTGGTTTTACTCAAGCACTCAAAGCATAAAAATTATTACCTTCATGAGTAGCACTGAAACAATGTTCTTGGTGAGCAACAGGTTTTTCTGGTTCTTTGTTTCTTGTGAGATCAGGAACATCAATGTTATGCCTTTCGAGCAATTGAGTCACGATTTCCAATTTATTATTAATGCAAGATTTCTCAGAATGGAAACCTTTTCTTCAATAAGAAAATTCGGATCCCCCTTTCTTGTTCTTCTTATTGGAATTGGAACCTTCATCAGTTGAATTGGAACCCTCATCATCTGACAACTTCTTATTTTTGAAATGCTTCTTCCCTCTCGCTTTCTTGGAATGACTTGCAGAAAGTGCTTGGTCCTTTGATGTCTTGATGGTACCCATTTGAACCAATTTGTCTTGCTCCTCGGTGAGGGCCTACATGAAGTCTTCCAAGGAAGGGATCTTCCAATTTTTCATTACCAACATGGTTGCATGAAAAAGTAGACACAAATACTAAGTAGTCTGAGCTCAAATTTGAAATTATGGACATAACCAATTGTTCATATTTCTTCTCAATCCCACATTGCTTGAGTTGAAGCACTAAGGATTTGAATTTGGTGAAGATGTCTTGTAGGGAGTCAAAAATACTAGAGCTCAGAGTAAGCAGCTCATTTTCTAGTTGATGGCCTCTCATCTCATCTGTCTTTCCAAACATAGTTTCGAATTTGCTCCAAAATTGATTTGGAGTGGTCAAACCATCGAGGTGGAAAATAAGATCTCTACAAGTATTAAGGCATAGAAGACCATATGCTTCATCCATTCTATTGTACCACTTGGCCTTCTCAACTTCTGATATTGGCTCATTCTCAGTGCCCATGGTGACTCTGTAGAGACATTTTATTCTCAGAAGAATCACCATCTCTGCTTTCCAATCAAAGTAATTGTATGGAGTCAGGGGAATGTGCTGGGACTGGTGCATAATTTAACAGTTGCACTCTTGATGAGCCTAGGACTTGTAACCCGCAATAAAACACTCTTGGAAGAAAGTATAATACCAACTCACTCAATCTCTTTTTTGACACTGAGGACATTCGGGAGTCTGTCACATCTGGGAATATTTCCTTGGAAAAGCCAAGGCTATCAAGGTTCTTTCCCCAAGGATTTTTGTGGAAACTACACAGCTTCTAATTCATCAATGGAAATATCTGAGATAAACTAGATAGTTGGTTGAATCTGATACCATGTGAAATTCTCTCACATATGTGGATATCCAAGAATAAAAATATCCTCACAATGTTTAACACAAATTTACAAAAAAATAGAGAAGAATATCATAGAGAAAGAAGAGTTATGAGTGTAAAAAAAAATCATTTTATTCATCCAGAAGATGTGGTCAATTAAATAATATTACATGCAAGAGAATTTGTGAGCCTCTGATGGAATTCCAATTGAACTGACGAGACATGCTTAGTTAGCATTGGATCCATCTCCCAACAAGCACTAGTGGAAATTAATGATGAATGTCCAGTTAACTAAAGGTGTTTGGCACATGATTGAGCCACTTAATATATAAATTAGTGAAGGAGAACCCAAGTAGTGCATGAGGTGACTTGTAGTAGTAAAAAATGGTACTACTACACTCACTCTCAGTGAATCTAGGTAGAAGGGTTAGTTAACTAGGCAATCAAAGGGACAAGGCACATTAATTCAAGGAACTGACTCAACTAACTCCTAAAATCATGCTTGAGGGAAAATTAGATCTCAAATGATATGGATAAGGTTCTCTGAGTGAATCGAGAGGCTAACGATGACCAATATTAAGCACTAGGGGGTCAAAAACATAGTCTAGGTGCTAGGAGACTCAATTACCAATGCATGGAATGCATGCATGTATGCATAACCAAGGTCTAGATGGATAGAACGCTCCATAAAACATATTGTCTTGTGTCCCTAAAAATAAATCCTTCAATACTGAGAATTTGCAAACCATTGCCAGAAAATGCACAAAAATTGGTGGGGATAACCCCCATGTTACAAGGATACAATAAAAAAAGATGATTATTCTAATCCATTGAAGTAGAAGGAAATATTTAATAACGCAACAAAAATATTTACAAAAATTGCACCTAAATAAAGTAATGCAAAGAATAGAAATAAAATACTTAACGAGTTGCTACAACTCTTAGCAAAAGAAGAAGTTGTTGCATGAATAATTGACTTAATGTATCTTATCATAAATAGTTCAGAAAATGAGAGGATTACTAAAAATATTTGTATCCTGAATAAAAAAGATAAAACTAATATCGCTGCCCTTGTTGACCTTGAATTCGAAAGATTCTGCATTGCACAAGTCATCCTCAACTTCGGGTCACAAGCTAAAATAATGACAAGATTGACTTGGGAAAGCATCGGTCGACCACGACTAGCTGAGATGGGAATCTATCTTAAGCTTGTTGACCAAGGATTAATCGAACCCATTGGGGTGTGGAAAAAATTAAAACTACAATTATGGGAATCAACACATACATCGACTTTCAAATCATCAACCCACGAGAAGGATCTAAATCCTTCCTATCATTAGTTGGTTGACTATGGGAATGCAAAATGAAAGCATCCATCTCAATAGAAAATGATAGAATTAAACTCAAAGGAGAGGGAAAGAAATTAATTGTTCCTATTAATCCATTTTAGGGGAAACACTAGGATGAACTAGACAATAATGACGATGACATCCGACGACTATACCAAATAGTCCAGAATAACAAAGATACCATCGAACCAAACAACCATGGAGAAATCCACTTGGGAAATCCTATTTCTGTCAGATACAACTCCGACTCGGAACTATATGACTAGCAAATGGAAAATAATGAAGCACAAGCATGTGAATGTTGGTTGATTGAGGTCATCCCTAGAAAAAGAGTGCAACAATGTTTTACTATATCCATCATCCCAAGGGTCTCTAATAAGAAAATAAGAGAATATCCAAGGATCTTACAAATAAAAAAGGAACCAACAAATATTCCACCACTATGATACAACGAACGAGAATCAATGATTGGACATGTTGAGGAAGTCTCTAAAAACATTGGTGAACAAGGTCGACTTCAAAGTCTGGTCAAAAAAATTACTGGACAAACAACAAGATGGTGGGATACACATCAATCCCACCTCTATACTTGGACTACTTCATTAACATATTTCATCAAACGCTTTGGAGGAAAGAAACTCACAACATAGATAGAAATACCGAAATTTATACAAGGTCAAGACCCAGCCAGACACATTAATATATGAGAAAAGGAATGGAAATGATTACGATACATAGACGAAATATTCTATCTCCATCTATTCCATAATACACTTGAAGACTTACCAAACAAATGGTATAACATGGAAGGATCCATAGGAGAAACATTTAATTGCCAAGAATTGAAAGAAAACTTTATAAAAGATTTCTCTTTTACTTAAGAAAAAGAATGCATCAGAGAATCTATCAAAGAAATTAAAAATTTATACAACCAATGAGCAAAAGTAGGTTGACACCGACAGAATGAAAACAATTGACATGTATTAATATCACGACCAGCCCAACCTATCGATCGACTTGGATAGAACTTGAAAATGATAAAACTATAGGAAAAAGTTTCAAGTGGAAAAGAAACCACCCTGGCGTGGTAAAACATGTAAAATCTCTAATGAAAGTCAGCACATAAGAAAAGATGGAATAGGAAAAATTTACTAAGAAATAATCCCCCCATGCGTTCATAGAATTTAAGGAAGGAGACTGACCAATTAATGAAACAAGAGCACCATAATGGAACAAAAGAAGCTCACATTTCAAATGATGACCGACCAAAGATGGAAAAAAAGGAGATTATTGGTATAACCAACAAATAACGAAGATAGCCAACTTACTAAAAGAATACCAAGATGTCTTTGCAAGAGATTATAAAGTTTTAAAGGGGTTAGTACAAGAAATAGGTTAAATGAAAATTGACATAAAACCAGACGCCAGACTTGTCAATAAATGACCATACAAATTGGCACATAAGTATAAATACATAGCAAACAAAGAAATTGAGAATATGTTAGCTGTTGGAATCATATATCCAGTAAACTGGTTAGAATGGGACATCCCCATGGTCGTTTAACCAAACAAGCATGACCCAACAAAAATATGAATATGTGTCAACTTCGGAGGACTAAACAAGATAACTTTAACATACCCCTTCCCCACACCTTTTGTCGAAGAAATAATTAATGAAGTTGCAGGTCATGAATGTTATTCCTTCACCGACAGATTTTTCAGATACAACAAAGTTCCTATTTCTAAAGAAGATAAGCACAAAACACCATTTGTTTGTGAGTTTGGTTTGTTTTCTTATAAAGTGATGTCATTTGGTCTAAAGAATGCATCGGTAGTATTTTCCAGGATAGTAGTAAAATCATTTCAAGAATATCTATATAAAACCATGGTTGTCTACTTTGATGATTGAATAATATGCTCACTGCTAAGAGACCATGTTCAATACTTTTGACTTATGTTAGAACGATGTAGACAAATGCAACTATCTTTGAATATTAAAAAGTGCATATTTGCAACACTAATTGGAATCCTACTAGGACATGTTGTTTGCAAGGAAGGAATCAAAGTCAACTATGCCAAATTTAAAGTTATTCTCGACTTAAATCCACTTGTAAATAAAAAACAGGTTAGAATACTTCTTGGGCATGCAAGATACTATAAAAAAAGTATCAGATATTACTCTGATATGACATATCCCTTAGAAGATCTATGAAAGGAAAACCAAGAATTTAGGTGGTCACAAGAATGTGTAGATTCATTTGAATTACTTAAACGAAAGCTCATCGAAGCTCCAACACTAAGGTTTCCAAAATGGTCGATCAAGTTCCATGTCCATATCGATGCATCTAGTATCATAGTTGGTGCAATAATTACTCGACCTGGAGATGATAGAATGGATTTCCCTAATGCATATGCTAGCAGAAAGATAAATAAGGAAGAAATAAATTATTCTACAATAGAACAGGAAGCTCTAGGCACGATTTTGCATTATAGAAATATTGACATTATTTGTTGGCTAACCCTTTTGTATTTTATGCATATCATCAAGCACTCAAGTATTTAATAAACAAACCCCTCCACCATGGTCGGTTTTGTAGATGGTTACTCTTATTTAAAGAATTTGAATTTGAAATAGTAGTTCGACCAGGAAAAACTAATATCAAACTTGACAATTTATGAAGAATAGAAACAGGAGAAGACCTTGTCGGGATGGACGATGAATTGCTCGACACTCACCTATTTGGATTTGAAGATGTACTGCTGGAATTGGAAGATATAACACAATATTTGGAGGAAGTTCGAGCTCTAGAAGAAATGACAAAGAATAAAAATAAAATACTTGCAATGAAGGTTGCACCATACACTCTGTTAAGCCTTAAATATGGGCACATTTCCCCGGATATTGTGGTTCATTACGTTAGTTTTGATGTCGGTTTGGTCCATTAGTTGTAATTTTCATTAGTATGTGTATATAAGTTACATCGGCTTGGGTCAGTTAGTTGGGACTGTACCCCTTAGTATCCTATATATATGAAGGATACATTTTCATTTGGAGTATCTTATCTTGTCTTGTCTTGTGTACTTAGTACATTGTATAAGGAGGTTGCCCCCTCGAAGAGGCATTTTATTTAGATATTTTCTTCAATAAATTCGTGGAGTACTTTTTTATCTATTTCTTCTCTTTTTATGCTCTTTTTGGAAATTTGTTGCATAACATTTGGTATTAGAGCCCTTTCCTCGAGACTGGTTTCTTCAAAACGAGTCATCTTGGAATTTTCACTATAATATTTTTTATACAAGGCTTCAGAGAACATGACTTAAAATCAGTCTGTAAAAAAGGCTGAACTAACTATGGTCCAAGTTTCAGATCCTAAAAAATTACAGGTTCGGATATATTCGCTCTAGAATTTAGGGTTTATGACTAGTCCAAAAACTAGTCTAAAATAGGTGTTCTGGGAAAAAAAGTCATATATGGGGCATGTAAGATCAAAATTGAGTGAGACCTATTGCATATGAAAGAAGACAGACCACAGTATATTTGGTAGTGTTTTTAAACCTTAGATACAAAATATTGGATACGTGGAAGATCGTACAAGTTCACTATTCTAGAAAGACCAAGAATACGAAGTGTTGGGAGATTCACAATAAATTCTTATTGGTACATCCAAATTAGGTCCGACCTATGGCATTGGAAAGAGGACACATCAAGATACAACAAAGCGAAGTTTCAGACCCAGTGAACTAAAATTTAAAATTTACATAAGTTTCAAGTTGGCCTTAATACAGTCTTCCAATCAAGGTTTGAAAATGTATGTCATTTTTAATTTTGAATAACTTTGATTAGAGGGATCTAATTGTGGTGAAACCTAGGGTGTGATATCTATTTATATTGTTCAAAATACCACCAAAAGGAAGTGTAAAGGCTCATACTCCATCCAAACCACCAGAGGATCCATCCTCGACGTATAATGAAATGGAAGACCTCTCTTTTTTAGTGTGCAAGTTGGAAGATATGATTAAAGGGTCTGTGAAAAACGTTGATTTGGATAATTTAGAGGAGAAGTTGAATAAAATGGAAGACAATATGAAAGGTTCGGTGAGAACAATTGATTTACTCAATTTAGAGGAGAAGTTGATGCGAAGTATGTCAAATATTGCTAATCTCATACAAACTTCAAGCGATACTCTCCCTAGATGTGATGATGTGTTCCAGGATATTGAGGAGGATAAAGATAATTTTAATGTTGAGAAACCTTTACTGAATAAGAATATTCTAAGAGGAATTGATTCTAGTAATGGAAGTCATCATGGATGGTCACCAAGGGGTACCCAACTTCCCAAGATTGACATGAGAAAGTTTGATGGCAATGATCCAATAACATCAATATTCCAAATGGAGCAATTCTTTGATCTACACCAGGTCTCAATTTTGCAAAAGGTAACTATTGCATCATTATATTTGGAGCCTTATCAATTTGTATGGTACTAATGGTTTTGTGACCATAAAAATGACTCTATTATATCTTGGTCTATATTCACTGAAGAATTGATTGCACATTATGAGGATATTAATAGCAATACCTTCTGTCACATACCCAAATTATGAACATTATATGTTGTTAGAAAAACATTATGTTTTATTTTATTGTAAAGTTGTATGTTATTGACCAAGTGGGGTCAAGGATGACTGTAATTAATTACTCTGAATATTTTATTATTAATAAATCAAAGAGGAGACAAATATCCAAAGGAGACTGTTGAATGAGTGTTCACTGACCCACTAGGAGGAATGGACTGGGGTGGAGAGCAAACTGACACTTGGAAGCATCCTCAACTCACTTCTAACTGTTGCAGTGGGAAACTTCCCTATTTTTATGGTCATGTTCCCCAAGAAAGTGGAACTAAGCAGGTGGCTTATTTACTAAAAACAACTGACCAAAAGACCTAGGCATGCTTATCTACCCATCGAATTTAGTAGGAGGCTATTCATTCTTACCTTGTGATCATTTATGAATTGGAAAGACAAGAGAGCACAAGAGATTCGATCAGGGGAAGGTTAGAAGTGATTGAGTGAACTAAGACTGTATTCTGAACTAGTGCAGCCACATTGCTGAGTTCAATATTGCTAAAAACAGAAGTACTACTGTCAAGTTCTACTACTGAGTTGCAAAGGAATTTATTCCATTTCTCCACACAGCATCTTCGTCCTGGTGGTTCAGTGAACAGGCTCAGGATTCCTAAGGCAAGTGACTTGGTTGTCTTCATAAAAAGGTTGGGTGGAACGGGCTCCTTTGGTTGTTTGCCTCTTCTACATTACCAGGTTCTAATTGTGTTATCTTATTTACTTCCTATGACAAATGAATGAACTTATGTTTTCAGTTTTTCCTATGAAATCTTAGATATTTTGTACTGTTAATAAATGTTTTACTTCTGAAATATATCTATTCTGTAAATCCATATATATGATAGGTTAAAATGCTAAATGGATAGTTATATTAATGAAGGATAGAATAAAAATGCTTCCCTGTATTTTTCCACACACTGTTTTAAGTGTCGTACTCTAGTACAGGGAAGAGGATTTTAAAATAGATTCGAATGATGATATTTCTGTAGATAAATTCGAGTTATAGTTTTGTATTTAGCAGTAGAACTATCAACGTTTATATATCTATATAAATCTCTTAGAATACAGAATTTATACTTATGTAATTCTACTTCATAAACATTATAAAATAGAACAATTCAATATTACAAGTATTTTCCATCTATACAAGATTAGTAATCATTTAATCTCTATAGCTGTTTTATGAACTTTAAACTAGCACTATAAATATCATCATCAATTTATGCAGATAATTATGGGAAATACAACTCATTATATAAACAGTGACATTATAAAAACCAGGATCGACATATCTCTTAAAACCATTACAGAGAAACTTTTTAAAACATTTACAAAACTCTTTAAACATTGACTTTCCATATTTTCAGGACATGGTAAATATTGCAAGTAAACAGACAAAAATCATGTATCTATTTACATCATTCTTTTTACATCATTGTAATATGTAATAATGCCTGTACAAAATTAATGATCAAATAACTAAAATATACTAACATTTAGTCTATCAACTTTCCAGGGTTGAAAACCCTGTGTATACGTCTTCTTTGCTAATACCGTATTCACATTATTCATTTTACAAAACAAGAAATTTTAATACACAAGACTAGGGTTCGATACCCGTGAGGGTTCACCCACACAATCTTAACTTTCAAATCATTTCAAGCCATCTTTTATCTTCTATCTAAACAACAGTTTTGGGGTTCGAAAACCCTCAGTATCACCATAAGCTAATCGAAAACATAGTAATCATCTATGACAAAGAATTAAACCCATGCTTACGGCCATTAGATACAAATAGTTTTTAAATTAAGACATTTCATTAACTTTTCTCAACAATGACAGGCTCTGCCCTAAAGAAATAACAACACGGAAAATATAATAAAGGCTGTCGAGAGCATTCTCTCAGGCTCAGCACTTTCAAACTTCATTTAACTATTGCAATTATTCTTTTATATAAATGAATTACATAAGGAAACATTACAAGTTGAGGTTGAGAGTTCGACCCTCTTCACATCTAGTTTAATCATAAACAGAACCGGGTCCTAAAACCCTAAATACCATAAAACTATATCAACACATTTTATCAAAATGCCGAGGGTAAAATCCCTAAGTTTTCCAAGCAAAATCGTATGCATTCATCATTAAAAGTTTACACAGTAAAACGTTAAAGAACCAATGCAGGATAGGCCGAGGGTTCAACCCTCCCTGTAAATTAAAAATTCCATACGTCTTATAAACCTTACAAACAACTGAGATCCAAAGTTTAAAATAAAAACCGAACTCTCGACTAACCATTTGAAGACTGGAAATGTGTCAAAGTACCACCAAAATATTCTGAGAACTATGGATGCCCACAAGGGAGTCACCGAGCTCTTATCCCTGCCTGTCTAAACTTAAAACCAACGCCGAGGAAGAACCTGTCAGGATAACATTTCAACATGGTTAAAATTTGGACGTAGCTTAAACTTAAAACATACAACTGTGATAATGTTAAACCCTTGAGGTAATACAAGAAGGAGACCTCGACATTACTTGCATATGAAAATCTCATAACATGACTGAACACTTCTGCAACATTCGAGCCATTCAGCATTATCAATGGAGTCGCACAATCCACCATCAAATGTAGCAAGTTTAGCTCGGTAATGGCTCGGCTCATATAGCCTACTGGTAAAAACAAACGAAGGCTACAGGTATTGACATCGAACCCGAGGAGCACTATCTTGCAAACCCTAAGAATCCGAGGGCCTATCGGCCTCTCCACCCTCACTCACTGCAAAATGATGCTCCAGGTTATGCTTCGTCGATTTATTGCATCGAATAGTTAGGTTTTTCCACATTAACCAAAACCTTCACGTGGAGACCTGCCACAGTGGATGCCAACGGGTAGTCCACCAAAACGCTTTTAATGAACTTTAATTGCCATAGCTACCATTTATTGAGTGCCTGCCAATGCATAATCCACTAAGACATTGTTATAGTCTTCACCATTGTTTCGATGTATAGTATATTAGGCCTATAAACAAACTCATATATAGTTTCTTTTTAGACTAATGCGAATAGCCCGAATAGTATGTTAGGCATATAGTTGAATTTTTATAGTGTATAGTTTTCAACTCTTGGAAAATCAAAGATGCCATACTAAACATAACACATAAGGTTTGTGCATATAGTTTATAAATATCAAAATATCGCATAGATGCATAAGAATTACAACTAATAGCATTAGTATATGAGCTTAAGTTATGGCTATTCTTAACACATAAGTGGATACATGGTATAACTCCTAGTGTAGGGTTTTGTGGCCTATATCTTTGTAATCAAGTTCAATCCATTAAACGATGACTTATTGCCAATCAATATAATAAGTTTAGAACACAAATTTTGAGTTGTGAGTGTAAATGCTATGGAATTATATAAACGACGTTATATAGAATAAACCTGTGAAACTAATGATCAAAGCTAGAGTAGATCTCACCCTGGAACAAGTCAGGTTTCTATACTCTATAAACATTGAAGGCTAACTGAAGTTTTAAATAAGACCTCTTTACACACTTCGTAATACTTGGAAAGAAGTATCGCTCTTACCTGCGATCTGCGACAGAAGTTCAAGTGCATTATCTAAATAGCTAAGTAAGCCTCGGGGTGCCCATAGGACCCCTTCATCATCAAGAAAATAAATAGTTAACACTTATAATCAAAACAACATCAAAATAAATATACGATGTCTATACATCTAAAGAAGTAACCATATTAAATCAGAATGTAAGAATGGTGTAAAAACATCCAACAGTTTTTTTAACAAGCATAAACACATACACGTAATTGAGATGACAAAACATAAGCAAGTAATTGACATAACATGTTCATAGTATTAGTGAGTAATTGAGAAGTGTTGTCACCGGTATGTCATCTAGTTAAACAATTAACATTTAGTGTACTTCCGCATAGCGATTGTAGCACTTAATGCTACTTAGAAAAATTTTAAATTTTTGTAAATTTTTGGGATGTTACACCTTCTTCAACCAGTTAATAAATCTCAAGCAAAAAGGTCCAATTACAAAGCACATCAAACAGTTTCAGAAGATAAGTCTTAGAGTGAAGAACATTTCAAAAGATAATTTGTTGGATCTCTTTATTGGCAGGTCTTGAATGATAACATTCAACATGAGGTGTGTCTCTTTGAACCACCATCCTTGGAGAAGGCCTTCATGATGGAAAGGAAGGTTGAAAGTACAAATATGACAATGGCTAATAGAAAGACCACCTCCAACACATATCAAGAGAATATTTTTCCTTCTTCTAGCCCACCTCAAAGGTTGACACCTCAACAACTAGAGGAAAGAAGAGAAAAAGACTTATGCTTTAATTGCGATAGCAAGTATAGTAAGGGATATTAGTGTGGTGAGAAGAAATTATTTTATATAGATTGTGAAGAGGAAGAACCAAAGAAAAAGAACCATCTCCAAATGAAGAAACATAAGATACTAATTCAGAAGAGATTAATCCCACCATATCATGTCATGATTTAGTTGAAATTATCACTCCTCAAACTCTCAAGATCGAAGGATTTATCAAAAAGAAAAAGGTAATGGTGTTGATTGATTCTGGTAGTACTCACTGATTTCATTCATTATAAATTAGCAAAAACTCACAATTGCTTTGTATATCCAGCACTAGAGTTTCAAGTAATGATTCCATATGGAGGAAGTATCAATTGCTCAGGGAAATGCCATAATATAAATCTTACTATGGGGGAATATGTATTGAATAGTCCAATGATTGCTATTCCAATGGGTGGTGTGGATGTTCTCTTAGGAGTTCAATGGTTGCAAATCTGGGGAACTGTGGTGTTATCCCTAAAGTTGAACCCTGACTGCTAGGGTCACGCTTAAGGAAATCTTAGATAGTAGACATAGGATATCTCCATAGTAATTCTATCAGTTTTGGTGGAAAATGAATGTATGGTTTAGGTTGGATATCCAATCTAAATGACAGGGATAATATGAAGTTTCAATACTTAAACAGAAACAGAAAAATGACTGTGATAATAAATATACAAATGTAAGAGCTCAAGTTTCATTTCATAATAGGGGCATAGTTATATATTGGTCAAGAGAATCACAACATGAAATTAAGACCATGCATAGACAGAATAATGATAGTATATACTTCATAAATTGAAATAAGACAGGCACAAAGATCATAATTTACTTCAAAAACAGTCATTTTCTGCAAAAGATAATATAAGAAACAGCATTCATGCCTGTACATAGCTGTATCAGACTGACCCCTGCCTCAGCCCTCTCGGCTGGAACTCTACTCCCTTTTACATTACAAACTAATGAAATATATAGCAATTACATAATCATAGCTGTTCTAAAAAATCTCAGAATTGAATCTACCTAAAAATAAATAATATTTGAAAATGATCTATTCAACTGCCAACATATCCTTTGAATGTTGGTTCGATGCCTGAGAATATTTTACTACTCCTTATTAGCCTCAAAATAGCTAATCTGATGAGAATTTTTTGCCTGGATATTTGAAATCGATCCTTTAACCGTTGGTTGAAATTAGGAAAAAAAATTAAAATATCCATCATTTGACCACCTGTCTTTAGATGTGAGATTGATACTAATTTTGGTATTGCTTTAAATCTGAGATATCCTTCCTTAATGCTAAAATTGATCTTCTCCTCGTATACTTTGCCACTTGTCGTGAGTCCTCCAAATCCTGTAGCTGCCCTCCAGCCTTTTTAACATGGAATAAGTTTACCGAGATTTTCCATCTGTATGTTTTAAATGCCAACAAATTTACCTTTGGATCATTAGGTGGATACGGTGCATTTTGGGGGAAATCTTGAAAATCCTCAGAGGTATTTGATAGAGTGCAGAGGATGGAATTTGATAATTTGTTTGTTGTTGAGAAGCACCCTTTTTGCAAATTATTACCTTGTCAAGATGTTCTATTGCTTATGCTGGCTGCACCAGTCTGAGAATCACTCATTTATGCAAGAGGTCTCTCTTCTTCAGCAACACAATACTTTTTAAAATATTGGATCGATCCTCAAAAATTGAACAAATATATCTGGATATCAATATGGTTAAAACAACATATACATCACTACAATGAATAAACATTAATTTTCCAGGAATGTTGACAGCTCCACCATGATCATTTAATTGAATTGTATAACAATTCATGAGAGATTTTCCAAGCTAATTCCCTTCTCAGTAGCTCTGTCAACTAGGGGTTTAGCATCTCTAGATTCATCATCTTTTTTACTAAATTTACGGCCTCTTCATTCCAAATCATTTTCCATACTCCATCGCTGGCCAATATCAGAAACTTAGTGGCCCGGTCTTTGGTATGATTGCAATACTTTTGGACCATATGATCATGCTTTGTTCTTGAATTCAATACCCATAAACTTTGGCATTTGGATACCCCATCAATACTTCAATATAAATATAAACGCTCTTGTCCACAAGTTGTGCAATCTTTCGAACCCGCGGTGCTCCTTTGCTGTGCATGAATCAATCAGCTTTACACTTGGCATTGAGAGACTGACGTTCCTTATAGGTTCTTTCCTTTAAGAATGCGTGTTATCTTTATGCTCTAGCTCTTGGACTTTAACATTGATGTGCTGAATTTGAGATTGGCTCTTGGGCCAATATTTTTATAAAAATAAGCATAAGCACTATAAAAGAGACCAACACCTGTAAAACTGTCCAGAAAAGCCAAAATTTGCTTATAAATACTATTTTAATTTGCCCAAAAGAACACCGCTCTAATGCCATTCTCCATTATATACGCCAAGATTCCAACTAACATTATTGCAAGCTCTCGATGAACCAAATATTGCATAAGCAAATACAGGAATGAAATTAGAATAAAGTCCATAAATGGGATGAAGTCCAGCTAACTTTTCATATGACATTGCCAGGCTAACTAGAACATTCATGACCTGATCTGGTGACAACATGTGGCTTTTAATTTTCAGAATGTTTTCATGAAATGTTTATGGGAAAGAAAGGAATATGAATTACAAGGCATCACATGGAAACCAAGCAAGGTGATAAGCTCTAATGGTATGAAAAAATTGATGAAAAGGGGACATCAAGGTGTAATTGCACAATTATGCTCATTAGATGTTCAAACATATAAGACTCATATTTCCACAGATCTCCAAAGGGTCATTAATAAGCATTCCAAGGTATTTGAAGATATTCTGAAAGGCCTTCCAACTATCCACGATTTTGATCATGCTATTCACTTAATTCTAGGAAGTGTCCTCCTAACATCAGACCTTACAGATACCCCTATGGCCAGAAGAGTGAAATTGAGTGTATGGTTGAAGAAATATTAGAGGTTGGCATAATTCGGCCTAGCCAAAGTTCTTACTCTGCACTAGTGGTAATGGTACACAAGCCGGATGGATCATGGCATATGTGTCCAGATTATAGAGAGATCAACAAGATCACCATTAAAGATAAGTTTCCTATTCCTGTCATTGATGAATTGTTAGATGAATTACATGGAGCAATTTTCTTCACAAAGTTGGATCTTCATTCTAGGTATCATCAAATTAGAATGAAGGATGAAGACATCCCAAAAAAAACATTCAAAACTCATAAAGGTCATTATGAATTTCTAGTCATGCCATTTCGTCTCGCAAATGCACCTTCCACATTTCAAGGTTTGATGAATTCCATTTTCAAGCCTTTTCTTAGAAAATTTGTGCTAGTATTCTTTGATGATATACTAATCTATAGCAAGTCTTGGGAAGAACATGTTCAACATGTTGACAAGGTACTACAACTACTACATGAGCAACAACTATATGCAAATTATTCCAAATGTTTCTTTGCGGTGAAGGAGGTAGAGTATTTGGGTCATATTGTATCTCATGAAGGTGTCAAGGTAGACCCTAACAAAATTAAATCCATGATAGATTGGTCGATTCCCAAAACCCTAAAGAATATTCGAGGACTCTTAGGTCTGACAGGGAACTACCACAAGTTTGTTTGAAATTATGGAAGAATAATAGCACCTCTAACAACATTATTGAAGAAATATGCATTTTCTTGGACTCTAGAGGCAACTCAAGCTTTTGAACAACTTAAACAGGAAATGTGCAAAGCTCCTATTTTTCCCACATGAGACTTCACAAAAACCTTTACTATGGAATGTGATGCTTCAGAAAATGGCATTGGTGTTGTTCTAATGCAAGAAGGACACCCACTTGCTTTCACAAGTCATCCAATCAAGGGAAGGAACTTGTATCACCATTTGGTTGACCATTGTGCCCATGGTTTGTAATTAATTTGTATATTAAGTAGCCTAATTACATTAACTAAATTAGTATAGAAAAGTAGTTATGGAAAAACTAACTTACACCAAAACTTATATAAGAAGGCTCTAAGACATGGATTATTGAAAGAATAATTACAATACAATGTTGGTAGACTAGAATAAGGAGAACCAGGCAAGTCAAAGCAGGAGGATGAACCATAAAACCCCACCAAGAATTGGTTGATGACTGGATGCTAACCAATGACATCCAGAGGAGCATTCAAGCCAACATAGAACAAGTTGACCACTGCACAGTGTATTTTATCATGATTGACCCCGATGAAGAAGTTATGATGACCGGCGAACAAAGCATGAATTGAAAGACTCTCCACACGTGTGAAGTAGATTTCAACCACAAATTCCATAGTTAATTCCATCACCTACTCGACCTGAATGCGCATTGATTAACCAAGCTATGAATGAATACCTAGAGCAAAGTTGGGAACACTTTTGCAAAGAGTTGGAGCAGTCGCAACAAGAACTCGAAATTCCAAAACTTCCAAACCCTATACCTACACCTGTAATCAAGTTCGAGATGGATCCAAAGAAATCATCTGCGATGAACAGAGCCATGAAAGCAACAGAAAAAATCCAAATGGGAAGCAAAAGAACCTGCCATGTTGCCTCTGAAAGCTCGACTGACCAGAATTATAAAATCCCGCATAGAGGAGCACCAGTCAAAAATATACTAGGAGTTGCGAGAATGGGGCATACAGAATGATAGATGGACCGACAAAGGAAACAAGTTGTCCATAGAAAAAATTCGGCACTACTTGAATGCACCCCTGCTAGACAACTTTGACAACTTAAAAGACTTGATTGCACAGTACATTGTTAGCAGATACCACAAAGGAAAGCTATTGTTTAATGAACTAGTCAAAATCAATGCTTCACTTATTGGACATATGATCGGATTACCAAATCAAGGGTCACAAGTACTACTAGTCGGTGTCAAACCAAATTTAATTGAAGAATTTAAAGGAACTCCTAAAGGAAAGAACTCAAAAGGGTTAGTAATTAACAAAATTTTGTATCACACATACAAATTCACTACTATAATAGTATCACTCTGCTTAACCAATATTGGCCCACCATCAGACATCAGGCTTGACATGCTGGAAGCTATGAAAGCCATACCCACATAAGCCAAAATCTTCAATCAGGATGAATACTTAGCTGCACTCGTCAAAGCGACTTGCAAAAAATGCCAAGAGACAGGATTAATGATTCAGTACCCTTCTTTACTTATTTGGTTAGCAATGTATAAGATAACCCTATTCGGAGACCCTTCCTTCATAGCAAGGTCGAGGATTTTGATGAATAGTATTAAGATATTCCAACCCCAGGGTTGCACAAAGGGCCCTAAATTCACTAAGTTATGGCTTAAAAACTGGTTTCAAGTCCTTAAGCCTACCTCGTCAAGATGGAGGGTCTCATAGCCCATTCATCGATGTCTACCACCGACTGCACACATCTAACTAAAACTCGACTACACGAAAGTATGGTTCATGCAAGGAGCAGCAAGGGATGCAACTGAGTTAGACTACTATTTGGTTGTCCAAGACATTTTCAGTGACTTGGAAAAACAATCGAATACAATCCACCAGATACCAGATTTTGCATGGAAAGAAATCCAAGAGTTACAACAACCATTGACCGACAGAGAAAAGAAAGAAGCATATGAAGCTGGTTTATACTTAAATATTTTTAGCCTATCTGATGAAGAAGAAAACCACTTGGCTATCGTATTGTCGAAGAATCAGCCTAAGATGACAGAAACAGAGGAACCATCAGGACAAACAACATAAGAAGTTGAAGCGTGATCAAAGGAAGAGTCGGAGCCCGACTTATCCAAGGAAAATCTCGATGTTGTAGCAGAATAGATATATACAATGCAACAAACTTTCAAAGCTAAGTAGTCCAAGAAGAGGAAAATGGTATAATATGCACCGACTGAGGACAAAATACAAGAATTACATGAAGAAGCTGAACAAGTCATCAGAGAGGTCGTTTTCAAGAAAAAATCAATACAACTTTCATCAATATTGACAAGTATAACCACAAGTATTTTGAGAATGCAAAAAAGGTTACTAACCAGCATACTAACCTTTTTTGAAGGGGATAGAAAAATAGCTATCAAGCCATTTAAAGGAATCAGGTTGTCATACTCCAAGTATTAATTTCACAGATTGGAAACAAGTACAAGATTTAAATTGAAGAAGGAAATGTCATCACTACTCATGCAAGATTACAAAAGATAATATTTAGTACTTATACCACCTTGTTTGAGTGCATACAGACTCCTTGACCTTATATTTGATTTATACCAGCCTATATCCATATTAACTCTGGAAATACCAAACGACAAAATGGATGAAATCCCTCTAGGTGCAAACCTTATTTCAGAGTGAACAACTTGAGTAAAGGTTTTCACTTCTAGGGATTTGATCCCTCTGAGCACTTGGTAGATCCCAAGTTAAGATGGATCTACGATGATACAAAGAGATATGGCATTAATTCAATCAGTCCTTTGTCCATCTTTTGTTTTCTAATATTGTACTTTTTGTGCAAATTCCATATGTTGGGTTGAATTTCATTAGGTATAAGACACTCAAGGATTGGGTGATGAAAAACAAACCACTAGGGTTGGCTAAGTACTCAGAAATGAATATGGTAACTAAACTGGCTTGTGGATATACTGCAAGAACTGTTGGGGAGACTGTGGCCTATCCTCTAGATGTAATACGAAGGATAATGCAAATGAGTGGATGGAAGGATATTGTTCTGTAGTAACTAGAGATGGAAGAAAAAATTCACATGTTCACTATTCTGGAATGGTTGACACTTTCAGGAAAACAATGAGGAATAAGGGGATTGGTGCATTATACAAGGGGGTAGTTCCAAATTCAATGAAGGTGAGTTATATATAGATATTTTTCACCACTACCTAGTAGTATTGCAGGTAAACATGACTAGGTGGAATACAAATTCATTTGTGCAAAACAAATATTGGAAAATATAAATTAATTTGTGTCGAACAAAGTAATGAAAGAAAGCAACTTCCATTTGTAAGGATATAAAAGAACTAGATGCAATCATTTTTTTAATTTTTTTGTTCATGTCAATCCACAAAACCTTAGTCATCTCTATTTTGAGTCATATTAATCACCACACATAAATATTCAATCAAGTATGAAATGAAGTTGCATTGATTCATCTGCTAGTTGGGCCTCATCTTGCAAAAAGTGCATGGCATGCACGATTGCTGGATAGGAATAGGAAGAACTTCAAAGACATAATTTAACTTTTGCAGACAAGAATAACCCAGCAATTCATATAGATCTTACCTAACTAATAAATTAAAACATAGTAGAGCTAAAATCCATCCTTGACTACAATTAGAGCAATGTGGGGTATGTATTCATAAAGCATGGACCATTACCATTGCATGCTTGAAATACCTTCAAAGTGCAACCGAGTAAAAAATAATGATGTGTCATGCTATTAGTGGCATCATCCCTTTCCTCAAGAAAAACTTAAACAACTTTTTCTCTCCCAAGTAACAAATTACTCTTATCTAAATTCACTCCAAAGTATACTTGCAAGAATTTTAGAATTTCACCGCCTTAAAACTTGTATGTTCTATATAGGGTTTGACATGAAATTATGTTACTCTTTATGGTTTTCTACATGCCCATCAATGTTTAAGTAAATACAGCTCTTTATCTAATATAGGAAAGATAAAAAAGACATAGCTTTCTTCTTGGAAATCAGGTCAATTTCACATTATTTTAATATCAATATTTGGAGAGTCCTTTGTTTGTGATAAAATCAATAGATGCAAAATTCAGAACTGGGATTGGTTTTTTTTCCCATGGAAAAAAATGTACTTTATTATTCGAGTTGAATCAAAGTACATTGCAAACATGCCCAGACACAAACCATAGCTAAAAGCCATACATGGTCTCCTATCTATCTAAGTTAACGTGTACTAGCCAGCCCTATATATCCTATATATGCACATATTCCTAAAGAGAGGTTGTTTTCAAAGACTCCACATAAGACCCATATCATGACAAGAAATCAACGACAATATTGAAAAAAGAAAAAACATAGGCCCCTTTTATTGGAGCATATATTCCAATAAACCACGATATACCACCTCACTGTTGTCTTACAATGCTAAGAAAAAAGAAAATACTTCCTCGTAAATGAAGTCTAAACTCTGAATTCTACAATATTCCAGAGCACGATCTCCATTTACTAAAACTGGCAAGTGTACAAAAATAAGATTTATCAAGTCATTTAGCGAGCCCCTCCTTTTGTCTCTATCTCTTCATAAATTGGCACAATAGGTCTTAATTTTTCATTTAGCTCAATTTGAGCATTGGACCTTTCATCTTATTTTGAGACATGAACATAAGAAAGCACCATGCTAAAAGAATCACAAGAAATTTATGAAAATGTCTTATATGAGACATTCCATGCCAAAACTGCCTTGGAAGAACCTTCTTGAGCCACTATTGTACAAGCAAATTTAACCTAAAAGACAGTTTCATCTTCCTCTACTAAATGTTAAGGAATAGATGGTACATTCTTAGGATATCTTCTTGGAGAAGGTATAATCCAAGATGCACCACATGACAAATCTACAGGCTTAATCCTTTTATTTGGCTAAACTAACACTGGCTTTGGAGAGCTTAAGCGCTTTTGTGTCCATTAACTGACTGTGGGCTTAAAATTATGAAGAAATTCCTCTGTAGCCTGTAGCTTCACTGCCTCCCAAGTTGGACCATTACCTTTCCCCATGATTTGTCCAGCTACTTCAACTTGTGTCCAACATTCCCTCCTATTCACATTTCCAACGGTTGATTCTTGGAAAAGAAGACTAAGACTTTCCATAGTGCACATTTCTTTGAGATTATCAATAGTGTTCAATAATTTTTTAGCATCCTCAGGCAACCTCTGTTCACCACTTTTTGACTGCCCTGAAGTACTTGCAATGGGCATGTCATCTTCCTTAGGTGCACTAACAAACACTACCGAGCTTGAAGTTTCTCTTAAACCTTGATCATCATCCCAAGTATGAAGACTTATCTGTTAGCCCACATTTAAGTTCTGTTCCTACTATTCCAGGTTGTGACATATATTGACTTGCCATGTATTTAAGAGAATATTCAGATGCTCGATGTTGTGATTCCTTCTTGGTTCTACCTATGCATGCACCCACTTTTTCACCATTAAACAAGACCTCAACAGAAAACTCAAGCTCAATTGTTGTATTCAACGATGAAATAAATTACACCTTTGCACCACACTTCGTGGCAATTTCTTGCAGAACACCAATAGTATCAGGGTGGACAACTGCATTCAATTCATCTGAAATCAAATAATGTTTGACATCAGGTACAGGATAAATACTTTTTACATCAACTTCATATAATACATCATACATCTTTTGTAAGAGACTCTCATCAAAATCCTCGAAAAAACCACCTTGTACATTACAAGCAACATTCCTTGCAACACACAATACTGGAACAGGGCAATTGGTCTCTACCCGTGGAGCATAATATGGTGCAAATTCCGAAACAACATTGAAACAAGGTTGATCTTTATCCTCCCAAACCTTCAATTGGTCATCAATTACCATTGCCATCTTAGGATGGTAGAATCCATCATGAAAGACATTCAGCAAGGACTTTTGGCTACACACAAAGTACATGATCAAGGAGCTACCATGGATTGATTAAGCGCACTTCACTATCAAGGAGCCTTCACATCTCTAATGCATAATCACTTTCAGACATAGTGCAGATATAAACTTTAGAGCGTTTACAACCCTTTAAAGTTAAATAGGTCCTGAGTTCTTCCCAAGCAGGACACAATCTAACAAGGACATTGGTATCTCAAATATTAGGATTGATTCAGGTCTAAATGTTTCTATCTTGCAATCTTATATGTGGTTGAATAATATGATGGTTCTTGTCTGACTGGGACCGAACAACTTGAGATTTATATTTGATCACCCTCCCATTGTCAAAGATTTGATCATTGTCAGCATATTGCTTCAAAATTGTCTTATCTTCTTGGTATCGTTTTAACTCGACTTCCATTCCAGAAACATGTCGAGAATCCACTTCAATTACAATCTTGTTCTAGATGGCATTAATGTGTTCCTAAAAAAAATGCAATGTATTAGCGACAATAAGTGTTTCATCCAAGTCAAAGAAAATTGCTAAGCATCTTAGATTGAGCATTGCTAGACAAGAATTGTACATTCCTGAAGATACATTTTAACCCCAAAAACATGGCATTTGATCATGCCTATTTCTTGACAGTATGGCCACTAGATGCAGTGCCTTTCCTGCTATTGGTATGATAGCAGTCTTTGCTTCTTTGAGGCATGTGTTGTACAGTTTCTTTAGAGGTGATTGCTCAGATTAGATTTGTTGTTCTTTAAACTCCACTTTTATAAAGATGGGATTGGATGTAATCATGTGAAGTACTTCCAAAGGAGGGTATATTTCACTTGCGGGTGACAAATGAGATATCTTATGAAGTGATATAAACTTCTGAAACCCACAAATAATTCTATAACTCCCACGAATTCTTGAAAAGCTACATATTTGATAATTGATGAATAATAGATGATGATTTACATTTACAATGGTCGGACTTATATAAGTCCCTTCGTGACTTTCCAACGTAAAGTCATGACTCTTTGATAATTATTAATTATTAATTGTTAATTATCTATTAATATTAATATTAATATTATTAGTATTAATATTAATGTTAAGATATATTATTAATATGTTTATATATATATTTTTATCTAACATTGCCTCTCTCTTAGAGAGGCTTTTTCCTCAAAGCCTTATAATGTTGTCGCACCGTGCCTTGTGACGTCATAGCTGACGAAACATGTCGATATGAACTTCTAAGTGTAGAACATAAGTTCCGATATGTTGACCAATCAATCCATCCCAAATTGATTTCTTGTTGATTGTTGGGATTCTCTGTTGATCTGTTGTCAGGAGCTTTGAGCACATTAGTACCATTATCTTTCGACAATTCCCACTTTTTAGGATACTGGTTTATATGGTTGGGGTGTCGATAGGGAGTTATTGTTGTTTGTTTTTTACCAGATTGTCTTCTTTCTGAACTGTGACTAGGACTGAATTTGTATTTGCTTCTTTTTTCTCAACGTATATTTTTGAGTCCAAGGGCTTTGATTTCCTCTTTTGAATTTGCTCCAACTTATTGTCTAACGAGTATTTTTCTTTTGTAAGATTTCGGGTCATTTCTTCTTGCGCTTTCTTATCATCTTTAAGCTTCTGAATTTGATCCATTAGATCTTGTTTGTGTTTCTTGAGGTGACCATTTTTGTCAATGTTTTCTAATAGTTTCTTCTGAAGATCTCGATTCTCCTCGTCTAGCTTTTGATTCTGTTGTGCTTTATCCTTCGTCTTTTTTATTTGAAGAAGCAATTTCTGATTATGATCTCTTAAACGAGAGATCTTTTCTTCTTTATCTGTGACAATCTTTTCAACTTCTTCCTGCTTCTTTTGTTCTGACTTCTTATTACCCTATGAAATCATCTTTGATATATCCTTGAAGTCTTCAGATGTTGGAGCTTCTAAATCTAACTTTATTGTAATATCTTGAAATGTGATTCTCTTCTACTTATAGGAAAAAGTAAGAAACTTCTTTTCAGCATTTAAAATGAAGGTCCCCAATGTTTTAATCCAAGGTAACCACAAAACTATGTCACCATCAAAAATCCATAAGGAACTAACAGTGAATTGAGATATGACCATATAATCTCCAACATTCAATTCTAATCCACTAATTTGAAATTGCTTCATGTTCCAAAGGTCTAGCCTTTCACTTATATTTGATTCAGGAATCACTAAATGGTTAGCAAATTCAACACTAATACAATTATTTCTTTCACTAGGGGCAATAGAAATGGTGACATCCTTCTGTGCAAGTGTCCCTTTAACTCTAAATAGTATTAAGACATTCATCAGTGAGGTGCTAGGAAACCTTCCCTTCTTTTCAACATTAAAACCCATCTTCTTGAGTTTTCTTTGAAATTTATTCAATATCTCCTTCTTTTTTATAATAAACAATATTCAATATGATTCTTCTTCTAATATTATTTTCCCCTTAATATATGTAAAATGGTGTAGATTGGGTGGTTGGGAGGAATGATTGTTACCTTCCCCACCTAGGTTCAAATCTCACTTTTTGTTTGTTGTTGAAGAATAAAACCAAAACCACTTATTAAGAAACCACGTGCAGTTTCACTTCTTTTTTTTTACGTTCTTTTTTTCTTAGGACAAGGTCCTATTTTTTTGCAAAACTTTACTTTTACTTTTTTTTTTCCTTTTTACTTCTTCTCACTTCTTCTTTTTTTTAAATTTTTTTCTTTTTTAGAAAAACTTTACTTTTACTTTTTTTTCTCACTATATTTCTTTTCTTTTTATTTGTTTTAGGTCAAAGACCTAATTTGGAGAAACTCCCGAAATTATTTGGCCAAAAGTCAAATCAACGAAATGCCCAAGAAGAGGCTCTGATACCGATGAAGTGATATAAACTTCTGAAACCCACAAATAATTCTATAACTCCCACGAATTCTTGAAAAGCTACATATTTGATAATTGATGAATAATAGAAGATGATTTACATTTACAATGGTCAGACTTATATAAGTCCCTTCGTGACTTTCCAACGTAAAGTCATGACTCTTTAATAATTATTAATTATTAATTATTAATTGTTAATTGTTAATTATCTATTAATATTAATATTAATATTAATGTTAAGATATATTATTAATATGTTTATATATATTTTTTTATATAACATCTTAATCACCTCCTTAACTGCATTCAACAAGTTTGAATCCTCATACAGAGGGAAGATATTCACCTCTCCCAAATGGGTGTCAAAATACATTAATTTTAGTGGAAGAGGTATTGTCATCAAGTGCTACTTCTACAAGTTTTGATCCTGTACACACATCTTGAGGTCAACATTTGTCAACTATGGACATGAGGCAATCTGGTGCAACATTGGATTTATCAAAACCTTCCACTCAAGCTGATGAAACTAGCCTCATCTCAGTGGATATTCTCCAAATAAATCTTGTTCAACATCATCTACCACTCATAATTTATGGTTTGATTCCTTTAGCTGTTTCTGTGGTTGTCATCGGAGATACATTTTTTTTGGTTCACAATCCACCATTGTGATTGAACTATATTATTGGCTGTAGTAGACTTTAAACCTGCACATGCTTATCCTTTCTACACTAGTGTTTTATCCTATCTACATTAACCATCAATTCAAGTTGCAAATGTAACATTGCTGGGAATGACACCATGCCCAAAGAGTTGTTCTATATTGTGAAGAATTTGGGGCATAAATGGATCAAAAGCTAGTATTCCATCCTTAAGCAAAGTAGCCACCCAAACACACTGGTTGGAGGGATTCGAGCTGTCTTCCATGATATAACTGCATAGAGAATAAGATAGAACAAGAACCACCCTTCCTCTAGCCTGATGATGATTTGTCAAGCTAAAAGGGTCATTCCAACAATAAATATCCATCCATTGTCTAAATTTAAACATGTAAATTTAACCTCTTGCAGAAAGACAACATTGGGCTTAACATCGTTCAAAACAGTTCTTACCCAAATCTTTTGGCTGGGGATAGTCATCCCTCCCACATTCCAATATAAAATAGACAACTTCATTCAAGAGCGGATTCATTCACTAATTCCAATGAAAAAAAATAGCCCAAATTGTTTCCCTTTATGGATCTACAATAGTCTAGAGTCTATACTCATAAGTGGTAGGTACAATAGTCTAGAGTCTATACTCATAAGTGATAGGTTCCATGGGGAAGGCATCGCACGAGACATTCAATGGAATATGATCCACACACATGGTCCCTGTATAGGCTAACATAAGTCTTCACAAAAATGAAAAGTGATAATAATAATTTTTTCATACCTAACAATTTTTCAATTTAAAATAGCCTACATAATGAACATCCACAACAACCAACCAACCAGAAGAAATATTGACCTTTTTTACCACATTTATGCAAAACTTGAGCAATAAGATACCGATGTACAATGATCAACTCCTCTTCCTGTGATTTTGCAAAACTTACCAAGTTACCTCACTTACATATTGAACATTAAAAAATTATGTTTATGTTCACATTGCAATTAGGAATAGCGGGAAGTATTGCATCAAATAACAAGCATTCTTGTGCAAATACCAAGGCAAAAATATGCAGTGATGCGATTACACAGAAAACATACACACTGTGAGAAATTGGCCCAACCAAATAAAATCGTAAAGTTGAACTTAAACATGATTGCAAGTCTCTTTGTTACACACAAAGCAGTGAGTTCTTATGCATTTTAGGTGGCGTAGATTAGTATTTTGTCTTTCCAACATAAGTTTTAGTGCCATTCCTTGTTGGTCATGGACTCATGAGCACCATGTAATGTACCAGGCCAAATCGAGCTAAAAAATTTGCTAACTGTTTAGGCAGTCTCGTTCATGACTTTTGTCAAACACCTGTCAGAGACTCTATTTTAATTCTACTGTAGCGTCCATAACAATCTCTGGTCTGAATCTGAGGTTGATTGTTGATGTAACGCCCATATTTTTGATTCGGCATATTTATTAGTTAGATACACCATACTTTATTTTCTTATATATTCTGTTGAACTCAGCTCGACTGAGTAAACTATATTGGACCTCGTTATATGATGTTACTCTGTTTTATGATTTCACCATGATTATGATGTTACTATGTTATGCGATTATGATGTCATGATTATCATATGATTTCCTTATTTTACGATTGCAGTATATGTTTATATGTTTTCATTAATGAAATGTGAAATATATGATTCGGTACGTGGATACCATCTTCTTATGTGAATTATTGAAATGTTATATGTATCTATGATGAGCTAAAAGGTTACATGAAATGAAATGATAACATGGATCAATTGGCGATCAATGGAAAATGCTTTCTATAAATTGTATTTTGCAAAACACTAACCTACAGGACACAAGGGCTATGGGATAGCCAGTTACTTGATCTGATATACATTGGAAAGGAAAAACATGTTCATACAACAAACCTTAGCAGCCAAAATGAGGATACGATAACACAAACTGATAATCCCGATAGCAGCAAGTATGAGTTGATAAGGGCGTAGGCCCAGTATGTTGAGAGGGATGGATGTGTTTCCCACCCTATGTTTCCATGAGACCCGAGGTCGTGGGAGGGCCGTGCTGAGACACGCTCCCCATGTTGTTGTGATGACGATTGTCGGATGCCTGCTAGGGGAGGATAGGTCCGCTGTTCAGCCGACGCTATCGCTCTCAAGTTCTATGTGGTCAGATCGGTGAGTCCGACATCCACTGTTGTACTAGCAGAGGAAGGATAGGGAGGATGCTGGACGTAGGTTATGATGGGAGGATGTGTTAGTTAGCACTGTTGGGGGTTTAGTATTCCTTGATTTCGAGTTAGTGGAAGTAGGCACCCTTCCTGTACTTGATTGATTAAACTAATGTAAACATAAAGACAATGATGTTAAATCGTAAAGGGTTAACTGTTAAATAACCGAGGATGTTAAAATAATTATACTATAGATTATGCTTGCTCTTCTGCATGGGGGTAGATACTATTGTTAGTTAGCAAGTATGCATAGGCGGAATGGGGTTTGTTTATAGTACATGTCCGACATGTGCATACACTGGCCATGCATGCACACCTTGTACGTGTACAATATTACTGGTGTATAACATACTTGTCATGCTTGAATAGTAGTATAAATGTCATAGATAACTCAGTTAAGGATACATCAATCAACTTAGGTAATGAATGGTTAGGTTGTCAATGTGTAAATAAGTGAATTAGTAATTATATGAAAACATTGTAATAATAAACTAAGACAAGTGTCGTCAGTTAACATTGTCATAGAAGAACTGTTGTGAATAGGGTAATGATAGTGTCTAATTAATTAGTAAAATTGTTTAAGCCCTCACAAGTGCTTTGTTTATAAGAACAAGGATGCTATGTTGATGATAGGGTACTCATGTGATAAACAAATAATTAAGAAAACTATGATTAATTTACCTTTTATTAGTGTTAAATGGTGATTTAATTATTATTATTAATTAATAAATGGTGATCTAATTATTATTATTACTTAATTAATAATATTCCAGCAACATTTATATATTCCTATCGTAATAAATGCAATATAAGTAAGATTTAAAATATTGATTTATAAATTAATATTGTGTAATTATTTCCATTTCAAAAGTTAGCCATAATAGGATAATCATTTTTGGAATGAACGTGATGTGATGGAAAATGGATATTTAATTATTCAATGTTAATCTTGGAATTTAAACCTCAAGCTAAGTAGTCTCGACGGATAAGGTGGATCATTAAGACACATCATGTCCAAGTTGACAAGGGGCAACTAATTATATAATATTTTATTAATTACATTAATAACATTAAAATATCAAGGATGGCGGATAGACTTGTATTTAATGAAACTTGTCCCGAATGGATAACCTTGGGGTGATAATCCCCACCGTAATAAATATTTACGACCGTCAATCCAAAACCAACTAATTTTTCCATGAGAGTAATTAATTATACATTTTTATAAAGAACCGTGTATGAATGAACTAGTGATAGGGGTAAATGTTGAGGGGCTCGAGAGGGGGATTTTGGGGCGGTGGAGTAAGCCCAAGATATTCTCGAGGAAGGGAAATTATATAGAGGGGGAGAGCTTGGAGAAAAGGGAGGTTTTTTGATTGGGGAAGAAAAGAAGTTTTGAGGACAGAAGTTGGGAGAACAGAAGTTTGGAGAACAGAAAGATTTTGAGAACAGAAGGAAAGACTGCTCTCGGGATTATCAGATTGTGGGCTCGTGGGCTTGGAAATCCTTTGATTTCCAAGGGCCAGCAAGATAATAGCTGGTCGGTAGGGTGGACACTTCAGTTTGGCTGTCTAAGGGGTTATACAACCTGCTACAACTTACGGTTAGCATCAGCATCAGGTAATTTCCGTTATTTACTATTATGCTAAAACTTACTGTAAACATGCATAACTTGCTAGTTACTGATTTACTGCTATTTACTGGTTTACTGAGTTGTGAAACATATTCTTATGCTAGAACATGATTGTTGAAAAGGAAATATTGATATGTTTGTCTATTTTAAATTACGAATGTAAGGTTAGTGAAAACACGACAGTACACTAAATATCATTTAGAAGCATAGTAATTTTTGGAAACTTACTCCCAAACACTTGATTAAAGTTTAATACATAGATAATTAACTGAGAAATTTTACTTAGTGCTCTGCTGTAGAAATCAGAGCACTACACTTGATGTATGTTGGATTTGAGTTTTCGTCAAGCACTTAGCAACCAAGCACAAATGCCAGTGAGATACCTCTAGAAACTAAGTTTTCATATGGATTTCTCTAAGGTTGTTCACACTATATCATTTTAGATCTTTTCCACATTGTAATTGTAACCATGGATTGAATTTCAAGAGTGCATTTATTTGTCATAAAGAAATAAACAACTACAGTAGATACATTGAAAGTGGCTGTAGGTTACTAGCAGTCATCCCAACCATACATTATAATAGAGAAATAATATATATTGATTAATTTTCAGACCTGTAGATGAGGATTGTAAAGACAACCCTATAAATATCAAGTCTACCCTTTCTTTGGTGTTTCAAACGACTGTAGATAACCACGTACAGTAGGGGGGCAGTGGATATTACGCCCAGCTGGTGAAATCGTCCCTCAACAGTCATGTACAGTGGGTAATGGCAGCAGACTCAGTCCCAACGATTTCTTTGCTCTCCCCCAATGGATGCGTCCTCTTCCAGAAATGAACGTGCCATTCTCACACATGAAATAGTCCCACCAAGGAAGTGATACGACCTCCAGCAATAGTCTCAGACTCACACAACCCTCATGATTTCACTGGGATAAAGATTTGACAGCAGGAAGTCAACAGTAAACATACCCAGCAGATACGTGCCCTTCTAAAATGGGAGTCTTTCCTTTTAATCTCGGAAGATAAGAAGACCCAGAATCGCCCTCCTTAAGAACAAGGAAAACAAGGAAATCATCTGCAAAGCCGCAACCTATATGCTAAGAACAACTAATCAATTCAAAAATGAATCTCGATTGCTTTGCCCATGAGCAATCACACTTCTAGCTGTATATTGGTTGTCTTGCTCTTCTATTGAATCAAAAAATCAACCTAATACTTGGTTACTCTGTATTCAAGAGAGATCAATGTCTGTTCATCAACTAGTATATCGGTCGGTGTTAACTAGTTCATTGTGCCGAGAGGCGCTCTACAAGTCGAGTATGAGGGAGATCTTGTAACATGTGTCCAGTGTTTGTCGAATTTGTCAAATAACAAAACAATACAAAGTAAACAAAAAAAACAATATAAAGTAAAAAGTAATAAATATTATGTCGGCCATAAACAAAAAAGAATAATACAATGTAAAAAGTAAATATGAGACTTAAACTAGATACTTCAGACCTTAGGATTAGGTGGTAAATATTATGTCGGCCATAAACAAAAAAGATTAATACAAAGTAAAAAGTAAATATGAGGCTTAAACTAGAGACTTTACTTTTTACTTTTAATACAAAGTAGAAAGTAAATATGAGACTTTAGAATGTTTGTCGAGTTTGTGGAGTAACAAAATAATACAAAGTAAACAAAAAAGAATAATACAAAGTAAAAAGTAATAAATATTATGTCGGCCATAAACAAAAAAGAATAATACAAAGTAAAAAGTAAATATGAGACTTAAACTAAAGACTTTAGAGCTTAAGATTAGGTGGCTGGGGTATTGCACTAAAGGAGCTATTCAAGGAGAGGTTTGCAACTCCTTGGGGAGATCTTGTGTCAGTGTTTGTCGAGTTTGTCTAGTAACAAAATAATACAAAATAAACAAAAAAGAAAAATACAAAGTAAAAAGTAAATATGAGACTTAAACTAGAGACTTTAGAGCTTAGGATTATTAGGTGGTAAATATTATGTCAGCCATAAACAAAAAAGAATAATATATGAGACTTAAACTAGAGATTTTACTTTTTACTTTTAATACAAAATAAAAAGTAAATATGAAACTTTAGAGTGTTTGTCCAATAACAAAATAATACAAAGTAAACAAAAAATAATAATACAAAGTAAAAAGTAATAAATATTATGTCGTCCATAAACAAAAAAGAATAATACAAAGTAAAACGTAAATATGAGACTTAAACTAGAGACTTTAGAACTTAGGATTATGTGGCTCAGGTATTGCACTCAAGGAGCTATTCAAGGAGAGGTTTTCACCTCGGGAAATTTGATCCCTCTGGGCACTTGATAGAGCCTAGGATTTTGATCTAAGCTGGTTATTTGCATTCCAAGAACTCATCATAGCCAAAGTATAGTCTTAGGTTGTAACATTTGGCTCTAGAGCTCATGATCCATGTGTAGGACCCCAAATTGGTTAGCGAGTGGGATACCGTGGATATTTTGAGTTTTAGAACATAATGGATAGTTCTATGGTTTGATTCCAAGATCCTTGGTCTTAGAGCATAACACTTGTCGATGGGATTCAATAGGTACATCAATTTTAATCTTTAAGTAGGTTGTGATCTTTAATTAGATTATTATTATAATAAAAAACTATATAGTATTATATTTCTTTTTATAATAAAACCACTATATAGTATTATATTTCTTTTTAAATATTTCTTGCCTTCAATATATGAACATAGTATTTTGCATGAGGATAAATTGCTTGCACTTTCTTATCTTAAACGGGTGAAAAAAGTTTTGGGGCAATTTCTTGTTTGACCTGATCTTGGATCTCGTATCACTATGGTTCAACCATGCACGATCTCTTCTTCAAAGTGTTGCTCGCTAAACCTTGAGGATCCAAGGTGTGGTCAAATTGTTATAACTTAACCAGATTCTAAAGTGCCAATTGTACATCTTTCCTCCTCGAGGCTGAAGGAAGGCAAGGACCCTTAGTCCAAGAGTTGGTCTCATAACCAAGGAACCAACTCTCGGCACTAGGAGAAAGGCTAGGAACCAGGAACTAGAAGGAAAGCCAGATGGTCTTTTTTATGGAAAAGAAAGGCCATTCTATTGGGTTTAAACGGAAGGTGGGTTGAAAAGGAAGGCCATTCTCTATAGTTTATCTTTGGTTTGGAAAAGAAAAGTTCGAGGTGGATGGTCTTTAGGTAGGCTCCTAATCTAATTTTTGTGGAGTTGTGTCTTTATGCCATATACCATTTGATTCTGAGCATGAAAGATTTTACCAGTCCTAAAAGGTCTTACATTTTGCTGGCATAATGGATACTCATTCCTTGTAGTTTTTTTGGGTGGAAAATGAATTTGGATGCAAAGCTTTGGAATATAAACTAGCTACATAGTAAAATAATTGTTCATCCATATCTGAAATAGATAAAGGACGTCAAAGCATAAATTTAGTAGATCCAAAATCAGTATCAAGGACTTTTATGGTGATTCCATTCCATCAAATATTTTTCTACCTTTTGGGGGCCCTTGTTACACCAAGTCTAACACTTGCATTTGGAAAGTCGTAGTCAACTTACTTTAAACATTAGAGGAATACTTGGATGTTGTTTTATATCTTGCATATTTGTGAACTGTTGAAAGCTATTTTGCACCAATAAGGGATGAATGAAAGGGTAATAATCTACAAGATTCCAAGAATTTGTGTTGATGATTTTCAATGCTATACTATGGGAAGTCTCTATAACTAATAATGAAAGGGATAACGAGCATGCAAGTAAGAAACTTAATGTTTCTGAAAATCTCTAATGTTTGAGTTTTCAAGGGGTAGTCTTGTGCCATATGCAATTGTGAGTATCACATTGTTTGCAGCCTTAGTCGTGTTTAAGGAATTTGTTATGCTTCTAACTAAAAATAGAACATAGTGCTCGAACTAATAAATATCGGGGTTTAGTATAACATTGGATTTGTGATCATTTTTCCTAGTAAAAATGGGTGTAATGTTAAGAACACAAGTATGTAGACATGCATAGCCACATCCTTTACATTTTTTTTATTGGCACACATGTAATCCAAGAATAGAGATCTTGGTTCTCCACACATGAAACACATAAAGAGAAGAGAGATTGCTCTAGTCTCTAGAGGTATTTTTTATGGATGCCTACATAGCATTATTTGTATGGAATGGTCAGGTTCAAAATTGTATGCCTTGTAGTGGTTCTGCCTTGTGGGAAATGTTATATGGCCAAACAAATCATCCATGGAGACCTTTCCTAAGTGTTCAATGCCATATTATTATAGCCTACCACTATAGGATAAATTCTAGCTCATAGAACAAGTCCTTCCCTAGTTTAATTTCCTCCTGGCCCAACATGTAACAATTAAAAATAAGGATAACACATAGGCAATAACGTACCTGGTCCTACTAGAATATTTATGCAGGTCAACAATATCCCCTAGTGAATTGGTCCTTTCAAGGTTATTGATGACTCCGATGAGGATCCTATATCGTAGTTGTCACTTCAAAGCTATCTAAAACCTGAAATTCTATGAAAGAAATTGCCAAAAAACTTGCCAACTTGCCTAAATCAACCCAACCCCTAAATCCAACTGGACTCAATTTATAAATAAAATAAGGCAAAAAAATCATATTTTTAACATAGTAAAACATAGTTTTGACTCTGGGAATTAAAATTTTGCAAAGTATAGCACCTTTTTCCACTAATCCTCAAATTTGAACAAAGTCACATGGGCTCAATCCTTGCATATAAATCAAAATGTGTATGGAAATATTTGGACATCTCATCATTGAAATGTAACAATGGAACATACTACTATGATACCTTGTGTTGAAATGATAAAAATGGATGATAGATCATATCCATTTGGGAAATATGATTATAGTCAACGAGGTAGGAAGGGTCATTACATCCTTTCCCAAGAGTTTATAAAATTGTTATAGTTTGTAAGACCAAAAATTGCATTGCCAATTGATTGGGTGGAAATTGTGGTATATCAACATAAGAATCATGGGAAGGCCATGCAAGCAATCATATCATTATTGAAACCAATCAACCATTATGTTAATAAAAGGGCCACTACCTTTACCCTTGTTGGCATAAAGATCATGCCATGTTGAGGACTTTATGTAGTTGGATACCAATCCTCACAAGTAGTTGGTGTAGTGATGGACTGTTAACCTATTGTTAATGTAGGTTTGGTGCTTATGTATGATTTATAACATTAAGATACACAATATATAATATTTATGATTTTGGTTCCTAAATATTTAAGACAAACTATTTTTTCTAAGAAATACATTTTATATTTATAAGGAAATATTTACATCCATAAAAGAACAAAACAATATATACTAAAATGATATACAATATTCAAGCATGGCACTTCACATCCAGAATTGTTCTTATGGAAGAATTGAACCAAGAATGTACTAATGGAGAAACAATGACTTGAATGAACAAACTAACTTTCCTAATGCATCTGCATTATTTTGAAAGTGGCATGCCAAGGGAGCCTTTTGGACCTAGAACACCATGCATATACACATGCATGCACCCATCGAATACTAGTTAGGTACAATACAATCTATAGGATAATTGAACCAAGACCATACTAATGTAGGAGCTATGGCTCTTTGGTGGACATTATAATTTAAATTGTAAGTGTGAATATTGTGAGGTCAATTAAAACTATAGTGCTTATGCCACAATTTAGGAATTATGAGTATTTCGTGTTAAATGTATTGCGCGAGTGACTTTAGTTTATAGTCAATTTTACTATTATTAAGATTGGCAATGAGCAAAATTGTAGTGGATACCAAAACTTAAAGTGATTGCAAATTTATTTAATCTTTTGATAGCCAAATTGATTTACTTGGTAACTACTATGTTTGGTGTGTTAGCTTCATAAAGTTGGTATACCTGCCCTTTTTTAAAATGTTTGATAGTCATTGTAGAAGCGAACAAGGTGTGTGTGTGAAGGCATACAAATAATTGTCCTTTCCTAGAAATGTTGTTATCATGGTGATTATATCCTTGCCCTGTTTTCTCCATGTTTTTCTCACTTGGGCATTTTTTCAAACACTTGCCATGCATCCTCAATACTACCACAATTAACTTACATGTTTGTTCTTAGGTTCCAAATGTTTGTTTGATTTTGTTTCCCTCATTCAAAGGTATCCAAATTATCTCAGATCTCCAACCAAATAGATGGGTTCACCGTCCTAAGTAGATATTTAGCTTACAAAAACCAAACAAATGCCACTACAAGGTGGGAAAGGGTGCCATGGAAGAGATTGGATTTGTTGTCGACTTGCTATATTTGAACCCAACAAGTTTCATCGTGCATCAAGTGTCTTGAGATCTAGTGTATAACCTCCTTAACCAAGTGATATTTTGGCTCCCATATCACGATTTGATATCCCAGACTAATCACCTTCCTATCTAGAAATATGGTATTATGCTATCTTGTTGTTAGTACGGTGGTTGTCCCTCCTTCAAAGTTTGTCGGATCACCCAATGAATCATTGCATGATGTTGCTCTCCTGTAGTTCTAGTGGAGACCCCAATTGAGTGCCTAAAGCCGGTGTGTTGCAGGGAGGAAATTTTGACAAAATTTGGCACCCTCTTCTTTCAAAAAGATGAAGAGGCAATTTTGACAAAATTTGACTTCTAACACTACCCTTGATATATATAAGATCCTCAAGTTTGGGTTTTAAGAGGTCAAAAATTGCATGGAAATAAAGTAGATTGATTTTGGTCCATATTAAGTTCAAAGTTAATGACATATGGTAAGGGTGATGATGATGATCACGAGGACAAGTATGATGAAAATGGCGATCATCATGAGATCAATGGTGATGATTATGATGATGAAAAGGACTAAGATAATTACAATGATGATGACGATAATGAAAACGATTATAATAATCATGAGATTCGGTTTATGAGAGTCAAACCATCTGATTGGATAGTATGGTACTAGTTCAGGAAGGAATATAATGGAATCGTTCCCTTTGACTATATGCTTTGTTTGTTAAAATTCATCATGAGAAATCATATAATCAAGTGGAGTGATGATGGATACAATGATAATGGCAATGACATTGACAATGATGATAACGATTATGACAACGATGGTCATAGAATGATGATGATGATGATGATGAAGATGATGAAGATGATGACAAAAATGTCACAGCCGCTGCCGATGATGATGATGATGACAACGATGACAATGATGATGTTGGAGATGTGGAGGATGATGATGATGATCATGATGATGACAAGGGCAAGGATGATGATGATGATGATAATGACCATGACAATGATGATGTCAATCATGATCAAAACAATGATAGTGACAATGATGAAAATGGGTAATATAATGATGGTTCCACACGCATCCATTGTGAAGATTGTGCTCATCTTGGCCAATTACACTCTTTAATGCACATGACATGATGGAACAAAGTAGAGAACCATGGGACATGAAGAAATCTATTCCATGCTAAGTTGAGAAAACATGAGTTCTTTAGAAATGAAATTCAATAAATTGGGAAAATCATATATGGAGATGGATTCAAAGTAAATACCAAGAAGACTAAATCCATATAGAGTTGGCAACTATAAAGAATGCAATTGCAGTGAGGAGCTTACTAGGCTTGCTAGGTTATTATGGAATATTTGTCAAGGGTTTCCCTAGTATTGAAGGTCCTCTCTCAAAAATAACAAGGTAAAGAGATCAAGTTTATATAGACAACATTTCATAAGGAAAGATTTAACAAGCTTAAGAAATTGATCATGATGGCATTAGGATTGATACTTTCTAATTTTGGTAAAGATTTTATAGTATGTATCAATGCCAGTAATGAGTGTATCAAGTGATTGATTATGTAGGAAGGAATATTGGTAATCTCTCAGTCTAGGAATCATAATGTTGATTGTAATTCATGTATAATTACCCAACTCATGAACTAGAACTCTTAGCAATAGAGCATTCCCTAAAACCATGGTAGTATTATTTGACTAGTAGGAGATTTGAATTATGAACTTCTCATGAAAGTTTGAGATACTTGTAGACTCAACCATAGATGAATGTCAAGTAATGGCAATAGGTTGAATTTTTCTAGAAAATACAACTATGATTTACTACGCATAAAAAGTAAAAGAGAATAGAGTTGTATATTCCTTAATTTGAAGATGACATTTTAGCACCATCTCTCAACCTCAATATTATTTGAAGATGGTGATAAGGAAGTGGTTGAAGGATGAAAAATGGTATTGTGAATTATATCAAGTCTTATCAAGAAGGGGGAATTGGACTAAGAAGGAAGCCATGAAATATGGAGATTATTATGTAACTAAAGATGGAATACTAATATGGTGAAGTTGAATATATGTGCTCGACCAGATATAACTAATATCATGAAGTTCATGATGTCCAATATTCAAGACACTTGGAATAATAAAATATGTACTATAACAATGGTTACCACCACTCTCTTAAGAAAAGATCATTAAAATCTCTATATGGATGGATGTGTAATTCACGAGTTAGTTGGGATAGCATGGAAGCATGACTAACTCAACAAAGCGGCACCTTAAAGGAATTGGAAAATATAGTGAAGCATGTGCAACAAAGTCTGAGAGGTAGCATTTATGGAGTAGATTCATTGATTGGTCAAGGACTGTTAGTAGCATTATTTAAATGAAGATGATGCATGAGAACAAGAATTAGAAATGAAGAAGGTGGTATCCTCATTTATTTAATGATAACTCAACTCTAGGCTTGTAGCAAAGAAAGTAAGTGTTGTAACACCCCACTATTGTGCATCTTTCTTGTTTACTCTTTGATGGTTGATACCCTTTATAGGGGTTATTCAACTAAAACTAACTGACTAGATCCCCCATACAAGATTTAGATTATGAGTAGTGCCACTTCAAGTGCATTATTTTCCATGATTGTGGGATTTTTTCTCAAACTTATTGGCAGACCCAGGAGGATAAGTCTTTGTAGTCCATGAACCCCTCTAGTTAGAAGGAACGAAACCCATTTAGGCTAGTAGATAAAAAACAGAAAAACAACAAAATAAGGCACACAACCAAATATACATGACCCAAGGGGGGGAATTCAAGAAAACAAAAATTGATTCGAAGATTTAAGAGATCTAAAAGCATTTGAAAAGGAAAAGGAAGGCGATGAGATACAAATTGTAGAAAAGGATGATCCCTTGAAAGGAACCAAACCCCCTCTAGGAGAGAATGGAGAAGATCAAGAGGACCCAAAAATTGTTACAAAAAAATGAGAGAAACTTGAGGCCCTTGATCCAATTGAAGAAATCGAAATGGCTAAGTAGTCTACTAAAAAATATCCCTAAATGAAAAAATAAGGCATTGTGACTATTTTCAACTCATCATATTGGTTGAAATATTCATCATAGTCTTGTTTGAAGCCTATCATGCAATGCATTGGAAACATTTGTGAAATAATTTGAAAGGAATGGTTTTTCTTTTCTTTGTGATGCAAAGGTATGAACAACTCAAAGCAGACGATATACCTTCTCACTTTGCATATGATGAAATTTTTGTAAAAAATACAAAAAATGCAAAATGTTTAACCTTCTAAAAAAACACAATTAAAAACAAATATTAAAATTAAAGAACCATTAAATTAGAAAATATAAAAAATAAAAATAAAATGAATAAAAAAAATTCAAAATTCAAAAGAAACAAACAACAAGAATTGTGTGCAATTTAGTCCCTGCCTTTTAATTTAAAAAGAGAAAAAAAGAAAAGAAAAAAAAACATATAAATTATTTGAAATTAATTTAAAAATAAAAATAAAATCCAAGTAAAATTTTATATAAATAAGTAAAAATTACTATATCAATATAAAGTGTTTAGTCCATACTGATATATATCAGATGTTAATATTTAAAAATTTTAAAAATTATGAAATTGCATATTAAATGTTAATATCTAAAAAATCTTAAAAATTGTGAAATTGCAAATTTTAAAAAAATAGTATAAATTAAGTTAAATATATATATTTTTGAAAAAACAATATAAATTAAGATATAAATAAATAAATTTGAGTTTGTTGAATTGTTTGTATTGTTTGACATCAATATTTAATATGATTAATATATGAACCATTTTTAAAATACTAAATTATTTTTAAAATATCAAATTCAACAATATAATTAATACAATTTCTCATAATAAAAAAAATAAATTTCAATTTCAAACATAAATTATAAATACAAATCAATTAAATCATAATTGCAAATATTAATAAAGCAACTTATCATCTTCTATAAATAATAATACATAATACAATTGTTTTTTAAAAGGAAAAGAGATTTAAAAGTTAATTTAAAAAATATTAAATTATAATTATGTTTATTAATATTTTTATATGTTTAAAAATTAATTTAAAAACCTATATTAAACTAAAAATGAAAAGTGGAAAATGAAAAGATTTTTCACACTTTAAAAAAAGCATAAAATATAAAAATTGCATATTTGTTTTTGAAAAATAGTTTAAAGACTGCATATAAGAATATTAAGAATATTAAGAATATTAATGGCATTATTTCAATATAAACATATGGATTTAAGTTGTATAAATTTTTGGAATATATTTGCAATTGTGTGTGTGTGTGTGTGTGTGTGTGTGTGTGTGTGTGTGTCAAGTGACAATAGTACAACACTCAACCATAAATATTTCATGAAATTTCTAAAGTTTTCATAATGTATATAAAAAAAAATTCTTCCTATTTTTAACTAATGTGGTCAATGATAAAAAATAGTTTTTTCAAGGCCTATGGGCCAATCATAATTCAACACATATGAAAATAAATTGAATAAATAAAAAGAGATTAATATTATTTTTTCTGAAACTTTAGAGATGCTTTTGGTTTCTTTGTATCACTAGCTAAAGTAATAGGATGAGGTGAAACATATAGTCTCTGCATATGGCAAGGACTAAAAAAACCTCTACCCCAGTATGCAAGGAGGAATACCTTGATCTTTGCATCCCTGACTACTCTTCTTTCCTCCTTGGCTGCCTTTCCTAGTTCTGTGCATAGCTAATAATACTCTGCCTTGATCTTTGCATCCCTGATTACTCTTCCTACCTCCCAATTACCCTCCCAAGTTCTACAGCATAGCTAAGAATACTCAGTGTAATTGAATCACTGGGATGAATAGTGACTGAGAACATTTCGTGCCATAGAAGACATGTTGACATAGCAAAACAAACCCATGGTGACAAAGCATTGAGAATCCATGGTGATAGAGAGCTGAAGTGCTATAGAGAACTCATTTATTCAAATCTGGACCAAGGCTAATCAAGTAATATTTGTTGAGAATGCATGCCATGTATTTGAAGTAATGTCTAAACAAAATTTAGAATCATGCCTAAATAGTTTCTAAAATTAATGAAGATTCCAATTTTTCATGAAGAGATTTCTCTGTGCACAATCCACAAAAATAGTTCTGAAGATTTATAAGTTGGTTGAATGAGCTTACAAACATAAATAATAGCATGAAAATTCTGACTAATACAATGATGGATTATGTTCAATCATGTTTGTGAATTTTATGGCCAACCTGACTGCACGTGGTTGGTTATATCAGTACAATTGCTTGCAAATTTTCATATAGAGATCGCGATGGACAAGTTCACTACAAAATTGGTGTATTGTTGTTTTTGGAGTGGATAGATGTAAGCAGAGAAGAGAAATGGAAATGGCTATAGATCTTTCATTTGTTGTATTTCCATATTAGCTCTAAGAGGGTTTTTGTGTTAATTTTATTTATCATCTAAAGACCTAGAGACGGGATATTAAACCAAAGTTGGTGGGTTTTTCTAAAATAAGGAATTAATGACACTCCACAAGAACTCAATGCCTCACATGGCATCGATTATTGCAAACAAAGGTTTCACTGGTGGTAGCAATGTCAAGTCTTGTAACACAGTGGATGTAGATAGATTGCTTGCAATTGTGGAAGTAGTGTGCATTGCAATGTCCCTTGTTCTCTCGGTTTTTAATTTCAACTAGTCATACATAAATTTCAAAATGTTAATTGGGTGTCATCTATATCCCCTGTATACAAAATTCTCATGTGTACTTAACTTGGAAAATTATCCCCTTGTTGGGTTATTTTAATCATCAATGGTGCAATTATAACTAGGCAATGGCAAAGACTTATTGTAGGTGGTCCTAAGGACTATGTCAATTCAAGGGGCTCTAAGTTTTCATTGTTCAGTGAGTTAGGAAGTTCAAAGTTAGGTTTAGAGTTACAAGGTATACATTGCATGACCTGTCAATGAGACAATGACACTAGCACAAAAATCATCAAAAGTAATTTTAGTATCAAAATTGCAAGGAGATGTCCTCGAGAAGGAGCTTTGTGGGATCCAACATATTTTGTTTGCCATGCAGATAAAACACATACTAGCAAAAACTGATAATACATTCCTTTTAAAGCATAGAACTGATACTACAACATCTTTTTCTTGTTGAGAACTTCCTTAGAGAATATAATGCTATCTTCATAATATATGCAAATTGTTCAAAGACATAAGCAATGGATTTTAAAAAACAAAAACCTTGCCAACCTACAGTTTCCAGTACATATACATGAAATGTATACATTTATCTATTGAGGAATCCAATGGCCATGTTATAAATTATTAGTAGAAATAAAATGTGGCTTCGTACTTTGTAGGAACAATTTTGAGCTATGCCCAATATAAAGAAAGTACAAGGATTGGGCACGTTACATGTGTGCTGATAATAAAGTGTTAGGTATTAGATTCTTCATTTTCACTGATTAATAATTTGGTTAAAAACACCATCATTAAATATCCCAAATAGCCTTTGAAGTCCTAGGTGTTACCCAATACCCAAAATGTTGTCACGGGTTTTGAAATACTTGATGAGAGAGGGTTAGGTTGTGTTAGTTAAAACATTCAAAGTCACATTTAATCTCTACAAGGAGGATAATTTACCAGGGTAGGCACGAAAATTACTTGACCATATGAAATATTTCAATTGTAGATTAGATAACACCTATTGAAAAAACTCTTATCCATATTCTTGAGCAAAGTGTATGGATATGGTAGAGACTGTGCTAAGGAGGATGTATGAATGATTCCCTTCATCCAATGTTATCACTTACAATGCACATATAAAGGATTTCCAATGTTAGTTAGGTAAAGGATTCTCGGAGGCTTGTGGATGAGATGACAAAGCATGGTTATACTTCAAATGTAGTCACATATACTAATTTATTAAGTGGTGCTTCCAAGTCCAAAATCCTAGATAATACTTTGGAGCTATTAGACAAGATGTTGGACAAAAAAATGTGCAAATTGAAATAGTCGCAGGAAAAAACACTATAAACAAATGACATTGCATTTAAGTAGTTCTAAAAAAGCTAACATAATGTCAATGATGAATTTGAAAATTGTTAAGCTTAGGTATTAGATCTATCCTTTCCAATAGACAATGTGCATTGATTCCAATTCAAAAGGAAGTTGGAATTGAAGTCACAATGAAAGAATACATTGAAGGTAGAAATGATTTAATGAAATCAAGTCAAGAATTACTAAATTTGCAATAGATGAGTCCCAACTGTACATCCTAACATAAGATTTATTATAATGATATTGTGCATATTAACATATAAACCTAATGTACAGTTTAGGGTCTCTCTTGTTTAAGCCTTGGCGTCTTGTTTACCCTAACTAGGTCAAATAGGTTGGCATCATCAAATTGCCTGGCATCTTTCCATTCGAGGTAATTGCTTGGCATGAAAATTGTATTATTTTCTTAAAATGACTCTTTAGTCACATAGTAACCTAAGTTTTCAATTAATTTGAGCTCCAATTTGAAATAAAAATTAAGAATTTATGTTCTTAGTAACCCATGTTTTTAATTAATTTGATCTCCAATTTGATATAAAAATTAAGTGTTTATGTGCTTAATTGTCAGCGAAGTCATTCATCTCTATTGAAAGTATTCATGTGCACATTTGGATAGTTGGACTTGTTCAAGGCTATATAGATAATCCCTTAGCCAATACAATATTTTCTTAAGGCTCAATCTAGTCAAAAATATAAAGAGTAGAAACTATGACAAAGTAGTTAACCACACTTTTGTCAATTGAAGCAAATGAAGGATTGAGATTTGATCTTGAAAGGAAAAAATATAATGGGAGGAAAATTTTTATCTAATACATGCATAAATCTATAAGTTCTAATTTCAACAATTAACAATTGAGTGGGAGTGTTGACCAATCCAAACTTCAACTGGTAATGGATAAAAGCAAACTCCACATCCGACCATTCACAAATTCAACTCCCAAAATAATGAATGGTGTTAGGTAACCATTGGTTCTTATCAAAGACAACCCCATAATTACAAGTTCTTCACTCCTCCAAGTCATGCTAGAATGAAGGCAAGTGTCCAATAACATTTAAGTTGCACATTTGAACTGTCCCACCAATTTTATGAAAACAATGGACTTCATTTTTCAAGCTGAGCTAGAGTTTAAGATCCTAAAAGATGCTAGGATTGCATTTGAACATGACTCCTATAACTCAATAAAAAATATAGATCCGTATTAAATGTTAGATCAATATTCACATTAATAACACAGTCATTTATTCACATGAAGCATTGAAGTTTTACTTGTTTTGTAGTGGTTTCCTTTGTAGTAGTACAACCATTCTATTTCTCTTGTTATGGTTCAATCTTACATTCTATTTATATGTGTTCCAATTGACAAGGGTTCCTCCTTGTAGAAAGAAATGAATTTCTCAACATATTATAAAGTGACTAAGTCACATAATAAGTAAACATTACTTTGCATAATAAACAAAGTAATTTTTTATATATATGTATAAAACCAAAAAATAGTGTTATATATATATATATATATATATCATCATGTACAAAAGTGCGGTACTGATACAAAACCTGAAGCACATAACCTTTCAGTAAGTCCTAGTTACAAAAATCCGAATCCTATGGCTTTCAATACATATATCACACAATGAGCTATCCCTGTGGACGCTCGTGATAACATACAATGGCACTAGCTACTCAACGGAGCAATGGACCAAAGTGTGTCGAGACTTCAACTATCTAGTGGTGGTAGCGGTGAGGTAGGTCATCTATATATATGTCGGGTATATCCAACGTCAATCTCTGGAGTTTCTCCTCCAGCGCACTCAACTCCTCTACTGCATTCTGATGAGTAGTCGTTATATCTCGTAACACACCTATTCTCTCGATCAGAGAAGCACCTATCAGGCGAGACGGGCCAACATCTGCATCAAACATGTGTGAACCATCAATACTACCCAAAAAAAATTAAAAATTATAAAAAAGAAAAAACACAACAAGAGTTTCGTTCTAACCTAGTTCTCCCCATTGCTCACCCTCAGGAAGAGCCAAGTCTAGGTCTCCCCTAAAATCAGTACCCGCGTATGCATAATCCTCAACCATGAGGAGCTTCTTGCATAACCACCTGAAGAAGGTGGGACTAAAAATGATGATGGGACCTCCCCCTCCATGGCAGGCCATGACCTCGAACCACCTAACCATATGGGGATCTCGCGGATTGAGATCATCTAGCTATACCTCGGGCCTCATCAATGGGACTCATTCCAGGAAGAATGAGACCACGATGGATCCATATCCAAACTGTTTTAGCTCACCCCTACGGCATTTGGTGAGTTGTTCCCTGAAATTGGTGAGGAGTCCCTCACACCAGTTGAAAATAGTAGGTGCCATACACTCGATGACATAAAGCATATGGACCTTGGTGGCCTGATGAGAAGCCCTGCTACCCGCCACCTGCTCTATGGTAAAGAGCACAGTACGTAAGGGTCGGTCTCCGATTCTCTTAAACCAAAATCTCAACATCATGAGTCATGTGTCCTCTATATGCCCTAATCCCTAAAGTCCCTGAGCTAAAACATTGAAAGAGAAGCTGTTGTCATTCCCTTTTTCCTTTTGTTGTCACTCTGACACACCCTGCTATCCAGCAAGTTGTGTCAGGTTCAAGGTGATGCGCTTTTTAACTTAGCAAAGTGTGCTCTTGTAAAAGGTGCATTGATCTCTCTCTGGTGCATGTTTCCCTTGTGCAAGGTGTGTCGCAATTGGTTAAAATGGAAAAAGAGAAGCTTAGAGCGACTTCTCGAAGCTTGGATGGTGTGGAGACTTATCCCTACTTACTTGGAAAGGTGGAATTCGATCCCCTTATCTAGTGGGATAATCCCTTAAACCTCTCCCCTAAATCCTCAACCTCTCCTATCCCTTTAAATATATATATATGAACCCCCTCTCCATTGTTAAGAAGGGAAGGATAGAGTACCTTTATGCTAGTGGAATTTCTCTAGGTGATCCTCTTCATCCATTTGGAGGATAAGCATTTTATCTTGGAGGCTAGGATTGTTGGAAGGAGGTTATGACGTCAAAGCATCGGTTGTAACATATCTCCCTTTGTACTTCTACTATTACATTTAATACAAGTTCTTTCCATAAAATTTGTTGTTTTAATGATGTTTAGGATTTAATTCTTTGACTGTTAATCTAGATCAATTCACATCCATGTGCTTTTATTACTTGTTTCTTTCCATATGTCTTGTCTAGTTTTGCAGCTAAGGATCTGAAGATCGGGACTTGGAGCAGCAAGGAAAGAGGAACTTCACAATTAAGGTAAGCCATCTCTTTCATATGTTTTTCATTTCAATTGATCTAGAAAAGATATTTTTGTTATGTACTCATTTGTTCTAGGTCTGAACCATTCAGACTAGGAGATCTATTTGAGTCCGCTCATACAGATTGTCCGTAAACAAATTTGGCGACAATACTAGGGATAGTAGTCCATGTTTTTTTATTTTATTACGTTTTGGTTTCTTTGATTCCTTTACAATTATCCTCTAGCATCAAAGTTTCTTTTTCTTTTTGGATCTGACCATTAGAGAGTCTCTAAGCTATCCAGACTCTGTTCGAGATCTTTATTGGGCCTTCTGCCTTTTTATTCTTAGAGAATTTTTATTTTTTGTTGCTTAGATCCCGCTCGATGCACCTGGGCCATTCATTGCCTGCATCACTGTAATTATGATGCACTTAGCCTGTTTGTAGACTGCGTTGCTGACACTCTCTGTCAATTTAAAGCCTGCGTCACTGACACGATTATCCAGTGTGCAGAGTATGTCATTGGGTCTCCCAATGATTTGGTGCACCCTTGTAAGGCACATTTCCCTTTATCATTTTGTACTGAGTGTTAAAAATTCTCAAATTTGGTTTTTGGCTTATTTTTTGAGTTCTGTGTGTTTTTCATTCATTGCTACAGAACCTCCTAGACCTAGCATACTTCATACTTGGCTTATTTTTGAAGTTTGAATATTGATTTAAGTCCTAGCTAGTCAATCGGTTGTATCCCTTGTTGTGGGAAATTCCAATCCCCCATGAGCACACTCAGTCTTGTGACTCCTTATCAGGATATCTGATCTGTTTGATCTAATTTCTAAGCCCTCTGACATTCCATTGTTGTGATTTTGCTCAATTTTGTGTGTTTTTGAGATTTTGGGTAATTAGTTTTCTTTGAGAGTTTCCAATCGATCAAAGTTTGCAGTATTATATTCTCTGCTTTTCTAAATATAGGTTTGGAAAGTGGTATAATTCTCTGATCTATTGAGTACATTGATTAGAAAATCAAAGTTGTTCATTATCTTCATTTCAAGCTTGTTTCTTGAATTGTTGTAGATAAATTTTACGCTTTGAAGTGAGTATTAAAAAGTATTTGAAAAGTTTAGAAGATTATTATTGGCTAGCATTTTCTTGGTTTTGAAAAAGTTATTCATCATTTCCTTGAAAATTCTAAGTACATTTGAACTTTTGCAAAGCAATCCAAATATAGTGAAAATTCTCACATTTTTTATTTTCTTCCCACTTTTTTATCATTATTTTGGAATATAGGAGTTATTGCATTCAAAAGGAAAAACTTCTTTTCATTTTTTCGTATATTCGCTTAACTTGAAAAGAGAAAAAAGGAAAAACATTTGGATTTGGTGTATTATTCATTTTTGTTGGATTAGTGATAGCGTGCTTTTGATTCTTTTTGGTTGATTTTGAAAGAATAGAGGTACTTGTTCATTTCATTATCGAAAACAAAGAAGATTTATCCTTACCTTAGCTAGTTTTCATCGAAAAGAAAAAGAAAAGATTTTCATTTGCATGTAGTTAAGATTTGCATCTTCTAAAATTCCAGTCTACACTTCATGCATTCACTTAATCGTCAAGATAAAATTTAACAATAGCATTAGGTTAAAATGATATAGAAACTTGTGTGTTAAGTTAGAGACGTGTTCCAGCGTATTTAAGCATGGTAGATGTCGTTATTTGCCTCCACTACATCTTGAGGGCTTGTAGTTCTTCCACGTACCAATCGGTATATCGAACAGCCTTTCATGTACCTTCGGGTATATAGAAAGGTACTTCATGTACTCGATAGTACATTGGAAGGCTCCTATCATGCGGTTGTGCATTAGATAGCACCACTATAGATTTGAGATCCCACATACCTTGTGTATATTGGGAGACCCTAATAGGATTCATGTAACCATCCAGTTAACCTATTGGTTCTCTTGGTGTGGCAATACACTAGGAACAATACTCGAGTATATACTACGCACATGCTATCAAGTAGTCGGGTTATACTGTCAGGGGTACGGTCTTAATCCTCCCTAGTTAGTGATTTAAAAGATTGGGATGAGTATAATTGTTGGACCCTGTGGTATATCGCGAGTTGCGATGCCTTGATAATCCCGTGAGGTTACATACCATTGAATCCACACCTACCACATAATTTTTCTTGCGGCTTTAGCTTGTGTAGATCTTGGAGTGTATTTTTTCTTTTTGCATAGAAAACGCTTAGGAGAAATTTTGGTTCAGTAATTCTAGTTGATCAACCTTTAAGAATATCCCATAGGATTTTAAACTTGTCACCTGAATATCCCGTTCATGAGGAGGAGAACATCGGAGAAACTATGGATCAACGTACCACATCTATGTCACATGAAGAATATACTTCTACCATGGAGTCGGGAATGAACTATTCACCTCCTACAAATCCACCTATGACTGATCCCATGGGTTCGCTGATTGTGGAACAACCTACTTCACACAGCACATATTTTCATCATTCGATGGAACGACATCCTGGATCCACAAACTGTATTTTCAGTCGACCCGAGGATGACCTGGTATCAACAGGTTTTGGTCCAACTGCATCGTTTTGGGACACTTCTTTAGGGAATCATGTTTCCGATTTTGAGTCACTTCCGATGGTGGAAACTCCATTTCACTGGATTCCTCCATGGATTCCCGATGACGTCTTTCTCGCACCTATTAATGAGACTATCGATTGTTTACAAACGTTCGGTAATGAACTTAGATGATAGATTTTCCCACCTAGGCCTAATCTAGAAGTGTTAGCTATTGAATAACATTTCCCTATCCATTCTTTATCTTTTTCTTCACCAGGAACATCTACACCTACATTGACCACTTATGAACCAAGTCAACCATCATTCCCGATGAGTACAACTCAGATTCAGGAGATCGGTTCAACACCTCATCTGACCCCAACCACTAGAGGGAAACCTTCAGCCACTATTAACTATGTTATTGGAACATTACCTCCACCACCCCCACCTCGAAATTCGAGGGGAGGTTATCATCTACCTGTTACTCTACAATTGAGTGGAGGCCATCCCTTAGTTAGTAGTCAATAATTAGTTACCGTTCAACCTACAATTAGTGGTCAACATTCGGTTACTAGGAACACTCCCATAAGTGGACAATTCTCAACTGGGGGAAAACCCCTAGCTAGTGGACCTAATCTAACTGGGGGGAATCACCCAGTTAGTGTACATAACATGAGTGGAGTAAATTCTTCACATTTGAACTATAGTATGGTTTTCAGTTCTCTCCCAACCATGGGAAAACCTACGTGGACACATCACACAGGGATACCATCTATTTAGACTCAACCCCCATGGGGACATATCTATATGGGCCATCATAATACTGCTATAGGACAAAATTATCTAGGAAAAATCTTTCCTGGACTACCCTATCCTAGAAACACGGACACCCCATGGGGGAACCATAACGTTCCACTTCCTAGACCTCCAATCGGTGGACCACCCCCACAAACTCCACCACTTGTACTGCCACCTCCCCCACCATCCGGTTGACCACCACCACCACCTTATTCTGGAGGAGGAGGAATCCCTTATTATATAGGAGGAGGACCCCCACCTTCTAGTGGAGGCCCACCTTATTCTGGAGGAGGAGGACCCCCACCTTTTGGCGGAGGACCACCTTATTCTGGAGGAGGAGGACCCCCACCTTCTGGCGGAGGACCAACTTATTCTAGAGGAGGAGAACCCCCACCTTCTCACGGAGGACCACCTTATTCCGGAGAAGGAGGACCTCTTTCAAGTACACCTCCCAACCCAGAAGTCCCACCCCCATATGGTCAATTTATTACGGGAGGACCTTACAATCAATCTATCCATGGTCCTAATGGTATGTCGATGCCTTATCAGTATTACCAGTATCCACAGCCAAACCAACAATTACCATTTCTAGATACAATTGATCTTCCATATTTTTTGCATTTGAGCAATGATCCCATTCATCATGGCATAAATTGGCCTATGATTCCTGTGAAGTTACCATCAAATATTCTGAATTTTGACGGAAAACCCAATGAGGACCCCAAGAACCATGTTATGAATTATCATTTGTGGTGTTCTTCCAATTCCTTAATGGATGATTCCATCCGTTTGAGTATATTTCAACGAACCCTCAGTGGCACTGCCGCAAAGTGGTACATTGAGTTTCCACCACATTCCTTTCCTGACTTTCGATCTTTGGCTATGTCATTTTTTACTCACTTTCAGCTATCGATCCGCTACAAAACCAACACAGATATTTTGAATTCTCTCTGTCAAACTACCACCAATCACATTTATGATCCTATTCATGAGTGGAGGAGGGGACAACGTCTTATCAAAGCCCCCATTCTGGATCAACTCCTTGCATATTGGTTCACGAAGTCAATACTTCCTATCATAGCTAAAGACGTAGCTATGGGTGGGGCTATTACGGAGGAACAAGCTATATCTCATGCTCAATATTTAGACCTTAACTATGCCCATTCTAGAACCTTATATGATATCATTCTTGATGCCCCCCTCCCTACATGTGATCCAACAAAACCACCTATGGGACCTCATGCCGATGGCATCATTGGTTCTGTTCATACCCAGCCTACTAGACAATCTGGTGGATCAGAAAGCCATCATAGCTCGACCCTACCCACGACACAGGTTGGACATCACACCAAACAATCACCCAGCCCTGCTTCCACTAAGGAAGTGAATTCATTTCAATCTGCTTCATCTCAAAAATCCAATGGTAAAAAGAAGAAAAAAGGTAAATCTAAAAAGTCTTCTAACCAGCAAGAGCCAAGACACAATCCCAAAGACAATAAACAAAAGCGAAAGGTAAAATATCCTTGTTTACTGTGCGGTGATGATCACTTCACCAAAGAATGCCCACATCGGGAGGAAGTGAAAAAATTCCTTAAAGGGAACCCCACACCTGTAGTCTTAACTGATCCCTTCCCCACACAACAACAACAAATGATTGCACAACAACCATCTCCTTCTCAAGGAGAACCATCCAACACCGCTCATGATCTCATGATGCGGAGTGAAACAATCAACTTAAATACTCGATCACGATCATATGACTCTCCTTCTACAAAGGAATCTAATGGAGGTAATCCTGAAAAATCCTTCACGTCTACATCTATCATTCCTTCACCTCAAGGTCCTCTCATCATAGAGAATCCTTTACCGGGTTCTGTATTGCATCCACCCAAGAGCACGATTCGAAAATCCATTTTCAATACAAATGCTCGGGCTGCTCAAAACTATAATATAGTAGAGGATTTAGCGTAAGATCCTTGTTCTATGTCAGCGCTAGAAGTCTTACGAAATAGTCCCATTTAGCGTAAGACCCTGTTATCCGCGATTGGAGTTGTAGATCTAGATTCCTCCAACACCATCATGTTCAATATAGAGTATTTCAAGATGAGTCTTTCCCACCAACTTGTGTTTCAAATCGTTACTAACGTTTCTGGGAAAAGCATACATCATACTATCTTAGACGAAGGAGACTCTACCTCGATTATGTCGTTATCCTGTTGGAGAGCCATTGGCTCTCCCAAGTTGAACCATTCCCCCACCATATTGAAAGCCCTTGATGGACGTGATTTTCAACCTCATGGGTTGTTACAATATTTGACCGTCGAGTTGGGAGGTAAGAGCGTTTCCATTAACGTACAATTCGTCGCTTTCCCGTTGGATTACAACCTATTACTTGGTTGAAACTGGTTCTATGCCATGACCGCAGTTGCATCATCCGTCCTCCGCATTGTGCAATTTCCCCACCAAGGGAAAATTGTCACTATTGACCAATTGGATTTATGTACACCGGACACCACTACTCATCCCACGGACAATGTCCCTCTTTTAGGAAACTCTACACAGATATATGAGAGTGTGGGGGTAGGAATCCTTAAATATTCATCCCTCATGGGATTATTCCCAACACCAGCTCCCCCTTCCCATGTTTCCACAATGAACATGATTTCCTCCTCTCATTACTCAACGGACCAATGGATTGTGCTCGATCCAGATCATTTGGATTCGATTGGAGATGTGATTCCTCTTAGCCCCGCAAAATCTACTTATGAGGCCATCCAATCAACCCCTAATTTACCAAATGTCCACTCTCTCGTGGCATCTACTTCACATTCTCTTCCATTACCTTGGACCTCATCCCTACCTGATCGTCTACTTCATAGTTTTCATTATGACGAGTAAATCATGAAGATTATGAGCGTGGATGAACCCCCATGGGAAGACCTTCACCATAGATTGTCTTTCCTTCCACCACTAGATTTGGCAGAGAACACCATGGAAACAATTATGTCACCGGATGTATTTCCTTACCCTCAATCTCCTATCTTGACAGTTGATACGGTAACAAAGGGAAATCTGGATAACATCAATCCTACCTATCCGATTGACATATCGGTAAAACCTGGAGTCTGGAACCATTTATCATCATCGATCTCTTTGCCAATGGGGGCATCTACTTCATGCACTCTAATCCTACCTCGGCCGCGGGGCATGGTCATGTTATTGTCGTAGTCGGCTACTTCACCAAGTGGGCCGAGGCTATGCCTATGTACAAATAAGACGGTGAAACTGCCACACTCCTTATGTTCACTCATATCTTTGGGGGAGCTTCACAATGGCCTCTACCTAAAGCGATACTATGCCTAAATAATTTACATATTAGTACTTTGTATATATTGTACATGACGTGTGTTTTGCTTGGTGTGACACTTTATTTTTAGTGTGCTAGGATCTTATCATTCTTCTTATACCATGTTCTGCCTGGATGTGCAGATGGAAACGTGTTTTGGATTCGCAGATGGAGCTACCCGACACAACCATAACCTCTCTTCAGCAGATTGGGTACTCTATTCCCCTACCAGCAAACCGATTAGTTCATGAGGAACTTGCTTAGATTTTTAACCAACAATGTCGTCGATTATTATGCGGTAATTGGATTATTGAACGGCGCTTGCTCCTTGGGTGTGGACCATTTTGTCATCTATCTTGATTCACAACTAGTGGTCTCCCATATTAACCGATTCTACACTATCCACTACCCCATACTACTCCATCTATTCCGGGGAGTATGTCTCTTGGAGAGGTCCTTTGAGTCAATTCAATACCTACACATCCCGAGAGACATGAACATTGTTGTTGATTCCCTAGATAATTTTATATTATATTGGTATATTACACATTCATAAGCATTTTCATCAAATATGCATAAAAGGACACAACATGTAAACTACTCATAGTGTATAATCTAACATCTATAAGATCCTCAATCATCATAGAACAAATAATGTATAAAACCGCAAAATAGTGATATATATATATATATATATATATATATATATATATATCTCATCATGCACAAAAATGTGGTGTTGATACAAAATATGAAGCACATAAGCTTTCAGTATGTCCTAGCTACACAAATATGAAGCCTATGACTTCAGTACATATATCACACAATGAGCTATCCCCGTGGGTGCTCATGATTACAAATAATGGCCCTAACTACTCGACGGAGCAGTGGACCAAAGTGTGTCGAGAATCCAGCTATCTAGCGCTGGTAACAGTGAGGTAGTTCATCTATAGATACATCGGGAATGTCCAACATTAATCTATGGAGGTTATCCTCCAGCTCACTCAACTCCTCTGCTGCATCCTGATGAGAATCCATTATATCTCGTACCATCCCTCTTCTCTCGATCAAAGAAGCACCTCTCGGGTGAGACAGGCCAACATCTGCATCAAACATGAGTGAACTATCTCAGTACTACCCAAAAAAATTTAAAAATTATAAAATGAAAAAACACAACAAGAGTTTCGTTCTTACCTAGGTCTCCCCACTGCTCACCCTCAGGAAGAGCCAATTCTAGGTCTCCCCTGAAATTAGTACCCGCGTACACATAATCCTCAACCATGAGGAGATTCCCACGTAACCACTTAAAGAAGGTGGGACTAAAACTGATGATGAGACCTCTTCCTCCATGGCGGGCCATGACCTCGGACCAACTAACCATATGTAGATCTCGCTGATCGAGATCATCTAGCTCTACTTGTGGCCTCGGTAGTGGGACTTGTTCAAGGAAGAACGAGAACACGATGGATCCGTATCCAAACTGTTTCAGCTCACCCCTGCAACATTTGGTGAGTTGTTCCCTGACATTGGTGAGGAGTCCCTCAAACCAGTTGAAAACAGTAGGTGTCATACACTCGATGGCATAAAGCATATGGGCCTTGGTATCCTGATGAGAAGCCCTGCTGCTTGCCACCTGCTCTATGGTAAATAGAAAAGTATGCAAGGGTCGGTCTCAAATGTTATTGATGGGAATTTTCCTAGCAATCATCTACGTCCATGGTGTACAAAACTGAGCCACCAAGCTCTTAGTCCACTTGTCACTATGATCTGGATCTTGGGGGCGGAGACCCGGAAGACTTGAATGCCGAGAGAGGAGGAGAAGAGATAGCTTCAAAACTGAAGCGAACAATGAACAAGTTGTGAGAAATATAGCATAGATCGACAAACATAGAATAAATATGCCAGATGGAGGGGTGAGGCTCAAAGAGGGTTCTTTGAGCCTCACCTCTCAAACTATACTAAGAAAGACACTCAAAACCAATACCCCAATAATAACTCAATAAAATCATAGAAATGTAGGATAGAAACCAAATGAGTAACTTGTTATCATGAGAAGGCTTGCTAGGCCTTTATATAGCATTATTACAATTTATCTTGAGGCCATACCATGGGCCAAAACTATGTGCTACCAAATACCATGGATATGTGAGGGTGGCCTCTCCATTAATGCTTTTATGATAAATGGGAGAGGGTGGCCTCTCCATTTAATGCTTTTATGGCTTATACATCCGAATTTAGACCATATGCCCCCTAAAATTCGGATCACACTACCCCGTGGACCGGATACTGAAATTGGGGCTTCTCGCCTAGACAACCCTGTTAGAAAATAGACATTCTGCACATCCAAAGTAAGAATGTGGGCACCAACACAGAAGTGTTGCTGATCTGGTTCCCATAATCCGATCAGATAATCCAGTAACTGTACCTGGGCCCTCATGCCCTGTACGTGAAATAATTTCAACAAGCCACATCTTTGCAATGCGTTCATTGAATTTGGATCATTTGCCACATGGTAATCTTCCATTTTGTGCTCTCGTTCCTTCCATTGGACCATGGTGCAAGACAAGACCTGCATAAACATCAATTATATGCATATTAGAACCTTTCTATAGCTTTGGTTTGGCTTTCTTTGGCCCCATTTTTTATTTTTCTTTGTGGATCTGCATCGGTGCACCTTGCTTTTGTGGACAGTGCATCAGCAACGCACCTTCTCCATGTGAGAAGCACGTCGGATATCCCTCGACACACTTCCCACAAGGGGAAAGCGCGTTTCCCAAGGCGTGTGCAATCCCCTCCTTAAAAATCCAAAAAATTAACCATAAAACATGAAATTAATCCACTAGAAAGGTAGATAGCAAGGTTAAGTCCTACATGTCGCTGACATGGCGAGAAACATATGACCGTAGCTTTCGCAATCGACGTTTGAAAATCAGGCTACAAAGTAGTGTTTTTACTATTCCAACTTGGTAAAAAAACAATTGGTAACTATTTCTTACAATTTGAATTTTATATACAAGAAAATGGAATATTCCCTTTTTAATATTTCTTTTATGGGTCTTTTTTCTATAGTTGGTAATCTTTTTATGTCTTAACATCTTATTGTCATTTCTGACTTAGTTTTTTGGAGTTCACAGATGAAGTAAAGCAGTGTTCTGACTTTATTGGCGACCATCGTTGACATTTCATACTTTTTATCAAGTGTGAATAAGTCATCGAGCAATTTTTATGCCATCATACTGCTCATCAAAATCAAATATTAATGGAATCAAGCTTACTTTTGTCCTTCCTCGTGCTCGTAAAACTATGAGAATAAGTCACCGAGTTATATTTTATCTCTTTTTCAGGCTCGTAAAACTCCCATGAAAAAGGAACCCTAGGAGTTCCTCTTTAAGATCTTTTCAGACTCCCTAAATATGAAAAGATCACCAAGCAAAATTGATCCTTTCATGGTTGTAAAAGTATTTGAAAGGTCATCTTTCTGGTGAAAATTTACCCCTTTTCAGACCAGGAGGACAATTTACGAAAAAAGAGCGCTCCAGTTAATCATGACTAGAAGAGTTCTCTTCATGTTGTTTTATCCTTTTTCGGATGAGGAGACTAAATTTTATGAAAAAGATCCATTTGGAGTCTTATTTAGTTATTTTCAAACTCTCTAAACATGAAATGACGCTGAGTTTTCCTTCTCTGGACTCGTTAAAATCTTACATTGAAGGGCCCATTTTGGGATGAACCCCTCCTATATCAAGTTCAAAAAACATATGAGATGGGACTCATCCAAAGGATGAGCTATACCGAGCATCTGTTACCCTCCTCAAGCTCGTTAAAAAAAAGAGGTACTCATCGATCATGATGGGGATAAGGAAACAATTTGTGTTTCATTGTAATTATGGCAGTACTGAGTCACTCTTGAACATGGTACTTGCTTGCATATGCATTCAAACACTTGGATAATCAGCTTGTCTTCGAGTCCCACCAATTCCATGAGTCATTACACTGCTTTGAGTCATTCAAAGAATGCTTCCATCATCAGTTTCATTAGGGTTCGGTGTCATTCTCATCATGTCAATGCTGCCAAGTCATGCCATTCCCATGTTCAAGAGAGGTCTGTTCATCGAGTCAATCTCTGTAGTCATTCTAACTTTTATCATGTCAGTCATTCCTTAGTTAGTCTCAAGTGTCACTCTGCAGTGTGATCTACTCCAAAACATTTTCAATCTTGTTTTGTGTCGATGATGGGGGAAACATCATGGCCCTCCTTCGACTAGTTTATCCTTGTCAACTTCAACACATCATCTGAGGATCAAACCTAGAAACTATTCAAGTAACTTGGGCCTGCATGCCTCAATGGAAGGTTACCTCGATTTCAACAGTAAGTTCACATCATTGACTTCTGATTGAAAGATTTCGTTGAGTGTTCAAGCTCAGATCATTTATTCGCATTCAGTGGTATGTACTATGATACCTTGGGGATCATTGACAGTAATGGTGATTTCCCTCGTACTTGTTAATGGTATACATCAATGACTGGTAATCAAGTGGTTTATACCACGCTTGAATTCAAGACATTGTAATCACATGGTTAGAATCGTATCATTGCAGGTTTGGCTTGAAGACCCTCATTTAAGTCATAAATATCACCCAGGTTGAGATGGAGATTGTTTGAGTCATATTACACAGATCCACTTTTGTATTGGTCGTGGTTGTGTTATCATCTCATCATGGATCTATGATTGTGTCTAGTAGCCATGATTGTGTTCAGTTGGTATTTACTACCATGGATCTGCAATGTATTGGTTGGAAGCCATGTTATGAGTTAGTTTGAGACATGTACCTCAGATTTGATTGTACTACAGAAGATTTGTGTTCATCACTCCAACCAACAATCCTTACTTCGATTTTTCCCTATTACAAACCATTTCACCTACCTTATTTTTCCAGCTTCATGCTTTGGGGGGCATTCTGTTACACCAAAATCTCGTCATCATGAGTAATGTCTCCTCTATATGCTATGATCCCTAAATTCCCTAAGCTAAAACATTGAAAGAGAAGTTTTGTCATTCCCTTTTACCTTTTGTTGCACTCCGACGCGCCCTGTTGTCCATCAAGGTGCGTCAGTTTCAAGATGGCATGCTCTGCAACTTAGCAGAGTACATCGGTGACGCGGTGTGCTCTTGTACAAGGTGCGTTGATATCTCTCTGGTGCATGTTTTCCTTGTGCAAGGCGAGTCGCAGTTGGTTAAAATGGAAAAAGAGAATCTTCGATGGACTTCTTGAAGCTTGTATGGTGTGGAGACTTATCCCTACTTACCTAGAATTGTGGAATTCGATCCCCTTGTCTAGTGGGATGATCCCTTAAGCCTCTCCCCTAAATCCACAACCTCTCCTATCCCTTTAGCTCTATATATAACCCCCTCTCCATTGTTAAGGTAGGAAGGATAGAGTACCTTTATGCTGGTGGAATTTCTCTAGGTGATCGTCTTCATCCATTACGAGGCTAAGTATTTGATCTTGGTGGCTAGGATTGTTGGCCGAAGGAGATTATGACATCAAAGCATCGGTCATAACATCTCTCCATTTGTACTTCTTATGATTACATTTAATACAAGTTCTTTCCATAAAATTTGTTGCATTAATGATATTTAGGATTTACTTCTTTGACTATTAATCTAGATCAATTCACATCCATGTGCTTTTATTACTTATTTTTTTCCGCATGTCTTGTTTGGTTTTGTAGCTAAGGATCTGAAGATCGGGACTTTGGAGTTGGAGCAGCAAGGAGAGAGGAACTGTACACTTGAGTTAAGCCATCTCTTTCATATGTTTTGCATTTCAATTGATCTAGGAAATATATTTTTGTTATGTACTCATGTGTTCTAGATCTGAACCATTCAGACTAGGGAGATTTATTTGAGTATGATCATACATATTTTCTATTTCAAGGAATCGACGGCGATAACTAGTTCCAGAATCCAGGTTCTACCGATATGTCAATCAGACAGGTAGGTGCGATGTTATCCATATTTCCCCCTGTTACCATATACATTGTCAGGAGAGGAGATTGAGGTTAAGGAAAGACATCCGGTGAAACAATTGTTTCCATGGCGTTCTCTACCAAATCTTGTGGCAAAAGGAAATACGATCTATGGTTAAGGTCTTCCCATGGGGGTTCATCCACGCTCATAATATCCATGATTGACTCATCATAATGAAAAGTATGGAGTAGAGGATCAGGTAGGGATGAGGTCCGTTGTAATAGCAGAGAATGTGAGGTAGATGCCACGATAGAGTGGACATCTGGTAAATCAAGGGATGATTGGATGGCCTCGTAAGTAGCTTCTACGGGGTTGAGAGGCATCACATCTCCAATAGAATCCAAATGATATGGATCGGGAACAATCCATTGGTCTATTGAGTAATGAGAGGACAAATCATGTTCACCGTGGCAACATGGGCAGGGGGATCTGGTGTTGGAAAGAATCCCATGAGGGATGAATATTTAAGGAGTCCTACCCCCACACTCTCATATATCTGTGTAGAGTGTCCTAAAAGAGGGACATTGTCTACAGGATGAGTAGTGGTGTCCGATGCACTGAAATCTAATTGGTCGATAGTGATAATTTTCCCTTGGTGGGGAAATTGTACAATGCGAAAGAAGGATGATGCAATTGCGGTCATGGCATAGAACCAGTTTCGACCAAGTAATAGGTTGTAATCCAACGGGGAAGTGACGAATTCCACATTAATGGAAATGCTCTTACCTCCCAACTCGATGGTCAAATATTGTAACAACCTGTGAGGTTGAAAACCATTCCATCAAAGGCTTTCAATGTGGTGGTGGAACGATTCAACTCAAGGGAGCCAATGGCTCGCCAACGGGATAATGACATAACTAAGATAGAGGATCCTTTGTCTAAGACAGTATGATGGATTCTTTTCCCAAAATCATTAGTAATGATTTTAAACGGAATTTGGAGGGAAATCCTCGGCTTGAAATACTCTAGCTTGAACATGATGGTGTTGGAGGAATCTGGATAGACAGCTCCAATCACGGATAACAAGGTCTTACGATGAATGGGAGAATTTTGTAAGACTTATAGCATTGACATAGCACAAGGAGCTTGCTTTAAATCCTCTACTATATTATAGTTTTCAGCAGCCCGAGCTTTGGGATTGAAAATGGCTTTTCGAATTGTGCTCTTGGGTGGATGCAATACAAAATTCGGTAAAGGATTCTCTATGACAAGAGGACCTTGAGCTGAAGGAATGCTAGATGTAGACACAGAGGATTTTTTAGGTATTATCTCCGTTAGATTCCTTTGTAGAAGGAGAGTCATATGATCGTGATCGATTATTTAAGTTGACTGTTTCGCTCTGCATCGTGAGAACATGAGCGATGTTGGATGGTTCTCCTTGAGAAGGAGATTGCTGTTGTGCAATCATTTGTTGTTGTTGTGTGGGGAAGGGATGATTAAGACTGCAGGTGTGGGGTTCCCTTTAAGGAAATTTTTCACTTCCTCCCAATGTGGGAATTCTTTTGTGAAGTGATCCTCACCGCACAGTAAACAAGGATATTTTGCCTTCCACTTTTGTTTTTTGTCTTCAGGATTGTGTCTTGGCTCCTACTGGTTAGAAGATTTTTTAGATTTACCTTTGTTCTTCTTTTTACAACTGGATTTTTGAGGTGAAGCAGATTGAATTGAATTCACTTCCTTAGTGGAAGGAGGGCTGGGTGATTATTTTTTGTGATGTCCAGCTTGTGTCGCAGGTGGGGTCGAGCTATGATGGCTTTGTGATCCACCGAATTGTGTAGCAGGCTGGGTATGAAAGGAACCAACGATGCCATCGGCATGAGGTCCCATAGGTTGTTTTAATGGATCATATGTAGGGCAGGGGGAATCAGGAATGATATCAGATAAGGTGCCAAATTGGGCATTGACAAGGTCTAAATATTGAGCACAAAATATATCTTATTCTTCTGTAACGACCCCACCCATAGCTATGTCTTTAGCTATGATAGGCAATAGTGACTTCGTGAACCAATCTACAAGGATTTGATCTGGAATGGGGGCTTTAATAAGACTTCGTATCCTCCTCCACTCATGAATATGATCAGAAATTTGAGTGGCAGTAGTTTGATAAAGAGAAGTCAAAATATGTGTACCGGTTTTGTAGCGAATTGGTAGTTGAAAGTGAGTAAAAAATGACATAGCTAGAGATCAAAAATTAAGAAAGAAATGTGGTGGAAACTCAATGTACCACTTTGCAAGAGTACCAGTAAGGGTTCGTTGAAATAACCTCAAACAGATGGAAGAACACCGCAAATGATAAGTCATAACGTGGTTCGTAGTGTCCTCACTGGGTTTTCTGTCAAACTTCAGAATATCTGATAGTAACTTCACAAGAATCGTAGGCCAATTTATGCCATGATGAATGGCATCATTAGTCAAATGTGACATATTTGGCAGATCAAGTGTAGCGAGAAATGGTAATTGTTTGTTTGGATATGGTTAATGGTAATACTGATAAGGCATCGGTGTACTAGTAGAACCATGGATAGATTGATTGTAAGGTCCTCCCATAGGAAATTGTCCATATGAGGGTGTGCCTTTTGGATTAGGAGGTGTACCTGAAGGAGGTCCTCCTCCCCCAAAACAAGGTGGTCCTCTGCAAGAAGGTGGGGGTCCTCCTCCTCCATAATAAGGTGGTCCTCCACCAGAAGGTGGGGGTCCTCCTCCTCCATAATAAGGTGGTCCTCCAACAGAAGGTTGGGTTCCTCCTCCTCCAAAATAAGGTGGTCCTCCGCAAAAAGGTGGGGGTCCTCCTCCTCCAGAATAAAGGGGTCCTCTGCCAAAATGCGGGGGTCCTCCTCCTCCAGAGTAAGGGGGTCCTCCGCCAGAATGCGGGGATCCTCCTCCTCCAGAATAAGGTGGACCTCTACCAGAATGCATATCATCAACCTCTAGCATAACGAGTGGATTCTTCCCATTTCGTTGTTAGGTTTCCACTATGTGCCAGAGCTATATGTCTACATTTTTTTCCCTCACCCCTACATAGTGGTTGTGTTTGTGTTATGGTTTTGTGCCTCATTGATCTTTGACCAATATCCTTATGAAAAGGGATAAAGACCCTTTCATTATTATTATTTTTTTCTTTTGAATTTGCATGTTGAGTCTTAAAGAGGGGGCTCAAATGTGGTTCAAAGAGGATGAATGTTTTAGTTTAATATTGAATTTTTAAATGGGATTGAAGGGATAGGGAGAGGGAGAGGGAGAGGAGAGAGGGAGAGGGTATAGAAATAATTATTTCCTTTTATTTATTTATTTATTTTTTAATATGTCTTAGGGATCAAGGAATGGGAATAAAGAAGAATGAATATGAAAAGGTAAAAGGGGTAAGAAATTAGAAAGGGGTGTGTATTTTAATTAAATGCTAAGGGTAAAAGCGAAATAAACTTGAAAATATTAGGTCTGAGGGATATAAGGAGATTTTAGATAATAATAAAATGGGTAAATGGATCTTTTGGAAAAGTGGGTATTGGGAAAGGGTATACAAGGTAGATTATGGGGGTTTATATATATATATATATAAAGGAGGATATTGACGTTTTTAAAGGTAGGAGAGAATCAAGAGGATAGCTACTAATTTTCCAGTTAAATATATGCAAAGAAATCAATAGCATGATGATACTCATTAATTTATTGAAGGATGCAAGAGGTAGATTTTGGCCAACATGACACGCTTTACTTCATCTTGCCAAAACTTTGACCGACTACCAAGAGAATCAAATGGACTTAGTTTTTGTCAAACAAAATATGGACAGGATCGGTGCAACAAGACAAATACCATGAAAAATACCCCATGGTATGACACATCATTTGGTGACAAACGACCATTTTCTAAAACCCGACTTGACTATGACATGACAATCCATATGGCATGACTTGGAAAGTGTTCCATAGGGGTCATATGAAAGGTGGAATAAATTATGGATGTAACGAGCACTTATCCTTGGACACAATGGTGCAAATAGAAATATCTTGCAAAAAAATGAATTGGTTCACTTGTGGCATCATGTTTTGACACTTCAGAACATGTCGATGTTGAACATCAACACCTAGCCTGCTTAAATTGAGTTGAAATAATTGGATTTTATAAAAATATTTGGAACAATGCATGAGCAATGTTTTGTAATACAAACCTTTCAAACATGATGTAAAACAAACTTGTCGAACATGATGTAACAATCTATGCCACCTCCCTTTCTATTGGGTATCCTAGATTCCATCGATCCAATTTTCCTCACGAGCATATTGACTTATATTTTTATTAATTCAATCTATCTCTCTATTAGGATGTACATTTAGCTGAACCCCGGATCTATTAAGCACTCAAAGGGATCAAAAAAACTATATACTATAAACTTCTTATTACTTAAAAAATTCCAATTTAAGATAGATTTATTATATTCTATTTATTTATTCTAAATTGCATGATGGTAATTAATGAATGATAGACTAATTTTTATGTTAGACATCCAACCTCCATTTCTTTTCAATTATAGTTCATAATGTTACCCATGGATATCGCACGTCTTTTCCACTTGGCCTATAAAATGCATCATGATTCTCTCAGTGCAATCACTCAAAAGGAAACGTTGACATCCTTCATTGAGTACATAGAAAGGAATCATTACATAAGACATCGAATTGTTATTTGGAACTCTGCTTGACAAATAATTTTATTTTATTTTTTTAATTGATAAATAACTTTAAGGAAATCAATTTACATACCTTCATAGAATACTTGGAAGGACTCATTATATAAGATATGTTATTAGTTATCTTGAACCTTAAATGATAAATACAAAAATTTCTTATTTTCTGAAAAATCATTTTTGAACCAAACTTATACATAAATGAATTGAAGGAACCAATTGCCATTCCCACATAGACTACATAAAAAGCCATCATTTCATCAACACAAAATTCCCCTATCTACCCAAGCTAGTAGGGTAAGAGCATGAGATCTAGATTTTGCATCTAACATATCACAAGCATTATTAAATAAATTCATACAAGATGGCATCGAATAGTTAGATTGGTGTCTCTTAGTTCTATTTGTATTTTATTGCATAGGTTTCTTGCATTATAGAAAAAAAGGTTGTTTTTCATTCTTGTATTTGAATTCTTTAAACCTTTGGATATGGATCCTTAACCAAAACATCAAATGAACGATATTATGACACTGCTTTCGAAACTACCAGGATAACCAAAATCAATCACTATTGGATTTAGGCTTTCTATTTTTATTATGAGTTTCGGTTATTATTGTCTAACACTTTTTTTCTTATTAAAAGGTTGAGCATGTTAGAGCATAAATCAATGTACTTTCATAAGTTGAGAGTCATTGTATTGTGAAACTCTATTATTTTTTCCAAGATGTCAAATATCTATATTTGATAATGTAACATTTTAGCATTATTATTTTTAGCATCACAAGATTTGAGAAGAGTTTTATATCTTTTGGCATGGTTCTCAATGCTTGGGGACTCAGCTTTGCTTCTGATTGGGGTACAATGACTTCAAGAATTTGTGAATAAGAAAAAAATCATTGATTAAAATCCTCTATGGATCAGAACCACTTAGTGTGATTGGTAGTTTAAGAGTTTTAGTGGAAAATTTCACCATCAAACAAGGGGTTTCTCTAATTAGAGCATGCAATGTTTTCAAAGCCAAATTAACCAAGTTTCTTAAGTATCACAAAATGAAAGATCAAAACCATTGACTTCTAGAGACCATGCGTATATATCATATAGATAACCTTTGTGTACAGCGTGTTAAGGTTTGTAATAGATTGTGATATGTTTTATGTTATAGTTGGAATCGTAGTGTGTTAATGTTTGTGATATATTTTTAGTATGATGTTTGATTCTATTTAAGGGTGCTAGATCAATGGAATAGCACTTGCCTTATAGGAAGGATGTTGTTGGTTAGATTCCTCCATGCCCTATCTGTATAAATCAATGACTAATTAAATGACCAGTTAACAACAATCAATGACTAAATAAATGACCAGTTAACAACAATCAATGACTAAATAAATGATTAGTTAACAACAATCAATGACGAAATAAATGACCAGTTAAAAAAATAAATGACTAACTGTATTATCAAAAAACAATAATTAATGACCAAATAGTGATAATTAATGACCAAATAGTGACAATTAATGACAAAATAGAGGCAATCAATGACCAAATAGCGACAATTAATGACCAAATAAATGACTAAATATATGACCGGCGCATGAATCAATTCAACTAATTTATGACCAAGTGATAAATGACCAATTTGGTCAGGAGATAAGTGACTGCTAATTTGTCACCAATGGTCATGTGACCAACTTTAGTCATTTATCTCTTATTTTTAGTCACTTATTACCCATTTTGTACTATTTCTCCCTATATCTCCTCCTTTCCATAACCATCCTACCTCTCTAGCCCCAACCTTCACTAACCCCCCCCACCTCTCTCTCTCTTTCCTCCTTTCCCTAATCCTCCTTCCCTCTTTATAAATCCACCCATATCTCTCTCTCAACCCCATCTCTCCCTATATTATAAAGCCTAACCTCCCCTCCCCTTATCTATCTCTCTAAGATCCCATCTATCTCCCTCCCTCTCTCATATTCCCCTTCTCTCTCTCTCTCTCTCTCTCTCTCTCTCTCTCTCTCTCTCTCTCTCTCTCTCTTATCCCTAACCATATATGCCCTCGATCTCAATAACCACCCCACCCCTAGCCCCCCCTCTTTATCTTATCCCTAACCATATATGCCCTCAATTTCAATAACCACCCCACCCCTAGCCCCCCCTATTTCTCATAATCCACTTCCCCATCCTTCTCCCTCTTCCCCCTACTCTCCCCTACCCTTAAAAACCCAATCACCCTCTCTCTCTCTCTATCTGTCACCTACTCCTACCACTAACCACCACCCCCAATTATATCTCTCTCTAACCCCCAATATCTCTCTCTCTCTAAACCCCTAAACCCCATTCTCTCTCTCTATACTCCTAAACCCCAATCTCTCTCTATCTCTATCCCCCCAAACCCCCAGTTCTAACTTCTCACCCTCCTACCCCTACAACTAACCACCTCCCCATTCCTCTATGTATATATCCCTCTTCTCCCTACTCCCCCCCTAACCTTAACCACCCCTTCACTCCCTCTCTCCTGGTCTCTCACTTACACCTAACACTAACCACCACCACCAACATGTATCTCTCTCTCTCTCTATCTAAACCCCAAATCCCCAATCTCTCCCTCTCTCTCTCTCTCTCTCTCTCCACTAATCCCCCTCCCCACTACCACTAACCACACCTCCAAAAATATATCTCTTTCTCTCTACCCGTAGCTCTACATTCCCTCCCCATACCACTAAGCACCCCTTCCCCCTACTCCTCCTCCTCCTCCTCCTCTCTTTCTCTCTCTCTCTCCCCTCCACCTAACCCACAGTCCCTCTCTCTCTCTCTCTCTCTCCCATCCTCCACATAACCCACTAACAATCCCCCCATCTCCTCTTCCTCCCACAATCTCTCCCATATATGTATCTCTCCTACTCATGCTACGCCTAACCCCACTCTCTTTCTATCTCTCGTAATCTCCCCCTCCCCACATCCTTCACCTGCCACTTAACCCATGTCCTCGCTCAACCTTACCTCAATATTCCTCCCCCCCCCTCTCTCTCTCTCTAAACCCCTAACTCCCCCACATGTCACCCTCCTACCCCTACTAACCAACTCTATCTCTTTATCTCTCATACTACCCCTACCGCTAACCCCTGCTCCTCATCTATATCCCCAACCCCGCTCCTACATCGTTACCCCTATCCAGCTCCCCTCCCACCCTTTCCTCTCCCTCCCTCCCTCCCTCCCCACCCCTATCACTTAACCCCTCTCTCCCCCATGTTCACAACATTAATTGCTTAGAAAAGGGTTAATTGGAAGAGAAGGAAGTTAGACTATGCACACGTGTGATAAGTGCATCTGCGCTATTGAAACACCTTTTTCTCTACCTCTACATGCATTTAAGGATGTGGACATTTCACAATTAATGTTGTAAACCTTACGCAACAATGCACACATGTTATTAGCACATGTGCATTATTAGCAAGCGCACATTTTGTGTTTGAATAAGACATAAACTAACTTTCCCTGCACACCACTTCTTCCTATTTGCCTGCAGGAATATCTATTCACACAATTTTCTAATTTGAACATGTTCTAACACACATATTGAACAACATTTTTTGGAAAATTGGAACTTTCTTAGACCTCTTGGACGCACCAAATACAATGGACAATTCTTAGACCTCTATTTGGCACATTGGAACATTATCAAATCTCTTGGACACGTTGAAACATTCATTTTGAATTACAAGAAAGGAGTGATTAGAAATGCATGGTGACATTTCTTCTACATGAGTTATATTTTTGTACTCATTCGCAAATATGAAGAGTTCAATGCATTTCAAAATTCAATACAATCATCATATACCTCCATTTCTCTCACAAATATTTTAATATTCATGAAATATGTAGAGTTCAATGCATAATAAATGAAATGAAACAATCATGGACTATAAATTTCCACATATATAATCCTTGAATTGAATTGAAACAATCATGAAAAAATCTTGGCCATTAGAAACCTATGGCCACTAAGCCCAACAGTCATGGATTACAACCTAAATCCATAGTTTCATAGAAAAACCATGTTTTTTGTCACATAAAGTAGCCATGTTGGTACAATTCCTTAACATGGGGAACATAATATTCTTATCGAAAAAAAGTTTCAGTTGTAAAGCATATACCATGGTTTAGGGCATTGTTCATGGCCTCCACCTATCCACTCAAGCCCTCATTCAAATCCTCTCTCTCTCTCTCTCTCTCTCTCTCTCTCTCTCTCTCTCTCTCTCTCTCTCTCTCTCTATATATATATATATATATATATATATGTGTGTGTGTGTGTGTGTGTGTGTGTGTGTGTGTGTGTGTGTGTGTGTGTGTTAATATACTATATAACATATATATGTAATACTAACACATAACATATATATTTTATAGTTTAACTTATAGACTATTAAATCCTTGGCCCTTACATGGATAGATCCCATCAAGTCGACAATGCATCCATTTTGACAAGGACCCTAATAAACTAGTTGAATTAGATGACCCTTCTATGTTGAGAACTGGTTGACCACATAAAAAAGAGCCCATAGTTTACTAATTCAAACCCATTTGGACATTAATCGATGCCAATAATTAGCCTTGAGGAAGAGGATAAATGACACCTAAAACTACTGTAAGTGAAAAGAAAATGTCTTTTTAGGATGAGTCAATTCTAGGTTCAATTTGATATATTTTTTTTGTTTTGGGGTACCATTGCAAGGTTTGTTGGCCTTGGTTAAAGAGTTTGATTAAGGAAAAATCATTTCCCATTGTGGGCATGATTTTTGAGATTGCATTTGCTATCCCAATTTGATTTCCTTGCTGGAATAAGAAATCCCATTGTGGGCATAGATAATAAGGTTGAATCTCCTATTTCAAATCATTTTCCTTGATGGAATAAAGCATCAAATTGTGGGGATGAATTATGATCTTGAATTTCATAGCTCGCATCGATTTCCTTTATACCATAAGCTCACCCATTATGGAAATATTTTAATGAGTTTTCATTCCTCAACCAAATCAATCTGATTCTGGCTTTAAATCAAGGCCATTGGCATGCATTTTACTATCTAAGGAGGGCCATTTATCTTTGAGATAAGTAGGTTATATCTAATGTGATTTGTACATGATTACATTGTTCCTATATTATCATTGTGCCATGATTAGATTGTTTCTATAATATGTGGGTCATGCCCCAGTTACTTTGGAAATTGTATGGAATGATCCTCACTACATACTTGAAAAATAATCTCTTATTTGTTTTTTTTTTAGGGGTAATAATGTTGTTTTGTTAAAGAACCTTTTGGAGATGGGAAACAAACATAATAGAGATATTATTTGTTATTTCTTTTTGGAGGGGTGATAATATGTTTTTTGTTAAAGAACCTTTTGGATATGGGAAAAAAACATAATAGAGAAAACAAGTCTAGAAGGAAGGATATTCCCCTTGAAAATCTCAATGATCTAAAAGGAAAGGCCATGCTAGAAATGGAAAATCATAGACTTCCCAACCTCATGACCTTGGATCCTAACACAATGGCCTATATTTCAACACCACAAGTGAATTGGATGCATCCAATGGATCCCACTCAACTTTTATCATCAAGTTAGCCTCCACCCAATAATCCATCAACAAGCAATGATGAAGTGCTTCAAAAAAATCAAATATTGATAGATGTTGAGTATGCATAATTGGATGTGCAGGGAGTTTTTGATTTGAAATCTCCCCAATAATACCACACACATGTTGAACACACTCCCATTATGGAAACAATGTTTGAACTAAGTGGCACAACAAACCGATGATGGGACTCATACTTCTTGTCCACCTCCCCTATATTGAATGTATAGTGTACAACAAAGAAATCCTAGACATATTCATGTGGATGAAATTTCCCTGACATGCCTTTAAGGTAAGTTATCTAAACAAACTATTGATTAGAAATGTAGAAAAATCATCAAATAATTTTTTGAATATAAGGGTGATGCATCCAAATGTAAATTATTCTCGGCTTTTTCAAAATCACATTGTTTAGCTGCACTTAAGAGAATTTTAGGCATAAAGATAATTAGAAGCTCAGAGGCAAGTAGTCATGTTGTTAGAAATATTCAAGATGCATTTAATTTTATTATTGGAAATGCATCTCATTCAAAATATAATAATGTGACCCATCGTGTATTATCATAATCAACTATAAACAAATCCACAAGGCATCATCGCCTACTATCACACACTTCTCACATCTTTAAAGTAGATAGAAAGACTCTTCAAAATTATTCTACTATTAGAGAAAAAATTGACACACTAGGTCAAAAATATTGGTGGGACTTTGTAAGTAGGATGCCTCATTTATACAGGAAGCTAATTGATGTTATAAAAGAACTAGTACAAAATTTGTTGCATGAAAATACTAGACCTTCATCCAATCATAAAGATGTGCTAAAGTTGAGAAAAGGTAGTAATGAACGTGAATCCCAAGTCAATAACTTCCTTGGCACGACACAAATAGAACTCTAATATGAGAGATTCAAGACTGAGCACACACAATTGAATATGGGCCAAAGGTCCTTTGAGAAATGCAAACCCTAGTACATTAGAATATGCACTCGCAACACATGTTGTAGTAGATACCATCTATAATTGGAATATTATTATGACACATATAAACATATATTTTGTGATTTGCATACTAACACTATACATGGATTCTCTTTGATACTACCATTAAATGCATCAAGAGAATTTATCTGTAACATCATGTGTCCAAGGGGCAAAGGACAAAAATATTATGAAAAATCATGTCTATATGGGACATGTTCTAGGCGTAGTGGATTTGTGTTATTGAACCATTACATTCATGAAAGAAAGGAGCACGAATTTGGGAGAATGACATTAGACCTGCAGAGCTTCAAATATGTGACATATCAATTAGACAATGCGAAGGAAAGCAAAAAATATTTCAATGGTGATGTCACAAGTAAGTGAAGATTGCAAGCATTCTCATTTTACATTATATATATATATATATACAGAGAGAGAGAGAGAGAGAGAGAGAGAGAGAGGTCACATGGCCTAAGCCATTTGGCCATGTTCATAATAGTTTGTCAAATTGGTGCTAAGGGTCAAATAATTTCTAAAGCATGATGTCCACATTAGTAGTAATGAAAAATTAGATCCAAATGGACAAGGTGGGTCACGTGAAGATTAAATTCCCAATCCAAAGTTCAAATGGATAATTAAATTTATTTGGGAATTTAGATTTATCCTAAGTTTTCCTTTGTATTAAAATGGGGTAAAATTTCCTAAGGAAAATTATTTAAATTGATGTAAAAGTTGGTTCAAGGTGTGAATGGGTCTAAATGATGATTAAGGAAGGTGCATTAATGTTTGACCAAGTATAAAGGACTTTTTGGGGGCAAATAGAAGTGTTCTCCCATGTAAAAGAGTGTTTCCTTAAAATAGGGGAAGCTAGTGGAGATCACTCCAATGTAAAAGAGTGTTTCCTTAAAATAGGGGAAGCTAGTCGAGATCAATAATGAAGGTTGGACTAGATTCAAATTTAAAGGGTTAGGAAATGGTCCAAGAAGTGTTGGAGGGAGAATTACATGAGGAAGTGGTCAAATGGTACATTGAATGTGGCCAATGTGGAAGAAATCAAGTGTTATGTGACTCCCCATGGTTTTTGTACATGGTGTTTTGGGTCCCATGGTATTTGCAAGTGGTTTTGGGGTTCCTATGAAGCTATATAAATAGAATCAAGTGCACTTCATAAAGTTGGACAATATTTTGTTTAAATTTTATTGAGAGTTTGCTTGAGCAAATTCCGGTGCTTGGGAGAAGTGCCCCTTACAAGAGGTAGGGAGATGTGACCCTCCGTTCATTTGATGGAGTGAAGCATCCAAATTCATTCAATAAGTGTTGTTGCAATAATTTACAGTAGTATTTATCATATTTGTATTGTGGTGGCAAATCATATGCCACAATTTTATTAGTATTGCATCTTTTGATTATTTTAGGTGATATTGTGAAGCATTTGGAGTTGTGGAAGAGCGATTGGGACACTTGGGATGGATCAAGCCATTTCTGATGTAATTGAAATCTCTTCAATTCCACTGTAATAAAGCTTCAGATTTGATTCTACAATTTTTGGTCCTTTGTGTAAACTTTAATCTACCTATGCTCAATGTGTGCCAATCCTGACCAGTTTTTGCAATCTTCTTTAAAAGATGCCTTCTTATCTATTTGGAAGTATGAATCCATATTCGGAAACTATACATAAAAATTTTCCAAAAAATACCTTCCGATAAAACATTTGAGATCCTTTACTAGTGTTTGATTCGAGTTGAAAACTAGGAAACTGCACGATCCTAAATTAGGAAATATCACTCTCGGAGATCCAATTGACCAAATCGACCTATTCAGTTTTCTGCAAACATTCCTACTACAAAACCTTTCATAACAGAGACTAGAGACCTATTCCATAACCCTTTTCTTAGTTCTGGATCATCCTACCTGCCTAGAAGTCAATTTGTAGTGTCTTACATGTCTCATTGAGCTAGTGTGCCTATTTATTTTGCAATTATTGGATTAGGTACATAAAAATACATCACATAGACCTATGTCATAAGACAAATGTAGAAAGAGAAACATCCATATAACATGTACATAACCAAAATTGATATAATACACATAATAAAAAATACAATAATATATATGTAAGCACTCACTAGTCATTTGAGCCAAACTAGGTCTGCAACATATGTTTATACACTAGTCTGACACATATAACCCATACATTGATTTATCAAAATAACCCTTTTTGGGTTTCATAGGAAAGACCATCCAAAATGGGACACTACATTTTCTAAATCTAGTTAAACTCTAAATAAGATAATAACATCAACAATAATATTTACATACTTGGAATTTCTATTATGTAGGGTTTTGTTTGATTCACCATACCTAACAATTTTCAACCCTTAGAACTCCTTCCAGTTGCTCCAAACTCCTTCCACGTAAGTCTCTTCCAAAAATCTCCCCTAAAATTTTTGGCAAAAGAATGAATTAATGTTTAGGTTTTTTGCTTTTAAACACTATTCAGAATTACTTTTCGAACTTAAAATTGCTGCCCTTTTTTTAATTTAGGGAAAAAAGAGTTTGTACGATTTTTTAAAATTTTGATTTTCGGCATTTTTGGTGCACGTGTTATCAAGTCGCACAGGTGCGTAACTAAGTAACATGCATTGGCATAATAGCAATTTAAAAACTCGTTCCACTGTGCATGTAAAATTCGGACGCCCCAGTGTGCTTATATGTAGGAAACACATTGAAATGAATTATGTTGTAAAAATGCATGTAAAAATATCCGCTACCAAATGTAGCAGATATTTTCCACTGTGGGGGATTTTGATGATGTTCTTTGATGTTGTATTTATAGTTGTTGCGCATTGGTGTGTTTTGTATATGTGATCACACCGGTGCATGTATATATGAATAAATATACCAGTTTAATTTGAAAATTATATGTTTTTATGTGTCCATTTAAAATTATATATTCATCCCAACAGTTCTTTTATTATTTAATCACACCAATTACAATATTTCATAGTATATATATGTTGATTAAACTCACCTTATTCTTACAAAATGGTTTCCAAACTATATTGGAGGTTAGATTGTGACATAGTTCTTGAAAATATTTTAGGACTGTAGAGACGTATATTTATTGTTGATTTGGCTCAAATGCAGGAAGAAACATTTGCAGTATCAAAATGGCCAATTCTTCAGATTCCAACTGTTAAGTTTATACTAATTTGACTAGCAAGATCACTGAAAGAAAAACAATCACAAGATGGACAGATATTTTACCCTGGGAAACCCTCATGGGGTAGAAAACCTAGCAAAGCTTTCCTCAATAAGATGATCAACCAAATACAAGATGTAGTCCAAGACTAGAGCTCCTTCTCTACCTCCTATGCAGACCTCTCTCTCACTTGTGCGCTACTTTCCGAGTGATGGAAGAGTGAGATAAGTGAGGAACATCCTCCTCTACTTATACTTGTTTCCTGACTGACTTTTTACCCTATGGGGCCGACCTCTCCTAAGAGAGTCTAATAACCCCTAATAAATTAACTCAGGGCCGACCCCCACATGGTAGATCTAATAACCCTGGGTACCATAATCCATTGGAGGAATAAACATCTCCGGATACATAATAAAGTCACATCCGAGGAATGAAACATCTCTGGAATAATACAAATATAATATTCTTAGAAGTTACAATATTTCAACACTCCCCCTTAATGAGAAGGATATTATAACAACATCTGTAGGAGCAAGGAGTCATCGACTACATGATACATCTATAAATCATTGGAACCTTTCTCAACATTATCAGTAATTCAAGCAGTTACTGGAACATCTAGATCCTCACGATCATCAGCATCATCATCACACAATCATCAACATCATCATCACACAATCATCAGCATCATCATCACATGATCATCAGCATCGTCATCACACGATCATCAGCATCGTAATCACACGATCATCAGCATTGTCATCACACGATCATCAGCATTGTCATCACACGATCATCAGCATTGTCATCACATGATCATCAACATCGTCATCACACGATCATCAGCATGCCCTGCAACACATATGATCCATTTGAGACACCTCATCATGTCTAGGGACGATGCAGTCCACTCGTCAACTTAGACAGAGTATAAGGACCACTTCTCGGAGACATATGTCTACGGATCATTTAAGACACCTCATCATGTCTAAGGATGATACAATCCACTCGTCAACTTAGACAAAGTCTAAGGACCACTTCTCGGAGACATACGTCTATGGATCATTTAAGACACCTCATCATGTCTAGGGATGATGCAATCCACTCATTAACTTAGACAAAGTATAAGGACCACTTCTCGGAGACATACGTCTATGGATCATTTAAGACACCTCATCATGTCTAGGGATGATGCAATCCGCTCGTCAACTTGGACAAAGTCTAAGGACCACTTCTCGGAGACATACGTCTATGGATCAATTCAAGGGACTAAAGTACGAGGATGATAAAATCCCCACCTGTCCACTAAGGACTTCATTCTCAAAGACATATGTCTACGGATCAATTCAAGGGATTGAAGTCCGGGGATGATACAATCCCCACCTATCCACTAAGGACTTCATTCTCGAAGACATATGTCTATGGATCAATTCAAGGGACCGAAGTCTGGGGATGATACAATCCCCACCTCATCGATACAGTATCCTCATCAATACAGGTATCATTAGTACATATCATCAATACAAGTATCCTCATCAATACAGGTACATTATCAATACAAGTATACATATCATCAAATACAAGTATCCTCATCAATACAGGTACATCATCAATACAAGTATCCTCATCAATACAAGTATACATATCATCAAATACAAGTATCCTCATCAATACAGGTACATCATCAATACAAGTATCCTCGTCAATACAAGTATACATATCATCAGATACAAGTATCCTCATCAATATAGGTACATCATCAATACAAGTATCCTCATCAATACAAGTATACATATCATCAAATACAAGTCAATATAGGCAATCTCATCAATGTAGGTATCCTCATCGATACCAGTACCTAAATATTTATCAACCATATCACTCCCCCTTTCGAGGAGGGTCCTTCTGAACCACACCAAGCTTGTCTCGGAAATACTCAAACTTTACTCGAGAAAGAGGTTTGGTCAGTATATCGACAACTTGTTCATCAGTGCCTACAAATTTGAGCTTTATAGTTCCTTTCTGCACCATATCTCGTATATAGATATCGGATCTCTATGTGCTTTGACTTATCATGGAACACTGGATTCTCTGTCATCTTGATACAACTCTGGTTGTCACTTAGAATCATAATGGGGTCCATCTCTAAGTCAAACAATCATGATAATAACTTTCGAAGACATACTGCTTCGCAACTAGTAGAGCAGGCAGCTATATATTCTGCTTTACCTGTGCTGAGAGCCACACTTGATTGCTTTCTACTAAACCACAAGATCATGGCAGATCCCAGACAATAGCATCCACCTGATGTACTCTTCCTGTCTGATACACTTCCTGCCCAATCAGCATATGTGTACCCATACAATCTGAAGTCATGATCTCCACGATAATAGAGACCAAAATCTATCGTACCTTTTAGGTACCTCATCACATGCTCTGCAGCAATTAGGTGAACCCGTCTTGGTTTCACTAAATACTAACTCAGAGTGTTAACTGCAAAGCATATTTCTGGTCTGGTATTTGTTAGATACATTAATGACCCAATAATCTGTCTATATAGAGTCACATCCACTAACTCTGAAGAGTCATCAACTAATAGTTTTAAGTTGGAATCCATGGGAGTGGCCATGGCTTTGCATTCCAACATATCGAATCTTTTCAAGATTCCCACAGCATACTTACCTTGGTTGAGAAAGATTCCATCTGATCCTTGCCATACTTCTAGACCTAGGAAGTAGTGCATTAATCCGAGGTCTTTCATCTCAAATTCTAATGATAGCTTCCTTTTGCATTCGATAATTTGTTTCTCATTTCCAATCAGAAATAGATCATCCACATACAGCAACAATATGACAGGTTCATCATTCATAACCTTGAGATAAAGATTAGGATTAGCTTTACTTTTAGTAAAGCCTAAGTTTGTCAAGAAACTTTGAATTCTTCCATACCAAGCTCTGGGAGCTTGCTTCAACCCATATAAGGCCTTCTTTAGCTTACATACATGGGTTCTTCCATATTCTACCTCAAATCCTTGTGGTTGTTCTATGTACACTTCTTCCTCAATCACACCATTCAGAAAGGCTGTCTTTACATCCATCTGGTGAAGATTCCATTTCATCATGGATGCAAGTGCCATGATGGTTCTAATGGAAGTGTACCTTGCAACTGGGGCAAATGTTTCTTCATAGTCAATTGCCTCTTTCTGAGAGAATCCTCTGGCCACAAATCTTGCTTTGTATTTTTTAATGCTGCCATCCGCAGCATGCTTTATTTTGTATATCCATTTGGAATATACCACACTTTTGTCTTTTGGCTTGAGAACGATCTACAATACCACACATCAAAGCCATATAGTTGGAGAATGGCTTTGGTTTCTTACTTACTCTAGTGGATCCCTCGGGAGCTCCATACTTTTCTGCTCCTAGTATAATATCTCTTGCCCATGTTGGCTTTCTTTTCCTTGAAATGTTTGAAAGGGGGGGTTCTTGTGGTTGTAGCATGTCATGGTCTTTAGATGTTATGTCTTCAGAGATGGGTGCAGTCTCTGTAATTCTGGGAGGTGCAACTTCTTCATACTGGCACTTCCTATATTTCTTGAGAGCTGTCTCTTCATCAAATGTCACATCCCTACTAATCTCCATATGGTGAAATCCTAGGATGTATATTCTGAATGCCTTGGATGTTTCAAAATATCCAACAAATATTCCCTTCTTTCCTGAAGGATCTAACTTAGTCCTCTTTTCTTTTGGAATCTGAATGTATACTGGATATCCAAATATCTTGAGGTGACTTACTTCTGGCTTCTTCCCTGTGAACACTTATTCTGGAGTCTTGAAATCAAGAGCACTGTGGGACAGTCTCTTTTGCACATAGACTGTTGTCCTAGCTGCTTCAGCCCATAGATACATAGGAATATATCATTGTCTTCACAGCTTCCATGATGGTTCTTGTTAACACCCAAAAAGTGTTCACTACCTCATCTACCACATTATATGGCTCATTTGTCCATTTTCCTACCATATTTCCCTTAAAATCTCAAAAAATCCCATTAAAAAGCCTCCAAAAGGCCACAAAACCCTCAAAATAGCCTAAAAAAGGCTAAAAAACCCCTTTTTCCTCCAAAAATAACAAAAATCCCCTAAAAAGGGAATAAAAAATATAAAATAATGAGGAAAAAGAGGAAAAAAACCCTATACAGCTGCTCTAAACCATGTGTTTCCTAAAACCATGGGTCAGCACTCCACCACCAAAAAACTATAAATAGGTGATGGAGATCCATTATTCCATATCCACAATCAAAAATACCCTTACTCTGCCAAAATCTCTCTCGAAACCCTAGTTCACCATTGAACTACTTTCACCTTGAGAGCCCCTTTTGGCCCATTCCCACCATTGGAGAAAGAGAAGGAGCATGTTGGAGCTTGGAGCATCCTCTTGGACATTGCAAAGGGCTTCATCAAACTTCCACTTTGGAGGTAATATCAATACAAAAGCCATTCTTTAAATTTGTTGTTTATGTTTCATGCATGTTTTAGAAGTAATTTAATTTCTATCTTAGCTTAGTTATTTACATTTACTGAACTGCTACTAAGGAGTCCATTCTCCTTAGTAGGTGCTCATTTGCACAAGCTAGGGGTAAAACCCTAGCTACAGTTTTGGCGACTCCCCTAGATTTCGAATTTCTGGTTTCCATTTTTAAAAATTTTTCCTTTCGGCTGTCCCTTTCGGCCACCGCATACCGCGTATTTTCCCTCTGCAGTCGCATCCCAACCACGCCTTTCAGGCCTTTACCTGCGACCTGACCGCGGCTCTCAGACTGTTTCCGACGCTCTGCCGGCGGATTCAAGTCTGTTACCTGCGATCCGACCGCGGCTAATCAGCCTGTTTTCCGCGATCTGACTGCGCCTGTCGGCCTTTTTTCCGCGTCCCGACTGCGGCTCTCTGCCTCTTTCGTGCGTCCCGACTGCGTCTGTTAGCCCTTTTTCCGTGACCCGACTGCGTCTTTTTCCCTATTTCCCGCGTCTCGACTGCGTCTGTTGACCTGAAAGCCGCGACCTGACCGCGTCTGTTTTCCTCAAACCGGCGGTCTGCCTGTTCTGATTCGCCACAGACCCGCGGTCTGATTTCTGCAGTTTTCCTGTTTTGAGCCCAGCCCCTTTTGCTGCAATATTTTCTGCATCTGAACAGCCCTCTGTCCTACCTGCAGCCTCACTTCCTTACAGCCTTTCTGCAACATAATTTTTGTTCCCTTTACAGAATTCTTTTAAAATTTCAGTATTTTTAATTCAGAAAATTTTGCAAGTTAAACTTTCAATTTCAGCATTATTGATAGTTGGAAGTTGCCCCCCTTGTGGCACTTCTATTTTTGGGTTCATCACCTCACGAGCACACACTCTGTCACATAAATCAAGTGAGCCTTAAAAAGTACCTAATTGAACCAACATTCTAACCCCACTTGGGGAACACAAAAGAATCATTGTAGTTAGGTAGGGTCGGGGGGATAGGCTTCCAATAACACCCCTCGGTCACTTTCACTTGAGACATAGTTGTTGTCCAAATAGGGAACCAAAATCCCCTAGTACTTTTTGGCACGGTCACGACCAGTTTATCAGAGGGCCTCTCCCTTAGGAGGGTTGAAGTCGGGAGACTGGTTCCGGAGGCCTGAGTGGAATACCGCACTCCATTCAGTAACCGAAGGGCTACCTTTCGCGATTCGCGGGATATCCCTGTATAGGGGTATTGCGGTCAACAAACTAAACGGCAGATTCACCTTTCTGGACGTGTCATGAACGGGGTATCTTAGTTGCCATTCTTCTAGGATTGACTACCCGGTGTCCCTCCCGGTAGGGGGATATCATAGCCACTTGGCTTTTCTACTCATATTGTCTGACTTGGATTTCATCACCTTGCAGAGGATATGTTTAGTTGAGTCAGAATACTTTTAGTTAGGTGTTTGCATGCTCCTTTACCTCCCTTTGGTCTAGTGAGTCCACCATTTTATGTTTCTAGGAAACCTGCTGCTTGTTGGTATTCTGACCATCTTTGTTGTTACTCCACCTATTGTAGCACAGCTGTTGCAGTGGGTGTTTTGAGTTGGTTGTTGGCCTGAGTGCCTTGCTTTTTAGCTCTCCTTCTGCACACTCGATTGCATTAGGCCTTTTTTGAGCTGTTTTTACTCACCTCAACCCACAGAGATTAGACACCATCTGTCACCATTGAGTCCCCGAGACATTCTCGGCGCCTCAGGGGCGAGCCCCCACAGCACGGTTCTCTTGACACCACCCATCATAGATTCCGATCATCATCTGTTGATACCATTCATCACAGGTCTAGAGCCTTGTCACTTGATTCCACTCGTCAGCGACGTAGGACTCCGTCACCAGATAGTGACGCCCCTTACTTTACCTCGGATTCTGACGAAGAGTCTAAGAACCCTATTTATACTGCCCCTACTAGCCCCATGGCTGGCACGACTTCCACTCCATTTGTCATAGGGACCATTGGTGGCACATCCACCACCACACCAGTTACTACACCTGTTTTGGGTATGCCCTCCATGGGGCCCCCATCTACCATTCCCCTCACGGTACCTATTCCCGCAGCGGGAATCCCTATCCCCACTACATCAGTGGCTCACACTACCCATGGTGGTGCTGGACCATCCTCCACCACCTCAGTTCCCCCACTTGGGGGCACCACCCCACATCTTGTCCCTCCACTTGGGGGCACTGGCCCCAATTTGATCCAACCCACTACTGTGTCACATCCTTCTTCCAGTTTGCCATTCATGGCTAGCCTCAACCTACCCGACCTAGCCAGATTGACCAACGATCCTATTCGACACGACCCTACATGGCCTCATATGCCTACCAAGCTCCCCTCTGATATCCCTAAGTTCGAGGGGAAGGCCGGTGAGGACCCACAAAACCATATCATGTCTTTCCACCTATGGTGTTCCTCTAACTCCATCGTGGATGACTCTATTCGCCTCCGTCTCTTACAGCGCACCTTCACTGGCTCTGCAGCCAAGTGGTATATCGAGCAACCTCATGGGACCCACGCCACCTTTGCTTCCCTTGCCTCGACCTTCCTGCAGTTCTTCCAGTTGCCTGTCCGCTATGACGCGGGCGTTGAGATCCTTCTATCTTGTAGACAAAACACGGCTACCCATATCACGGACCACATCCATGAGTGGCGTCGACGCCGTAGCTTATGCAAGATCAAACTAGACGACCGTATCTTTCTTGATTGGTTCCTCAAATCCCTTCTACCTGTTATTGCTAAGGATGTGGCATCAGAAAGACCCCAGTCTGAAGAAGAGGCCATCCTTAAGGCCCAACAGTTCGACCTCATTTACGCCCAGTCGGGTTACCTTTATACCATTATACCGGACGCCCCTCGCGGCGAGTCCTCCCAGCATGATGCACCGGGGGCATCCCACGCTGCAGACGGTATCATCGGTCGTGTTTCTTCCCATCCCCAACCATTTTCTATAGCACGTCCTACCCCTGGCCCCGACCTATCGCGGGCTACCTCACAGTCTGGAGCAACCAACTCATATGCTCCCATGACACACCACCATTCCCATGGACCCTCATGTCCACCTCAGTGCTTCGGTTATGCGACTCCTGCTTATGCTCCCCCAGTCGCACCTCAGCCTTACTACCATCAGCAGGCTGCCCCAGCTCCTGCGCCTTCACAAGCCCAACCCGCTTATTATCCGCCACAGGCAGCCCCTGCGGCACACCCACAACCCGCTTCGCAGCCATATTAGCAACCCCCTCAGGTTGCTGCACCTGCTCAACCTCAACCTGCATATCATCCACCGCAACCTGCTCCAGCACCTGTGCAACCTCAAAATCCACCTGCTGCCCAAGGGCAAGTTTACGCCCAACAAAACCCGCAGCAAAACCAGAACAACCAACGCAACCAGGGCCAACAGAACCGCGGCAAGGGCCGTAATCGTCGGAACAACCAACCTGCAGACCAAGCTGGTCAACCGGCTAATCCCCCCGACAACAACAACGCGGCCCCTGCTAATCAAAACCCTGATCGCCCACCCAAGCAGGATAAAAACCCCAATTTGCGAACAAACCATCCTTGTTCTATTTGCGGGGTCTATGGCCATTACACACATGCTTGCCCACACTTAGAGCGAGCTCGGCAACTCTGGGTTGACGAGGCCCATCGCCAAGGGCATGCGGCTCCCCAAGCACCGCCCAACCCCCCCCAACCTCAACAACCCCCTTTGGTGCTGCAAAACCCCTTACCAACCCAAGGCGTCGTGAACACTCAGCCGTTGGCTCCCCCTCAAGCCAACGCGCCCCAACAACAGCAAATCACGTACGCTGCTCCTGATCAACCCATGTTTGACTCAGGAACCCACCACTTGTTGATGATGTCATCTGCTGACGTCAACCTCCAGACCCGTCGGAACCAATATGGCTCCACCTCTGAAGCCCCTCCCACGGATAAACCCACTAACGCTCATCCCACTGATCAGGCGTTACGCATCCCTCCCCCGCCGGTCGACGGTGCTTCCAAAGTAGCTCGTTTCCCACTTCGCCGTCTTAACAACAACCCCAATGCGCGCGCTGCGTCAAACTACAACATTGTAGACGACCTAGCCCAATCTCCCGCAGCCATGTCTGCGTTAGAAGTCTTGAAGAACTGCCCTTCCCAGCGCAAGACTTTAATTTTCGCCATTGGGGGGATTGACCCAAATGATTCGAATTTGATGGCATTTGATTTAGACCAGTTTGAACCACACCTACCTTCCAGCTTAGCATTCCAAGTTACTGTCTCCGTTAGGAATCTTGTCATCCATCGGTGCATCATCGATGAGGGTGCCTCCACATGCGTTATGTCTACGTTCGTATGGCAGAAGCTGGGATCCCCTCCTCTCCAGCAGTCCACCACTGCATTACGCGCCTACGACGGTCGTTCGGCTCAGCCCCAAGGCCTCCTAGCCAATGTCCTCGTCCAGTTAGGCGGCAAAACTGTACTCATTGACATTGAGGTAATCAATGCCCAACTGGATTATAACCTTTTACTTGGCCGCAGCTACATGTATGCCATGCAGGCGGTTGCCTCTTCCGTCTTTCGCACCATGATGTTCCCCCATGAGGGACGCGTGGTTAAGGTTGACCAGCTCACCTACTATGATCCCAGTGCTCCTGCGGCACCTGAAAATGTTCTCCCCATGGTTGAACAACCTGTGTCTCGTGCCACCACCTCGTTTGTTTCCTCTACGGGGCCTGGAGTCTACTCAGATGCGCCGATGACCTCCACCTTTCAATCCATTCCTCCCCCATCATCTACGCCCGAAGTGTCTGACTTATGTACCTTGTCCCACGAAAACCAACCACCTAACAATCAACCACCCTTGTTTCCCAAACCACCATTGGTACCTAGCCACATTGGTGTTACACCGATCCATACCATCCCCTTTCTAGTCCCTCCATCGAGAGTAGTAAGCGCCTCGGTCATGGCTACCCTTAGCCTCCCGGGGTTAACCTTGGGATTACCCGTCTGGTACCTTTCGCCTCCCGTTCGCCCGCCGACACCCGATGTCGTGCTCCAACAGGTGCAACCCATGGCTACTACCTCTCAGCCACCTCCTGGAGTCTCTACCCCTTCGTCCTCCACGACTCCCCCTCCTACTCCCAAACCTACTGGGAGCAGAGGTCCACAACCTTACACTGCTGTACCACCTCCCAAGACAGTCAAAAACCCTCCAGTATTTCGTGCTCCTCCCAAATGCTCGATGTGCGACAAGTTGGGCCACGCGACCCACCAATGCCCACAATTACCAGCATTACAGAAGCACATGCAGATGCTCGACGATGACCCCAACATCCCAACTGTCGAACTAAACCCCACTCCCAAGCCTAAAGATAAGTCCCTACGTACCAACCACCCCTGCGCCATATGCGGTATTTACGGGCATTATTCCCATCATTGTCCCGATCTTCCGGATTACAGAACGGCTCTCTATGAGATGAACAATCTGGATCTTGAGACGGAACCACCCACCATTGAGGAGATCTACCCCCCGGTCTCTCCCCCTTCAGAAGAGGTTAACACCATTTATACGATCTCTTCAACCACTATCCCCTCGTCAACCGATTTGACGACGCAAACTTTCCGTACTGATGAGGAAGTTCTTGAGGCCCTTACTGCCCCGGATTACCCCTGGGATGACATGCACCACCATTCCTATTTTATCCCAGAAGAATTCTCCTCTAGCACAGCTACCCAATTCACAGTTGAGTCCAAAGACTTCCTCCCCACCAAGGTTCACTGGTTCAAGGACCCTATTCCTGCTCCTGACGCTTTCGAGGAGGGTAACATGGCCAACATCTCACCCGTCATCCATATAGATATCTCTGACCCCCCTGGCGTCAATGAATGCATTGCCTTAGGAGCCTCCTGCAGTGAACAAGAGATTGAGGAGTACAGAAAGCTCTTCCGAGAATTCTGTGAGGTCTTTTCCTGGTCCTATATAGAGATGCTTGGTCTTGACCCCGCCATCCTAGAGCACCACCTTGACACCTCTGAGTCAAGGGGCATAATAGATTCCCTCGACCCTGGGATAGGGGGCATGATCAATCATTTTGAACCTTCCCCATCACATTTATCTCAGCATGTCAATGAACCCATCGTTCAAACTAATACATATGTGATCCACAATCACAAACCCCATGCACATAGCATGGGGGCAGGTCATTAACCCTGCTCACTTTTTCACATATGTGATCTCAACCATTTTTGAGGTCACGTGTCCCTTGTATATTTACGCGTAGTTAGTTCCTTTGACGATTTCGGAGTCCTTATGACCTCCGTTTTTCGCACCATTTGCACTGCCAGATTCATATTTCTGTGCCCGTGATGATGCTTGAGATCATTTCTCGCTCTCACTAGGACCAATATCACCATTGTGTCCCGACACCTTGTCACCCCGGTTTGCGTGCCACATCGGCCGTAGCCTGTTTTTGATATATTTTATATCGTCGGATTCATTTTTTCGAGACGGTGATGATGCTTGAGATCATTTCTCGCTCTCACCCCCCGATTTTTTGGGGTATTTTTCCAAGACACCACTAGTCACCTCGGTTTGCGTGCCACATCGGCCGTTCTCCGTTTTTCACATGTTTAATATCATCAGATTCATTTTTCCGAGCTGGTGATGACGCTTGAGATCATTTCTCGCTCTCACCCCCCGATTTTTCGGGTATTTTTCCAAAACACCCTTGTCGCCTCGGTTTGCGTGCCACATCGGCCGTTACCCATTTTTGACACCCTTTATATTGCCGGATTCATTTTTTCGAGCTCGTGATGATGCTTGAGATCATTTCTCGCTCTCACTTGGTACACTTTCAACATTGTGTCCCGACACCTTGCTGCCTCGGTTTGCGCGCCACATCGGCCGCTATCGGATTGTTCCACATTCTTACATGAGCCATTCACTCCTGTCATACTGCAAATGTTTCGTTATTTTGCCACCATTTCATCTACCCCGCAAGGAGGCCCACCAGTGTTCCCCCCTACCCTCATTCTCGGTCATCATTACTGATCCTTGATTGAACACTTCCTCCTTGCCTGGCCATTCCTTTTGTTCGATATAATTTTACCCCTTTTTCGGGCCGGACAAATCCTTTACGAAAAAGGCACTTAGGGAGTTTCCGTTAAGATCTTTTCTGACTCCTAAAAGAATGAAAAGATCGCCGAGCAATCTTGCTTCCTTTCATGCTCGCTAAAGTACCTGAAAGGGCGTCTATCTGGTATAAGTTTAACCCTTTTCCGGACCTGGTAGACTAATTACGAAAAAGGAATACTCTAGTCACACCGGCTAGAAGAGTTCTTCATTGCATCCTTTTATGCTTCTTTGGGCCTTGGAGACTAAATCTACGAAAAAGCAACCCCCTGGAGTCTTCTTACTTGCTTTCAGACTCTCTAAAATTGAAAGCAACCACGAGCATGAACTGTCTTGGGCTCGTAAAATCCACCCGACAGTACCATTTCATCATTTCAGAGTCTTCTTATTTGCTTTCAGACTCCTTAAAATTGAAAGCAACCACGAGCATGAACTGTCCTGGGCTCGTAAAATCCACATGACAGTACCATTTTACACACACTTCTTCTAGTTCCTTAACCCATGAAGAAGTTTTCCCCCGTGCCTCCTGGCACTTTGATCTATCATCTCGGCAGCACCCCCAATCAGGTCGCCTTTGTTCAGAGTATTCTGCAGTCTCCTGCCATTTTACCCCAGCTTGAGTCTCCCTCAGACCAATCATCTCCCCCGATCCAATACAGCTATGATCCCTCTCCCCTTAGTCAGTTTCATATGCTGCCAGATCATTCCCATTATCATACTCTGAACAAAGGAAGTTTGAGTCCATCCACTCTACTTGCCCAGTTGTCCCCCCCACAGTTTATCAGTCCTGCCATCAGCACTATCACATTTCGGTCTTGTACCTCGCGCTCCTGTCAAGGAAACATCATTGCCTTGATAGTTGCAGGTCTCCCTCTGTCGACGACTTCTCCTCTATTCCAGAGGATAGGCCCAGAGGTCCTTACGCCTTGGACTTATCACCATTTGTGGTAAGTGCCTACGGATCATTCCGAGAGGAATCATCATTGCCTCTCTGAGTGGTTGTTCCTCACATGCTCGACTTCAGCACCTTGATCGCATCGTTGAGGATCGCGTAGGATTATATCCCATCAGTTTTTAGTCGAAGACCCCGGATTTCCCTTGACTCTAGCACATTGGTGAGTCACTTCGGAACGCCCAGTTGTATGTTCCCGTGGATGTCCGGGCTGCGTTGGCGATTGTATTCGGAAGCCATCCCGTTCTCTGCTTCCTTGAGTACCCATTTCAGTTCCAGTCCAGTGTACCATGGAGAGTATGACCCCAGTCACTATGATCCAGCAGCTCATCAGTTTCTTTGGTATCACACTCAGTAGCACTGTTGATTGTTCCAGTGCACCAGTTCTTCAGTTCACACATGATCAGCTCAGCAGTATGTCCCAGATTTGTGTCCCCTCTGGACTCTTATGATGTACACAGTGGTCATGTATCTTACAGGTCCTCCTTTTTTCGGGCCTCACAGTTATGTTTATGTATCTTGATACGAGCATGGGTATGCCCGCCTCGTCCATATATTGAGATTATTCCTCAGTCAGTATTTGAGGTCATGTATATTTCAGGTCCCCATGTTTTGGACCACATTGTTATTATTATGTTATATCCTGATACGAGCATGGGAATGCCCGCCTCGTCCATATGATCAAATGATTCCTCATCCATTATTGAGGTTATGTACTTTTAGTTCTTGCAGTTGTTCGGGATCGTTGTTCCGGGCTTCAATTTGTTTCTTCTCTTCTCTCCACACCCAGGAAAACCATTCATGACTTATGATGTCCATCGGCCATACGATGAGCTCCTGCCCTCGCACATCAGGGGGCAATCTGTTAACACCCAAAAAGTGTTCACTACCTCATCTACCACATTATATGGCTCATTTGTCCATTTTCCTACCATATTTCCCTTATATCTCAAAAAATCCCATTAAAAAGCCTCCAAAAGGCCACAAAACCCTCAAAATAGCCTAAAAAAGGCTAAAAACCCCCTTTTTCCTCCAAAAATAACAAAAATCCCCTAAAAAGGGAATAAAAAATATAAAATAATGAGGAAAAAGAGGGAAAAACCCTATACAGCTGCTCTAAACCATGTGTTTCCTAAAACCATGGGTCAACACTCCACCACCAAAAAACTATAAATAGGTGATGGAGATCCATTATTCCATATCCACAATCAAAAATACCCTTACTCTGCCAAAATCTCTCTCGAAACCCTAGTTCACCATTGAACTACTTTCACCTTGAGAGCCCCTTTTGGCCCATTCCCACCATTGGAGAAAGAGAAGGAGCATGTTGGAGCTTGGAGCATCCTCTTGGACATTGCAAAGGGCTTCATCAAACTTCCACTTTGGAGGTAATATCAATACAAAAGCCATTCTTTAAATTTGTTGTTTATGTTTCATGCATGTTTTAGAAGTAATTTAATTTCTATCTTAGCTTAGTTATTTACATTTACTGAACTGCTACTAAGGAGTCCATTCTCCTTAGTAGGTGCTCATTTGCACAAGCTAGGGGTAAAACCCTAGCTACAGTTCTATTATTTCTTTCCGCAACACCATTTTGTTGAGGATTATAGGGAGTGGTTAACTCCCTCTTGATTCTAGCTTCTTTACAAAATACTTCCAAATCCTTTGAAGTGTATTCTCCACCATTATCTATCCTAAGTATTTTGATTTTCTTTTCTAAAATATTTTCTATCAAGGCTTTGAACTCCTTGAACTTTCCAAAGACTTCATTCTTTCCTTTTAGAAAGTAAATCCAAGTCTTTCTGGAGTAGTCATCAATAAATGTAAGGTAGTATTCATATCCACTCAAGGATGTGGAGGGAATTGGTCCACATACATCTGAATGAATCAATTCCAAAATACTCTTGGTCTTTGTTTCACTCTTTGGAAATGGGTTCTTGATATTCTTTCCTTTTTGCACACCCCTTGCATGTGCCATTGTGATCAATATTCAAATCTGGTAGTCCTATAACAACCTTACTCACATGAGGTAGTGCTTTGTAGTTAGTATGAGAAAGCCTCCTATGCCATTGTTCATTAGGGCTAGTGGCTTCATGAACAAGGGTAGCTTCTGGATGTCCCCTGAGTTTGTATAAACCTCCTTCCTCTTCACCAATAACAATTGCATCCTCAATAGATTTTCCTTTGGACCACATGAGTACTTGTCCATCTATGAATGCAACCCTATAACCTTTCTTATCTAGAGATGAGATATAAAGTAAGTTCTTCTTCAATCCTAGGACATATAATATCTCTTTCATTTTCAATGGTGTTCCAGAATCAAGCTTGTAGCTTGCTTCACCAATTCCCTTGATGGGATATTGATAGTCATCTCCTAATGACACCTTTTGTGGATAGGTATTTTCTTCCAATTTTGAAAGAGTTTTCTTTTGTACAGTCATGTGCTTTGAAGCACCACTATCAATAAGACATGTATCTTCTCTAGGTGTTATAGATCCTGAGAGTGTGGAGAATAGAACATACTCTTCTGCATCTTCTTCTTCATTCCTTCTAGATATTTTCTTGGGGAGGGGCCTTTCTTCTTCTTCTCTTTTAGATATTTTCTTGTGAGGCCTTGTTCAGGTACATAGGGTACTACCAAAGGACCGAACACCAAGAGCAACCACTTCACACAAACAGATCACAGATCAACACACCGATGTTTTGATGTGGTTTAAATCCTCTTGAGGGAAACACTCCACGGCCTCGGCCAAATAGCTTCTACAGGACAATTTATTATGCAAAGAAAGAAAGTTACAAATGAGCTTCTCATAATCAATCAACTCAACAATGACCCTCCATGATCTTTAAATATAGATCATGGACCAATTGGGTGTTAAGCCACGGATCAAGGTTAGGTATGATCTAAGAGAATTTGAGTCGTCGGATCACTCTATGTCGGGAACATATCGTGACCGTCGGATTAAGTATTTACAAATGAATATTAAAGAAACACACTATCCCTAAGGGATATATTACACGAGTTGATCTTAACTAACTCCTAAGTGTCTAAATATCCTAACATCCCCCCTTAAGAACAACTTGGGATAGGATTGAAGGATTTACAAAAGTGACACTATTAGGAGAAGGAAGGAGGCATTAGAGCCTATCCCCCCTTAATGACAAGTTCCTGAACTCCTAACATAGATCGAAGTTTAGAAAACTTCGCTTCTGTAAGAGAAACCACTTCACACAAACAGATCACAGATCAACACACCGATGTTTTGACGTGGTTTAAACCCTCTTGAGCGAAACACTCCATGGCCCCGGCCAAATAGCTTCTACGGAACAATCTATTATGCAAAGAAAGAAAGTTACAAATGAGCTTCTCATAATCGATCAACTCAACAATGACCCTCCGTGCTCTTTAAATAGAGATCATGGACCAATTGGGTGTTAAGCCACGGATCAAGGTTAGGTATGATCTAAGAGAAGTTGAACCATCGGATCACTCTATGTCGGGAACATATCGTGACCGTCGGATTAAGTATTTACAAATGCATACTAATGCATACTAAAGAAACACAATATCCCTAACGAATATATTACACAAGTTGATCTTAACTAACTCCTAAGTGTCTAAATATCCTAACATGCCTTTCTTCCTCTTCTTCTTCTTCTTCACTTTCATCTTCTGCAAGATGTGCTTGATGTATTTTATGGTAAATATTTTTCTTCTTCTTTGAGGGACAAAATCTAGCAATGTGTCCTTCTTTATGACAATTGAAACATTGGAAAGAAGAGTATTTCCTTCTTGCATTCTTCTGAAATCTTTGTGGAGATTGAGACTCCTTGTGACTATCCTTCTTGAAGTAAGATTGATTCCTCCTTCTCTTGGTGTGTGTAGCCAAGGCTTGGTCATCTTCTTTGAGCAGGGATTCTCTGTTAGAAACCCTAGCTTCTTCTTGGATGCAATCTTCCCATACCACATCAAACTTCATGCTTTCTTTTCTGGCACACATGGTTTGGATAAATGACTCCCATGGTCTAGTGAGACCATTTAGAGCAGTCATGACTTGTTCATATTCATCAAGGGTATCTCCAATAGCATCTAGTTATTCTTTGAGCTGGGAGATCCTTGAGAAATAGTCTTGAACAGATTCTCCTTTGTTCATCTTTGTGCTCTTTAATTGAGCTCTCAGATTCATCTTCCTATTGATATTCTTTCCCTCATACATTTTGGAAAGGGAATCATACATTTCCTTTGGAGTCTTCTTGTATGCCACTTGGGGAATCAAGTGGTCTTTAATAGAATCAACAATGATTCTCTTTGCCCTAATCAAATCCTTCCTATACTTATCTTTGGATTCATCTTCTCCAGGTTCTACAATCTCATCCTTGATATCCTGGGCAAGGTCATTCTCTTCAAGAATGAGTCCAATTCTGTATTTCTGTGCCCAGAAATTTTCTATACCCTCTAGCTTGTCTTCAAGCTTAGTGCTTGGAGCCATCTTGTGTAGGGGTCAATAGAGATTGAAGTTTCTCAAGAGATAGAGTAATACTTACCAGAAGATGTGCTTGATTGAATTGGAAGATCTGGTGTGTTCTGCTTCTGGAAACTTCAACTTTTCACCTTCCAGATCTGCAGCAGAATTTTTGGTTTTCTGGACTTCTCTGCACTTTTGGTCAAACTAGGGTTTGACTTTCCCATATTTCTATCCAGCCAAAGAAAAAAACTCGATCCAGGGCTCAAAACTTGGATTTTGAGGAGGGTTATCCAGCCATGCAATCAGAATCCCAAAATACCAACTTTTGCAGAAACACTAATTTTCACCGGAGGAGGAGAGAGAGAGATTTTCACCTTGTGAAATATGTCCTATTCAAGCTAGCTCTGATACCATGTTAAGTTTATACTAATTTGACTAGAAATATCTCTGAAAGAAACACAATCACAAGATGGACAGAGATTTTACCCTGGGAAACCCTCATGGGGTAGAAAACCCAGCAAAGCTTTCCTCAATAAGATGATCAACCAAATACAAGATGTAGTCCAAGACTAGAGATCCTTCTCTACCTCCTATGCAGACCTCTCTCTCACTTGTGCACTACTTTCCGAGTGATGAAAGAGTGAGATAAGTGAGGAACATCCTCCTCTACTTATACTTGTTTCCCGACTGACTTTTTACCCTATGGGGACAACCTCTCCTAAGAGAGTCTAATAACCCCTAATAAATTAACTCAAGGCCGACCCCCACATGGTAGATCTAATAACCCTGGTTACCATAATCCATCGGAGGAATAAACATCTCCCGATACATAATAAAGTCACATCAGAGGAATGAAACATCTCCGGAATAATACAAATATAATATTCTTAGAAGTTACAATATTTCAACACCAACTCATTCCATCTTGTTCAAAGTTTGACAAGTTCTCCCTTTCCATCCCTAGTAAGTTCAGGTTTTTTATATTTTAATTACTTATTTGAATTTATGTTACTTATCCATGTGAATCTGAATATCGATTTATTCTATATTGCAGGATCATGATTCAGGTTCGAGTTCGGATGCACAAGACATTACACCAGTTTCAAAACGTCGTGAGGTCTTATCAGGAGCAAGATAACACAAGCAGTTCATGGATGAAAATTGGAAGCCTCTTTACCCCACCAATTGTAACATGAAATCTTCAAGTAGCCATCCTGGTTCATCGACGATAATTCATCGTAAGATGGAACTCTTTTATGACACCCCAATAGTTTGTGGTTGTTCAAAATGTCAAGGGTTGAAGGAGAACCCTTGGCGTGTCACACTCACCCATTACACCAATGATATATTACCCAATGTCGATGGTCTAATACCCCCTACTACAGTAAAAAAATCCAATAGGTGATATAGAAAAGACATGCAGGAACACTTCCCTATGCTCATTTTTGAAATTTTTTGAATCCAAAACAACTATGTATCATCCTAAATTGACGAAACCCTCTCCTTATGTTTAGTCAAATGAAAGTTCTAGTGATCCAAAGTATGATATGAATGCCACCCAACCCATCTCTACTAGAAGATGCAAAAATTTGCATGAGTTGAGAGCAAAATTGGCCAAGTCAACACTAAGGTCTGTCCAATTGTTATAGGGTAACGATGATTTCTCCCTTCCTGGGAATTTGCAAAGTAAATATATAACTTCTTACAACCATGCTTTATATGGCACTTAGTCATCTTCTCTACCTATGCCTGATGTTGGAACTGAATTCTCCTTTTGTGGTATTTGTTTTATGATTACCAAGTCTAATATATATGTTGCAAATATTGGGTTGTTTATTGTTTCACATGTACTCATTCCTCCCAAACAGTCAGTATCATTTATGCCATTTTGTGGTCCTATCTATTGTCTGTCTGATTACTTGAATATTGTTAAATACAAGCACAAAATTTCCATGTATAATATGTGCACGAATGGTTATGTGTCTGGAAACTTTAATAGGAAGAACCTATTGTATACAAATGGTCGTCCACGCACTCATGGGAACATTGTAAGGTTCATAAATAGTTCTAGGTTCTCTTTATTTTCTCCAAATTGTTCATTTGAGGAACACTTCAATGACCAGGAGTTCTTCATGAAAAGGAAAGTGTCCAAATTTGTTGTTGTACATGCAATACGTAGTTTGTCTCTTGGTGACGATTTGTTAATAAAATACAACTTCTGTAGACCATCAACCGCTCGTCAGATATTCCTTGCATTGGGATTACCTTCAGACATTCCCTTGGGGTGTAATACAAAAAAACATTGATTAATTGTATTTGTTAATTTTCAATGGATTCCTGTTAATGTATTCCTTAGTTTGAAATTATGTTTTATAAATTGTTAATTTATAATTTATAAATTCAATTTGAAAATGTGTTGCTCAATTTTAAATTTTCATATTTAATGTGTAATTGATGTTAATTTATCACTCAATACGAACATCTGCTTTATAAATTGTTTGCAGCTTAACATTTTCTATTGGATTTGATTCTCGTGCTTCTGTAAAAATTCTTTTCTATAATGCTAGATCAAACCAATTGCAATGGTGCTTACTAACATCATTGATGTAATTTTCAATATTTTTGAAATTATTATTTTGATGATGAGCAACCTACCTACCATCTTCCGGTTCACCCCAATACAATGTCAAATCCAGAGAAGGTTGAAAAAAGAGAGCAACTTGGAGAGGAAGCATACAAAGCATGGTTGAATCAACCACATATTCAATTTCCACTGTGTCCATCCTCACCAATCAGGAATGCCTACAGTAATAGTAGTTATTCACATGTTGACAATGGAGGCAATGAAGTAGAGGTTGGTATTGATGATTTATTACGACAAAGGAGTTCCATGGATGCAATGTTGTTCCATACATTCCAATACAATGAGCTAGGGGATGACGCTCATATTACTGAATCGTTCTTCTAAATCCTTAAATCAGCTTCCACCACACCTCTCTTTGGACCTGGCCGGTCAAAGTATACACATTTGGGGACAAAAATGTTACTATACAACTTGAAAGCAAAGTATGGCATGTCAGACGCATGTTTCTCGGTAATGTTGAGGTAACTGATCATCAAGTACATTATATTTTTCAGGAATCTTGAAACACAATCATCATTGAAAATGGTCGATTTTATGCGTTTTAAATGACATTGTACATTTATATTTCCCACTAACTGTAGGTTATTCAAATATAAGGTACTTCCAAATGATAATGTCTTTCCCAACAGCTGTAAAGAGGCAAAGCAAATGTTGAAAATGTTGGGTGTATAGTACATATCATATCATGCATGTCCCAGTGATTTTATTGTATATAGAGGAAAATATGCAGACAAAGAGATATGTCCAAAATATGGGCATGACATGGAAAACGGAAGGAAAAAACCCAAAGCCGAAGCCAAGGAAACGTAAGTAATAGTCAACAGGGAAAAAACCCTAGTTGGACCGTTCGCAGGCGAGAAGCCAGAAGAAGCTCTGGTTTTGGGCCGAGGCTTCCACCTCCCATGGATCCGCCCCCTGATCCAGGACGGGCGCCCCTCGATGCCCTCTTCCATTCGTTGGTTGCAGCGCAATCCCTGTCCTCAAAGCAGGAAGGATCTTCGGACTCGAGGTTTGTCAAAAAATCCGCCATCCCAGAGGTCAAGTTGGGATCCACGGCATCCAAATGCAAAGCCCTCGTGCTCTCAAAAAAAGGCCTGGTAGGACACTTCACCGGTTTGTGGCCCTCTCCGAGATCTATCGAGCTTTGGCTAAACAAAAACTGGCATCCTCTCATTCAAGGAGAAGTTCAGCAGATCTTTTGCGGCAAGGGTTTCTTTGTCTTCTATTTTGAAAAAAAAGAGGACAGGGATCTAATATTCAGGAATGGACCATATTTTATGGGACCAAGAGGAATGTATATTAACAAATGGGATCTATCATTTGACCCGGAGAAGGACATCCCCTCAGCAGTTCCAGTGTGGGTCAAGTTACCACATCTCCCGTTGCACTGTTGGAACGATGAAGACTTGAGGGCTATTGGCAACTCAATGGGGAAATATATTGACAAGTCAGAACCTAAACCTCCTATGTTCTCTTGTGCCCGAATATGCGTAGAAGTAGATCTTGAGAAAGGGCTCCCATAAGCTATAAGCTTGTCAATGGACGGTTGGAATCACTTGCAAGCAGTGGATTATGAGCAGATTCCTTTTAAGTGCAAAGTATGACACGAATATGGGCACTTTGCTAAACTCTACCCAAAAAGGAAGTCGCAGGAAATGGAAGAAACTCATGAGGGAGATTGGAACGAGGTAAGAAAAAAGGGAGGAAAGTCTTCTAATACCCATCCTCCTCAAGTAACTCCAAAAAGAAAGGAAACGACCGGCAAGCAGCAGAATATCAGAGAAGCCAATAAATTTCAATTACTATCATCTGCAGTGGCTGAGGAAGAGCAGGATCAAGTCCTAGACCTTTCCCAGGAGGAAGCGACAGAAAAAGCCAGAGAAGAAGAAAGACAGGAGACCGTAAATAAGCAACTAGAGGAAGGAGAAATCCAGACAATATCCTTAACACAACAGGAGGAGCCTGAAAGCGAGGTACCTAAAGCTCTAGGGGGCTCAGTTACAAGAGCAAAAGCAAAGTTATTTCAAGAAGAAACCTCAGAAAGTAGGGAAGAAGAGATGGAACCTCAGACTAAAAAGGGCAGAAAACTAAATAAGGTGGTAAGGGAACAAGAAACAGCACGAGACAAAGTGGCGGGTAAACAAACCAGCCTAGACCAGCACGTGAGAATTCTATCCAGCACAAAGCAAACTCAAGGAATAGTAGAAGAAAAGAAGGAAAGAATAGTGTCCAACCACTCCAAAAAATAATGAAGATAGTCTCCTGGAATTGCAGAGGTTTAGGAGGCAAGCAAAAGACGGAAGCAATCAAAAGAATCAAAAAGTTAGAAACCCCCTCAATCCTCATGCTCCAGGAGACTAAAATGCTGTTGATGTATATGTAACTTCGGAATGTATTTCACATATATGTATATTGTATTCCTATAGAGATGTTATTATTCCTCTATACGGAAGTGTCGTTATTTATATTGTAAGTGTCGTAACTTATACTTGATGGGTTATTAGACCACCTTGTTTGGGGTCGGCCCTGTATAAGTCATGTGGGTCAAAGGGTTATTAGACCACCCTATTGGGGGTCGGCCATGTGGGTCGAAGGGTTATTAGACCACCCTATTGGGGGTCGGCCCAGTCAGCATTATGTTATGTGGTTAAGTTCGAGCCTACATGAGTTAGGTAAAAAGGCAAGTCAAGTCAAGTATAAATAGAGTGTGGGAGGCACTCTATTTGCTCACTCACTTCTCACACATGCACTCAAGGAGGAGTGGCGCACTTATGGAGGAGGAGGATCTGCTGCTGGGTTGTGTCTATCTCTTATGGTTGGTTGTATCATTTCTCTATCTATCTCTGAGGAAGTTATTGGGGTTTTTCACCTTTATGGTTTTCCCCAAGTAAATCTTTGTGTCTCTTGTGTGCTTGCATTATTGTCTCCATGATTGATATGCTGTAGATATGTTGTACATGTTGTTCTCTCAGTTAAGATCCTAGATCATATTGATGTAAATTCTGAAAATTTAACATGGTATCAAAGCTAGCCTAAAAGAAGACATGATATGGCATGTATGACACTTGTTGCACTTACGATGCTAGGGCTTGATATAGCAAAAACCAGTCATCGTAGCACTTTCGCTATAAATCCGTTTTGGAGAAGTTTTCGGATCTGAAATTGTTACAGGACGAATATCAAATCTCCAGGTACCTTGTGTCCAAAGGAAAACCTCTAATTCATTGTACTTTGTGATTTATGATCTATAAAATATAGGGTTTCTGCCTCTTCCAGATCTGAGTCAAAATCAGGTGACCTTGGGAAAAAGGTCATAACCTGGGCTAGGAAGCTCCAAATGAAATTTCGTAAAAAGTTACAGGTAGTACACAGACTGTGCTATCTCAGGAAATGTTTTCAGAGGCCGAAGTTGAACCAGTGACACATGGCACGCCGTACAAGTTCGCTCTCCTGTATTATCCCAAAACAGGTCACGTTGCGACACTTGGCATAACTCTCTCTCAGAGAGTCCAATTGAGGTCAGACATGCCAGGATGGAAAGATAACAGGCCGAGCTATCTCAAGAAACGTTTTCAGAGGCCAAAGTTCAAACAGTGACACGTGGCACACCGTACAAGTTCGCACTCCTGTATTATCCCAAAACAGGTCACGTTGCGACATTTGGCATAACTCTCTCTCAGAGAATCCAATTGAGGTCAGACTTGTCAGGATGGAAAGCTAACAGGTCAGGCTATCTCAAGAAACGTTTTCAGACCTTGTGGATCAAAAAGTTTAGAGTTACACCAGAAACAATCAGGTACATATTTCTGTCAAAACAGAATTATTTTTTAGTACCTTCATTCATGGCTTCCGGAATTTAGGGCTTTGGAGAAAGTTGGAATTTTTGTAATCGGAAACCACGGCTGGATGCTACTCATCAAAATAGAAATTTAGAGACCAAGATCATAATTTTTGGTTGGGAAGAAGGCCAGGCTTGATCAAACCCTAGTTTGGGACTTTGATCAGAAAAGTGGAAAATTAGGGCTTCTATAAAAATGGGAATTTTTTAAATCTGTGACCACGGCTGGAAGCTCCTCAGAAAAATAGAAGCTTAGAGCTTTAGTTCAAACCTTTTGATTGGGCAGAAGAGTGGGCTTCATCAAACCCCATTTTAGGGTCACGTCTAGTGAATCCGAAAGTTTCAAAGGCAAAATTGAGGAGTGAACCTTTGCAGTTTTCAAATTCTAAATATACTAGCTTGATCAGCTCATCAAGGCGCATATTTCTATCCTTTCGGAAGTTTGAATTTTTGGGGTTTCTCTGACAAACCCATATCCAGCTGCAGGTCCAGTTCTTGCAAATCAAGTGGACAGGGTTAATCCTAGAAGAAGATGGATTGGTCACCTGCATAAGTGAAGAAGTTCCTGTTTCAGAGGGAGATGAGGCTAAAGCCTTACATAAGAAGAATACAAGCGATCTCGACAGGTATGACTCATCGAGGTATGTTTTGAGATTTGTTCATGATTAAGTTTATGGTATGTTTGTCTTCATGTTATTACGGTTAGTACAATCTTGATTTTAGACTTGTCATATAACCTTAATAAAACTATGAATGCACAATAGAAAATATTCATTGATTAGGGTGTTGACACTTATGATTGTACTAATGCATTATGGTGTTGTATGAGGTTTATATTGTCTACTAACATGAAAGGTACACCAAGAAAGACAAATCATGTTCTGGTCCAAGAACATATGGTCATGATAACAAGAGGACAAAGATTCATCCATTGTCATGGATCTCATAGAAGATCCATTTACGAGGTATGTATAACTTGGTTTTGTAATGGTTAACATATGAGACATGCAGGTTACTAGCACAAGTCACTGAAGAGAACCAAAAGACATTATGCGGGTATGTTAGACATAAACTAGCTAGCATGCTAATCCAAGTATGTTTTTCCTATATCAAGCTAGAATCCTACCTTGGTTTAGGATTTTATATTGTTGTGTTATTGATAATAATTATTCATGAAGTCATAAGTTTGAATAATCATGGTTGTATGCATATTATGTTTCTTACCATAATTGATGATATGACTAACCAGAAGAATCATGAAGGTATAGGTTTGAATAATCACAGGTTTTATGCATATTATATCTCTTATCTTAATTGATGATTCAACTAACCCGAAGAGTCATAGGTTTGAGTAATTATAGGTTTAGACATGTTATGCTTCTTATGATTTGACTAACCATAAGAATCCTACATAAACCTTGAATGCTAATGCTTATCATTTCTGTTTGAAATGATCATGAGTATACATGCTTGAGATTATTGTGTTTTAATAGTATACTAATGAATGTATGATTTTATATGAAATCACAAGGATAACACAATCATGATATTAATAAGCATGCATAGGGACCAAGGATGAATATGAGTTCAAGAACAGGTAATTCAGGAAGCAAAGATCAAGAGGGAGCACACTCCAGTTGCTCCTGCAAGAAAGCAAAGGAGCACACTCCAGTTGTTCCTGCAAGAAAGCAAAGGAGCACACTCCAGTTGTTCCTGCAAGAAAGAAAAAGAGCACACTTCAATAGTTTCTGCAAGGATGCATATATTCAGAGGGAGTTGACCATCTTTCTACATTCCACAACAGAAAGGTGTAGAAGAAGCTACTTCATATTAGGACTCCAACAGCTCCTGCAAGGAAGCAAAGACTCAGAGGGAGTCCACCCAACGAACAAAGAAAGATAAGTATTTTAATCATCATTTCTTGCATACTTGTTTGTTTAAATAATACTGTTCAATAATGTATACACTGATGTTCCTAGAATTAGGTTGTGTATTATGCATATTAGAATAGTTGCATTGATGAACAATATACTACTAATATACATGGGTAAGTGGTCTATGGCACTGTACAACATTCCATTGCTACTTATCTAGAATGAAACCTCTTTGCTGACATGTTGGGAGTTGTGCACACTCTTAACAATGTTCTGGTAGAGATTGGAAGGCATCTAGAAAGTTACGGGATATGGATAAATGTTGTATTGAAGCATTCGCTAAGATAATTGCATGACTGTATGACATATTTCTTTATGTGTAAGAATTTGTTCTGAAAACTATGAGATGATTCTAATCATGCAATTTAACCTGTTTTGTAGGAAAGACCGCATATCTTCACCTACAAAAGGACTACAACATTTGTTCCAGCAACAAAGATATTTATTGAAGATATTGAAGTTCCCAGGATCTGGGATGAAGAAATAGAATGCCATGATTCGTTGATCATGAAGAATGATGTTTGGGATGTAGTCCCAAGACGTGAAGGGAAGTTTGTTATGACTTCCAAATGGAACTATCAGATCAAGCACGTTGCAGATAGCAGCATTAAGAAATATAAAAGTGATGAAATAGAAGATGCACTAGATGGATTTCAAGAAAGCATGGTGTAGTCATATATGTGTGCAGAACTTGGTATGGTAGGATAGACAGCTTTCTATCCAGTTTGGGCTTTGCCAAGAGTAAAGCGCATTCCAACCTTTACTACAAGGTTGAGGAAGGCAATCCAGTGATACTACTTTTGTATGCGGATAACCTGTTTGTTATAGATGAAGATAGATTGATTGCCGACATGCAGCGGAAGCTTACTGCCGAGTTCGAGATGAAGAACTTGGGGATGATGCACTATTTTTTTTTGGCATGGAGGTGTGGCAGAGTGATGGAATCTTCCTTGGACAAGGGAAGTATGCAGTAGAGATCCTGAAGAGGTTCGGGATGATGGACTGCAAGGCTATGGCCACACCTATGGCATCGAATCTGAAGCTTCTATGTGATGCTTCATCTGAGCTGGTTGATGTCTCCATGTATCGTCAGATGATTGGGTCCTTGATGTACCTGATGAACACGAGACCAGATATTTGCTTTGCTATGAACACATTGAGCCAGTTCCTGACGGATCCGAGGAGTGTTCACCTGATTGCTGTAAAGCATGTTCTGAGGTACTTGAAGGGTACAGTGGATTATGGGATCAAGTATGAAGCGAATCAAAAGTTTAACCTGCAGGGTTATGTTGATTCAGATTGGGCTGGCAGTGCTGCAGATAGGAAGAGCACATCTGGGTGCTGCTTCAATATGGGATCAGGTGTGATCTCTTGGTTTAGTAGGAAGCAGTCCTGCGTGGCACTGAGTACAGATGAGGCAGAGTATGTTGCAGCCTGTTCAACTAGTTGTGAGGCAGTATGGCTACGGAAGCTACTTTCTGAGTTATTTGATCTCCCGTTGGAGGCTACTGGTATCTTCTGTGATAACCAGAGTTGTGTAAAGCTGTCCGAGAACCCAGTGTTTCATGACAGGTTGAAACACATAGAGATCAAATATCACTATATCAGGGATATGGTGCAGAGAGGAGCTGTGAAGCTCCTGTATGTTGCGACGGACGAGCAGATTGCAGATGTGCTGACGAAGCCACTAGCCAGGGTGAAGTTCGAGTACTTCAGAGAGAGACTTGGCATTCTTCATATCGAGGATACTTCGAGGAAGAAGTGATGGACACATTTGCTGAAGCCATTCCAAGCATGTTTGAAGGAGGATCCTTCACATGGCTGTGGATGTAAGCGCTGGATAAAGGGCATCAGGATGATGTTCTGGTTTCTGCTTGGATATGATCAGTTGGATCATTTATGTATGTACGCATCATGTTGGATGCTGGATATGATCAGTTGGATCATTTATGTATGTACGCATCATGTTGGATGCTGGATATGATCAGTTGGATCATTTATGTATGTATGCATCATGTTGGATGCTAGATATGATCAGTTGGATCATTTATGTATGTATGCATCATGTTGGATGCTGGATATGATCAGTTGGATGATGTGTATGTATTTTGTATATGCATCATGTTGGATGCTTGGACCATGTATCTGTATATGTATCAGGTGGATACATTGTATGATCAGGTTGATCATGTATGGTGATATGTATCATGTATCAGGTGGATACATTGTATGATCAGGAGGATCATGTATGATGATATGTATCAGGTAGATACTTGGTATGCATCAGGTGGATGCATTGATGATCAGGTGGATCATGCAGCAGGATGTTGCAGTGATGATCAGGATGATCATGGATGATGAGCTTCAGGATGTTGCTCCATATGACATGCAATAGGACGTTGCAGTGATGATGATCAGGATGATCATGGATGATGAGCTTCAGGATGTTGCTCCAGATGACATGCAGCAGGACGTTGCAGTGATGATGATCAGGATGATCATGAGTACATCAGGATGATGTATGGTGAGTATCAGGTTGATACTCTATGGCCGTGGATCAGGTTGTGCAGATGAGCATGTCTGGGAGATCCTATAGGTCAGAGTTGTGTACCCGTAACAGCCTGGGATGCTCTTTCGAGACATTGCTCTGGGAGGACATGTAATTTGTGCCCTAGGAGATTTCAGGTCGGAGTTGTGTACCCATTACATCCTGAGATGCTCTTGCGAGGTTTTGTCCTATGGCATGTAATTTGGGCCCTGGGAGATTTCAGGTCGGAGTTGTGTACCCGTAACATCCTGAGATGCTCTTTCAAGGTTTTGCCATGACCACATGTAATTTGTGCCCTGGGAGATTTCAGGTTGGAGTTTTGTACCCGTAACATCCTGAGATGCTCTTGCTAGGTTTTGTGGTGGACCACATGTAATTTGTGCCCTGGGAGATTTCAAGTCATATTTGTGTACCCGTAACATCCTGAGATGCTCTTTTGAGGTTTTGTGGTGGGGTCACATGTAATAGCACCCTGGGAGATCCTACAGGTCGGAGTTGTGTACCCGTAACATCCTGGGATGCTCTTTCGAGGTTTTGTGACGCACGTAATAAGTCCTGAGGATTCCACAGTATGGCCAGTGATGATGAAGACCTGCAGGTGGTGGGCCTACATCCAGTATGAAAAAGGACTGGCTCTGTAGAACTTCCTATGATGAGTAGATTCAGAGATTGATTGAGATAGCAGCAGCAGTGACGATGATGATGACTCGATGACGATTATCTAGTAACGATGATCCAGAGAAGATGACTTGTGCTAGAAGAACTGTGCTGAGAAATACCTTCCTAGTTAAGAGGGAGTGTTGATGTATATGTAACTTCGGAATGTATTTCACATATATGTATATTGTATTCCTATAGAGATGTTATTATTCCTCTATACGGAAGTGTCGTTATTTATATTGTAAGTGTCGTAACTTATACTTGATGGGTTATTAGACCACCTTGTTTGGGGTCGGCCCTGTATAAGTCATGTGGGTCAAAGGGTTATTAGACCACCCTATTGGGGGTCGGCCATGTGGGTCGAAGGGTTATTAGACCACCCTATTGGGGTTCGGCCCAGTCAGCATTATGTTATGTGGTTAAGTTCGAGCCTACATGAGTTAGGTAAAAAGGCAAGTCAAGTCAAGTATAAATAGAGTGTGGGAGGCACTCTATTTGCTCACTCACTTCTCACACATGCACTCAAGGAGGAGTGGCGCACTTATGGAGGAGGAGGATCTGCTGCTGGGTTGTGTCTATCTCTGATGGTTGGTTGTATCATTGCTCTATCTATCTCTGAGGAAGTTATTGGGGTTTTTCACCTTTATGGTTTTCCCCAAGTAAATCTTTGTGTCTCTTGTGTGCTTGCATTATTGTCTCCATGATTGATATGCTGTAGATATACTGTACATGTTGTTCTCTCAGTTAAGATCCTAGATCAGATTGAAGTAAATTCTGAAAATTTAACAAATGCAAGAAGCAGACTGTCTCAAAGCCCTAAATCAAATATGGCCCAAAGGAGAAGGCATTGCAGTCAACTCCGCAGGAGCCTCAGGAGGGATCATCACCTGGTGGGACAAAGGTAAGTTCAAATGTAACTCTTCATTCAGCAATAGAAATTGGCTCTTTATGGAATTAGAAGATATATCAAGTAATGAAAAATATTGGATAGGAAACATATATGGACCCACGCTCCATGGTCTCAAAGAAAATTTTTGGAAAGATCTTATCGATCTTCAACTTGGTAGGAACCCTTCTCCCTGCGTAATCGCTGGTGACTTCAATGTTACTATAAGTGCAAATGAACGTAGAGGAGGCTCGAAGGTCAGAGATCAGTTTGGAGAGAGACTGGAGGATCTCCAGGCATCCTGGAACCTTGTGGATATAAAACCCCAGCAAGGAACTTATACTTGGAATAATAAAATAATTGGACCCGGACATATAGCCGCAAGGCTAGACAGATTCCTTCTCATCTCCTCCTTTCTTTGCAAGCCCCTTTTGCCTGACACCAAAATTTTGGCTTCTACTGCTTTCGATCACCGCCCCATCGCTCTATTCTTCTCATTGCCCAGAAATCTTGGGCCACTCCCCTTCAGATTCAATCCAGCGTGGCTGGAGCATGAAGACTGTTATGAAGAAGTCAAAACAATTTGGAAACAGTTTATTCCAGGCTCCCCAGGGTACATTTGGGAGACCAAACTTAAAAATACTAAGACAGTGCTAAAAAGATGGGCAAAACAAAACATGAAGAAACCTGGAGAAGAAATTATCACCCTGCAAGAGGAACTAAAAGCCCTGCAAAATCAAATGGAAATTGAGCAAATATCTGAAACCATATTGAGGAAAGAAAATGACTTGGAAGTCCAAATTCGGCAGGCGGCCAGAAGAGACGAGGAGGAATGGAGACTACGATCTAGATGCTTGTGGCTTAAAGTAGGAGACAGGAATACTAAGTTCTACCATGCTCAATGTAAGGAAAGGTACAGGAAAAACAACATTCTCAGCCTAATCAAGGAAGATGGAACGAAAATAGAGGACCCCGAGGCAATCAAGAAGGAAATTAAAAGCCATTTCGAGTCTCTCTACAAAGAGGAAGAGGAACCTTCAGCTGAAGAAATGGAGATTATGTGTCAAGACATTCCTAATCTCATAACAGCAGAAGACAACAGCATGCTCACTGAAATGGTAACGGAAGAAGAAGTCAGGAAAGCTGTTTGGCCTCTACACCCAGAAAAATCTCCAGGACCTGATGGTTTCTCCATCCACTTCTACAGAAAATGTTGGCATCTACTGAAAAAAGATCTTTTCATAATGATAAATTGGACAAGGAATCGAGAGAAGATAGGAGGAGGCACTAATACCTCTTTCATAGCTCTAATTCCGAAGGAGAAAAAGGCCACTTCGATAGGAAGATACAGACCCATATCGCTGTGCAATTCCTCTTACAAAATACTTACCAAAGTCATAGCTAATAGAATCAAGAAACTGCTTCCTAACATTATCTCTTCTAATCAGGGTGGCTTCGTTCCAGGCAGGCAAATTTATGATCATATATTATTAGTACAAGAAGCTATTCACTCAAGTCAGCTGAATAAGGATGCAGGTATGGCTATTAAACTTGACATGGCAAATGATTTTGATAGAGTAAGACATGTCTTCATTTATGTTGTCTTGCAAAAATTTGGCTTTGACGGGAATTTTGTTAGATGGGTGAAAGCCTGCATTGGAGCTCCGTGGATTTTCCCACTTCTAAATAGCAGACCCTCCACCTTTTTTCACCTCTCTCGGGGATTGAGGCAAGGTTGTCCTCTTTCCCCCTTCCTTTTTGTCATAATGGCTGACTCCCTAAGCAAAAAGCTCAATTTTCTCTTAGCTTCAGACTCTCTACCTAGTATAGCCTACGCCCGAAATGTCCAAGCCATAAACCATGCTCAGTTTGCTGATGACACCATCCTCCTGGGTAGTGCCTCTCCCCAAATCGCAGCTCAATTTAAATCAACACTTGACCTCTTCCTCATGACCTCCGGGGGCAAAACGAATGAAAACAAATGCAATATTTACACCCGGAATTGTCAGCCTGCCATTGTAAGACTCATCTCATCTATATTAAACTTTAAACCCTGTCTTGATTGGTATTCCTTTAAATACCTTGGCACTCCCATCTCCCTCAAAAAACCTACCTCCTCTGTTTGGATGCCCATCCTCGAGAAATTCAAATCAAGAATAAATTCATGAGGAACTCGATGGTTGAACTTAGCGGGGAAAGTTACCTTGATAAACTCTGTTCTGACATCTTTACCTATTTTCACTTTAGCCATAATGTCAGCCCTGGCTTCTATTCAGAATGCTTTTAGCATGGATATAAGAAAATTTCTGTGGCAAGGGGGGAAGACTCAAAACAAAAAATTTCACTTGGTCAACTAGAAGACGGTCAAAGAAAAGAAAAAAAGAGGGGGGCTTGGAATTCGAGAGCCTGCCCTTGTAAGCAAAGCATTGGGAGCCAACCTAGCATGGAGAATTGTCTCTAGAAAGAAAGAGTGGTGGAAGGAAGTAATCAGGAGAAAGTACTCCAGAATCTCAAGACTAAGATGCCTAGACAGGCCTAGCAACAAAAAAGGAACAGCAATATGGGGACTCATCTCCTCATCAACGGCTTTAATCACTGAAGATCTTTATTGGATCCCTGGTAATGGGAAAAGAATAAATATCTGGACGGACAGCATAAATGGAGACAAGCCCCTAGTTAAAATGCGATGTCTAGACCCTATTCGAGATTGGCTGCAAAATATGGGCATCACAAAGTTAAAATACCTCGTAGATCGGAAGGATAATGGAGAATGGAAGGGATGGAAGCAGATGAGTCCTCCTGTTAATCTCAAAAATGCCTTCCAAATCTTCCTCAACTTCATGCATGGGAAAGCTCCGGTTAACATAAAAGAAAAAGACCGTCGGGGATGGGGGAAAGCAGGCACATATTCAGTCAAGGCAGGCTATGATAAACTTACCCACTCAAACTCTCTGGTTCACAAAAAATGGGGGAAAGTCTGGAACCTGGATGGCATTCCAAAAATTAGTGTTTTTTTCTGGCTTCTGGCTCACAATAAATTGCTAACAGCAGAAAACCTTCGAGCCAGAGGGATAGCAGGACCCTCAAGGTGCACTTTGTGTAAACAAAACGAGGAAACTTCCTCCCACATCTTCTTGGAATGTTCCTTTGCTAAGCATGTATGGGCACAAGTTTTGGGGAATCAATGGATACCAACCATTCTCCCAAAAACTCTTGAAGATCTCAGGGATCACTGGGGGCGCACCTTTCCCGACAGAACCAAGAAGACAATGCAGAGAATTTGGAATCTTGTCCCTATGAATATCTGCTGGCATATTTGGTTAAATCGAAACAAAAGTATTTTTGAGGGTAGGAATCCTAACAGCTACAGAGCTGCCATCAAAGCCACCACTATGATATCCGAGTCTCTATCCACGAAAAGAGTCATCATCCCCACTCAGGAGCCTCTCTCTTTATCCGAATTCCAATGGAGCAGTGTCTTTGTGAAATCCAGCTCCCTTCAGTCCAAAAAGGAACATTCCTAATCTGATTGGGAAATCTGGAAAGACCCTGAATCTTTCTCTAGGTGGTGGAAAGAGCAAAAAACTTTCAGCATATTCTTCGACGGGGCTTCCAAAGGGAACCCTGGGGTGGCAGGTGTGGGTGGGGTTCTCTTTGATCCTGGAGGAAATAAAATTGCAGCCTTCTCATGGGGATTAGGTAGTAAGACAAACAACGAGGCTGAATGGCTAGCCCTCGTCTTCTCATTAAATATGGCCTCCTCCTTCAGCATTGACAATCTCAGAGTATACGGGGATTCTAGACATGTTATTCAAATAATGAGAAGGGGTGCAGCTCCTCAAGGCTCGAAAGCTCATAGATACATACAAAGAATAAAAACCAATCCTCATTTCTCTAAGGAATATTTTTTCCACATCTGTCGAGAGAACAACAAGCTAGCGGATTCAGCGGCCAATAAAGGAATTTTGTTAGACATTGGGCACATAGAGGGCCTCAATGGTGACATGGGGTTTTATTTCATCCCCTAAACAAAATGTCAAAGGTTAATTTTGTCATGGTTAAGGTTAAGGAGGGGTCCTTAGGTCCCAAGAGGGTCCCCCTCTTCCCATCTACCATCGTCGGTGATGTGCCTCGCCCCTTCCCCGTCGCTTCTGCCGCACGCCACCCTCACCCTCGCTCTTGGAACATGGCTCCCAGCTGTGCTGTCAACTCCCACGAGCCGTTAATTACTCCCCTACCAGCTCCTATCCCGTCTTACTTCGCAATGGCTCGCCCTCCTCTTTCCAGCGTGTTGAGCCAGCTCTCCCTCTGTGATTTGGATTCTTCTCCTTCCCATCGCCGTCTGCTGTCTTCCTTCAATTTTGGCACAATGCAAAGTATCATGGCGACCATAGCCGCTCTGAATCGCACTATGGTTGAAATCAAGCTATCAGTTCGCAACACATACAATGCAGTCTATACCGGCGTGAAACAGAACGAGGAAATGGCTATGGATCTTAACCACACGGTCTCCCAGCTTTCTTGCCAGGACTCCAGGATTGACGACTTGGAGAAGAATTTGTTTGAGCTGATGGGAAAAGTAGATATTCTGCAGGAAGACATCGTCGTTCTCACCGGGAAAACTCAGGGAAGCTGTGTCCAGGAAAATCCAACAGTCAATCAGGAGATTAAGCAGGAAATGATGAACGTAGCCTCTATCCACTTCAAAAATTATGGATAATTTTCAGTCTTAGCCTAGGTTCCACATTTTTTATGATATAGTGTCTATGTTTTTTTGTATAATTCTCAACAAACAGTTTATCAGGGTTTATCCCTGCTCTATTTTGAACAGATTTAGAAAGACAATGCTTAGAACTGATACAGTCATGCTGTTAGAAATTATAGCTCCAATCTTTCAGACATTTGCTCCTCTGTCAAATATTTTTGAAAGCATGTAATGAATGCCTATGCACAGCCTTTATAAATATATCTTCTTCCCCTGTTATTGTTATAAAAAAAAATATGGGCATGACATGTACAAAGAATAGAAAAAGAAGGCTAAAGCACATGGTCCTCCACATAAGATATTGAGGCACATGCCTATAATCCCAAGGATTCAAAGGCTCTTTTGTTGCAAAGAATTAGCTATGTTGCAGGGATGGCATGCATCGAACCAAAGTGCAGAAGGAGTTATGTGAATCCCAAAAAATTCATTCACCATGAGGCATATAGAGGATACATGGACCGATAAATTCAAGGATGAAGTATGCAGCTTCCAATTGAGCATATCCATTGATGGCGTCAACACATATTTCCAACCAAACAACATCTATATTGTTTGGCCTGTAGTATTGATCAATAACAATATCCCCCCATGGTTGTCCGTGAAGAATGAGCATCTTATGTTGGCTCTTGTAGTCCCTGGTAAAAGACAGGTGAAGAACACAAATGTTTACCTATAACCCTTGATCGATGAATTCATGGAATTATGGGAAGGGATATAGGTATCTGATGTGTCGAGACCCATCCCATCAGAGAGGAGTTTTATGTTGTATGGAATATGTTCATACACCACACATGATTATCCAGTGCTAGGAGTTTGCTCAGGTAAATATGTTCTTTGATTTGTTTATATTCAAAGCACTAGTTTTTTGGCATATTTAATTCGATGCGACTATCTTGATATTCAACACTTAAGTGCTCTCTTTACTATAACATCGTAGGTCTTGTAACAAAAGGTTATTATGGATGCAAATTTTTTGGACCTTCTATGAAGGCTAGGTGGTCCAAAGACCTACGAAAGATAGTGTATAACTTCTCTAGGATATTCCTCCAAGAAAACCACTCTTATAGAAGAGCGAGATCTGCTTTCAATGGTAAATGAGAGAGAACCCAAAGGCTTAAAATAATGACATCGACTAACTGGCTTAGGGAATATGACAGAGAGAAGGAGAAGGAATACACAAAGATGTTCGATTCAAATGTGCAACCTGTGATCGATGATCCTGAATTCTTCAATACCTATGTTGAGAAAATTCCCAAAGGGATGAAAATGAAATCGATATTTTATGATCCATATTGGGAGCATCTTAATTTTTCCCACTTAATAGATACCATGCATATATTTAAAAATGTTTCATGTTCTTTGTGGCGTCACATATCATCCAAAAAAGTGACAAGTTGGCTGTCGGGAAAGATCTTATTTCTTCAAATACTAAAAAGAAGCATTTTCCAAGACAAGAAAATAGAGGAGAGGTTGGTCCCTCTTTTTCATTTAAAAAAGGGGATGTCCCGTGGATTTTGAAGAAAGATGATATTAATTTGGCAAAGAAATTTATATTGGGTGTGAAGGCGCCTTCTTTTTATGGGTCTACTCTATGACGTAGCTTCACTACAGATGAAGAGTTGTCAGGTTTGAAACCACATGACCATCTCAACCTACTAAGGGTACATATCATGTAAAAAAATTGTTTTTACTTTTTATTTATATCTTTTATGCAAAATTTAAAATGCAATTCAATTTTTTGTCTACTTTGTAGTGTCATTATCCATTGTTCATGCATAGGTGTGTGAACCGCAACTTTCCCGATGACCTTGGGCATGCCATATCTAAACTATCTGCATTTGTATGGTGGATCACATCAAAGAATATTTACATCGCTAGCATTCCACGGTGGCGTCAAGAGATAGCTGAGATTGTTTGTATGTTTGAGAAGGAACTATCGTTGAGTTTCATGGACTTGCAGGTGCATCTTCTTATTCACCTATTCAATGAGGTTGAATTAGTGGGGGTGGTCTAATGTCATTGGATGTTCTTCTTGGAAAGGTTCATGAAAAAAGTGAAGGGATTTGTTCGACAAACGGAAAAACCCGAGGCGTCTATGGTAGAGGGGTACATAGTATATGAGTCGTTCTATTATGCCAGTGAATACAATAAACAAATCAACCACACACCAGGGGCAGTGATTTGGGATGATGAATGTGATGAGGAGAAAAGGAAAGGGGAGGTACTGGAAACAAATGGAAAAAGGTGAATGATAAAGAGTAAGTCACTTATCTTTCGATATTCAAATTTCCACATAGTAACTATTCACAACAAACTTCAAAATCTAATATATTTGATCCCATACGTATTGAATGTGGTTTTGTTTCCATGAATAAAACAACAAATTTAGAAATTGATGCAATCAATAAATTCATTATTTACAATACGGAGGCAACACAACCGTGGGTCACATTGTATGTAGAGAATAGGAGGAAATGGGACACTGATAGAAAATAATTTGGGTGATTGCATGGTAGAAGCATTCCTTTTCCAAATCAATTAAAATAAAATATGCCAATGATCTATCCCAATAGTTGGGTTGCAGAGAAAGTCAGAGATAAATATGGTGCATCTGATCGTTAGCCTCCTAAAGAGGAGGACGCGCTAAACATTGGGATCGGGTGCAACAACCCGGTAATAAAATATTTATGTACAGTTCTAAATTTATAATGAAACTATGAATTATAACATCTATGTTTAATATATTAATGGTTGGGTTATTATACATATGACACCATCCTTTGTTAACTTTTATTATAGGTGCATTTTTTTCCATCTATGTGGGCTTATGGACATCATTTTCACACCGAGGATGATGATGATGGGCATGTTACACAAGATTGTGGAGTGGAAGTCGAGGTCGACCAATTTAGTTGTGCTAGCCATCGAGATCGAAACCTATTAGGAGGGATGTTGGATTATGTCAAAAATATACAAGATATCATTGAAGTGGACTTCTCATCTTTCCAATGTGTTATTTTTAGGTGCAGATGGTGGGACACATTCGACATGAATAATGTAAAGGAATATCGTGATAGTGGGTTGATATATATCAACTCTAGAAAGATGTGGGATGAAAGTAAGGAGTTTTATGTTTTCCCAAAACATTGCAACCAAGCGTTATTTTACCCAAATGTGTTGGATAGAGATTGGTGGTTCATATTAAGACACGACCCTAGATCTAAACATGTTTTTGAGAACAACATTTCTATCATGCCAACTAAGGAAGATAATGAGGTTGATGGCAACATAGAGTGATATGTGCATGTTTTATTCCATCAATTACAAATTGAGATATCATTTTGTTACTATTATCTTTGACTGTCTAATTATATTGTTTATTTTTCATGTTATGACAGTGAAAATGGAAAGTTAATTACTGGATGCAGTGTTTAAATAATTTCAATTGGTTAACAACCAATATGATGCGAAATATATATGGTTTAATGTCGATGAATTAATTTATGATTGTATGGAATAATTATATGTCATTGTCCAAATTACTCATATTATGTTTTGTGTATACATATAAATACACCATGAAAACAACTTACATGATTCATTTTTATTTTTGTGAATGTAAAGGCTAACATATTCCTCCTTACTTGAATGTGGTCTCAAATTTCTACATTCGTATTTAAATTATTGTATTTTATGATGTTTTTGTTATAAATAATGGCATAAGTACATTAATTTATGACATTTCTATTAGAATGTAATGTTTGTTTATTATATGATTTGATTAAATGGAATTTTTGTTATAATGTAATGTTTGTTGATTTTTTAGTGTATTTATAATGTGAACTCCAACATAGAAAATGACACATTTGTAACCTTGATGAAGATTGAAAATTCAACATTTTTTTACTAGTGTTGAGCTCTACAATGACTTAATTTATGGCCTTGATAACAATGAAATTTACAACAAATTTTATGGTGCTCTCTAATTTCTCCAAAAATATTTGAATGCTTGTATTTCATGATGTTTTCGTTATAAATAATGCTAAGAATTATAATTGCATTAATTTACGACACTTTTGTTATAATGTTTGCAAATGTTTTTTGAATGGGAATAAGAGAGAAAAAATGGCTTTAAGGATGAAGGTGTAGGTATGCCATAATCTTCTTTAGGAGAAAAAAATGGTTTTAAGAGAGAATCTAATTAATTTCCCTTTGTAATAAAAGAATTAAATATGTTATATTAATTAAGTTGGATTGAATTTCTTCATCTCTCTATTTCTAGGAGGTTAAAATCCATCTTAGAATTGGTTGAGACAATAAGGATTTATATGAAGCAATTAACAAAGATGTATATATGCTTAATATGTATTCACCATATTTTATGGTTTGTAAATAAGTATGTAGTTTTGATTTGTAAATTAAAACTATGGTTGTATATTTGACTAAAAATATTTTATATATGTATCAATATATAATCATTGATTTATATTTTATTAATGTAAATTTATAATAACATATTCTATGTTAATCTAATTTATATAACTAATATGAATCTATACTATTTTAGAAATTAGATATATTCATCGACAAACTCATACATGAATATTTGATATCCTAAATCTAATTGAATAGTTTTGAAATTATTATTCAATACAAAAATATTTTAATGTTACTAAATAAATTAAAAATAATTAAAAATAATAATAATAACAAAGCAATAAAACAATCATTTAAACATAATAACATTAACAAAGTAATAAAACAACAACAATTAATTGAATTAATATAAATTTACAATCATTTATATATAATTAATTTGATTAATATATATTAATAGTTAATCCAATTTATATAAATTTACTCTTCAATATAAAAATTTATTTTGACAACTTAAATGTTAATATGATAAATAAATAGTTGGAAATGTAGCAATATGTGTCTTCCCCTTCATTAATCAATTAGTTATAACATATATTTTACAATAGAAAATAGCTCAAATATTTCATAACATTTAAAAACATGCAAAGGGGCAATGCGCATGACAATTTTAAACACCATCATTATAATTATCACGTCCATCTAACATAAACATACTATCTAACATAAACATACCATCATTATCAATATTGTCACCATCTAACAAACATAAACATAAACATCATCATACCATAATTAACATAAAACTAATAAAAATAAGCATGAAAGTACCATCATAAACATAAACATGTATGCCATCATCATTATCATTTTTACCATCTAACAAACTTAAAACACATCAACATCAACATATAAATAAACATCAACATATTTCAATGAGAAGAAATCTGTGGTAAGGAAATTGTAATCTCGACAAGTTTCGAACTTTTAAGCAGGTTCATCCTCGGGAGACTCAAAGAAACTCGCACTCCTTTGTTGCACTTGTTAAACATCAACATAAACATGAAATATGCAGTATATATATAGATATGAACATATATACCATCAAATTCATGATACAATATACCAAATATAATATATCTCCAGTCCAATAACTAATATGTTATATCTGATCCACCTCCTCCAGCAAAGGCATCATCAGTATCGCTCCGACCAGAGCTAGATGCATCATTAGTATCTCTCCTACCATAACTAGAAGCATCATCACCTCCACCAATAGATAAAGAGCCAATATTAGCACCTCTTCCAATAGATCCAGGGGCATCGACGCCTCCACCAATAGAGCCAAAGGAATTAGTACCTATACCAGAAAGAAAAATAGATCTGGGAGCAGGAGGGATAGGTCCATCAAGACGAAGTGTACGAGCCCCTATGAGCATGTCTAAAATAGAAACGAGTGAAGTAGGAACTAGTGGATGGTCGGTCCGATGAGTAGGATCGAAGGTTCAGTCGAGAATGAGTGGAGGATATGATGAAGTATGATCGAGATTCACAGGTCTAGTAGGAGCAGAGGACTAGATGATGAAGTAGGTGGAGGAGGATGACATAGTGGAGGAGGAGGTGGATGAGATGTCGAAGGTGGAGGAGGAGAAGGTGGAGATTGAGGACGAGGTGCAGTGGATGTGGAGGTTGTTCCACCAGTCGAAGCAGCTGGTGGAGAAGGAGGTGGACTAGCCAACAGAGGATCTATGCCCTCATCTGACGATGAACTACTATCATGGATACCATCTAAAATATTACAAGCACCAACAATGTGCTACATCAAGATCCTCATATAATGAGGAAGCATCCTCCACAACTCTACGTGGTGAGGGTCCCTCATAATGTACCTCACCCCTATATGATGAACCCCTCTATTTGCTAACAATGTAGACATCCTGTCTGTGATTTACTGTCGGTAACTCTCATCTGGCCTACATCGAAGGCGAGGTCTGGATAAATGGGGCACCTCAGGATGACCTGTATCTAGATCCATATCCTCCTACTCATTCTGAACTGGAGGAGGTGGCACATCTCCATCAAATGTCCCAACATCTGTAAAATATATAGTACACAATAATAATTAGACAATTTCATTAAATATGAATTTAATATAGAAATTTAAAAAAAAAAATCTACATTAAGTATAAAAAGAATAAAATGCAACTAGATTAATTCAAACATAACACTAAATTTACCTCTATCATATGCTGGCTCGTCCTGAGTGAATAAAATGATGGGACACCCTCTCCAATACAAATTGTCATATGGATATGGAACCATTTCTAATCTAGGTGGTCCCTCGATGTCTAGCATCTCGACCACATCTGTGGGGATCCTCACTGGAAAGTAAGGCTTCCCCATCTTGGGAATCATTTGCCCCCACATGCGCATATGCACATCTGTCTTCAAGCTAGGAGGGTGTCAGTCCAAGGATGGCTTGGTGGCCATAAATCTCTCAAAAAATAAACAAAACAAGTCTAAACCAAAAGGGAATTTCTCCCTCCCGCTAATAGATGCACGACATCAACTAAGAGCATAACAAAATTGTTGTAAAAAAATAGTAGACCACCTAACACATCTAGGTGCGTGCAATAAATAATTAACATAATATAATAGAGGGAAACTAAGGCACTTCCCATCATTGGTGATATGTGTGATGGTCGTCACTAACAAAGAGAGGCACCTAACATATTCTATACCAAAAGCATCAATGGAGAGCTTCCCACCTCTGACCTGAAACTGACCAGGGTCGACGATGTTGGGATCAACATATCTCTGAACATATACTAGTTGAGTCGATGCTACAGTTGTAGATGGTACATCAGGGAACTAAGGAAAGTCCTCACCTCTCCTAGAGATCCCTATGATAAAACATATGTCCTCCTAAGTGGGTTGAAAACACTGATTAGGACCAACTCGAAATACCTTCCTATGATGATCCCAGTGTGCAATCAATTGGGTGAGGAATGTAGTGTTCCCCTTGAGTGATGTGGCCTCCTCATAGAACTTGAGGAGGAAGACAACTCTCAAGAGGTGTCTCATCTATAGAGTAATGGGACGAGGGTATAAATCTCTCTCCCTCTCCCTGGCCTACCACTCTCTCCAAAAGTTATACTGGTCAACTTGAGCTTCCTGCTGCTGCCTGGCCTCATGAAGCTCATGTCTATGTTTCACATATAAAATGAATTAGGTAGTCTCATCAAAATACATATAGAAACATTATATGTTTTAAAATAATTTTTTTTTTTTGCAAAAAATTGACAAACAGTGCTCTTATATAAATATAACATACTAGTCGTGATACACCTTATATTTAATGCACCTCTAACGGTGCGTTATACTAACACAAAACACTGTTAATAAATTTCTATAAATTTATGATTTTATTATAAATCTGGTGCGCTATAATGTACACGCGTCGGTGCGTTATCAAATTTGTTTTAATGGTGTGCCTATAGCACACCCTAGCACTGAGGATCTGTGCGCTAACCTACACTAGGAGCACCGTTGAATTATGATTTTTTATGTTATAATAAATTTTAATGTGTGTGAATCAGTGCTTCCCTAACAACTAAATGCACTGTAACTGGTGTGCTTACTTACTTTACAAGCACCGCAAATTATTTCATTTTATAATCGATAAGAAATGTTTCAACAATGTTCCTATAACACGTTAAAGCACTGAAAGATGACGCGTTGACGTGAACTAGAAGCACTGGTGCGTTTATACCATGTAAACACACCATTTAATGTGTACCGAAATGATGTAAAATCACCATGTTTTATTTAATTTATGTTTTATGGAGAATTTATTCGCAGTGCTCCTAGCAAATATCATAGCACCAAAACCCGGTGCACTGACATGCACTCGATGCACCATATAAGTTGGTTTTTCAATTTCTTGGTTGTATATACCAGTTCGTTTGCTACATGTAAGGGCGCCATCAAGTTGGTGCGGTTATGTGTAATGAACACACTGATATTTAGTTTCTAGTTTTTAAAATAAAGTTATGTGATATTCGTGCACACCGGCAATGCGGTGCATTTAATCCGTTTGGCTCGCCTCGCGCATGGTGCATCCTGTGAAAAATTACAGATTTCACTAACTTTCGGTGTGAACCAAATGGCTCGAACGCATTGCGCAAGTTTTTAAATTTTTTTCAAAGGATAAATTATAGCTTAGTTGCAAAAATTAATCTGCTAAAAGTTTAAATTATCAAGCATGGATTAATTTACCTGTTGAACCGCACATCAGGGAAGCATCCTCCCAATGTATGGATAATTTGAATTTTCTCCCACCGTTTGGAAAAATTCAAACTCAGGTGACTAGCCAATAAACATGAGTAATGTGTCAACAGGGGGTGAAATCAACACCGGTGGCAGTTCGTCTAGGTGGGTTATGAATGGAACCAATGCAAATGGCTCAAAAGCATTGTGGAGGGGTAAAAATGATTTTGATGGCGCAGTAATTTTTTTTATAAAACCCTATTTCAATGCAATCGACATATGAATGCCTTGGTGCGTCACATTTATAAAACAGCACCGCTATGGGTTTGCAAAATTTTCACATTTTTCATGGTCCTGATGTGTTTTGTATGGAGACGCACCTATGTATTAAGGTCACAAAAACGCACCAGTACAGTTTTACAAAAAAATTGCGTGTTTCGCATAATTGTTTTAATTGATGTTTTTTTTTGCCATGTGACATTTTGTTTTGCCTTCTCGGTGCATTTTTCATGGAGATGCACCGATGCATTGAGGTTATAAAAATGCACCAGTAAGTTTACAAAAAAATTGTGTTTTTTGAATATTTTTTTTCGTGGTGCGAGATTGTTTTTTTGCATTCCCAATGCGTTTGGCTTGGAGACGGACTGGTGCATTAATGTCACAAAGACGCACAAACAAGGTTCTACACAATTTTTGCGCTTTTCGCATATATTTTTTTTAATTGATTTTTTTTCGCAGTGGGAGATTGTTTTTTTGTTCCTTGGGCGTTTGGTTTGAAGACGCAACAGTGCATTAAGGTCACAAAAACACACCAGTACGGTTAACAAAAAAAAATGTGCGTTTCGCATAATTTTTTTTAATTGATGTTTATTTTTCATGGTGCGACATTGTTTTTTTTGCGGTCCTGGTGGATTTTGGTTGGAAATGCACTGGGGCATTTCATTTATAAATGCACTGAATAAAAAACATCTGTTACAACCTCCAGCCATGCTCCTCTGCAAGTAACCTCTTCTATAAATGGATATTTGAGCTCTTTTGAGAGGTTCATCCGCTATAACCTCTGCTACAAGGCCTTTTCCTTGCAGTGGTTGCACATAGAGGGCATCTCCTATGGAATGTGCATCATTTTTTACTCCAGTGTATGATGAAAGGGTGTTTCCCACTCTTGCTGAAGATAATGCATACTTTATATTTCTTTTGATTGTATAACATTGATGAGAGGGTGTCGCCCATCCTTATTGAAAGAAATTATATTTAATTATTCTCTATTGCAATAAATGAATTATTTTAAGTGAATTCTTGAGAGGGCATTTCCATCCTCACTGGAAATATTTATGTTTAATGATTTACCTTTTGTGGCAGGAGTAAATTCAAGAAAGGGTGTTCCCTTCTCATCTAGAATTAATATATGATCCTCTTATTGCATTAACGTTTTTATGTAATTGATTGCATATCTCTTAGTTTTTTTTATCTATATGTGGAGAGAGGGAATCACCCCTTATAACAACATTTTCTTTAATCGATTGAATGCATTTCAATTGCTTGGTTATGAGATATGGAGAGAGGACATCCCCCTCTATAACTGCCTTGTCATTTTAATTGCTCAAAATTTGGTTATGTGAGGGCATCTACCCTCAAAGCTGCAATTGTTATTCTAATTGCTTGAAATTTAGCTTTGTGAGGGATTATACCCTCAGTGCTACAATTATTATTTTAACTCCTTGAAATTTAGTTGTGTTGAGGGATTTTCTCGCAGAGTTGCAACTATCATTTTTAATTGCTTGAAATCTAGTTTAGAGCATCTCCCTCTATGATTTAGTACAAAAGAGGGATGTCCCTATGTGAGTGTTATTGATATATAAACACTTTTGCTTTGACTTCATTGTATTTATATGTTTAAGTTTTCTGATTTTAACAAGTGTGCATTGGCCCCTTCTGTTACATTATGCTTCTACAATAGCTTAAGGATTTCTTGTAGCCATGGGTTTCTTTCGGGTATGTGTTATTAATTGTTTACGCATTGTTGCATGCAGAGAGAAAGGGTATTGTCCCTTTGGGTTCAGATCGATGACGATGCAATTGTTTGGTTATATATTTGTGTATCCCGTAGAGGAGATCGCTAATAAGTGCATTCATCTTACATCCCAAGGTGTATATTTCCACAAAAATTGTGGTTCACCATAAATTTCTATGCTTAAGAGAAAAAGAGCACATGTTATAAGAATCGAAACACATAAAAGTTGAAGGAATGAGTGTTTTTGGTTAATATTTCATAACAATGTTGATGTGATAGATCAATGGGTTTATGCATTTATTTGTTAGAACCTTGGTGTTTATAAAGTTTCTTGATCTTTAGAGTAGAGTAGCATAAAGGTACAATACAACCAGATTCAGTATTCATTCAACTTGTTTGGGCTATTATTATGTAAGAAAAAATTATCAGGCAAGATACGTCATCACTATATAGGACTTTAAGTCAACATTAAAAAGCTCATGTTAAACTAGCAAATCCAATAGTCATATATTATAACAGTGATAGATTAATTTTGGAAAATGATAAGCATACTATTGAAAATTGATAAGGACAACATTGGAAACCTATAATCACACTACTGCAAACCAAAAATGAATTTTTTTCAAAACCAATAATGTTACTTTTGGAAACTGATATTCATACTTCTAGAAACCTATAATCACAATTTTGGAAAGCAATAATCAAAGTTCTAGAAACCAATAATCAAAATTGTAGAAACCAATAATCCACTTTTGGAAACCAATAATCGCACTTCTCGAACATGTTTTAAGTATATATTCTCATTGGGTTGTCTAAGGTCAGTAAAGAGACCATATGGATAGAGTGACTAATGAATGAATTCAAGATGATGCAAAGTAAGATCACTTTGCAATGTGATAGTCAAAGTGATTTTCATTTATTGAATAATCTAACATTTCATGATCATATGATGCATATTGATAGTAACTACCATTTCATAAGGAAAGTGGTGGAAGAAGGTAGGATCCTATTGGAGAAAATAATTTGATATCATGAGAATAATGTAGATATGTTTACAATGATGGTAAGAACAATGAATTTTGAATGGTGTAAAACTTCTTCAAGCTTGCTAAAAATGTGATGAAGGCAACATTAGGCAATGACACGTGAGTGGAAAACATAGGCGAGGGACTTCCTGATTATAAAATTCATGTGAGAGAATGTTAGGAGGTAAAATCAATATCCACATCTCTAACATTTTCTTGTATAGTGCTCCATGACTATTTCATCACGTGATTCATATGCACTAGGGAGATTGGCCAATATCCCCCTACCCAAGGGTGTGGGGGCGAAGCCGTAGATGTGAAATTTTTTAGATCCTTATAGTGTATTTTGGTTCCCTCCTTAACCCTCATATGTATTATATAAAGGGAAGCTAGCTCTGCCATTGTATCACAAGAGAAGGAAGACAACATTGTAAAATTTGTTAAGTAATAATAAAAAATCAAAGATTCCATTGCCTCGCGGTTTTACCTTTGCACAATAGGGCCTCCACATAAAAACTTTTTTTTTTATTTAATTTTCTAACAAGATTCAATTCTCAAATGAGTTTCCTCTTGTAGAACTCTCACACTAAGACCATAATTCTCATGGCCCTAATTATTATGCATGTGATAAAAGAGAATTTTGTATCGCTCCTTCTTCAACACTTGGTCTTCCAAAACCATCCTACCATGCCTTCCTCAACACATGTTAATTTCTCAACACTTTTCCTTGTTGTTGTTCGCATGTACCTCTATTGCATTTGCATTTAAGAGAAGCATCCAAGAAGTATTCCTTGACAAAATTTTGAATTTGGTAAAGAATATGTTGAACCATCTCTCTATAATTGAACATGAGGTGGATGGAAATGAGGAAAGAATAATAGTGGAGTCACTTGTTTTCCAAGTTGATATCCTAGCCTTCTCATGGCTAGATATTGCCTCATAGAGGATATAAGAAACCCCCATTTGTGTCATTAATGTAGATAGAGGTTAACAATTGAATTATTTTGAAATGAGGAGGAATTTTTTGGCATCCATAGTTGGCTTGTGTAGAAACAATGTCACTTGAATTGAGCATCAAAAAAAAAATGGATATTTTTTAGAACTATCCAGAGAATGCATAGTTGGAGACCATGGTGCCTTTCTTGGATTCATCCACCGACCTGGTGCATAACTAGATGACTCCAATTTAAAGATCTACATATTCCTCTTCTCAAATACATGGCCATCGCTCACTATCTCTAGGGTGAATTACACTTATCCTTGCTAGCTAGAGGTTAAACCCAAAAATTATATGTATATCCAAGTATGTTAGTTCATTGTCATCTACTAGCTATCCATGCCATTTGTCACTCATACATTGCTTCTTTCATTCCATGTCATTTTCATCTGGAATCCTTTCTTCCAAAAAGTGATAAGTTGTTCCACAACCCTTTGATAGGTTAAGAAAGACGCAGGGTGTGATAGAAAACAAGGATGCTCTACATCTATAGGTGAAGATCAATGTTGGAATTTTGGTTGCATATTTATTCATCGCGCTACTTTTTGTATGTTTTAGATTTCTATCTTCCCATCAAAAAAACATTTTTCCTAAATATATACCCTCCAATAATGCATTTTCTTTCAGTGATCTTTCAGTGATAATGTTTTGTTAAAAATTATAACATTCCAAATTAGAAAATGGTTTACACTTAGATAATCACATGCATGTAAGGTAGAGCAAAGTAATTTATCAAAAGTAACTCTGGTTAGAGAATTAAAATAGCTCCATGCTTCTCATAATTATAAGTTGGATAAAGAGAAAAACTCCATGTCTTTCATAAAACTTAAATGCCTCTTGATTGGCATTTTTACCATTAAATTGCAACCCTAGCGAAGATGTCGATGGTGAGAAAGAAAAACGTGGAAATGGGTAGAGAGGAGCACACACGATACTTATGTCACCACATTGTTTCCTTGCAATGGGAAAGGTTCAATATCGATCCTAAAGCCGGTATAGTTTTGGGTCGCTTTTGAGTGGGTGTCACATCAAGTCATACCTAGCACCTTATTTTTCTAACGAAAGTGATCCACTAGATATGAAGTTATGAACGAGTTAGGTTGGGGTCGCTTTCGAGTGGTTGTTGCGTCTCGGTCTTTGGCTTCGTGCTAAGTTGCTATTTCACTTCAACTTTCCGCCTTTGAGAGGATAAGGATGAACATATCTATAGGTAGGTGAATCTGGAGGCGGATATGCTCTCTAAGCGGGCTCTTAACTCTCAGAATGGGGTCATCATGTGGCAGGAATGGCGAGATGATCTACTTATTTCACATGGTTCTCAGCTGTTACATTGGACATGAGGATTGTTGTCATTTTTGTTTTGATCTTTTATATTTCTCATATGATATTTGTGGCATGTAATACTTATTTGATTTTCAGTTTCCTTGTGCAGATTCCTGAAAACTGTTGTGTCCAATTACTTGTTGGACATTGCTATATACTATCTTATTTTTGCGGCCTTTATATCATCCTCTTGCAGGTGTTGTTCCGTTTTGCTCTGATCGGTTGTAATCTATGTATTACACTCCGATTTCGGTGACTTCTTATCTGCTGGGGATGCCTCTGATGTTTGGCATATGTTGTTATTTATATTTTGGACTCTATTAGACACTTATGTGTTATTGATGATATTTTATGTTATGATGCTGGGCGCATAGAGATGTGTCTTATGGGAGATGTTTGGGTGTTGTGGCACCCCTTTTTGTTGTGGCACCTCTTGTCATTTTCTGGTTGTTTTATTGATACATTATGGTGATGTAACCGGAATGTTCCGGGGGCTACTTCTGATAGCTCTGTTATGACTTTGTTCTGGATTGACAGTTGGACATATTTTACTATTTCGCTTATTAATAGTAAGTTATATTTTTCTGTGAAAAAGGATGAAGTTATCAAAGTCATAAGAGTGTTTGTATGCCAATTTAAATAGGTGGAAATATCTTATTTAAGAGAACGTGAATAATATGGATTTGCTTGTGTTTTTATCTGAAATTAAATTTGATTATAAACTAAGGGGATTACTTGTATCTTTGTTGTGAGAAGGAAAGTTTGATAAAAATAAATAATTAAGTGAGAAATAATAATTAAGAAGATAATATTGTTGTTTGGAAATACGGTAGGTATTTAAGATTTTATAAAATTTGAGTTACTAATTTATAAAAAGTTAATAACAATTTATGTACATAATATACTACAAATAAAAATATATAGATAAATACTTCATAAAAATATAAATATAAATTTTAAAGTTATTATTAAAATTATTTAAGAATGAATTAATAATATATAGGATATAATTTTTTGGATTATAGTAAAGAAAATTAACGCAAATTCACTATATAGAAACACATCTTGTATAAATATATATCTTAAAGTTATTAATAAAAATATTCAAAAATGATTAATAATGTAATAATACATAGAGTATAAGTTTTTGGATTATAGAGAGTAAATCAATGCAAGTTCATTAATAAAGAAGTACAAGTACATATTGTAATTTAGCAAAGAGTAAAACTTGTACTATTACGAAATATTAATGATTTTGTATAACATTGAAATAAAAAATGAAATATAAATAAAAATTCAAAAAAATATAAAATAAAGTGAATAAAAATAAAACATTAATTAAAAGTAATATATATATAAAGAGAGAGAAATAAAGAAAAATAATGAAAAATGTTAAAATTGAATTTAGAAAATTAAAGAACAGAATTTAAAATTAATGAATTAGAAATAAATAATAAACAAATTTAGAGTTTAAATTTAAATAAAATATAGAAATGAAAAACATAAAAAAAATAAAAATATTCTTATAAGAAATAGAAAAACATGTTATATCTTGCTAAAAATTATCATTAAAATATATAATGAAAATTACAATAATTTTTTTTTCAAATAAAAAATATAAATTCATAGTTTATGAAATTATCGATATATAATAATGATTTTTTTTTTTATAGAACATGTAACGATATTTGTACTAAAAGAATGCAATCAAATCAAGTAACAAAGGAGTACAATGCAATCAAATCAAGTAACGAAGGAGTACAAAAAAATCCAAAAAATAATAACAACTATCACATCTAATAACTTCCTTTCAAGGAGCTCATAGGAGTAAAACCAACAATTTCTCAAGCTACTTCTATTCATGACATAAAGCTACTTTTATTCATGACATAATTTTTAGCACATTGATAAATGCTAACAAACTGTTTGCATAGTAAAATACATTTCAAACTGTTTTTATAGAACATGTAACGATATTTGTACTAAAAGAATGCAATCAAATCAAGTAACAAAGGAGTACAATGCAATCAAATCAAGTAACAAAGGAGTACAAAAAAATCCAAAAAATAATAACAACTATCACATCTAATACATTCCTTTCAAGGAGCTCATAAGAGTAAAACCAACAATTTCTCAAGCTACTTCTATTCATGACATAAAGCTACTTTTATTCATGACATAATTTTTAGCACATTGATATATGCTAACAAATTGTTTGCATAGTAAAATACATTTCAAAAATACATAAGATTTGTCCTATGTTATTAGAATACCGTCCAAGGCTCTTTTCCCTATTTTTCTTTGATTAACTTTCCTTCCTGAAGTGAGAGGTGCTAAAAATTGTTGAATTTGACTAACTCAGTAAAGACAATTTTTTTTATTTTTTTGAAAAAAACTTCGGCATAGAAAAGAGATGGAAAGTTATTTATGGAAACCTAAACCACCTCATCCTCCTAAACTGCTACCTCTAAGTTGTGTTATGCATCCTCCTAATCACTCTCTAATTCCCATTCATTTTCAACATCTTCATCCTTGACTTCCTCACCCTCTATTGTAGCCTCTTCATCCTCTTCTCATTCTTCTTCTGCATCTACAACTTCCTCCTCATATTCATATTCCTCTTTTCTCTACCGCGATGATAAGTCTCCTTCATTACTTTCCATTGTCTTTTTTCTCTAAATTACCTAATACCTCAATTTTTTTTAATCATATTGGAGCCTTCAACACAGAAACCCTTGGAATTCTAGACTTCCTTATGCAAAGAGCCTCATCTTCTCAACGTAACCCACTAATAGCTTATTTTTTATAAGGAAGGCCCTCATGTTCTCATTGAGAGATATGGCTGTGACGACTAGAATTTTTCGCTTGTCTCAAAGGACTAACTGTGGTGTGCGGCACTGCTCAGGAACATCTTGAGGGCATGACCAACTCAAGAGTCGCATCGGCATACTATGCCTAACCTGTGGAAACTTTTCAACTTAACGCTTGCAAATTTGTTTACTTGTTTATACCAATTAACATGTTCCTACTAGCATCCAAACTTAGCCAATTTTACACATGCATGTAAAAATCAAGTAAATACAACACACAAGTATAAGTTGGGGTTGCCAAACCAGCAACCCTTAAGCTTTGTATAATCAATCATTTACAACAGATGGAGTTTCCCTAGCAGAGCTCCGGTGTGAGCCAAACCAGCAACATGCCTTACAACATATATACAAAATTACAAAGACAAAATAGACCCTTCCAATGGGCGTCTAAATCATGAAACTGCCCACTTCTACAACTCCTTGTTGCTGCGGAACTGCTTCACTGTGCAACCGGAATAAGTGCGAACCTACCAAATTCAACACTGCTGTGACTGGATTTCATTGGAACAGATAGAGCTCAGATAGCCTCCCTAGCTCTGAACTTTCTCCTTTTCCGAAATTCCAACTTCAAGCTGCCTTTACTTCTATTTGGCCTTAGCCTTTTTATACGATGTCGTGTGGGAGAATGCGACCACACCTTGGGCACATCCTTGCTTGGCGCCCACTTCAACCCCTTGCCGACATACCACTTGAAACGTTCTTGGTCCAAGTCTTCCACAATCCACGTGTCGTTGGTTCTTTCGTTAGGCGTCATCCCATGGCTTCCAACCCAAGCTACTGCCGAGCTCCCAACTCGGCTTCACTATCGTGCTTCCAAATGGTGTTCGCGTGGGCTCCCAACCCATGTTTGCGGAATGTTCTTGTGGGATTTCATCCCGACTTCGCGTGGGGATCCCAACCCGAGTTCGCGGAGATGTTCTTGCGGGCTCCCATCCTGACTTCGTGCAGGGCTCCCAATCTGAGTTCGCGGAGATGTTCTTGCGGGATTCCATCCCAAGTTCACGCAGGGCTCCCAACCCGAGTTCATGCAGGGCTCCCAACCCGAGTTCGCGCAGGGATACCAACCCGACTTCGTTTCTCAGCTCTCAACATGACTTCGGCAGGCTTCCAACCTGCGCTTGGTGAGGCTTCCATCTCGAGTTCTGCTCATGCCTTGGTCCAATTTGTGGCTAATTGTTGGACACTTGGGTGCTTTCTTCATGGAGTGTATGGGTGCTTGTCCCGACGCCACTACTCCCAATGTCCGATGGTCCAAGGGTGCGCCTGACACCCCTTCTCTTGCCGACTTGTTGATTTGCAACCACGCCCCCACTCTCGGGCTTTCCATGAGCCGATGGGTGAGTGTGGGGGTCGTTTGTGGGAGCACACCCATGCATGGTCCACGTGCCCCTTTTGTATGTTTTATCACTTGGTCGCTCACACGCTCGCCAAGTATTTGCAACCGAATATAGTTTCTTCCCACTCGGGTGCCCAATTCAGCCTCTTGGGCGGGAGTGCAAGACTCCCATGCAAGTGTGGGTGTTGTGGAGAAAACGTGGTCGTGACATCCTCCCCCACTTAAAATTCTTACCGTCCTCAGCAAGGTGCTTGAAATTCCTGCACTTCCAAACATTTGTTGCTGCTACACCACACCAGACTTTTTCTTAATTCCCCACTGCTTATGTGTCACCCTGCTAGTACACCAATCTCGGTTCGCTTCATCATCTGCACTATCCGGGTGATCAAGCCATCCACTAAGCTTCCGTTGGTCTCAATTTCCTACTTCTCTCTGCAATCATTCCACACTTGGTGACTTTTTTTTTGTAAGACAAAGTCTTCTCACTTCATCCAAAGTTGGCTTCGTTTCGGTTATGCCTCCCCGTGAAGCACCTGTGGCCTTTCCACCTGCGCCAAGGGTGCCATCCATTCTGCCTCTGCATCTAACCGAAAGAGGATGGGAGGTGGTGTGCCCAACCACCTTCCAAACTTTCCTCTGTCTTTCGTCTATTTTTTGCTTTATGGCTTAAGTATAGAAGAAGTGGCACATTGCTTCCAACTGTGTCATTTCCTTCATCGAACAACCTCGATGCTTCGAGGCCCTCTAGCCACGCATCTGCTACAACCGAAGTGTCTCCTTCGCATGCCAGCGATGTTTCCAACTCCACCACCTTGTCACGCTATCGTTCATCTGCACCTCTGCAAAACTTAGTGAGTTTTTCCAAACTCATTACGGTCATTTCCACAACCTTCTCCATGGTCACAAGTCACTGCTCCAACAATCCGACAGCTTCCTTGGATGCAAAGCTTCCTTCCAACCGAACAACCTCTTCTCTTCCAACGCATTCTCTGCAATGTTCTCCCTCATCAAGCTTGTTGTGAGTATTTGTTGCGTAGGTGGAAGCTGTCAATGTAGTCACCTTCCGTTCTCTTGGAAACCTCTTCACGTATCGCACAAATATTGGGTCCTTACTAAAAATGCTAGGCTATCTATGTGGGGTAAAGGAGTTGCCTTCTCCTTCTTCATGAACTCTTGTCCCAGCACAACATCAAAGTCATCCAGCGGAACAACCGTGAATTCACTCACACCTGTCCATTCTCCAATCCTTAGAGAAACTTGGTGAGCCAATCCCACCACGTTTTCAACTCCTGAGTTAACTGCTTTGAATGTGTTCACCCTTGGGCCAATCCCCAGATTGAGCCACTTCGCCACTTCCTCTTTGACGAAGTTGTGCGTGGCACCACTGTCAACTAATGCCAAATTCTATTGTTCGTTTATCTTTGTTGGAAGACAGCTTAGTCTCACGAAGTCTGCGTCAGTTGTGACTTCTGGTTCTTCCAAAACCGTGTTTAACACCTATAAAACACCAATTGATGGCTCTTCATGCTCCACCTCTACAATATTCTACGATCGCAAAGGACATTTTTTAGCGTAGTGATCCTTCACACATATGAAGCAAGAAACAGTCTTGCTTCTCTCCTTAGGATGATCTACGTTTTTGGGTGGTTCATCCTCTCGTTGACCACTGTTCTTAGGCTTTTGTTGTTGTTTCGCCTTGAACTTATTGAACTTTCCATTGTGCTTCCCACCAGCTTTGTCGTTTCCTTTAGTTTCTTCCTTCCCATTTGTCTGAAAGTCATGCAACTTCTCTGCAGCGGATACAGCCTCGGTAAGAGTCTTCACTCCTTGCCGTCATAAGTCAGCTTGTGCCCAAGTCTGCAAACCCTTCACAAAGTGATGCAAGCGGTCTTCTTCGCTCATATCCTTTATCTCTAGCATAATACTGGTGTAGGCTTTAATGTAAGCCTGAACTCGCGTGGTGTGCTTAATCCTCATGAGCTCGTTCCTCGCAACCCATCTTTGGTTTCCTGTACCAAACTGTGCCTTGAGAGGTGCCTTCATTTGCTCCCAATTCTCGATCTGTTCCGTTATCCTACTAGCGATCACATCTTCTGCACGGTTCCTCCACCAAAGCTTCGTTGTGTCAATGAGGAACATCGTGGTAGCATTCACCTTAGACTCGTCTGAACTCCCGTTCATCTGTTCCAAGTACTGCTCCATGTCCCAACAAAAGTTTCCAAGCAACTTAGCATCGCGAGTGCCGTCAACGGTTTCGGTTCTTTCATGCAGATCTTCATGGTAGGCCTCGTACCAAATCCTTGATCCAATGCTCGTTTCAACACCACAATAGTGTCATCTTGGTCCTTTATGTGAATTTGAAGTTGCCCCACAACCTCTTCAAGCTTCTTAACCCTTCCTTTCGTGTCTTGCTGAATCGCAACATGCAACACATCTGTAGCATATTTGCATTCTGCCACGGCTTCATTGAAATCCTTACGCATTCTTTCCACTTCAACACCCAAAGTCACAGCCTTCTCTCCGTGAGCATAGAGAGCTTCACTAAACTACTCCATGTTCTTCTCAACTACATAAATCCTGCGTTTTACCTTGGTGGATTTCGGTTCTCATTCACCATGAACAAACTCCTCTCCATCTAAAGGTACTTCTGGCTCAGAATTAGAAACCAGATCTGCATTTTGCTTCCCCATCCCAATCATTGTTTCGTCCAAGAAGTGGGATACAAATCCTAGCTCCTCCGGACTACCCTACTGAGTCTTCTGCTTCCGCCGACCGATTTTCTCCATTTCAACACTCGTTTAGGCAGGTTGCAAATCTTCCCAAGACGTCTACTTAGTCAATCTTTGGTTCCGTCCAACTTACTTGCAATGCATTGAGGTGCCCCAACCAAGAACACTCTTGAGAGTTGCAACTGAATTCGCGTTTTGCTCCAACAACTATGGTTCAAGTCGCTTCACTCTGGCTAAATTCTGCATTTTTCCCAGACTTAGCCTCAAATATTCAACTCTGTGTTTTCCTATAGCGAACCTGCAGATCCTGCAGTTTTACGACCACAAACCATAGACCTATGGCACTATCCTGGAGTAACCCCAATGAATTATGGCACCGTGACCACTTTAGCGAACCTATGTCAACTGTCGCAGCAAACTGTTCTGAACCCCCGTGTTGCAGAACAAACGCACTTCTGAACGTGCTCTGACACCAACTGTCATAGCCACAATTTTTCGCTTGTCTCAAATGACTAACTATGGTGTGCGGCACTTCCCAAGAACATCTTGAGGGCATGACCAACTCAAGAGTCGCACCGACAGACTACGCCTAGCCTACGAAAACTTTTCAACTTAACACTTGCAACTCTGTTTACTTGTTTATACCAATTAACATGTTCCTACTAGCATCCACACTTAGCCAATTTTACACATGCATGTAAACATCAAGTAAATACAACATACAAGTATAAGTTGGGGTTGCCAAACCAGCAACCCTTAAGCTTTGTATAATCAATCATTTACAACAAATGGAGTTTCCCTAGCAGAGCTCCGGTGTGAGCCAAACCAGAAACACGCCTTACAATAGATATACAAATTACAAAGAGAGTAAACCCTTTCAACGGGTGTCTAACTCATGAAACTGCCAACTTCTTCAACTCCTCACTGCTACGAAACTGTCTCACTGTGCCATCGGAATGAGTGCGAACCTACCAAATTCAACACTGCTGCAACTCCTTGTTGCGACCGGATTTCGCTGGAACAGACTATACGAAAGATAGAGCTCGGATAGCCTCCCTAGCTCTGAACTTCCTCCTTGTCCGAAATTCCAACTTCAAGTTGTCATTACTTCTCTTTGGCCTTAGCCTTTTTATACGGTGTTGCGTGGGAGGGTGCGACCCCACCTTGGGTGCTCGACATACCACTTGAAACGGTCTTGGTCCAAGTCTTCTGCAATCCGCGCATCATTGGTCCGTTCATTGGGCGTCATCCCATGGCTTTCGACCCGAGCTACTACTAAGGTCCCAACTCATCTTCATTGTCGTGCTTCCAACTGGTGTTCACGTGGGCTCCCAACCCTTGTTCACGGAATGTTCTCATGGGATTTCATCTCGACTTCTCGTGGGGCTCCGAACTTGAGTTTGTGGAGATGTTCTTGCGGGCTCCCATCCTGACTTCGCGCAAGGCTCCCAACTTGAGTTCGCGGAGATTTTCTTTTGGGCTCCCATCCCGAGTTCTCAAAGATGTTCTTGTGGGCTCCCATCCCGAGTTCGCGCAGGGCTCCCAGCCCGAGTTTGCACAGGGCTTCCAACCCGACTTCGTTTCTAGGCTCTCAACATGACTTTGACGAGATTTCAACCCATGCTCGACAGGGCTTCCATCTCGAGTTTCGCTCATGCCTTGGTCCATTTTGCAGCTAAGTGTTGGACACTTGGGCACTTTCTTCATGGAGTGTATGGGCGCTTGGCCCAGTGCCACTACTCCCAACGTCCGATGGTCCAAGGGTGCGCCCGACACCCCTTCTCTTTCCGACTTGTTGATTTGCAACCGCGCCCCCACTCTCAAGCTTGCCATGCACCAATGGATGAGTGTGGGCGTTGTTTGTAGGAGCGCGCCCATGCATGGTCCACGCGCCCCTTTTCCCCATTTTATCACTTAGCCACTCACACACTCACCAAGTCTTTGCAACCGAACATCGTTTCTTCCCACCTAAGTGCCCAAGTCAGCCTCTTGGGCAGGAGTGCAAGACTCCCATGCAAGTGTGGGTGTTGTGCCAAAAACATGGTCGTGACAATGGCATCCATTATTGACCTTCTTTAGATCTAGTTGTAGATGGCATAATGTGATTTAGTACAGTTCTTGGCAAAGCGCAGATAGATATGGAAAAGACTTTATTTAAAATAAATTTTTTCATAGTTAAGAGGTTCCTTGTGACACGACTACTTCATATTGATCTACTGAATTTTCCATAGACCTGTCCATAATTCAACTTTAACAACAACAAAAAAAGTTCCCCCTCAATTTTGCTTTGTTAATGTATTTTTCCTATATTACTCCCAATATCTCTAAAAGTGCTTTCACCCTAAAATATTAAGGGCAAATGAGGAAATCAAAGGCAATTAAACCCATACATGAACAAGAGCTTTGGATTAAGGAACCAAAGAGCTAAATACAAAACCCATACATGAACAAGATCTTTGGATTAAGGAACCAAGGAGCTAAATACAAACCCTTAAAGTGGATGAAGTATAGTCCAGAGAAAAAATCAAATCTCTGGATTTCTTATTTGGGAACCAGAAAACAAAAAATCCTCACCATATAGCGAAAAGATACCTAATTTTGAATTTTGGGGTCCAAAATTCAACTGTCCATGCTTGAACTGCTGAGGGGATAGGTCATAGCCTTGAGAATATCCCAATCAGGGCTCTTTCGTATAGTAAAATGGGTTTTCTTCTCAACTCTTCAGAAGAAAGAACTAACTGAAGCAGTTCCTCAAGTCTTTTAAAAACAAATTAGTGACCGGACTAAGCCCATCGACAAGGGATTTAAACGCCTCATATTTGGAGACCTCCTCCATACCCATTTTCCTTGGGATAAAAAATGGATACAACCATTTCCCAGAGGGAATTCATGTGTTGCCTCCCTTTTTTGGATGTAAATCTGAGAAGCTTCGGAAATTGAAGCATTTAAAACCCTCGCTATCTCTCTCAATCCGTAGTCAAGGGAGCCGACTTCTCATCTGAAATTTGTTAAAAGTTTGGAGGAAATTCCGCAGGTTGAACTTGAACATTCCACTTAGGAAGCAGGATGGACATTTATTGACTGAAAGAGCCTTGATCAGAAAATTTTCAGGACTCTATCATAGTCCCAGAGCTGAGTTGTCCAAGCAACGATAGTACAGTATTAAGTCTCCAAATGTCAAACTAACGTATCTTATTCACTTTAGGTCGAGGGTATTTGGTTTTTTTTATCCAAAACAAGGAAGAGGGATTTGATTTTCTATTATGGTCCTTATTTCAAGGGTTCTAAAGGCTTGTATCTAGCCCTATCATCTCTAAGTATCAACAAAGAGGAGTAGATAACTTCTGTCCTATTTCCCAATTGCTTTTAATCTTTTGGATGACTAAACTCCCAAGGATATTGGAAATAAATTAGGTAGATACACTAAGAGATCGGATTCTAAAGGAAACTTCTTTTCTTATGCTAAAATTTGTGTGGAAGTAGAACTAGAGTTAGGTCTACCATAAGTATTGCAAATTAATATGGAGGGGTGGAGCTACAAGCAACCCATAGACTATGAGAAAATTCCTTTCAAATGTAATCATTTCCATATCTACAAACATTTCATCAAAAACTATGATCTTGAATAGGTTCATTATCAAAAGAAACAACATGCCCCTCTTAATCAAAAGAAAGGTTATTAGTAGGTTTAGGTCAAGTGCCAAATATTTTATGGAGGGGAGCAATGGGGAGAATCATGTAGAAAACAATACCAACATAGTGCTTAGAAACTTAAAGGTAATGGCTATGGGGAACCAAAAGAGAAAACCGGATGACTTAAATCTAGGTAAATTGATAAATCCTTTTAAACCCCAGGTAGATCTAGAGAAAGTATTTTTAAAAGAAGCAAAAGAAGAGGAAGACAAAGAGGAGGATGTTGCAATAGTCGTAGATGAAGATGAAGAGGAAGATAAGGAAATAACAGAGGATGAGGAAATTGTGGATGAGGATGTAGAGGAAGAAGAGGAAACAACTAGTGACCCTAAAGAAGCACAACACAACATAGAGGACCGACAAGGGATATTGAGAAAGTGCATGCTTCTACAAAAAAATCAACACCTTTATCATATGCTGAAATTTTGAAAAAAAAAAATGAGGAAGATGAAAGAATAACCACCACCTTTGCTAAGCTAGTAAAGAAAAGATAACATCCATCCCCAACTCTCTCTCACTAGAGGAAGGAAACGCAATCAAGCAAAACGCAAAATAGAATCTTTGATGCTTTACTAATACCACATGATAACCTTTATGTTTTGTTTACGTGTCTTATTATGTAATCAAATTTATTAGGATATATCTATGCATTTTAAGGAAATTTTGTAATTCTTAATTGTTTGTTTTGAATACAACCTTTTAATACAAGTTCCATCTAACCATTTTAATCATTACAAAAATTATATCATACAAACACAAAACAAAAATTCAAAACTCTTCTTATTAGAAAAAATTATTTATGCTTTACCTTATTATTACAAAATTATAATTCAAAATTCATTTTTAAAAAGAAAACCCCTAAAACAACAAAATTAAGTATTCAACATATAAATAGAACTTTTTAAACTTAAAATTTGAGAGAGAAGACATTACACAGATAATTCACAATCTTGGAAAGATAGGTTGAGAGAATATCTCAACAATCTCCAACAACCCTAACAAATCTCAAACCAAATCTAGATGTACTAATGAAAGCATTATCTGTAACACTCCCCTTGAATGCTTACATTACAAAACACAATTGCAAAACAAAAAATGCAATACTAAATCTTGTCTAACTGGTCTTCATCAGCACTTACACCACTCTGAAATCTCCGGTTTACGCTCTTTCTTCTCTGCAACTTTGAGATTCCCGCTTGACTCATTTAAACCGCAACTACCTTAACCATCAATAAAGTAATTGTAGTGAATAACAATATTGAATACTTTATGATGGCAAGGGCTAACCTGACCCTTACCTCGAGGACCTTTCAACTCTCTTACCCAATCAGTCACCTTAATTTCCAAAAGGAAACCTACAAACAACCTACATGGACTTGGTGGCCTCTTCTAATTTCAATAACCTTCACCAGATATTATAAACTTCCTGTTAGGATATTCCTATACTCCATCCTAGTCCCACCAGTATTTTGATCATTTACATTTTCAGTCATGCATGCACCTTTTAGGGTTTGCATGCATTCTAGGGTTTGCATGCATCCCAGTCATCAGTCCAGCACCTAGCCCTCAATTAGCCAGCCCCCAGGAGCTTCTCACTATTCAGTTTTAGCCCTCCAGTTGCTTAATGCGCCCTTCTTCCTTGATTTTAGGGAACAACTTGCCCTCCTTCACCTACCAGTCTAGTTGTCACTCAGTTACACCCAATTACACTCAGTTACACTCAGTTACACTTAGTTACACTCAGTTACAGCCAGTTACACTCAGTTACACTCAGTTACATTCAGTTACATTCAGTTACACTCAGTTACATTCAGTTACACTCAGTTACACCTACCAGAGTCAGTTTGACTGATGGTTGACAGTTACTTGAGCATTGATGACTCCACTGATGATGATGATGACTTCCAGTTGCGCTCGGATGATCATGAGGACACCTAGTTGTGCTCCGATGACACTCCAGTGATCCTTTGATCACTCCATGAAGGCTAATTCGAATTGCCACCTTAGGCATTCGAATTCCTCATGCATTGTATTATTTATATGTCCATTTGTGATTAATAATATAGTATGACCGAAGTATTATTGCTTCTATCTGAGTTCTACTGTACCATATTATCCGTTGCTCATTATACTGCATGTATCACTCTTCTTCTATTTTCTTGCTTAATCATAATTATTCTCTTGTGATATACATCATCTCTTAGATCTGTTGTGAGGATTTTCACATGGTATCAGAGCATGTTGAGAGAATTGTTTATCTCCATTATTGAGAGTTTTTTTTTGCAGGTTATTACCAAGATTTCGAGTGCAGCAGTTGCAGCAGTTTCTGCATTTTTGCAGCAGTAGCAGTTGCAGTTATTCTATATTGTTTTTGTAGGTCCTCTACAGCTTCAATGTATTCATCAGGAATTACTACTCTTGATCCACTAAACTATGATGAATGGAAACCAAGAATGATAGCAGACTTGAAGATCCATGATCTTTTTTATTGTTATTTTGAAAGAGAGTTCGAATCCCCTGAAGAGAAGATTGACTGGTTAAATAAAAGAGACATGCACTTTGCAGCAATAATGTTTTCTTTGTGTGCATACCAGAGATTCCAATTCAAATACCGTGATGGTGTTGAAATTCCAAGAGAGTTATGGACTCCAAAAGAGATATGGGCTCACTTGGATGGAAAATTTGGCAGAGAGAATGAAGGACTTGGTCCCAACCCATTCGAAAGAAAACAAAGTGATGCATTCGCTCCTCTTGATGGTCTCTCAGATCATGAACCAGTATCATCTCATATTGAATTTGTTGACAAAGAACTTGCAGATTCTCCGCTCATGCTCAAACTTTCTTCTCTTTTTGTGCCAGCTCACACTCTAGATATTGCAGAACGTCCTAAATCCTCTCTTGCACCAGAGTCTGTTGGTTTGCATCATGATCACATGATTATTTCAGAGGTCAAATCAGCTAATGGAGGTAATGCATTCACTCCTCTTCAGCAAACATCTCTTTTATACTACTATATGATCATAAATTCATGCTTTCAGAAGGTCATTGAAGAATATGGCCATTGCCATTCGCTTGGGATAATTTCTCATGCATCTACTGGTTTTGATCTCACCTCTCATGGTTCAAAGGAGATCTCAAGAAGCCATGATTCAAGTCTTGTATCTAATTTGGGTTCTAAGCAATTACTGCTTGGGAAAATTTCTCATGCATATGATAGTTTTGATCTCACCCCTGCTGGTTCAAAGGAGATCTCAAGAAACTGTTTTGAAAGTCTTAAATCTGATTTTGATTTCAAGCAAACATGTAATAGTTCTTTTTGGCATAATCTCACCCATAGTGGTTCGAAGGAAAAGACAAAGGACTATATGCACATTCAAAAATTTGATCCTACCTCGGCTGATTCGAATCACAGGTTCAAGGATCATTCTAATACTGTTGGATTTGTTCTCATCACATTCGATCCGAAGGGCAAGTACAAGCACATGCTTTTTGAGCATGATCCACTTCTTCCCAAGAAGAAGATACCTCCATACATATGACCAAGCATCACACATGCTTGAGTTTGGAGCTTTTATTTTTTATGTGTGCCTTACAGTCTATTTTTTGAGGAGGGGGTATGTTTCCCATGAAATTTTCCCACTTCCTTGGTTTATTGATTGTTATTATTCATTGTATTGGGTGACCTTTGGTCTTAGTTACCAGGGCCTAGGATGGATTAAGGGGGGGTGTTAGGATATTCCTATACTCCATCCTAGTCCCACCAGTATTTTGATCATTTACATTTTCAGTCATGCATGCACCTTTTAGGGTTTGCATGCATTCTAGGGTTTGCATGCATCCCAGTCATCAGTCCAGCACCTATCCCTCAATTAGCCAGCCCCCGGGAGCTTCTCACTATTCAGTTTTAGCCCTCCATTTGCTTAATGCGCCCTTCTTCCTTGATTTTAGGGAACAAATCGCCCTCCTTCACCTACCAGTCTAGTTGTCACTCGATTACACCCAGTTACACTCAGTTACACTCAGTTACACTTAGTTACACTCAGTTACACTCAGTTACAGTCAGTTACACTCAATTACACTTAGTTACACTCAGTTACATTCAGTTACACTCAGTTACATTCAGTTACACTCAGTTACACCTACCAGAGTCAGTTTGACTGATGGTTGACAGTTACTTGAGCATTGATGACTCCACTGATGATGATGATGACTTCCAGTTGCGCTCCGATGATAATGAGGACACTTAGTTGTGCTCCGATGACACTCCAGTGATCCTTTGATCACTCCATGAAGGCTAATTAAAATTGCCACCTTAGGCATTTGAATTCCTCATGCATTGTATTATTTATATGTCCATTTGTGATTAATAATCTAGTATGACCGAAGTATTATTGCTTCTATCTGAGTTCTACTGTACCATATTATTCTGTTGCTCATTATACTTCATGTATCACTCTTCTTCTATTTTCTTGCTTAATCATAATTATTCTCTTGTGATATACATCATCTCTTAGATCTGCTGTGAGGATTTTCACACTTTCACTAACCTTAGTCTCCTTTTTCCAAAACCTTTTTTGGAGTTAATTAAACTCCTCATTACATTTGGCAAGCCATAACTCCACCAAACCCCTTGGCACTACACTAAACTTATCGGTTGGTGTGCTACACTACCCAACTTTGTACTGATGCATGAGATTCTCTTAACCTCAGCTTCATCTTTTCATCACAGAAGTCACGTGGAATTCCCATATTACACCACATCAGTCCATGCCTTCCAGAAATCGACTAACAAAAACAAGAATTCACCAGGAAAACTCTTTCCTCTGACGAATTTTAATCATCAAGTGAAATTGTATGATCCCAACACATTTCAATTTATATTTTACAATGGATTTTGATTTCCAAGAAATCGAATCCTCCAAGAAGTAATAAGATGGTGCTCAGACCCACTTACCTCAACGTTACCTCAAAGGGAAATTTACATCTCTTGTAATGTTATTCTGCAACGATTCCACATTGAGTTTTCGTATGCTGGGCGATTCTTGGTTTCAATGCACTCCCATCAAGGGATTGACCAGCGATCTCTTATTTCCACTCTTCAATGTTTGAGACACAAATCTTCCGAATATAACCTCCAACGCAGCTCCAAAAGGGAATTTGCTTCCGGAGCATCCTAGTTTTCATAAAAGGATCATTTTCCATTATATTCCCCCCAGATCAATGCCAATCACTCAGGTTCGAATTCCTTCAACTCGATTCCACCTTTCGAGTAGTCTTTTAAACAACACGATGCAAAATATTAGCTTGGCATGCAATGCCCTCCTCCAACATGTTCTCTAGAAATCTTAATACAAATCGAATTCATAATTCGACATGCTTTGAATCATCATTAACAGAATCACATTCCTACAATTACTGATTGTTGGAAAACCAATCCACTATCAACACACAGTCTATTACAATCACTCCCACCATACAGACTCGTTCGATGGTCACTCAACACATTCTTCTAATGGTTCTTGTTTTTATCATTGATTTCTCCATAGGGATTTCACCCTATTACATAGAACTGGAACCCCATCCAGGGATTCTACCTAGTCCATTCTTCTTAACTTGTTGTCAGGATTCCATGCACCGACTTAACTAATCTACAGCTAGTTAAAATTCATCAAAAATTCCCAAATACAGCGTACACATATAGTATAAGAGACAAGCACACAACAAATGATGAATCTTCTCTTTCATACAATAATGCAATTGTACATGCAATAAACCCTGATCTACTCTGCCTATGGCCTAATCTCTCATGGATTGGCCATATCCTCCCTATCATGCCCGTAGGCTTCATTCATATCCTAAAATGAAACCCCTGCCTTCCATTTTCAAACCTCTAACCATCTTCCTAAATTTCTGGAAACTAATTCCCCCCAAACTAAGCTTCCATCTCATTAAAACTAACTCCCATTATCTTGCAACCGTTTTCTAAAATTAGAAGCCTCGAACCTATCCTATCTAATGGCGCATCAAAACAGACTCTTACCTCTCCTCAAGTCACTCCTTTTCTTAAGGATTTAGTTATCATGACGCAACTTACATTGACACCTAGCAGATTGAATATATTATGCTTATGCTTGCTATCTATAAAGAAATTAAACACTTTACAAAAGGTTTACAATGGTTTTACAATAAACTCCTCTTTGGGCTAGTGTCAATATCTTAGGGTATGACCAAACTTAGAACCTTGACTTGGAAGCTAATGCTCATGCATCAGACTCCCAAAGTAGAAAGAAAACATGACCACCTGATCATGTATATTTATTCTCTTTCTTCTTGGATCCCGAACTTTTGTTTGATGTTGTTCATAAGCTTTATTCTCTTTCTTCTTGGATCCCGAATTGAAAGTAAAGAATGACGAAGGTAAAGACAATGGAGCATTGCAGTATAAGGTCTGTAATCCTGGAAGGTTACAACCAAACAAAGCTCACAATGGGCTATAAACTTCACTCTTCTGTAGCTTTTCTTAGGAACTTGTATCAACTCCCATAGTTCATTTAATCCATCTTGCAATTCTGCATTTTGCTGTAAATAATCTTCATTCTCATTACCTTGTCGATGCATTTTTGTTTCACACACAAGGATATAAACATCTGTGATCCCTTTTGTACTATTGTACACCTTTTGAAAGGAATTCATAACACATAATTGTCTCTCCCACTGCTTTATAACAGATCCACTTTCATCAGGATCATCAATCCTTCCTTCAATCATCTTGGCAATAACCAATTGCATAAGATGTTCCCTCTTCTTCAACTCTATACTTTCACCTTTAAGCTACTGGATGCTCTCTTCATTTTCTGCTTTTTCCTCTACCACCCATACATACTTAATGTCCTTGAAGACATCTCCCTCTGCAATATTCTTTTTCTGCTTCTCACCTTCAAATTTACCTTCAAGAAGTAAATTACCTTTCAGCTCACTAGTTGTAGTAACAAATTCATTCTTCACTTCTCCTATGCTAGCCAATGCATTAGGAACCTAGAAACTAGTATATATCTCTGTCTCAATCAAATATTGAGATACTTATTCATTACTTCCTGCAATCACATCCTCATACTCATGTTCCTCCAATAAATATTCCAGCAACTTATCTTTTACTTGATATTCCTCAAGTATTTCACCATGATGTTGATCATCATCTTTAACATGTCTTTCTTCCTCCTTCTTAACAATCTTTAGTAGTTTTCCTCCATCTCCTTGAATAATTCTAGTAATCAATTTAGCTTTGGTTAGTCCTAAGACTGTCTTTGCTTCAGTATGAGACATATCTGCCCCATCTTCCTCTTCATTGCTATCCTTCTCTTTGTCATTATTTTGTGACACTTCCATCTGTCTCTCTAGGCTAGCTGAGTCTTTCTCATTCTCCTCTTTTCCTATACATACTTCAAGAAACCTCATTTCTTCATCAAATTTTTTAAAACTTAAATCATTTACTTGAGGTCTCAATAAATGGCTTGAATCGGACTCCCTTAACATATTTTCCAGCAATAAAATCTCTCTGTCAGCTTCCTCAAGCATTACATTGGTATTCTTGATATCTTCCTCCTCTTCTTCTCGCTTTTGGCTACCAGTATGGGTCAAACTTCCTCTGCTTTCAGCTCTAGAAGTATGCTAAAAAGCAATGTCTTCCTTCAATTGTATATGAACTTCCACATGAGACCTAGTTGTCTCATCCTCCTTCAAAACAAAATTCAGATTATGTCTTCCCTCTTTCTCCTCTATGATAATATCACCAGATTTCTTGTCATCGTGCACTACACCTGCAAACATACACAAATGATTAGATTTAAAATCATGAGACCTCTTGGCCTCACTGGATGCTTCATTCATTAATCTTTCTTGCTGCTTTGAATCTTCCACATGGTTCATAAAATATTCAATGGTCCTCTCCTCCACATCTTCATTACTGTCATCAAGTAATGGACCATGTTTTGGTTCAACCACCAAAAATTCTTCCTGATACTCAGTTGCTCTAAGTAATCCTTCCTTCAGTTGAGCATTCAACTTATTCTCTTTATTCTCTTCCTTTATGCTTCCATAAGGCATTTCTTCATCTATTTCTTTTGTGATGAACACTTCTAGTGGCTGCTCATCCTCAACAGGTTTCCTCTTGACAGATTTATGTTCTGCTTCAATGTCTTGAAAAGACATTACTCCATATTCTCCAAACTATGTGATAGCTTTAGATGGCTGTCCTTTTTCATCATCTCTATGACCTTATCTATCACTATAATCTTCACGCTGACATGCATTCTTTGCACATTTCATGGGTTTCTCAACAAACCCCTGACCAACATCTTCTTCTCCAAGAAGTGCACTTTGCTTGGTTTCATCTCCCATTTTCTCTTTTGGAGCTTGCAACTCCTTTTCTTTTGCATTTTCTTCTATCTATTTAATATCCCTTTGTTGATCCCTTCTTTCTTCCTTGGTGAAAAATTCACTACCTTCAATACCTGTAGACACACATGCACACAAAACCTTAGTTTTAGAAACAAGAGACTCTCTTGTCTCCTTAGATGCTCCAAGCATCATTTCCTTATGTTGGCATGAACTTTTCAAACTATCCATGATACTTTCAGTAGACTTCTCATCAGTGTCTTATTCCTCTCCAGTGATTGATCCTTGTTCAGGTTCACACACAAGAACTTTTTCCTCATACTCAGCTTCCCTGAGTACTACGTTCTTACACCATGCAAGCAATCTCTGATCCATATTTTTATGCAATATGGGCCATTTCACTTCTTCTTTCTCAAAATCCAACCTTCTCTTTGGTCTTCTTCACCTTCTTGTAACAACTCCATCAACTCACTGAGTCTCTCCTTGATCTCAACAATCTAGTTGTCAAATTCTTCTTGACTCATCCTCCTCTTCATGCTAATGGATTTGGCATCTTATTTCAAATCATTATGACTTCCTTGTGTTGATGTATATGTAACTTCGGAATGTATTTCATCTATGTATATTGTACTCCTATAGAGATGTGTTATTCCTCTATACGAAAGTGTCGTCATTTGTATTGAGAAGTGTCGTAACTTGCTGATGGGTTATTAGACCACCATGTGTCGAGTCGGCCCTGATTAAGTTAACCATGGGTTATTAGGCTAAGCTAGACAAGTCGGCCCCATTAGTTTATTAGGCAGGACAGGATAAGTATAAATAGAGATCGGGATATCTCTATTTGGACATCTCATTATTCACTTGTACATCACTTGGAAAGTGGCGCACTAGTTGAGGAGGAGGAGGAGCTACTAGTAGAAGACTATCTCTTGTACTTTGGTTGTACCTTGGTTGTATTATTGCTCTATCTATCTCTGACGAAGTTGTGGGGTTTTTCACCTTAGGGTTTTCCCCATGGAAACTCTGTGTGTCTATTGTCTCTTATGTTTGCCTCTTGTTGTGACTGACATGATTGACATGCTTGATATGATTGATATGATGTACATGTTATTCTCTTAGTAAAGATCCTAGAGTATATTGAATTAATGCTCAAAAATTAACATGGTATCAGAGATTCCCTGAGAAGAAGACATTGTGCAGTGGCGGAAACTAGGGTTTCTTGTTTATTGGGTTTCTCTCCATAGATTTTGGAAATGTAGTAAGGTAGATTGACTCTACTCATCAAGGAGAATCTATCTGTCCAATCAGAATTCAATTCTGAGCACTTTCAGTTTTGGCCCTAAATATTAGGGTTTCCACAAAAATAGGAATTTCTGAAATCTGAAGACATAGCTGGAAGCTCCTTGGAAAAATTGAAGTTTAGAGCTTTGGATCGAGATTTTTGGTTAGGTGAAGCTCCGGGAAACGCAAACCCTAATTCAGGGTCCTCCCTAGTGAATTCGGGAAGACTAAAAGGCATTTCCGAAGGGTGAAACTTTGCAGATCTCAAATTCTGAATATACCAGGATAATTAGCTCATCAAGGCGCATCTTTCTATCCTTTCAAAATTTTGAAATTTACATTTTGAATTTTTAGGGTTTTTCTGACAAACCCTAATCCGGGACCATATCCAGTTTTCAGCAAATCAAGTGGTAAGACCTAAATATTTTCTATTTCCATTTGAAGTACTCTTTAAGATGTCTCACCACACCAAGCTTGAGGATAAGCTTGAAGGAGTTGATAACTTCCGAGCCCGGAAGTATAGGATTGGGTTAATCCTGGATGAAAATGAATTGGACACCTACATCAACTTTGAGGTCCCTATCCCAGAGGATGAAGAGGATAAGGCATTGCATAAGAAGAACTTGGTCAAGGTAAAGAGAATCATTTCTAATTCTATCAAAGACCATCTCATACCACATGTGTCATCTCTGAATACACCCAAGGAGATGTTTGACTCTTTGACCAAGCTATTTGAAGGGGAGAACATAAATCGGAAGATGACTTTGCGGAATCAATTGAAAGGGGTCAAGCTATTGAATGGAGAGACCATTCAATCTTATTTCTCCAAAGTCTCTCAGATCAAGGAACAACTTGAAGCTGTAGATGAAGTGGTGGAGAATGGAGAAATTGTGATGACCACTCTAAATGGCCTACCTAGGTCACGGGATTCCTTTATCCAAGGAATATGTGCAAGAAGGAAGTTAATCTCCTTCAGTAAACTATGGGATGAATGTTCACAAGAAGAGGCTAGGCTTGTAGCCCAAGAAGAAAAGATGGGAAATGAAGATCAAGCTCTCATAGCTCACACCAAAAGAAGCAAGCCTAAGGAGGAGCACTCTCATTACAAGAAATCCTCTCACACCCATCTAAAGAATAGGAAAGATATGAGATGCTTCACATGTAATGAGAAAGGACACTTTGTTGTAGATTGTCCCAAGAACAAAAAGGACAACAACTTCAACAAGAAGAGATATCATGCTCATGCTGCTGACGATGATGAACCTCCCAAGAAGAAGGCTAGAATAGAAAGTGATGATGATGACTCATCAAGCGAAGAAGAATATGTTCTAATATCTGCTCTCACAGGTACTATCTCTCATGGTTGTAATGATTGGCTTATTGATAGTGGGGCTTCCAAACACATGACTGGGTTTAAAGAATATTTTGTAAATCTATCTGAACATGAGTCACCCCATAAGGTGAAACTTGGGGATGACTATCAATATCCTATCAAAGGAAGTGGTGAAGTCTCCTACAACCTAGACTCTAGGAAGTCTTTGAAGATGAAAGAGGTTCTATATGTACCTAGGCTCAAGAAGAACTTACTCTCCATATCTGCATTGGATGCAAAATGCATGAGGGTTGCATTTGTAGATGGCCAAGTCCTAATGTGGCCAAAAGGTAAAACTATAGATGATGCAGTGGTGATTGGAGAGCAAGAGGGAGGATTGTATAAATTGAAGGGACAACCTGAACATGCCATGGTACATGATTCCATGGAGCCAAGTGAACTTTGGCATAGAATGCTTTCTCATGTGCACTATAGAGCACTACCAATTGCAAGAAAAGCTGTAGAGGGTCTTCCTGAAATCAAGACCAAGCATGAAGGTGTTTGCAAAGGATGTGCAAAAGGAAAGAACATAAAGAAGGCATTTTCAAGCAGTGAAAGCAAGGAAAAAGGAATCTTGGAAATTATCCACTTTGATGTATGCAGACCGATGTCTTCCAGTTCTCTGAGTGGGTATGTTTACTATGTCTCTTTCATTGATGACTTCTCCAGGAAGACTTGGGTTTACTTCTTGAAGAACAAGGATGAAGTGTTTGATAAGTTCAAGGAATTCAAAGCCTTGATGGAAAACCAAACTGATAAGAAGATAAAAACATTCAGATCCGACAATGGGGGAGAATTCACTTCAGGAGAATTCAAGAAGCTATGTAGTGATTCAGGCATTAAGAGGGAGTTGACTGCTCCCTACAATCCACAACAAAATGGAGTTGCAGAAAGGAAAAATCGAACAATCATGGAAGCAGCACGGGCAATGCTGCATGACCAGGATCTGCCTATGCATCTATGGGAAGAAGTAGCCAGGATAACTGTATATGTGCAGAACAGAACACTGCACAAGATATTGGACAACAAGACACCAGAAGAGATCTTCTTTGGTAAGAAACCTGAAGTCAACCATATCAAAATATTTAGTTGTTCAGTATATACTCATGTCCCAAAGGAAAAGAGGACTAAGATGGATCCTTCAGGAAAGAAGGGTATCTTTGTGGGTTACAGTGAAAGCTCGAAGGCTTACAGAATATACTTTCCAAGGTTCAAGAAGATTGATGTCAGTAGGGATGTAACATTTGATGAAAACTCAGCATTCATCAAATCAAGGAAGACACCTGTTGAAGATCATGAAGAACCAAAGGAAACCATATTTCAAGATACTACCATGACTAAAGCAATTCCAGATGTTGATCGTGAAATTGAAGATCTGCAAGAACCTGTAGATCCACCTCGTGAGAAGGACTCTCACAAGAGGAAACCTACATGGGCTAGAGAGCTCATTCAAGATGCATAAAGGTATGGCATTACAGATGAAGAACACAGAGGCAGTGGAAAAGAAAGAATGGAAGGATGCCATGGTCGAGGAATACCAATTAATAATGAAGAATGATGTTTGGGATGTTGTCCCAAGACCTGAAGGGAAGTCTGTTGTGACTTCCAAATGGATCTACAAGATCAAGCATGCTATAGATGGCAGCATAGAGAAATACAAAGTGGGATTTGTAGCTCGTGGCTTCTCCCAGAAAGAAGGAATTGACTATGAAGAAACTTTTGCTCCTGTATCCAGATACACTTCCATCAGATCAGTACTTGCTCTGGATGCAGTAATGAAATGGAAGATACACCAGATGGATTTCAAGACAACCTTCTTGAATGGTGTAGTCGAGGAGGAAGTGTATGTGGAGCAGCCACTTGATTTTGAGACACATGACAGGAATTCATATGTGTGTAGGTTGAAGAAAGCCTTGTATGGCTTGAAACAAGCTCCTAGGACTTGGAATGGGAGGATAAACAACTTTCTATCCAGTTTGGGCTTTACCAAGAGTAAAGCGGATTCCAAACTTTACTACAAGGTTGAGGAGGGCAATCCTGTGATACTAATATTGTATGTGGATGACCTGTTTGTTATAGGTGATGATAGATTGATTTCCAATACCAAGAGGAAGCTTGCAACCGAGTTCGAGATGAAGGACTTGGGGATGATGCACTATTTTCTAGGCATGGAGGTGTGGCAGAGTGTAGAAGAAATCTTCCTTGGACAAGGGAAGTATGCAGTAGAGATCCTGAATGATGGACTGCAAGGCCATGGCCACACCTATGGCATCGAACCTGAAGCTTCTGTGTGATGCTTCATCTGATCCGGTTGATTTCACTATGTATCGTCAGATGATTGGGTCCCTGATGTACCTGACGAACACGAGACTAGATATCTACTTTGCGGTGAACACATTGAGCCAGTTCCTGACGGATCCCAGAGGTGTTCACCTGGTTGCTGTAAAGCATATTCTAACGTACCTGAAGGGTACAATTGACTATGGGATCAAGTGTGATGCGAATCAAAAGTTTAACCTGCAAGGTTATGTTGATTCAGACTGGGTAGGCAGTGCTGCAGATAGGAAGAGCACATCTGGGTTTTGCTTCAGTACGGGATCAGGTGTGATCTCTTGGTTTAGCAGGAAGCAGTACTGCGTAGCACTGAGTACAACCGAAGCAGAGTATGTTGCAGCTTGTTCGTCTAGTTGTGAGGCAGTATGGCTCTGGAAGCTGCTGTCTAAGTTATTTGATCTCCCGCTGGAGGCTACTGGTATCTTTTGTGATAACTAGAGTTGTGTGAAGCTGTCTCAGAACCCAGTGTTCCACGACAAGTCGAAGAACATTGAAATCAAATATCACTGTATCAAAGATATGGTGCAGAGAGGAGCGGTGAAGCTCTTGTATGTTGCGACGGACGAGCAGATTGTAGATGTGCTGACGAAACCACTAGCTAGAGTGAAGTTTGAATACTTCATAGAGAGGCTTGGTGTTCTTCAGATTGATGACACTTCGAGGAAGAAGTGATGGACACATTTACTGGAGCCATTCCAAGCATGATGAGAGGAGGATCCTTCCCATGGTTGTGGATGTAAGCGCTAGATGATGAGCATCAGGACAATGTTCGAGTTTCTACTCTGTATGATCAGTTGGATCATTTATATGTATGTATGCATCATGTTGGATGCTTGTTATGATCAGTTGGATCATTCATATGTATATGCATCATGTTGGATGCTGGATATGATCAGTTGGATCATTTGTATGTATATGCATCATGTTGGATGCTGAATATGATCAGTTGGATCATTTGTATGTATATGCATCATGTTAGATGTTGGATATGATCAGTTGGATCATGCATATGTATCTGTGTATGTATCAAATGGATCATGTATGTTGATATGTATCAGGTATGATCAGGTGGATCATGTATTTGTATATGTATCAGGTGGACCATGTATGATGATATGTATCAGGAAGATACTGTGTATGCATCAGGTGGATGCATTGTATGATCAGGATGATCATGGATGATGAGCTTTAGGACGTTGCTCCAGATGACATGCATCAGGATGATGCAGTGATGATGATCAGGATGATCATGTGTACATCAGGATGATGTATGGTGAGTATCAGGTTGATACTCTGTGGCCATGGAACAGGTTGTGCAGATAAGCATATAATCTAGCCTTGGGAGGTTTGTAGATAGTCTTTCGAGGTTTTGCCTATGGCATGTAATGTGGCCCTAGAATATCTAGCAAACGCTCTTTCAAGTTTTTGCTTTGGGAGGACATATAATCCAGCCATTGGAGATCCGATAGGTTGAGCCGTGTGCTCGTAATCAGTCCCGGGATGCTCTTTCGAGGTTTTGTCCTATGGCATATAATCCAGCCCTAGGAGATCCTATAGGTCAGAGTTGTGTACCCGTAACAACCTGGGATGCTCTTTCAAGGTTTTTCCATGACCACATATAATACAGCCCTAGGAGATCCTATAGTTCGGAGTTGTGTTCCCGTAACAGCCTGGGATGCTCTTTCGATATTTTGTGGTGACCACATATAACACAACCCTGGGAGATCCTATAGGTCAGAGATGTGTGCCCGTGAGAGCCTGGGATGCTCTTTCGAGGTTTTGTGGTGGGGTCACATATGATACAACCCTGGGAGATCCGACAGGTAGAGCTGTGTGCTCATAACAACCTGGGATGCTCTTTCGAGGTTTTGTGATGCACGTAATATGTCCTGAGGATTCCACAGTATGGATAGTGATGATGAAGACTTGCAGGTGGTGGGCCTACATCTAGTATGAAAAAGTATTGGCTCTATAGAACTTCCTATGACGAGTAGATTCAGAGATTGATTGAGATAGCAGTATCCATGACGATGATGATGATTCTAGGATGATGATCCAGAGAAGAAGACTTGTGCTAACAGATCTATGTTGAGAAATAACTTCCTAGTTAAGAGGGAGTGTTGATGTATATGTAACTTCGGAATGTATTTCATCTATGTATATTGTACTCCTATATAGATGTGTTATTCCTCTATACGGAAGTGTCGTCATTTGTATTGACAAGTGTCGCAAGTTTCGTAACTTGCTGATGGGTTATTAGACCACCATGTGTGGGGTCGGCCCTAATTAAGTTAACCATGGGTTATTAGGCTAAGCTAGACAAGTCGGCCCCATTAATTTATTGGGAAGGACAGGACAATTATAAATAGAGATCGGGAGATCTCTATTTGGACATCTCATTATTCACTTGTACATCACTCAGAAAGTGGCCCACTAGTTGAGGAGGAGGAGGAGCTGCTAGTAGAAGACTATCTCTTGTACTTTGGTTGTACCTTGGTTGTATTATTGCTCTATCTATCTCCGAGGAAGTTGTGGGGTTTTTCACCTTAGGGTTTTCCCCACGGAAACTCTGTGTGTCTATTTTCTCTTATGTTTGCCTCTTGTTGTGATTAACATGATTGACATGCTTGATATGATTGATATGCTGTACATGTTATTCTCTCAGTAAAGATCCTAGAGTATATTGAATTAATGCTAAAAAATTAACACCTTGAACCCCTTTTATGACTATCAACAGTCATCTTCACTTCTTCATGAACTTTTCCCCAAGCTTTTGGTGAACTGCACTCTTAGCCTCTGCAATGAACAAGTCTTTTTCACCTTGCCACAAATACCTCACCAAAAATTTTCTCCATGTTTGGTCTTTTGATATTATCTGGTTCTTTCTTCTCAGAACCTCTTGAGCATTCAATGCTCCTTATCAGGCTTTCACTTCCGCGGTCAACTTCCTCTGAGAACTTCACTATTCTCACTACAACACCAACTTGATGTGGGTTCCTTGTCACAATTCTTCAATAGGAGTGTTCCTTAATCTCCCATGAAAACATAAAACTTACTTTCCTATAGATGTTACCACAATTTATCCAACAATTTCTAGTGTTGACTTCTTCACTGGAACCACTCTCTATCTGCAAATTCTATTGCAACATTCCTTCACAAGTTTCACTACTTATTTCATCCCTTCCAATGCCCAGAATCTTTGTGCTATGATTCTTTATTTCCTTCAAAAATCAATCCTCACAAGTTCTCACCAAAAGGATTCACCTACTCTGATACCAAAAATGATGGCAAGGGATAATCTGACCCTTACCTCGAGGACCTTTCAACTCTCTTACCCAATCAGCCGGCTTAATTTCCAAAAGGAAACCTGCAACCAAGCTACATGGCCCTGGTGGCCTCTACTAATTTCAATAAACTTCACCAGATGTTATAAAATTCCACTAACCTTAGTCTCTTTTTTCCAAAACCTTTTTTGGAGTTAATTAAACTCCTCATTACATTTGGCAAGCCATAACTCTACCAAACCCCTTGGCGCTACACTAAACTTATTGGCTGGTACGCTAAGCTACCCAACTTCATACTGATGCACGGGATTCTCTTGACCTTAGCTTCATATTTTCATCACAGAAGTCATGTGGAATTCCCATATTACACCACATTAGTCAATGCCTTCAAGAAATCGACTAACAAAAACAAGAATTCACCAGGAAAACTCTTTCCTCTGACAAATTTCAATCATCAAGTGAAATTGTATGATCCCAACACATTTCAATTTAGATTTTACAATGGATTTTTATTTCCAAGAAATCAAATCCTCCAAGAAGTAATAAGATCGTGCTCAGACCCACTTACCTCAACGCTACCTCAAAGGGCAATTTACATCTCTTGTAATTGTATTCTGCAATGATTCCACATTGAGTTTCCATCTGTTGGGAGATTCTTGGTTTCAACGCACTCCCATCAAGGGATTAACTAGTGATATCTGATTTCCACTCTTCAACGTTTGAGCCATAAATCTTCTGAATATAACCTCCAACACAAATCCAAAAGGGAATTTACTTCCTAAGCATCCTAGTTTGCATAAAAGGATGATTTTCCATTGTATTTCCCCTAGATCAACACCAATCACTCAGGTTCGAATTCCTTCAACTCGATTCCACCCTTCGAGTAGTGTTTTAAAAAACACGATGCAGAATATTAGCTTGGCATGCAATGCCCTCCTCCAACATGTTCTCTGGAAATCTTATACAAATCGAATTCATAATTCGACAGGATTTGAATCATCATTAATGAAATAACATTCCTACAATTACTGATTGTTGGAAAACCAATCCACTATCAACACACAGTCTATTACAATCACTCCCACCATACATACTTGTTCGATGGTCACTCAACGCATTCTTGTAATGGTTCTTGATTTTACCATCGATTTCTCCATAGGGATTTCACCCTATTACACAGAATTGGAACCCCATCTAGGGATTCTACCCAGTCCATTATTCTTAACTTGTTGTCAGGATTCCATGCATCGACTTAACTAATCTACAACTAGTTAATATTAATAAAAAATGCCCAAATACAGCGTACACAGATAGTATAAGAGACATGCACACAACAAATGATGAATATTCTCTTTCATACAATAATGGAACTGTACATACAATAAACCTTGATCTACTCCTCTTATGGCGTAATCTCTCATGGCTTGGCCATCTCCTCCCTATCATGCCCGTAGGCTTCATTCATATCCCAAAATGAAACCCCTGCCTTCCATTTTCAAACTCTTAACCATCTTCCTAAATTTATGGAAACTAATTCCCCCCAAACTGAGCTTCCAGCTCATTGAAACTAACTCACATTATCTTGCAACCGTTTTCTAAAATTAGAAGCCTCGAACCTATCCTATCTAATGACTCATCAAAACAGACTCTTATCTCTCCTTGAGTCACTCCTTTTCTTAAGGAATCAATTATCATGACTCAAATTACATTGACACCTAGCAGATTGAATCTCTTATGCTTATGCTTTCTATCTATAAAGAAATTAAACACTTTACAAAAGGTTTACAATGGTTTTACAATAAAATCCTCTTTGGCCTGGTGTCAAGATCTTAGGGTCTGACCAAACTTAGAGCCTTGACTTGGAAGCTAATGCTCCTACATCAATTTACCATGCCAAAGTACATAGCTCGTTGAGTTTGGAAAAGAAGTAACCAAGTAACTGGACCGATTTATGGAGGTACTTCCATCTGTTGAACACATAGCTCACTGAATTCAACAGGATCTAGGAGAGTACTTTAGATACTGAACGTATCCAGAAGCTAGTCATATAAGTGACCTTCACAAACACACATAATATATTACATAAAGTAACCTGTAACTGACACTTCTCGGAGCACAATGAGTCACATCAGCTTGACCTTATTAAGAACCACCTGTAACTAATGTTCCTGGAGCACGACTGGGTCACATCAGCATATAACAAACTTAATTGCCATGTTATTTGTGGTTTTGCATCATTTTAATTTTTACAAACGTGACACTTGAACAATAGCACACTACAATATAAAACAACAAGCCCACAACTAGACACACAGACAACATTTATCATATATAGAATTGGTGAATCTGCCATATCCACTATCCTCAACATACCTATCATATGATCCTCCTTGTATCGATTGTGTGGACACCTCCAACGATGAGAATTCTGCCACGAATGACTGCTAGCAAATTGTATATTCCCGAAATGCAATAGTTTTTGTAGATCCTCGCGAGAAGGAAACACATCTTTAATCTCATCAAATTGTAGAACATGCTTTCACACCACACGATGCTGCAAATTTAATTCCTCAAGATGAACTTTGGTATGAGATTGTAAAAATATACATTTGAGTCTTCTGCTCACACCTCCATACAAATAAGAATATTTAAAATAACTTCATAACAGGATATCAGATATATCAATAGCACTAGAGAATTATGTTCAATTCAGATGGATGCATCTAATGTGATGGCTCCCTCTTCGACAACGACAACTCTGACAACCTTGGGGACTGACAATCTCATGTGCCATAGCCCATTCGAATCCTCCAGCATTATTTCCTCCCAATATGGCAATGGTTCTCTTACAAAACACACACTACAACAATCACTCACGCAAGAAATCTACTCTCGAAAAAACCACACACAGAAAATCAATCTACTCTCATGCATCCATCTAACCTACTATCCTATAGCATCATATTACTCTCACATTCCTCTCATCTTCCTTGGCCATATCGTGAGGGAGCTAAGCCAAGACCTGCTCTAATACCAACTTAGGTTGTAGAACATTTACAGGAAACCTTGCATTTACTTACAAACTCACAATAATATAAGTAAAACTTCTTAATAGGTTGTGTAACCTTTACAAGGAACCTTACATTTACTTACAAACTCACAATAATATAGTTGGTGAACCTATTAGTTAACATTTTCTGTTTTTTTGGTTAACTTTGAAAGAAAAAATTACTTGTAAGTTAACTTTTTCTTAACCGTGGACATGGAACCTAAAATAATTGTTACAAATGTTCATGAATAGATAATATAAATGATGAAAAAAACAATGGATTTCAACATGGGAGATCCAAGTACGAATAGGCTTTTTTATACATTTTATTGGTTAGAGAAACAATCATTCATGAATAGATAATATAAATAATGAAAAAAAGACCATTAGATTTCAACATGAGAGACCTAAGTATCAATGTCTTTTTTTATACATTTTATTGGTTAAGGAAACAATATAAATGATGGAAAAAAAACAAACCCATCTTTTTTCAAGTTAATTATTTCAAAACACGTTTTGATTGGATCAACTCATTGAAATGAGTTTAACCATGTTTAATAATTTAAAAACAAAACTAAAACAAAATTTTATTGAGTTAACTCATTGAAATAAGGGAATAATTTTACATCCATATTTATATGAATAAACATAACACACTCCAATAAAATCTGCATTTTTTTCTACTTTTCCTAAATTTAAATATAAAAATACAACATTGATATCAATTCAAGCTTTTTTTTTTCTTTTCTTATCGAACGCTCTTCCAATTAGTCCCTTATCACAATGAATTAAATATTTGCACGGGAAAGTAAAGAATGATCCATTCAAAGTATACATTTGTTATGCTAAAGAATTATCCATTCAAAGTATACATTTGTTATGTTACAATTTGAACGAAATTGATGTATCTTATTATGTACCAGCATCAAAATTAAGGATGAATGTGTATAATTTGAAAGAAATTAATTGAAATTGATGTATCTTATTGTGTACAAGCATCAACACTAAGCATGAATGTCTATAATTTGAAATAAATTAAATAAATTTGACATAATACTTGATTGCTTAAATATTTTACATGAAATTTTCATGTCCTTTTTTTAAGATATTATATTAAATACAAATATTTTAAATGAAAATTTCATGACCTCTTAGATGTTATATACAAATAATCTTGTTGCAATTTGTTTTTTTATTAATATTGTTTTTATATGATAGATTTATCTTATAAATAATTCACATAAATGGAGTCAAAGCTTTAAAAGAAAAATATTATATCAACCAACAAGAAATTTCACAATCAAATAACACAAAAAATGTTATGATTAAAAACACATTTAAATACAAGCATGGGATCAAGCACATAAACATAATAACAATGAAGGATCACCTTGGAAACCTAATCTTGGGAAAACGAGTCATAATAGATTTATTGACATCCATCCTAACCAATTTGGTTAGGGAATGACCAATACGAATATCACCAACCACACACAGTGCAACACTAGCCTCCTTAGGAACCTTACAATGGAGTTTTCTAAGCCTTTAAGTAGGCTTCTTCACATGTAATAACATGGGAGAATATTATGGGCTACCAAATACCATGGCCCCGAAAACCATGAACTATAAACGTACATTTGACTCTTTAACCACGTCAAGTTGATCTAACAATCCCCCCTTTAAACTTGACTTGGGGTAATCACCAACCACCCAGAAAGTTTTAGCCAGAAATCAAAATACAACATGCCCCCTTCTTCTATCTACCTAAATCTACATAGGTGACTCACCAACCAAGGGTATGCATGCCTAACCAGGTCTTAAAACCAAATGCCCATTTACATTGTGGTTAAACCCAAGTCTCATGCAAGTGCCTAGATTACAATGTCTTGATCACTTATTCTTCGTCTTCCACATGCTTCTTCCACTTACCATGTGCCTCTTTCAATAATCAATATCCTGCTTCTCTTCCTTTGCAAACACGAGCTTCATCTCCCTTCTCACAAAGCAACAAGCCATCTCTTTTCTCTTTTTCCCAAAATAAATAAAAACTTTTTGTTTAATTTCTCTAGCTCGGGATTTCTAACCTTTTTCTCTGATGCCACTGTAATGATTAAAAGCACATAAACACAAGCATTAGATGAAGCACATAAATGTAATGACAACGAAGGATTACCTTGGAAACCCAATTTTTGGAAAACCATCTGTAATAGATCTATTGATATTCATTCTTCCTAACCAATCTGGTCAAGGCATGACCAATCTATCCATCACCAACCACAATTAGGCCAACACCTACCTCCTTGGGCACCTTACAAAGGAGTTTTCTAATCCTTTCAGTAGGCTTCTTCACATGCAATACTAGGGCCAATACCATGAGCCCGAAAACCATGAACTGACATTTGAGTCTTTGACCAAGCCATGTTTACCTAACACAAAAAACATAGTACACTTATATTAGACTAATAAATAAATTTAGAAATCCACATATGAAGTAGAAGGAAACCATGAAAGATGAGATGAGATGGATAACACTTAAATAAAACCATTAATATACTAGTCTCTATTCACATATTTCTACTTTGAAAATTTACTAAAAAGGCTACAATGTACCACAATGCAACCAACTAACATTGCATTTTTAGTGTATCTTACATGTTTTAGAATTTTCTAAATTGCTTTTAACTACCCGAAAAAATAAAGTTTCACCATTTTATGTCACTAAGTACTTGGAGGAGGCACCTTGGACCCGTAGAAGCATAGGGAGCTAGTTAGACATGGACTTGAGTATGAAATTATAATTGGACTTTGTTGGTAAGCACTTTATGCCATATCACCTCTCGTAGTAGATGATACTTGGCATTTTCCCCTTAATATCTCATCTTCATTGTATTCATTGTTTCGTTTAAGCACCCCTTTGCCGATAACAAAGAAAACATTTTGAGCATCCTTTTACCATCTCTATGCAAAGTTTGTAGTGGTTGCAACATAAATAAATTTGAATATACTGAAAGTGATAGGTAGAAATAAAAGGAAAGATATTTGAGGATTTAGAAGGCCAAATGTGAGATTTAATGTAATCTACATTGTTTCGCCAAGAGATTTGGAGAGGGGGGAATCAACTTGGAATTTGTAGTCTAAAATGGGTCATTTATCCAAAACATACTAAAACATTCCACCCACCCAACTATTCTTGGGAACATAGTAATATTGATGTTCTTCACATTCACCAACTAATGTCATATTGTCAACATTAATTTTGGTGTTAAATAGGAAGCCTATGCTTGTGTGATCAGGGTATTAATGTAGGTAGCAATGCAATACATATTGTATTTAAATGAAATATTTGATTTGAAATTAATTATCTTTTTGTATTTAATGTAAGCATCCACATGATACATTTAAAGAATTTTTATATTTTTTATTTAAATTTTAATTTCAACAAAAAAAAAGATGAAAACCACATAAAAATTATCATGCCAAATATTTTGTGCAATCAAATACAAATAAATAGCAAATAAACATATTTATTGTTAAACATGGTCAAATGTAGTCAGCCATCTTCAACCATAGTCAAATATTATAACAAAAGTTAACCATATTTGAAATCATTAAGCATAGTCAACCATGTTAAACATGGTGAACCATGGCGAACCAATATCAACCAAAGTCAATGAAACATTACCTTCATCAACATTCCAATGCAATATAACATAATGATTAGCAATAGCCACATTAATAATATTAATATGCTTAATTAGTAATAATCACACTAATAATATTAAGCAATTATAACAATATATTCATTATAAGCTTAATATATCACTTATAAGAGTAGAATTTGAATGGGCATTGGAAAGGTTAACACTCCTCACTATTGAAATATTGTAACTTCAAAGAATATTCTATTTGTACTTTATTATTATTCATATGGAGATGTTTTATTCCTCTGTTAGGATGTTATTATTATGTAAAGTCATTGAGGTAAATATTCCCATGTAAGTCAGGGAAATAGATCCCCTAAGAGTCATTTGTAATGGGGTGTTTAAGTCCCCTAGAGGAGTCAGCCCAGTCAACATTAAGTTTAGTGGCTAAATTGTTGGGGCTGACCTAGTTAGGGTTAAAAGTCAAGTGAAGTAAAGTATAAATAGAGAAGGTGTGTTCCTCATTTAACACACTCACTCACTTGTGAACTCTCATAGGAGGAGAGAGATATACAATGGAGGAGAAGGAGCTCTTGTTTGGGGATTTCATCTTTGTACTTTTTGATCATCCATATTGAGGAAGTTTTGTTGGGTTTTCTACCCTATGAGGGTTTCCTAGGATAAATTTGTGTCTCTTGTGTTTATGTTGTGCTTGTTGTTCTTTCAATGATCGTGTATATGCTATTGTTGTGAAATTGAATGGAATACTGATGTTACATATCTTACATATTGAATATTAACATGGTATTAGAGCTAGCCTGAAGGAAGGCAGTGTAGGGCACTTACGACACTTGTTTCACTTGCGACAATTTGAAACTTACGGTTTTGTATAGCAAAACCTAGTCATCGTGGAACTTTCGCTATAAATCAATTTTGGCAAAGGTTCAGGATCTGAAACTTGGATAGACCGAAGATGAAATTTTCCTGTACCTTGTGTCCAAGTTTCAGCCTCATATTCGTTGTACTTTCTGAGATATGATCCGTACAAGTTAGGGTTTCTGCCTCTTCCAGAATGAAGCCCTAAACAGGTGACTGAGGTAAAATGGTCATATCTCGAGATAGGAAGCTCCAAATGGAATTCCGTAAAAATTGACAGTTAGGGAACAGACTGTAGTTTCACAAGTCTGAGTTTCAGAGGCCTAAGTTGAATCAGTGACACGTGGAACTCCGTACAAGTTCTCTATGTTCTTTCATCCCTTAAACAAGTCATGTTGGGAAACGGAGCACATCTCTCTGATGGAGAATCCAATAAAGCGAAAACCTATGGGGTTGGAACGAAGACAGGTCAGGCTACCACACTTCGAAGTTTCAAGCCCTGCAGATCCAAAATTTTAGAGATACACTAGAAACAATACGACACATCTAAAATGGCTCAACGAAGGAAATCAAAGAAGAGGAGGAAGAAGCTCTCATTTAGGGTTTTCATTTTTTAGGTATGGAATGAACTGATACAATGTTGGAGACACCTGATGCAATATTGGAAACTTTGAAAATGGATTTGGAATCCATTCATCATAGATATTAAACTTCCATCAAAATGTTGTGGGAGGAAGGAGATTGAAAATTAGGGTTTCCAAGTAAGAAGAAACCCTAGCAAAGTTGGGAGACTCATAGGGAAGCAATGAAGGAGGTTTAAATGGAACTGATATTCTATCATCCTAGCACCATGAAGCTATATAAGATGTTTACAAGTGATATACCTTGTATGGTTAGGGTTTTACCCTTATAGAGAAGACTACAAGCAATCTCGACAGGTATGACTTGAGGAGATACGGGTATGTTTTGAAATCTGTTTCATGATTAAGTTCATGATATTTTTGTGTTCATATTACTGAGATTAGTACAATAATGATTAATTTTAGATTGTCTGATCACCTTAGTAAAAGTATGAATGCATGTGAATGATAGAAGACATTCATTTATTAGGGTTATGACACTTATGATTGTACTAATGCACTTGTGGTGTTGTATGAGGATGATGTTGTCTGCTAACATGAAAGGTACATCAAGAAAGACAAATCAAGTTCTAGATAAAGAATATATGACCATGATGACATGAAGACAAAGACTCATCCATAGTATTTGATCACATAGAAGCTCTACTTACGAGGTATGTATGATTTGGTTCTACTATGCTTAACTTATGAGATATGTAGCTTACTAGCACAAGGTCTCTAAATCATTGAAGAGAACAAAGAAGACATTGTTTGGGTATGTTAGACATAACTAGCAAGCATGATAATCCATGTATGTTTTCCTATATCGAGTTAGAATGCTACTTTGTGTTAGGATCGCAGATAAGTATACATGTGTAAGAAATGATCATGACCATACATATTTAAGATTATAATGTTTTGATAGTATTAAGATTATACTAATGAATGTATGATTATGTATGAGATTTTGAGGATGACACAATGATGAAACTAGTGCACACTTAAGCATGCATAGTGGTCCATGATGGATAGAAGTTCAAAGACATATAATCATGATGCTATCATAAAGGGAAAATAGATATCAAGAGGGAGGCACAACACAAACATAAAAGATAAGTATTTGAGTTGTTATTTGAATTACTTCTTGAAATGATATTGCTCATAATAGTTGTATGCATATTTGTATTCCTAGAATATATCATGCATAGTGTAAGCATTCATATAGCATCGAACAGTATACTACTAATATGCATATGATGGGTAAGTTGGAAAAACATTTCATTGTTGCTTGTCTAGAATGCAACCTCTTTGCTAACATGCTGGGAGCTGTGCACACTCTTGATAGTATGTTCTGGTAGAGATGGAAGGCATCTAGATAGCCACTATATGCATACAGGATATGGAAAAGTATTGTGCCAAATTATTGCTCAAGATAGTTGCATAACTATGTGAATCATATCAGTATGCATAATAGGTTATCATTGAAATGTAAACATGATTTGATGATTATGAAGTGTTACTAATCATGTAATTAAATTTGATTTGTAGGAAAGATCATGTGCTATGATCAAAAGAAGGATGATGAACACATGTTCCAAAGAACAAGTGATGGATGTTCAACAAGAAGACTTACAAATCAAACGTACCATAGAAGTACAAGGGAAGGCTCGTGGCTAGAGGATTCTCTTAGAAAGAGGGAGATGATCATGACGAGATGTTTTCTCCAAGTGGCTAGACACACTTCCAGAGATAGATTACACCCATGGATGACAAGACCGTTCTCTTGCATGGTGTAATTGAAGAAGAAGTGCATATCTAGCAAACTCCTAGGATTCGATAGAGAATCACATGATTGAAGAAGGCTTTGTACGGGTTCAACAGGTACCCTGTATCGATAGTTATTTGATGAGCTTGATGATCACCACAAGTGATGCGGATTTCAACCTTTGCTACAAGGTTGAAGAGGGTTTCTATATACAGATGACATGCTTATCTCATATGGAAGCAAGAAGGAACTCACCATAGAGTTCGAATGATCTTGAGGCTCATATCAGTAGACCCATCTGACGGGAGATGGCACAGATAGATATGCAGAAGATCACTCAATGCAGAGTGTGCATGATGTTCAGTCACAGAGGGAGGACAATACTCCACTTCAGAGGGAGTAGATCTCAAAGTTAAAGAATATTGGCATAATTCTTGTGATTAGATATGTGGCTGAGATCATATAATATTTTTCCTTAGCCAAGGAAAATGTGAAGTAGATATCTGGGATGATGGACGGTGGTTTACAGTTTACAAACAGATGACTGGTTCGTTGATGTATTTAACGAATACTAGGCAAGATATATGCTTTGTTGTGAACAACCTGAGTTAGTATCTAGTTGAGCCAAGATGTGTTCACCTAGTAGCTACAAAGCATGTGATGAGGTACCTGAGAGGTATGATAGACTTTGGTCTATACTATGTTGGAGATCATGACTTCAGACTGTATGGTTATACAGATGCAGATTGGGTTGGAAGTGTCTCAGACAGAAAGAGCACATCAGGTGGATGTTATTGTCTGGGATCTGCTATGATCTCATGGTTTAGTAGGAAGCAGTCTAGTGTGGCTTTCAGCACAACTGAAGCGGAATATATAGCAGCTTGCTCTGCTAGTTGTGAAGCCATATGGCTTCAGAAGCTGTTGTTAGGACTATTTGACTTAGAGATGGACTCCACTGTGATCCTATGTGACAACCAAAGTTGTATCAAGATGACGGAGAATCCAGTGTTCCATGATAAGTCAAAGCACATAGAGATCCGATATTTTTATATACGGGATATGGTGCAGAAAGGATCTATAAAGCTCGAGTATGTGAGCACTGATGAGCAAGTTGCTGATATATTGACCAAACCTTTGTCTCGAGTAAAGTTCGAGTATTTTCGAGACAAGCTTGGTGTAGTTCAGAAGGACCCTCCTCGAAAGGGGGAGTGATATGGTCGATGATGATATTTGGATCGACGATATGGTCGATGATGTGGATACTTGTATCGATGATGAGGATGCTTGTACCGACAATGAGGTCGATGATGTGGATACTTTTATCGATAATGCAGATACTTGTATCGATGATGAGGATACTTGTATCGATGATGTGGATACTTGTATTGATGATGAGGATACTTGTATCGATGATGCAGATACTTGTATTGATGATGAGGATACTTGTACCGACGATGAGGTCGATGATGAGGATACCTGTACCGACGATGAGTTCGATGTGTGGTCCTTAGACTTTGTCTAAGTGGATGAGTGGATTGCATCATCCTTGGACTTTAGTCCTAAATGCATCCAGAGACCTGTGTCTTTGAGAAGTGGTCCTTAGACTTTGTCTAAGTTGACGAGTGGATTGCACAGTCCCTAGACATGATATAGTGTCTTAAATTGAGAGGGATTGATCATCCCATAAGTGGATCAGGATTGCATCATCCTTAGCTTTATGTCCTAAAGTGATCGGGATTAACCATCCTGTAAGTGGTTCCGGATTGTATCATACATGGCTTTATGTCCTAAAGAGATCGGGATTAACCATCCTATAAGTGGTTCCGGATTGTATCATCCATGGCTTTATGTCCTAAAGAGATCGGGATTAACCACCCTGTAAGTGGTTCTAGATTGTATCATCCATGGCTTTATGTCCTAAAGAGATTAGGATTAATCATCCTGTAAGTGGTTCCAGATTGTATCATCCCTGGAGTTATGTCCTAAAGAGATCGGGATTAACCATCCTATAAGTGGTTCTCGATTGTATCATCCGTGGCTTTATGTCCTAAAGAGATCGGGATTGACCATCCTGTAAGTGTGTCTAGATTGCATCATCTGTGGCTTTATGTCCTAAATTGATAGGGATTGATCATCCCGTAAGTGGATCAGAATTGCATCGTCCGTGGCTTTATGTCCTAAATTGATAGGGATTGATCATCCCGTAAATGGATCAGGATTGCATCGTCCTTGGCTTTATGTCCTAAATTGATAGGGATTGAACATCCTGTAATTGGATCATGTGTGTTGCAGATTATGATGTTGTTGATCAAGAGATCCAGACGATGAGGCTGTTGATCGGAAGATCCAAATGTTGATGCTGTTGATCAAGAGATCCAGACGATGAGGTTGTTGATCAAGAGATCCAGATGATGTTGTTGATTGAGAGATCCAGATGATGATGTTGTTGATCGGGAGATCTAGATGATGATGTTGTTGATCAGGAGATCCAGATGATGATGTTGTTGATCGGGAGATCCAGATGATGATGTTGTTGATCGGGAGATCCAGATGATGATGTTGTTGATTGGGAGATCCAGATGATGATGCTGTTGATTGGGAGATCCAGATGATGATGTTGTTGATCAAGAGATCCAGATGATGATGTTGATTGGGAGATCCAAATGATTATACTGTTGATCGAGAGATCCATATGACGATGTTGATCGAGAGATACAGATGATGTTGTTGTTGTAGCTGATCGAGTGATGCAGAAGATGAAGACTCAGTACTGGAGATATTGATGTTCCGGTATTGAAGATATTGAAGATGTTCCAGTAGTTGTTTTGAGTTACTAATAATGATTAAAGAAAACTTCCAATGATTTATAGATGTATCACTATGATGTAGTTGATGACTCCTTGCTCCTGCAGATGTCGTTAGAATATCCTTCTTGCTAAGGGGGAGTATTGAAATATTGTAACTTCAAAGAATATTCCATTTGTACTTTATTATTATTTATCCAGAGATGTTTTATTCCTCCGTCGGGATGTTATTATTATGTTAATTCATTGAGGTAAATCCTCCCATGTAAGTCGGGGCAATGGATCCCCTAAGAGTCATTTGTAATGGGGTGTTTAAGTCCCCTAGAGGGGTTGGCCCATTCAACATTAAGTTGAGTGGTTAAGTTGTTGGGGCCGACCTAGTTAGGATTAAAATTCAAGTGAAGTAAAGTATAAATAGAGGAGGTGTGTTGCTCATTAAACACACTCACTCACTTGTGAACTCACATAGGAGGAGAGAGATCTGCAATGGAGGAGAAGGAGCTCTTTTTTGGAGATTTCATCTTTGTACTTGTTGATCATCTATATCGAGGAATTTTTGCTGGGTTTTCTACCCCATGAGGGTTTCCTAGGATAAATCTGTGTCTCTTGTGTTTATGTTGTGCTTGTTCCTGTATATGCTATTGTTGTGAAATTAAATGGAATACTAATGTTATCGATCTTAACATATTGAATCTTAACACTCACAAACACATAAGCTAAACCCAGTTACCACTTAAACTAAACATAATTAATTTTATAAAATACCACTTTATAATTTATTTATTTTAAATTGTTTTTAATACGCCCACTTTTAGCATGTTCAATTTGTCATTACTGCAATCAAGTCTTTTACATCAAAATGTATCCTCATTGGAGTTAGCATGTTCAGTTTGTCATTACTGCAATCAAGTCTTTTACATCAAAATGTATCCTCATTGGAGTAACAATTGAAATTCAAAATAAATACAGTGTTCCACGGAAACTTTCCCCCCAAGGTCGGGGGCTCGCCCCCCTCGCTCCCCACGCCTCGGGGGCTTGGGGGCTCCCTCCGAAACGTTTCGCATCGCCCCCAAAATCCAAAAACTCTCCGAAACGCACATGGGGGCGCGTTCCTACCTTTCGGACAGCGTTCCACTTTTGGGGGACGCGTAGACGCCCCTTCCCGAGCATGGGGGCTCCTAGACGCCCCCTCCCGATTTTCCAAATTACACTTATAAAAAAATACAAAATTTAAAAAAACAAAAAAAACATAAAAATTAAAACCTAATTTCAAACTTACCTTACCATTCCGCCGACGTCCACCTCATTTCATCCCGCGAGTGAACTCATTTGCCGCCCGATTGCTTGTCGGCTGTTGTGAGTTGTGACGGCTGCTGTGGTGTGAGGACTCATTTTTTAATTTTTTCGACAGTGCGTGGGTTGTGTTCCCATTTCCCGTGTGGGCTCGAGCTGTGTTGGGAGGTTGCCGACGGCCGTGTTGCAGAGGCCGAGGAGAGGCCGCCGTTAATGCTGTGTTGGGAGAGGCCGAGGAGAGGCCTCCGTTGAAGCCGTTGAAGCCGCCATTGATGCTGTGTTGGGAGAGGCCGAGGAGAGGCCGCCGTTGAAGCCGTTGAAGCCGCCGTGTTGGGAGGTTGCCGTGTTGAAGAGGCCGAGGAGAGGCTGTGTTGCAGAGCGCCGAGGAGAGGCCGAGGAGAGGCCGTCGTTGAAGCCGCTGTGTTGGGAGGTTGCCGTGTTGCAGAGGTCGAGGAGAGGCCGTGTTGCAGAGCGCCGAGGAGAGGCCGTGTTGGCTGTTTCCGTGTTTCGAGCAGGCTGTTTCCGTGTTTCGAGCAGGCAAAGGTAGGTTTTTTTTTTTTTAATTTTTAACTGTTAGTCTGTTAGTGTTTTTTTTTTTTTATTACAGTTTTCTCTAAGCTAGAACAGTTCTGGGTTTGCAAACAGTTTCTGAGTTTTTATTAAAAATTAAAATTTTAAATTTTGAAAATGTTACTTTCAATTGCAAATTTTAGTTTTTAATTCTGTTTAACAACCATGATGATGAAATTTAATGTTTTTTAAAGAAAAACAACAATAAAATTTTAAAAGTTTTGTTGCAGCAGGTTGCCCAAAATCAAATACAATTATACAACACCTTAAAACAGCAACAATATGAGCAACTCTAGCAATTGCAACAATAGTGACAACACTGAGAGTGAGACTGAGGGTGGAAGTGTTGGAGTTGGTACAGAGATTGGAAGTGGGAGTGGAACTCCCTCATCAACCAGGTTAAGTCAAAGTGAAGGAGAAGGCAATTCCAATCTCACCCCACACAGGTCATTGGCTCAATATGCAAAGGGGACATTTGATTCCAAGAAACCACTTTTGCTATATGCAAGCAAAGTAAATGTTCCCTCAACCAACCAAAAAGACAAGAAAAGTGGTGGGTCACGTCATTGGGCATGCAATGTGTGTGGCCATCCTTGGGTTGGGAGTTATAGTCGTGTTAGACAACACCTTTTGGGCATTGGTGGCAAAGGGGTTTCTGTGTGTTTGAAGCTAACCATGTTGCAAAGAACAGAGCTTATGAGATTGCAAATGGCAGCAGATGCTAAGGGCACATTCTCTAGCCAAAATGTCGGGTCAAAACTAAAAGAACATCACGGTGCAAAAGCAAGTTCCAAAAGGAAAGGTAACTCATCCACTTGTATGCCTCCACCATCTTCTACTGAGACATCTTCATCAAAAAAGGTCCGTTCTTGTTCTATAGCACCGACCATTACAGGGATGTATGGCAAACTTAACCGTGATGATACAGATGATGGCATTGGAAAATTCCTTTTTGCCAATGGAATTCCTTTCAATGTTACTCGTTCTCCTTATTATAAGGAGATGGTCCATTTAATTGCAGCATCGGGACCCTCATATGTGCCCCCAGGTGAGCACAAGTTAAGGACAACGATCTTAGAGAGGCAGGTGTCCAATATTACTGTGCAGAAAGAACAAATGAAAGAGGTATGGGTGAGGTCAGGTTGCTCTATTGTTATGGATGGGTGGACAGACATTACCAAACGTCCACTTATTAACATCATAATTACATGCATAGATGGGCCATTCTTTCTTAGAGCTGTTGATTGTTCCGGAAAGCGCAAAGATGCATCTTTCCAATTTGAGCTTCTTCGGGATGCTATAGAGGAGGTTGGTCCTGAGAATGTTGTGCAGGTTGTGACAGATGCAGCAGCAGTGTGCAGATCAGTTGGTTTACTAGTTCAGAGCAGGTATAGGCATATATTTTGGACCCTTTGTTGTGTCCATGCTCTCAACAATGCCCTGAAAGACATTGGAAAAATTGATTGGGTAGACACCTTGGTAATAGCTGCAAGGAATGTGCAAATGTTTATCTGCAACCACCACACCTCCTTAGCCATGTATAGGGCTCACTCGAGGAAGGAATTCCTCAAGCCCACAGATACTAGATATGCTAGTTATTTTCTCTTATTGGAGAGGATGTTGGAGATACAGCCAGCATTGCAAGCCATGGTTGTGACTCCATATTGGAACAGGTGGACAGAGTTGAAGACAAAGGAGGGGAAGAGGATCAGGCTTCAGATATTGGATAATGATTGGTGGGTAGATTGCAGCTATTTGGTCTCATTCTTGCGCCCTATAGTTGAGGTCATTCACTACACTGACGTTGATTCTCCTAGTCTTGGAGAAATCTATGAGACTTTTGACAGCATGTTGGGTAAGGTAAGGGAAGCCATCCGTCAGAAAGAGCCCTCCTTGGAGTTCTACACTAACCAACTTCGACCCATTATTCAGCGTAGGTGGGATCGAATGAACACACCTTTGCACATGGCAGCATATGCACTAAACCCAAAATGGTACATTTCTAGGCCTGGTAGAATTTCTCCCTATCAGGATTCAGAGATCAAGAGGGGTTTTCGAGCTGCCATTACAAAGATGTACAGTGAAGAGGAGGGGCAAACACTTAGGAAACAGTGGATTCAGTTTGCAGGTCTCAAAGGTCCCTTCAACAAGTCTGATGCCAAGGCAGACCGTAACGGCTTAGCCCAGGATGACCCCATTGGTTGGTGGGAAATGCATGGGGATGGAGCTCCAGAGATCAAACATCTTGCTGTTCGCTTGTTGTCTCAGATTGCTAGTTCTTCCGCAGCTGAGAGGAATTGGTCCACCTATAGCTTCATTCACTCTATCAAGAGGAATAGGAGAGCGGAGAAGCTAGTTGCAGTGCATAGTGCCCTGCGTCTTGCACACAAGAAGACACCAGAGTATCGGATGGGACCAGCTGTACGATGGGATGTGGATCTAGAGGATGATGCACAGATAGACGAGGAGGATGGGCCATATGAGATGCAGAATGGTTTGGTTGGTGTGCCATTAGTCACTCCTGAGAGTGACTCAGACCCAGATGATGACATTCCCATTGATGGTCCCGATGCTTTCATGCAGCAGATGGATGCAGAGGACCAATCCATGGAGTTGACTCCTTGATGCTCATTTTATGTTGCTTTCTTTCAGCTACTTTAGTCTTTTATTTTTCAGTGTTTGTTGTTACTTGTTAGTTTTGAACTTTTGACTCTAGATATTGATCAGTGATGACCGAGTCTTTGACTCTTTTATATTTTTGACTCTTTGAGCAAACTTAATTTAGTCATTTTCTTAGTACTATTAATGGTTCATTGTTTCAATGTCTATTTCAGACTTAGTATCTAGTATTTGATATTTATATTTACTATTTGCATGCAATATCAATGTATCATTGATTCAATTTTATTAATTTATTTTTCAATTAGAATGACTGAACTATAATTATGAATCATGAATATCAAGAATCAAATGACAAATTGAAAATGATCATGATGAATTGTCACCTTGTGTAACGTGCTTGTATTATTAATTTGAAAGTTGGATCAAAGTTAGATGAAAGTTAAGATTTATAATATTTCATATTTGTTATTAACTTATTTATCATTTATCATTTTTAATTTTTTTTATATTTTATATTTTTATATAATTTTTATGACCTAGACGCCCCGCTCCAATTTCCCTAAAATTTGGGGATGGTCTCCACACGTCCCCAACATGCGTTTCCACGTTCCCGCGCTCCCGCGTCCCAGAAACTTGGGGAACATTGAATAAATACAAATGTTTTTATACAAATGTTTTTATTATGTAACGAGGAAAGGTTGAAAATATCTAACAACTTTATAAGATTCCTTTATGCTTGTCTTTATCGTGTAACAACTTTATGCTTGTCTTTATCGTGTAACAACTTTATAAGATTCCTTTATGTTTGTCGCATTCGATTGTTTTTAAAATCGAGGTCTCAATTTAACATGTGAATTTTATAAAAATATAGGTATAGTAAAATTGAAATAAATTCTATAAAAATATCTTATAATGGGCTAAAAAAAATTGTGCCATAGTAAAACTGGATAGAATAAATTGTATAAAAATATCTTGCCCTTGGGTGAAAAGATTGCCAGAGATCGTCATCCTGAATAAAATTTATTAAACAATGTATTTAATTTTTGTATGGTTGTGAATTTATATGTAAAAATATATATATATATTTTTTTAAGTTATTGATTCAAATTTATGTATCAGAAATCAGGATAAATATATGAAATTTTATAGATAGATTTCATTCCATCCACCCATTTTGACTTCTGCTTTGTCATTATAGATAGATTTCATTTCATCCACCCATTTTGACTTCTGCTTTATCATTTTTATATGGTTGTGAGTTTATATGTAAAAACATTTTTTTTAAAGTTATTGATTCAAATTTATGTATTAGAAACCATGATAAATATATGAAACTTTATAGATAGATTTCATTCTATCCACCCAGATTCAATTAGATTGAAACATTTTGATTGTATTTAATTTTTGTATGGTTGTGAGTTTAAATGTAAGAACATTTTTTTTAAAGTTATTGATTCAAATTTATGTATTAGAAACCATGATAAATATATAAAACTTTATAGATAGATTTCATTCCATCCACCCAAATTCAATTAGATTGAAACATTTTGATTGAAGATTTGCTGGTAGGTTGAAGATTTACTGGTAGAGAGACCTACCAATTCACCTATTCTGCTTTGTCATTATTGAGAATGACCGGAGCTCCAGGCGCATATCCTTCTTCATAATCTAACTTGATAATCCTTGGCCTCAGTATATACATATGTGAGGATATTCTGTTCCTCGTTTCTTCATTCTGCATTCTGCTGCCGTTTGAATTGGAAGAATGATTGTCATCGCCGATTTTGCCTTTGCCGGCATCGCTCTGCTCCTAATAATGTTCTACGTTAAATGGATATATTTCCGTAAGCGTGGTTGCAGCTTGCCTCCAGGGCCGTTCGCCTGGCCAATTATTGGCCACATTCATCTGCTGGACGCGAATCGACCTCTTCATCTAACGCTTTGCGATCTCGCTCGGTGCTATGGCCATATCATGCTCCTCAAACTCGGCTGTCGCAAGATCTTGGTTGTAAGTTCCTGGGAGTTAGCGAGGGAGTGTCTCACTACCCACGATATGAACTTCGCCTCCAGGCCACGGTCTGCTACAGCTGAGAATTTGGGCTACGATTGTACGATGATCGGCCTCGATCCATATGACCGCCGGTGTCGAGACATTCGGAGGATCTGCACATCGCAGCTTTTATCTCCTTCAAGGGTAGAGTCGTCTCAACATATTCGCAGGGAGGAGGTGTCCAAGTTGGTGCGTGGCCTGTTCCAGAGCTGTACGCAGATGGGAATTATCAAAGACGACGCTTCGGCTGTAGTGGACGTGAGATCGATGATGGTTAATCTCATATTTGATATTATTTTAGGATTAATCCTACCTGACAGAAGCTACATGGGCAGCGCGGGAGAGGTCCAAGAGTTTAAGGAGATGATCGATACCCATGTGGAGCTGGTGGGAGCATTTTATGTGAGGGATCATTTTCCATTCCTGGGATGGCTAAATCTCCAGGGCGGCGAGAGGGCAATGAAAAAGTATAGCAGGCAGAGGGATGAGATTCTGCAGAGGCTGATAGATAAGTGCCGTCTTTGTATGAAGACGCCGGAGAATGATGAGAATCTGATAGTTGCGCTCATCAATTTTGTAGATAAAGCCCAGGATGACGATTCCATCGTGAAGGCCACCTTTTTCGTATGTGTTTCCCTTCAATATGACTGTGATGTTAAAGGCAATTTTAGCTAGTCCCCTCATCTTTTACATTCTGTCAAAATGGGAAAGTTTTATGCAACCATGTAACTGCGATCTCTCTTATTTTGCAGAGCTTGATAACCGCAGGAACGGATACGTCGGCCAACACAACGGAATGGGCAATGGCATCTCTGCTGCAACGCCCAGAAGTGCTGAAGAGGGCACAGGAAGAGCTGGACGTCGTAGTTGGAAGAGAGCGGGTTTTAGATGAATCGGATCTCCCGAACTTGAAGTATTTGGAGGCGATCGTGAAAGAGACTCTTCGTCTTTATCCAGCGGTGCCTCTGCTCCTTCCTCACTGTGCAGCGGCGCCGTGCAAAGTAGGAGGGTATTATGTTCCGGGGAGCACAGAGCTTTTGTTGAACGCGTGGGCTATCCACAGAGACCCTGCCGCATGGGAACGTCCACTGGAATTCGAGCCGGAAAGGTTTATGAAGAGCTCCAGCCCAGACGTGAATGGCCATGACTTCAAGTATATCCCTTTTGGATATGGGAGGAGGGCCTGCCCGGGCATGCGAGTGGCCATGCCCACGCTTAAGCTCACTATGGGGAGACTGCTGCAGAGTTTCGATTGGAACGTTCCACAGGGACTTGAAGAAGTAGATATGACTAAAGAGCGTGGTGTTATAATGCATAGAGCGGTTCCATTGAAGGCCGCTATCAAACCTCGCCTCCCTCATCATCTATATTGACATTGTTCTCTTTGTTTTATTCCTGGTGCTCGTCGTAGCTGTTCAGTGTCGCTCTAGTGGCCGGTTCTGACTTTTGGCTGGTTGTATTGGCCCTCTTTGGGTTTCTGGCCGGTCTTTTGGGCCCTGTTTTTCTTGTCTGTACTGTTTCGGGCTTGAGGCTTGTTCGGCCGTTTTGGCTGGTGGTTTCTGCCTTCTTCGTGGCTTTTACTATATTGGGCTTGTATTTGATATTTCTGTACTCTTAATATACTATTTATAACCAATGATATCGCTTTGTTTTGTAAGAATACTGTTCAATGTATTCTTATGATTTACGAATTAGTTGACATTTGTTATGATTTACGAATTAGTTGACATTTGTTGGAGATAATGTTCCATGTATTGTTATGATTTAGGAATTAGTTGTGTTGTGTGTGAGAATTTAATTATTGGGACTTTATTTAAACTGTAGTTTAATAAGAAAAACCAAACAGTGTGTTAGTGTTAAGATTGGAGTTTTACTAAGATTCTAACTTTAACTTAGTGTTTTTTTTAAATAAAACAAATATTGAAGTTATCTGTTGAAGCTTTAATTTTTGGTTTGAGATATTATTTTAATTTTCACATGATGTGTTGTCACTATTAGTTTTATGTGCATAAATAAATATGTAAGTGTAATAAAAACGGAGTTTTGTTTGTTATAAAAAAAGAGTTTATACAAAATATCACATAAATATTACTGTTCAAAAATAAAGTATAGTGTCGAAATGCACACAATCTATTTCATTTCATTGTTTAGATTTAAATTCAGTTTTGGAAGCCCACGTTTCCAATGGACACTTTATTTAAAAACCCTATACTTATTTTTTATTTTTGTGTTTTTATGAATAATTCTAAAATTAACTTTTGATAATAATAATTTTTTTCTAATTATGTACACAAATAAAATTTAGTTTTTAAAACAATAAAGTATAGATCCATTTTAACTTTTCATGACTATGACTATGAAATATTTAGCTTGAGACTCCACTGTCAAGGGCTTTCTATCATGAGGTTATGGGTTCTACCCACTGTGTCCATCGGGGTTAGGCCTTGTAATCCTAACAGTTGAGGTCAGGCCCTTCAAGTGGGCCCCCGAGATAACCTTACAATTAAAAAATAATCTTATGATCACTTATATAACAACTGTCACATGTTCCTACATCAATTGTCATTCATTTTTTTTCCAAGGAAAAATATAACTTACTATTAATACCGCGAAATAGTAAATAGGTCCAATACATCATGTCATCAAGACATGTAGGTATGTGAGTCATTACACATACGGCCCCAAAGTCATCATCACAAACCAGGATCTAAGCCAAGACCCATACATAAACCATAAAGGATGCCAAAAAATACGAGCATCAAATCCCCATCAGCAGAATAAGACCGAACTAAACATCCCATGTGTCATAATATCCAAGTACCATAAAGACATATTACAAACATAATTACAAATATATAAGTCCAAAACAGCCCAAGGCCTGGACACAAAGACAAAAAAAAATAGCAAATAGTATAAAGCCGAATAGTTCCAAACAAACCAAAAATCCAACAAGGAGTTGGAGATAGTGCCTATGAACCTGCAATAAATAAAGTCGCATATAATCATATGAGAAATATATATATCAGAAAATGCCACTAAACCAAAACATAAATCAGCTCCAAAGCAAATCAACTGAGCCCCGAGTGAACAAATGGCCCTCATGCCATTCCTCCCACAAGATAATACCAGACGGTGAGTCCAAAGCCCGCTTGGAGAGCATGTCTGCCTCCACATTTATCTCACGAAATATACATGAGCAAAGTAAATATGCTGAAAATCACTGATTTAATTCCTGACTGCATCCAACCAATGTGTGAGGAGCAACACATTGAGTGGGGAAGAACCCGAAGCCCATGATATTATGGAGGAAGAATCACCCATACCAACGAGAGAAGAGACCTGCTTGAGCCGAGCAAATTATAAGAGAAGCCAGAGTGCACATAATTCACTGCGGGAGTTCGTACCAAAACCCAAATTAAGATGGATCCGAAAAGAGATAGAGTTGTTAAGATGTAGCACCACACCAGCCCCGCTAACACCTCTCCCCCTAGCCGCAGCCCCATCAAAGTACCCGCAAGGATATACCAGAACCGGAGGAGCATTTCGGTAACCAGGTCATTTTTAAGATGAGTCAATCATGCCACCCACAGGAACAGATATGGAATTGAACTCCTTGAATAAGGCAATAGTTCGGTTGTATAACCAAACCAGATTAGGAACTATACCATCAAACACGCAGCGGTTGCAGGCCTTCCATAATTCCCATAGCATAAAACACGGGAGTTCCAACCACCACTGAGCAAGAGAGTCGCGGGACCACCGGCCAAAACAATCAATCAATGTGGACGAATGCCAAGCTATAGGTATACCAAGGGAATTGGCAATAAGTAACCAAAGATCTTGTATGACCGAGCACGAGGAGAATAGATGATCGACCGATTCCACTTGGGAGCGGCATAAAGGACACCAGCCAGGGCCGCAGAAGCCACGATGACAAAGGTTATCCCAGGTAAGTATATTATTACCCAATGCCAGCCAAACAAAACATCTAATCCTTGGAGGGATGGCAAGCTTCCAAATCGTAGTGTGCCACCAAACCTTCATCGGTCGACAGTCAGCAAATAAAGAGTAGTAAGCAAGTTTTGAAGTGACCTCGCCGCGAGCAACATCCCACGACCAAACCAACATGTCCGGGGAGTCACTAAGGTGGATATTTGCTTAACAGAGATGCATTGTGTAGTCCGACCATTCCTTTCCCATAGTCCCCCCAATACCAAGCTGACAAGCAGTGATCCATCCCCCATTGTTGAAAGAAACTGCATGTGCAAGATTATAGAGCCCCCTGGCCCGAAGATGTGCAAGTAGTTCGGCAGAAAACTGATAAGAGGGGGATTCCCCCCAAAACAAGGTCTGATCCCAGTCTAATGTTCCGGCCATTGCCAGGTTTCCAAGTGAGCCATTTTGCAACAACAGAAAACGAACCCATGAGCCCACGCCATATATTTGATGACCCAATAACAAAATGCCTACCAATCTGAAACCAGGTCGCAACCGGAACATGTTTGAGGTATTTGGCCCGAATAATACATCCCCACATAGAGCTGTTAAATAAAGGCCGCCACAGACTCTTCGCATGGAGAGCCATCACAAAAAACTCCATATTCTTTACATCCCAACCCCCAAGAGTATATGGTTGAGCCAGAGTTTTCCAATTGAGTAAATGAAACTTGTTCTTCTCTCCCCCCCCCCCTCGACCAGATAAAGAGGAAGAATTTCCCCCGAATTATGCATAATATGGACACAGGAATTTTGTAGAGGGAGAACCAGTATACTCCCAAGTTCTGAAGAACAGCCTTTGCCAAAGTAAGTCGGCCACCCAGTGAAAGATATCTCAAGCTCCAGTTTCCAATACGCAAATCAAACCGTTTGACAAGCCATAGCCAATCATTGATCCTGTATTTTGCAGGTTTGACAAAGTAGCCGAGATACTTTGAGCCCTCAGATAACTCCTTGAATTCCAAAGGAAAAACATTCCTTATCCTGCGTTCCATATTCACCTTTAATGTGTGCTTCAGGAAAAAAGATTTTACCATACTAATGAGCATACCGGTTACCAAGCAAAAAAATCTGTATTTTCTTATACTGTAACCATTCAGCCAGTATTCCCAGGCCAAAAAGAATCACATCGTCCACAAAAAGAGTATGAGTTACCGCTACACCAGCCGAGACCTTGATACCCACAATAGTGCCCTCACATTTAGCTTTGTGAATGGAGAGGCTCAGCCCTTCTATGACCAGCAGAAACATAAGGGGTGAAAGAGGGCATCCTTGACGAAGGCCCCTAGAAGCCTTGAAGAAATCAGTCGGCTGACCATTGATAAGTACTGAAAAATTGACAAAGGTAACACAGGCCATAATCCACTTCATTACCTTCCAAGGTAGCCCAATTTGAATAAGGATCAGTTTGAGAAAGGTCCAATTTACCCGGTCATAGGCTTTCACCAAGTCAAGTTGGAGGATGAGTGCGTCCAACTTCTTTTGATTTATGCTGTGGAAAACCTCCTGAGCCACGCCAACCGCATCATGTATCTGCCTCCCATGCAGAAAACCATATTGTTCCATAGATATGTACGTAGACAGGATCGGTTTGATACGTTGTGCAATTATCTTGGATATGATCTTGTATACTAAATTGCACAAAGCAATAGGTCGGAAATCATTAAAGCACTCAGGATGTGATGATTTAGGTATTAGTGCCAGATAGGTAGTATTCAGCGCCCCAGATACCATCCCCAAGGACCGAGATTCATCCACAACATCCCTAAGGTCATTCCCCATGATTTCAAAAAAATGTGTGAACAATTCCACTGTCCACCCATCCGGACCAAGAGATTTATCTTTAGCAAAACCCCGCAGGGTATTCTGAACATCTGTGATAGTAATATCCTCAAATATTTTGTCCCCCTCCCCATCAGTGAACATCCTAGGGTATTCCTTTATAAGCTTGAACTGTTCAGGCAGGGATGTATTCATAGGATCGGTAAAATACTCAAGAAAGTGTCGAGGTGCCTCAGACATCAAATCTTCATCACCACGAATCCGCCTCCCATCATGATCATTTAGATCCCAAATGTTATTTTGTATTCTGCGGGAATCAGCATAGCGATGAAAGAACTTTGTGTTTAAATCACCGGCTTTTAGCCATATTGCCCTGCTCTTTAAACGCCAGGATATCATTGTCATGTACAACTATCCGGTTATAACTAGAAAAACAATCAATCATGGAGATCCTCTGGGCGCCAACTACTTTATGTAGGATCTGATAAATCTTGGGTAATGGATAATTGTCTTTGAGAGAACATCTGTTCAAGTTCCTGAAATCTATGCACAACCTTATCTCCCCATTTTTATTCTGCACCGGCACTAAATTAGCTACCCAAGTAGAATATCTTAGAGGGACTATAATTTTGGCATCTAAAATATTTTTAACCTCCTTCTCAATTACTGGTATTAGGATTGGATTAATACACCTTAAATTCTTCCTGAAAGGCTTAGTGCCCGATTTTAGAGGAATCTTATTCTGGATGATATTTGTGTCATAAGTTCTCAAATATTCATATGAACAAGAAAAAATGTTTACAAACTCCTTCATGAGATCTACTTACCTTCTTCTTTGCTCATCATAAAGTGATTTTGACAATTTAGTCATCCTTGGTTCTACATCGATCGCAATATTACAACTGACCACGTTGTCCTCAGAAGACTATATAGTAGTCTTCAATAATGTGTCATTATTAGAGAAAATACTTTCTAAAGGTACAAGACCTTTTGGAATAAAATTTTCCTAAGCTCAATAATATCATGGTTGGAAAATGAAGTTTGAAAACAAAAATCCCCTTGAATTACCTAAGAATCCTCATCGTGATCTATTTGAGATGTGGAAAACTCAACACTCAACTCTAGAAATATTTTGATCTCTTCATGATCTTGAAACACTTGCCAATTTTTAATATTACCAGGGACTGACGGTCTATGTCTGATCTCAAGTGCATATTTTAGTTGAGGTTATATGGGCAATCTAAAATGGCTTGCTGCCAGTGCTAAAGATTTAGATGTCCGATTAAAATTTCTAGCAATGGATGAGATATTGAATATGAGAAAAAAAAATTCAATGAGATCCAAAATGTCATTCCTATAAGCTTTAATAGTTTATGCTTAACATGATACACATTCCTTACCTACTTAACAATCAACTCAGAGTCGCCAAAAGAAACCAATTGCTAGATATTTAAATTTTTTGCAGCCCTCAAGCCAAGCACCAATGCTCTATATTTGGATATTTTATTGGTAGTTTGAAACTCTAATTTTCACATTAAAGTAATTATATCATCATACAGAGAAACCAAAACAATTCCTACACCAACTCCTTCCTTGGATGAGGAACCGTCGAAATACATCCTCCACAAGGCATCTTTAACCTCTTTGCTTTGCTAATATGGAATTGTGTTCTCTGCTAATACAAAACATGAACACTGATCATTCAAATGCAATATACATGACCCATTGTCTTATTGAATAACATAAATAGGGTTATTGGTTGGGTTTTCATGATCACTGACTATATAGGCAATTTGAACCTCTCTGTATAGTCTTCTATGTTCTCCCCCAAATATCGTAATTGTTGCATAAGAGAGATCCATTTGTAAAGTTCCTCATAGCTTTTCAGTATAATACCTTGAAAGGAGCATTCCAAAATTGGGAGGGATTTCAGCAACTATGATGTCCATTAAGATACTCTTCATGGAAAATTGAGTCCTTTATTACCCCTAGACACTTAACTGCTTTGGAATCGAAGGAATATAGATCATGGTATGGTTTAGTAACGTTCAATCCTAATGCTTTCATAACCACCTTGGGCATTAATTTATGAGAAGAACCAAAGTCTAAAAGGAAGTTATGCAACATTTTATCATGAACAATGAGGGTAACAAATAAAGGTGGAGGGAAATCAGACTTCCCCTCCGTCTTAGGACCAAAGATAATAGCGGGGTTCTCGTCCTGCAAATTAACAATGTCCGTTGAAACTGGATTGATCTGAGGTTGTACAAGCTTGAGGGAAAAGCCTCTATAAGACTTATTCTTCATGAGTTCTATTAAAGGGACAAATATTTTAATTTTACCGATTTCATGTTCAATGATAAACAAGGAGGAAGACTTTTGTGTATCTTTGTTTTCTGCAGATTTGTCCTTATTATTTTATTGGTTTTGCTTCCTATCAAGGCCATTTATTGATACTTGTTTAAAGGGAGTAGTGACCTTCTTATTTTGATTTTGAGAAACCTATTTGGAACCATACCTTATGTCATACATCCTTTGTGGACTAGCCTAAAAAATGTCAGTTGAATGTGTTGAATCTGAGATATCTTGTTGAAAATTTTCTTCACTATCCGGATTTAAAGCCAAAGAACCTTGGTAATCAAATTGATTTAGATAACCAAGAGAAGCCTCACCTTCAAGAAGATTCATTTCTGGATCCATATCATTCATTTCAACTTCATCTGCATATTCAATTTCATCAAGCATATTATTTTGGAAGGGGGAATAAACTCTCTAATCATCATTATGTATTCTTTCTCTAGGCAGAAACTGTGGATTGAAAAGTCTTCTAAATTGATTATGATTCTGATTGTCACCTTCTTGGGTAGGTCTGCTATGATATTTATTTTCCATTTCCAACTTAGAAAGATTTGATGAAATATTTTTAATCGGTTTGGTCATATCCTTTATTTTATTATCTGATGCTTTAGAATTAGAGGTTTGTTCTTGCTTTTCCTCCTTAGGTTTCGTTTTTCCACTGCTACCTTCATCCTCAAGTTTACCTAAAAAAAATTATGATGCTAAAAAATTTGACTCCACCTCTAATGCTGCTTCCTACATATTCATCAAAGCGACCAATCTCCTTTCTCTTAACAAGAGAGAAAAATCAACATCAAAAGCATTTTCATATGTCAACTTAGCAGAAGTCTTAGTTGGATTGATCTCAATTAGGATCTTCTTATACATTTTATTAAACCTCTTAGTGGAATCTAACACAGATTCTCCAAACTTCCTTCTCAAAGAACCAAAATCAGTGATATAATACAAATAATCCTTTTGGTGCCCCCATTGTCTTAAAATATATCATCTAGGTTATCAATACCAGGGATAGAGTTTGCTAGAATCTCTCTTAACCATTTACTAACCTCCCCATCTAGACTTTGCACAAAAAACCTCATCGAAACATTTGCATGTTCAATATTATGGTTATCTATGAAGCTATAGAAGGCTGTTAAATGCTCTTCAGCAGTAGCTTCTCCCTCACCATTGAATCTAGGCAAGTATTTCAGATAATCATCTGCAGGAAATTCATGGAGGTTCTGAGGCAAAACTAAAGGTGCATACCTAGCATCCACTATGGAATTAATTATATTAGGAGGTTTATTTTCCATTGTAGGTAAGGCTAAGGGTTGAGATTGACTGGAAGAAGGAGTATGAGGAGTTAATGAAGGTACTAAATATTTCACAAAATCAAATTCTTCAAATTTATGAAATTCCTCTTTGATCTCCTTTGATGTTAGAGGATTAGTAAAATCCCTATAGGTAGCACTTTCAGTTTCAGGATCAAAACTTGGTACTCAGGTATGGAAATAGAAAGGACTTGTTTATTGTCTTCCTATACCAAAGGAAGCAAATCTTTCAAGGGAGCATTTGGGAGGAAGATTTCTTCATTTTATATCTTATAAAATGAGGAAGTTGGAGTATCTGCATAAATACTTGAAACCGTTTTTTGATGATCCCTTGCTTCTCTTATCAATTTATCTGGATATGAATGAGATGGAACATTTGGACACTGTCGAGGATTCCCTCTAGTTCTAATTCATCTTGGAGCTAGGACTGTCTTTATAGAGTTGACGGGTGAAAGATATAATCGATTTGAAATCTACTAATCTTGTTCACCATCAAAACCATATTAAAATACTTGTGAATACCTAGGGAAAATATTCAAATCCCTCACCAGCAATGGCACCATAAGATGTTAGTCCTAATGTTTGCACTAGACTATATGGATGTAGAGCATAGGCACCTCAAAGTTTGGTTTGGATAAGTAGATAGGTTTGGGAGATCAAACCATCATAAAAGACAAAAACACTAATAATATCATTCTCTACTTCATAAACAATGAGAGACATTGACTTGAGAAATAAGACAAAAAGATAAACCAATTAAAAGAACCAAGGATGCATATAAATGAAAGAATATGGAAGATTATTATCTCAAACAAGGAAATGTTTAGGGGCGAAATTTCGCCAATTGGCTATTTTTTGGGCCTTTTTTCAAAAAATAAATTCGCTATTTGGTCATTTTTAGTCTCTAATATCACCTATATTTATATAAAATATGTTTTTTTTATCATAATATTCGCCAAAATTTACAAGTTTCAGTAGGAAATTGTATGTTTCATATTTAATATTCGCCTACCAATCTATATTTATGTTTTTTTCAATCCAAAACAATCACCTAGAATACTACACTTAAGCATACTTTTAAAATCCTTAAAAAATACCCTGATCTCAAACATTCATGACTAGCATTTGATCTCATGATAACATTCTTGAGGCAAAATAATTTGAACACATAAAACAGTAAATGGAAAATTATAATAAAAAATTCATTAATAGGATCCATATACTGAGAATGGATTATATTAAGTCAAATATGTATTCAAATAAACAAAACAACAAAAAAATGTCCCAGAGAATAATATAGTCCATTCCAAGCTTAGATATATTTCACTGGAGTTCAAAAGAGTATTTTATCTTTACAAAAATTCCAAACGTACTCCCATCCCCTTAATCATTCTAACCCCTTGCATAAAATTTACGGTCTATTTTTAAAACAAAACTTAAGTCTCTAGAAGTTTCAAGATCCTAGAACTATGGATCAAATTTGATCCTGAGATTTACATTTCAAATTACAAATTCATTTATGATCATGAGATATTAAACTTATTATCGATCCAACATGATGTTGATACTCTGTTAATTAGATCCATGTCCTCATCCTAGAAATTATTCTAGTAATCACGATCCATTAACAGATTCCCTTTATGCAGCCAAAAATACCAAAAATCCAAAACAGAGATTTCTAGAAATTCCAGAAGCAACTTTTGAGAATTGGAAGTATAACGGCGCTTCCGAAAATATAGAAATTTATGTAGAAAACTGATCCCGATATATCCACTTATGAGACGCCTTCAACCTGAGTTCAAAACTGGAATATTTGCAAAATCCTTCCATTACCTTGATTACACATGTTGAATAGCATCAGCAAGGATCTTCAACCTATCGATTGCTTGATGTTTTCCTCGTTTATGTGATCGTTTCCTTTTAGAACCTCTAATTCGTTTCAGAAGCTTCTAATTCTGATGTAAAAGCTTCATATTTTTCAAATGAGTTTTTCTTTTCTTCTGTAAATCTCGTTGCACCCAGTCATAGAGATGATTATAGTTTACCATCAACTCTTGCAATTTTTCCCTGATATGTTCATTTTCTGCATGCACCGTTATATTGGCCTCCTTAAGGGATTCATTCAAACTTTTATAACATTGTATTCTCCTTCAAAGTTTTTTTTATTTTTCTTGTATTTTCAAACACTACTTCTTCTATAGGTTTGAATGAAGGATCACTTATATTTGTGTTAAAACCACCATATCTTGGATTCTGTGCATTATTAGCATGTTCCTCTATTTCAACACTGTTCATAGCATTAGAAGGATATGGGGCTATCTCCTTCACTGGATATTCTAATTTAGAATTCTCATTGTATTAAAAATCATTGTTACCCCCATGCAACTATGGAGAATTTTGTAATCCCTTCTCGATACTTGCAAACACTTTTTTCAATTGGATTTCAATTCTCGGAGATTGAAAATCATTCTCATTTGATTCATCATCAACCATAATAACATCTTTCTTAATGGAAGGATCCATAACAACTTTGGAATTTAGGCTGAATTTGTCTGTCTCCCGTGTATGAGGCCTTCTTGAGTCAAATGCATAGAAAATCACTTGCTTGGATTTATTTCTTGAATTTTTTGAACTCCCTTGTTCTAGTGAATTATCAGTAACCTCGAGTACACCTTGTTCCATGCCATCTTGACTTCGTTCCTACATTGGTTCTTTACCCAATTTATTAGCGGCAATGGTCTTACCCCTTTTCCTTGTATACACTTCTTTAGCCTTTAAGCCTAAATCTTCTTGATTGTGGATAGGGTTTAGAATTCCTTCCACTACAGGATCATGCTCAAAATCAAGGTTTTCCCGAATTCCCTGCATTTCCTTTACTTTCTCTCTGTTGGCATATTTCTTACTTGTGCTACTATAAACCCTAGAGGTTTTTACCTTCGCAGTAGGGGTTTCTTTCTTTTCTTGTCACTAGTACAAAATGAGAAAATAATGACTAAAAAATTACTAAAATTCGACTATAAACGACTATTTTTGAGTCGGTGACTAATAGTATCCGATTTCCACTATCTTATCTCTAGTCGTATTTTACTAGTCATTAATTGGTTGAATTATTAGTCATTGATTTAGTCATTGATAGTCACTAATTAAGTCATTCATTTAGTCATTGATACTCACTGATTTAGTCATTGATTTAGTCATTGATACTCACTGATTTAGTCATCATTGATTTAGTCATTGATTGCCACAATTAATGACCAAATATACGACTAAATAAACTACTAGATGATAACATATTAATGACTAAGCTAAATACGACTAAATGTTAGTCGCGCTATAACATACTGAAAATTAGCTACTAATAATCGTATATATGTAAATTTAGTCGTTTTCTTAGTCACTAATTTATGATAGGGTACGGAGGAATCGAACCACCAATCTCCTTCCTATAATTAGGCAGATTCTCTACCATTGAGCTAGTACCCTTTAAGAAGTTGTTATTGCTTGACAATGATGATATTCAAACAAATTTTGTTGTATTAAGTGTCATATAAGCCTCAACTCGAAAATATGGTTGTATTAAGTTTCATAATTGTAGGCTTCATGCCAAATAAATGGACTTTGGCACTTGAGTTTAAAATAATTATGAAAGAGGAAGTATGGATGAGCAAAACTTTTAAGGAAAACAAATAATTGCACTTGTAGAAAAGCAAATTCTCAAAATAAATTGGGATAACACATATTCAACTTCAGTTGGCAACATGTTTTAGCACATACCAAGAATTTCCACCAGCATTGAAAATAATATCAAACAAATTATGCTCCAATGCCATTGCTTCAGCAGCAGATGTAATGTGAACCCCAACAAGAAGTTGATTTACCATTTTCACAGAACTAGCAAAACCAACAAACTTGTAAAAGTGAAATTAAATTGCCTTCGAATAATGAGTATTTGTACAATCTGCACAACCCAAGTTAGGAATTAAGCACTCTAACATTCCTACTTGAGCAATGCATTCAAAATCTCAAGAAAACATATTGCTGACCTACAAATGTTTGCTGAAAAATATTACTTTCTTTCACTACCTAAAAAATACTCCAGAGAATGATACTTTTCAGTGATACATGAGAATGATACTCTGAATCTATGATTTGAGACTTGAGATTTTCCATCCTTTGAAAATTCAACACTACAAAGATGAAGAGACAAGGTATCCGTTAATATTGTATTAAAGAATGCTCCAAAACACCTAGGAACTTAATATTCTTATCAGCCTAGCATAATTGAATATAATGGATCAAGCTAGCAAAACACCTAGGAACTTAATAACTTACTATATACCAGGGATCAAGGTAGCCAAAGAAAGGTGAACACTAGGAAAGGGAGTAATTCATCAATTAGGTCCAACTATAGTTTGGAACTCGATTGCTCAGGATTTTATGGTAAAACTAAAAACTGTACTTTTTTCCCATATTATCAAGAAGGTATGAGAGCTGATAAGGAGATGCCACTTTCAAAGTCAGGGTGCCGAGGGACACAAGGGTACTTCACATATGAATTTTATACACAAAAAATAAAAAAACAGAACTGAAATTTATGTTAATCAGAAAAACTAAGAACACTAAGTAATATAATTCATCATTCATACAATAATGATATGCGGATTGGAATGAAAAAGAATAAAAATGAAGATATTAAAATAATTAAATCTGAAACAAAAAAGCTGAGAATTGGAAGATCGAAGTTGTAAAATGAGGAGTCCAGGTCTTAAATATCGAATGCAGACCACTACTAAAAACTCTGTCAAAAAATCAAACTCTTAAAATAACTTCCATGAAATATTCATGTAATATATCACAAGGCACAAATCAAATACATATCAGATATTAAATCAAATCATTGGGCATGAAGGATGCAGATCAAAACTTACAAATGGGAATAAGCATGGAATTAGACCATACAATCCTTCCCACAGTTTAGCTGGGGATGCCTTCCCTCACCCAGGATGTAGGATGCATCCTGAAGTATAGGCAAGCACATCCCCGGGCTGGCTATCTATGTGAATGTTGTGGGCCTCACTTAATTGCCCCTGGATTATGCTCCATAATCAAGGCCGATGATTTACCTTGTTTACCATCCATGAATCATGGGGAAGTACTCGGAGGGTTTTCTGCAAGGTTGTTCCTTGGAATATATATATATATATATATATAAAGAGAGAGAGAGGAACCATTGGACACCAAATATGCAAATTTTGCTCATGTATATAGCAAGTAAGTGTGCAAATAGAAAAATGATATCAAGATATAAATTTTGCGAGACATATAATGAAAGTTTTGGAAGAAAATGCATAATCAATGAGAATATAAATTGCCTCTAGAGTCCATAAATCATCATACTACAATCAAATGAGTATACAATTTGCTAGAATGCTTTGCACAAACTATTTTAACTTCCTTCAACTTTTATCGATTAAATAATCTCCGAAAAATACAATTGAAAACCTACTGCTAAGAGAACAAAAAACAAAAAGAAAGCAATATATATTATATAGACACAGCTTTATTTACAACCACTATTATTTGGTATTCCATGAGTCCATGCTACCTGAAGTAGTTGCAGCTCAACCTTGATATGCTCGTAGTGCTCCACATCAATTGACTTATGTTTCTCCAACAATAACAACCAAAGAATCAATAAGGTAAGATCTAGATTATAAAAAAACCCATCTTAGGATAATAAATCTGAAATCAATGCCTTAGTGACTAAGAGCAAAAAATAACGAAGCCTACAATACTACATACCTTAGAAACTCTGTTTTCCGAATGCCTTGTCTCCATTTTCAACATTTCCTACTCTTTTTGAGCAACATCCAACTCAATGTCCTTCTCTCTCACAGACTTGCGTAGCTGCTCAATCTCTAACTGGACATTTTGAATTCTATCACGTAATTCCTACGACAAAAATCATTGTTCGTCATATGGAACAATTTGAAACACATTGTCTAAAATTCAAACTTTGTAAGGAAGAAAACATCTAACATATACACAATATTCAGGATTTACCTGGCAATCCTCAAAATTTCTCTTATTTTCATCTCTAAGTTGTGCATTACTTTCTCTTAACAAGTTTGTTTCTGTTACCTGCAAAATTCACAAGCACTCAAGTTGAACATACTGCACTACCATGACACAATATTATCCAACCGAAAATGGCAATGAGAACCTTGGACTCATTATACATACCTGGCACTTGTCACATCCCCATCTTGACCCCATTGCATTAAAATGTAAATGATGTAATATTGTTATAAAATCGTGGTGAGGAGCTCAAGGCTAAGGCACCGCCATCAATTTATTGATGCATATGGTTTACATGCTAGCCAGGCACATTGGAATTGTAAATATGCATTTTAATAAAATACCCACAACTAACTATGCAATGCAACAAGAGATGGGGGCATGATATTACAAGGAATTGGGAGGGAAATATTCAAACCCTTGAGCCAATGAAGTCAAGCCAAGTGTCAATGAGAGAACCCATCAACTATCAACTACCCATGTTGACTTTGGTGCCCAATCATTCATTTCTCCCAAGAGTTGGGTGAAGTAGTTAATGCCTTGGGGAGTGGGAAGGTATGGCTGTCCAAATTCGAGTATGGGAAAGCCACCCTCATGGAAAATCGTATTTTTCCTTCTTGGGCAAGAAAACACCCATGAATTGCCTTCCCAAGCCATTATTCATGATCAAACTTCACACTCTCACGTTTTGGAAGCTTGCTGGGCATTTCTCTCAGGAAGTACGCTGTAAATTCGCTGGTCTTCAAGCTGAGAATCCCGTTTTTTTGTGATGGCTGGAATGTGGGGAAAGAAGAGAATCCATTGGGAGCTCAATAGATAATTTGATAGCTTGTTATTTTCTCTTATTGTTGTGAAATCGTTTTTGAATTTCTAGATTTGGTTTTCATTATGGAAAAATCGTTTTTGTGAACCCAGCAATTATCTCCTACCTCAGAAATTGTTTTTGAATGTTCCCATCAATTGTGTGACTATGTATGTGCCAATTTCGGGTGCCAACCTATCATGGTTTTGCCCAAAAATCGTGTTGGTTCCATGCTTCCAATTAATGACTGTGTGAAGGTCGTTTTGGCCCTTGAATGCCCAAGCCTTTTCCCTGTCATGCAGTCTGAGCTAGCTAGAGCTTCTCCCATCACGTTTTTCATCTATCTCTTGCATTTTCCATGCCTGGGAACTCGTTTTTGTATTGCACAATGGCTCGGAGGAACGGAGCCACGAATTTGGGGTTTGTGGAGGTCGTTTTTGTCCCTTGAGTGCCCACAAACGTTTTCTGGAAACGAAATTGCCTTCCTAGGGTTGTTTTCCCCATTTCTCACTTCGTTTTTGGTTTCCCACGTTTTCCATTCATACCCAACACTTGGGATTTTGCTGTTATGTGTATCCATGCCCCGTTTATGAGTTTTCTATGTGTAGGAGATTGTTGGGGTTGAAATGGGTTTCCATTGTTTTGGCTTGAGCTTGAGTGGAAGCATCCAAAAATAAAGAGGGTTCAGATTTAGCCCGATAAACCCAGCTGTGGACTGGCTTGGGTTAAATGCAAATGATTATTTGGCTATGTATGAGCTTGAGAGTCCCATTTTCCTTGTAGATATCATGCCCAGCTAGGGGGTGGTCTCTGAGTGCTGAAATAATACAGGTTGGGCAGAGACCTACGATTGAGAGGAACGTTGCAGCGACATAGCTAGTTGTGGGACAATTGCACAACAAAGATAAGTGTTTTCTATCTATGCGTTTTGCCTCTGCAATGTTTAAATTAAATGACTGTTATTGATATATTGAATGCATATGAAATTATGTGTGTGGATGAGTTTATCTCCGCTGTGCATGTTTGTTGAATTTACATCTGTACACATGGGTTTTTAATTGTATGAATCTAATGAATGGGGTGAGATAGTTTATAAAGCCCCATAGATTGGCATCATGTTCCCGTCCAGAAATTGGATAGATGGGAGGGAATGTGACTGTTTGGTATCGAAGCTTAAGGTTCAACACTACGGCTGTTGGGCCCTTCATAGAGATATAAATCATTGTGTGTATATTTAGTTAGTATTTGGAATTAAAATGCATTAAAGAAACCTGAAGATCTCAAAGCTTATCTTTGATTAAGATGGGAAATCATTCCCATGACTGTTTTGGGGATTATTGCAAAATTGCTTGCATTGATTTCATCTTATGAAAGTGAGGAAGGAGGGAGAAAATCCATTTTCAGATTGAATGCTTACTTACATTGTTTCTAATGCTGTAGCAATCTGTTTTTGTATTTGTTGATTGCCTCCATGGGGGAGAGAAGGAGGCGCAACCTCTTGCCATCTTATATTATTTTGTTGTTTTGTTGTTTCATGCTTGACATGGAAGAGGTGCAATATTTCTTGAAACACTTTTATTGTTTTATGCGAGTTCGATCTGTAAATAGCTTACCTCTGTAAAGAAACGAGAGACAAATTTCAAGAAAAATTCTAACTGTTTTGAAAATTTGAAAATTTTCTAAGTGTTTGCTGCTAAGGCTGTGGTGGCGAAATTAACGTTAAGTTTTGCGATGCGCGACGGCGGAATTAACGTTAATTTTTGCGACGCGCGGCGGCGGTAATTTTAACGCTAAAATATGCGATGCGTGCAGCGAAAGTAATGTTAAAAGATGCGACACTGGCGACGTAAATCAGGCTAATTTTCTGCGCGCACGGCGGCGAAAAATTAGGCTAATTTTTTACGCGCACGGTGGCGAAAAATTAGGCTGATTTTCTGCGCACGCAACGGCGAAAATTAGGCTAAATCTTGCGACTCTGTCGGCAAAGATAAGCCCAAAAGCGCCGCAACAGTCGGCAAAATAGTTGCTAACTCTGCGCCGAAGGGAAGCGATCGACAGTCGCAAGGTTAGCTGTCGGAGCTGGAAGGAAGAGAAAATTCCAAAAATTTTATAAGTGTTTCGAAATTTTGCCGAAGGCTGTGCCGGCGAAGTTAAGGTTAAATTTTGCGCACGGCGGCAGAATTAACGTTAACTTCTGTGTGCGCGGCGGAAGAATTAGCGTTAATATCTGCGACGTCCGTGGCGAAGTTAAGGATAAATTTTGCGCGCGCAACGGCAAAATTAACGATAAGAGTCGCGCCACCCGCGGCAATTATAATCTTAACATCCGCACCAACCGTGGCAATTTTAACCTCAATATCAGAGATGCGGTCGGCGGAGAAATTGGAAATTCTGCGCCAAAAGGAAGAGAAAATCTCAAAAATTTCTAATTGTTTTCGAAATTCTGCCTAAGGGCTGCGACAGCGAAACTTACGCTAACTTTCTGCGCGCGCGGCGAAGTTAAGATTAACTTTGCAACGCGGCGGCGAGAGTTACGCTAACTTTCTGCGCGCAGCAGCAAAAAAGTTATGTTGAATGTTTGCACAGTGCGTGTGGCGAAAATAACCTTAAGATCCGCGACAAGGGCGGCGAACTTTAGCTTAAAATTCCGCGACACGAGCGGCGATTTTTAAGCTAAATATTCGCGACACCGGCGGCAAAAATAACGATAAGATCTGTGATACCGGCGGCCATTTTACCCTTAGTATTTGCGCCAAATGGGAAAAAGCAATGGGAGCAATAAGGCAACGCTGATGAAAGGGAAATCTCTCACCTTAAACCATTTATGTTCACAACATAATAATTGTATGCTTGGAAAATATCATGAATGAATGTTATACACATGAATACATATATTGAATTTCTACTTTGTAAGAAGATCATAGCTAATAATTGCTTATGTGCATGGTAGAGAGCCCATGAAATTGGATCAACTCTGATGTGGAAGAGGAAATTCCATGCTACAATGAGGAATTGGAAGGGAGAATTCTTCCACTACCCTCTTGATATTGTATTTATAATTCTGAAGTGGTCGTGCACATAAATTATGGCATAGGAATGCTGAAATGCAAGAGATTAGATAGATGATATGACTATGCACTAGTAGGCATATTAAGAAACATTGCACAGTGCATGTGAAATGTTTGTGCATGAATAGGGCATTGCATATTGGTAAAATAGTGAGGTTTCACATATGCAATGAGCCAATTGAGATAATTATGGTGGTTGCTAATAATTAGTTGTGTTCGCATTGGTGGTAGGACAAATACAATCAAAACATGGCTAAATAAGTTGATGACGTTGTTGCACGTGACCAACGACCTTATGAAGAAAGGATGGTGCAACAAGTCCGTGATCATGATGTTGGAAAAAGGATTAAGTGGCCTTGGTAGAGGCCAACTGATCAAGTAACATCAAGCGATGTTAATAACAGCCATGCAGGTAATGGTTATTTGTGCTTAATTGCATGAATGTTGAAAGAGGATTTGGTAAGATCCCTTCAACTATGTTTTGAACTATGCTGATTTGGTTTGCATATGGTATTGAGTGACCGAATGGGACTGTTAACCTACCTAGTATGGTGAGGTATGGGTAAGTGAAGGCAATGATCCTTACACCCTATAATTGCTTAGAAATCTCAATGCATTCATATGAAATTATGTCATGCCATGACGGTTGTGAACCAAAGCAAGTGAGGACTTATGGCCCTGTCATGGTAGTACATGGTTAGGGCATAATATGTTTGAATGCATAGTACTCATAAATTAATGCAGTGTTGCATTGAGGAGATATGCATTAAAATATTATGTACAATCTTGTGGTTATACATTGAGTGATTGCACACTAAAATATTATGTGAGTAATGTAAAAGTGCATGCATATGTATAGGTGTACATGTCGAGATGCATTGTGTGAATGCATGGTTGTGATATATATATATGATTCAATGCAATTAAATAATAGATGAAATGGTGAACTATTGTTAATCCTGGTACCATTTCATGAGCTGCTATGAATGCAGGGGAAAAACTGCATGAAGAAGGTGGACATGTAATGGGCTACCAGAGCACTCAGTTGGAAGGACAGAATTGCATGGCATATGAAGCAATGAGTATTTACAGTTTATTTAAATTGCATGGATAGTGTGACTGTGTCTTGCAATTTTATTGTGATAATGCTGCATATATAGAAATGTATATATTTCATTGCATTTCAAATGTTAATAGCTGAAGATGTTTGAATTATTGAGTGTTATAATTTCGAGATCACTTCAATGACTGTTGTAGCAATGAAAGGATTATATGCATAAAATACTCACAACGTGTTTGGCTGATTGAAGTTTCAGATTCTAGGTAGAAAAGTCTTACGTATGGCAATGAGGATAAATCCATAGTAGAGATCGGGATTTACCATGTACAGAAGCCAAAGTTTATGAGAAGATTCTCATGGGTGTAACTTATGCATGAAACAAATCTGAAAATTTTATGGTTTATAAATTTGTGAGAATAATTCCATGGTGATAAATCTAATTTCTGTAGGAAAACAAATTTACAAATTTCAGATTTGAGAATCGCTTATAATTGCTAATCATTGTTTGGCTATTTGATAAATGTGCCAGGAAGACACATTGCAGGAAGACCGGGAGTGATGACCTGCAAAAGACAAACTAGATGGGAAAGACCCCATGCTTTGGAACTGGGTTTCGGGTGAAACGCCATTGATAATATCTCAGCCAAACCGCATGTCGGTAAACCATGAGAGTGAGATGGTAAAGCTATGCCCAGAAGGCATGTGAGATACATCTGCAAAATGAATGAGTACTCTGTGACCCTAGAAAAGAACATGCATGTCTAAATTATTAGAGTTAATATGCAGAGCATGCTCTATCTTATTTATATCATTGCAGACTGCTTGAGTATGATTAGGGCCTACATGGCGCATATTGGAAAGGGGGTGCACACCTTTTCTAGTGCTGGGTCATGATAGGGCTTTCAATATTGACTACACCCTAAGGGAATGGACGCATTCCTGATGTTTCAATACTTTATAGTGAATGATATGGATTATGGTTACAAAATTGAACAACAATACTAATGAGCTTGCTTATCCTTCTTATGTTGTCAGCGCACACAGATGCAGATTGATACTGCACATTAAGAGGCAAAGTGAAGAAGGGTACACAAAAGGACTGTGTAGGAATTGGTAACCTTTCTATGCTCACACGAAATATTACCAGACGGGATGGACAGGCCCGAAGAACTATGTAATAAGAAGAGGTATCATCATTGTGTGAGTGGGGTCATGCTAACCTGTAGTCAAGAAAGTCACATATAAAGTTCCTAAAAGGAACCACCGACTTGCACCAGAGAAGGAGTGACGTCCTTGTATGAATGAAGAGTTGTGTGTGTGAAGGGTTGTGGTGCAAGAAGGTGTGATGACATTGGTGAAGGCATAAAATATCTATTGGGACAACAGTAGGAGGGTGGGTGCCAAAACTGATTGGAAACCCTGAGATGCCTATGGATCCATAGTAGAGCCTTGACATATAATGGTCAAATGGCGCAGTTTCCTTCCATTGGTCGATGACCCAGACGAATGTGCTGGCTTGGCAATGGAGAGGGCCAACCAGGTATGGAACTGGTTGGGCACCACCAAATGCTTGGTAAATCCAATCGACATGAAGGTGTACCGGTGAAGCATTAACTACATTCAAGTCCATAAGCGATCCCAAGGCTTGCAAAGCGAAGCAGGATCCTGTGGACCAGAGGGGAAACGCACAATACAGATAAGTATTTAGTTTCATTTATGTCTTGTTTGGAATAATGAAGATTTCAGGTATAAGTCTTCTAACAACTAAGCTGATACACTAATGTTTCTTTGTTGGAAACCTTGGTCATTGCAGAAAAGCAAGACCCTGAAGGCGCTATAAAATTTCTAGTAAATCCAGAGATTAAATGAGTGGGCTATATGAAATTATTGATAAATCCATAGAGTAACTGGTTGGGCATTCACTACTTAATATTGTGAAACGGCATGTATGATGGCCCAATACCCCTTAAACAATTGATAAAACCAGTCAGTGTACTGGACTGACATTGCCTATTCGAATGATTGTAGAGTAGCCTACGTGCTGGCCCAACATTCATAATTGTGTCCACGGGAAATCCAATGCTTGGAAAGCAAAGAAGGATCCTGTGGAATAAAGTCAAGACATCCAATACAGATAAGTATTTGGTTATCTTGCAACTTCTTGCTTATGAATATACATGTGTATATGATTTGGATCTGATTTCCTAAACTTTTGTTTAGAGATAAACTCTATGAAAATAAACTAAACATGTAAATTGATTCAATGTTTGAGTGTAGGTATTGTTGGAAGCAAGGACCAGGAAGGCATCATAGGGATGCATATAGACATATGACCATCCTAAGGAGCTCAATATGACCGGTAATAAACGATGGTGCTAGTGAACATGAGTGGGTCCTAGCAACCAGAGGTTCTGAAAGCAGAATGGGAAGGGGTACCCAAGTTGAAAAGCATTAGACAGACCTTAGACACTAAGTGTCATAGCCAATAAAGGGAAAGTCGAGCATTCACATTGAAGTGAAAGAGGCTAGGGGCATAAACCACAATGATGGTGTGGCTCTGGATTGGAACAAGAATAAGAGGGGGAAACTCTTACTCTTCTCTTTCCTTTCGACTAATGCATCTTAGAAACATAAAATTGTTGAATGCATGTCATGACTGAAAATAGATTGTGTTTAATTGCTTGAAATAAATTGTGAATGTTGAATTAGTTATTTCCCTGTGAAATGATGAACATGAATGAGTTCATGTGTATGTTGGGAAAGCATAAAATGTGTGGAATTCTCATGAGTAAAGTATGGACGTTCCAAGTCAATTGCAAAAATAATTGACTAATTTTAATATTGTGTTATGCTTGTCCTAACAGGAATTGGCATGATGAGTCTCACAGGTGAAAAATTAAAAGCCATTGATTGCAGCTATTACTAGCCAAGTGTTGCTGGTGAGAAAAGTGAGATCCAGTCGTGCACCGTGATCATGGCAGCAGACCAAAAGCTATTTGATTTGGCTGAAAATATTCCTCAAATAGTTGTCAGGATAGCAAGAAAGATGGCATCCATGAAATTCCATACTTGCAAAGTAGCTGGAAGGTGAATAAAAGGAAGGGATTGCTGTGGAGAAATGCCCACCTGCAGAGATGGAAGGTCAAAGCCAGCAAGAGCAGTTATGGAAGCCAAAGGACTTGATCCTGAAGGTTCAAAGTAAAGAGATGAAACGCCGGACAGACCTACCACCAGTTGTGAATTTTGAGGCATGTGTAAAGCAGGTATATATTCTGAAGTGTTGGAACATCGAGGATGGTGTTATTCCAAGGGGAGGGGAATGTCACGTCCCCATCTTGACCCCATTGCATTAAAATGTAAATGATGTAATATTGTTATAAAAACGTGGAGAGGAGCTCAAGGACAAGGCCCCGCCATCGATTTATTGATGCATATGGTTTACGTGCTAGCCAAGCACATTGGAATTGTACATATGCATTTTAATAAAATACCCACAACTAGCTATGCAATGCAACAAGAGATGGAGGCATGATATTACAAGGAATTGGGAGGAAAATATTCAAACCCTTGAGCCAATGAAGTCAAGCCAAGTGTCAATGAGAGAACCCATCAACCATCAACTACCCATGTTGACTTTGGTGCCCAATCATTCATTTCTCCCAAGAGTTGGGTGAAGTAGTTAATGCCTTGGGGATTGGGAAGGTATGGCTGTCCAAATTCGAGTATGGGCAAGCCACCCTCATGGAAAATCGTATTTTTCCTTCTTGGGCAAGAAAACACCCACGAATTTTCTTCCCAAGCCATTATTCATGATCAGACTTCACTCTCTCACGTTTTGGAATCTTGCTGGGCGTTTCTCTCAGAAAGTACGCTTTAAATTCGCTGGTCTTCAAGCTGAGAATCCCGTTTTTTTGTGATGGCTGGACTGTGGGGAAAGAAGAGAATCTATTGGGAGCTCAATAGATAAGTTGATAGCTTGTTGTTTCCTCTTATTGTTGTGAAATCGTTTTTGAATTTCCAGATTTGGTTTTCATTATGGAAAAATCGTTTTTGTGAACCCAGCAGTTATCTCCTACCTCAAAAATTGTTTTTGAATGTTCCCATCAATTGTGTGACTGTGTATGTGCCAATTTCGGGTGCCAACCTATCACGGTTTTGCCCAAAAATCGTGTCGATTCCCTGCTGTTAGTTAATGACTGTGTGAAGGTCGTTTTGGCCCTTGAATGCCCAAGCCTGTTCCCTCTCACGCAGTCTGAGCTAGCTGGAGCTTCTCCCATCATGTTTTTCATCTATCTCCTACATTTTTCATGCTTGGGAACTTGTTTTTGTATTGCACAATGGCTGGGAGGAAGGGAGCCACGAATTTGGGGTTTATGGAGGCCGTTTTTGTCCCTTGAGTGCCCACAAACGTTTTCAGCAAACGAAATTGCCTTCCCGGGGTTGTTTTCCCCCATTTCTCACTTCGTTTTTGGTTGCCCATGTTTTCCATTCATACCCAACACTTGGGATTTTGTTGTTATGTGTATCCATGCCCCGTTTATGAGTTTTCTGTGTAAGAGATTGTTGGGGTTGAAATGGGTTTCCATTGTTTTAGCCTGAGCTTGAGTGGAAGCATCCACAAATGAAGAGGGCTCAGATTTAGCCTGATAAACATAGCTGTGGACTGGCTTGGCTTAAATGCAAATGATTATTTGGCTGTGTATGAGCTTGAGAGTCCCCTTTTCCTTGTAGATATCATGCCCAGCTCGGGGATGGTCTCTGAGTGCTGAAATAATACAGACTGGGCAGAGACCTACAGTTGGGAGGAACGTTGCAGCGACATAGCTACTTGTGTGGGACAATTGCACAACAAAGATAAGTGTTTTCTATCTATGCGTTTTGCCTCTGCAGTGTTTAAATTAAATGACTGTTATTGATATATTGAATACATATGAAATTATGTGTGTGGATAAGTTTATCTCCGTTGTGCATGTTTATTGAATTTACATCTGTACACATGGGTTTTTAATTGTATGAATCTAATTAATGGGATGAGTTAGTTTATAAAGCCCCATAGATTGGCATCATGTTCCCTTCCAGAAATTGGATAGATGGGAGGGAATGTGACAGCACTGTAGAGAGCTAAATTCTTCATATGTATAAATAGCAGCCCGTGTATTTTCCCGTTCCTTACGCAATGCAGATTGTGCCGTCTCAGATGCCCAAAGAGCACTTTCTAGCTATAATACGCACACCGACACTTCCTGATTAGTATAGCTTTTTCCTTAAAATCATAAATACATAATATGTTCTAATATCTAAATGAGTATGCAGTACTACATAATATTTAACCAAGGAGTTCACTAATACACAATGAATAGTGTAAAACAATACCTACAGTAAGGAAAGCATGTCATGAGATAAAACAAGCATAACAACGAAAGTCACAACAAAGAAAAATAATAATTGTGAACTAAAACAAGGAAAATAATAAATTCAAAACAATGGATACCAAGTTGCATACAATTGATGTTCAAAATACAATCCAGCCAACGATGTGAGTTTGGATTGGCAATCATCCTGAGTTAATAAAAAAATAATATGAATTGTGCACATGACCGAGAAATAAGTGAAAGGAATATGCAGAAATTTTAATACAAGCTCTTATTCTACTGAGACTATACGATATATACATGTGATCAACAGATATGGTATACACAATATACAATCATCAATGCAAATGCCTCCACTTCTGATGATAACTCAAAACAATAAACAAAACAAGCAAACAAAAAATTATGTCCTTCTAGTTTTTTAAAATATTTCACATTGTGCAAATATAATACCTATTAGTTGACAACAAGACTAACCACAAAATGATCAGTAAGATCAGATACTTAAATTAGGACAAGAAAGACTAGGGCCTCGCTTGAGTAGTCTTTAGTATCAATAGATCACTTAACAGAACTCAAAACCAAGACATTACTTGCATTAAAAGAGCTCAGGATCAAACCCTTACTTTCCTTAGTAGAACTCAATCCAAGGACCGTAAATGAAAGCTAAACTAGAAGGTAAAGTGATCATTTATTTGAGCTAACTAGAATGTTTAGTCACAAAAGGACTTATCTTATCTCAAGTAAGGTCATGAAAGGCAATAAATTCATGCCTTTCTATTTACAGGTACTAAAAGGTTACTGTTGGTTTGTCCTCAAACGTTAATCTTATCAGTTATGTAATAGCCCAGGTAATACGTTTCAAGACCATCCTTACAACCCTGTCTTCCAGGATCAAACACTTACTTTCCTTAACAGAACTCAATCCAAGGATCGTAAATCAAAGCTAAACTAAGACAACAACATTACCTAAGCTAGAAGGTAAAGTGATCATTTATTTGAGCTAGCTAGAATATTTAGTCACAAAGGGATTTGAGCTCAAGTACGGTCATGAAAGGCAATAAAGTCATGCCTTTCTATCATAGGTACTAAAAGGTTACTGTTGGTTTGTCCTCAAAGTTTGAAACCTCTAAACCTCATTTCTTGTAGGTCAAACGTCTAAACCTCGTTTCTCGTACGGTTCTGTTTCTCGTTCCGTTTCCCATTTCCCGTTTCTCGTTTCTGGTAACATATCTTATAAGCAATGAATTCCCATGCTTTACAACCCAATGCAAAAGACCCGCGATAACATTTGATTGAATCTTTGCAAGTATAGAATTTCATCTTCAAATGATCTGAAATTTCTTGACTTCTGCAGCTATTGATGGCAATCCACTCCTTGTTGCAATCTACTATTGTGGAGAATATAGGCATGGTGTCTGTCACATTCGACAATTTCAGTCCATGGTGGTGAAGAGAACGAGTGTTTCAGAGCACTGAAATATACATAAATTTGTGACGTGTAGTGGGAAAAATGGATGCCCATGGGGATATCAACGACGAGAAAAATTCACTGGAAGATGGGTTACGCTAGCCTTTTTTGAAACAAAGACATGGGAGACCTATTGGGTCTACTGCATATCCCAGTTCTCAGACAACCCTTGTTGTATCACAGCTCTGTCCCCTAGAGAGTTTGGATTATGAGTAAGAATCCATTTTATTTATTCTCTGAACTTGATTCAAAATTCCAGTTTTTTTCTTTGTCTATATTCATAATTTTCTATCGCAGTGTTTTGTTTTGTGTATGAATGTGTAGGATTATAGAAAATGACCTGTTCAAGTAATACTGGAGATCCAGAACAAAGGTAGAAATATTTCAGTACATATTTCTCAAATGGGGATTGGCCTTCCTGATTGGCCTATGTGTTGGCCTCATTGCAGCCTTTGTCATGGTAGCCTTCTTTAACCTTGCAGTAGAGAACATTGCAGGGTTGAAGCTGCTTATTGCCTCTAAATTGATACTGCAAAACAGGTACAGTAGTAATTATGTTTTACTTGTATCCAGAGGCCTGTATCCTATTCTATTTTTGCACTATCACAAACCCATCACAATCAGGTGTGGTATGCACTTTGAGGTTATGAATCTCCACCCTGGTTCGATGGGTTTGTGCTAGTGTCCATTTCAATGAATAGTCTAGATTCAATACATCTTTACTCAATCCCCCCTCATTTTTCTTGTAATGATCACTTCATTTGTTTATCATTAATCCAGACAATGAAGTTGTATTAGTTTGTATTGAAATTCTGATATATTAGATTGATTAATTCAATCAATTCAAACATTTGTTGAGAGGTCTTGGTGTAGAGTGCAGTGCATAATAGGGGTGTTTAGTTTTATGATTTTATCGTTTTAACAATTAGTCGAAATGTGTTAAATTGCAAGTATACATTAGCCTTTTCAATGTTCACTGGTGCTAATCTAGCACTAACTTTATTGGCAGCAGTGCTTACTGCTTATATTGCACCAACAGCTGTAGGGGATGGTGTGCCATAAATCAAGGCTTATCTGAATGGGGTTGATCAGCCAGGATTTTTAGGTCTAAACATGCTTTTTGTTAAGGTATGTGCATATCAAGCACATGTAAATTCCCATAAAGAGGCATGTGCGTGATCATGCTGAAGTGGAGCCCTGTAATCAAGACCCAATGAAAAATCCAACTGAATTCTGAGAGATTTTAGCCAATGAGACTGGAAAATGTCAAAAAGAATGGATGCTATGCTTGCCATTGGATACATATCTGAATGTTGAAATGTAACCTTTTCTGGGTTTCATTTGTTTGTTAATGGCTGGTATATTTTGGATGTGTGCAGGTATTTGGAAGTATATGTGCTGTGTCTGTTGGATTACATGTACTCAAGACAAAGTACCCCTTTGGGGCTCGAAGAAATGTTGATAGGACCTTTTAATATATCCAAAGCTTGAAGTTGTATTTACTATTAGTATGTTATGTCATTATGTCTCTAATTCAAGTCAATGGCATGATGCCATTTTGGTAATTTTAATTAAATGTTGTATTTAGTCAGGTAGACAAAGTTGAACAAACTACCCAAAAATTCTTTTAAATTATATAAATAAATAATATGCTATTGTTCAACTGAAATGGCAACATGCCAACAATGAATAAAATGAGTTACAGAGGGCCAAGTTTGAATTAAAATGGCTAGCATAGGGTTCAAAAGGAATTGAAGGCTATATGGAAGCCTTAAAGTAAGAGAACTTAGGGGAGTCAAGGTAAAAATTTAACAACTTGAGGATGAGTTACATTTGTTCCCTGTTATTGCCTATCATATTTACTCCCTGCCCTATATGCTTTGATTGCATGTGGTGGCCTTTACTAGATCATCTCTAGCCAAAGGACCTCTAAGATCCTTTAATGGCTCACTTAGGGATTGAGGACAGATCATTTTATCAAAATTCAACTCCAGTTATCTACAACAATGTTGTTGTTCACGATAAGGAGAATAATGGTCCCCCAAAAGAGAACATGAAAGTTCATTCTAATTATTTTGAAAAATTTTATGGCCACTTGATTGGTTTTGAAGAGCATTGCAAATATCTTCAATTTCCCCTGATATTTCTGATTTTTACTGAGTTTTTCTTGTTGCAGATTTGTCTGATATTTTCATAATTCTTCAGGTCTAAGTTTATTTTTGTTGATATTTTCCAATAATTTACGATATTTTCTCTGATATTTCTGATAAGTTTCTTTTCAGACCCTTGGCGATATATTCCCTGACACAATATCATTCCACAAAATACTAAACAAATGATGGTGAACAATTCTAATTATGAAAAAATATTTTCAAATAAATATGACCATCGGAAATAAGGAAATACATAAACTCCTAAAGGGACTCAAAAAATGAAAAACATGTTATGGCCCATAATTGATTACAAAATATATTTCAGCAATGAATTAACACTTTCCAATATAAAGAAGCAACGATAAACGAATATTTTCTTAAGAACTAAAAGTGAAATCAATTGCTAAGAACCAGTAAGAAGATGAAGAAAGAGAAGTCTCACCAATATGTCCCAGCCCCCTGAGAAGTAAGTTCCATGCCTTGTCTCACCAATAATCTGTATCTTTATCTGTGTTCTTCATACTGTTATGTCACATGATATTACTTTGGTGGAAGCATGCTTCTGCTCCAATGGTGTAAAATATCCTGACACTTTCTAACTTGTTCGGTCTGATGGAGATAATTTGAAATTATATTGTTTACCAAAATGTTTGTGTTTAAATAAACACATTGACGTGAATATGGCTTCCAAGTTAATGTCTTTGTTGTGCAGGTCAGATGAACGTGGGATGCTTTCATTATGCCTGGAGGAAGGCTAGTATAATTTTACATTTTAAAATGCTCTTGGGATGCTTTCACTATGGGGTTAGATTTTTATATGACATACATCTTGCTTCTGTGCCTCATCGAATTTTCACAGTTGATGACATTGATTTCTTGGCTCAATTGCAGTTGAATTCCTTCCCATTGGGTTCAACCTCCTCTTCCTGCAAATGAAATTTGGGCTTCATATCTAGTACAGAAACAGGATGGGGCAAGGAACCAACCAAAGCGCAAAAGAGGGGAAGACAGATAGAAGGTATGTTGTGTGTATACATACAGTATAATTAAATTAAATTGAAGTTGTATTAATGTCCTCGCTTGACCAAAAAAAGCTCTAAAATCCAAATCAGCATGTTATGTACATTTGATAACAAAGTTCTTGTTGCATCTCCAGAAGGTATTATAAATGGAAGAAAATATAAGAAAGAAACCAGTTAAATATCCCATTACAGCAAAAGACAGCTCTCAGTCATCTTTGGAGTATCTGTTTGAAAGAACAGTTATATGGGCCTTAGTACCTAATTGTTCCACATGAGTGGGATAAAATGAGATGAAATGAGGCAAGCATTATCAAACAGTTAGCCGTCATCTACATTGAAATTACACATCACTTGCTATAGATGCTCATAGCAGTAAAATCATCTATGGCTGGGAAGAAGTCAGTCGTAGTTTCTGTTGGATATTCGGTGATAAGAGTCTTCCATATCTAGGGATGATATATGTGGATTTGCTTCTGGAAGGATCCATGCATCAATGTCTACCTCTGCCTCTAGATATCCTACTCACTCTCCTTCCATTCAAGATATAGGACCTAGGACCATGCCCATCCCTGTGGCTTGTCATGCTTCTTTGCCTTTGGTTCACTATAGGTAACTTCTAGGTAATTCTGAAAATGAGTGAAAATCTTGTGCATTGCTGACAACCCTTTGAGCAGCATAATGCATGGGGTGGAAAAGGGAGGTTATTCCAATTTAAGTTAAATGAAATATGTCCATATCGCAAAGAACGATGTGATTACCCTCTGTTCTGGGGGTTGTTATAAATGAATCTACGTAAGTTTCCTCCTATGAAGGAAGACCCCTACCTAGAAAGTGCTACATATTACTGATACACGATAACCAATGAAGATGGGCATGTGTGGAATTATTTTGTACTTAATAATGTCTGGAGTGGCGATGTCATTGGCACTGTTGACGAAACTTTGTTCTTGATGTAAGTATGTTAGCAATTTTTTTAACTCTAATTTCTGACGGATTCCATTTTGTATTGTATATAGGTCTCACATAAATTATCATGGCAACAAAAAAATGTAGTCCAGAAGATCATCTAATTTGTAAGGTATAAACCCATGCTAATATGGATAAAACCAGATGCTTGGTGGAACACTCTGTTTCAGGAAAAGACACTCAAAATATCTATAAAATGTTTGAATGGTGATCATGCCTCACCCATGCATTCATCTTTTATTATGCAAGGCTGTGTTGTTCTAAATTGCAAGGTACTAAATATTTCAAAGGTTCTGTAACTAGAAGGATTTGAGGAAAAAGAATAGCAAGTTGACACCCTGTCCTTTTTTTGAAAACATATTGAACAGAAAGATACATCAACTTTCGAGTGATACATAAGATTATGAACCCATGGTCTTGGCAGTGATTATATACTCTATCCAGCCCAACTCATGCAAGAAGTGCTAACATGCCAGCCTTGTCCCCAAGAAAATTTAAATATTTTCTGAAGATTACAATCCTGGATGAGAACCTAAGTTACACATTGCATTGGTGCAAGTGTCTCACGGGACCTAAATGAGGAATTTTGGGTGTGACCATAATATCTTTTAAATTTGAGGTCTTATTTGTTACTTTTTAAAACCAACTCTTAGACCAAGAAACATGCTCGTCAGACAACGTTTTGCATCAGCTAAGTGTGAATCAGACTTAAAGGCAGTTAATAGAAGCACATAATCCGTTCAATAAGAAGAAATTACCCAAAAAAATTCAAGAAATGGATCCATATTTTCTTAAAGGACTTAAATGCAATCTTGTCAACAATAATTTCTCTCTATATTCAAAAAATTTGAAAATCAGAGACCTTCCAACATCGATTTAAATTCGATTTAAATTTGAAGAAAAATCAAAATACAAACAAAAGGGAACTGTGAATTTTCCTGGTAACGTTTTAGCGAAGCCAGAAAAACGTTTACAAAATATAAAAAAAAATTTGAAAATTTGAAAAATATCAAAGAAAGCACTGGATTTCGCATAGGTTGTCGCTGCAACAAAACACAGTAAAAACATCATAAAACACTGGAAAAAGTTTTTAAGTTAAAATTCATCTTACCGTCGTATCGTTCAGCCTGCTCGGCGAGCTTGGACATGTATACATGATTTTGCCTCTCCTTTTCAGTGGTCATCTTTTAGCCAACCCTGAAGAAATGAAGCTCAAAACGTGCAGAATCGAACACAGAAGAGCATATCACAACCCCGTAACTGATTTCTTGGCGAGCTTGGCCATTTATACATGATTTTCCCTCTCCGTTTCGGTGGTCATGTTTTATCCAACCCTGACGAAATGAATCTCAAAACGTGCAGAATCGAACGCAGAAGACCAAATCACAACCCCGGAACTGATTTCTTGGCGAGCTTGGCCATGTATACATGATTTCCCCTCTCCTTTTCGGTGGTCATATTTTAGCCAACCCTGACGAAATGAAAATTGATTTCCCCTCAAGCCATTGATGAAAATTGAAACATCATAATATCTAACTCTATAAACATATTTGCTAAAATTACTATACCATTATTTCATTCAAACATTCTAAAAAATGGATTCCCTGTTTAATGCCATTGTTCCTTCTATCAGGGATGTAGCCCAGCCCAATTTTCATGTTGGGTTAAGTTTTAATACAACTTGAGTGGTTAATGGGAGCCTAGCCCAATTTTCCTTCAATAGGGATGGAGCCCAGCCCAATTTTCAAGTTGGGTTCAAATTTTAATATAACTGTGAGTGGTTAATGGGATCCTGGCCCAATTTTCAAGTTGGGCTCAAGTTTTAATACAGCTTGAGTGGTTAATGGGTCAACGATTTGAATGGTGAGGAGGTTAGTTTTTTCACTCTTCTCGCCTAGGTTGAAATCTCTAATGGAACATTGGTACAAGGTTAGAAACATAGGAAACTTGGAGTGGGACCCCATATTGAGTGTGTCTGTGAAAGTCTTGACGCTTTATTTGTTACTTTTTTTATACCCCATATTAAGCCTTATTTGTTTCTTTTTTAAACCAACTCTTAGACCCCGTATTAAGCCTTTATTTGGTAATTTTTTTATTTGACTACTGCTTGGGTGTTGTGCTTATGTTTTTTTTTTTAGTTTATGGTTGTAATTCTCGAATACTACAATGGGAGCATAAATTCCTAAGAATTGGTGTTTTAGTTTCTTCATTGTTTTTGCAAAAATAAGACCTTGTTGTATTGTTTATGGTAATAAAGAATTGGTGTTTCAATTTCTTCATTTTTTTCACAAAAACGAGACCTTGTTGTATTGTTTTTGGTAATATAGAGTTACACCAAAACAAACCCATCTAAATTACTCGAGTCTGGTATAAACCTTCAGGTTGTGAAATAGTTATTAGTTACTCTCTATGCAGAAAACCTGCTCTATGCAGTGCATCCCCTCGGCGAATGTTTCAAAACAAAAGGGTAGGAGCCATTGGCAAAAAAAAATAACGACGATCTAAGCCTATGTCTTAAAGAAATTGAAATTAAATTCATTAAAACAAGTTTTCATGAAAAGGGAAAGTACCTTGTAGCTCAAATTCTTTGTTTCTCATTTTCATACATCTAAACAGAAACCCTAAAATGCTTTGTGCTCCGTTGCCTCCTTTACAGATCATAATTAGGGTTTTTTGTGGCATTTTTAACCTGGGAAGAAGATAAAACCACAGTTGTTGCCTCTGGTTTTGTGGATTCAACCAGCGTTTCCTTTCGATGGGCATCTCTAGATTTCTCTTTGACTTCCTCCTCCTATATTTTTTTCAGCAATTCACGACCACTAGATTCGACCATAGGTTGCTTGTCTATGTTTTGTGTTGGGTTTCATGGTCTATGAGTGAAGAAGGATATTTCAAGACTCTGACATCCATGGCACCCTACATCCCATGGACAGTAATTTTCTTCTAGTGGATGGCTCCTCACTTGGACGAACTGTCTACCTTCCCCATTTTTTTATCTGACACGAAGCTTTTAAATGCACAGTCTTTAAGATTTGGAAAGAATGAAATCCCTAGGGTGGCATATAAATATAAAGAAGAAACCATAACCACCAACATCAAATTTGGGGAGGCCCTGGTAATAAAGAAATAAATGGAGGAAGGAAACATAAACTGCCAATTGATAATTATAATTAAGAGTGAAACCACCATGATATTTTGCCAGCATAATATATTCTTAATGCATTCAAATGTTTTTATATGTTTTCCATACTTTTAACACCATTAGCTTTTGTAAAATAATATTTGTTTTTTTTGTGTTTTTTTAATATTTTTATATGTTTTATTAATATTTATGTATATAATAAATAAGAGTTAGGGTGTTAAGCAATTTTCTGCAGAGGGATTTTTTTTTTCTTTTTTAAATTAATCAACATAGATCCATCTTAAACCTGGATCTATGAAGCACCAAGAGGGATCAATTTCTTGAGGTGTAAATTTTTTAAACACCTAGGAAAACAATTTACACCTCCAAAAATTGGATCCTTCTCGATGCTTGATAGATCTAGGTTTAAGATGGATCTATGTTGGTTTCTATTTTTTGATTTTATGAGAGCCCACATGCTATTCCTTTTCGGTGTGGGTTATATTTTCCATGTCAACATTACCCATGTTACCTGACAACGTCATCTACCCCATACTGAGTTGTATAGCACCTCTCTACTCTCGGTTGATGATAATCAACCCTAGGGTCTTCTTATAGAGTATGTTGATAATCACCTTCTACATAGCCCAATTTTGGTTTATCAATTCTATAATTTGTGGGACTCCTTCACTTCTTCATCTCCCTAGTGCATTTCTTCTACCTGCATCTAGTGATAAATGTTGACTCCTTATGCCTGTAGTTTTTTATATATTATAAGTTTTTAATACATGTTTTAATGATAAAAAATGGTTATGAGGATATTGGTTGACATAGCATGGTCAAGATAATATGAGTTCATGTGAATTGAGTCTCTAATTTTGAGTGCACATGATGACGACAATATTGCAGTTACAGAAGAGACTTGAGGCTAGAGAATTCATCCACCAACATTTGGAGCCGTAGGGACCTCACTGTATGTCTTAAACGAATAAAATGTTGCTAAGTGACATAGGGGGTCTCTCATGAATCCATTTATATAATGTTACAATGTACTAAATTTTATATGGAGCTTCTCTGCATCTTGGATGGCTCATGTTAATATTCGACTACTCAAGGTCTTTCTTGATGTCTTTATCATGCATATCTTCAAGGAGTTCAATACACATGTGGATGCTTTATCCAAACATGGTATTGTGGCCTTAGAGGGGTTTAGTCATTTTGAGGAGTGGTGCTGGTAAGGTCTACTTTTTTCCACAGGAAGTTTTCCTATTTTTGGCTCATAGATGGAGACCTTTCTCCTCGTTTCTATTTTTTTGTACTTAGCGGTTATATATACCTTTCATCTTTTCTTTTTGGTTTGTTTCCCCATTGATGACTTTTCCATCCAACCGCATTGTTAAAATTTAGTAAAATATTGTAATTTTTCATTGTCAATGTGACACAACTAAAAATGACTAACATAAATGACTAATTCACATTAATCCTTGTTAGCTAGTCATATTTATATTCCCGTGACTAACTTAGTCATTTTTATTTATTCACTTGTTATCTAGTCATATATTTTATCCCATGACTAAATTAGTCATTTATCTTAGCCGTTTTTTGTTGGCTTATTTAAAATTGCTCAATTTTAGTCGTTTATCCCTTGAAAAAAAAGTGGTGGCTAACTTTTTTAGTCTCCTAGTCACTTATCTCTCATTTTGTACTAGTGTGTAGATCCTCTTGTTCTTCAATCTTTAAACCCATCCAAAATAGGAAATGAGACCAAGTGGTATGTTCCATGGTGAAAGATATTATGACTGGTATGTTCCGGATGGCTCTGCACCCTGGTATCTATCTTAGTTAGGCATTTGAGGAGGTAGAAAGGGAGGTTCATTCTCTTGATCCCAACAATGTGTATTAAGAACCTCATATGGTATATGAGGATGTTAGAAAATATCCCCTAGCAAGTGATATAACATTGTATCATACCGAGGATGTATTTCCACTCATCCTTCAGAAAGCTTATGTGAATCCCCTTCCTCCAATCAGGGTCTTGATATTCTAGTCTGAGAAATTGGTTGTATTCGGCCCCAATAGTGTGGTTTTTAAACCACCTTTCTCTATCAGAAGGTATTCCAGTCACCTAAGCAATGGAATCTTTTGTAACTTAGAACCTTAGACTCCCAAAATCCACAGTGTAACCATCAAACTTTGAAGCAATTTTTGCAATTACTTCAATGTTATGCTCATTCATTTTCTTACATACCGAGTACCAACCAACTTCATGAAGATTTTGAGCACATTCTGAATATGCGTCTGACCATTATGTTCTCTCAAGCTCGAATCTCTATATTTTTCCTCCTTTTTTACCCATCATTGGAGAGTATTAGCTATAGGGTTTTTGTTGCACTAATCTAGGTAATCACAACAAGACCACATATGAGGAAAACTAGTAAGGAAACACTGTCCAGGTTTAGGATAACTTATTATGAAGTAGTACACAAAAGATGGAACAATATCGACCAATGATCTCATGATTCACACATGTAATCATGCGCATGGTAATCGACTATGAGAAGGTGCCATCATTGTTTTAAATTGATGGAGGCCACGTCGGATAGTCAAGAAGGAACTTATAATATGACACATGCCTATGAAATAGAATATCATGATTAGAACAGACATGTTGAACCATTAATACCTTGGCTGATGTGGAACCTGCTTGCTTGGTTGAGCATTTTCTGGAAGCTCCCTACACATGCTAGATGCGTTGTTTCATTGTCGGAACTAGTGATTTTCCGCAATGCCCTTAGTTAGAAAATAATTGTATAGCGCTTTTGCAATTGAACCCCACAATTCAATGTTTTAAACCTTCATTTTAACACCCTTTGCATATTTATTAGATAATAACCAGCGAAGGGAACTACATAAAAAAATAAGAGCCAATTTCAAACTATTTGTTAAAATAAATACACACCCAAAAGGATCCAAACTATATATGGAAATGAATAGTTCAGTTACTAGAAGGATTAGAAACCAGGATTCCTAGACTTAAGCAAATAGGAAAAAGAATAAACTTAGGAAGTAGACTTAGGTACAAATAGATGGAAAGCCGAACTTACCTATGGGGAAACTTCATTGTCACAATTCAAAACACCAAAATACATTAAATATTTGAAGGAGGGGGATAATACTGGCTTCCAAAGATAGCATATTGGGAAAATGTTTTGGATGCTTTAGATGTTCCCTTAGTTAATCAGGTAAGGACAAGAGGTTCATTTTTCCCAAAAAAAAGACAAGAATAAAATACCAAAAACGATACTCAAGAAAAACCTTATATCGTGGATGATTACTTGGGTCAAAGGGTCTCTACTATTGATGAAATACATGTGGGTCCTTCCAGAAACAAGCCTATAGAATAATTTGATCCATCATAAAATATGTGAATAAATATCATATGCTCATTGTACAACCAAGTGATAACAAGCCAATATGGTTAGGAAAGGAATTAGGTGGTCTACGAAGACATGGATGATATGGAGAGATACCATTTTTTAGCTCAATGTTGGAAACCCAGAGGAGGATATGTAGGTTGGAATAAAAAAACTAAAGAGTGGACAATTGGATGAGATAAAGATGATATCATTGATGTGGATAGTATAATATGGGCATGTAAATTACGAGTGAATGCAAAGGAAGAAAAGTAATCATAAATGAAAAGGGACATATGACCATTAAGATATATCAACAACAAGTGGAAAATATATGTGATGATGAATGAGACATTCTTTCTATGTCTTAAGAAATATAATCAACGTTTTCTCTTGACCTAGGATGTAATTTCTCTCCAAATTACTCTATTACTATACTGGGAAAACATTTTGTAATATGTTGTAAAGATCAATGGAAAATGAGATATGAAATGAATTCATTCAACTTTCTTTTGTTATTCATTTCTAAAATTATTTCATCATTTGCATTTGTTCCTATTAAAGAAATAAATCTTGAGGATGGGTCTTCATGCATCTTTCCTTATGAATGTCACAAATTATTTTTTGATATATTTGAAAATGGACGTGTTATGCTTCTCGAATGTGTTTGATGTGTATTGTTTAATTTATTTTCCCCTATACTTTTCAAATGTGTGGAATGGTTGTGGTGGAATTAAAATAATTTATTTAATAGTCATTTTCACTTGGAGATTATGTGAATCTATTTTTTATACCACATGTTCCATTCTCAAGTGTTTTGCATGAGTGAGAATACATTTATGTAACTGTTATAATTGTTTTTATCCAAGTGAGAAAAGAGGAGTACCACCTCTATAAACACATATGGAATATATTAGTTTCCATTTTAGACCACCCTATGAGGTTGACTCTTACCCTTTAGACAGGTTTAGAGATCAACAAGGTGTCATAGTAACCATGAGACAAAATATTTCAAAAATGTACTATATTACGCATATTAGGAGGCATAGAACCTGCCATATGTCAAAATGTGGGCATTGCAGTGACGGCGATAAAGAGCATAAACCCTTTCTCACAATTTAGTAATTCTTGTGATTAGGATTAAAATTTATAAACTTTGGTGATGATAAGAAAGAGAACATGTCCTTTCTCACTAAACAATATACATTGTCATTGTATAGGGATTTATGTGGATATTAAAACATCATATTAAACTCACATAATCCAATAATTACAATAATTATGAGTAAGTTTTGGAAATGATAATCTTTTTTTTAGAAATTGATAATGAGAATATTGGAAATCAATAATCACACTACTGGAACTTGATAATGACACTTTCAAACACCAATCAATCATACTTATGGAAACTAATGATCACACTTTTGGAAATCGATGATCACAATTCTGGAAAGCGATAATCACACTTTTGGAAATCGATGATCACAATTCTGGAAAGCGATAATCACACTTTTGAAAACCATTAATCACACTATGGAAAACCAACAATCACACTTCCAGAACATGTTTTAAATCTAGATTCACAATGGGAATTCCAAGTTTAATGAAAATGGGGTTCTTCTTATACTTGATGTTTAGGTAGAACTGTTGCAAATATGTGGACCACTTCCGACGACAGTCATTTTGTAACTTTCCTTGTGTTTGCATGAACTAAAGAGGATTTTGATCAGTGTGGATGGTGGTCTCCTTCCCTAGGATGTAATGCTTCCACTGACGACAAGCCTGGACAATGGAGTACATCTCCTTGTCATAGGTGTGATACCTACGAACATCATTAACGAGTGTCTCACTATGATAGGACATTTAATTCCCATGCTGAGTGAGGAAATGCATCGATAACATAGTCATATGTATCTATCTCAATCTCATAAGGTTTTTGTAGGTATGATAGACTAAGGCCAACATCAAGCAAAAGCGTCGCTTCATATCCTCAAAGGATTTCTATTTTGATCCACACCAATCAAACTTGGCTTTGGCTCCACCCTTGGTCACTTGGATTAAGGGAAAAATGATATGAGAGAATCCCAACATGAACCTGCGATAGAATCTGGAGAGGCCCAAGAAGCTGCAAATCTCTATTAGAGTCATCGGGGCTTTCCAATCACAAATGAATTGGATCTTGTCTAGGTCCACATGTTCCCTATCTGCATCCATGATGTATCCCAAATATTGAATTATCTCTATGTCGAATGAGCATTTCTCCAAACTGGAATATAATTTGTGTTGGCGCAAGGTACCGAGGATCTACTGGATGTGTTGGAAGTGCTCCACCCAAGTTCTGTTGAAGACGAGAACGTCGTCTAGATATACAACCACAAAAGTGATTGTGAATTGTTGTAAGATATAATCGATCATCCTCACAAATGTTGTTGTAGCATAAGTCATGACCAACCACTGAAAAATGCCTTCTTTAGACTTGAAGAATATCTTCCATACATCGTCCTACTCAATCAGGACCTGGTGGTAACCAGACTTCAAATCAATCTTACCGAAGAACTTGGAATCCTTAATTTGATCAAGAATATCATCAATCCAGGGGATTGGGTATCGATTCTCGATGGTGATTTTATTCAAGTCTCTGTAATCAATACAAAGTTTCCATGTCCCATCCTTCTTTTGCACCAACACAATTGGTCTCCCACGAGGTGAGGAGCTTGGTTGAATGTGTCCTTTTTGGATGAGATCAAGAATCTGGCACTTTATTTCCTCATTCCCCAAAAGAGAGTGCCTATATAATAGGACATGAGGTAAATAAGCACCAAGTATCAATTCAATTGACTATTTAACATGGAAGTGTGGAGGAATTGCTTTAGTCAAGGAAAAGATATTTATGTATTATTCTACAATCTTGTCAACTTGATTTTATTGTTTAGAGAGAGATTTTGCTGATGTTATGGAGGTTGCAGTGACATTCCATATACCTTCTAACTGAACGATGAAGATGACAAATTTCAGAGTCTGAGAGATGAGCTTCTGACATTGATTTATAGAGATCAAGGAAACTGTAGTAGTCAGGACTACCGGAAGTATCCTCTAGCTTTGTCCCTCATAAGTAACAATGAAACTATGGGTCCTGGAATCATAAAAAACACGACGTTTCCACATATAAGGTTGTACTAAAATAACATGACAAACTTCAAGTCGAGAAACATCACACAATACCTCATATTTAAGGGGCTTGATGTCATAGGATATGCAATACTGATAACTAATGCGGATACCAACTGATGGTGTCTCGTCCTTGGCTCAACCAACTGATGGTGTATGGTTGGGGGTGTGGCTTCATCAGTAGCTACAATCTTTTGATGGCCTCACCCGATATGAGGTTCTTCTGGATACCAATATCAACAATGAAATGTGGCAAATTCCCCTTCACCCATAATTATGAATGGAAGAGGCACTACCCTTCCTCTGGATCCTCCGACTCTTCTAGATGGATCTTTGTGTTTGCGATGGTGGAACTAGGTTTCACATAAATTATCTGCTTTCCCTTTTCTTTCTCTAAATCAGAGTCTGAACTAGAGTCTGTCTCAGGGGAGTTTTTCTCATCCAACAATGATTGTTTTGAAATTCATTAATCAGTGTTGTGCTAGTGGATTTTGTATAAATCACACCACTTTTTGATGTCCTTATTTGGTTTCCCCTTACCCTTCCTTGCTTATGGATTTCACTGGTTGTCATGATTTTAGACGTGATTGCTCTATCCTTTCTTCTATGAGTTAGGGATGCCTTTGTTAGGATTCTACTATAGTTGATTTACAAACCCAAGCTCCTGCTTATTCTTTTCCTTAAAATTTTACTCCATCTTGACAACATATCGATAAGTAGCTCTTAGTGAGGAAATGACTAGGAAATCCATCTCTATTTGAATGTACCTAAGCAGGCCACTGCGATGCTTTAGTACCAAGTATTATTTCGAGTATATAATACCCAACTTTAATCACAATGTATGGAATATATTGAAAAACTATGGAACTATCTCATCTCTCTCCTAGTGTAAAGTCATCCATATCGTGTATCGGTCATCATAGTTTTCGACAAGATAGAATTCCTCCTTGAAAACATCGACAAAATACACCCAAGTGGTTTTTGTCCCATATATTTTAGACTCATCTGTTGCATGCCTCTCACAGTAAGCGTCCCACCAATCTTTGACATGGGGGAGGGACTTAAGGAGTGTCAAGGTGATCTTTTGTTGTCAATTCTTTTTTAATAGAGAAGTAACCCTCTGACATATTTAACCATTTCTCCAAAGCATCTGCATCTATCTGGCCTTCAAATAAGGGAGTTTCAAAGTTAACTTGTACCTTGAAGGGATTCACACCTCATAAATGGTTTCTCATTAAAGGTGTGTCTGCTACTGTCGACATTCATCGATGGATCTGTGCAAAAGTGTCCATCATCTTGTTCCTTTGTCACATGAAGGATTCCTTGAGAAACAATTTTATGCAATATCCTACATGATAACAATATTTAGTGCATGGTTGTGTCTACACTAGTTTAAATATTTTGCTAAGAGATGGTGAGTCTCTACGTCAGAGATGAACAGATTATCACAAGTTACCTTAAAATCTAGATTTATTCATCAATTAAGATAAGCAAATTTAAGATCTACAACCATTTAAAAGTTTAAATCACACAATACAAGCAACATTTAAACATTATAATGGCAGAAACTTGAATCAATTCATGCTAAAACAATGGAGAAGATACATGATTACCAGGAATCCTGGTGTGAGTGCCTCCTCCCTTGCCATAAGTTCTCCTTCCTTCACCCTTGCTCTTGAAGAATTGGAGCTCTTTTCTTCCTTCAGAATCTCCTAAGCATGCCTTTGCTTTTTTTATCTCTATTTACCATGCCCTAAAGTCTTTCTTATATAGCATTGGGAAATGGGCATTAGGCTTCTCTTTTGAGTGTGGGATAATCCCCTTCATGATTTTAGATCATTTTCACTTAAAAACCTCTTTTCCATAGTTTTTAGGATTTTTGCACCATTTAGAATGTTTTAAGCACAATTAATGCATTTTAATGCATCTCTCAGAGAGGATTCGTCTCTGGATGAACTTGTGTCATGACTTCCTGGTGCGCGTACATGGTAAACATATGTTGCTCCTGTCACATGACTAAGGGTGTCAATTTTATTGTTAACAGATGCCCCCTAATGTGTGAGGTCGGAAGCAGAGCTAAGGGCCGAAATACATTACTGAAATTTATACTCGGTATACTGATAGTCTTTATCGTTCAAATCAAGGATGAGGGAAGGAAAACTCATAGGCGCAGGATTGAGGATCACACCTGCAAAACATAACAATTTCTCAAACATATAATATCTTCCTGAGGCGGGCGTACCCATGATCAGCAGTAAACAAGCATGGCCACGAACAATACACAGTGGATCCATGTCAAAAGCAAATTTTTCTGAAATGTAAACATGCACTTTGATGAGTGTGAGAACAAAGTCTTTATTGAACTTCTGACATGTCAGTTTAATCTTGTGTAGCTCAGGCAGTGCATCAATGAGTGATACAACTGGTTTTCCCAAGGTCTTCAATACAAACTGACGATAGTACGAGTTTATATCATGTGAGGAAGTGATCTGATGTCGAGCATAATAAAACACCATCTAATTACCGGTCATTGATGTATATCGTTAACAGATGCGAAGAGACCCACCGATAATGATGATGGACTCTAAGGTACTGAGTACAAACTAGCAAGTGTGAATAGATGTTCTGAAGTCGAACACTTGTAGATTCAAATAATCAGGGGTCATTGATGTATACCCACTGTCATTTGCGAGGAAACCTGCCACTAATGACTGCAAGATCCATGGTACTCTTGGGTTTCTAGATCCATGTCCTAGATGATGATTTGATGTTGATAGGAATAGATCCATCGGAAGGAGGGCATTGATACATCCCACATCAACCGATATGAAACAAAGATCAATAGTATGATATAATTTGGCAGAACTGCAAAATCCAACACTGTAGACTAACACAAGGAAGGCCGACATGATTGGTCAGGAATATTTGAGGAATGGCCGACTCGGTTTGGACTTCCCTTGAACACATAACACGACGCAGAATGGACACTTGGAAACGTGGGACTTTGAGTAACCGACCTTAATGAAATCCACTAATTCTAGATGCATTAACGAAAGCTCCATTAGTGACGGGAAGGATAACCCATCAGTGGAGATCTGTTCAAAATACTGGTACAGTTTCCTAAGGCAAATGCACATGGTGTACTCACCGCGGATACAAAATTATGTGCCGTGTTCAAGGGCGACAAGGACTGACTGTTGTCGTTTTATTCAAATTTTATAATATGAAGTGATTCAAGTCTCTCCCTTTTTGGATTTTTATGTTTTCCAATTTTTTTAACCTTTTTCATTTATTAGCTTGAAAAAATAATAAAGCATGCTATGATACATTAGAGGAAACGAGTGTCTCAAGGGCATGCGCCTCAATGTTCAGGGCATGGGTTAGGCCAAGGCAAAGATCCATATTGCAAACAAGGGCTGAGCTAGTTATGTAAACTCTTATAGATGTTTCCTCCATGGGTATGGGTCCAATATACATAAGCAATGGTTTATAGGTATCTTGTAATAGAAAGTGACTATATAGGAAAATAAGCAACATAAGCAATAAGCAACGAAGCAGTTTGCATGGATGTTCAAGTGGATATTTTAACGCAAGCTTATGTAAAATGACAAAAAATTGGGAGCCCATCAGGATATGGTCAGAAATGAATGAAAGAGAAATATGTGGTCTCAAACTCCAAGTCATGATGGGACTAATAGGGCTCCCGGGCCTATATGAATAACTCACCATGGGCACCAAAATGGAAATGGGGTGTTGACTAGGGTGTCCCATGTTTGGTAGGCTCTTCTGTTGGAATGGTGGAAAATACAAATATGAAGGGTTGACCCACCAATTTCCAACAGGTTCGACCCTATGGCAAGTTTGGTTTGTAAAAGGTTCAAATGCATCTTTACAAAGGGATGGCCTAAACCTATATGCAAGTTACCAAATATACCAAATAAGATTGAGGAACATGCAGATCATGCTCCTATACTTGGGTAGATTTTTATCAAGTATGCTCCCAGTGGTCCCGTGTTGGTCGTAAATACTGACCTAGAGGTTTCCCAATGTAGACCCAGGTACTTCGTGGTACAAGATACCAACAAAAACCCTTATTCACCGGCCCTTTCAGCAACATACTATGAGCAATCTGAAGTCTCACCCGAGGCGAAGTTGAGGGGGTGGTTGCAGAATCAGGTTCCCACAACCTGGTGATGCGAGTGCTCAAACTGACTGATGCACAGCGCGGCAAGACTTCCACGCTGCGGATAAGTGACTGCGTGAAGTCTTCTACTTCACGTTGAGTACAACTGCACGGTACTAATGGACTATAACAACAGGTTTGCGCAAAGGGTAGATATATATACTTCCTGCAGATCTTTGTTTATGGATTCTTAGACTTGGTGAAATGACGATAAGCTATCAACCAACTTATCTCGCAGCAATTATCATGGATCGACGTGACAACCAGATCACGCATTTGTTTCAAGATGTGATCGAACTAAGCAATCTTACTCAACCGTATTAATCATTCATCAACACTTAGACCGATTCAAACATATGAATTGAAATGAATTATGCAATGTTGGGCACCCTGGTGCAACATTCAACTTTGATCAAATAGCTCTGTGATTTATTTAACATATCCAAACATTCAAAGATTTATAGGTACTGAGTATTAACATTCATCCACATATAACCTACTTAACATCTCATTCCCATCTCTTCCGTGGCGAATACAGATAAAAGAAACACATATCAAACAACTGTAATATCAAACATTCATATTTAAGCAACCGAACAAATGGAAAACACACAAAGCATCACATAACATGGGATTTAACGTGGTTCACCCCCCGGATGGAAGGCTACATCCACAAGAACTGTTGTTTTATTTTCTTTAGGGAAGGGTACAACAGTTATTCATCTGTGCAATCAGCTGCAAACGCTCTTCTCTCTCAAAATTAGGTCTCTGCGCACTCAGCTACAGAGCCTTTACAATAGCTTCACTTACAAACTCTGATAATATTCAGTGATAACCAAAAAACATGAAGCGTCACCCTTCCCATACAAAATCATGCCTTATTTATAGATCAAAACCCATAGGTCATGTCTTTACATTTCAAAGGCAGAAACCCTTAGGTTTACAAAACTGTCATGTGCGCGCCATTAGGTTGCTTTCGTCGAGCTATTCCTTCTTTCACGGCCTTTAGACACTAGTTCAAGTAGTAGTTCTCTATGTGTGCGACCAGTCACCTTCCTCCCTCTCCGCACCTACCCACCGCTTGGTAGCTATCGAGTATCTTTGCCAAAAATAGATCTCCGATGATCTAGCTGGAATATGTGTTGTCTTCCATCCAATGCTCTGCTTAGCTGGATCTTTCGTTGACCGAACACATCGCAGTACTGTTCTCCTCGTAGCACTGACTTCACATTTCTTCGAACACTATGCTGCGCGCAACTTTGCAGCATACCAAAACTTATTCCAAAATTCTTCCAGCTAAACTGCGCTCAGCTCCGCAATTCTCAAAATCCTTCTTGCTCAAAATGCCCCATGTGGACCAGGCCCAATAGGCCCCTAACACTTACATGTGGCTTGCCCCCGAGCCACCTACAAGTGCATGTTCTTCCATATGTTCCTCGGCCTATGGAGCTAGCTTTGCAGCAAACTCATTGTATGTATGAATCAGCTTCTCGGCTGCAGCCTTCGTATCCTGCTCGACTTGCTTAACTATGTCTAGCATCTCAAGTGTGATTTCTTCCCCAATTTGGCCTTCTACCTGTTCTTGGTTCTCGCACAGCTCATTTAATTTTTCCTCTATATCCTGCGAGATTTTGCTGGCATCCTCCAATAATGGCTGCGACTTATCGCCCATTTAAGTTTCTTTCTCTTGTAAAGCTTGCACTTCCTTCTTGAGGGTGTTTATTTCTCTGTACTTCGGAAGCCTATCTCTTGGTTGTAGGGCCTTCACTTCTACATCTAGCTTCTCTAGTGCAGCTTGCTTCTCTTTCACTTCATTCTTTACTTGCAGCAATCCGGAGTCTTCTTCAAGGGCAGTGAATGCCTTTGATGCTGATTCCAACAGACTCTGGCATTTAGCCACTTTGGTAGCAATATTCTCTGCTGTGGCCTTGACATCCTGTGCTCTTAGTTGTTGTTGGTCTTGGGGGGTCTATTGGTTTATCTTCGCCTTCAAGGAATTAATGTCAGCCTCATGGAGAATCTCCATGTCTTGCATCTCCAACTTAAGACTCGTTACTAGCTCGCCAATCTTAACAATAGTATCCGTTGGTTCCTGTTGCACTTCAAATTCATCTATGTGGTCTGCGACAACAGTGATCGTGGATTCCAGTCTTAGCCGACGATCATGCTCATCTTGCAGTTCCATAGATCTCCACGAGTTATCTGCCTCCAATTTCCTGTTATCTATTTGTAGCTCAGCCTGTCCTTTCAACGCATCCGTGGTTCTGTAATGCATTTCTTCAAAAACTTGCAACTGCAAGTAATGTAGGGCTAGCAATGGAACTGTTGCAAGATCAAGTTCCACACGTTCCACATTCTTCATATCCAGCATTACTTGATCAGGTAAAGGAAACCTTATAGACAATGGTTGCAGATGGACAACATGGGACCTTGTGGGGATAGTGACCTGCTGCTGCGAAGTCCCTGCCGATTCCCCTTCAGCCTTTGAATCCTGTGGTAAGGGTAATCTTTTGCTTACTTCATCAAATTTGTGTGATATCCCTTGTAGTGTAGTTAGGTTCTGGTCCAAACTAGCTTGTATCGCCTTTTTTTTCTTCTCCTTTTCAGTCGAGAGCTCCTCCATCTGCTCAGTGACCTTTGCGACGATCATTATGTAGTCATCCTCGCGAAGCACTGCGTCCAATTCTTTAGTTGATTTCTGTTTCTTTCTTGGTTCCTTGCGCACTGAAGGACTTCCACTATCCTTCCTCTTTCCTGACTCTTTGTCTTCTACTATGGGACACGGGATAGGATTATCCTCGCCAGAATCACTTTGGACGTCCACAACCTCAACTCGGAATTCAGTTGGCCACTCTTTCATGATATTTTCAATATCTTCCTCGTACATGTGGTAATTTCCTGGGTACCAGTCAGGATTCTTTGTCTGTGCTTTAGCTGAAATCGAAATGCACTTCATCGTAGCATAAAAGTTGAAAACGCAGATATATTTGCTTGTTATTTGTTTTGGTATTCGAGGCATAAGCATGATGGCCCCGCATAGCTGGTCATAATATGTGTAAACTACCAGCGTTGTCTCGTGTTGTCTTTTGGGATTTAAATTTTCCCAAAGGTTCTGATAGTGAACACCTTTGCAGTCCGAAGTTTTTGTGATCACCCCAACGTATTGCTTCGGCTCCCTCCATCCCACGAAGGCGATTAGCACTATTAGATAGGTGGAATGGAAGTTTCCACCATTGATCTGCATGTCGTTTAGTTCCTCTAGGAACTCATTCAGGAGATATTGACACCAATTAAATTCTTCTCCTTCAGCGGCCACGACACCAAGTAGGACTGCTCCTGCAGAGACTTCTAACGGTCTGCATTTTCTGAGAATTTTGCCCGCTAACAAATGCGTGACAAACCTTATTGCTTGGTCCTTTATGTCATCTATCTAGAAGCCTCACTTTCCCTTGATGACAGACTACGTTTTCTTCATTAACGCGGCTACCTCTTTATCTTTGTTTTTCCCCTGAAAAAACTTCTTTGGATCTTCTCCTCTTTTGCTCAACCCTGTCATCCGATGGATCAAGTCAATCGTCAGATCAATGTTTTGGTATAGCCATAAGTAACCCTGGTGGATGCGTGCCATCAGGGTTCGCATCACCGCGTTGAGCTTTGGTGATCTGTCAAAGTGTGGTAGCCTGAGTAGATTGAGCAGCCCTGACTTGGCTACCCCGGACAACCAGCTTTCCACGACCAAAGTGAGTTCGCCCTTTACATTCTTCTTCCAGCACATGTATTTGTCGGGCTGGAACTGTGGGAACCTCGGCTCATTGGGCTTCTCCTTCTGCATTGCAAGAAGATCATAGTCCTCCCATTTGCAATTGGGAATCTTACCCAACAAATTTTTGTCCACCTCGACATGCTTTGAGATTGGTGAGAGTGGTATCTCATACTTTGGGCTCTTCAGTAATTTAATGGCCGGTGTGTCAGGTGTATGCGGTGAAATGTAATCTGGAGTCATTGTTAATGGTATTTCTTTATCAGCTATTGGTTTGTTCGGCCCTGTCGAACTCATCTTGGGTCTCTTTGTCCTCGACCCTATTGGATCTTTTCCTATGTCTTACATTGAGGGACCGTGTCTCGGTGATCTTCTCGGACCCTCTTCTGGTTCAGTGACGACTTTCTTATTCGGGGTTCTCATTAACCCGCCAATCCCTCCATATTGGAACAACCTCATAGTCTCCTGGACCGTGAATTCTTTGTCAACAAAGGACTTCTGTGACATTCACTTGCACATTACTCGGAAAACTGAGTGGATAACTTGCAGAACTAACTCAAAGAACAATATGCGCAAGAATTTCTAAGTGCTTTGGTAACGTCCGCAAGTCTAACTGCAGCATTATTTATAGGCGTGGTTGATCCCCCTCCGCGCCCCTTAACGAATAGATAAGCATTAAATGTAATATCCATTAGCCTAATCCGGAAGATGCTTCGGTTAATTGCTTGATTAAGTTGTTCATAATGGCTATTTGTGCTTTAAATGCCCAAGCGGTTGGTAGGAAAGTATTGTATAATGGCTATATTTCCGATCGACGCTGTAATGGCTATTTTCTAGAGCCTTGCGTCGAACTGTGCAGCAGGTCATCTTTGGTCCTGCGTAGTTATCTCGCAGTGTGTAATTAATTTTCTCTTCAGGGTTGCTTTTTGAATGTCGCAATAGTGCGTTGTTTCTTTTCTTTTCCTTTTTTTTTTTTAAAAATGCGTAGCTTCAACAATGCTGCACGGTACATATATGTATCTCTACAATTCTGTGTATAGACTCTTCTGCACCTTCTAGTGCCTAATTCTAACTGTACTTGGCACTTAGAAACTTTCCCCTTCTTCTTGATCATAGTGGATGCTGCGAAGCAGGACTATCACAGTAAAGATTTAGCCTGCTTCCATTTATCAAATTGGGTAATGTATCACCGGCTAAAGTAGCTAACTATACTGCGCCACCGTTAGTAACATGTATGACAGTATATGGTCCAAGCCAATGCATTTTAAACTTCCCAAGAAAATTCATGAATTTACTATCGTACAGGAGGACTAGATCACCTACCTGGAAAGACTTGCTCTTGATGTGGCAATCGTGCCATGTTTTCTCATGCTCTTTCTGTACTTGTTGGTGGAAGCTTGCGATGAAGCGATCCTCTTCCAGGACAACCAAATGTAACAGCCTTTCTTCTAGTGCTGCGTGATTTTCCATTCCTGTAAATGCAGCTATTCTCAAGCTGGGAATAATATACTCTATTGGCATTATTGCTTCCTTCCTATAAGCCAATCTGAACAGTGTATGTCCAGTTAATTTCTTGCATGTTGTTCTGTATGCCCATAATACAGATGGAATGCACATGTCCCAGTCATCGTGGTTTACGTTGCATATCTTGGTTAGCGCATTCTCGAGTACTTTATTGAACGCTTCAACAATTCCATTTGCTTACGAATGATAAGGCATACTGCGCTAATGATGGATGTAGAATTCTTCAATCAAAGCTTCTATAGTTCTGTTCAGAAAATGAGTACCTTGATCACTCATCAAATTTTTTGGGCATCCAAATCGTGTAAGGATGTTCTCGAAGATAAACTCGGCAGCTGTGGCTACGGTGCATTTTTTTACTGATTTTGCTTCTGCCCATCTGGTGAGGTAGTCGGTTGCGGTAATAATGTACCTTGCACCAGTTCTCTTCCCTGGTGGGTTAATAGGTACCACAAAATTGATTGCCCATTTTTCGAATGCCTGTAAGGTCAGCTGAGGATTCAATGGAATTTCATCTCTTCGTGACGGCTTTCCTATCCTCTGACAGACATCGCAGCTCTGGCAATGTTCCTTCGAATCTTTATGGATTGTTGGCCACCATAGCCCTGCGTGCAATACCTTTTGCGCAGTAGCTCTTCCTGCGTAGTGGCCTCCTGCTACTCCTGAATGCGCATCGGCCAATATATATGGCTTTTCATGCTCTAATACACACCTTCGCAGTACTTCATCAGGTCCTAACTTGTACAGTTGACCTGCGATAATGGTTAAGTCCGTGGCTCGTACTACCAGTTGCTTCTTCTGCTACGTAGTGAATTCTTCAGGTGCCAACCATGTAGTTAAAAAGTTGATTATGTCTTGATAATACTCATCGACGACCTGTATAGCGAACAACTGCGCGTCAAGAAGAGTGTCTTCGAGGTTTGTGGGCTCTTCTCCTGACTCAATCCTGGACAAATGATCAGTTCCTAAGTTCAACCTTCCTGGCTTAACCACTATTTCAAAATCATACTCTTGGAAGAGTAGTAGCCATCTGCATATCTGCCCTCCTAACACTGGCTTGTTGACCAGGTATTTCAATGCATAATGGTCGGTAAACATAGAAAAGTGCACACCAAGCAGATACTGTCTGAATTTATGTAGTGCATATATCATTGCGAGTCCTTCTCTTTCAATAGTTGTATAGTTCTTCTCAGCGGATGACAGCTTTCTGCTTGAAAATTCTATGGGATGATCAATGCCTCCTTCTCCTAGCTGAGCAAGAACAACACCCAATGCTATACATGAAGCATCAACATGGACGTGAAATGGCTTTTCCCATTGTGGAAAAACTAGGATCGGTGTAGTGACCATCTTCTCTTTTAATGTGTCGAATCCTTTCTCATAGTCCTCATTCTAAATGAACGGTGCATCTTTCTTTAGAAGCTTTTCCATTGCTACGGTTATCTGTGCATACCCTTTTATGAATTTCCTATAGTAATCGGTATGCCCAAATGTAGTGCGCAGTTGCTTAACTGAATTTGGTGTAGGCAAATTTACAATAACTGCGATCTTCGTAGGATCAACCATCAAGCCCTGTTTGCATACAATGTGTCCCAACAAAATCCCATAAGGAACACATAAAATACATTTATTCAAATTCAGAGAAATATGACGTTGTCTGCATTTTTTAGCATCATCCTGAGGTTCGCGGCATGGTTCTTCAGTAACCCAAAAATGGTCCAATCATCAAAGTAAACCTCTAGAAACTTATGTATGAATTCTTTAAATGTTGCAATCACGACTCTAAAAAATATGGCTGGTGCGTTCTTTAGACCAAAAGGCATCACTGTATACTAGAATGACCCCCATTCTGTTGCAAAAGTGGTTTTGTGTCTGTCTGCTAGATCAATTCTAATCTGATGGTATCCAAAAAATCCATCAGTAAAAGAGTATGCCTCATTTCCTCCCACGTTATCAAGTACTCCGTTGATAAAAGGAGTAGGAAATGGGTCATGCATTGAAGCATCATTCAATTTTGTGAGATCAACACAGATCCTGATCTCACCCTTTGTCTTCTTATCTTGGACAACCATCGGGCTTATCCATTCAGATTCTTCAATTGGCTCAATGATCCCTGCATCGAGCATCTTGTCAAGTTCTGCCTTAACTCTTTCTTTGTAGCGCAGATTTAATCTATATGGCCTTTGATTCACGGGTTTAGCGCCAGGCTTAAGAGGAATTTTTATCACTCCTAAGTCTCCCATAATACCTTTCATTTCTGTGAACTTGGTCGGGAATACTTCCTTATATTCTTGTAATATACCCGCGATCTCTGCAACTGTATCATCGTCCCAATAGTCTCCTATTGCTGCGAACTTCGTCTCTTCACTGGTGTCTATGTTCACTTTCTTCATTTTAACCGGTCCGCTCATATCTGGGATTTCCAGTGGAGGTCCTTCTACCTCATGCGTTCCTTCTGGTTCAGGGATCTTTATGTTGCGCGGGTCCTCCTCATCGTTATCTTCCGTATCCTCAACATTTCCAGCTAAGTTATAACATTCCAAGGCCTGTTCTACCCAATCTGGTTGTGCACTCATAGGAACGCTATTTGCTTCAAAAAAAATTTCTAATGTTATGTCTTCCTGCGTGTTACTTGATGTGAATATCTTTTGCTTGATATGCTGCAGCGCGTTATTGATAGTAGGATGGTCATCTTCAAAGCTAAAGTCTTTCTAGAAGGTTGCAGTGAGGACATACCAATCTATAGTGCCTCTCCGCAGCTCTGCGTCTAGATACCATTTCTTTGAAATAGGATCCTCCAACATATGCACAAAAAGGTGCACCCATTTTGTCTGTGGTCTTTCTTTCCAAGCTTCTACACAAGCTACAAGATGATCGCCTGGATCCATCTAGCCATTATATTTCTCAAAAGGTAGTGTAACCTTATCAGCAAACTTGATCTGCATCTTTATTCTGCACTGGTCCCAAGTTGTGAGTGTCTTCTTATACGTAGCCCACCATCTGGTAGGTGTCTTGCGCAGTGCCATATCTAATGCTGAGACACGGTGTTCATCTGCAACTGCTACAATGGTCACCGTTGAACCATCATAAGTGGGAATTGGACTTACCTTCTTTCCAATCCAGCGGAGTGATTTCGTAATTGTCACGCATCTCCTGGCAGATATTTCATGCATTCTATGTTGCCAGTTTTCTAATCCTGCTTCAAAGTCTGAGATGCAAGAACTATCACAGCACCAATTAAGCATTCCATTAGCAGTAGGATGAGTATAATCTACAGCCTTTGTTGTCATATTATATATACGATCGAGATCTTGAGCTCTGTAATAATCTTGGATCGGTTCAACATATCGCTCGCCTTGTGAAGGGTCCAGCGGTGCGATGACCCTTATGTCGTTGCCTTCAAATATCATTTTCATTGTCTTTAGGTTTATGATGGTTGAGTTTTTCATTTCCCAATCGATACCTAGCAGTGCTGGATAAGGATTTCTATCATCCACAATTTAAATTTCTTCAAAGTCTGCATAACTTCGCACTCCATCAATGTCGACAATGTTATTCGGTAACCTCCCCAACGGTATAACTATGCCTTGATTAGCCATTCTTAACTGTATAGGTGACCACTGTAATTTTGGTTTCCCCATTGCCTTCCATGTCTGCTTAGTCAAGACATTTACTTCAGATCCGAGATCAAGAATGATCTCGTCCATCTCGTAGTCTCCAATCTGTGCAGTGAACCGCATTTCCCTCCTGGTTCTTTTTGGACTCCTAATGTTATGAACTACGCCATGGGTAGTCCTCCTCTCACTATGTGATTCATACTGATTTATAAGTTTTTCAAATTCCATAAGTGTGTCTTTGTTCTTTAATAACTTGATGCAGCTGCTTAGGAACTGCGCAACAAAAGTGGTTGTATCTGGTGTAGTGCGTGTTTGGTCATATGCCAGTGGCATGTCTTCTATCTGAGGTACTTCACTCTGCAGTGGTATTCTCAGTGAAGTAGGTGATGGTTGTTTGAACATGTCCCGTGCTTCTTCAAATACTTCTTTATTTTTCTGTAAGTTCAAAGGAGGTGCTTTTCCAGGAGCTTTCCTAACCCCTACTATTTCTCCCAGAGTCTTCTTAGTATCAGTTGTTCCCAATGTTGAGGCTTCTGCACTTCTTTCTCTTCCTGTATCAACTCCACTTCATGTTACTACATTTACACTTGGATCTGTAGGTCTGATCTCTGCTACTATCGACTAAATGTTAGTATTCGGAGGTTCTGTCCTTCTCCGCTTTTGCATTTCTATGTCAAGTACGGGGCAGTCTTCAATTATATGATCAAATGATTTACAGTAGTTGCATGTGGTGCATGGGTTAGTACATTCTCTCGATACATGACCTGGCTGGCCACAGTTATAGTAGATTATCTGGCCTCGGCCTCTTCCTTGAGCTGGGCCGGCATTTCTCCCTCTCCCATGGTATCCACCACCGCTGCTTCTATATCAACCTTGATCATACTGGGTGTTTTCCTGTTTTGGCTGATTTTCTTCTTGAACATGGTACATTCCAGCACCTCGCATTGCTTCCATATCTCGCTTTCTTATTCATCAGTTCATAAGTGTGATAGTTGGACTCATCATGTCTAACTGACTTACATAAATTACAGTATAAGTTTTTAGGTGTTTTTACATATTTATGTATCAGGTAACAGTCCTCAGGTCGGTGTCCTCTGCTTCTACAAATTTCACACCATGGTGCCTAGTTTTGATTTATATTGATTGGATTTGGTGCACCACTATTAAGATAATCTTGAAATAAGGGGTAATGTTCTCTGGTGTGGCCTTCTCCTTTGCATCCTTTGCACCAAACTTCATGTCTTTGTTCATGTCGATGTTCCTTTCCATTCTTCATACCTTGCAATTCTAATGTCAAGGTAGCCAAATGGTTCTGGATATGTAACATCCCAGAACTACTTTCTCCAATTGGTGAGGCTTCCAACTTCATTGCGATCTCCAAGGCCTCAACCTGCGATACAACCTTCTATTGCATCAATGGTTGTCTGATATGGGGCAACAATGAACCACTCTTGGTGCTATTGCGGAGCTATAACAAAGCTCACTTGGTCCAACAATGTTTTAAATTTTTGGTCAAATTCCCATACCGATTCAGTATGTTTCTTTTTTATTTCTTTCAACTCTGTTATGCACTGTGATTCTGATTTCAGATTCTTGAATTCTGCTAACATCGTAGTTTTGATATCTGTTAGGGTTCTCGGCTGTGCTTGGGAATACTTCATAAACTAGTGTAATGCTCTATCTCTAAAAGTAGTGATGAGTTGTGCTCTCTTCAAAACATCATCCTGAACTTGCTTTACACTCCATACGGCTTCACAAAGAAACCATTGCTGATCAGGGTCTTCTAGACCCATTCCTTTGAATATCGGCAGCTTGATATTGTTATCAGTTATCCTCCTTCTGGATTGTGGACGGTTCTGCGACAGGTTCCTTGCGACGAAAGTAGATGCAGGCTGCTGGGTCGTGCTAGGGATAATATTTTGCGGAATGGTCTCAGTCGTACTGGTCTGAGCAGTTGCTCCTGCAGTGCTACTAGCGTTGACGATCTGTGGGATGGGTTGCGCGACGCTCGTAGTTGGTGGGTTCTTGACTGCTGAAATATGAGATAGGGGAGGCACGGTATTAACACCCGACAGGTTCTACGATGTAATACGCTAGATTTTGGATGATAACGTCATGTTCTGATTATTGAGGTCACATGGAATTGTTGTATCTATGTGGTTTCTAGATCCTCTAGGTTTCTTTTCGTTAATAAGCTTATATCTCTTTCCACTTCGCAAAGTATGGTTTTCTTCGTCAGAATCAATGTATGTATTTTCTACCATGACAAATTCAGATTTATTACTTCATTCTTAAAAGACCTTTCTCAGCTAAAATCATTTTAATGTATAGATTGAGATTGTTCAGGAACTTACCTCTGAATCCTTCAAAAAAGTATGCTTTAGCTTGGCTGTAGCATTTCAGCGTGTTTACAGCAAACTCGGTCACAAATCCTTCAAGTATGCTATCAACCCATAAGTCGACTGCTCGCGACAGTGGGTTGTCTATTGCGTTGAGCTGTTCAGTAAGTTCCGGAGTCCACTCGGTAGGTACTCCTCCTTGAGAACAATTCTTTCTTTCTACTAGGCACAATATCCACTCGTGCAAATTGGTTGGAAACGATGCCCAGAAAATCTTGTGGATGTCCCTCCAAAAGTATCTGTTTAACCACTCTATTTCAGATAGACGTGGGTGTTTGTTTTGTTTCTTTGCAAAATCTCTTTCGATCTTATCACACCAAGCCGAGATCTCTTTCTTTTCTGGATGCCAACTGTCTGATCCTAATGGGAGCTTGTTTTCTTCTTTGCACATTACTTTTCGAAATACATTATCGCATCACTGAGTCTTAGCACAGCAATGGAACCATTTGTTGGTTGTAAATACTGACCTAGAGGTTTCCCAATGTAGACCCAGGTGCTTTGCGATACAAGATACCAACAAAAACCCCTATTCATTGGCCCTTTCGGCAACAGACTGTGAGCAGTATGAAGTCTCACCCGAGGTGAAGTTGAGGGGGTGGTTACGAAATCAGGTTACCACAACCTGGTGATGCGAGTGCTCAAACTGATTGATGCGCAGCACAGCAAGACTTCCACGCCGCGGATAAGTGACTACGCGAAGTCTTCTACTTCGCGTTGAGTGCAACTGCGCAGTACTAATGGACTATAGAAACAGGTCTGCGCAAAGTGTAGATATATATACTTCCTGTAGATCTCTGTTATGGATTCTTAGACTTGGTGAAATGACGTTAAGCTATCAACCAACTTATCTTGCAGCAATTATCATGGATCGGCGCGACAACCAGATCACGCATTTGTTTCAAGATGTGATCGAACTAAGCAATATTACTCAACTGTCTTAATCATTCATCAACACTTAGAATGATTCAAACATATGAATTGAAATGAATTATGCAATGCTGGGCACCCTGGTGCAACATTCAACTTTGATCAAATAGCTCTGTGAATTATTTAACAGATCCAAACATTAAAAGATTTATAGGTACTGAGTATTAACATTCATCCACATATGACCTCCTTAACATCTCATTCCCATCTCTTCCGTGGCGAATACAGATAAAAAAAACACATATCGGACCACTGTAATATCAAGCATTCATATTTAAGCAACCGAACAAATGGCAAACACACAAAGCATCACATAACACGGGATTTAATGTGGTTCACCCCCCGGATGGAAGGCTACGTCCACAAGAACTGTTGTTTTATTATCTTTAGGGAAGGGTACAACATTTCTTCGTCTGCGCACTCAGCTGCAAATGCTCTTCTCTCTCAAAATTAGGTCTCTACGCACTCAGCTGCAAAACCTTTACAATAGCTTCACTTACAAACTCTTATAATATTCAGTGATAACCAACAAAAATGAAGAGTCACCCTTCCCATACAAAATCATGCCTTATTTATAGATCAAGACCCATAGGTCATGTCTTTACATTTCGAAGGCAGAAACCCTTAGGTTTACAAAACTATCATGTGCGCGCCAATAGGTTGCTTTTGTCGAGCTGTTCCTTCTTTCACGACCTTTAGACACTAGTTCAAGTAGTAGTTCTCTGTGTGTGCAACCAGTCACCTTCCTCCCACTCCACACCTACCCACAACTTGGTAGTTATCAAGTATCTTTGCCAAAAATAGATCTCTGATGATCTAGCCAGAATATGTGTTGTCTTCCGTCCAACGCTCTGCTTAGCTGGATCTTCTGTTGACCGAACACATCGCAATACTGTTCTCTTCGCAGCACTGACTTCGCAGTTCTTCGAACACTGTGCTACGCACAACTTTGCAACATAGTAAAACTTATTCCAAAATTGTTCCAGCTGAACTATGCTCAACTCCGCAGTTCTCAAAATCCTTCCTGCTCAAAATGCCCCATGTGGGCCAGGCCCAACACCCCACAAAATATGTCCTTAGGTGGGTACAACCAAATGTTTACAAATACAGGGATATCTTCATTTGATGCCAAAATGTAATCCAAGAAGTCATGTGAGATGGGAGATCTCACAGCCCAAATGGGCCAGGTAACCGAATCATATTCCTCCATCAAGGGAAGATTTTGATCTGAATCTGCCGAAGCTATTTGAGTAGCTTGGTTTGAAACTTCTACAACAGATAGAGGTGATCCAAATGCTTGCCAGCATGGAAATGACATTACACAAGCTGAGGTCCCGTCATCTACTATGGTTATGTTCTTATCATGAGTCGTTACTTTAATTTGAAAAGTAACTTCGGGAAGGATCCTACATATTGAATGGTCTATGTCTAATGTAATAAAAGTCTCATCGAATGGATCAACACAACCAATGGTAGACAATAGTTCCTTTCTTTGCGCAGAATGATATTACAATACCTCCAAGGCCGACATGGCACATGGTACTTGAGCTAGGTCCTCAAGAACAACACCGTTCTGAGCAACCCGTGTGTTAGGATTATGCATTTTTCCACGTAGAACACCTTTGGGGGGGTATGGTACTAATTCTATGGCTGGTTCCTCAATGTTGAGATAACCACTTGGCTGTGATTCGGATTGTTCCAATGTACTAGGAGAGACATCATAAGAATTGAGTCTTGTTTGGATGTTCATCTCAGGATCACACATGAAGGCATTGGAATTAGGATCATTTCCCCCTTGCAGGGGGGTTGGCTAGTTTCCCCCTTGCAGGGGTACCGGTGTCAAAATAGTGGGTTTTTGTTGCCCACCGCATTGAAGCATGGTTGGTGCATCTCCCTTACTAGAGTTAGCATCTTGCTTACTCTTGTACTTCTTCTTCTTTCCTCTCAAGTCTATGGATGAGCCTGTGAGGATGTTAGAATTGTCAGAAGGATTAACCAGTTGCTGCATTGCCTGGCAAGCTATGGGTTGCGAATTCTGAATAGAAACGTGTCCCAGATATGGGGTAATCTATTCAAGATGGTTGATGGAATCCATCATACCATTGACATGAGGTTCATGTGGTAGCCTAGCTGGATCAAATGCAGGTCTTGCAGGTTGGTTCCAAAAGGATTGGTTATTTTCTAGAACCTGACCACTCCATGGCGGAATGGGGTTAATAGTTGGATTTCCCCCTTGCTGGGTTAGGCCTGAAAAATATTGGTTACTTTCTAGAACCTGACCACCCCATTGATGTGGTCCTTGGGTGTGATAAGAATTCCAAGGTGGGTTTCCCCTTTGCGGAGGCTGATTACCTCCTTGTAGAGGTGGGGCCCAAGAAGATTGGTTACTTCCTAAATCCCAACCACACCATGGCAGTTGAACTTAGTATTGAAAATCATTCCAAGGTTGACTGCCTCCTTGCGGAGGTGGAATCCAAAAAGGTTGGTTACTTTCTGAATATTGCCCAGTCCATTGTGAACTAGGTTGCATGTATGGATTGCCCCCTTGCAGAGGTATGTTCCATTGATATTGGTTACTTGGCAGAACACTACGATTCCATTGTGGGATGTGATTAAAGGGTGGATTGCCGCTAGGCATTGTGCTAGGATAATTTGGAGGATAACCCCGCAGGGCATTTCCATTAATCTGAGGAGCATCACCCCAATTGGAATAAATGTTTCATGGTCCATTGCTTCCGTTAGAAATATTACCATTCCATGGTGAAGGGTTACCCTCAGAAGTAGAATTTGGACAAGTGTTTTGTATACCATGAGGGCTTTGGTTTACTCCTTGTGTGTGTTGACCCTGATTAGCCGATCCAAATGGAAAACCAATGTTTGAGAAATCCATGGGGTCCCTTGTTGATTTGTGCATGTCATTCAAACTTTTAGAAAGAGGTTTGATATCACCCAGTGACTCATGGATAGTAAGTGCAACTGGTTCTGAAAGACTCATCAAAGGAGTAATTTCATGAGAATGTGTGTGATGTTTCAATGTTTCAATTTCAACTAGAGTAAGATTATCACCTATGTTTGTATTCAGTTCATGATGTGATGATGAATTCTCAGTGTTGATTTGATGTTGTTCTTCTCGAGTAATGTTAATTTGAGTTGAAAATTAGTTCTGTTTCCAAGTCATTAGAATGTGGTTTTTGTGTCTGTCTCTGCAATGTAGTAGGGCCTTCAATTTATGGTGACTCACCTTGCTGGTGCCGTGACTGGAGGATCGGGAGAGTAGCCACTTCTAAGAAGTTGATAAAATGATGTGTTTAAAATGATAGTTTGAATCAAACAATCCTAAGGCAGTCTAGACTAAAAAAATGAAATATGTCCACAAAGTAAAAATTTCCTAGATATTTCAAGCAAGCAAACGTACTCTTCCAAAGAACCAAAGCTGAGTGAAAAGATGGATTAGAGGGCCTTCCAAAACTAATAGCTGCTGAGGGATTTCATGTCCTCATACAATTGCTAGAAGCGAAGGTGTGAGAAAGAATTATAATAAACTTTAATCAACAGGGTGCAAGTGTTGGTTCCTGACCAGTCACCCTCCCAAGGAGTAAAAGTTCCAAAGTATGTCTTAGGTATTGCAAGTGTGTCCCACTCACAACATCCTATGTGATATTCTAAGAATAGCCACTAAAGTTACCACTTCACAATCGACGGTCGGGCGGAACAGTTGTAAGTCGAGGACAACTCTCATTACCAGAAACTCTAGAAACAGTGATGTCACCCCGAGGACTTGTCACTGAACATAGAATCCCCTTGATAAGCTCATGTCCCACTAGATAAGCAAGAAGGGGGAACCACCCTTACTTATCCAGATTGACCTCACGCTTGACGCATGTTTCAGAAGTGCTTTCCCGACAAGCATTTTTTGCTACTAATGGATTTACTCTCTTTAATCAATGCTAGTTTCAAAGTTTTGCAGCCCAGGAGCGTTAACTCTCCAAACCTAATCTAGGGCACTAACCTAAACTTGTTGGTGATATGAAAATCAAAAGTTTGTCAATTTTAGATTAAGCGCCAATTTTAAGGGTAGTTCGCTTGGTTTCAAGAATGGAAGGGAAAATGATGGTGTTTCGACTCAAAAACAAAATGAACCATACAATGCAAGATGCTCACTATACTATCTTTCAATTCGATGAATATCCTAACTGAAGGAAGGGTTAGAGGTTCATAAGATTCTTTTAGACATGCAAAGTTTCTGGTAGATTTCTTATGTTCATGCACAGTTTTTCAGAAATATGGATAATAATTGATGTTTGATGATCAATGTAACCCAAACAGATATCTCAAGTGAAAGTGAATCTAATTCTATTACACGGGGGATCTCTGTTTCTCATTCACAAGATCGCCCGAAAGCCTAAGTGAAGAGGATACGCAGAGCCCTTTGGAATGCTTATGAATTAAATTCTAGACTGTTACACTTGAGATCCACTTTCTCATTCACAAGATCTCCCGAAGGCCCAAGTGAAGAGGATACGGTGGCTCGCAAAACTGTATGAAAAATTAAATCTACTCTGTTACACGTGAGATCCACTTTTTCATTCACAATATCACCATAAGGTGTGAATGAAGAGGATACGGTGGCTCGATATAAGATGCTTGAAAAATCAAATCCTAGACTATTACACTTGAGATCCACTTTCTCATTCACAAGATCGCCATACGGTGCGAGTGAAGAGGATAAGGTGGCTCGATATAAGATGCTTGAAAAATCAAATCCTAGACTACTACACTTGAGATCCACTTTCTCATTCACAAGATTGCCATAAATCCCAACCGAAGAGGATACGATGGCTCATGCACAATTTATCATAAGAAAAATGAAAGATGACAAGACAATCCTCTCTAACTGTGCATAAAGATCATGAAAATACTTAAACAACCAAAACTAAATTAACTAAATTAAAGTTTGCATTCGGTTTTGGAGGGAAAATATTTTCAAATGACTCAAAGAGTAATGTTCAATGCTTAGTTTTTCAATGCATATGTGTGTGGATGGCACCTTCAAAGGTATACAACTCCAAGCATATGTCAATTTAAACCAAACCTCTCAAGCTTTGTAAAAAAGAAATTCAAATTTTTTTCTTTTTGTTCAAAACTAAAGATTTGAAATCAACATTTTAGACTATGTAAAAATAAAAAAAATTTGCAAATTTTTTTCCTTTTGTTCAAAACTAAAGATTTGAAATCAACATTTTAGACTATGTAAAAAAAAAGAATTGCAATTTTTTTTTCTATTTTGTGTTAAACCAAAACTAGGGAATCAAACTATGGAAAGAATTTGCAAATTTTAATATTTTTTTTTTAATTTTAATCTAAAATATACACAAAACCTTAAAAATGGTGAAATTTTTTTCTTTTGTAATCCAAAATTAGGACTTGAACCTACTTCAAAAAAGTTTTGCAAATTTTTTGTTTTGTTTTGTTTTTGTTTATAATCCAAAATTTATTGAATCCAAACATACAAAAATTCAAAACTAAATTGTGCAAAGTTTAAAAAAAAAAGGCCCTCAAGTTTTGTTTTGTTCTAGCGCCAAATGTCAAGTTTCAAGTTTACTATGGTTTCACCATTACCCAAATTCCTACACCAAAACGCATTTACCAAAGCTACTTCACCAAAATTCAAAATACTCATACGACAGTTCAAAACAATCTTCAACTTTGGTTTTGGCGCTCAAGTTTGATGCATTTGACATGCAATTTTAACCTGGTTTCAAAGGTACCAAAATGCATTTGCCAAAATGCATAGACCAGAACGCCTTCACCAGGAGCTGAACACGTAGACCTTCAATATTGCAGGCAGAGGCAGAGTGGAAAGAGGTTAAAGATCTATAAGCATAGGTTTTAAGAGCGTAATGTTGAGATTCTCATGCAGGTTTTGAAGGAAGAGCAGCACTTGATCTGAACATCACTTAACTCAACGATTAATTTTATAATTCAACAATCATTTAGCATCTGGACAAGATCCACGTAGAAGGGGGGATCCTATGCAGAGAAACCGAGCTTCAAGTTAAAGAGTTTTATAGAAACCTTCAACGTTGGTCTTCAAATTGTGGCAGAGTCGGGGTTTATAATATTGAATGTATTGCTTTTTAAAACATCAAATGACAAACACAGTAGCAGTCCAGTTCAAAGCTAAGATGCAAAGTTGGAAATTTTTAAGATCTTTAAGAGCTTTCATGCAGAGCGTTAATAGCTGCGTTGGATGAGCTATCAGCATTTCACCATTGCAATTCTTGGTGGAGGTTGAAGCCAGAGGTCGTGGCAGAGTTTTAAAGCCATCTACACACAGAGTTCAAAGCATGGCTATGGCCACACACAGGGGTTTGAGAGCTGAAAAGTCGTGGTAGAGACTATGCAGAGACCTGCCATCTTTCAAATCGTGGCAATGTTTAAAATCATGACAGAGTTTAACTCATCAAATGGCAATAATTAGATCTCAGTTGAATCCATTCTTCAACGCTTCACGCTCCAGTTTTGATGGCAGATTCTACGCAGCATACTGTCAAATCGGGGCAGAGTTTTAAGGGAATCATGCAGAGCTTTAATGGCAGAGGATCCTTAAACTCCACGCAGACACTTAGCCGAGATCTTCAAACTTTAACACACGCAGAGATCGGATTTCTTGAATGCTTTGATGGAAATTCACACTGAGTTAAAAAAAATAATGCTGGGATTTAAAATGCAGAGTATTGAAAACAGATTGCCCGAAAGTCAATCTTAAAGAATTCATTTCAACGCTAATGTATGGCAGGGGTTAGCAACAGGTTAAAGAATTCATTTAAACGCTTTACAATCGAAATAGAGTTTTACTGCTGAGATTTACATGCAGAGCAGAGCTTTAAGAGCTGGGCAGAGTTTTTTGATGAATAGTGCAACTAGCTCAAAATTCAAGAAACGTAGATCTGGCTGCAATTTGTGGTGATTTGATGATTTAGAGGTGTAGTTAGGCCAGCTTTGAGCTTCTCAAGCTAGATCTAAGGTTGTTTAAGGGATCTTTAAAGCATAAATGAGTAGATCTGGAGGAGGTTAGCACAAAAAATTGAAGAAAAATCAAGAAATTTCAAGCCACGGAGTCGCCATTTTGATAATAGTAATTAGTGTAGGGTTGTGTCTACACTAGTTTAACTATTTTACTAAGAGATGGTGAGTCTCTACATCAGAGATGAACAGATTATCACAAGTTAACTTAAAATCTAGATTCATTCATCAATTAAGATAAGCAAATTTAAGATCTACAACCACTTAAAAGTTTAAATCACACAATACAAGCAACATCTAAACATTATAATGGCAGAAACTTAAATCAATTCATGCTAAAACAATGGGGAAGATGCATGATTACCGGGAATCCTGGTGTGAGTGCCTCCTCCCTTGCCATAAGTTCTCCTTCCTTCACCCTTGCTCTTGAAGAATTGGAGCTCTTTTCTTCCTTCAGAATCTCCTCAGCATGCCTTTGCTTTTTTAATCTCTATTTACCATGCCCCAAATCCTTTCTTATATAGCATTGGGAAATGGGCCTCAGGATTCTCTTTTGAGTGTGGGATAATTTCATGATTGTAGATCATTTTCACTTAAAAACCCCTTTTCCATAGTTTTTAGGCTTTTTGCACCATTTATAATGTTTTAAGCACAATTAATGCATTTTAATGCATCTCTCAGAGAGGATTCATCTTTGAATGAACTTGTGTCATGACTTCCTGGTGCGGGTACATGGTAAACATATGTTGCTCCTGTCACAAGACTAAGGGTGTCAATTTTATTGTTAACACTACATTGTCATCTCTTTGTTCTTCTCCTACCATATGAGGTTTCTTGGTCCGATGAGAGTGGTTTTCCCCAAGATCAATTTGTTCTCCACCCAAATCTCGATATTTAGATCTTGTTGGGGACATGCATTGAGAAACATCAAGAGCAGATTACTATGATATCATTGCTTTGGATTATTTGGAGAACGAAACGAAGGAAACAATATAAAATGGAAATACACAAATGGATATTTTTTAGAAAGAGAAGTAGTACAGTAAAACCCAAATTCAATTAATGACCCGAATGGAAAAACACTGTAAACTACAAGTCAATACAAACTAGCTCTAAATAGTGGTAGCTTATCTCTAAAAAGAGATGTGTCAGCTATGCTTATTCGCAAGAATTGATTTACAACGAATCCAAAAAGGGCCTTTTAACATAAAGTATCACTAAGAAAACCCTAAACATCCAAAACCCTAACCCCAAAAGATGAAATGCTAAAAGGTTTGTGGGCCCCATTGTTATTAGTTGAAACATCAACTTCTCGAGGGTGTAACTTTTGCATGTGATCTCCATATGGGGTACTCGGTAGCCTATCATAAAGGGATAGCCGTGAAGTTTTGGAATTTCCTTATACATAGACAAATGCTATCTATTGGGAGCTATCATCCCAGAAAAATGTCATTTAGGACCTCAAAATGGCCAAAGAATTTTAGGACCCAAAAAATCTGTAAAAGAACTGCGAAGATGGAAAATTTTGTTTTAAGTCAATGGACTAGGTGGGTGGCCATCGATGTTGATCTAGATTAGGTATAGTCTTAGATCTACCTCTCGGTTTGATTGTCTACTCGATGTTTTGCCTTTTCCTTTGTCTACTAGTTGACTTCTTACCATCAAGGTGTCATGGGTTTAAACTTCCACATTATTTCATCTCATCTCTTTCAACAACAAAGATGGGACCATATCATCGATCTTTAATGTGATATTATTTCTTCCAATAGCCATGACTAGGCTATCCTATGAATCTGGCAAATAAAACAACATACCGAAACATTTTCCCTCCTTCGTGTATTTAATATCCATGGACAAAAACTGACTAATCACAATGGTGAACGCATTTACATGCTCTGTAACTGATTCATCTTCACTCATCCTCAGAAGGTATAACTTCTTCTGAAGAAACAACTTGTTAACTAGAGATTTCGACTGGTACAAGTTTTCCAACTTTTCCCATAGCTTCTTTGCAGTGTCTTCTTCTAACATTCAACAATATAAAATACACTAAACAAAGTTAGAATTTACTCCTTGCCTTCATGTCGATTATCTACCAATCTTCCTTTGACACACCAATCGAATTCATTCATGGGTTGACTGCAACGCATTGTTCTCGATCCACAAGAAGCTCATAATTCTACGCATTAAACTTTTCAATTTCTATCCTCAATGCGTTATTCATTCTAACTATAAATCAATGTTTCTAGAAACTCCCACTAAAATAGCTATACACCATATCTCGGACCAAACCAAACCCTCAGCAACAAAGGTGTTCCCCTGTAGCCAAATATAGATCTAATAACAACTATTGGGTTATGCTACCTATTTACAATGATTATGCATATGATTCATATATTTAAACATAATTAAGTTGTAATGTACCAACTTAGGATTTGGCACACTAACTCGAGACTTCTTAAAAATTGATTAAAACAATGATTGTGGAAGCTAGAATTGTTAGAGATGGGCAAGGTCAAAGGCTATGGATGGATGAAAGGTTTTGATATGAGTTTATACCTATACACAACGTACTGAGACCATTTATGTTTCAAGAATAGCTCGGCTGAACTCTACTCCAATTCTCCTGGGGTTCTTAGCATATGCAGACTAGTATGGGTAGGGAAATTGACTGAAAGTTGGAGAAGGTTGTTGCAGACATCAGAGAGGATAATAATAATTCATTTACAGTGATATAATCATAAAATAACATTTTAGAAAGTTGTATGCAGATATGGGAAAGTATGATAACAAAACTAGTAAAATAACAATTTAGGACAACCCAACTAGTTTGACTTGTGGTCTCCCAAACAATGCTCAAATGTAGTCAAAATTCTGAAATAGTGATTGGATCATGATATGTGATATATTATCTAACTATAGGAACTGGAATGACTTCATTTGGACCTTTACTCATTGATTTATGAACCATTCATTGAAAGCTAGTCAAAATCTAGCTAAATCTAGCAGGGGTGCATAAATTGGAGAATAATTCAGAGTTCTGTAATTTGTATTGAAGTGATTGATATCAGAAAATTACATACTCTATTATTACATTGGAAATACTCCATGATGCCTCTCAGAATATGATAGAAGAGTCTCTCCTCTTGGACATAATAAATTAATTGTAGAATAGAAGGAGGAGGGAGGGTTCGATTTCTGACTTTGGTGAAGATGGTTCTAAACTTCTGTTTTGACCTGAGAATCTTCAATACTCTATTATAAAATCAGAAATAGGATGAAATTCCTCTCAAAACACCCTGGAAAAATATCTCTTCTTCTACACCAAAAACTAGCTCTAGAAATCCATAGGAAGCTTGGAGATTCGAACTCTGGAATGGATGATGCTTTTTATGATATTCAAATTCGACTTGGTCAGCTACAGGACCTGAAAATAAAATTAATGACAATGGCTGAATGCCATCCTACTCTAACAAAAAGTTGGGGCACATCTCCCAAGTCTCAGATGCACAAATGCATTCATAAAATTTCTCAAACTAGCAAAAGATGTGAAATGGAGTTGGAATCCTTATTTTATAGAATTCATGTTGAACTATTGAGCAAGTTACTTGGATTGGTGACTTGTGAGAATATGTCACCCATGAGTGGACATGCTTTCCTTGCTTTGCTTTGTTTTTCTTCCTTTCCCACTTTTTCTGACTTTCCTTCCTTTCTAAACTTCCCTTCTTTCAAAACTTTCCTGCTTTTCTAACTTGCCTGCTTTTTCTTGGATTTATGCTGCTTTTCCTGAAATAAGCCTCTTTTCTCCATTTTAGCAAAAATTTTGGACTCTAGTGTTTACTTGAATTCTACCCCAAGTAATTCCTCCAACCTTATCCACCAATTTGAATTAGTGGACCATGTTCTTCATTTATTCAGCATAATAAATAAAAATATTGATTGCATCAATAATAATAAATTCTCCATTAATTATTGATTCCAAAGTGGGTAGCATCTATAGATAAAATTAAATGCACACTCCTAATTAATTAATTGCCTCATCTTAACCCCTTATTAATTAATTAATTCAATATGTCACTAGGATCCATGGGGTTCGATCTTTTGCATGGTGCTGTCAAAATGGGAACATGATAGTCCTCCCTACCAATATTGCTTTTCCTTAAGCAAAATATCCCAAGAGGTCCATCATGCTTTTTCTACACTACTTTGATCATAATCATCTCTCCAAGAAAATCTTCACTACATTTGTAACTGAACATGCCTACTTCTATCCAAGTGAAGCAACTGGAAAGTGTGCCCGGATCCCATAAGAATATCAGAAATCCAAATATACCACTACTATGTAAACTATAACTCCATCCAAGGAGGTGTTCCCCATGTAGGAAACTAAAACCAAGTGCAACATAGATGAACTAGTGCAAAAGAGGGTTGGCTTGATCCATCATGCAACCATGCAAACAATTGCTCCAAGGACAAACAATACCAAGATCCCATTGCTTGTATGGAACCCCTATTGGGCTTGGCCCAAGTGGGGCAATTTTGAGCAAGAAGGTGTTTTGGAACTGTGGAGCTGAGCGTAGTTCGGCTGAAGCAATTTTGTATAATTTTTGGGACGCTGTGAAGTTGCGTGCAGCGCAGCAACGGAGGAAGCTGCAAGGATCAGTACTACGAGGAGGCAATGCTGCGAAGTGTCCAGTCCACAGAATGCTAGCAAAGCAGAGTGCTAGACGAAGGCTGGCACGTGTTCCGATTAGACCGTCGACAGTCTATTTTTGGTAAAGATGCTTCAGGAGTGATAAGCAGCGGGCAGGAGCAAATCGGGAAGAAAGCAACTAGTCGCACACGCGAAATATGCCACTACTTGAACTAGTCACATGAAATCATTAGAGGAAGAACTGCTTGGTGAAAGCGACCTGTTGGCACGCATGCAACAGGAAGGCCGATAGCGACGTGAAGCATGCGTGGAAGACCGTCACGATGGAATATTCGCTACCAGAGGCCAGAAGTCCGGTTTTGGGGAAACCATGACAGTTTTGTAAACCTAAGGGTTTTTGCCTGCAGATTATAAATACATGACCTACGAGCATGATCTATAAATAGGGCATTTTTGTATGGGAAAGGGTTAACTCTTCGTTTTGTTAAGATTTGAATATTGTTGCATCTTTTAAGCTTAGTGCTATTGTAAAGAGTCTTCAAGCTGAGTGCGTAGAGATCTAGTTGAGAGAGAAGCGATTTTGCAGCTGTGTGTGCAGATTAAGAATTGTTGTACGCTTCCCAAAGACTAATTTAACAACAGTTCTTATGGACGTAGCCTCCATCCGGGGGGTGAACCACGTTAAATACTATGTAGTGTGATTGTTTGCATTTGCACTGTTCATTTGCTTAGTATGGATGTTTAATAACACAGTTATCTGTTATATGATTGCTTTTATATGTATTTGCCGCAGGAATGGTGGGAATAATATGTTAAGTAATACATGTGTGGATGAATGTTAAGTATTCAGCACTTATAAGTCTGTGAATGCATGAATCTGTTGGTTAATCACATAGTTGAAAACTGGATTTGAGCACAGCGTTGGAGCGTGCAGTATTATATGTTTCATTCATTTACATACGCCATAAAGATATTAACCTAAGTGTTGTTGAATGGATAAAGAACGTTAAGTAATATTGGTTAGAGTTAATCAAGTCTTGAAGTAGACGCGCAGTCTAGTCTATGTGTTGAACCCTTTGAAAGTGTTGTGAGATAAGTTGTTGATAGCTTATCATCATAACGCGGGAAGTACCCATTACCGCGCAGTCCTTGGATGCGCTAGTTGCGCAAGTGCCGCAGCTTGCCGAAGTATCTGCCGTGAAGTAGAGACTTTGCGCAGTTGTCTGTCCACAGCAAGAGTCCTTTATCGCGCTGCCCATCAGTCCCTTTTACACTCACATCACAAGGTTGTGGAAACTTGATTCTGCAACCACCCCCTCAGATTCACCTCGGGTGAGACCTCAGGCTACTCACAGTCTGTTGCCAAAAGGGCCTATGAATAGGGGTTTTGTTGGTTCCTTGGACTGCGAAGTACCTGGGTCTACATTGGAAACCCCTAGCTCAGTTATATACGCCAACAAATGGTTCTGTTTCCGTGCTAAGACCAGTGATGCGATAGTGTATTTGGAAAAGTAATGTGTGACAAAGAATACCAGTTCCCGTTGGGTTCAGATAATTGGCATCCCAAAAAGAAAGAGATCTGGGACTGGTTATCGCAACTCATAGAGAAGAAAAACTGTTTTCAAGGGCGAGTACCTACAGAGTGGACTCCAGAGCTCACAGCGCAGCTCAAAGCAATAGACAGCCCACTGTCGCAAGCAGTCGACTTTTGGGTTGATAGCATACTGGAAGGTTTGTAACAGAATTTGCTGTAGACATGCTGAAATCCTACAGCCAAGCTGAAGCGTACTTTTTCGAAGGATTCATAGGTAAGTACCTGAACAATCTTAGTCTAAACATTAAAATGCTTTTAGTTGAGAAAGGCGTTTTAAGAATGCAGTAATATTTTTGAATCTGTCATTGTAGAAAGTATATATAGTGATTCTGACGAAGAAACCCATAATTTGAGAAGTGGAAAGAGATATAAGTTTAATAAAGATAAGAATCCCGGAGGACTTGAACTCCGTGTGAATACCGAACTCCCATGTGACCTTAACAATCAGACCGCACCGTCATCAACCACCATCCACCCTATCACACCTCAAAACCAGCTGGTTGCAAATACCGCACAACCCCTACCTCAAAATCCACCCACTGCGAGTGTAGCGCAAGGCAGCCCAGCGCATAGAACATCAATACTGGTAACACCGCAGGAGTAGGTGCTGAGACCATTTTGACTCATACTATTCCAGTTCAGAACACCTAGCCTCAGAATATTCCGCAGAGTAGTATTCCTAGTACTATTCCGAGTATCACATTTACTTTTTTCGCTCAGAACCTTGCGCATAATATTAGCACTCCTCAGGGTGTTGCACAACCATGACGGAGAATGACAGATAACGATATAAAACTACTGATATTCAAAGGAACAGGTCTAGAAAACCCTGATCAACATTGGTTTCTATGTGAAGTCGTATGGAGTGTAAAGAAGGTTCAGGATGATGCTATGAAGAGAGCGCAGCTCTTCACTACTTTCAGAGACAGAGCCTTGCATTGGTTTATGAAATATTCTCAGGCACAGCCGAGAACCCTAACATAAATCAAGGCTGCACTTGTAGCAAAGTTCAAGAAACCAAAATCCGAGTCGCAGTGCATAACAGAATTAAAAGAGATTAAGCAGAAACCTACTGGAATGGTTTGGGAATTTGACCAAAAATTTAAGACATTATTGGACCAAGTGAGCTTTGTTATAGCTCCACAACAGCATCAGGAATGGTTCATCACTGCGTTGTTGCCCCACATCAGACAACCATTGATGCAGCAGAAGGTTGCATCGCAGGAAGAGGCCTTAGAGATTGCGATGAAGCTAGAGGCTTCGCCGATCGGTGAGACTAGTTTTGGGATGTCTCAGATCTAGAACCAGTTGACTACCTTGACATTAGAATTACAAGGTATGAAGAATGGAAAGGAACAAAGGTATGAACATAGGCATGAGGTATGGTGTACAGGATGTAAGGGAGAGGGCCACACTAGAGAACATTGCCCCTTATTTCAAGATTACCTCAACAGCGGTGCGCCAAACCCAATGAATCAGAACCAGGTGCCATGGTGTGAAATCTACAGAAGCAGACGACATAGACTTGAGGACTGTTATCTAATACAGAAATACGTAAAGACACTTAAGAGCTTATATTGTAATTTCTGTAAATCAATTGGACATGACGATCCAACTGTCGCGCATATGAGCTCATGAATGAAAGAAAGCGAGATATGGAAATGATGCGAGGTGCTAGAATGTACCACGTCCAAGAAGAAAATCAGCCGAAACAAGAGAATGTTCAGTACGATCAAGGCGGATACAGAGGCCGTGGTGGTGGATACCGTGGTAAGGGAAGAAATACTAGCCTAGCCCAAGGAAGAGGCCATGGCCAGGTAATTTGTTATAACTGTGGCCAACCAGGCCATGTATCTAGATATTGTGCCAACCCATGCACTATGTGTAGTTATTGTAAATCATTTGAGCATGTTATTGAAGAATGCCCTGTACTTGAAGTAGAAATGCAGAAATGAAGAAGGACAAAACCGCCAAATCCCAACATTCAATTGATCGCAGTAGAGAGAAGAACCGCGGATCCGAGCATAAACGTGGTAACACGTAGTGGCACTGATACAGGAAGAGATGGAGGCACAGAAGCATTGACTTCAGGAACACGCGATACTAAGTAAACTCCTGATCAACCAATATGGATTAGAAAAGATCCTGGTAAAACACTTGGCTTGGACTTACAGAAAAATAAGGGCGCATTCGAAGAAGCGCGGGACATGTTTAAAACACCACCACCTACCTCACCGAGAACCTAGTTGCACAATGAAGTACCACAAAGAGAGGTTATGCCAATGGCATATGATCAGATGAGCGCTGCAATAGATACAGGTACTTCTATTGCGCAGTTCCTATGGAGCTGCATGAAGTTATTGAAGAACGCAGATACTTATGTGTAATTTGAAAAACTACTCAGTCAGTATGAGCCACAGAGTGAGAAGGGGGCTGCCAATGGCACAATGCATAATATTAGGATTCCCTAAAGAACAGGCAGGTAAATGAGGTTCACTGCACAGATTGGGGACTATGAGATGGATGAGATCATTCTTGATCTTGGATTCGAAGTAAATGTCTTGACCAAGTAGACATGGCATCAGATGGGAAAACCAAATTTACAGTGGTCACCTCTACAGTTAAGAATGGCTAATCAAGGGATAGTTATACCTTTGGGGAGGTTACCCAACACCATTGTTGACATTGACGGAGTGCGTAGCTATGCATATTTTGAAGTGATTGAAATCGTGGATGATAGCCATCCTTATCCAGCGCTGCTGGGTATCGACTGGGCAATGACTAACTCTGCCATTATTGATTTGAAGACTATGAAAATGATATTTGAAGGCAATAATATAAGGGTCATCACACCATTGGACCCCTTGCAGGGTGAACGATATGTTGAAACGATTCAGGAGGAATCCAGAGCCCAAGACTTGGATCGTATTTACAAGATGACGACCGATGCTGCTGACTATATTAATCCAACTGCAGATGGAACACTCAGTTGGCATTGTGACAGTTCTTGCATCTCAGACTCTGATGCGGGATTAGAAAATTGGCAAAGCAAATTGCATGAAGTATCTGCCAGGAGATGCACGAAGATCACGAATTCACTCCGCTGGATTGGCAAAGAGGTAACTCCAATCCCTACCTATGATGGTTTATCTAATTTTTATTGCTTTATCAAGGAATATACTGCAGCAGTTGCAGATGAATATCGTATATCGGCATTAGACATGGCACTGCGCGAGACAGCCACTAGATGATGGGATACGCATAAGAAGAGACTTACAACATGGGATTAGTGCAGAATTAAGATGGAAATCATGTTTGCTAAGAAGGTTGCACTATCTTTTGACAAATATAATGGACATACGGATCCAAGGGATCATATTGAAGCTTGTTCACAAGCTTGGGTGGAAAGGGCACAGCCAAAATGGGTGCATCTATTTGTGCACATGCTGAAGGAGCCAATTCCAAAGAAGTGGTACCTAGATCTGGAGTTGCGCAGAGGTACAATGGACTGGTCTGGCCTAACTGCGAGCTTCCAACAGGATTTGAGTTTTGAAGACGAACATTCAAGTATCAATGACGCATTGTAGGTTCTCAAGGAAAAAATATTCAGACCAGACTACACTCAAGGAAACATGACACTAGAAGAATTCTTTGGAACAAACAACGTACCTGCATGCCTACAACCAGAATGGGAAGAGTAGCTAGAGCACACTCTTGATTGTTATCACATCGCTGAGTAATGCGAGGATAAAGCAGACAATGATTAGGAGGACCCGCGCAATATACATATACCAGAATCAGAGGGATCGCGCGAGGTAGACAGACCTCTGTTGGCAGGTGGTTTGGTGGGGTAATGTTGCAGTACCGCCGACGCCGCGACACATCGAATGAGGACACAAAAGGAGTATTTTGTGTCAAAGAATATCGCAGTTGGTGGGTTTTGGGTCACTTGGAACACATAGTATGCAATAGTGACTCAGTGTACCGCGGTTTGCGGGTTTTTGGGGTCATTTGGACCGAGTCAGTTAGATATTGGGTCAATTGTCCATAGTGTCGGTTAGGAAGTCAGTTGTAAGTGGACAAATATTGTAATGGCAGAAGCCTATAAATACATGAGAGTTGTAAGTGTTAGAGATAGGCGAGCATAGAGGAAGATAGAAAGAGAAGACCAATGGTGTGCGAGATCTGTGTTTTGCTTCTGGTATATGATCGCGATAGTAATATAATGATGTTTTGGTACAAACTTTGTGCAATGTTGCAATGTATGAATGTTGTTTGATGCAATGTCTGCTTACTGCTGCTATGATGATAAATGCTGTAATTAAGTAATATGTTCTATGTAGAATGTGATGATAAATGCTGCGATGAAGTAATATGTTATAACTCCTTGCCAAATGTTTAAAGTTTTTGTTTAAGTACCACAATAGAGTTAGTCTGTGCAGTCACAACTCTCCACCTCCCTCGGCGGAAACATGGTTCCGTCTGCCCTTCCTGGACGCCTCGAGTGAGACCTCATCCGCTCTGCGGGTGTTGCTGGGTGGGCTCAAACCTTCCAGGGCCGGTTCCCAGGGAGACTGCGGTATGTGTCGACAGTGAGGAGAACCCCTGTCGACTGAGGTCGCATTAGTCAACAACCTCCACTGGAAATTCCAAATATGAGTGCACCTGTGAAAAAAAGAAAAGTGAAAATTGGCACCAACGAAGAGCCAAAGTTCCAAGCTATCGGAGACTACTGGGATGAAGACACAGTTGAGGAGGTCATGGGCATATTATAGGAATATCGAGAATTATTCCCGACCAAATTCATAGAGATGAAAGGTATTTTGAGAGACTTAGGAGTGATGAAAATTCCTCTTAAGCTTGGCGTGAAACCTATGAAACAAAGACCGTATAGACTGAACCCGCGCTACAAAGAATGAGTTAAGGAAGAACTCGATAAGATGCTCAATGCAGGGATCATTGAGCCCGTTGAAGAATCTAAGTGGATAATCCTGATGGTTATCTAGGATAAGAAAACAAAGGGTGAGATCAGGATCTGTGTGGATCTCAGAAAGCTGAATGACACTTCGATGCATGACCCATTTCCTACACCTTTTACAGATGAAGTGCTAGATAACGTTGGAGGTAATGAGGTGTATTCTCTTACTGATGGATTCTATGGATACCATCAGATTAGGATTGATTGCCCAGATAGGCACAAGACTACTTTTGCTACAGAATGGGGGTCATTCCAGTACACAGTGATGCCTTTTGGTCTGAAGAACGCACCTGCCATATTTTCTAGAGTGGTCATCGCAGCATTTAAAGACTTCATACATAAGTTTTTAGAGGTTTATTTTGATGATTGGACCATTTTCGGTTTACTGAAGAACCATGCCGCGAACCTCAGGATGATGCTGGAAAAATGCAGACAACGTCAAATTTCATTGAATCTGAAGAAGTGTGTTTTCTGTGTTCCCTATGGAAATGTGTTGGGACATATTGTGTGCAAACAGGGCTTGATGGTAGATCCTTCGAAGATCGCAATCATTGTAAACTTTCCCACACCAAATTCAGTCAAGCAATTTCACACTACATTGGGGCATACCGGTTATTATAGGAAGTTCATCAAGGGGTATGCGTAGATAACCACAACTATGGAGAAATTGTTAAAGAAAGATGCGCCCTTCATCTAGAATGAAGAATGCAAACAAGGCTTTGATACACTAAAAGAAAATATGGTCACTGCGCCAATCTTAGTTTTTCCAAACTGGGAGAAGCCATTTCATGTCCATATTGATGCTTCATGTATAGCATTGGGCGTGGTTCTTGCTCAACCAGGAGAGGGAGGTATTTATCATCCCATTGCATTTTCCAGCAGGAAGTTATCATCCGCTGAGAAGAACTATACCACTACTAAGCGAGAAGGACTCGCTATGGTCTACACGCTGTAAGAGTTTAGGCATTACTTGCTTGGTGTGCATTTCTCTATGTTCACTGACCATTCTTCTTTGAAATACCTGGTCAATAATCTAGTGTTAGGGGGGCGCATTTGCAGATGGTTACTACTCTTTCAGGAGTACGACTTTGAAATTGTGGTTAAGCCAGGAAGGTTGAATTTGGGAACTGATCATCTATCAAGAATTGAGTCAGGAGAGGAACCTACGAATCTGGAGGACAACCTGCCGGATGTGCAGTTGTTCGCTATACAGGTTGCTGATGATTATTATAAGGACATCATAGACTTTTTGACTACTAGGTTCGCACCCATAGAGTTCACTACGTAGCAAAATAAGCAGTTGGTAGTGCAAGCAACAGACTTCACCATTATCGCAGGTCAGCTATACAAGCTGGGACCGGATGAAGTACTGCACAGATGTGTATTAGAGCATGAGAAACCATTCATATTGGTTGACACACATTCAGGAGTTGCAGGAGGTCACTACGCAGGGAGAACTATTGCATAGAAGATATTGCGCACAGGGCTATGGTGGCCTATGATTCATAAAGATTCGAAGGAACATTGCCAGAATTGCGATGTTTGTCAAAGGATAGGAAAGCCATCATGCAGAGATCAAATGCCATTAAATCCACAATTGACATTGCAGGCCATTGAGAAATGGGCCATTGATTTCGTGGGTCCTATTAACCCACCGGGGAAAAGAACTGGTGTAAGGTACATCATTACTGCTGCTGATTACCTCACTAGATGGGTAGAAGCAAAGCCAATGAAAGACTGTAGCGCAGCTACAGCCGCGGAGTTCATTTTTGAAAATATCCTTACAAGGTTTGGATGCCCAAAGATTTTGATGAGTGATCAAGGCACTCATTTTCTGAACAGGACCATTGAAGCTTTGACCGAAGAGTTCCACGTTCATCATCAGTGTAGCACGCCTTATCATCCACAGGAGAATGGAACTTTTGAAGCATTTAACAAAGTGATGGAGAATGCGCTAACCAAGATATGCAACGTTAATTGGGACGACTGGGACCTGCGCATTCCATTTGTATTATGGGCATACAGGACTACATGCAAGAAATTGACAGGCCATACACCTTTTAGATTGGCTTACGGGAAAGAAGCAATAATGCCAATCGAGTATATTGTTCCCAGTTTGAGAATATCTGCATTTACAGGCATGGCAGATCGCGACGCACTGGAAGAATGACTCTTACACTTGGTTGGTTTGGAGGAGGATTGCTTCATCGCAGGGTTTCACCAACAAGTGCAGAAGGAAAGGGAAAAAGCATGGCATGATCGCCACATCAAGAACAAGTCTTTTCAGGTAGGTGATCTAGTCCTCATGTATGATAGCAAATTCATGAAATTTCCTGGAAAGTTTAAGATGCATTGGCTTGGCCCGTATACTGTAATGCATGTTACTAACGGTGGCGTAGTTCAGTTAGCCACCTTAGCTGGAGAGACCTTGCCAAGTTTGATAAATGGAAGTAGACTAAAGCTTTACCGTGATAGTCCTGCTTCACAGAACCTGTGATGATCAAGAAGAAGAAATTTCTAAGTGCCAAGTACAGTTGAAATTGGGCACTAGAAAGCTGAAGGAATTTGTACGTGATGTATAGTAAGGAATATGTATATACCGCGTAGCACTGTTGGAAAATGCTGCTAAAAAAAAAAAAAGAAGAAAAGAAAAAGGGAAAAGGAAATGTGCAGTTGCGGCGTTCAAAAGGCGATTGCGATGAGCAAGTAGACATGGAAAGGCATTCAGTTCAGAAGCAAGAAATCAGGCACCGCGAAGAGACTGCACTGGAGAGATCAGGACCTGCCGCTCAGTTCGATGCAACACTCAGGAGAATATAGCCATTATAATGTCGATCGGAGAATATAGTCATTACCAGCGACCGCTTCAGGATTTAACATACAGATAGCCGTTCTGAGCCAACTTATGATGGAAAGGACCGAATGATCTGCCGAATTTGGCCAACGGATACAACAATTAATGCTCATCTAGTCGTTGAGGGGTGCGGGGGAGGTCAGCTACGCCTATAAGTAATGCTGCATTTAGACTCGCGGGCGTTACCAAACACTTAGAATTTTCTCGTGAACAGCTCTGTCTGAGTTACTTTTCGTAAGCTATCTAAAAACTTGTGAGAATTGCCTAGTGGATGTCTGAGTGGCCCTCAATAGAAGAAGAGTTTACTATCCAAGAGACTGTGAAGGTATTCCAATACGAGGGGATCGAAGGGTTAATAAGAACCCTAGCTAAGAAGGTTGTCTTCGAACCAGGTCAGGCATCAAGATGATCACCAAGACACGGTCCAGTGATGGAACATAAAGGAAAAAATCTATTAGGACCAAGAACAAAGGTACCTAAGATGGCGTCGACAGTGCAGAATCCACCGCTAACGGATAAGGAGATATCGTTGAACTTAACCCCATACAACATATCACCGCGCACACTCGACGCCCCAGTCTTCAAGCTCCAGAAGATTGCCAAATATGAGATACCACTATCACCGATTTCAAAACACGTTGAGGTGGAAAAAAACTTGCTGGGTAAAATCCTATAATGTAGATGGGAGGACTATGATCTGCTTGTAGTGCAGAAGGAGGAGCCCAACGAGCCAAAGTTTCCACAGTTCCAACCAGACGAGTACATGTGCTGGAGAAAGGATGCAAAGGGTGAGCTTAACCTGGTCGCTCAAAGTTGGTTATCCAGAGTAGTCCAGTCTGGGCTGCTCAATCTACTCAAACTTGCGCATTTCGATAGGTCTCTAGAGCTGAATTTAGTAGTACGCAAACTGATGGCACGCATTCACCAGGGCTACTTGTGGCTCAAATGCAATGTTGACCTAAATATCGACATCATCCACGGCATTACCGGGTTGAGTAAAAGGGGTAAGGATCCAAAGCAATTCTTCCAAGGGAAGAGTAAGGATAAAGAAGCTGTCGCAAAGATGAAGAAAACTTAGGCTGTTGTCAAGGGGAAGAGGGGCTATCAGATGAACGACATAGATGATAAAGCAACAAGATTTGTCATGCAACTGTTAGCGGGAAATATTCTCCACATATGCAGGCCGCTGGAGGTAAGCGCAGGTGCAGTACTGCTCGGCGCCTCAGCCACGGAAGGAGAACAATTTAATTGGTGTCAATACCTTCTCAATGAGTTTCTGGAGGAGCTCAATGACACACAGATCAACGGAGGGAATTTCCATTATACCTGGCTTATAGTACTGATCGCTTTTGTCTGCTGGAAGGGGCCAAAGGATTACGTTGGTGTAATCACTGATACCAACGAGTGCAGAGGACCGCGTTACTCAAATCCACAGGAAAATCTAAATGCACAAAGACAGCACACGAACACTGAGGTCTTCTACCCGCATTATGACCAGCTGCGCGCAACAATCATACTGACGCCGCAGTTAACAAAGTAGGTAACCAGTAGGTATATCCGCATTGTGAATTTTTATGCTGACATGCATAGCATTTATATTTCAGCAAAGGCACAGAAGAAGAAGGTGGAATGGTTTCAGGGAAACTACCATATGTACGAAGAGGATATCGACAATATCATGGAGGAGTGGCCTGCTGAGTTCCGCGTAGAAATTGTAGACGTCACAAGTGACTCCGGTGAGGGCGAGCCTATTCCATGTCCTATTACCAAAGAGAAGGAGACAGGAAAAAGAAAATAATGTGAGAGCCCAGGATAGAAAAAGGGGGAAAGGAAGAAACATAAAGTTGATAACGGTAAGTTGGATATAGTACTCAAGAGTGATGATTATGAAATGATCGGGGTAAAGTTCACAGAGTAGATGGAAGATATGATGTCATATAAAGAGAAAAAGGATAAGGCAATACAGGATACTCTGGAAAAGAACATGACCATGCTGCAGGGGATTACGCTAAAAATTGAAGAAGTCCACAAGAGGTTACCTCCGCCGCGTGACTTGGAGTCTGAAGGGAAGTCGGGAGGAACTTTGCAGCAGACACCACAGTTAGCAATGACCATTCCTACGAAGTCCCATATCGTCCACCTGGACCCGATAACAGTAAATTTACCTATGCCAGAACAACTCATGTTGGATACAAAGGATGTCGAGCATGTGGAGCTTGACTTGGATAAAATACCACTGTCGAGCCTGCATTATTTACATCTGCAGTGTATGGAGGAAATGCATGAGCGAACCACTGACGCACTAAAGGGGCAGGCTGAGCTACAAGCAGCCAATCGGCAGTTGGAAGAGTCTAGCTCGCAGAGTGCTATGTAGCTTTAGGATGAGCATGATCGTCGGAAAATACTAGAGTCCACGATCACTGTGGTAGCAGACGATATAGACAACTTGGAGGTCCAGGAAGATCCTGGGGATACTATTGTTAAGATTGGTGAGCTGGTCACCAGTCTTAAGACAGAGATGTAGGATATGCGGATTGAACATGAGGCTGACATTGCTGCTTTGAAGGAGCAGATAAACCCTCAGATCCCACCGAATAAGCAGCATCTTAGAGCATAAGCTGTGAAGGCTACAACAGAGAATATTGTCGTCGAAGTGGCTAAGTGCCAGAATCTATTGGAAGCAGCGTCGAAGGCATTCACTACCCTCGAAGAAGACCTGGCATTGCTGCAAGTAAAGAATATAGCGAAAGAGAAGCAAGCCTCCTTGGAGTGGTTGGATGCAGAAGTGAAGGCCCTATTACCAAGAGATAGGCTCCAGAAATATAGGGAAATAACCAGCCTCAATAAAGAAGTGCAGGCCTTACAGGAAAAATAGACCGAACTAGGAGACAAAGCACAACCTTTACTAGAAGATGTCGACATGATCTCGCAGGAGATCGAAGAGAAGTTAAAGGAGCTGCGCGAGAACCAGGAACAGGTTGAAGGATAGTTAGGTGATGAGATAACACCCGAGATGGTGGACACAGTCAGGCAAGTTGAGCAAGATGCAAAGGACGTAGTAGAGAAGCTAATCGGCACATATAATGAGTTTGTTGTGAAGCTAGCTCCGTAGGAGATGGAACAGCTCAGGGAAGCCGAAGTTGTAGGTGGCTCGGGGGAGAGCCACATGTGAGTGTTAGGGGCCTGTTGGGCCTCACCCAAGTGGGGCAATTTTGAGCAAGAAGGTGTTTTGGAATTGCGGAGTTGAGCAGAGTTCGGCTGAAGCAATTTTGTATAAGTTTTTGGGACGCTGCGAAGTTGCGCGCAGCGCAGCAACGAAGGAAGCTGGGAGGATCAGTACTGCAAGGAGGCAGTGCTGTGAAGTGTCTAGTCCACGAAATGCCAATAAAGCAGAGTGTTGGATGAAGGATGGCACGTGTTTCGGTTAGACCGTCGACTGTCTATTTTTGGTAAAGATGCTCCATGAGTGTGTTGATGCCCTGAAGATCGCAGCATCAAGTAGAAAGGGATTCTCCTTAGTAAACTATCCCAATTAGATTGTCCACCGTTTGGTATGGGGAATCCATCCGATTAGCAGTTCCGGCTACCATTAGATTTGGAGATTTGCTTCTTTTACACCGGTTATGGCCCGATCCATCGTTCTTTTTTATTTTATTGTTAAGATGATGTGCAAGTGCCTAAGCTAATATAATCTAAATGCAGAGCTTGAAACAAATCTGTATCTAAGACTGAAATAAATCTAATCTATCCTTGCAAGGAGCAAAACTATAAATATGAGTAATGTGTTGAAAGAAACATCTTAGGATCAACAGATAGCCATTAAATCGTAAAGATACATCTACAGCAAGAGATTAAAGATATAAAGATAGCTTTTAATCCATATGAAAGCATTCTATTACTCATGTTAGGAGAAACATCATTGCACAGAAAATAGTAAGATCCTTCAATACATAGAAATAATTCAGAACAGTAAAGAAAGATCTCACAGTAGGATATGAATGTCACAAGAATAAATCAGCATGCATCCAACACACGTTTCCAGGCAAAGGACGTCCTCTCTAGGCTCTTATTAGGCAAAATTGATTTTCTTGGAGCAAGTGTAAAATAGTTCGTACAAGTTTAGAAAATTCCTTTTTCCTGCCAAAAGTCCCTTACACTATTCCCTATTCCCTAAGCCTCTATTTATATCTTTACAAAATCCTTTTAACGCTACCACATGTACCCTAACTCTAGAAGCTTCCAATTTGTCCTTTAGTGCCCCAATTAAAGATAAGAATGATTCGTGGCAGCTTAAGATAAAAGAAAAAATTAGAGACAGTTGTCCCTCATACTTCACGACTTAACAAAAAGGAGGAGAAGATTTCAACGTATTATGGCTACCACGTCATCTAGGTGGTGCCTCTGCTTCAACTGGAGCCTTACATTCAGAAGGTGCTTCTGCCTGAACTTGCGCCTCTGCTCCAGATGGTGTAGCTTTGTCGACAGGTGCCTGTGCTGTTGTTTTCTTATCTTCTTCTGCTATGTAACTGAACCAAATGCCTGTGTCTCTTACGACAATATTTGCTGGTGAGGGGAGAATGATCTTTTGTGAGGTCACATGTTTACCAAGCTCTGCCTCAATACTTTGAATTTATGCTATTGTTGTTTGGTGGATCTCCTTGAGCTCATGATTGTGTACTGATGATAGCCCAATGTAGTGATGAAGATCATCGGTAGCCAACACATCAATTTTCTTTACATACTCCAACTGAACACTCAGCTCTTCCTTCAAATTTGACAAACGTTGCTCTTTGTTTGGAAAATCATCCAGGGTCTGAGGAAAAATAAGCTTGCATTTTTCATGTACTTCATGAATCTTTTGATACAGGCTATTACCTTTCCCAATTGTTCCCTGGATCTTAGCCATCAGCTTGGCACCGTAATTCCTGCAAAACTCCATGAGGGATACATCTTCCTTAAAACCGTCCATGGATTTGAACGGGAGATGCTTAGGGAAATCCACCTTCCCTTCTCTCCACTCTATCTGGCTCAAAATGTTTTCTTTACCCCGAGTGTATTTTCCTTTAAGCCTGATGGCTTTGGAATTGACTTCTTTCAGCCTATCCAGCATGGTCTTGAGTCTGCAAACCTCCTCAGTAATCAACTCTTGTGCGACATGCATTTGTCTCAAGATGTCATAGGACTGCTCGTGAAAAGGAGACATATCCATCACTCTGATTTCTGCTTGCTCCAGCCCCTCAACTATTGACTGCTTATCCTGCTCCAACTGAATAACTCTAGCTTCAGAGTCATTCTTTTCGGACTCGAGGATCATCATCTAGATCGCCAGCTACTCCTTTTCCTCTTTTAGGTGTCGACACTTATTTGACAACTCCTTGTGATCAGTAGACATGCGATTATATTTGTTCACCACAAGATCCCTATAAGCCTACTTGTTAGCCACAGTATGTTGCAGCATGCGAGCTCTTCTCTTTGTTGACTCAAACTCTTTGACCATGTCGATCACATTGTCTTCTGCTGCTTTTGCTGCTGACACAGCGGCGGATGCCATGGCTATGGGAGCCTTATTCCTATTTTGCATAACCGTGGTTTCTCGTTGGGTGACAATATCTACCTGGAAAAGTCTCTTTATCCTCTCTTCTGACTTCAGGACCACAACCTTCCTCTTCTTATAATACACAAATTTATCCCATCGGGACACAGTATCATCTTCAGATGGGGTGAAAGGGATGATCGGGAGGTCTCTTATATAGAATTCTGCCTCCGCGGGTGGGGTCTGTACTACCTGAGATGAATCTATTTCCATATCTTAGGTGCCAGAGCCACTAGCCTGGGCATCTTCATTGGCCTTAGCCTCTTTTTCAGCTTTGAGTCTTCTTTCTTCTTCCTCATCTTTCTGCTGATTTTCAATTACCTCCATCTGCTCTTGTTCTTGAGCTTCCTGCTGCAGTCTTGCTTCTTCAGCTTCCTACTGCAATCTCACTTCATCAGCTTCCCTCTGCAACCTTGCTTCCTTAGCTTCCCACTGCAACCTTGCCTCTTCAGCTTCCTGCTGCAACCTTGCCTCTTGAACTTTCAATCTTTGTTCTTCATGGACTAGGGCCTCAGCTGCTTCCCTTTCTTTCTGGAGGATGGCTTCTCGGGCTGTGGCAGAGCTAGAGCTAGCTCCACTGCTGTGATGACAAATCTGTAATTCAGTCATATTACTAATTCCCCTGAACACTTCTTCTTTGTCATCATAGTAATGGGCATACTCAAAATGAGCATACAATTCCTTGCAATGCTCCGCAACTTTGCTCCGCCTGTCATTTCTATGAAAGATTGCCTCATCGAAGTGAAAAGCTTTCAACTGCTGAATGAACTCTTCGGCTGCTGCAACCCCTGAGAACTTATAGGATCCTATACAGAAAGGAAAAGGAGGGAAAGAAGCCTTATGTTGCTTATTAAGAACTCCTCCTATTCCATCAAGGAAAACTTGCCTGACTGCTTCTTTCAGGACTACATAATCAATGGCGTATTTTGGTAAGATGTATGGTGGCTTAGTGCCTCCGAACATCCTGATATAGGTACCCTCTTCTGAGAAGTAGAAATCTCCATAAACTTCCATGACTTCCATGGCATTCTCCGACAAGCAATTGGGTTCTTCATTGAACATCTGCTCATACAGAGGCATAATGAATTCTTCACATATGAGCTTATAGTGCGCTCTGTAATTTTGATCCCATAGTATTTTGTAAGTAGTGTATACCGGGGTGTTGGATTGATCCCATGAGCAGCCTAACTTGGGGAAAGGGAGCTTTGCTAAGATGCAATCAATGAGGTATGAATACATGAAAAACTCTGACTTTTTTAAGGCCAAACCTTCTCTAGCTGCGGCCACAGTGGATTCCAAACTATCTGAGAGGATAATAGCCTAATCAAACACAGTTCCCTTAAATGCTATGTAATGGATTATGGGGGCCCATTGTATCCTATATACGGTTCCATCGGGCATGCCGAAAATTTTGCTTAACATAAGGGAAATCAACCTAAATGGAGGTCTTAGGCTCTGAACGTCATACTCATCATTGTCCCTCTTCGTTAGTTGTTTTCCTGTGATTAACATCCTTTTATCCATTTTGAAACTATTCATCTGTTCCAACCATGCATCTTTCAGTGCCTGCTGGGGACGTGAGAATTTGTAGGCTGCGGCAATATAAGATGGATGGAACGAAGCGAATGCCTCTCCCTTGCTGTCCTGCAACACTCTTGTTTGCGGGTTGGCATGTTCCAATATCCACTCGATTACTTCTGAGCACAGGAATAGCTCAGGGCGAGTAGAAGCCCTGGATATGCCAGAGGTCCTGATGTTGAGGTAGATTTTTTCTTCTTCTATTAGCACACCTGGGATATCTTGGTCCTTGATCATCCAGTAAATATCTCCCCACCGGACCTCGGGAGGGACGCCCGTCGTGCACTTAGTGTCTTGAAAGAGAGTTTTAGTCCTTGGCTATACTGGCTCTGGCTCCATCATCTTAGATTTCTTTCTGCTACCTTTCGGCATTGTAGCTTATCTTTGTCAAGCAATCATACGAGAATAAACATAAGATTGTCAACCATTATGTAAAACAGAGCATAAAATAGAGCGAGACAGGAAGGAAACAGGACTAGCATGATAATGTATAATCATAAGAGGCCATAGTGCCGCATGCTGGGGAAAGAAACAAAACACATAATAGTCAAGGAAACATATTATAGCCGTCAGACTTGATCGTTCTAGGGAGGCAATGCCGGGTTTGGAGCTTTTGAAAAGTTTCGAAAGAGGTAGGCATACGACGTACAAAAACTCATTTCCCTCCTTATCTTTGAAGATAGGATGCCCTTCATTATAGGCGGATCCTTCTGAGACGGCAAAGTTACCTGGGTTGGTCCTTTCAGCTTTAGGGGAAGGGTTCAAGGAATATAGAGGAGGAAAGGAGTAGGTGCGTAAGCAATAAATGTAAGTGCAGCAGGCTTACAGTGAACCCGCATTACTGCATAATTAAATGGCTGTGCGAACAGAAAGCGAACATCAAATGGCTAAAGCGTGAATGGTAGGATGGCTTGGATTGGGAAGGCTATGGGGCTGCAGCAGCTGTAAAGTCTAAAGGATAGTCTGCTACGAGTGCCCACAGGCCATGTAACGAAACGAAAATCACTCGAGAAAGCCTCGATACATAGATAATACAAAATTAACGATAGAACCGCCTACCTGGCAATGAAACACTGGTGTTACGGGGTTGATGTGGTGGAAAATAAGCTGAGCTAGAGCGAATAAGCTTATGCAGGTTCCAAATGGCGTCTTCCAAAATGAAATCTACCAATGGGAAAATAGAACCCCCTGCCACCCTTATATTAAGATTGGTACGTGTGGACATTAATTGCGTAGGTGGTGAAATTAAAATGGAGTTAAACCTTCGCATACGATGGGGTCATTTCAACCCATTCGGCATTTATGCGTAACCGTCAAAGTCGGATGAAAAAGGTGGGTCTGGTCCGCCGTTGCGGGTAGAAATTGTGAGTTCCTTCTGACGCGCGGGAGAGTTAGAGTTCGAGCGCAGCATCTGCTTGTTGCGGGAAAGAAGAGAAAGATGATCCGCCATTGCGGAAAGACTCGACGAGTTCTTTCGAAATTGATGAGTCAAAAGACTCGCGGTGAAACTTCTCGAGTTGATCCGTCGTTTCCGAATGACTTGGCGAGTTCTTCCAAAATTGATGAGGCAAAAGTATTTCATGGTAGAATTTCTCGGGTTGATCCACCATTGCGGAAAGACTTGACGAGTTTTTTCGCAATAGTGGATGAATTTGGTAAGTCTTTTATGAAAAGTGAATGGTCGGGGAACTTGGGAAGAAGGCGCTTGTAGCGGCAAGACTTGATGAATGCTTCCTCCGTTTTGGGAGAGAATTTCAAGTTCTTCCGCAGTTTCGGGTGAACATATCAAGTTATTCCGCTATTTCGAGAGAGAATTTCAAGTTCTGACTTAGAACAAAAACTCCAAAAAAAATTTCTCACTTGAAACAAACAAAAAAGACTAAGTTCAAAAGTTTTCCAAAGGGGACTTAACATTTTAAGCAGGATTTTTAGGAAAAGAAAAGGAGGGGCCCCAGTGTCTACAAAATTTTGGGGAGGGATGTTGCTGCAACAACAGAGTGCTAAGCAGCGGGCAGGAGAAAATCGGGAAGAAAGCGACTAGTTGCACACATGAAAGATTCCACTACGTGAACCAGTCGCATGAAACCGTTAGAGGAAGAACCGCTTGGTGAAAGCGACCTGTTGGCACGCACGCAACAGGAAGGCCGATAGTGACGTGAAGCATGCGTGGAAGATCGCCATGATGGAATATTCGCTACCAGAGGCCAGAAGTTCGGTTTTGGGGAAACCATGACAGTTTTGTAAACCTAAAGGTTTTTGCCTGCAGATTGTAAAGACATGACCTACGGGCATGATCTATAAATAGGGAATTTTTTTAATGGGAAAGGGTTAACTCTTCATTTTGTTAAGATTTGAATATTGTTGCGTCTTTTAAGCTTAGTGCTATTGTAAAGACTCTGCAAGCTGATTGCACAGAGATCTAGTTGAGAGAGAAGAGAATCTGCAGCTGTGTGCGTAGACTAAGAACTGTTTTACCCTTCCCAGAGACTAATTTAACAACAGTTCTTGTGGATGTAGTCTCCATCCAGGGGGTGAACCACATTAAATATTGTGTAGCGTGATTGTTTGTGTTTGCACTGTTCATTTGCTTAGTATGGATGTTTAATACCGCAATTATCTGTTATGTGATTGCTTTTATATGTATTCACCGCAGGAATGGTGGGAATAATATGTTAAGTAATACATGTGTGGATGAATGTTAAGTATTCAACACTTAATGATATCTAATGGTAGCAATATGTACCTATTTTGTTGATCACAAAACGTATCAATGTCAGAGGGGTTACAAATTTTACACATAAATTTTTTACCTCCTAGAGTCTTCAACTTGGTGGTGCATCAATCCATAGATGGAAAGAACTCTCTGCTACTTAATTCCAAGGATATGAAATCAAGATCATGGCTTCTATGTGGAATATGATCCTTTTCCAAACCCCATGTATTTACCATCAAGTCATCTAGAATTACTGTGGGAGCCTTCTGCTCCTGTTGGCGCCTTATCAAGAAAAATCCTTTCACCCAAGTCTCATCTTCAAGTGATGTGACTGAAACATAAGTGTGGGGTGAAAGAGAATGAATCAACTCTCTGTAACAATTATCCATGAAGAACGTGGATAAATGTACCTCATCCTCATGGGATGATCCCCCAAATGTGAGACTATGTGTCTCCTCCAAAATTATGCATCTCTCATCATGAGGTAACTCATAATATCTTTGAAACAAGGCAAGTTCTTAGTTACCTTCTTTCTTGATTTCAACCCTCTCTGCAAGAACATTCAAATCAGCATGCTCCTCATGTTCCACCATCACATGAGATTCCTCCACGGAAATCTGAAAATCATCAACCAAAAGCGAATCGCTGATTGGAACATAGGAAGGAATAAGAGATCTTAGAGACTCTTTTTGAAGTTGCTCTACTTGCATCTGAGATTCCAAGAGAGTAATTTGAGTACTTCTCAAAGAATCTTGGGTATATTCCAACTCATATTAGAGCCTTTCAATCTCTTCTTCATTCTTCAATAATACATCATGATACATTCCTGAAAGATCAAACAAATAGTATCTGTTAGAAATCAATTGGGAAAATTTACCTTTGATGTTTGACATTGACTTCTGAATCTCCTCCATGTCTTCAATGGAGGGTGGATTTTCCAGTGATGCAGCTCTTCAACAATATTGTGACACTAAAGCATGAGTGAAATGGAGAATTTCAATAGTCTCCTTGATCTTCAACGTGTTCATCTTTAATGTCCCTTCAAGGAAGGATGGTTCATGACGGTGAATATCCCCTTATTCAATTTTCCTTGGATTAACATCACGAAGCTTATGTGGTGATGGTGAAGTTACTCCTTTCTCCTCACCCATGGCTGAAAATTCATCATCTTCATGCTCAAAGGAAAGTATATTTGCAGCACCTTCATCAAAGTATGAAACTTCATGAGATAGAACATTCTCTTCTTCAAACTTCATTGGATCACCCTCATAAAATTCAAGCGGTGAAGGTGAAATTGATCCTTGGTTTGCTTCCACTATTGCAAGGACTCCATCATCATGATAAATGGTACTTTGGCTTGCAGCGGCATCTTCAAATATGATCTCTATGTCACCATCATAGATATGTGAGCACCCATTGATATCACCTTGCAGTGACTCATGCTCCTCCAATGGTTCATGTCCATGAATGCCTTCATTGTTAACACCAAAATTTTGAGCCTACATATCAAAGCACTTAACCATGCCAACCTTCTCATTGTAAGTGGATACCATATCAGAATGAAACAAAGGGATACAAAAATCAGAATTGTGGCAATATCTTTGTATCATGTCTTTCTCTTCATGTGGTGGATCTGTGATGGCTTGCCCTTCCACCAAATCTTCTGGTTCACATCCAACTGATGTGTGCTTGTCTTCTGCTTCCTGATGAAGCTCAGGAGGTGAATGTAAACCTGAGTCATGTTCATCCTTTGGATCAGATCCAAAAGATGTATTACCACTCCTGAAAACATCATCATCCCTTATAATTATTTTGAGATCACCCACCAAGAAACTAGGAGTGATTTTACCTTCCACATTGCCAACAACCAGATGTTGGAGTGCTAGATCTTCAACTGTGCATGGACCTTCTTTATCTTCTTCTGAGGATTTATTTGGTAACTCATCAACCTTATGGCTGCTACAAATAGGCTGATTTATATCTTCCTCTTTCTTCTCCTTCATATCAATACCTTCAGTCCTCTTTTCTTCTCTACAACTTAGATCCTTCCTTGATGGCTTGTTGGTCTTCAAGGAATCCACATGTGTTACTGTTTTGGATTTCTTTGGTAACAAGAATGCCACTTCTTTGAAAACATCATTTTCCATCAATGCAATCTTTTCCTTGTTAAGTATCGAGTAGGGATCTTTAAATAAGCTTTGGATCTCATGTGTGCAAAACTCTCTGAAAGATATGAGTTCCAAAATCTCATCTCTCAATGCATAGTAAGATGTGAGGTACTCAAAGGGTCTCCTTAACTTCACTTCCTCAAAAATTTCAGACCTTGGATAATAAAAATATTCATCATACCATTGGTCGCCATGGTCACCATCATCTCTTTTGAAACTGCTCGAAAATATGCATGATGATTCTTCTTCTTCAACTGCAACTCACACTAGCCTCATGTCTACAAATTTGAATTGTGATCTGCAATATTTTTTATCACTGAGCTTCTTTCTGTCCATAGGGGTGGAGGAAAGTGCTCTGATACCACTGTAATGTACCAAATTGGGATTTGGCACACTAACTCGAGACTTCTTAAAAATTGATTAAAACAATGATTGTGGAAGCTAGAATTGCTAGAGATGTGCAAGGTCAAAGGCTATGGATGGATGAAAGTTTTTGATCTGATTTTACACCTCTACACAATGTAATGAGACCATTTATGTTTCAAGAACAACCCGGCTGAACTCTACTCCAATGATCCTGGGGTTCTCAACATATGCAGACTAGTAGGGGTAGGGAAATTGACTGAAAGTTGGAGAAGGTTGCTAAAGACATTAGAGAGGCTAATAATAATTCATTTATAGTCATATAATCATAAAATAACATTTCAGAAAGTTGTATGCAGATCTGGGCAAGTATGATAACAAAACTAGTAAAATAGCAATTCACGACAACTTAACTAATTTGACTTGTGGACTCCCAAACAATGCTGAAAGGTAGTCAAAATTCTGAAACAGTGGTTGGATCATGATATGTTATATATTAGCTAACTACAGGAACTGAAATGACTTCATTTGGACCTTTACTCATTGATTTATGAACCATTCATTGAAAGCTAGTCAAAATCTAGCTAAAACTAGCAAGGGTGCATAAATTGGAGAATAATTCAGAGTTCTGTAATTTGTATTGAAGTGACTGATATATCAGAAAATTACATACTCTGTTATTACATCATAAATAGGCCATGATGCCTCTCAGAAGATGATATAAGAGTCTCTCCTCTTCCACATAATAAATTAGTTGTAGAATAGAAGGAGGAGGGAGGGTTCGATTTCTGACTTTGCTGAAGATGGTTCTGAACTTCTGTTTCGACTTGATCAACTTCAATACTCTCTCATAACATCAGGAATAGGTTGAAATGCCTCTCAAAACACCATGAAAAAATCTCTTTCTAGCTCTAGAAATCCATAGGAAGCTTGGAGATTCGAACTCTGGAATGGATGATGTTTTTTCTGATCTTCAAATTCGACTTGGTCAGCTACAGGACCTGTAAATAAAATTAATGACAATGGCTGAATGCCATCCTCCTCTCACAAAAAGCTGGGGCACATCTCCCATTCTTGACTAGGGGCACATCTCCCAAGTCTCAGATGCACAAATGCATTCATAAAATTTCTCAAACTAGCAAAAGTTGTGAAATGGAGTTGGAATCCTTATTTTATAGAATTCATGTTGACCTGTTGAGCAAGTTACTTGGATTGGTGACCTGTGAGAATAAGTCACCCATGAGTGGACATACTTTCCTTGCTTTGCTTTGGTTTTTCTTCCTTTCCCACTTTTTCTGACTTTCCTTCCTTTCTAAACTTTCATTCTTTCAAAACTTTCCTGCTTTTCCAACTTGCTTGCTTTTTTCTGGATTTATGCTGTTTTTCCTGAAATAAGCCTATTTTCTCCATTTTAGCAACATTTTTGGACTTTAGTGTTTACTTGACTTCTACCCCAAGTAATTCCTCCAACCTTATCCACCAATTCGAATTAGTGGGCCATGTTCTTCATTTATTCAGCATAATAAATAAAAATATTGATTGCATCAATAATAATAAATGTTCCATTAATTATTTATTCCAAAGTGGATAGCATCTATAGATAAAATTAAATGCACACTCCTAATTAATTAATTGCCTCATCTTAACCCCTTATTAATTAATTAATTCAATCTTTCACTAGGATCCATGGGGTTCGATCTTCTTCATGGTGCTGTCAAAATGGGAACATGACATAAGTATAAAGCAATGGCACAAAACACATTAACATAATATACCAAAATTACTTTGGAAACCCCTCTACTAGGAGAAAACTAGCAAACCACTGAGGTTACCACTCATGTATTAATCAACACTTTTAACCAATGTTTACAACCGTGATTTACTATACCGCAAATCACACTTCATTACATCTTGCTATTTGCATAGCCATTACATCTTATTTATAGATGCAATACAACCAACTTCTCATTAATGGAAATCCATATCTTCCTAACCACTTTCATCTATTCTGTTACATTCAACTTGACTGGGTCAACCTTGGTCGATCACATATTGAGCTTTTGGTCGTTTCGTCAACTTGTCGTCAATTGCTCATTTGTCTTTGATCAAACAACTATTCCAATCGGCTAGTCGACCAAACTTCCCCTGTATGTTGAATTCCAACTCTAATTGACTTATATCAACCAACTATCGACTTTGACCATTGGTTTCATGCAAAGAATATAACATTCCCAACAATTTTGACTTTATACCTATGTATAGATTGAATATTTAGTAAAAACCACATTAATAATATTATTGTGTGTCTAGAATAAGTAGATAACTATATACAAAGAACAATGTTAATGTGCTTAATATATTATATACGTCGGAAACATTAATGTTATTAATGTAGTTGTTGCTGATATTATGTATTTTTCTTTCTATGCATGTCTATACATATACATAAGTATATCATAAAAAATATATCAACCACATTGTAAACTTAGTTGAGCACTTAAACTCCTATACATTCACTTATTAAATGTTGACTTTGAATTTCACAATAGGAATGCTTAAAGTTTAACATGCAACTATTATAATTCAATCCACATAACTTGACTCTCATCTCATAACCCACATCATATAAATAATACATGATTTATTACATTACAATTCAATAATCAAAGTCTTTATATTACACCATCCCATCTTCCATGTAAATTTATCCATGTAAACAAACTAAAGAATTAAAATATCACTTTTCCCATACCATCTCTCAATTTTTTGTTCAAGTTTCCTAACGAAAATTGTGAAATTTTTTACACTATGCATTCAAATTTATATTCATATGCATCCTTAGCATTGTTAAGTGCAACAATGTATGTGCCAATCATTTTGAAAAAAAAAAATGCATTATTGGTAAAACTAAGCATATATTTAATGCAATTCATAACTGATGAAATATATAAAAGGGAGATAATTGAATATTTTCCAGCTAAGAACTCCAAAATAATGGCATGCACAAAGTCATTAACGAAGACTTAGAGTAAATTAGGTGCATATATTTAATGCAATTCATAACTAATGAAATACATAAAAGGGAGATAATTGAATATTTTCCAGCTAAGAACTCCAAAATACTGGCATGCACAAAGTCATTAACGAAGACTTAGAGTAAATTAGGTGAGTCATCGAAGGTTGTATCCTAAGCATCGCTTTACAAACATTTACTAAGCAATGTACATACATCGATATGAACTATTTGGAAATCAAATAATTGTCAAATCGAGTGTCGAGTGTCATAATATATAAATTCATTTCTTTGACGTGTACAAAAATATGACCCTCATATAGCACCAAAAGGCGACCCAAATGTAGAAGAGAAACCCAACGTGTAGCACTGGATTTCTTCCTTTTTCCAAAAGTATATTAGCATAATTCTTAAAATTCCTATAATGATTTTCTTATCAAGGAACATGTCATCAAGGATAGCAAATTTATGAGGAAACGTGTCAAAGGATAGCAAATCGTTAACTAAATTTAACAAGTTACAAATAAATCAAAGATTTATTTTTTTTTTATTTTTTTTTTCCGGTAAATGGATACATCATTACATCCATTCTTGTTTTTGCTTCCATGAAACTTCTTCACTAGGCCATGATAGAATGCCATACGAATAGTCAGCTTGGTTTATAATGTGTATTTATCAAGAAGTCCTCTTATAGTTATCAAACCTAACAACCATAACAGGCAAAACTTGAAAAACCTTTTAAAGCCTCATAAATCCAAACACACTACAATTATGTGTTAAGGGTTCCATAAGTATTAGTTAAACCTGCAAATGGGTTTCCAAGTAAGTAAGTATATATTTTGAAAGATTTTCATAAAGTGTTACATCCAGGATTGTGTGATTTTGTTCAAAACAAAGATTTGGTCAAAGAAAATTTCAAATTCCAAGAAGGAGAATGTAAACACGAAGAATATTATCTCTTAGAAAGCACAAAACGAGGACTCAGTTTAGAAAGGCTTAATCAGTTTGATTGCAGAGGAGTTTAAATGGAAAATATTTTATTCAAGAATCTACTGAGGGAATTCTTTTTCATAATATCGGTAAGTCAAATGATCCTTCCTTTATATTTGATTCTACCCCAAATGATTCTTTTGAGACCAGCTTTGTTTTTCCTTGTATTGGGTCATTGGGAAATAAAATTACTCGGGGAGAGGGCTTTGTTATAAATCTTTTATATTTTCCCGAGATGTCAATTATTTTGGAGGGTTTATCTTCTATAAGTCTATCACCTTCTACAGACAATACTGTTGTCTATTATGGAGAGAATGATACTATGGATTTAGAAGAAGAAGACCATAGATATTATCTTAGGTCTCAAAAGGGTGATTCAGATGTTTTTTTTTCTATTGGGGGTTTGGGTATTTATCGTTTAACTTTTAGAAGAATGAAGAAATGTAAAGGAAAAAAATTCCTTTTTCAAATTAGCTCAGGAATAGGCAGTGAGGGACGTAAATGTTGGATGGTAGAAACAATTGAAAGGGGCACTTAGAGTAGTGGATACCTTGACAAAGGTTCTATAATGCTTATAATGAATTTGAACTATCGGGGGTTGGCTAGCTCCTCCAAAAAGCTAGCGTTGAGAAGGTTCTTAGAAAGTAAAGGTACGGAGGTAGTTTTCATTCAAGAAATAATGAGTAATGGTGAAAACATAGTCAGTGAATTAAAGAAATTCTTTAGTGGATGGGATTTTGAATCAATGGATGCTCAAGCTCATTCTGGAGGCCTAATTAATTACACGTTGGTGTAGGAATAAGATGCTTTTTAAAAATTTATGGGATTTTGATTCGGGTTTGGTAATCGTGCTCCATTTTCTCATGAATTAGGTTTAGATTATCAATTTGTGAATACATATGGTGACATAGTTAATTACTTGGACTCTTTGTTCTCAAAATCTTTTGTATCTTCTCATAACTTAATTTTGGGAGGAGATTTGAATTTTTCTCTAGGTCATTCAGAAGTTTGGGGTCCAATTGCTATGGAGGATAATCTCTCGAACCATTTATTGAGGAAATTGGAGGTTTCAAAACTATTGGATATTGAATCAATAAAATTCAATCCTATTTGGACAAATAAGAGGATTTGAATGGATTGCATAGCCAGGCGACTGGATTGGTTTCTTGTATCTGAACATTTTTTGGAGATCAAGAATTGCATCAGGGGGTGGGTGGGCATTGGCGTCAACTCAAATCATTTTCCTATATTTCTGGAATTTTCTAGTGTAAGTAACAAATCTCCATGTCCTTTTAAGTTCAATTCAAATTGGTTGACTAATAATGATATTACAAAGATTTTAAAAGAAAGATGGAGTCCAATGGATGAGTCTTCTACATTATCATCTTCTAGTCAATTTGCAATTAATTTAAAGAATGCTTCAATTAAGTGGTCCTTAACTAATAAAGAGTAGGAAGATCTAATTCTCAAACAAATTGAACAAGGATTGGGGGTTTTGTATAATGAAGAAGGTTTTGGCTACATTTCTGAGGAAAAGAAGGTTGAGGTTTTTTCATTGGAGACCAAGTGCAGTAGGATACTGGCAGATAAAGAAATTGAAATGAGATTAAAAAGTAGAGCCTTATGGTTGTCCAATGGTGATGAAAATTCAAAAATTTTCCACCATTATGCAAATCATAGGAAAAATTCAAACTCTATATAGAAAATTTTGTCGGATTTGGGGGAAGAGGTTGAAGGTTTTGAAAATATTACAAGAGCAAGAATTAATCATTTTCATACTTTATTTAAGGTTGATGAAGATATATCCCTTACAGAGGTAGTAAAGATTGCTCATCATTATCCCACTTATGTCTCCGAGGAAGATAATAACATGTTGATGGAGGAAGTGACTCTAAATGAATTAACTCCTGGGTCCTATTTATGTTCAAAAAATATTCTAGGACCTTATGGGTTCTCGGTGGAATTTTTTCTTGTTATTTATGATGTTCTGGCTCAAGATTTACTAAAGGTAGTAGAAGAATCCAGGTGCAGTGGAAAAATCTCAGTTTTTTTCAATTCAACTTTTTTAGCTCTCATACCAAAGTCACACTCTCCTTCTTCTTTTGAGAATGTTAGACCAATATCGCTATGTAACTGCATTTATAAAATAATTGCAAAAGTTATCTCTACCAGTGTAGATCCATCTCAAACCCGGATCTATCAAGCACCGAGAGGGATCCAATTTCTTGAGGTGTAATTTTTTTGTTTCATCTTACAGTTTTTACACATTAAGAAAAAAATTACCCCTCAAGAAATTGGATCCCTCTCTTTTAATTTTTTAATTATTTTATTTTTTATTTTTGATAAGTTATGAGCGAACATGATATTTTTTATTACTTTTGATTTTTTATAAGTTATGAGCCGACATGGAAACGTAACGTGACAAACATGACAAATGTGACAAACGTGACAAATGTGACAAATGTGACAAATGTTACAACATCTCCCCCATACTGGGTTGTAACGTAACGTGACAAACGTGACAAATGTGACAAACGTTACAACATCTCCCCCATACTAGGTTGTAACGTAACGTGACAAACGTGACAAATGTGACAAATGTTACAACATCTCCCCCATACTGGATTGTAACATAACGTGACAAACGTTACATGTGACATCCGTTACATGTGACATTCGTTACATGATCTCCCCCATACTGGGTTGTAATGTAATGTGACAAACGTTACATGTGACATCCGTTACATGATCTCCCCCATACTGGGTTGTAAGCACCTCGTTTACACTCGGTGCAACAAGGATCAAAATTGTCTTGAGTAAGACTATTTCAGAAGAACAGTTTGACTTTCTCCTAGGAAGACAGATCCATGAGGTTATTGGAATTGCACAGGAAGGTTTGCATTCTATTATCTCAAGGAAGATGAAGGCAGTTGTGATTAAAATTGACATATCAAAATCCTATGATAGAGTCAGTTGGAATTATATAAGGACCATTGTTTCTCAGATGGGATTTGTAGTTCCTTTTATTTCTTGGGTAATGGGACATCTGTGTTTAGTCTCTTTTGCAATTTTAATAAATGGATCAGCCTATGATTTTTTCAGTCTTAGTCAGGGACTTAGGCAAGGTTGTCCTTTTGTTCCACTCATGTTCCTTATTGTAGTAGAAGGCTTCAGAAGGGCCTTATTTTCACCTAAAAGGTCTGGAATGTTTTCGGGATTAAAGGTGGATTAAAGTTTTTGGGGAATTCAAGTATATGACATCTACTCTTTGTAGATGATATACTCATTTTCAGTAATGGAACAAGGCATGACTTGATGAAACTTTATGAAATCTTATCTATTTTTTGCTTGGCATCAGGGATGAACATTAATTATGGGAAATATTCTAGTTCTAGAGTTGCAATAGAGGAGCAAGAAATGAATTTCTTCAAATCATTGTTTCCTTTTAATACTTTCTTTTTTGAAGTTGGAATAAAATATTTGGGATACAGATTAAAGCCTTGTTCATATTTGAGGAAGGATTGGGATTGGTTAATAGCTAAATGTGAATTGTGGATTTCCAACTAGAGTCACATATGGCTTTCAAAAGGGGGCAGAGTGATCTTGGTAAAGTCAGTACTAGAGGCGATACTCGTATATTGGATGAATATGTGGATTCTCGTTGGGGTCCTTGACATAATTCATAAAATTTCTTATAGATTCCTCTGGTATAGAAGATTGGATAAACAAGGTATGGTTTGGATCAGTTGGAAAAATTTAGTGCTGCCAAAACACATGGGGGGTTGGGGTTTTAAAAGTCCTAATGTTTTTGCAAAAGTACTGGCTGCTAAAAATGTTTGGAGATTGATTTCTGGTTCAGGCTTATGGGTAAAGATTGTTGTGTAGAAATATATTTCTCCTCATTGATTGTTGAGTGGATACGCAACCCAATTAATTCTATGCATAACATTTATATTAGTTGGAAAGATGTTGTCAAAGCATTTAATCTAGTTGGATCAGGCTTATTGTGGAAGGTAGAGAATGATTCAACTGTGAGGTAGGCAAGGATCCATGGGTGGGCATTGAAAATAGAAATTTCCTTCTAGAGAATATGATTATACATTTACAAGAAAGAGGATATATTAATTTGATTAATATAGTGGATAATTTCACTTCATCGATATTGGCTCAAGGATGGTTATCAGCTGAAAATTTTGGCTTTTAGGGAGCTGATAGTTTGATGTGGAGAACTTTCTTATCAAATTTGTTCAATAGTGATAGAAGGATTCAAAATCATGAAGATTCCCTGACCTATATGTTTTCATCTACAGGAGAATATACTCCAAAATCATGATATATTATTTTGATAAGTGTAGAATATAGACTTGATTTGTGCTGGTGGTCGAAAGTGTTATGGAGGTTCAATTGTCCTACCAAATCAAATTTGTTTATGTGGTTTTTATTATTAAACAAATATTTGACATGGTATGTACTTCAAAGGAAAAACAAATCAGGATCGGGGAGACGTTATCTCTATAAGGAAGCAGAAGAATCAAATTTTCATTTGTCTGTTGAGTGCTCATATACTATCGTTGTTTGGAAAGAGATTGATTACAAGTTGACTCCATAAGTTCTTTGGCATGGTGAATCAATGGATAACTGCTTAAAATTATGGTGCACAAATCAAGCATATGATGAAATTCGAACTCTTCTTTTAATTGTAGCTTGGGGTATTTGGTTAGCTAAAAATGAAAGTTGTTTTGACACTAGTACAAAATGAGAGATAAATGACCAAGCAACCAAAAAAATTGCTCACCACAGTTTTTTCAAGGGATAAATGACTAAAATTGAGCAATTTTAAGTGATCCAACTAAAATTGACCAAGATAAACGACCAATTTGGTCACGGGATAAAACATATGACCAAAGAGCAAGTAACTAAACTAAAACTGACCACATAACAATATCATTAAGAATATGAATTGGTTATGTATTTGGCCATTTTTATTTGTGTCACTCCGACAATGGAAAATTACAATTTTGATAATGAGTTTGTGTTGGTAGCTTAATCCTCGGATTATAGCTCCAAATATTTTGTAAATATGTAAATAAATAAAAATGAAGTTGACTAGTTGTAGGAAGACAAAGAGTCTTTGAGAATCTAATGAACCATTTGGTATTTGAATGTCAAATGTCACCAAAATTTGTATAAATTCAATGTTTGGTGAATGAAATAGGTATCCAAGGTCACAAAAATTTGTATAAATTCAATGTTTGGTGAATGAAATAGGTATCTAGGAGTCATTTACCTTTCATGTGGTATCCACTAGTATAAAATGAGAGATAAGTGACTAGGCGACCAAAAAAATTGGTCACCACAATTTTTTCAAGTGATAAATGACCAAAATTGAGAAATTTTAAGTGAACTAACTAAAAACGACCAAGATAAATGACCAATTTGGTCACGTGATAAGAACTAAATTAAAAATGACCAAGATAAATGACCAATTTGGTCACGGGATAAGAACTAAACTAAAAATGATCACATAACAATTGGTCATTTATTTGGTTCTTTTTAGTTGTGTCACTTGGACAATGGAAAATTACAATTTTGACAATGAATTTGTACAATTTAGTAAATTTTAACACTGCAGATGGTTTCAGAGAAGGGGGGGTCTCTGAAACCATCTGCAGTGTTAAAATTTACTAAATTGTAGACCCCCTCTTGTGTCACAACTTAGCATTAACGCATGACGTAGATTTTCCCTGCTTACATTAACGACCTTATACGTCCTTTCTGGTGTCTTTCTTACAAGCTTGTGTGAAGAAGGAAAACTCATAGATGCTCAAAAATGTGCCGATGATTTACAAAGAAGGGGGTGTTTCAAAAGTCTAATTATTCATATGATCCTTGTAAAAGGTTACTCCAGGTTTGGAAAAATGCCAGAGCCCTTAGATTTTGTGGATGAAATAAAAAATTGGGGATGTGTCATCAATATGTTTATGGTAGCCTTCTCTCTAGATTATTGCGCTGCAAATTATTGTACCGAGATGGATCCAATTAAACCAACATAGATCCATCTTAAACCCAGATCTATTAAACACCGAGAGGGATCCAATTTCTAGAGATGTAAAGTTTTTCTTGATGTGTAAAAAAAATTACACTTCAATAAATTGGATCCTTCTTTTTGTTTGTGCTTAATAGATCCGAGTTTAAGATGGATCTATGCTGGTTGAGAGCTGGTCAAGTAAATAAGGCTTTAGAAATGTTCAAGAATATGAGGGATGTGGGATATTTACCAAGTGTTAATATTTATACTGCATTGATTATTCATTTCTTTAAGGAAAATAAATCAAAGCTGCAAGCCTTATGGTTTGTTGAGAAAATTAAAAAAATAAGGTTGTGAACCAACCATTGTTACATATACAACATGGTTTGTTGAGAAAACAAAATGGATGTGAAGGTGGTTGTTGTTTGGTCCCAATTTATAGAGGTTATTGCTACACAATATGCTATTACAACGACATCGATATAAATTTAAATTGAGCATGTTATCACTGTGACTCAGTAATGAGAGCATATATCTTATTCAACAATTATTGGTAAGGGTCACACAAACTAGATGTGGGTTAGGATTGAACTTATAGGTTATGTAATGTGACATGGGTCAATTTTTGTGCATTGGGCTATTTAACTCTAGCTGATGACTAGATGGGTATGGTTACATATACAACATTAATTAGAGGGTATATAAATGAGGGCTTAAGTTTTGATGCCTTAAATACTTTCAATCTCATGAAAAGAGAAAGCAACTCCTCCTTAACTTGATTTACATTCATTCACGGACTTTGTAGGGTTGATAAATAAAAAATGACATTGAAAATACTATATGAAAATGATAGAAATTGGTTTCACCCAAGTACTTTGAACTTAGCCCGTAACACACTCGGAGCTTCATGGAGAGGGACAATTCATCATTTGACAGAGCCGTGGACATGGGATAAGGACCAATCCATTCCATTGAGGGTCTGTGGCAGGGCTCTGGGCATCTAGAGAAAATCAGGGTTCGTGGAGGGCCTAAACCCTTATCTTGTGGAGTTGGGGATTGAGAGATCATGGGGGTATTTCTAAGGGCCAAATATTTTCTAGCTTAGCCATGGCATTACTATGGCCACATTGGAAGATGGCCGTGTCATTCCGAGGAGAGCCAAGAGCCATAGTGGAGGAGCCAAATACTCTGTGGAGAGGCCATATGAGGTAGATTGTAAGGATGCGTGAGGAGGAAGGTGCGATTGGCATGTGAGGGGCAGTTAGATGAAAATCGTGGAATAGAGGAATGCTTCCTCCCAAGCAGTAAGGTATCAACCAAGTACTCTGAACTTAGCCCGTAGCACACTTGGAGCTTCATGGAAAGGGACGATTCATCATTTGACAGAGCCGTGGACATGGGATAAGGACCAACCCATTCCATTGAGGGTTCGTGGCAGGGCTCTGGGAATCTAGAGAAAATCGGGGTCCATGGAGGGCCTAAACCCTTATCTTGTGAAGTTATGGATTTAGAGATTGTGGGGGTATTTCTAAGGGCCAAATATTTTCTAGCTGAGCCGTGGCATTACTATGGCCCCATTGGAAGATGGCCGTGTCATTCCGAGGAGATCCAAGAGCCATAGTGGAGGAGCCCAATACTCTGTGGAGAGGCCATATGAAGCAGATTGTAAGGATGCATGAGGAGGAGGGTGTGATTGGCATGTGAGGGGCAATTAGATGAAAATTGTGGAACAGAGGAATGCTTCCTCCTAAGCAGTAAGGTAACATTATGTAGTTTTTATTGAGTATGGGTAATGAATGGATCCCAAATATATATGTTAGGGCACAATAGGTCGAGTTTTGAATTTGTAGGAGAAATTTATTGATTCTAAATATTGTTGGTAAGATTTTGTCCTGGTTTGGGTTGAACATAAATTTAAGGAGCAATCGGGGACTTTGAAATTATATAGGGCATCTCTATTGATGATTGACCAACTTAAGTTCCTTGATTTGCTTCTCAGTTTTCCATTTGCTTACTACATTGATCATTAGAGTCCCTTGGTTTACCACAATATCCACAGTGTTTCTTTTCAAACTGGTTCCTCTCTTTTTGCTTTGATAATGCTTGGATTTGGAGTACTATTGGGAACTTTTTTTTCCAGAAGGAAAATTCTTATATTCCATATTCTCGAGGGACAAATCAAAATATGCATTGGTCTGTGTTGAATGGACTAAAAAAACCTAACATGCTTTTAGCACTGCCTACCAGTCTTAAGACTACGTCTAAATATATTACAGTCTTCCTGTAGTGTCATATGGACATCAACTTATTCCAAATAAAAAACATATACATTATCATTGTCTTACTTATCCCGTGAATTAAAAAAACCCACATTTTCCCCAAATGATTAGGTTGTGCACTACAAAAAATAGACATTGTCTGAGTCTTAAAAGCTTTAATAAAAATTCGTTTCAGTAGCTACTGAGAGAGTGCATCCTCTGAATTTGTGTTTAGTAAATCAACCCTCCTGCAACAGAAAAGCTTATTTAGATAGTTTATCTACTAGTGTGTTGAACTCTGATTATATGTGAGTAAAATAAATAGATTCATAAGTGGATATTACCTCTTGTACTAAATTTATAATTGGAGTCAATCCCAGTTTTAAAATACTTCCTTGTTGGTTTTCCCAATCCACTAGGAGCTTTGAGTCTCTGAGCACTTCAACCCTTTTTTCCTTTGCAATTTTATCCAAAGAGCATAAAATTAAACACAGTTGTTTGAACCTTGTCCAACAACATACTTCAGATGTAGACAATGCATTAAATTAAAATGTAGTATAGACCCTGCTACATAGATAGTAGGATCACCTTGACTTGCTCTATCAAAGTATACCCAGGGTCATTCTTGATCAATGGCTGGAAATATGGGAAGCAGATATTCATTCCAAGGATCCACATTAGTTATGGTGACTTTAAGTATCACTATTATATAGTTTCTTTGCGTTTCCTAGTGATAGTGACCTGCATTAATTCGAAGTAGAAAGAAAGAGAAGGATGTTGTTATACATGAACAATTTTATTGTGATAACATTTTAGTGCCTAACAATAAAGTGCTTAACAAAGGAATTCCAAATATACACTTCACATCTAAGGAAGGGTGCCAGTGGGTTCATTACATATTCTTGTCCAAGTGACATTTTACAAAGTACTTGCTAAAAAAACAATTTTAGATATATCCCACAGATCTCATCTTGGTTCTATAAGGATTTCGAATCCCAAAGAAATCGAATCCATTAGCATAATCTGAAGCTTAAAAGTGCATGAACAAATCACTTACCTTCAATACATCTTCAACTATGATTATACCCCTTTTTGCAATTCAACGCAAATGTCAACTCCAGCATTGGACTACCATGATCCCAATATCCCTTCAACTCACTATCAAAGGTGCTTGCCCACGCATTTCAGTTGCATATAGCATCGTGATTCCACCAGACTCATGCTTTCCCATCAATTTCTACACAAAATTCCACATGAGTTCTACACATTAATTTGTTTGCTTTCTAGGTAACGATTTCACAAAAGAAACCCTCAGATTCCATTAAATTGATTGCACCTTGATCAAAAGATCAATTGCTGAGTATATGAAGCTTTGGCCTAACCTTTTATTTTTCCATCTATACTTCCTTGATTTTGGCTTGATATCTATGAAGCTTCATTCTTGTGTTACACCCTCCATGATCTCTCTACAGGGGTCTTTGATGTATGCCCCTGCCTTTTTTCTTTTTATTCCTCGTGACCACTTAAAATCCCCAGTATTGCTTCTTTTCCCCATGATTATAAAGAGCATAGACACTTTTTTATTTCAAAGGAGTGGTCATATTGAGAGTGTCTCCCATGTGGGTTGATCTAGTCATCAACAAGGAATGTTTTAGCAGCATCAAATTCTGGATAGTTGTTATTCTATTGTTATAATTTTATAAATAGTATTTTTTAAAATTTCTCCACTGCTATTTAATTAATTATTAATTTTATTCTGTAATTAATAATTAATTAAATACAAAAATAAGCAAGATAGGCTTCCCTCCAAACCCAGAACAAAAACCTCAGACTCTCGAATTTAACCCCCTCGTTCCTTTTACATCTTGTCTTTTATTTATGCTTGTTGGCATGCACACACCTTTTGCATGCACATGGCTTCTTCTATTTCTCTCCCCTCCATAAATGACCTCATGCCCTCATCATTTCTTAATGGAACTGTTGAATCAGGTAGTATTGTTTTAGTTGTTGTCTTCAAGGTTGTTCTATGGACTGTTGTACAAAGTCTATGTTGGAGTACCTTCTCTGTATGTGCCTTGATCTTCTCTGCTCGTTGTTGTCATTAATGGTACTCTGTTGGACACTTTATGAGGTTCTAAAATCCAACTCTCTCTTCTAGAGGAAAGTGCTTCTACTAGCCACAAGATACTTTCTTTGCATTTGGAATCTTCCCTCTGCCAAGGGCTTGGGTAAACAGCTGACCACCAATGATCTTGAAGAAACATTAATCTAGATTGATGATTCCTTCTGTATTTTGAACACTCTTTAAAATATTTAAGGTGCAAATATTATGTACAAGGGATACTGTATCAATGACTTGGCAACCTCATTTGTATTTCATGCTATCTTCACTGATCAAAATCTTCACACACATCATGAACTGTTCAGAACTTCTTGTAGTAATGAACTCATTCATATATATAGGGCCAAGACAAGTGTACTATATCTATAAATTAATAAAATGAAATTTGTACTGAACTTGGAACATCCCAAAATGAGTCCAAACTCATTGATGTTGAAATCCAATGGATCTAGGGCAAGTCTCTCTTCTTGGGAGAATCCTTTGATAATTGGAGTAAGAGTCTCATCAAGTTCAACTAACCCTTGCCGAGAGTGTCCTTTTGCAACAACCTTCTCAACAATGGAGTAACCCTTCTCCATCATGACATCTTGCTATACCTGCTCAGTTGGACTTGTAAGGAGCCTATAAGGCCATCTTCTTGCACTTCTCTGGGAAAAACTTATCCAGATACATGTTGTCTTTGATGGTGACTTGCAAACCATCAAGCTCAGTGAAACACTGTAAATCTGTTATAAAAGAAATTGAAAGCAGACTCTTCATTAAATGAGGAACATACAAGACATAATCTAACTCATGAACATCACTTGCTATTGGCAGGCAGTTTGGTAAGGAAGAATCGCAGCATCACCGATGCTGCAACACGTTAGACGAGGTCGCGGAAGGAAGAAGGCTCTATTATTTTATGTATTTTTTGAGTCATCTGTACTGCAATAGGCAGGTTTTTGGGTCATTGGACCACATGAGATGTAATTTCGAGTTAAGTATACCTCAATAGGCGGGTTTTTTTGGGTCATTTGGACCGTGTTAGTAGATTTTGGGTCATTTGTCCAAAAGTCAGTTAGGAAGTTGTTAGTAAGTGGACAAACATTGTAAAGGTGGAAGCCTATATATAGACAGGAAGTTGTAGATCAAAGAGGAGAGAAAGGAGAGAGGGAGATCAAGCAAAAAGCTTTTGATATGTTTTGGTGCAGAATTGCCAAAGTCTGTGATCTGTAGAAGCATTATATTGGGTTTTTGCAAGTAATAATATGATGTGATGAAACTGTTGCAATCCTGATGTATCTTCTATCTTTTGATGATAATGCAATGTTTCTTTGTGGCAATAGTCACTTTACTGTTATAATCTTTCGTAATGATGAATGCTTCCATTAAATGATGCTATGAGTACAATAATGTCGAAATGAATATATAGATTTATCATTGAATGCTGCATTAAGATTAACTAGCTGATGCTGCAACATCCTCCTTCATTCGGCGGAAACATGGTTTCGTCCACTCTCCCTGATCGCCTCGAGTGAGACCTCATCTGCTCTGCAGGGTAAAACCTATCTGGGTCGGTGCTTAGGGAGATTGCGGTGGGTTGGTGTCGACAGTGATGGGAACCCCTGTTGACTGGGCTTGAGTCAAAAAATATTCTGTTGTCGGGATCGTGTGCGAAGTGAAAGGAGGATATGTTGTGGCACTTGAAAAAACTGGAGATCCAAGAATGGTTTGATCAGAAGTTGTAGGAATTCGCTGAAGAAGAAATCCAGAACACTCGACTGACAATAGGTCAGTGGGTAGATAGATATATTCACGATGGTTCGCATGAATGGTTCTTTTGTGAGTTCCCGGTTCTGTTGTTTGAATGGTTGGAGAAGTTGACCTTTCAGAAGAGGAACTTCCAAGGTGATGAACCAACGACTTGGACCCCTGCGTTGATTCAGGAGCTACAGGAAGTTGATAATAAAGCGTCACGGGCTATCAAAGTGTGGTTTGATAGCATCCTAGAGGGATATATCACAAAGTTCACAATTGATACTCATAAATCCTATAGCGAAGTCGAAAGATATTTTTTCTGTGAACCCCGGGCAGGTTTCTGCTATTGCTTCAACTGTCGATTACAATGCTTATTTGTGAAAAGGGTATATTGAAGATGCATCCTGATCAATAGACAGCGTGGTGGGCGGAGGCCGTGGGTTCCACAGCAATTGGGGGGAGGTACATGGAATGATAAGGGGTAGATGGGTGCAGGTCATGATGAGACTGTGAGTGAAGCTGAGGAAGAAAGTGGTCTTATGAGGGGAGGAGCGAGGTTCTGACAGGAAAAGAGGTAGAGGATGGGAGAAGGTCCTGTTGCAGTCAAACCGCAAGGCCATGAAGGAAGATCACATGGGACAAAGCAACCTCACAGTCCTGACAAGGAAAACCAGGCTACGCCCAGGATAGAGCCAGGACCAAACCCTAGCACCAACGTACCCACACCTCCGCTCACTATCTCTCAGATAGCAAGAAATACCACTTTGACACTGCCAAGTTCATCAATACCACAGAAGTTAATTGGTAGTAGTACAACGAAAGGAGGAAGGAAGCCCAGAATGGCGGGCAATGATGCTAAGTTACCGTTGTTCCATGGGAGTGGGACGAACAACCCAGAACAGTATTGGTTTTTGTGTGAAGCAGTCTGGACCGTAAAACAGATCACTGATGATGCCACTAAGAAAGGACAGTTAGCAACAACCCTGCGAGGTCGTGCATTAGACTGGTTTATGAAGTTTGTTCTAGTTCTTACAGGAGCTCTAGAAAAGTCACTAGATGAGATTCAGGATGGGCCGATTGCAGAATTCAGAAAGCCCAAGTCCGAGGCTCAATATATTACGGAATTGAAAGAAATTAAGCAATATCCCAATGACACGGTGTGGGATTTCGACCAGCGATTCAAGACACTGATGGCAAGGGTTAGTTTTGATATGAGCACCGTCCAACATAAAGAGTGGTTCATCGGGGCACTACTACCACATATTCGGCTACCATTGATGCAACAAAACATTTCGACGCCGAGTGAAGCTTTGGAAATTGCAATGCAATTGGAGGCGTCGCCAATTGGAGAAAATGCAGTCAGGATGTCACAGATACAAACACAACTCACTAACTTAACAATATAGCTGTAAGATTTGAAGAAGGGCAAGGAGCAGCGCGAAGAAGTATGGTGTACATGATGTCGAGGAGAAGGGCATACGAAGGACAATTTCCAGGATTTTCGCAATTATTTCGTTTCAAGAGCCCCGAATCCGTTGAGTGGTGGTAGCATGCCGTGGTGTCGCGTCTGCCTTGTATATGGGAACAACCATGACAATTTCCCATATGTGCAGAAAATGGTCACAACCCTGAGGAATCTTTATTGTACATTTTGCAAATCGATTGGTCACGATGACAAGGATTACCGGGCATATGGGTTGCTACAAGAGAGAATGTGTGATGCATTCTATGTAAAGGATGACCAGCATGCCATACAATAGTCGCAACCGCATCCTCAGGTAGCCTAGCTGCTACCTCAACTGCAGATGAAGTTTATACCATAGCAGCAGCAACCACTGCAGTTCATGCCGCAATATGATCCAATGCAGATGGCTCCACAACAACCACAGTACGTACAGCAACCGCAGTATGCACAGCAAGGGCAAGGAATGCAACCGGCACCAATGCAGCAATAGTTCAACCAACCACAGTACCAACAATAGGGAGGGTTCCACGGAGGATACCGTGGAGGACGTGGCAGAGGATTTGGTCGTGGAGGAGGACGCAGTGGTTGTGGACCTGTTCAATGCTATCACTGTGTGGTATGGGGACACTACCAGCGAGACTGTCCATTGCTGCAGAACCAGTGTACGTTCTGTTTTGTCAATGATCACACGGTTGAGAATTGTCTGCAATTGGTTGCGCGATGGAAAGTAGGAAATACTCCCCAGTTGCAGAACCAGTCCCAGGCACAGCAACTTGCCCAGAACCAAGTGCAACAACCAGTGCAAAAGTAGAATATGCAGCCTAGTCAGAATCAAAACGTAAACCCTCCCAGGCATCCGTCGTTGAACCAGACCCAAGGTGGGAATATCGCGACAATCTCTGCAGAGCCAAGACCGCAAGATGCTTCCGTTGCTGTGGTCACACGCAGAGGAAAGACAACTGGGGAAGACAACTTACTGATCCGGTTATCCGGACAAAAGAAGGTATCATTTGACATCAATGCAGAGCGGGAAGCATTTCTTCAAGCATGTCGTGCACTAGAAAATGACCAAGGTAAAGCTGTTGTGTATGACATGCCCCCTACTTTTGATACTACTTCGGAGACTGGACCGTCGCGGCAGTCCAGCACACTTCAAGCATTTTTGGAACATTGTTTATCTATGGCAAGAGATCCCGACGCTCTTGCTGCGATTGAAGCTTTGTTGTGACGACTGGCCTAGGATCAACAAGAGCTCGCAGTTAATTCCCTACAACGATAGAAGACAAGTAAGGAGATGCAGATGAATATTCAAATTGGCAACTACGATGTTGATTTGGTTATTCTGGACCTTGGTTCGGATGTCAACATCTTGACCAAGCAAGCTTGGCAGAATATGGGGAGTTCCCCATTGAGCTGGTCTCCTGTACAGCTCCGGTTAGCTAATCAAGCTAAGGTGACACCGATTGGGAGAGTTCCACGAACGGTGGTGGACATTGAGGGAATGAAAACATATTCCGACTTTGATGTAATAGAAGTAGTCGAGGGAGGAAGCTCTTATCCAGCACTACTGGGGATTGGTTGGGCTAATGATAGTGGAGCTGTAATCAACTTCAAGCGACGGATAATGAATTTTTAAAATCGCGATCTCAGACTCATCGCCCCGTTGGATTCGGCTGAAGGCCGCCGCTACATAGAGCCAGTGAAGGACGACAATCACAGTGGATGGGACCATGCATTTAATATCTCTGAAGATTATATCCATTCGACTGCCAACTGTGAGTTGGGATGGTGCAGTGACAGCTCTGCATATTTCGACTCTGATGATGTGCTAGAATATTGGCAGAACTGCTTGCATGAGGTGCCGCTCCGTACGTGTGGGTTGATCACACAGTCATTATGCCGTGTCGCAACTGAAACGATTACGCTACCAATATATGAAGGACTGCCTAGCTTATCTAACTTTCTGACAGAGTTCGAGGAATGAGTTTCTGAACCACAGCGGTTGCTGGCATTGAATGAAGCATTGAAGGCTGCTCCAGCACGCTGGTGGGAAACACACAAAGCATCAATTGATGGATGGTCGACATGCAGAAGATTGATGATGGTACACTTCGGTGATACCGAGGTTTACCACACCATGAAGTATGATGGTCAGAACAATCTTGGTGGTCACTTGATGGAGTGTTAGCGGTTATGGGTATAGCACCCCAAAGACGAATGGATCCATGCTTTTATCCATACGTTGGATGAGATGCCATGATCACGATATACTGCAGCCGAGTTGCGAGGGGAAATTTCTACTTGGCTGGAGCTCACAGTGTGTTTTACCCATACATTCAATTTTGCAGATGCCGATCCTAAGGTCAATAATGAATTACAACTCATCCATGATGTAATTTTGTAGGTTGTCCCGGTGGCATATTCTACAGCTTCGCATACACACTACTAGATGCAGTCTTTCATTGAATGCTTCAATATCAATGTTGGTCCAGAAGATGGTGTTGCATGAAATTGCAAGTAGTCAGCACTCCCTGGTGTATCGTGACAAGGGACTAATCGCCTCCCTTGGATCCTTGAAATCTGGTGGTGGTGATTTTACCAATCACTTGCGGGTTTTGGTGTAACAGCAACCGTACTTCCAACAATTGGTATCAGAGCTAGAGGTCACAAGTTCGATACACACTCGGCTCGCGCTGAGGGGGAGATTGTTGCACGAAATTGCAAGTAGTCAGCGCTCCCCAGTGTATCGTGACAAAGGACTAATCGCCTCTCGTGGATCCTTGAAATCTGGCGGTGGTAAGTTTACCAATAACCTACGGGTTTTGGTGTAATGGCAACCGTACTTCCAATAGATGGTGATGATCCGCAAAATGTGAATATCCTGGAATCAGAAGGAAGTCATGCTGTGGTACCACCTACTACGCCAAGCGATCCGATCAGTCAACCGCTGAAGATCTGCAAGATTAAAATTGGGGCAGAGGACAATATGAAGTTCGCAAATGTCAGGGATTACTGGGATGATGAGCTGATCAGCAAGGTCACTGATTTGCTCCATGAGTTTCAGGATGTATATCCCACCAATTTTTCTGACGTGAAGGGGATTCTGGGCGAATTAGGGGAGATGAAGATTCCATTAAACCCAGATGCTAAGCAGATCCGACAGTGACCCTATCGATTGAATCCACGACATAAGGAGAAGGTCAAGATAGAATTGGATCGCATGTTGGACGTCGGTATCATTGAACTAGTCAAGGAGTCGAAATGGATTAGTCCTATGGCGGTACAGGATAAGAAGACTGGCGAGGTGCGCATTTGCGTCAACCTCAGGAAGCTAAATGATGCATGTTTGCAAGATCCGTTCTCAACCTCGTTTATTGACGAAGTGCTCGGAGGTGTGGGTGGCCAGGAGATGTACTCTTTCATAGATGGTTTCTTTGGCTACCATCAGATCCGCATTGCAAAAGAAGACCGCCATAAGACAAATTTTGTTACCAAATGGGGATGCTTTTAGTACACCGTGATTCCATTCGGCTTGAAGAATGCACCTGCGATATTTTCGTGGGTTGTCGTTTCTGCATTCAAAGATTTCATTCAGAATTTTTTACAGGTATACATGGATGATTGGATGGTATATGGTTTGGTCCGTGATCATCTGGAGAATCTATGGTTGATGTTGGAGTGATGTCGGCAGCACCAGATCTCGTTGAACCTAAAGAAGTGTATCTTCTGTGCACTGTCTGGAATATTGTTGGGTCATATTGTGTGTAAGCAAGGATTGTTGGTTGACCCATAAAAGATTGCGCTTATTCTGAGTTTGACACCACCGACTACTATCAAGGAGTTACGAGCGACGCTAGGACACACGGGGTACTATCGCAAGTTCATCAGCGGTTATGCTATGATTACTGCCCCTATGGAGAAGTTGTTGAAAAAGGATGCGATATTCCAATGGAGCCCTGAATGTCAGGATAGCTTTGAGACACTAAAGACAAAGATGGCTTCAGCACCAATACTAGTATTTCCTGATTGGAGTACAGAGTTCCATGTTCATGTTGATGCCTCATCAATCGTGCTGGGAGTAGTATTGGCTCAGCCCGGAGAGGGGGATCTTGATCACCCCATTGCTTTTTCCAGTTAGAAGTTTTCATCTGTAGAAAGAAACTACACTACTATGGGAGGGAAGGTCTGGAAATGGTTTATGCATTGCAGAAGTTTTGCCATTACTTACTGGGAGGCCATTTCAAAATGTTCACGGATCATTCTGCATTAAAATACTTGGTCAATAAGCCTATGTTGGGGGGGAATATCTATCGATGGATACTTCTGTTTTAGGAGTTGAATTTTGAAGTAATTGTGAAGCCAGGGCAGTTAAATGTTGGCCCGGATCATCTCTCCCGGATTGAAACAGGGGAGGAGCCAACTAACATTGACGATGGGTTGCCTGATGCGCAATTATTTAAAGTTGGAATTGCTAATGGCTATTTTGACGAAATCATTTAGTTTCTGGCGACAAGTATCGCACCAGAAGAATTCACCACTAGTCAAAAGAAGCAGTTGGTAGTCAAGGCTACGGACTTCCAGCTAATTGCATGAGCACTATACAAAATGGGTGATGATGAGATATTGCGACGGTGTGTTTTGCCACATGAGCAAGAGAAAATCCTTTCCGAAGCACATGCAGGAGTGGCTGGAGGGAACTATGGTGGCCATGCGAGGGCAAGGAAGGTGCTTCGAGCAGGGATTTGGTGGCCTACGCTATACAGTGATGCAGCAGATTATGCACGGTCCTGCGACATTTATCAGAGAACTGGGAAGCCATCCAGACGGGATGAGATTCCATTGATGCCTCAGTTGACGTTGCAGCCATTCGACAAATGGGAAGCAGACTTTGTGGGACCTATCCCTCCCCCAGGTAAGCGCACTGGTTCTAGGTATATCATCACGGTGACATATTACTTGACACGATGGGCAGAAGTTGCACCAGTCCTCGATTGTTCCACGGCCACAACAACACGGTTTCTCTTTGACCACATCGTCACTCACTTTGGCTGACCCAAGATATTGTTGAGTGATCAAGGCAGCCACTTTCTTAATCGCACCATCAGTGCATTGATGGAGGAGTTGCAGATACAACACAAGAAGAGTACACCCTATCATCCACAGGAAAATGGCATGGTGGAAGCTTTCAATAAGATATTGGAGCATGCGCTGACAAAGGTGTGTAATGTGAATCGTGATGACTAGGATATCAAAATCCCAGCAATATTGTGGGCCTATCATACCACATGTAAACGGATGACCGGGAAGACACCATTCAAGCTAGTGTATGGGAAAGAGGTGGTTATGCCTATGGAGTATATCATTCCGAGTCTGCGCATAGAGGCAACAACTGGCATGGATGATATAGCAACATTAGAAGAACGCCTTGCGCAGTTAGTACAACTGGAGGAAGATCGCTTCATCGCTGGTTTCCATCAAGATGTGGAGAAGGATCGCCAGAAAGCTTGGCATGATCGCCATATCAAGAACAAACAGTTTCAATAGGGCAATTTAGTGTTGTTATATGACAACAAGTTTATGAAACATCCAGGAAAATTGTAGATGCATTGGCTTGGTCCGTATTGCATTAGCAGCATTACTTCAGGAGGAGCGGTCCAGTTGTAGCAGTTGGATGGGGCGATGCTCCCCAAGTTGATTAATGGTAGCAAGTTAAAGCCCTATCGGTCGGGATTGGAACATCATGAGGCCTTGGTCACATCAGGAAAAAAAAATAGTGTAGATTGATTGGTGGCAGAATGGTGCACCAACAGGGACGGAATGCGGAAGCAGGGAGGCTTCTGCCGCAAGTTTGGGGAGGTCTGCAACAAGTGGCAGTGTCGTGATTGGGTCACATCAGAAATCATTATGCAGCTGACACTTTTTCCTTTTGGGGGCAGATATGATCATTAGTCGAATCAGGTTGTGTCAGAAGAACACTAGGTGCGCTGAGGGCCTGAACCACAAGTGTACATGAGCGGTTAGAGTAAGTTGCGCCTCAGACACTTAGGGGTTATGAGCATGAGGTCTTGTTTGGGATGTCTAGGCAGTTGGTGATGGTTTGAAGTCTCGTGGTCCCTGTGACCACACAAAAAGGGGGGGTCATCGCCCTCGGGTCCCTGTAACGTACGCTTACTAGTGTGAAACAGATATGCCAAAACCACTGGCCTATTTTCCACCCTGGCGTTGCTTGCAAAATTCCTCTCTGTCTATAATCGGTCTCTAGAGACTGGAGGATGACTTTGCAAGGTCTACGACAGTAAGCTGGGAAGAGTCCACTTTTGGGAAAGAAGTACATGACAACGAGCAAATGATCAGTGTAGCAAAAGGAGCAGGACAACATCGCGCGATCTAGACAGCAAGAACAGTTGCAGAACTATAGTTTAGCCCTAGTGGAACAAAGACCATAGAGTTCACCATGTCTAGTTGACGTGGCTCGAGGGTGAGCCACAAGATTGTGTTGGGGGCCTGTTGGCAGGTGGTTTGGTAAGGAAGAATCGCATCATCGTCGATGCTGTGACATGTTAGACGAGGTTGCAGAAGGAAGAAGGCTCTATTATTTTATGTAGTTTTTGAGTCGTTTGTACCGCAATAGGTGGGTTTTTGGGTCATCAGACCACATTAGATGTAATTTCGAGTTAAGTATACCGCAATAGGCAGGTTTTTTGGGTCATTTGGACCGTGTCAGTAGATTTTGGGTCATTTGTCCAAAATTCATTTATGAAGTTGTTAGTAAGTGGACAAACATTGTAAAGGCGGCAGCCTATATATAGACAGGAAGTTGTAGATCAAAGAGGAGAGAAAGGAGAGAGGGAGATAAGCATAAAGCTTTTGATATGTTTTGGTGTAGAATTGTCGAAGTCTGCAATCTGTAGAAGCATTATATTGGTTTTTTGCAAGTAATAATATGATGTGATGAAACTATTTATGTGCAATCCTGATGTATCTTCTGTCTTTTGATGATAATGCAATGTTTCTTTGATGCAATAGTCACTTTACTGTTATAATCTGCCGTAACAATGAATGCTTCTATTAAATGATGCTATGAGTACAATAATGTCGAAATGAATGTATAGATTTATCATTGAATGCTGCAATAAGATTAACTAGATGATGCCGCAACATCCTCCTTCATTCGACGGAAACATGGTTCCGTCCACTCTCCCTTGATCACCTCGGGTGAGACCTCATCTGCTCTGCAGGTGTTGTTGGGCAGGGTAAAACCTGTCTGGGCCGGTGCTCAGGGAGATCGCGGTGGGTTGGTGTTGACAGTGATGGGAACCCCTGTTGACTGGGCTTGAGTCAACACCTGCAGGCAATTGGAAGGATATGGAGCCCAATCCTTTCACATGATACATGTCATCATCACCCAACTCCACAAGAATTCTTCCTCCCTCTTGCTCTTGAAACATGTTGAAGATATTTTTGTTATAAGTCGTATGTCTCAAAGCTCCACTATTCACATACCATCCAACCCACATACTATCCAACCCTTGAACCTCTAGTGGGAGCATTGGACATCATGGCCAATTGGTATCTAGCTTGGCAATGGAGTTTTCCACACTGGAAGCATTTGCACTAACTGCAAACTCTTGTTGCCACTTAATATTACCCCTATTCCTCGCAGGATATTGAGAGGCATAGTGACTTTGTTTGCCTCACTTGATATGATTCAAGTTTTTCTTCCCCCGACATGAAGGGCTTGATTCTTTCTCCTTTCTCTTTTGATCCCACTCGACTACCTCCTCTCTAAACATTCTTGATGAAGGATAGGTCTGATCCATCATACTTGTCCGTGACACTAGTTGTGACTTGTTCTGGTCTCATTTCCTCTTCAATGAAAGCATCTCAGAATTTCTCATAGTCAGGTGACTTCCCTCAAGGTCAGGTAACTTCTTAGGTTTTAGTCTTTAGATCTTTTATAACATATGCTAGCTTTGATTATATCATGATATTTTTGGAGTGGCCTTTGCACTCCCACTTTGTATCTCACACTATTGTACCTAGCACAGTCCCATCAACCTATTTATGGTCATTTGTTGGACATTAATAAAATTTTATTTTCTAATCTTATCTTGACATAGACCAATATAGATGACATTAGTAAAATTATATTTTCTTATCTTATATTGACATAGACCAATATATATTCATCTAAAACACAGATCTATCAATCACTGAGAGGGATCCAATTTCTCGAGGTGTAAATTTTTTTTTTAATCTTAATTTTGTTACAAAAAATTTACATCTCCATAAATTTGAAACCTCTCGGTGCTTGATAGATCCTGCTTTAAGATGGATCTATGCTGGTCTTGATTTTTTATTTAATAGCCTGACAAGGATTTTTTCAATTACCTTTCATTTGGTTTAAATTTTTTGTTTTATGAGCCGACATTGATTTTTGGTAACATTATGTTAAGTTACATTACTTAACATCTCCCCCATACTGGGTTGTAGAGATCCTCTAAGTGCAATAACCCTGAAGAAAGTTGTGCCAAGATGCAGTGAATCCATTCAAAGCCATTCGAACTAGCTCATCCTCTTTGACTGTCACCCACTGCACTAAGTTGGTCTCTCAGTGTTGCTAGCTTCATCACATAACTAGCTACTATATCTGTCTTGCACATGTAGGTTGTGGTGATCTTGTTCCTCGGGAAGATCTTACTGGATATGTTAACAACATCTCATCTCCCCCATACTAGGCAGTAGAGCACCTCTCTCCCCATGGTGCAATAACATTGAACAAAGTTGTGCCAAGATGTAGTGAAGCCATTCAAATCCATTCGAACTAGCTCATCCTCTTTGACTTTCACCCATTGCACCAAGTTGGTCTCTTAGCATTGCTAGCTTCATCACATAACTAGCTACTGTATCTTTCTGGCACATGCAGGTTGTGGTGATCTTGTTTCTCGGGAATATCTCACTGGATATGTTCATACTCTGGTAGAGGGTCCCCAAGGCATCATACATTTCCTTGGTAGTTCTCTATAGCAATATTAGGGATCAGATGATCCTTCACTAAATTTAGCAGGGCTCTCTTCGCATTCACTGCATTCTTATTCTACTCTGCCAGATTTTTTGGATCTGTAGGAGGTTTGATCTCCATCTCCACAAGGTACCAAAGGTTTGCTCACTGTGTTGCATCCAAGAAGGTCTGCAATCTGTACTTCCATGCCACAAAGTTAGAGGCAGTGACTGAGATATACTGCGAATGGCCATTACTGCAACTCACTGAATAGGCTTCAATCTCCTCTCACTGGATCAACTAGGATTTTACAACCCACATCTCTTCTCAGGTCAATGTGTCGATCATTGGCACATATTTGCTTCAGTCATTGAAGTATGGACATATTGCCAACTCAAACGCTCCTACATCTCTCTTTCCTTCAAGGCTGATCTCTCTATGGATGGAATTATAGAAGGCTTCAGATTTTCCACTTGGTACCACGTTTAATTTCTTTAGCACATGGTAACAGTATTGGTATGATTTATAACTTATCTATTTAGGAAAATAGGAAACCAAAATCTCTATAAAAACTGCAATACGAAATCTACTAGAGATTGGAACACATCCCAACCGGATAAAGTAATATCAAGTACACAGATTTGAAACAAGTCATAGCACTGTTTATTACTCTTCAAAACAGTAGATACATGTAAGCTTCAAACTCTACCATTCATCCACTGCCTCTACTCTGAAAAACTAAAAGAATACAACCTATACCCTAGCCTTCTCCTTTATAGATAATTAAGGTACAACTAATATGTTCACATGCACAATAGGTTCTTGACTGAAATAAACCTAAGTGCTAGATCTATTCCTGGCCTTGGGATTAGCTCTCTCAAACTGCATGAAATATCTATTCCTAGGAAAGTGCACCCACTTGGAGATAGTGCAAGTGTGCATGTGTGCCCCATCTATTCATGGATCCTTTCCACATGCAAAGTGCTCTAACTAACTGTGCATGTGAAACTCATAAATAGAGTTGAACTGCTAACCATGAATCATCATCTAGCTGGGGCTGAATTGATGATAGCACATGCTGCTCTTTATTTCTCTGTGCATCATAAATGCCCCTGTGCCCTCATGACCGCTAAATGAAACTACTGAAGGAGGAACTTTGCTACTATTGTCATTAAGGCTGATGTACAAACTGTTGTATGGTATCTCTTATTGAGTATGATCTTTCAATGCACCCAGATCATCTATGCTTGCTGCTTCCATTAATAGCTCTTAGCTGGATACTTTCCAAGGTACTAAACACCCTACAAATTTACTGTGTCAACAATTTAAAGCATAGGATCAGAACAAATTATCATGATGGTTATGTTAACTACTCAAAGCAGGAAGGGCTTCAAAGTGGTAGAGTTGAAACACCCTTGATAGAATGAAGTTGAGGAAATGAATGGGGCAATCCATGAAGTTGAGGAAATGAATACAGGGATGAAAATGAGAGGCAACATCCTGATACCCTCAAGTTAATGAAATGAAACTGAGATTATCTACATAAACTATACCTTCACATCATTTAGCTTCTTATAAAGTTCTAATGAAATTTAGATTAAAGGAATAAAGAAGATGTAGAAATGAGCATATCCATCTTAACCCTGGATCAAATAAGCACGGAGAGGGATCAAAAGAGCTATAATTCTCTTGGTTCTTAAAATATGGGTTAAGATGAATCCATGCTGGTTTATTTTTATTATAGATATTTATAATTACTGTGGTCCCTTTTTTGTCTTTTATAATTATGGTCGGCTATTCTTTTAACTTTCATTTTTATGGACTTCATTTTTTTTTCAATTTAGTTTATTAACATTAGAGATGTGACACATCTACCTGGGCTATAGATGCACCTCACTACTCTTGGTGCAATAAGATCTAGGCATGGAATTAAGCATATGAAGGATTCGAACATTTACAGGAAAGACATGTCAAGTTGCCACAAGAAAAGAGTTCAGAGCAAGAATATTGACAAAACAAATGAACATGTAAATACAAAAGGTAATAAGCACACATGCACAGGTGTATATATAGTAGAACTATAAAACAAATGTAAGAATTAGACAAGAATAACAAGCAGTAGATAATAAAGGAACAGAAGTTCACAGTTCAACAGAAGGAAAAAAGGGTCATACTTGATGTGCGCTTGGAGAAAAAATTGCTAGTTTTTTAATTAACACCTCGATTGCACCTTTTTCCATGATGGCCACTTTACTTTCACTACCAGAAGAAGCAATTATTGATAGCAACCATAGTATAACTGTTCCTCCCAACACTGATGCAGGATCATGCACTGGGAATGCTTCTCTTTCCTGAACATGCCCTCCCTGAAATGTGTGACCTTGAACTTATTCAAATTTATCAACTATCAAATCATTCATTTCCATAGCACACTTCATCATGTGAACAAGAGAGTGAATAAGTTGTGCAAAGAGCCCATATTCATTGAGAGCATCCAGTGCTATTTGCTTGTGTTCCTTGGCAGCAAAAATAAGAAAAGCAGTTCCTCCAACTTTCACTTCTAAGCTAGAAGAATATATGACTCGGTTTGCCAAAGAATCAATGCATCTTGGTGTTTCTACCACCAAATCTCCAAGAACTACAGACTGGTCTCTACACAATCTCGAAAGAACCTCAATTTCCTTTTCTTGAATTGGTGGAAGTACGATGGCCAAGCACTTCACCAATGGTTCCAAGCTGTTCGGCAATTCAGCAAGGACTTCCCACGTTGGAATGCCAGGACCTCCACCTTGTTTCACTTTAGTCAATATAGCAAGGGATTCTAAAGCATCTGATGATGTTACATTGCCCAGATCAGTGGAATCCATAAAGGTTACCAAGGCAAGAACTGTACCAGAGTGATGAATACATTCAATGAGCACATCATCAACAGGCATATGACTCAGCAATCGAGCAAGTGCACTTGCTGCATGTCCCTTTCCCCCTTTTGTGCCATCCCTGAGGACTCTTGTCAATGATGGGATGATATCCTCTGCTAAATCCTGCTCAGCAATTTGGGAATCTGAAAGAAGATTAGCCAATGCATTGATTTCCATTTTTGCAATAGAAATGCTTGAAGACTTCCCAAGTTCAATTAATGGTTTGACTACACCACTAGCAATATGTACCACATCTTTGGTTGTTTCAATGGAGGAGAAAAGTGCTCCAAGTGCTCGAGCTGACTGCATAGCAACACGCTCAGTTCCAATATCTAATAACTTGATAAAAGGGTTGATGATTTCTAGCCTTCTAATATTTTCACAAATATCTTTTCTTACACCAAAAACATCAGCAAGAATTGATGCAACGTTTTCCTGAGTTTCTTCTCTGGAAGAACCAAGAATCTGAACTAGAGATTGGAGACCTTTATTTGTAGCACCTAACAAGTTTCTTCTATAGATTTTTGCAGGAGCAAACACATAACAAGTTTCTTATATAGCTTTTTGCAGGAGTTCAGTTGCAGCAGGAAATGTGTTAGGAGTCTTGGAAATCTAAAGTCTCTCTAGTGGAACCTCTGGATAAAATTAAATAGCAGCATGTAATAGACGATGACCAAAAAAGGTATGTCCTTAGTGGTAAGCAAAGTTAGCAAGGGCATGACTCGAGCATCAGAAGATTGTATAAGATACTTCTGCTCAAGTATGGAAAAACTTGAACTTAATTTTTTATATGATTTCTCCACGTGCAAGCTGTAATGAGACCTTTCATCATTTTCACAAGAGGCAATCATTAGTTTGTAGGATAATTGGTGCATGTAATCCCAACGTGGATGCTCAATTATGAGTTTTGAGATATATTTCATTGCTATGTTTAGCTTAGACATGCTTTCCAGTTTTCCAACTAGAATCTTGATATCCAATTACTTTTCATATTTGTTGGTGTATTAGATTCAGACTGTCCAAACAATTCCTTATGATTTCTTAGGGTTGAATGGCCTTCTAACCCTTCTTTCAAGAGGAAATTTGTGGAAGACGAAAGACACTCTAGGGCTTCAAGTGGAAGTTATTATTTGTTGCCTAATGCACTTGCCACTGTTATGTTCATGTTTCCCATGCTGAAGTGGCCTATTGAAAGGTCAAACTGGTGCATTTGTATTGTTTTGACATGGTGGCAACAGGTGCACATGTTATTAAATTGGATCCTAAGTTTTAAATTTTAATGTCCTACTGAAAATTATTTATGTATGCAATGTTTCTGTGAATTTATTATATTGTCTTAGCATGGGAAAAGCAACTCCTATGGTCTTTAAGAAAAATATTTTTTTCTTGAATTTGATAACATGTAAATTTAAATTACCACCTGTCATAGTATAGTATTAAAATCTGAATTCTCAATGCAACTTTGTTAATAAGTCACGTTCTTTGCTAATGAATGCAAGCTACATTACTATAGTAGCAGTATTTTAGAACATTCAAAAAAATCTTTTTTTGGTCATTTGCAGCCACGGATGTACATTGGACATGGGATGCATGAGAGTCTCTCCTCTCTTTTCAGGTAGGTTTCATTATGATCTTATTGCCAATTGTATTTGAAATTTAGCAATATTATGGTTGAGAGTAGATTTTAAGATTGTGTTTTATATTATGTTTTCATGTTTGTATCTTTTTAATAGCTTATTTGGTAAATTTCTAGGTACACAATGTTTTAGACTCTACTTCTTCTAAGAAAGCTAGCTTATAAGAATACATCATAGAAATCTGGTGCCACTCAGGGCCTTCTACTTCTCAAAGGATGAAAAGCTCGTTGTCTATGACTACATGCCTACAGGAAGCTTGTCTGCCCTTCTGCATGGTAACGTGCTCTCATGCTTCATCGTCTTGTGGATTTGTTTATATTGCATTTGTTCTCTTTGCTATTAGGGTTGTAGGCTTGTGTATATTGCATTTGTTTTCTTTGTTATTAGGGATGTAGGCTTGTATATATTGCATTTGTTCTCTTTGCTATCAGGGATGCAGGCTTGTGTATATTGCATTTGTTCTGTTTGTTGTTAGGGATGTAGGCTTGTGTATAGTAGTCTTGTTTGCAGAAATGATAGTTTCTTTATATATGAATACACCCCTAATCACTAACACTGGCCATCATAATCAATATACTCATATTATTAATATGTTTCAGCTTTGTGTTTTTGAGCCGTGAAATCTCAGGGCCTAACTTTAACTCAATGCTTATTAGCCAACCACATTCCTCTATGGCTTGAGATGTCTGCACTCACAAAATTTCAAGTATGGAAATCTATTCACTTATGGAGCTTGATAGGGGTTGCTCAAAACACACAGGAAAACACAATATAGTCAAATTTCTGGGTAAAGTTCTTATTGATCCAATTGAGTTTCAGAAAAATCTGTGGGTGGATCTTTGCCCCAGGAATTGTTAACAAATTCCAGAGAAAGTTCTTATTTATCCTTTGAGTTTCAGGAAATCTAAGGTTTTCAGATTTGTTCCATGGGAAAAGATACATTATGAGAGGAACATGGATCATTGATTCATTTCCCTTCCTTCCCCATTTTTCCCAAAAACAATTTGTCTATGCCTTCATATTTAGAAATTTTATAAAACATTTATAGTTGCATTTTAAGAATTAATAATTTCCACCAAAGTTTATACAGAAAGTCCGATTCTTTTCCACTGTTGCTACTGACATACACATATCTCCACCTACAGTTATGCCCATCGCGACCTGTCTTTGTTCTCACCTTTATGTATATAAGGTGGTCAGTGAAGGAGACTGTGGACTTTGAATTTGTTCTATGTCTTGATTAATAGTGGGGAATTCCTAAAGTTCTTTAGCTCGTATATGTGACACTGCAAAATTTATTTAATTATTTATTATATTGCCTGCAACATGGATTTTGTATTTTAGAAATCAATTTTGTCACATAATTGAATTGTAGGTGGGAGAGGTGGAGGAAGAACTTCTTTGGATTGGAAACAAGGATTAGGATAGCCTTGGGAGCAACAAGGGGCATAGCTCATATCCATCAAGAAGGGGGAGGAAAACTTAGACATGACAACATTAGACCTCGATGAATGTGTTTCTGATTTTGGTTTGTCTCCTTTGACAAACTTGTCTATTATTCTCAGCTGCATTGTGTGATATAGAGCTCTAGAGGTTATTGAAGCGCGCAAGGTTTCATAGAAATCTGATGTTTATAGTTTTGGGGTTCTGCTTTTGGAGCTTCTCACAGGGAAGGCCCCAATCCAAGCATCGATAAACGAAGAGGTAATTGATTTGACCAGATGGGTTCAGTCAGTGGTTCGTGAGGAGTGGACTGCTGAAGTATTTGATGTGGAATTGATGAGATATCATAATATTGAGGAGGATATGGTCTAGATGTTGCAGATTGCCATGGCTTGTGTTGTTATAATGCCTGATCAGAGGCCTAAAATGACAGAAGTATTTAAAATGATTGAGGAAGTAAAAAAATTAGATTCAGAAAATAGGCCATCCTCAAAAGACAAATCTAAAGATTCAAATGGCCACACTTCACAACAAAAAATTCCACCATCTGGAGTGCACACTCCTAGTGCAGTCACCCCAAAAATTTCATTTTCTTTTCTCATTTTCTTTTATGTTGCATTCCTCTGTGCATAAAGTATTTAATGTAGCAGTGCAACCCCTTCTTTCTCCTCACGATTTCTATTTGGTTGTAAAAGTAGAAAAGGCTTCCAAACATATCCATTGGAGCTTCCTAGTATCAACACTTTTTTTTTCATTCCTATTGTTTGCAGGACATGTCTGTTACTGACTTTGAAAGTTGGCATTTATCAAATTATTTATTACTTAGGAGAGCTCTGAGCATTGTATGGCAATCCAACTGTGCATAGACAAGCCATGGATATTTGATTTATGTTAAATAAGGAATTCAGGGTGTTTTGACTATGAGTGTATAAGCGTTCTTAATATAGGATTTTCATTGTTTATCAATTACAAGATGCTTGTGCTTGATTTGGAAGCTTTTGTTTGTCCCAAAAGATAAACTTTTTGCATTATAAAAATAAAAATATAGCAGACATAAAATATTCATTGAAAAAATGTGAAAGCAAGATGCAGTAGTTACATTTAAGTATTGATTCAATTCCCAACTCCAAATAGAATAACATCATCAACAAATAAAGGGTGACACAATGGCACTGAATTCCCCACTCTTATTCCTTTGATGGATCCTTCTCTTTTGTAAGATGATGTAAGCATGCTCAATCCTTAGGCCTTCCATGGAAAAGAAAACCTAGAGGTTGGTCCATTTATCAATACAACAAATGATGCTGAAGACCCTCAATAGTGAAGGTATGCAAGAAAACTCTTGCAGATCCTTTCATCCTATTTATTCATATTGTGAGAGCAGCACTGTAGATCCATTGATCCTTAGTGAAAGGTAACCTGGTGATCATAGAATTCAAGAGAACCACATTTGACTATGATGCAACAACCACCACATTATAAGATGGATTGCAATCACATTTCAGATTGCATTTTTTTCGATTGTTGTGGTTATTTGAAGAGCTAAGCTCCATTGCTTGGTACTTTCATTATTTGATAAATATTGGTTGAATATATACAACCATGGCATAAAAAGAATCTTAGAAAGTGGTGCTTGAAAGTGACTTAACTGTATGTTAACCTTGCATAGTGTGCAGTCTAATTTTAACTTAATTGTGCGTTAACCTTTCACAGTGTGCAGTCTTATTCTAATTTAATATATTTTCATTTTTGCAGCAATTCTTGATATAATTTTTAGCTAGAAAGCAAGAAAAGATATGAAATTCAGACATATCCTAAGATATATATTGAAGGATGTAGTTGTTTCTGCATGGGTCATCAATTTGACTATGGTTTGGTGAAAGTTGTGCGTGGTCGAGTTTTTTTTTGTGAAAGCTAGAAAATATGCTATTGTATATGCCAGTTTGTGGACCACCTCTTCAAGATTGAGTCCGCAAGATCGATGAGATATTGCTTGTTGCCGCGTGAAGTTATCGTAGACATTACTTCGTGTATTTCAAAATCATAAGAGTTGTGACTTGTTCTGTGTGGAAGATCACATCCACTTTTGCTTATATGTCAAGAGTTGTAATCTCAATGGTCCTAAGTTGGTTATTTAGTTGAGTCAATGGTCTTAAGTTAGTTGAGTAAGTTGTTGACTAGGTCACTAGTCGACCCATGGTTTACATTGGCCCATAGTATTAGCCAGTGGTTTTGGTGTTATGTGAAACTATATATGAGTGTGTTTAATAATGAGAAGGCAATCAATATTCCCTTTTTGTTTCCGCTCTATTCTGTGTCTTTGCAAACTTTGTCATGGTATCAGAGCTAAGGGCCTGATCCTTCGATCTTGCTTTTTGGGTAAGCCTTTTTACAGGCTGGAGAGCACACACACACGGCTGGAAGTTGCAGCATGGGATGGAGACGGAACACTCGGGCCATGACAATTTTTTTTTTTAAACAAAAAAAAATTGGCGAAATTTATTTATTTATTTTATTTTTATTTTTCATTTTTTTCCGATGAAGGGTATCTTAAAAATACCCCTGAAAAGAGTCCATCGCACCCTTCCTAAAGGAAAACTGCGATGTCTCACCCTTCCTGAAGGAAAACTGTGACGGTGTTGCATCTTGCTTGAAGATAGATTGTGACAGTGTCTCACCCTGCCTGAAGACAAATTGCGACACTGTCTCACCTTGCTAGAAGGAAAAGTGTGAGGATTTGCCTTAGATCAATTTTTTTCGGTGCACCTTTTCGGCACCCTGTGTTAGTTAGAAGCCTGTGACGATTAGTTTAACATTTGTCATAATCCATGGCAAGCCTGAACATGAAGCCGATCTTAGGTCCAATGTTGAACGGAAAGAATTATGAATTCTGAAAGCTGCACCGATCAGTTTAAGAGTTGTCATAAGCCATGGAAAGTACGAGCATTGTTCAGATCCGGTATTGAAGAGAAGGTATTGCTAACGCGGAGCCAAAATATTGGACAACATTCCAGCCTTGATTGTTGAAGATAGAGTCTTGCACAGATCAATCCGAGAAAAACCTATGTCGAAAAGGGTGGAGAAGATCTACAGTTTCTATCCAGTTTCCAAGGATCTGAAGTCTAAAGGATCAAAGAAGAAACGACCAAGAAGATCGAATCCTGAAGATGGTGCTAGAAGGGCTACCAGAAGAAATTGAAGAGGTAAGAAATTTGTTAATTTCAACAGGTTCATGGAAAACCTTTAATGGAGACAATTATGCATTATGGTCATTAAAAATTAGGGATCTGTTAAGGTCACAAGCTTTGTGGCATTTTGTAGCTGAAGTGGATCCTAGTGATCTAGCAACATTTGAGAATTTGACAGAGTATCTAAAGGAAAGAAGGCAAGTTGTTGCCTTAAGTATCATACAAAATGGTATATATTATTCCATCTTTCATGTAACATCTCGAATTTTCATAAAAATTTAAAACTTTTGAAAATGACATTAAATAAGATAAGTATGGTTGCGGAAAATAATAAATATTTGATTACAACAGCAATGATTAAAAATTCATTAGTACTAACATAATTTAATTTTCTGAGTTAACAATATTTTGATAATGACTACTTAACACACTTTTAACAAACATGATTATTGTAATAAATGCATTGACAGGTTAGAAATATAATGCGATACTTTTCTTTTGAGATGATACTGGCAGTTTGCTTTCTTGATGTCCAGGGGTGTCCTATGAGGTACCTTAGAGTTTACTTAGCTGCAACGCTAAAGCATTTGAAATGTTCTATGTGCAGATGACAGGTAAGAAGTTCAATGACTGTATAGTTTAACAATACGTATAATTCAATTCAACGTCAGATAATAAAATGTTGTGAATTCTTTTGCAAAGACAAAGTATCTACAGGTATGACGGTTTAGTGCTGCTTCCTAGTTTTTCGACACTGCCTTACCTTTTAACAATGTTGAAAGTAAGGACATCTAGAAAGTCTACATGCTTTTTAAGTTTGTTGTCGTAAACCCATGATGTTGCTATAGTTTGGTTTGGTTGTCATCTTATGGTAATTAAGACTTGTATAATACTAATGTCATAATTGTATCGCTAACCATCAAATGCATGGCATTAAGAGTTAGGGTATGAAGTACATAGCACTGGCATGGTTTTCATGCTAATATCTATTTATTGGTTTTGTTGAGATTCCAAAATGCGAACTCTTATCTTTTTAATAGTTGCAAAAATGAAAACTATGATTATAATGTTAACCATATAATTCTTATAGATTACTATCCTATGTAATAGTTTGACAATTGTAAACTATTCACGATATATATGAAAGTTCACAATATTAGACTCATATGAAAATGGAACTTAATACGTGGCTACATAAAACATTAATATCAAAATATTATATCACTAAATCGAAATCGTGATTATAGACTTAGAACTAATAACCACTATATGATTATAACAATAATGTTTTTAAATTGTAAACATCTATTTGAAAATTATATCGTTTGATTTTATGGCACTGACATGTATTTATGTCGACAGGATGGACAAGTTGACGGGTCTTTAAAAATGGAATAATCCTTGAGTTGTCGTGGAGATAGTGTCTAGATATTGCATTAAAAGCTCGAACCAAAACTCCAGCTGACAGGGATTGTTAACAATCCATGCAATATGATAACAATATAATAGTAACTACGACAGCCATTGTGTAATGGTTTTTAGATTGAACTCCTCCGAGCTGGCTCTTGATCGATCCTCCGTGTGCAAAAGTGGCATTGCCATGTTTGTGCTAATGAATGAGACATTAAATGAAGACGCTGTTCATCCCGATGAAATCTTGCTGGCACTCTTATGATCATCGATTTTGATGAGTTTGGATCGTTGGATCCCTAGCTTTTTGTCATCGTCTTGGTTAATGAAGATTGAATGGCGTTCATTGTTACTGTTGTTTCAGTAGTGAGGCCGACAGGCTGCTGAAATTTAGGGTTAGAAGGCATTTGTAAGAGGTTTCGACCTCGAGACCTGTAGGTTAGGTTAAGGTTGCAGGTTCTTTCTCACTGTAATGGCGTTGTACTAAAATGTTGGGTCTCTGGTTTGAATTGCTATCGAGTTGATAGTTTTATAGTTTTCGTTTAGAGTTTGAGTGGAACTCACAAAGCTGCAAAAAATGATAGAGGGTATCCTTGTCTCGTCTACAGCAAGGAGCTCGTCATTTTACAGGAGAATTTAAAGAGCTCGGTTGCTTGTTGAGAAGGTAAACGTTCTCACAAGTTATTGTCTCTTTAGTTGAACTTCAACTTGCAGTTTAAAATATAACAGTTGTCTAACTCTAGGAAGTTGTTGTGTAAGTTGCAGGGTTCGAAGAATGACTTGGGAAAGGGTTTGGAAAAAGGTTGGCATGCTTCCATTCCTGGTAAGCTCCGGGTCTCAAACCCTCGTAGGTTCCTTTCGACTTTGGTTGATGTGGTTTCTAAAAGATGAGTAACCAGGTTTTCGCCATGCTTCAACATTATCTATCAGTTGAAAAACTTTGAAGAACCTTTTGTTATTCAAGTGATGTCTGTACAGGGATGTGACCCTCATTTGTTTGTATGATACTCAGTCTTATATTTTGATGCCTAGCTCGTCGAAATGGGAGTTATAATACTCGTCAATGCTAAGGGTTTTTGAACTCGCTTTAAAATGTTTGAGCTTGGGAATAAACCCTGTGCGATTTTCGTTTGGAAACATATTATAATTTTTGTTTCTGAGAACATTGATTTCCCTTCTTGAAGTCGGAACTTGTATTGATTTAAAAATTTGAGCCACAACATGTTGGTTTATGTTATGAGGAGTGAGAAGTAGAGCCGAGGCTCGTCTAATGTGGATACAATGCTTTTCTTCTTGGTAATGAAAAATATGCTATTTCTTTTTGTGATATTCGTCTGCGTTAGATGGTTGAGTACTGTAGGTATATAATGTGACTATCGACCTATGTAAGTTCTAAATTCTTTGTCGTAGATGATAAACTCTGTAATATGCAATGACGAAATGGTTTTTGTTTTCATTTGTAAGTGGAAAAGAACAGGGCCACAACCTAGTTCGAGTCTTGTTTTGAATATAAAAGATATTTTAAATGAAAACTTCTAGAAAAGAACTGTCGAGCCAAAACTGGGTTTTAATCTGAAACTTGTATAGATCATTGTTTATTCATTTTTGCAAAATGATGATAAGGATATAGTAATGTTACCGGGATTGATACGAAAACCAGTTTTTGAGCAATACAGAAATATTGTAATATATATAGAGTAAGATGGATGAAAACAAGAATAGGGTTTACATTATTTTCATTCTCTGATAAAATAAAATATTTTATGAAATTGTTATAACATGAATGAAACAACGTGTATGTGAAAATGTGAAGACTATGAAAAATGACTGTGATTTGCAGCTGTGTCCATCATTAGGATTTCTATTTATTTACAGCATCACTATTTCTATTGCAGATATAATGTATTGAAATTTTGAATTTCATTTATTATCTATGTAATAATTAGAGATAAAAGAGGAAACAATATAATTGTAAATAAGATCAACCATCTTTGTCTTTTATGGAAACAATGAAGTATTCTCTAATATCTTAAATACTATACTGTAATTACTACTTTTATTAACTATAGGGTAGAAAATGAAACACAACTCAATCACTGTACTTATTTATCGAATCAATGGCAGTTTGCCTACCTTTTCATCTATACTTAAGTTGCTTCTCTACACTAGAGTACGATGCATAAAACAACATGTGGAAAAATGTAGAGATTGGTTTATCAATTCCAGATCATCATTTAAACTTAACATTCAGACTTTAAACAAAATTAGAAATAAATTCTTCTTCCAAACAAAAAAATAGAGATTACCAATTTTACTAACAGAACTATTTACTGAAATAAAATAGGAAATAGTAAAACCTGGATAAATCTGTAGGGGACAAACAACCCAAGAAGACTGTTCCACCCAACCAATTCCTAAAGATAGTCAAGTACTTGCCTTAGGACCCCCGAGCTTGTTTCTTGAACCACCAGGAGGAAGAAACTTAGGAATTTAGGATCTCCACTTGCAGTAGCACTAACTGTGGAATCTTCAAGAACTAGCAGTCCAAAAGACCTGCACTAGCACCTCTAGTTCTTCTTAGCAATAGTATGCAAACTTATAATTGCACTCACAACTAGCCTCCCTATTCGAATCTCTCAGTGATCACCTGATGCACATGAGGAAATATTTCTGCAGAAAATATTGTGTAAGGGATGCCTGCCCAATTCGAATTTGCCTTAAGTAGGCTACCTAGGCCTTTTTAGTTGTTACTTGGTCATTAAATGAGCTTCCTGCCCACTCCCACCACCTGGGGGATAATGCCACATTATTAGGGGTAGTTGTCCCATAACCAATAGCTAGTGGTGAAGTGCAATTGTTTCCATCTGTCCCATACCTTCCAACAGCTTCCATTCCTCCTAGTGGGTCAATGAACACTCATTTAACAGTCCCCTTGGGTGTTTGTCTCCTAATTAATTAATTTAAATAATAATAATCAGTAATTACATTCATCCTTGATCAAAATTGATCATAATTACAAAACTTTGTAATTAAATTTAACATAAAGTATTTTGCTAATAAAATAATAATTTCAGAAATTTGGGTAGGTGACATTTCATTACATTTCAGAAGCTTCTACTCCCAAAGAAGCTTGGGATATATTGAAAGCAGAGTTTAGTGAAGAAGAACCTGAAATAGAAGAAGATGAAGCACAGTTCAATGAAGATGAACTTGAAGAAGATGAAGCAAAGTTCTCTGAAGAAGATGAAGCAGAGTTCAGTGAAGAGGAACCTGAAGAAGATGAAGCAAATTTCTCTGAAGAGGAACCTGAAGAAGATGAAGCAGAGTTCAGTGTAGAGGAAGCAGTTGACTTTGCAAGCCATGCAAAGCACCATAAATCCCATAGTGAAGTGGAAGACAACCAAGAAGATTGTGTTTATGATGCAACCAATGATTAAGTAAGCTCATCAAAGCTTGTTGATCTAGATCTGTTTTCTAATGACAGTGAAAACAAGCCTGCCAATGCAGAACTCCCTAGTGATGTGAGTGATATTCTCTCAGAGAAAGAGATAGTTGATAGCAGCAGTGAAATTCTCTCATAGAAAGAGACAGTTGATAGAAGCATAGAAGTTGCAGTAGCTGGTTCATCAAAGAACCAGAAAACCAGAAGTCTGAGGGAGTTATATGAGCAGACTCCCATTATTGATGAGTAGTATGAGTATGCTCTGTTTCCTTGTTAGCCCATAGTTTTTAAGGAAGCAATGAAGGATGCACATTGTGTACAAGTTGCAACAGTGAATGAGAATGATGATGTAGCTGCCATTGAAACACTAGAAGAGGAAGATGAAGAACACGGAGATGATGAACACAAAGAAGTGAATGCTTTCCAAGAAGAGCTGAAATATATGAAGCTTTTTTCTGACAACAATTTTGATTGTACAGGTAAAATGGACAACAACATACAATATGTTGAAACAGAAGAAGAAGAAGACTTGCACTATGTTCCAGCACCAATGAAAAGCAATAACACTGTTTATTATGCAAAAGACAAAGAAGATGCTGAAGAACACCTACTTAGCATCAAGTTCAAGAATACAAAGAAGAAGCAGTCCAAGTACGCATCAAGGAAGAAAGTAAAGCTTAAGTTTCTTTGAATGCAATGTATTCCTAGCTGAGACATAGACCAGCAGGCACAATGCCTAAGTGTTGATGCATTGATAGTGCTGACCACACCATCCCACTTGAGATTAAGGGGGTGTGCTAAGAGTTGTAATCTCAATGGTCCTAAGATGGTTATTTAGTTGAGTCAATGGTACTAAGTTAGTTGAGTAAGTTGTTGACTAGGTCATTAGTTGACCCATGGTATACACTGGCCGATAGTATTAGCCAGTTGTTTTGGTGTTATGTGAAACTATATATATGTGTGTTTATTAATGAGAAGGCAATCAATATTCCCTTTGTGTTTCTGCTCTATTCTCTGTCTTTGCAAACTTTATCATTATACTCATGTGGATTCCATGTTGTGGGCTACTTCCATATGCATTTTTGTTGCACAATACTTAGTTTGAATGAGAGAGGAAAGATGCAGAGTTGTGACCTTAAGCTATCTTCGAACTAAGAAAAAACCTTTCCAATATACTGTTTCACACTGTGTGGAGGTTTCTATGGATACTACGCCCAAGTGTTGAAGGCCAAGTTAACATACAAGTTGATAGAATACACTGTGTCCATCTTTGTGCATGTTGCGAAACAATTTTTTCCTGCGATCTCTCTACATCTAAAGGAGTTGTGTTGAGTGGAAAACTACATGGAGATTACCATAAACATGGAGAAGAGCTACGTTGCCAACTTGTTGCGCGTTGAAGGTGCTACTCGACCATGGTGTTGAGAGCTACTACATTTTGAGATAATGTGGCTAGAAATTTTTATTCATTTGGAGTCTATGATTCCTCATTCAAATACTTTCTGAAATTGTGTGGAATCCACTACATGAAGCATAAAGGTATCAAAAGTGTGGATGTCATATTTTATATGATGAAAACCATTATTCTATATTGTAATATTATCCAAAGGTTCGAGATTAGTGCTTATAGAAGCAGTCTGCCATTGTAAATAATTATAGAGTAAGGGTGAGAATCGATACTGAGACATATTGTAATTGTTATGTATATAAAGTTGAATATTTGTGAGAAAAAATTGTAGTGCTACAAAATTGAGATACATAATTGACTTGTAATCAATTTGTAAAGAAGGGAGCAAAAACTCAATCTGCAACCCATTTTCTTTATACCATACATTATTCCTAATAGTTGCAGGTTCAAGATGCATTCAATGAGCATCTTTTGTTGGTGCCACACTCACCAAAAAAGACACATTTCTAGAATGGTGGAGAAAGATCAAGGTTGTGTATGTCTACAATGACTTGTGGGATGGCATTTGCGAAGCAAAGAATACTCTCAACGACTAAAGAACTGTCATCACTTCAGATCCAAATCCTCCAACATCAGAGAAAGAGCTTGTTATTTGGCAATCCAAAGACAAGAAAGCATTATCCATGATTTCTGCCACTTACAATGAAGAGGTGAGCTAGCATATCATGCCTGCAAAGACATTTTATGAAGCTTTAAAAAATCTAAAATATCTGTATGATTCACACTCTGAAATGGAATTCATTCAATTAATGTTAAATCTATTCAGTCTTGAAGTAAAAGATAATGACCCCATGCTAGTTGCATTTGAGATAAGAGAAATCATGCACAAGATTCAAGCCTTTGGTATGAAACCAAATCTTCCACTTCCAGCATTTGTAAAATCTCTTTATCATACTCACTCAAACTATATTGAATCCCTACAAGCAAGCGACAAGTTCAAAGGCCTCACCTTTGACATCCCGGTAGAAAAGATTGCAAATAGAGAGAAAGCTTTTGGAAAAAAGACAAGTGAAGGTACTGCAGAATCTCTTTGCTTTGCTTAGAAAGAAAAGAACAATACTAAAGATCCCTCCAAGGGAGATAGAAACAAAATAGGAAGAGGAGGAAGAAACAACTATAGTAAAAGATCAGATTTGAAGTGCACATGATGCAGAAAGAATGGACATGAAGAAGATCAATGTTGGGCATCTTGGAACTCCATCAAAGGTAGACATAATCATAATAAAAACCAAGAGGGTGGTAAAATCCCTGATTCTGCTCATTGTATTGTTGCACATTGTAATCTTGGAATTAATTAAATGAATTCTCTTTCACCTTACAAATATTGTTGGCTACTTGATACTGGTGCAACATCTCATATGACTTTTAGAAAATATTACTTTGAAGAATTGAATGATAGTGCGAATGGCATAGTGTACTTTGTAGATAAATATAGCCTCAAACCATAGGGAATTGGTTCAATCAGTATAAAGCTGCCTGGATTCCCTGATTTCATATTAAAGAATGTTCTCTATCTTCCAGAGCTGCAAAGAACCTTGTTGTCCTTAGTGCATATTCGATAACAAGTCCATTCCATACACATGTTTGATGGGAATCGTGGAGATAATAAAATCCTCTGACAACAAGTTCGTGAATGGTTATGAATATGGAAAGCTATTAAAGTTGACAGGAGTTTTTGCAAGAGTTCAAAACTTTTCCTATATCTTTCAACATGAAGAAGGTAATATGTCATCCAATTTACTATGGCATGCTAGATTTGGTCATCTAAAATATAACAGTATTAGATTGTTAAGAAAGAATGGTGTATTTGGTTTTCCCACCATTCCTAAGCAAAAGAACAAATGTGATGCATGCATACTAGGCAAACATAATAAGCAACCATTTCCAGAGTCAAAATTTAGAGCATGTAGAAAGTTAGAACTGGTTCGTTCTGACTTATGTGGCCCCATGCCAATTCCTTCTGCAAATGGTAATAGGTACATTATGACATTTGTAGATGACTATAGTAGAATGTGTTGGGTGTATTTTTTGAAGACAAAATCTGAAGCATTTCAAACTTTCAAGAAGTTTCATGCATTGATAGAAAATTAAGCACAAGCACATATTGGTACATTTAGGTATGAAAATGGTAAAGAATATACATCTAAGGCATTTTAAGACTATCTTTGCAAACATGGAATCACACATCAAACTTTAGTTCCGTACAATCCCCAACAAAATGGTGTAGCAGAAAGAATGAATACAACCTTAATGAATACAACACTATCAATGATGTTTTTCAAGAATGTAAAGTTAATGTTTTGGGGTGATGTAGTAATATGCACAACATATTTGAGAAATAGAAGTCCTTCTCATGTTCTTGAATACAAGACTCCACATGAAATGTGGTTTGGCCACCTTCTTTCGGTTAGGCATCTCATATGTTTTGGTTCAACTTTCTATGCCCTAATACCAAAGGAGCAAATAAACAAGCTTGGTGCTAGAAGCAGAAGATGCATATTCTTGGGATACTCAAAAAATTACAAGGCATATCCTCTTTATGATGAAGTAAATTTTTTTTGTTATTTCCAGAGATGTCATTTTTCTTGGAACTAATAAAAATGACCAGTCTATTGAGAGACAGCTTCATCATCTGAAGCGGTTTTCTCATCTGAAGACATGTTATGAATGTGATAATGGAATTCCACATCTTGAAGGGGGAATCCCTATCTTGGATCAATCCATGGAATTTACATTTGAAGTAGCACCAACATCCCCTCATGAAGAGAATGATGAAGAAGAATTTCCTGCCACTTCAACTGAACAAGAGACTCAACTGGATGATGTGATCGAGAGGATTGGAAGATTGAACCTAGAAGAGAATAATGCACCACCAACTGATCAACATGGACCATCAAAGAAGATTCTCAAATAGGCCACAAAGACACTTGAAAGTGTCCATGCAGATGAAGTAGGAAAGATGGGAACAAGAATCTCAACTAGACAAGAAGATGGAGGAAATGCAGAGAACTCAAGTGATGACATGGATGTCTCATTTGATTTTGAATTGAATTTTTTTGCTAACTTTGAACCAACTTCCTTTGAAGAGGTTGATACTCATGATGAGTGGAAAGAAAACATGCAGAATTAGTATGATGCACTCATAAACAATGGAACTTGGAAGTTGGTTGACCCTCCAATTGGAACCAAACCAATTTGAAGAAAGTGGGTATACAAGAACAAATACAAATCAGATGGATCACTTGAAAAACACAAATAAAGGCTCATGGCAAAAGGCTATGCACAGAAAGAAGGAATTGACTATGAAGAAACGTTCTCTCCCACAGTAAAATGGAGTACCATCCGTACTATACTTTCCTTAGCTGCACAAAATGGTTGGAAATTTCATTAAATGGATGTAAAGACTGCATTCTTAAATGGAGACTTGAAAGAAAATGTCTTCATGTCCCAACCAGAAGGTTTTCTTGTGAAGGGACAAGAACACAAGGTATGCAAACTTTTTAAGTACTTGTATGGCCTAAAACAAGCACCTCAAGAATGGTATGAAAAGCTAACCGAGCATCTTCTATAGTTGAATTTAAAATATTACAATATTGATGACACAACACTATTTGTAAATAAAGTTGGAAGATTTGTTGTGTTTCTTGTAGTATATGTGGATGATCTTTTGATGAGAGGGAACAATGAAAGTTATATAGAATCCATAAAGAAAGACTTAAAGAAAGGATTTGAAATCACTGATCTGGGACATGTTCACTATTACTTAGGAATTGAAGTGACTCAACATCCTAAGTACATATTCATTTCTAAGAAAAAGTATATTGGAGAACTGTTGAACAGATTTGGCATGACAGATGGCAACCCAATCTCAACTCCAATAGAACAAAAGATAAATCTCACATCAAGTGAGGGAAAATAATTTGAGGATGAAACCAAGTATTGACAGCTTGTAGGAATCCTTATCTACCTTACTACCACCAGACCAAATATTTCTTATGTTGTTAGCATTCTTTCACGGTTTATGCACAAACCTTGTGAAGGACATTGGTCTGCAACAAAGAGAGTAATTAGATAATTGAAAGGAACTCAAGACTTTAGAATTAAGTATTATAAGATGGATGAATTCAAACTTATTGGGTATTCTGATTCATAATTAGATGGTGATAAAGAAACTGGAGTGCCCACTTCTGGATACACGATGAGTACTGGATTAGCATCTATCTCCTAGAGATCACGCAAATAATCAGTTTCAACATAATTGACAACAGAGGTAGAATATGCAGTTGTTGCAGAAGCAACCAAAGAGATTGTGTGGCTCAGGAAGATACTTGAAGATTTGCAGTGAAAACAAGAGAACTACACCCCACTTTTGATTGGCAACACTTCTGCAATCAAGTTGGCCAAGAATCCTAGATTCCATGATCAAACCAAAGATATCAATACAAAGTATCATTTGATTTGAAATAATTTAGAAGCCAAGATAGTTCATTTACTTCATTGTTCCACAAATGATCAAATTGCAGATATATTCACCAAAGCACTTGGAAGAGAAAAGTTTGAAATATTTAGAACCATGCTCGGACTTACAAACACCCCTTCGAATAAAGGGGAGGAATGTTGGAAGCTTAATCCTTGGATTATAGCTCCAAATATTTTGTAAATATGTAAATAAATAAAAATGAAGTTGAATAGTTGTCGGAAGACAAAGAGTCTTGGAGACTCTAATGGACCATTTGGAATTTGATTGCCAAAGGTCAAAACTTTGTATAAATTCCATGTTTGGTGAATGAAATAGGTATCTGGGAGTTATTTACCTTTCAGTTTGTACAATTTACTAAACTTTAAAACTACAAATTGATTTGGGGGTCTTTGAATCCCCTAGGGGGGTCTCTGAATCCATCTACAATGTTAAAATTTAGTAAATTGTAACATTGTTGATGGATTCATATAATATCCAGCTCAATGTGCTTATCATGTCCATATCTTATTTCTCCATTTTTGTTTCCGTATTATCCCTTCGACAGATCCACCAAGTTGCATCATGTGCCTCATCATAATGTGTCAGTTGAGTAGAGTCGTGGATATTTGTCATCTTTCCCTTTGGGCATTGTCATGTTGTGAAATTGGTTTCATTGTGTTTGGCTCATCGTATTGGTCAGGTTCATATTTTGTTTGAGCAAAACCATTATCGTTTGACCCTCTTGGTAGTCTATTAAAGTTTTCGCAAAGTCATGAATTTTGTGTCATGTTAGCTAAAAATTGTAACAAAGTAAAGAGAAGGGTTTGCATGGGTTCCTAACATCCCCTCCCCCTTAGAAACATATTTTTCCTCAAAGGTTTAGATGGGGAATTTTTTTTTGAATCTGAAGGAGTGGTTCCCATGTAGCATCCTCTGGTTGCATTTTGTGCCACTGAATTAATACCTCTGTGATGGATCGAGAGAGAAGCTGACATGTGTGCCTATTGAGGATGGACTTCGGCTCCAAAATGATGGATCCTTCATTATCCAGTTATGGTAAAATAGTTTGTGCTCTGATACCAAATGTGGGGAAAATCTAGCAATTAAATAATGAAAATGCACAATATATCATAAATAGTAGAACATAGAAGGGATTTATTGATCGCAGGCCACTTCGAGGGGGCAACCTCCTTTGAGGAATCTCAATACAAATAACTCGTGGATGCCTTCATTGGCCTCGACACGTACTTACATACTAAGTCTAAGCTAAAAAACTATTACTCCCCATGAATGTGGGAGAATACAACATACTCACGGGACGACTTACAAAGCATATGCGTCCAACAACAATATACTAACAAAGTAAAGGGAAGGGTTGACACGGGTTCCTAACATGCATGGACATTTTTTGGGACTAAATTTTGAATATTTTTATGTATTTTTTAATCTTCTTGAGTTGAAGGTTGGATGAATACAAAGCCTAATTACTTTGTTAGAAACAAAAAAATAGTTTCCCTTTAAGAGTATTGAAAAAAGTAGATAATAAGATCAAATAAGTTAATTTTATTAATTTCCAACAAATGGCCACACAAGTAGGTCAATGGGTATATTGTCATATTGGGTGTATACTATATAGTATATACATTATTTGCACCTTTAAGCATCTAAACATATTTTCTCTTTTAAATGATATAGTATAATTTACCATATTGAGCATGTATGATATTGTCATAGCATTGTCTTAATGTGAATTTTGAGCACTTGTCAAATTTTTTTCATTTGTATGCAAGTTTCAGGACTTAGCACTATGGATGACAAACATGCATAATGAGGATAAAGGTACGATAGTTCTAGCTGGGATGTTTTTGATGTACCAATTCAAAAGGATATTAATCACCATGTTGTCCGTTGGCATCTAGCAAAAAGACAGCATGCATTACATGAATTATGATTTATTCTAATATAATGATTTTGCTGCCCATCTTGGATGTTGCGTGGTGGAAGTGTTATACCACCATTTTCTTAGGGTTATCCATTTAATCTATTATGATTGTTTGTTGGTACCTTAGCAATGAAAGTAAACTTCAAGGAACTTGTTCAAAGCATCTATTTGGCCATTTGCTTGTAGATGAAAGGTAGAGCTCATAACTAATTAGGTGTTATGGATATTAATTTCTCTTTCTAGGAATCATTGGTGAATTTAGGATGCTTTTCAAATACAATCACCTTAGGAAATTCATGAAGGAAAATGTAATATCCCTGATCTGATCTCATAGGATATCAACTCAAATTCAAACCTTAAAATTAGAAAATTGAAAGCAGTAGTTAGTTCTCCAAGCTAGTGAAGAAGGAACTACAATAGGTCATTGATTAACCCACCCAAAGCTTGACTGATGGCCACTTTTGAATTTGAAAAATGAAATGGGGAGTGTGCGTAATCAATGAAATAAGAATTAATGCCATATTTTGATTTCTAATCACAATGTGCTGGGGCCATTTATGTTTCAAACATCATCCAGGTTGAAGTCTACTCCAAGGCTTCCTGGGCACACCGGCATATGAGCTAGTCAATTAAAAATGCTCAATGATCTATTCTTCAGAAATATGAATACCAATAGTCATATAGGATCACAAATGTATTATTTAAGAGTTGGGATGGATTCTATAGGTGAATTAAAATATACATAAACATTTATAAAATAAAATAGGTTCACAGAGCTCCATATGTGGCAATTTTCTGTAAACTAGTCAAATAAAATATATAGCGAGCTAGTCTTGTGAAAGGTGAACACAATAATATTATAAGGATCCTAAGTTCATTCTCTGATGTATAATAAAGAATCATAAATTAAATAATACACAACAGAAAGTATTAAAATATCCCATTAAGCATTGAATAAGAGTCTCAAAGCTCAGAATGTATAGAGAGTTATTAAACTTGGATTTTTACAATAAATGGAGGAGAATGCTCCAGAGAAGAATGAGAAGGGGAGGTATAACCATTGGATATGATATGTAGGATTAAAATGGGTTTTTAAATGCTAATGTGAGTCACACCAAGTTTCAGGATCTGCTCATGGGCTCATTCACCAAACCATATAGAAAAGCAAAGGAACATTCTTCACAGGTGGAACCCCGAATCTAATAAAATGGTCATAACTTGCTCATTCAGACACATGTTTTTATGAAACAAAAGGTGTTTCCTACTGGAAATTATTATAAGGAAATAATGGAATAGGTATCAAGGTCCATAAATGATCAGAAAAGTTGCAACCAGAACTTCCATTTCGTCCCTTCAACACTATTTCCATTGACTGAGAAGAATGCTTAAGAAGATAGAAAGAAGAGAGGATGTAATCACAGAGTTGGATCATATATGAAAATTGGTAATAAATGGATGCACTAGATCATGTGTAGAAGACTGGAACAAGAACTATGGGGCACATCTCCCACATGTGGCTAAGGGTGCATCACCAAATCCTAGTGAAGCTTGAGCTTTCTCACACACAAATTCACAAACTGTCAAAAGATGTGAATGTGTTGCGCCCTCCTCATTTAATAGACTAGGTTAATTTTTGAGAAATTTAACTTCCTTGTCCTCATCCAATGCGCCTTCCTTGACTGAGTTGGCACTTTCTTGCTTTTCCACTGACTAGCTTTTGTTCTCTTTTGGAAACTGCGCCCTCCTAGCTTTTCTGGATGTTTCCTTCTTTTTACAATTGGATAGATTTTGTTCTTTTTGGAAACTACAACTTCCTTAGATTTTATGGGTTTTTATGCTTTTCCTCACTTTCCTTCTTTGTACATTTTCCTACCTTATGCACTGCTTTTGCCGGTTTCCTTCTTTTTTTCTAGAACCCTTCTTTGTGCATGCTTTCTTTCAGTTTTCGCTTTGGTGTGACAAATCATAATGCTAGCCTTATCTCTCCATGTGCCCTCATGGGGTTCATGTCATTATCCAACTCATCAAAACATGTAATGAATAATTAAATATAAAAATAATCATTACATCACTTCAATTTTAATTAATTAAAACAACTATAGGATAATTTATTCCTAGTTAATAAATTAATTTCCTAAGTAATGTCACCCCTTATTAATTAATTAATTGAATTTTACTAGGATCCATGGGGTTTTTATGTGACATTGGTTGTTATTTGGTGATGGAAAAATGGGAACATGACAATCCTGAGTCCTCCCCTCCCAAGCTTGCTTGTCCTCAAGCAAGAAACCAACTCCAACTCCAACCAAAATTCCACCATGTTTCTGCTGCACCACTCTAATTATAGTCATTCTCGCAATGACTAACTCTTTTTCAACAAAATTTTCAACCCAACTAAGATAGCTGAGAAGAATTCCCATATCCCACTATTTGTGCTGCATGTATCCCAGTGGCACTGTTAGTTGTGGAAAACTGCCATTCCAAAGAATTCCAGGGTCCCACTGTCTCAACTGCATCCTTCCAAACATCAGGATCAACATGAATAATATATCATCATGGAGGATGTCTATGTCACTCCATCATACTGGAAGTTCATCACTTCCAATGCAAAACCGAACCTCTATGAGTCCCTCCTTATGTTCCATGTGCAAACTAGCACAAAGAATCACGTCACTGCTAGAAAATTGACATATAGGTGACAATCCCATGTCTTCAGGGCATCACATATAAGCCATATATTCCCATACAACTGATCACAAAATATGTATGATGTGTCCATAAATTTTCTATTGATGTGGACAACAAACTCACCCTTGGGGGTGCTTAGCTCCAATATGTATCCATTCACCCAATCAATGGATGAACAAACACTCCAACTGAATGCACTACTATGCATGATGGAGACATCAGATAGATGCCTCTAGTGCTTCTCACCAAAATGGTAAGGGGATAGTGTGCTTTTCAAACTCCAAGTTCTAACCATCCAGTCATAAAAAAAAAGTGGGAGCCTCCTTCTCCTCAGGTGGCGTGAAAAGAAAGAATCCCTTTACCCAATCATCCCTATGTGTGTTGGATGCCATATGTATGTGGGGCGAAGGATAGTGAACCAACTCTTGGAAACAATTATCCATCAACCTTATGGTTCGCTCAACCGAAATGCAATCATGTTGCTCCTCCAAAATTGTAAAAATTTATTCATGAGGAAACTCATAATATTTCTGGAAATGAAGAGGTGCTTGGCCTTTTTTTTCTTATCTTCAGACTCCCCAAGCACATGCAAATCAGATTGTACTTCATGTGCCCAATGCACACAAGTACCAAGGTTCAAAACAAATATGCTCCAATGACATAAGTGAGGATCCCATGTCCTACAATGCTGCTCCAAAAGAATGTAAAAGGCTTCAAAATAATCAGCCATGTGTTCTTTCATCCAAGAGGTGAATGAACAACCTCCTCCAAAATATGAAGCAAGTGAGGATCAAAGAACACAATGAACCTTCTAGGTGCTCAAAGGAGTACTATATACATGCATCCATGAAGATGTGTATCATCATAGGGTAACCAAGGATGCTGCTACAAATGTAAGGAAGAAGGTGATCTAGTCATGTCATCATCAAAAGGAGAGATATGAGTTTCATACTCCTCAGGTGGCACCATCAAAAAGAAACCTTTGACCTAAACTTCCTCCTCAAATGACATGGAATCAATAGAAGTACATAATGTGTGATCATGGACCAAAATTTTATCACTGCAAACCTCATCCATCAAGCTAATGGATGAATCAACTTCATCATAAGTTGGTCCATCAAAATTGAGATCTTTTGATTCCTCAATGGAGGAATGACTCATTCCGGTAAGAAGCTCAGTTTCGCTCTCGGGAACAGTATGTGCTTGAAACTCTTCATATGCATCTAAAAAATCCTCAAGCACATGCATGTTATCATGCACCCCACGAACCACCATCTCATGAGGTCCCTCCATAAAATTCTAAGTACAACCAATCATAAGAGACTACCTGACTGGTATGTGTGATCTTTTCAACTTTTGGTGAAGTTTCTCTATCTCCATCTTGGATTCTTGGAGGGCACTTTGAGTGCTTCTCAAAGAATATTGGGTGTCCATAAATTCATCATTGAGCTTGTTGATATCTTCATCATCCTTAAAGGATTCTCCATGAAACATATGAACAAGCTCATGCAAATCATATCTGTCAGAAAGCATATCTGAAAAGTTACCTTGGATTGTAGACATTGCTCTCTGAATCTTCTCCATGGCTTCAAGGAAATATGAATCTTCCAATGAAGAAGCTCTCCAACAAGACTGTGACATTGAAACCTGTGTGTCATGGAGAAAGTGAAAGGCCTCCTTGATCTTCCTCTCACTCATATTCAAGGGCCATGAAAGGAAATGAGGTTCTTGAGGATGAACCCCTTCTTCTACTTTGGTGGGGTCAACTTCATGACACAATTCAAGTGATGGCTAAAACGTTGAATCTGGAACAAATTTTGCTACTACAATCTCTTCATCTTCATGCTCAAGGTAAATTGTGCTTGTAGCAACCTCATCAAGTGCTATATCTATGCCACCAACATAGAGAGATGGACATCCATCAGTAGATGTCTCCTCAAAACTTAGGCACCCTTCAATAGGTACCTCATCACAACATCCATCAGTATATGCTTCTTCAGTACTTGAGCAACCATTAGTAGATGCCACTTCTTGGAACCCATTAGTAGCTACTCTTTGATCCATAATTTTTTGATCCTTAGAAGAACTGGTGGTGGCTTCTTCATGCTTACAAAATTTGGAAGATCTGCTTGAATAAAACCCAAACAATCTCATGATGTTAGAAGATGCAGTTGGTTGATTTTTTCTTCCTTCTTCTTTACTCACAGAGGAAGAACAACTTAGTTCCTCCATCAGTGGTTTTCTTCTCTTTATTGAATCTAAATATTCATCCTTGATCTCAAATCCAAATCTGTAATAAAATTAATCTTTGAAAGAAATGGCCTTACCAATCTCTTCTCCCAAAGCTAGATACTCCTCGTAGTGGTAGGGAAATTTTTTACTTGTAGATATCATCTTTTCTAAATCCATCTTAGGATTAGCCATCGGTGGTTCATCCCATTGACCTTAACTATACATATGGTCACAAATGTAACCATACTCTTCTCTTGGAAATCCTCCACCAATGTAAATAATTTATTCTTCCTCATACAACTCAAAACCTTCATCTTCCATGTCTGCAACTAGTTCCACAATTGCAACTTGAAACCAATTCTAAGATATCTTCCACTCAGAGTTACTTTCCATGGGATGAGCCAAGGAAATATCTTTGATACCACTGTAATATCCCTCATCTGATCTCAAAGGATATCAACTAAAATTAAAACCTTAAAAATCAGAAAATTTCAAGCAATAACTAGTTCTCCAAACTAGTGAAAAAGGAACTAGACTAGGTCACTGATTAACCCACCTAAAGTTTGACTGATGGACACTTTTGGATCTGAAAAATGTACTGGGGAGTGTGCATCAGCAAGGATAGTAGGATCAAGGTCAACTTATGATTTCTAAGCACAATGTACTAGGTCCATTTATGTACATCTGGTCACAAATGTGACCATCCTCTTCTCTTTGTAAGCCTCCATCAATGTAAATAATTTATTCTTCCTCATACAACTCAAAACCTTCATTTTCCATGTCTGCAACTAGTTCCACAATTGCAACTTGAAAACAATTCTGAGATATCTTCCACTGAGAGTTGCTTTCCACGGGATGAGACAAGGAAATATCTCTGATACCACTGTAATATCACTAATCTGATCTCAAAGGATATCAACTAAAATTCAAACCTTAAAATCAGAAAATTTCAAGCAGTAACTAGTTCTCCAAACTAATGAAGAAGGAACTAGACTAGGTCATTGATTAACCCACCTAAATTTTGACTGATGGACACTTTTGGATCTGCAAAATGTACTGGGGAGTGTGCATCATCAAGGACATGAGCATCAAGGCTAGCTTCTAAGTTCTAAGCACAATGTATTAGGGCCATTTATGTTTCGGACATCGGCCAAGCTGAAGTCTACTACAAGGCGTCTTGGGCACACGAGCATATTCCTACTAAAATATTTCACTTACACTTCTGTTATACCTCCATATTTCACAATGTCGCATCTTCACCATAAAAATAGTTGACGACACTTCCCCTACTGCTTAAAACACCCAGAAGAGAAAAATGATGAGTGATCCTTGAAGACAAACCTATCCTGTCAAGAATCAACCCAGTTGAGACTTCATATACCTACAATACCATGCCTTGCTCCAGCTTAGGTGAGAAGTAGTCCACACTACCGCGCTATGCTCTTTCTTTGCCACACGGTACTACTACGCTATGCTCAGTTTAAGAGGCGCGGTACTCCCTTTTTATCCTTTTTTCCATGGCTTGTGGGATCTTGATCTTTGAGAGATTTTTTAGGATTGGTATCCCCGATTCGATCCTAACTCACCTTCTCAGATTAGTAGGCCCGATCCACTAAACATTCTCAAGATCCATTCTTCTCTCTTGATGGTTAACCCTACTACACACTATAAGAGAGAGGCATTCCATGAGAAAAGGGGAGGGACTCTTGGAGACATCAAACTTATGATCTTGAATCTTTGTGGAGATAGGTAGAGGAGAAAACACTTGGAGTTGGGAGTTGGCTTGGATATCAAGCAACCATTGTAAGTGACTTCAAGTTGGCAATAGAACATAACTTGTCTTGTTTCCCAAATCAGGTGTGTTGATTTTGTTTCAATTATATGATTTGTGTCTGTTATAGATTTAGATTCTAACTCATATTTTAAGTTGCTAGAGAATCGTATATGCTTGTATCTTGGTTTCATTCTGACAGGTTCATTCGCGAGGACTTGGAAATTTGAGCGACCATTAGGACGAGCAATCGAATTGAAGGTCAGTTAGATCTCTTCCGTTTCTTTCAGCAATTTAATCTTGAAATGTCTGTTTAGATCTAGGAATTCAAGGTAGCATTTGTTATCTTTTGTCTTAGTTTAGATTCAGTTAAAGTCTACTTTAACCTAAGAGAGTTTCTACCTATCCGTAGGGAGAAATTTCTACTACAAGAATGGCGACTCCGCTGGTTTGAACCCCGTTTGATTGATTCATCTCACTTTCAGTAATTTTTTTTTATTTTGATTCTTCTTTCTCTTCAAACCAGTACTGAATTTTGGTCTCTTTGACCTTTATTCACCCCTCCTCTTTACATCTTTCCTCCCTCTGTGATCAGTGAGTCCTCTGGGTCTGCAACAACCCTGAAAAATTTAATCTCCTTTTCAAAATTTGCGTTTTTTCCATCTTTTGCAACAGTACTGCGCCCCCACTACTGTATACAGAGCAGTAGTGTACCAATACCATGCTCCAGCCTATTTCTGCCACGCGGGTAGTGTCTGCATTTTTTCAATTTCTCTTGCCTGTTTGGTTTCCTAAGTCATTTTTTATTTTCTCTACTTTAGTTTGCTGTTTTTTGTTGCTTATTACTATCCTGTTCATTGCACAGTCTTTGTGGTTTGTTTATTTCTCTTGTGAGCTTGATTATTTTATGAGTTAGTGGCATTATTTGCACATTGGGTCACCCCTTCAGTCTGATTGCATTGGCTTGATCTTCTCATCACAACCAAACCGTTACTACTGTCCTCTTTTTACTGGATTGTATATCTTTCATAATCACATTGTTTCCATCATTGTTATTCAGACTTATATCGAAAATTATCATTGGAAGAACATTTGTGTTGTTTGGATTGAAATGATCCAGCAGTATTATTGTGCATTAGGAAGTGAATCATTTAAATTTGCCACATAAATTCTCATTTTTTGAAGCATCCTAGTTGCAAGATCAGTGAATTGGAAAGAAGTGTTTATTTCAGTTTGGCTCTACTTAGAAAAAGAAAACAATTTTTTTTGTTTTGAAGTGGTTTTTAATTGCTTGTGAAAGTTTCATGCATTTATGATCGAATAACTCTCTCTCTTCCAAGGCTAGTTTTCATCGAATATAAGGCTTATTTCGATTCATTCTCACTTGCATGGTTTGGGTCGTCACAACACCACCAAGTTTCACGTCCATTTACCCGATTGAGTAATACAACCACTAAAATTAATCTCCCTAACTAAACCAACATTAACCTCACTTGAGGAAATCAAAAGAATTTGGTAGTTAGGTACGACACCGGGGATAGGCATCAAAATAATTCCCCCTTGTCATTTTCATCTGAGACATAGTTGTTGTCCTCTAGGGAACTAAAATCCTCTAGTATTTATTGACACGGTCATAGACTAGTTTGTGGAGGGGCCTCCTGACTGTTTTTAACTTTCAGGGGTTAAACCGCTGCGAGATTGAGAACCGGACGGACTCTATGGAATGCTGCACTCCACTAAGGCAACATCGATCATTGTCTTCCTTGTATTCATAGTAATGCAATGGTGATAAGGCAGAAGCGCCAAAAACCTTTTCCAATGTGTCATGAACGAGGTAGCTTAGTGACTTTTCTACTAGGGCTCTTTTACCTAGGATCCCTTTCGGTAGAGGGATATCCTTCTCATATTGGTCTCTCACGTTGTATTGTTCGACTTGGATTTCATCACCTTGTGAAGGATACAACTTGTTGAGGTCTCCAGCTCTTAGTTAGGAGTTTGCTTGTTATCTCATCTTTATAGAGGGTCATTTTTTCTTTTTAGTGACTGCTTGTTGGCATTCTGGCCATTATTTTTTTAGCTCGCTTACTGGGACACCGGTCTCAGTATAGATTTTAGAGCTTGCTTTTTGGCCTGTGAGCCTTGCTTTTTCTAGCTCCTCTTTTGCACACTTGGCTGCATTAGAGTTTTTGAGTTCTTTATTATGAGACTACCCCCAGATTTCATATTCTTTCCATTATGTCAGAACCACCACGGAGATCACAAAGAGTACAGGGAAAAATCCCACCACCACCACCACCGCCGTGGACCTCCAGTCCACCTTCATCACATATTCTCGCCCCTCCTGGCCGTGGTGTCGGTCGAAGGAACATTCCAACGCCAATACGCACTACATCTTCAGTTCCGCCTGTAACTGTTAGTCACAGCACGGTCTCAGAACCTCTTGCAGTTTCTGCAACCACTAGTACATCTGAGATTCTCACTGTCACTTCACCCACTGTTATTCCAGATATATCTGCCACAGTGGACAACATTATAGTGGCTGAATCTAGTACAACCCAAGATACTAGACCAGAGGCCATCCTCCTCCCCAATGTCAACACCTCCCTTCCACCAGAAACTTTCCACGATGACACGGAAGGATCTATTGGCACCACCGAAGGATCCGACCAGGATATATCTGGCTTGATTCCAGCCCGGGAGGGTATGTCGAAATTATCGAAGACACTCAACTTCCTGATACACCTTTTGAACCTGATTATGGCTTTATCACTTCCTAGGCGGAGCTTCCGCTTGTTATCACTGCGCCATCCAGCGTTCATCCACAGGAAACCAGTTCTTCCAGCAACATACCTCGTACCATATCTCTCCCCAACCTCCCTTCGAGACATGAGATCATGGCCTCCATTCAGTCTAGTATGGTTAGTCTAGCGAATTCCCCGTTAGCGTCAACACAGTTTAAACGTGACATAGAGCAAATGCTCTTGACGAATTCTAGATATCCCCCTGTTACCCGTACTCACGACTATCGGGATCCTAATGTTTCGTCTAGCACAGAGTTTCATCACTCCTATGCAGACGGCTCCAGACCTTCAGACATTACTATACCTATGTTCCCGCTGGACCCCGAAAACCCTTTTCAGGATACGAACCCGGACCCAGTCTTCGATGATCCTCCTATTATTGAACACGCTATGGATGACACCCCCGATACCCCTCGGTTAAATTCCCCACATTTGCTGCCATCACCCATGTTTGGCGCACATTCTATGAGGGATAAACCAGTTTTTTCTCCGTCCTCGCCCATCACATATGGAAGACCCCCTCCACAAATCGGCACCTTTGGCGCCGTTCACCAATCGACACTATCGTACCTGGCTAGTGTGGGAAGAACACCAAGTCATACCGCTGGATAATCCATATTGACCAGAGGTTCACCTTCGGCCACTATCTACACTATCTCAGGATGTGGACAACCGACTGCCATAATCCCCAACTCCAACAACCAAACCCCTCCTGGCAGGCCATCAACCCAACCTACTGGCAGACAATCCTTTGTTGGGAACCCCGTTCCTAGTCAACAACCTCCTCCTATAGGGCCATCCAACCCATATGTTGGAGGGAAACCCATCGGCACCATCCAACAACCCTACCAACTAGTAGCATCTACTCAGTATGGTATGTACAACACACCTGGCAGCAGACAACCTTATACCGGTTTCCCAATCGGGCCTCATCTTCAACATACCTCGTCAGGTACGCTTCCTTCTTGGGGATCTCAAATCCCACAGAGTGGGGGGTACTCATTATATGTAAACTGGAACCCAGCTAGGGGGCAATCTCAGATTCCCCCCAACTTGAAGTCCGGCTTCCCCTATCCTTCGGTTGCTACAACTCCATGGAACCCATCCCTTCAATTTCCACACCTTCATCAAGGAGAAACGGACATTGCATGGACACCACTGTCACAGCCACCCCCCAACCCTGCTACGGGAAACCCTCCACTTACTCAACATAGTGGTAACATTCCTGGAACACAACAACTCCAGGGAACCTTTCCCCAACCAGGCGCAGCAACCATTCCTGGGTTACAACAACCCCATGGTACCATACCTACCATCCCCACTCAGCAGAACATCCAACAACCGGTTACCACCATGATTCCTAGTCAGGTAATGACTTCCAACACTCAACCGGTTAACCAGATGGCCTACTACCCACAGAACTTCTAGCAGTACCCTGCGGGAAACACATATGGGTATAACATGCAGTAGTATACTATGCAGGGCCCCCCAAGTTTCTCTGCACCATACGGTTATTACTCATACCCGCAGACCAATCGTCAACTTCCCTTTTTGGCCACGCTAGACTTACCTGATTTGTCGAGGCTCATTAACGATACTATATGGCATGAACCTCATTGGCCACCCATTCCAGCCAAACTTCCATCGGACATTCCTAAGTTCGATGCTAAGCCTGGGGAAGACCCCAAGAACTACATAATGACCTTCCATCTTTGGTGTTCATCCAACTCCTTGATGGACGATTCCATTTGACTACGGCTCTTCCAACGTACGCTTACCGGCACGACAGCAAAATGGTACATCGAGCTACCACAACACTCTTTCCATGATTTCAACACCTTGGCTATGCAGTTTCTGACCCATTTCCAGCTCCCCATCCGGTATGAGAATGGAACAGAACTGTTAACCTTGTTGCGTCAAACCACTTCTACGCACATTTCGGATCACATCCATGAGTGGTGTCGATGCCGTAGGCTAATCAAAGCACCCATTCTGGATCAACTACTCGCTGATTGGTTCACAAAGTCATTCTTGCCTCCCATAGCTAGGGATATCGCTATGTGCGGGCCGGTCACAGAAGAACAAGCCATCTCGGTAGCCCAGTACATGGATTTGGTATATACCCAATCTGACACTTTACATGAACTTCTTCCCCATGCCTCCCACGTTACCACTGATCCAATGAAACCCGCCACTGAACCCCCCATTGATGGTATTGTCGGTTCAGTCAAGGCCCAGCCTACCACCAACTCGACGAGGCAACAAGCTTCTGCTTCCCCTGCTCTATTTCAGGCTGCTCCAAAAGCCACTACTTCTCTTGCTATCTCCTCCGAAGTGAACGCAGTTCAATCTACCTCACAACCATCCGGAGGAAAGAAGAAGAACAATCGTGGTAAATCCAAGAAGAACCAGCAGGAGAATCCCAAGCCACAACCCACCCACAACGACCTGAAACCATGCCCGAAGGATAAGTTTCCCTGCCTAATTTGTCAAGACGATCACTACACGCGTGACTGTCCCTACAAGGATGAAGTCAACAAATTCATTAAAGGATCCTCTCACCCGGCAGTGTTAACTGACCCTTTCCCTCAGCAGCAACAATAGATGGTTGCGTAAGAAACTCCACAAGGGGGCAACTCGAGCAACCCAACTCGCGGAGAGACGTCCCCAAATCATGAAATCCTGATGATGAGTAATGAGGAGATTCATATAACCACTCGTTCAAAGACATATGAGAACCCTCCAAGTTCAAACAAACAGTCAGAGACAGCCAAAGGCAAATCTCTTGTCGAAGATCCAACTCCTACCCCTCCCCCTAATGGTCATCTCCATATCGAGAGACCGCTTACGGACACAGTGATACGCCCACCCAAGGGCACCATACAAAAGGCGACATTTAATCCCAATGCGCGAGCTGCCCAAAATTACAACATTGTTGAGGATTTAGCTCAAGCACCTTGCACCATGTCGACTCTTGAGGTTCTTCAACATTTCCCTATGCAGCGTAGAACCTTACTTTCAGCATCGGGGGCAATGGACCTAGATACTTCAAACACTATTATGTTTAACTTGGAGTATGCCAAACCTCGGCTTTCTAACCAGTTAGCCTTCCAGGTTCATACAAAAATCCATGGAAATAGCATCCATCGCACTGTTTTAGATGAAGGTGCCTCCACGTCGATCATGTCTTTGAATTGTTGGAGAGCCTTAGGATCACCCGAAGTCACGATGTCTCCCACCACTCTCAGGGAATTTGATGGACACGATTTTCAACCTTATGGACTCATTCCCGCAATTGGTGTTGAACTGGGGGGAAAAAACAGTATCCATACACATCGAAGTCGTGGATGCACCATTGGATTACAATCTTCTACTTGGTCGGAACTGGTTTTATGCCATGACCGCCATATCATCTACTGTCTTCTGGATTGTGCAATTTCCTCATGAAGGGAAAATTGTCACCATAGATCAACTTGATTACTGTATCCCAGACTCTCATCCGAACTCCGCCAACATTGTCCTGTTATTGGATCAACCTCGGTACCGGTTCCAAGACGTCAGCGTTGGTCTTATGAAGGATTCCTCCCTTATTGGAGTTTTCCCAGAGCTGGGGCCCCATGTTCAACCAGTCAACATGATTTCATCAAATGTCACCCCTTCCAATGATTCATGGGTGATTCCGAGTCCCGCTGAGATTGAAAACTATAGCAACTCCATGCCTTTGAATAGAAACCTTTCAGCGTACGAAGCGATCCAGTCAGCCACCGATTGGGTCGATTGTCCTACCCATCACACCGTGGCATAGCTCTCGTCTGAGACTCATTCATCCCCATCACTTATTGATCCTCTCACTTTGATTTTTCCCACTGACGAATCAATTATGGAGGTTATGTGCGGTGATGAGCCACCATGGGGAGATTTTCATCATCGATCTTCATTCCCCACTATTCAAATGCTTGAGCCCGATACAAAATCTAGCCCTTCACTTGGATTGGTTCAAACCAAGTTTCCCACTTCCCCCGATGAAGTATTTTCCGAAGGAAACTTGGCTAACCTTATGGCAACCACTCCCATAGACATTTCAGTGAAGCCTGGTATCATGGAAAACATTCATATTGAAAAAACATGCACTCCCCTCGAAATGGAGTTCTACACTGCCTACTTTAAAGCCTTCCGTGATGTTTTTGCTTGGAGTTATGAAGAAATGCCAGGAATAGATCCCTCGATTGTGGTCCATGAAATTTCAACCTTCCCTGGCACCCGACCTGTTCGGCAGAAACTCCGACCCGTCCATCCTCGTAAGGTAGCCGCTATTAAAGCAGAAGTTGAAAAAATTTTGCGTGATGGTTTTATCTATCTTGTCCCATTGACAGAATGGGTATCTAACATCGTTCCCGTAGCCAAGAAACAGGGAACGATTAGATTCTGTGTCGATTACCGCGACTTGAACAAAGCTTGTCCAAAATACAACTACCCAACTTCGTTCATCGACCAGATCATCGATAACTGCGCTGGGAGTGTCATCTTTTCATTTATGGATGGCTTTTCTGGCTATAATCAGATCGATATCCTCCCAGTCGACCAGCATAAAACAACCTTTATCTGCCATTGGGGGATTTTTGCATATCGAAAGTTACCTTTTGGCCTTAAAAATGCCGAGGCAACTTTCCAACAGGCGATGTCGTACGCATTTCACGATATCAAACATATTGTAGAACCATATCTTGACGATCTTCCCGCTCATTCTCAAACCCGGGATGACCATCCTGATCACTTAGGTGCCATTTTCGAAACGTGTCATCGCTACAATATCCATTTGAATCCACATAAGTGCGTCTTTTGCATGGAAGCCGAAAAACTTTTGGGATTCATGATCTCCAAAAGTGGGATACGCTTAGATCCTGCGAAGGTAGAAGCTATCTTAGCCCTGCCTTCCCCCACAAATGTCCCAGAACTTCAAAGTTTGCAAGGGCATGCAAAATTTCTACGCCGTTTCATTTGTAATCTTTCCGAGATAACAAAAGGCTATATGAGGCTTCTCAAGAAGAACACTCCCTTCATCTGGGATGACGAAGCCCAACATTCCTTTGATAATCTAAAGGCGGCCTTAACTAAAGATCCTATGATTCAACCCCCCAATTACACACGGGATTACATTCTTTATCTCGCAACTTCGATTTCCACCATCGGTATGGTGCTAGTCCAGGAAGACCATAACGGCATAGAACATGTGGTACACTATCTTAGTAAGAGTCTTCTCGACTCTGAAACTCGTTATTCACATGTTGAAAAACTGGCTCTGGCAACAGTTTTCGTTGTCCAGAGGTTCTATCACTACATTCTACTCCATTGGACCACTATTATAGCAGATTTCAATCCAATGTATTATATCCTCACGCGTCAAGTGCTTGGGGGAAAATATTCTCATTGGATCATCATCCTACAAGAGTTTAACTTGGAATTTGCCAAAGCCAAGTCCAAGAAGTCTTTGGTCTTTGCTGAGTTGATTTGTAACTTGCCCCGTGCTACCGAGCAATCCGAGCCCATCGATTCTCTTCCTGATGAATCATTGTTCCTCATTAGCACGTCTGATCCATGGTACAGGGATATTTTATTATATCTCCAAACCAAATGTTTCCACCCCGACCCCACTCGCGATGAATGTCGATGTATCCGACATCACGCCAAGTACTACCTCATAGTCAACGATACCCTTTATCGACATGGTGTCGACACTGTTTGACTTTAGATGAAGTGGAACGCATTCTTAATGACTGCCACGCTGGAGAATGTGGTGGTCATCTCTCTGGGATGGCTACGACCGAGAAGATACTGCAAGCGGGATATTTCTGGCCCTCAATTTTCAAAGACTGCATTGAAACGGTTAAGAAATGTACACCCTGTCAATTCTTTCATAGTAAGACACGATCGGATCCTACTCCACTCCATCCTGTTATTTTCGTTGGCCCCTTTTCCAAATGGGGCATAGATTTCATGCACTGTAAGCCCACTTCAGCCAGGGGGCATAGCTATGTCATAGTAGTTGTTGACTATTTCACAAAATGGGCTGAAGCGATGCCTACTTATGCTGAGGATGGAAAAACAGCAGCACAATTCATATTCAATCACATTATAGCTAGATTTGGTGTCCCACAATCCATTGTGACCGATCATGGCTCCCACTTCAGGAACCATATGATCGAGGAACTGAGTGCCAAGTTGGGTTTTCACCATGAAAACTCAACCCCATACTACCCACAGGCTAATGGCCAAGTTGAAGCCATTAACAAAGTTCTGAAACAAATGATTCAGGATATTGTGGGTACTCATAAATCCAACTGGCACTCAGCTGTATTTTCGGCACTATGGGCATACCGAACCTCAGTAAAAAGTGCTACTAGGTTTACACCATTCCAACTGGTGTATGGCCTGGAAGCCATTTTACCGATTGAATGTGAAATTCCATCACTTAAGATAGCCATAGAGCTACTTCCCCACACCACTTCCGAAGATGAACGGTTTCTATACCTAGCCAAGCTAGATGAAACCCGCCGCGACGCTGCTTTAGCCAACTAAGCTCATAAAAAATGCGTCAAAGCACAATATGACAAATCCGTTCAACCTCGGGTTTTCAATGAAGGTGACCTCGTACTCACATATGATCAAATGCATGATAAAATTGGAAAAGGAAAGCTAGAATCTATGTGGTACGGCCTCTAAAACGTGTCTTGGAGAAAGGATCCTATGAACTCGTCGATTGTGATGGCACACCATTGGCACGGCCTCGCAATGGGCTGTACCTGAAACGCTTCTACGCGTAGGGTTATCCTGCGCGAGATACTTATAATGTACCTAGCTTGTTTTCACTTATCTTTTTGGTGTGCACACACGGACCTCATGTATCCATTCTTACCTTGACTTGTGATTTTATGCGCAGATGTCTGCCTACTTCAGATTCGCCGATGGTGCGAGCCGACATACCCGGAACCTCGCTTCCGCGGCATGGGTAATCTATTCTCCCACTAGCGAGTTGCTATCTTCAGGAGCCAATTGTTTGGGTCCTGCAACCAACAATATCGCAGAGTGCCATGCAGTCATCGAACTCTTGACGGAGGTTGCTTCCCTTGGAATTGACTCCCTATTAGTCTTTTTAGACTCCCAACTCGTGGTTTCTCATCTGAATCGTGTTTACACAGTTCGCAATCCTATCTTACTTCGTTTATTTAGAAGAGTACGCCTCTTGGAACGATCTTTTAATTTTATTTCATATCAACACATACCAAGGGAATTCAATTGTATAGCTAATTCATTAGCTAATTACATTTTGGATTGGCATCTTGCCCATACATAAAAACACATCATAAAATAAACACACAAGTCATTGTAAATAAATAGGTCATAAAAGTAGGTCCATATATATATCACTATATACAAAAGTGTTTTTTCAAATACATAAAGTTTGTGTTTTAAAGACAAAATTTGGGACCTAGTCCCATACAAAAATTTCGCTCTCAAAGCCTACATATCCTATACATGCCGCAAAAAGATAAAAGCTACCATCTAAGGAGATCTGGGAGATCTATCATGTTCCTCCTCAGATTCCTCATGCTGCTGGTGATAACACACTATAGCCCGAGCCACCCTGCGGAGGAGTCGGCCAATACGCTTAGGCACACCTACGGTATGCCGCTAGAGATGCAAAGGGATGTCGTCGATCCTCATAGCGGGGACACCGTGGGTTAAACCCTGTAGGTTCCTCTCTATCTCCTCGACCCCTCCCGCCTCATCCTTGTCTTCTCCCTCATCCGGAGCGGCTTGGTGATCAACACCACCTCGACGTAACGACGAGTACCCTGCCGGTATCTGTGGTCCACGATCTGTGACATGCACACATATATATATTAAAGTATTTTACACATTCTAAAAAACAATAAAAATTATATATTCAAAAAAAAAAAAAAAACATTTATGAAGGTCATACCTGAATTGTCCCAATCCTCATCTTCTGGCAGTGCCAAGTCTATGTCCTTGCGGAAGTATACCCTTGCATAAGGGTAGTCATCGATCATCATAATCTGTTCCTCGAGCCATGACAAGAAATCCTCATCAAAAGCAAAGCGTTGCGGCCCTCCAAGTCGTCCTGCATACTCACTCCATCGAGCCATCCCTGGCTCGGTGGGTGGACGGGGGGGCATGTCCAGCTGTGGGTGCAACAATGACACCCTCGCCAAGAAGAAGGTAACTAAGATGCTCCCATACCCAAATTGAGAGTTCTCTCCAAGCCTGCGCTTGTTCACTTGATCTTTGAGGTTGGTCAATACTGCCTCACACCAGTTGAATACTGTTCCTGCCATGCAATCCACTGCAAGATTCATCTGTGTACGGGACGCCTGATGGGGACCCGTACTCCTTGCTGCACGTGTGATGGTGAACAACACATTTTTTAAAGGAAGTTCTACAATGTCCTTAATGACCACCTTGCCGCTTTTCTTCCCTGAACCTTGACGACAATAACGAGCAATTAAAGCATCAGTACTCACCTCCGAGGCTGTGAACCCAGTAAAACTCACCCGGGCTCCTCTTTTCGAGAGGCCCGTGAAGAAATAAATGTCATCGAGTTGAATCTCGAGGGTGTGTTCTCCCACTCGGAAATCTTGAATGTCAGGGTCCCACATTTGAATAATGTGGGTGAGAAGTTTTTCTTGCTTACGGATACCTTTGGTCTTGAAGAATTTCAACAAACCACATTCCCTCAATGCAGTTAAGGTCTCTTGGTCATCTTCGGCCAACAAATCATCCGCTTCATGCTCTCTTTCTTTCCACTGGACCATTTTGCTCCAAGCAAGTTGCAGACACCTGCAAAAGGTCATAGGAAACATTCATTAATCATTTAACAACTTGATCTCAGCAAAAAATTAGAGAAAAATCAATTTTTTTCATCTTAAAAACTGCCACCACCGTGCCTGGGGAAACATGATTGTGCGGTACTACACAGTACCGCGCACATGTTTAACCCTACAGCGTGGTACTGTTTCACAGTACTGTGCTTCCCGATATAGCTCCCGCGCGGTACTATGGAAGGCAAAAATTGCCTAATAGGGCTCACCCAAAAAATTGTTTTTCCCTACTGAAATCAAGTTATTCATATATGAAATGAAAGAGGGGCTTGAAATCTCTTACCTGGTGCAGACGGCTGTTGAAACGATGCTCCGGATCTCCAGATATGAACTCTTGAAGTTTTTGCTCCTCAATGGGTAAAATCTCCTCTTTTGGCAAATGCACAAGTGAAATGGTAACTTTCCATATTTACCCATCCTTTATATAACTTTTTCACTTATTTTTTACTCATTATTTTATCTGGTTAAATTAAAACCCATTTCACATTACTAATATCTGGTTCCATGAGCATTTGTTGATAGGGTCTCCTTTAAAAAATGTTCACACTGGTGTTCATTTATTGTTTGATCGTCATTTTGAGCCTACTTTATCTTTTTCATGCTCTGGATTAAAACTTGAAAAAGATTCCAAGCGCTTTTACACCCGTGTCGCGCTTGTCAAACTTAAGTAAATGGTGTCGATCTTAGTCAGCTTTACTCATGCTCGTTAAACGATGAGGAAAGTATTATCCTAGTTATATTTTATTCTTTTTTCGGACCAGAATAATTAAAAATTACGAAAAAGACCATTGGAGTCCATAGTTAAGCTCTTTTCAGACTCCCTAAAATTGAAAAGATTGCCAAGTGATCTTGACTCTTTCACACTTGTAAAAGTATTTGAAAGGTCGTCTATTCAGTGATAGGTTACCCCTTTTTCGGCCCGTCTAGACTATTTATGAGAAAGGTATACCTCGGTCAATTTTTGGCTGGGAGAGTTCTCTCGGGAATTGTTTTACACTTTTTCGGGATCGAGGGACTAAATTTACGAAAAAGTACACTTTGGAGCCTTCTTTAAGTTTTTTAGGTTCTCTAAATGTGAAAAACTACCGAGTTTTCCTTCCTTGGACTCGTTAAAATTTGACATCGAAGGACCCACTTTGGGACAAACCCCTCCTTTCTTAGGTTCGTAAAACATGTGAGATTGGACTCATCTATGAGATGAGTTATACCGAGCATCTGTTATCCTCTTCAAGCTCGAAAAACAACAAAGAGGTACTCGTCTATAATGTCGGGGGAATATGGGAAACAAGTCGAGTTTATTTTGGCAGCTTGTCAGTCGTCACCTTTGAACATGGCATGTGTCTGTCCCTTGTCTATTTTGGGTATCTATTTTCGCTGAGTTATGGTCATCATCCCGAGTCCTCTCTTTGGCCACGAGCCTACTCATTCGGTGTCTATCCTCTGCTATCAATAATCCCTGCTGCCAATTCCTTTTGCATGTCGTTATATGTTCAAAGGGTTGTATTGTTCAGAGCCATTCATTGTGTCAAACCTCCGTTGTGTCAGTACATGTCCTATCATCCTATACTATCTTTTCGTTCCGATTTCGTGTCGATGATGTGGGAATCATTATGGCCCACCTTCGACGAGTCTATTCCCGTCGACGTCAAATCACTATCCGGGAATTGGACTTAGGGATCAACCATTAGTACCTTGGTACCTGCATGCCTCAATGGCAGGTTTCCTCGTGTTCGACAATAGGTTTACATCATTGACCTCTGATCGAACGATCTCTTGAATGCTTGACATCAACCCATTCATTCGCATTTTGTTGAGATGTACTACAGATACCTTGGGGATCATTGTCATCATTGGTGATTTCCCTCGCATTTGTTAACGGTTCACATCATTGACCAGTAATCAAATGGTTTCTACCATGTTCGACTTCAACGCCTTGTAATCACATGGCTGGATTCGTATCATTTGCGATTGAATAGAAGACCCTAGGCGCACCTTTGTATCTTGATTGGGTCCAAGTTGTGGTGGAGATGTCCTTTATATTTTCACACAGATCCACTTTCGTATTGGTCGTGGCTATGTCATTACTATCTCATGGATCTACGCTTGTTCATAGTAGCCATGATTTGTCTACAATCTATATCATCTCAGTACTCATGGATCTGCAATGTATTGGTCAGTAGCCATGCTTTGAGTCAATCATTTCCGAGCATGGGAATGCCCGCCTCGATGGTATATATGACATTTTGTTTCTGTTTCAGCTCCTTGTTGCTCTCCTCGATGCTATCTCCGCACAATATTTGAAAGCCTTTCGGCCATCAGTCCCTTCTGACCTCACACTTTAGGGGGCATCTGTTATACCTCCATATTTCACAATGTCGCATCTTCACCATAAAAATAGTTGACGACACTTCCCCTACTGCTTAAAACACCCAAAAGAGAAAAATGATGAGTGATCCTTGAAGACAAACCTATCCTGTCAAGAATCAACCTAGCTGAGACTTCATATACCTACACTACTGCGCCTTGCTCCAGCTTAGGTGAGTGGTAGTCCACACTACCGCGCTATGCTCTTTCTCTGCCACGCGGTACTACTGCGCTATGCTCAGTTTAAGAGGCACGGTACTCCCTTTTTAGCCTTTTTTCCATGGCTTGTGGGATCTTGATCTTCGAGATATTTTTTAGGATTGGTATCCCTGATTCGATCCTAACTCACCTTCTCAAATTAGTGGGCCCGATCCACTAAACATTCCCAAGATCCATTCTTATCTCTTGATGGTTAACCCTACTACACACTATAAGAGAGAGGAATTCCATGAGCAAAGGGGAGGGACTCTTGGAGACATCAAACTTATGATCTTAAATCTTTGTGGAGATAGCAAGAGGAGAAAGCACTTGGAGCTGGGAGTTGGCTTGGATATCAAGCAACCATTGTAAGTGACTTCAAGTTGGAAATAGAACATAACTTGTCTTGTTTCCCAAATCAGGTGTGTTGATTTTGTTTCAATTATATGATTTGTATCTGTTATAGATTTAGATTCTAACTCATATTTCAAGTTTCTAGAGAATCATATATGCTTGTATCTTGGTTTCATTCTGACAGGTTCATTCGCGAGGACTTGGAAATTAGAGCGACCATTAGGACGAGCAATCGAATTGAAGGTCAGTTAGATCTCTTCCGTTTCTTTCAGCAGTTTAATCTTCAAATGTCTGTTTAGATATAGGAATTCAAGGTAGCATTTGTTATCTTTTGTCTTAGTTTAGAGTTAGTTAAAGTCTACTTTAACCTAAGAGAGTTTCTACCTATCCATAGGGAGAAATTTCTACTACAACTTCACATAAACCAGAGGTAGATAACAGGTCATAACCCCCTAATATACTATTGGACAAGTTTAATAGAGGTTTTGGGAGGTTCTAGCAGTGTTTGGAGGCAAAGGGAGAAAAAGAGCTAGGATGGACTACTCAACTAGATTGTTTCCAGGATCTCCCAAATAGGATGATAGGGCTACAAATTCTCATGAATATTATTGGAGGTTCTTCTTCAAGGTCTCAATAATCTCAGATGGCTTATCAAATTGAAATTGAACATCCATATAACTCTTAAATAAAACTACTACAAAAATAGTCAATTAAAAATGCTCAATGAGCTAGTCTTCAGAAATATTAATACCAATAGTCATAAAGGGTCACGAATATATGATTTATGAGTTGGGATGGATTATAAACGTGAATGAAAATATACATAAACTTTCATAAAATAAAATAGATTCACAAAGCTCCATATGTGGCAATTTTCTGGAAACTAGTCAAATAAAATGTATAGTGAGCTAGTCTCGAGAAAGGTGAACACAATCAGCCTCTAAGGATCTCGAATTCATTATATGATGTATAATAAAGACTCGGACATTAAATAATACACATCATCAATTATTAACATATCCCATTAAGAATTGAATAAGATTCTTAGAGCTCAGACTGTATAGAGAGTTATTAAACTTGGATTTTTACAATGAATGGAGGAGAATGCTTCAGAGAAGAATGGGAAGGGGAGGAATAACCACTGGATATGATATGTAGGATGACTATGGGATGTTTTCTACTCATACCAATACTTGAGATCTTCTCATGGGCACATTCACCAAACCATATAGAAAAGCAATGGCGCGTTAAGTTCACAGCTGGAACCCCAAATCTAGTAAAATGGCCATAACTTGCTCATTCAGACACTTTTTTTGATGAAACAAAAAGTGTTTCATACTGGAAATGATGCTACGAAAAAAATGGAATGGGTATCAAGGTCTATAAATTCTCATAAAAATCGAGAAAAGAACCTCCATTTCATCCCTTCAACATTATTTCCACTGACTGAGAAGAATGCTTCAGAAGATAGAAAGAAGAGAGGATGTAATCACAGAGCTGGATAATATCTCCAAATTGGTAATAAATTTCTGCACTGGATCATGTGCAGAAGACTAGAATCAGAACTATGGGGCACATCTCCCATAGGTGGCTAAGGGTGCATTACCAAAGCCTAGAGAAGCTTGATCTTTCTCACACACAAATTCATAAAATTTCAAAAGATGTGAATGTGGTGCACCCTCCTCCTTTAATAGACTACGTGACTTGTTGAGCAAGTTAACTTCCTTGGCCTCATCCAATGTGCCTTCCTTGACTGAGTTGGTACTTTCCTGCTTTTCCACTGACTAACTTTTGTTCTCTTTTGGCAATTGCACCCTCCTAGATTTTCTTGATGTTTCATTATTTTTACAACTGGATAGATTTTTCTCTTTTTGGAAACTACACCCTCCTTCGATTTTCTGGATGTTTATGATTTTCCTCACTTGCCTGCTTTATGCACTGCTTTTGTCAGTTTCCTTCCCTTTTCTGACATATGGCTTTGTGCATGCTTTTTTCCAGTTTTCACTTTGGTGTGAGAACTCATAAGGATATCCTTATCTCTCCATGCCCCCTCATGGGGTCCTTGTAAGCATCCAACCCATCAAAACATGTAATTAATAATTAAATATAAAAATAATCAATACACCACTTGAATTTTAATTAATTAAAACAACTATAGGCTAATTTATTCCTAGTTAATAAATTAATTACCTAAGTAATGTCACCCCCTTATTAATTAATTAATTGAATTTTACTAGGATCCATGGGGTTTTGATGTGACATCGACTTCTATTTGGTGTTGGAAAAACAGGAACATGACATAAAACATTTTCAATTTGGCTAGATATGGCATTGGATTGAACTATATTTGGTAAGTCTATCAATACTAACCAAGATGACATCTTTTCCTTCGGATTTGAGAAATCTTGTAATATCAAATAATAAGATAAGATAATATTGTGTTATTAATATCTAAGGAATGGATCACAAATAGTCTAATCATTAATGGGACTTCAAGGGTACTAGCTCAATGGAAGAACACGTGTCTTATAGGTAGAAGGTTGGTGGTTCGAATCCTCCATGCCATATCTAAAAAAATTAGTGAATAATTCTAGTACAAAATGAGAGATAAATGACAAAAAAATAACCAAAATATGCATATAAACGATCACTTTTGAGTTGGATACCAATGGTATCTAATTAATGGTCATTTATCACGTGACCAAAAATGTGCTCATATTTAGCTTGGTCATTTATAACTTGTATTGTGGTCATATATTTGGTCGTACATTTGGTTGTTAATTTGGTGATATATTTGGTCATTATATACCTCATTTTTAATGTGTTGCAGAGAGTTTGGCTATTCTTAAATATTTTCCTCAAGAAAAGAGAAAGATCTGGATTAGAGAGGTGAACATTGAAGAGATAAATAAAAATGTTCCATCGGCATACTTTGATGGAGTTGCATCAGGCAATCCAAAGGTATGTGGAGCTAAGGGTTTATTTTTCATTTCTAAGAATCTTTGCTTTAGTTTCAAAGCAGGCCTTGGCAATGGTACACATAATTTTGCTGAGCTGAGTGCTCTAAGATTATTGCTAGTATTGGCTGTGGAAAAAGTTTTAGATGATCTTCATATTTTTGGAGACTCTCAAGTAATCGTAAATTGGATAACTAGAAAGAATAAAATACATATAACTTGTATCTGGAGACTCTCATTCAGGAAGCCAAATGACTAAAATCTTTGTTGAAAAATGTATCCATTCAGAACATATATAGAGAACGAAATTCAAAGGTATATGAATTGGAAACATCGAGATCCTATATGTAGGTAGGTGAATGGTACATATCTAAATTATCAAATGGGGAAATTCAAGGATATTATCACGCTCCTTTCTGTGATATCTGATGAAAGATTTATGGTTTATTCGGATTTACACAAAATATATTCCTATTGATGTTTCCTGGATACTTTTAGTTTTTGAACTGGTATTAATAATTTTTTTAATGTGTTTCAACACAAATGATGGTTCTTTATGGAGATAAAAACGGTATAACGAGTGTGCTTTGTATAATTTATGAATATGATAGTAAATATCATAATTGTAATGTAAAGATAGCAAGTAAAAAATCTTGATGAATATGAGATGAATAAGTTCATAAACAAGATTGATATATGCACGAATATCAAAATGACACAATGATTGAAAGTTTTTGAAAAATGTTGGACATACCTCCTCCAAGGTATTTGAAAAATGTAACTATATTTTGACTAATATAATTATGAGTTTTTTGTTATATATATATATATATATATATATTCCAAAACACTTGATATATCATGCTTTGTACACTTGAAATGCCAACTCAACTTGAAAGGCCAACTCAACTAAAATAGTATATATATATATATTCCAACCACACACTTGATACATCATGCTTTGTACACTTGAAAGGCCAACTCAACTTGAAAGGCCAACTCAACTAAAGTAGATGACATCTTACCCTTTTTGTTAGAATTTTTAGCTAATGTTTTTGGTCGGAAACAATTTCAAAAGAGTAGCCACCTAAATTACAACTATTTCACTTCAAAGAAAATTTTGAGATGGTTGATATGGAGAAATATATAAATGGATTGTTTTATTTCTATAATATGTAGTAATGTAATTGTAATTTTTAATTTTTAATTTTTAATGTTTATGGTAATTTTTTTATTATATTTATAATGTTAATATAATATAGTATTTAGAACATTTATATTAATGATAAAGTCGAATATATAATAAAGAAGTTAGAAACAAAATTAATTTTGAAAAAAAATAGGAAATAGAAAAAAAAAAAAATTTTAAAGAAAAAGAAGTGAGAAAGGTATTAATATCAAAAAGAAAAGAAATGGACATTTCTACAACTATAAATTAACATATAATTTTAAGATTTAAATTTCCACTATTTACATGAATACTTTTTACCTGAGTACTTTATTTTAAATTTATATCAATCTAACTACTTTGATAAATTAATATAGATTGAATTTCCACCATCTACATTAATACTTTGTCTTAAATTTATATAATCTAACCACTTTGATAAAGAATAAGTATTTATAAGTAATTCTCTTAAGAAATTCATATTATTAATACTTTTTACATGAGTACTTTATCTTAAATTTATATTAATCTAACCACTTTGATAAAGAATAAGTATTTATACATAATTCTCTTAAGAAATTTATATTCAAAATTAATTTGTTTAGAATTTTAAAAAATTAAAATAATGAATATGGTAAACCATTCAAAATATCACTAAATGAAATGATAACCCATCTAATCTTTAATAGTTACTAGTTTTCATTAAAAAAATAAATGAAAAAAAATCACACATCTTAGTAAACAATCTTCCAAAAAGTGGATTAAATATTTTTGGATCAAGTAAAATTAAAAATAATGACAATTTAAATATATTAAATTAATTACAATTATACATAATGATAATTTAAAAAATTAACAATAAAAATATATAAAATAATGATAAATTAAAAAATTAACAATAAAAATATATAAAATAATGATAAATTAAAAAATTAACAATAAAAATATATAAAACAATTTAGATAATCACCATGAATCTATACCAAACAGTTAAATATAAGAAATACAACTTATATATAATCCCCAAACTGATATTAAGTATAAGAAATTAATTAATCATCAATATTATTTTGTATATATATGTGAAGAAAAGAAGTGAAGTGAGATTGCACATCATATTGATATTGATTTTAAATATTTTATTAACAAACTTGAATTTATGAATTTTCCATATTGTAGTTTGTATCTTGAAAATTTATAGTAGTATCATAATGTATAAAAGTTTAATATGTTGTTAGACACACATAATAATAAAACATTGTTATTGAACAAAATTTAAATAAAAAAATGAAAAGGCAAAAAAACAAATTACATAAAAAGACTTATAATGATACAAAATAATATGCTCATATTTTGAACTAAACTAGATACAAAATTTGATAAGTACTCAATTGAATTTTGAACTAAACTAGATACAAAATTTGATAAATAGTCTTGAAAGATATTTTTATTTCGAAGTCTTAAAAACAAAAACACAAGATACAAAATTTGATAGATAGTCAATGGAAAGATATATTTATTGTTTTTATTTCAAAGACCTTTTTTCATTAAAAAACAGAAAACAAAACAAAAAAACACAAGATACAAAATTTGATAGATAATCCATGGAAAGATATATATATTGTTTTTATTTCAAAGACCTTTTTCCATTAAAAAAAAGAAAACAAAAATAAAGATGGTCATTCAAAACCAAGACTCGTTTCAAAACAAGATTCATCTAACACAAATTCATGTATTAAAGTCACTTATTGGACATATTGTTTGTGAGATAAAAGACTCACTCTATTATATAAAATCTACAAAGATATCAATGATGTGTTTCTAAGTTAACTATTGTAATCAAAGGTGATAACTCAATAGAGATGGTGAGGGAGGCGTGGCTTAATCGCGGCCTTCAATGGAACCGATTTTGATAGCGTAACGGCACGCCCTTCAATCATATCCACTCCTTCAGTTCCGTGTGGAATGTTCCAATCGAAACTCTGCAACAGTCTCCCCACAGTGAACATGAGCATGCGAATGGCCAGCCACATGCCCGGGCAGGCCCTCCTCCCATACCCAAACGGCATATATGTGAAATCATGGCCATTCACGTCTGGGCTCGAGCTCTTCATAAACCTTTCCGGTTCGAATTCCAGAGGGCGCTCCCACTCAGCGGGGTCTCTGTGAATAGCCCACACGTTCACAAAAAGCTGCGTGTGCGCCGGCACATAATACCCTCCAACTGTGCACGCTTCCTTCGCCATGTGAGGAAGGAGCAGAGGTCCTGCGGGATAAAGACGAAGAGTCTCTTTCACGATGGCCTCCAAATATTTCAAGCTGGGGAGATCCGACTCATCTAACACGCGCTCTCTTCCAACAACGACATCCAGCTCTTCCTGTGCCCTCTCCAGCACTTTCGGGTGTTGCAGCAGCGATGCCATTGCCCATTCCGTTGTGCCGGCCGACGTATCAATTGCTCCGAGTAGCATGCTCTGCGAAATAAGAGACATCTCAGTTACATTCCCACTTTGACATAATGAAAAGCAGCCCGCAGGGCTCGTATCATGAGAGAAACTAGCTAAAATCGCCCTTAAAATCGAAAGGAAAAGGGACACATACCATAATGGTGGCCTTGACGATGGCATCGTCGCTGCAAAAATCTTGGGCTTTATCCACTAAATGTATGAGAACATCTATCAGACGCTCATCAGTCTTCTTCTTAGTATTAAGACGGTACTTATCTATCACTATCTGCAGAATCTCATCCCTCCGCCTGCTATACTTTTTCATTTCCCGCTCGCAGCCCTGGAGATCCAGCCATCTGAGAAAGGGAATATAATCCCCAACATTAAATGCTCCCAATAGCTTGAAATGGGTGTTGATCATCTCCTTAAGCTCTTCCACCTCCTCCGCGCTGCCCATGTAGCTTTTGTCAGGTAAGATTGATCCTACAACAATATCATATACGAGGTCAACCATTATCGATCTGACGTCCACAAGAGCAGAAGCCTCGTCTTTAAATCCCATCTGGAACAAGCCACGCACCAGCTTGGACACCTCCTCTTTTCGAATATGTTGAGACGATTCCACCCTGGAAGGGGATAGAAGCTGCGATGTGCAGATTCGGCGAAGGTTTCGACACCGGCGATCATATGGATCGAGGGCGAGCATCCTACAATCGTAGCCTAGATGCTCAGTTCCGGAGAAACGTGGCCTGGAGGCGAAGTTCAGGTCGTGGGTAGTGAAACATTCCCTGGCTAGCTCAGAGGAGGTTACTACCAAGACCTTGCAGGAGCCGAGTTGGAGGAGAATGATATGGCCATAGAGCCGAGCAAGATCGTAAAGCGTCTGATGAAGAGGTCGATTCGCGTCCAGCAGATGGAGGTGGCCAATAATTGGCCAGGCGAGAGGCCCTGGAGGCAAGCAGCCACGCTTATGCTTATGGAAAGACAAACAAATAACGTAGAGAATTATTAGCAGCAGAGTGACGCCGGCAAAGGCAAAATCGGCAATGGCCATCATCAGACCTTCAATTAAAGTGAGTATTCTCCCGCATTCAAACGGCAGGTTGAAGAAGATCTGTTGGTGATATAGAAATCTTGGAGTACGACATAGAATTCATAAGATAGGATAAGGATAGTAAAAGCCATAATAAAAATCAATGCTGAAAGTCTACGGTCAAAGTGGGCGTTCGGAATAATGGCTGCTGGTCAAAGTGGGCGTTCGGAATCATTTGATATACCGAATTTATGTGGAAAAACACAACGTTATGGGATTAGTTTACCAAAGAGCTAAGAAATTGTTGGCATTTACGACGAATTTACTGTTCTCGTGGCAATATTCCGAAGTAGACACTGACGCAACTCTCCTCGTAATTCAATACATAATGAGCAGTGATTTATTTTATTAAAACACGCCTCGGATATCTAAATATGTTATAAAAACTATATGTATATCTTGGGTGTCTGGGGCGGTCGGCCGTTGCTGTCCCCACCTGGTTCCGTTCCCACCCGGTTCGACCCTGACAATGTAACCTTAATGTGTATTGAACCCAGAACCTGTGTTATTCGTGGCGCCCTCTTTCAATAGAGCGCGCCATTTCACCTACTGTGAAAAAAAAAACTGTCTATTAATGTGCAATGGACCAGGTGGGGACGCACTGCAATGGACACCCGTGACCAAGATTCAATTCACATAAAGAAAAGCCTGCAAATAAGCACCGTTTATATGAAGTCTTAATATTCTCGACAAAAGTAAGATATATTATGCCAATATTCTGAAACACACTTTCTGCTCTTATCATTTGGAAAACAAAACATACATGAGATTCATCAATGCAATATAAGTTTAACATGAAAAATGTCCAACAAACTTTTATAATTATATTTTTTTTCAACTTTTCAAATATTACTTTATGGTAATTAATGAATTACGACAATCCATTTCATATCAAATATTAATAATTTAAAGGTATAAATAAAATTAAACATTCTTAAATTCCAAAACGATGACAACATAATATTAGTTTATTTATATGTGTTATATAATATATATATGATTAACATAAATCTATGTTAATTGTTGTTAGATTTAATATTATATATAAAAAGGAAAGTTTATATTTCTTTTAATGAGGTTTAAATCTTATTTTTAACATGATTCCAACTAAATGAAAAAAAATTAATATACTAAGCCATTTATAGTTTTTATTTAATTCATTTTATTTAGTGTAACTATCCTCAACCCAATTATAATATATTCCTTGTCTTTGTGCACTAACAAATAAGAATACCATGTTTTGAGTTTGTTGTTACAATGTTGAATGTGCAATAGACTAATCCATGTTGTGGGTATCCCACTTGGATCAAATGCAAAGCCGTCTAGTGTTAGACCTTGTGTTCAATGTATTGTTCTTGCACAAGTTAATTGTTTATAAAATTCTTTTGATGTTGTAATTTGATTTATCTTCAATATTGATTAATATATTTTGTTTGACTCTTATTATTGATATTGTTGATGATAGTGCTATTATCTTTTCATAGAAAAAATAATTTGCTCCAAAATTTTGGTGCTTATCAATTCCTTATAAGATTGATTATTCAATTTCATTCTATTTAATATATTAACAAATTAATTAAGTGTCCTTTTAACACATTACTATATGTAATAATATAATTTTATTTGATCATGCCAAAATTCATATGGAATTGTGTTTTTGTTTAGTCTTGGATTTTCAAACATCATATAGTCTCTTACAAGCTATCCTTGGTATAGGTACCCTAAGGAGATCATGTTTTTTATCATACCTTTTATTAGTCTTTGCCATTTTTGATGAACTAAGATATAAAGGTAAGGTCACTCGTTCATTTTGATCATCGTGAAGGACTCTCAACTTGTATATATATAATCGTTATGCTTGCTTAGAGGGGACACCATTGTAATGTTAGTATTGTTCTGTGCCCCTCCATGATTATAAGTATCACATGCTGTATATTTTGACTTGTTTTAATATGTGGTAACAATTCTTTGTTTAATTTGTATCCATGGTTGTCAATCTCGAAGAATCTATGGCTTGGTAATAAGTTAAGAGTTCATTATCGAACTGTGGTTTGTCAGTCAGCAGCCTCTATTTTCTTATCTTTAACAGTGACAAGTTACAGGTGTGAACTGCAGAACGCGTATATTGAATTTAACTCCACTAGCGGCAGGTAACTCGACCTCGGTTTGGTGAATAGTTGTGTAAAGGTAACTCGACCTCAGTTTGGTGAATAGTCGTGTAATTTTGACAAAGACAAATGTTTACCGATTGTTATTATTACTTTAGTTTACTGTTACATCGTTTTGTGGCTCCATAACTCGGCTCTATCAGAGATTAGGGCGCTTACACTATCGTACATTGTTATTAGTCTTTTTTGTGTAGAGCACGAGGACTCCTGATACTTATCTATGGATCTTATCCACAATTCTTGTATGATCCAGTTGGGGTTTCAACTGTAGAGGGTTCTTCACCAATATCTGTGGTTTGGTTTAGTCCTTGAGCAAGCAACTATACTGCTCTTCATCTTGGTTCCAGGTATCCATGATACCATCTCTTGGTTACACAGATCTAGAGTATATTCTTTTTGTTTGAAACTAACATTTGGTTGTTTTGGTATGTCAAACCCCCATATCGATCTCTTGTATTATCTTCACAGTAATTCATACAAAAGGTGTACAGAGTCGTTGCAGAAAAATTATATAATTCCCAAACCTTTGTATTGGAACCAAGACTCGTGTACTCCCAGGGTTTTGTCTGTTTTATTGGAGAAATTTTTTAATTGAGGACAACTGGGTAATCACTTCCAGCCATTTAGTCATCCCCGTATGCACATTTTATTAATATCTCTCATTAAATAGCCGCTCAGGAGGATGCATAGTCAATAATGTTTTGTATGTTTACTGTTTATCATTAAATGTATTTTCTAGAATGCGCATTGTCTTGCAAGAGAAGAATGCAGAGTCAATTTTGAGTATGAAAAATATAGATAGAGTCTCCAGCACAAGTATGGTGCGTTTATTAAGGAGGCAGAGCATTTTTCTGAAACAGGGAATGTAATTTTGTATGCAGTTGTAGCTGTTATTCTGTCTGATGATTATGTGTGTGTGTCTTCTTAATTTTACTATTGATCCAAAGATTTTGTATACCAACTATAGCTTTCGATTCACACACATAGCAGGAGACAGAGCTCACACAACTGCCATATATCCCGTATCATAGATGGTGTGATTTGATTCTATCAGTATCCAATTATTGTTGGTCAATATTGGAATTCCCTCAGAGCTGATTTTCCCACCGACAAAGTCTACAGGAACTCCAAGACACCACTGATTCAATCATTGGATGAGTTGACACTTCCAGACATCTGTCAAAATACAAGCAACTCACATGTTCAGCTAGCTAGAACTCCCTCCATTTCCTAAGGATGTTCTATTCCATGATGGTCAGGTGTGGAAGAAGGGCGACCCAGTTGAGAATTTATATGGCAAGTTTCAGAGACTGAAGTGGTCTGTGAACCAATCCATCTACACAGTGGTGACTCTCGCTGTTTTGGTTGTGGTACTGTCGATTGCCCTCACAACAGTAGGATTTTCCAGGACAGTTCCATTCACGACCTCAGGTGAATTTCAAAAATTTAAATGGCTTCCACATCAGGTGCATCTCTGTCTAGCCTGCACACCCCTCTTTTCACCGACATAAATTATAAGTATTGGTCTTTGACCATTAAAGCATTCAAAAAGCATTGTTTCGGTATCAAGACGTGTGGGAAATAGTTGAAAATGGTTATGTGTAACCAACAGACTAGGCAACATATAATGCCCTTATACAAGTTGAGAAGGCAACATATAATGCCCTTACACAAGTTGAGAAGGATGCCTCGAGGGAATAGAGGAAGAAGGATGGGAAAGCTTTGCTCTACATTTATCAAGCATTGCATGAGAGCATACTCCTAATAGAGGAAGAAGGATGGGAAAGCTTTGCTCTACATTCATCTAGCAATGTATGAGAGGCAACATATAATGCCCTTACACAAGTTGAGAAGGATGCCTTGGGGGAATCGAGGAAGAAGGATGGGAAAGCTTTGCTCTACATTCATCAAGCAATGCATGAGAGCATACTCCCAAGAGTAGTGGCAGCAAAGCAAGCTAAGGAGGCTTACCAAGCTATGGACAAGATAAATACTGCTAAATTACAGCTCCTTACAAAATATTTTGAAAACTTGTCTATGAAAGACTCAGATTCATTAGAATCTTTCTTTACACATGTTGTTGGTCTGATTAATCAAATTAAATCTCATGTAGAGGCTATAGAGGATATGAAGATTGTTGAAAAGGTGGTTAGGATTTTTCCTTCTAAATTTGATCCCCTAGTTGTGACTTTGGAGGAAACCAAATATTTGAGTCAGTTTAGTGTTGATGAGTTTCATGCCTCTCTCATCAATAATGAACATAGATTAAATAGATCAAACATGTCATTGGAAAATGCATTTTCATCTCAGTTATCTATAAGCCATGGAAGATGATGGGGGAGATTCAGTCCTAGAGGTAAAGGAATAAGTTCCTTTAGAGGTGGGTGTATCAATAGTCCTACAAATGTTGGTGGTAGAGTTCAAAATCAGAATTCTAGTCATCCAAGTGGCCAAAGATTTGATAAACCATGCATTCAATGCCATTATTGTAAGAAGTTTGGGTATTATGGGTATGAATGGAAGAAAAAACAACATGACCAACAAAAGCAAGGACAAAATCAGTCAAGTAGCACTTCCAGAAACACTATGTTTATTGCGTGCACTAGGATTGCTGAAGCAATTCCTACAAACTCTTCAGTTGAGTGCAATGATGTCCAAGAAATCTCGTGTGATATATGGTATTTAGATTCCGGCTGTAGTAATCACATGACAAGTAACCCAAATCTATTTTCTAGTTTGGATGAATCAATTCAAACTGATTTCACACTTGCCAATGACATAAAGGTCACTATTTTGGGTAAAGGAATGGTTGGTATTCCAACGAAAAAGGGGGAGCAGAAAGTTATGCCTAGTGTATATTATGTTGAAGGCCTAAAACACAATTTAATGCGTGCTAATCCGTTGGTGCAAAAGGGCTACAAAGTGTATATGGAATGGAAAACAATCAGTGTGTGATTTTGGACAGATTTCCCAGCAATCAGCTTAATAATTGCCAAAGTGCAGATGACAAGATATCGCATGTTTCCCTTAAGATTAAGACCGGATATGAAAGGAAAAATAGATCAAGCTGTACATGAAACAAATAATGCACGTTTTGAAGATGCTTTTATGGAAGAAAATATAGGATCAGTAGCCATACATAGTTCTGTAATAGTTGAGCCCATGTTCGAAGAAGGTAAGCTTAACTCCGGAATAATCTCTGATTTTTTTTTTGAAGCAAGCAATTTCAGTTCCAAAGAAGAAAAAGATTGTGGTGTATAAATTCAAATAGCATTTCAATCAGCGGTAAATAATGAGTATTGGTTGTGGAACTTTAGATTCGGGCATTTGAACTTCAGATCCAACTTTAGCAAACTTGCTGCCACAAAAAAAACAAGGAGTTTTCATGAGTTGTATCATGTTGATGCAACAATTTCATTTTCAGCTTTTGCTTTATTTTCTCATATATATGATCAATTAATATTTGAAGAAGCTATGAGTACTGTGTTGTAAAATTTCATATACAGAACTTTAACAACAATGAAATTACAAGATCTTAAGTAAATCATTAGACAGTGATACTTAAATAAAAATTGGTAAAGAACACTTACTTTGATCCATTAATGAGAGCAACTCAAGGGATTAGGAACTTCTAATCCTCCGATATGTAGTCTTTTTGGAGTTCTTCTCCGAGATGGGGCAGAGAGAATAATTGTTCTCGTATCTGACTTAGGGACCATAACCCTAATATATGAATTGGTTGAAACACTTTCAGTTATGGGCCCATCAATCATAACGGAAAGGTTAACGGTTTTCTACACGTAAAAATTCCATACCTTAATTAATTAATTTATATTTCTGTAAGCCCATTTAATTAAAAACTTTATTAGATCACATAATTTGGGCATCTCTATCTAGCAATGTTATCAAAACCGGACCGGTGGTCAAACCGGCCGGCCCCAGGACCCGGATTTGGACCGGAACCGGACAAAAACCGGTAAAAAAGCCGGATCAAAAAACCGATTGAGCAAAAATACATAAAATATTCATATTTTCAAAAACTAAATATATATTCATGTGTATCAATGTGAATTCAAACCATTATACACAAATTTGCAAAGTTTCTCATGTACATAGCAAGTAAGAGTGTATAAAACCAAAATTCGGTTGTGCCATGGTTTACAATTGAGATTCAATTTCAGACTCCCAAACGCCTGGTTGCCTTGACTCCTAATTCATATGCTCAACCTAGAAAAATCCAAAGATGACTGTGAATCGTGATTGCAATTGAGGGTCCCCGCGTCAATATATAGTGATTGTACAGTAATTAGGTTAGCAGATGTGGCCGATGTGACCAAATTTTTTGGTTTTTTAATTAAAAGAAAATTCGAAAGGTGGGTTTTTTGCCTTAGAAAGACTCGGTATGGAACCGGCCGGTTCCATACGGAACCTGACTGGTTTGAGAAAACTAGCCGGTTCCTTACGGAACCGGGTGGTTCTTGGTGGAAACCGACGGGTTTCGTACATAACCAGTAAAAAATGGGTTGAATCAAACGGTAGGACCGGAAAACCCTTGGAACCGGTTGGACCGGCCGGTTTTGCTGGTTCGGGCCGGTTTTTATAACATTGTTGTCTAGCCTGCACATCCCTCTTTTCACCACATAAATTATGAGTATTGGTCTTTGACCATTAAAGCATTCAAAAAGCATTGTTTCGGTATCAAGACGTGTGGGAAATAGTCGAAAATGGTTATGTGGAACCAACAGACTAGGCAACATATAATGCCCTTACACAAGTTGAGAAGGAAACATATAATGCCCTTACACAAGTTGAGAAGGATGCCTTGAGGGAATAGAGGAAGAAGGATGGGAAAGCTTTGCTCTACATTCATCAAGCAATGCATGAGAGCATACTCCCAATAGAGGAAGAAGGGTGGGAAAGCTTTGCTCTACATTCATCGAGCAATGCATGAGAGGCAACATATAATGCCCTTACACAAGTTGAGAAGGATGCCTTGAGGGAACAGAGGAAGAAGGATGGGAAAGCTTTGCTCTACATTCATCAAGCAATGCCTGAGACCATACTCCAAAGAGTAGCGGCAACAAAGCAAGCCAAGGATGCATAAGATACATTACAAACTGCTTACCAAGATATGGACAAGATAAATACTGCTAAATTACAGCTCCTTAGAAAATATTTTGAAAACTTGTCTATGAAAGACTCAGATTCAGTAGAATCTATCCTTACACATGTTGGTCTGATTAATCAAATTAAATCTCATGGAGAGGCTATAAAGGATATGAAGATTGTTGAAAAGTTGGTTAAGAGTTTTCCTTCTAAATTTGATCCCCTAGTTGTGACTTTGGAGGAAACCAAAGATTTGAGTCAGTTTAGTGTTGATGAGTTTCATGCCTTTCTCATCAATAATGAACATAGATTAAATAGATCAAACATGTCATTGAAAAATGCATTTTCATCTCAGTTATCTATAAGCCATGGAAGAGGACGGGGGAGATTCATTCCTGAAGGTAAAGGAATAAGTTCCTTTAGAGGTGGACGTATCAATAGTCCTACAAATGTTGGTGGTAGAGGTCAAAATCAGAATTCCAGTCATCCAAGTGGCCAAAGATTTGATAAACCATTCATTCAATGCCATTATTGTAAGAAGTTTGGGCATTATGCATATGATAGAAATAAAAAACAACATGACCAACAAAAGCAAGGTCAAAATCAGTCAAGTAGCAGTTTCACAAACACTATGTTTATTGCATGCACTAGGATTGCTAAAGCAATTCCTACAAACTCTTCAGTTGAGTGCAATGATGTCCAAGAAATCTCGTGTGATATATGGTATTTAGATTCTGCCTGTAGTAATCACATGACAAGTAACCCAAATCTATTTTCTAGTTTGGATGAATCAATTCAAACTGATTTCACACTTGGCAATGACATAAAGGTCACTATTTTGGGTAAAGGAATGGTTGATATTCTAACGAAAAAGGGGAGTAGAAAGTCATGCCTAGTGTATATTATGTTGAAGGCCTAAAACACAATTTAATGAGTACTAGGCAGTTGGTGCAAAAGGGATACAAAGTGTATATGGAAAACCATCAGTGTGTGATTTTGGACAGATTGGAAATCAGCTTATTGGCAAAGTGCAGATGACAAGAAATCACATGTTTCCCTTAAGATTAAGACCGGATATGAAAGGAAAAACTGATCAAGCTGTACATGAAACAAATAATGCACATTTTGAAGATGCTTTTATGGAAGAAAATATAGGATCAGTAGCCATACATAGCTCTGTAATAGTTGAGCCCATGTTCGAAGAAGGTAAGCTTAGCTTCGGAATAATCTATGAAAAAATTTATGAAGCAAGCAATTTCAGTTCCAAAGAAGGAAAAGATAGTGGTGTATAAATTCAAATAGCATTTCAATCAACGGTAAATAAATAGTATTGGTTGTGGAACTTTAGATTTGGGCATTTGAACTTCAGATCCAACTTAGCAAACTTGCTACCACAAAAAACAAGGAGTTTTCATGAGTTGTATCATGTTGATGCAACAAATTCATTTTCAGCTTTTGCTTTATTTTCTCATATAGATGATCAATTAACATTTGAAGAAGTTATGAGTACTAATGTATGGGCACAAGCCATGGATGAAGAGATTGAATGTATTTGAGAAGAACCAAACATGGGATTCGGTATATTTTCTTTTAGGAAAAGATGTAATAAGTGTTAAATGGAATGCTGATGGGAATGTGCAAAAACATAAAGAAAGACTAGTTGCTGTTGGAAATCTAATCCTCCGGGATTATGATTTCAACAATATTGTATATATTGTAAATATTTAGTCATTTATGTAGGATGAGGAGTCTTGTAGATTCCAACGGATATTTTGGAATCCGAATTCCAAGAGTCCCTAAATAATGTATAAATAAAGTTTTTGATTAATGAATGATGTGAATCTGGGAATTATACCTATCAAGTGGTATCAGAGTTGTTTCCTTCCTGCCATAACTCCTGCCCTAGAATTCTGCCTACCTTCCTGCCTCCTCTTACATGCCTGCTTGCTCTGACATTCTGTGCCCTGGATGCCAGACTGCCCATTCATTCCCTCTTCCCTCTATGGTTTTGTTGCCATATGATTTTACCAGTCCCGCTCTTCCTAGTAGTGTTTGTAACGTTCCCGATTCTGAGTACTCTTTCCCATTGTGATGTGTTTTGTTCGATATTTGTGAGTTGAGTTTAAAGACCATCTTTCCTGCAACTACTATTAACACATTTTTTAGGCTTCCTTCTATGTGGTTTATCAATTCCCATAACATACTAAGTAGCCATAACTGCATTCACATTTTTTTGAGTGGATGCCCTCGATGGTTGATGTGAGCCATATTTTGGAGCAGTGAATCTCCATTAGTGCTATGTAACCCTAATTTCCATTTAACAGGTGTATAGTTGCTGTGGAACTACTATATTTGTTGCACACTCCATGGAGACGGTTGCATCCATGTTTTCTTGAAGAGAGCCGGAAAGTTGCATCACTGCTGATCCCGAGAGTTATGTCCACATTTTTTTAAGAGAGCTTGAGATTTCCGACTCCATCTTGCTTCCAGTGTTGCATTCGGACATGCATTGAATACCATCACTTTCATTCTGCTCTATGGATATTAGTGACTTTTGCACAAAGAAAAACGACCTCATTAGATCATTGAAGCTACTGCGACCTGCGACTGCGAGGAAGTAAATGTTTTTAATACACTTTTTGCAAACCCTAATTCTTATGTGGAGGAAATTCAATGAGATAAAGGTTGTTTGAGACTTCATAGATCACGTAAATCCATTGAGGACTAGCTATTGTGTTGAGCCTGCAATATTTTTGGTACGACCTTCATTTAAATATTGCAAATGCGGACACCCCATATCATGGAGACTGTGGAAAAATTAATGATTTTGAAGACTGCTCAACCTCTCTTTATGATTGTTATGCAATCTATTTGAAGTGTGGCTAAGGTTGGAAGACTATTGCACACCTTCTCTCTTATGTGAGAGAGTCCATTGGATAAATGAGACATCTTGTGGAGTAGGGAGATTCGACCTCCATATGTTGCAACTTATTTTTTGCATTGATCTCAATCAATTTTGAAGACATAAACCAAGACTGCTGCTCTCCAGTGTGATGCACCCTTGCTTGAAGATATTTTGAGTCATATTTGGATGTAAATGGTACTATATTGTTGTATTTTAACTTGTATCAGTGAAGATTTGAGCTAGAATAGAGGTGATTGTAAAGGGTGAATGTAATCTCATCTTCAATGAAGATTTGAGTTAGAATAGAGGGTGAATGAAATGATCTATAAGCTGCACATCAAATGAAATTGTATTTAATAGTGCTGCAAAAGTGTGTGTAATAGCATTCTAGGAAGTGCTGCAGAATAGGACGCTACAAAATTAGTTTGTAATAAGAAGAAATTTGTAAATGAGGGAGAAGGAATTTAAACATGCACCTTCATATCCTCTCTTCCATATATTTTGTTTAAAGTTGTAGGTTCAAGTCCAAGCTACAGAAGAAGCATTCATTGGCATCAATAGTTGGTGCTACCCTCATTGGGAAGGACACTTATCTAGAATGGTCAAGGAAGATCAAGGCTACATTTGTCTACAACAACGTCATGTCCCCTCAAAAGTGATTACTGGGTCAAGCTCCTAACCCAACCAATCCCTTGGGTTGAGGAGACAACTTCATTTACTTGGGGTTAATTTTGAAATTTAGACATTTAATTAATTAGGGAGTGTGATTTAATTTTTCCTAAAGTTTATTATGCACTTGAGAATAATTATTTTTCATCAATTAAGTAATTTTATTTTGAATAAAAGAGGGTAATGTTCCACAAGTACACCTTGGTGGATAAGTTTGACTTAAGATATTACTTGCAAAACAAGTTAGGAGAAAGCATCCAAAGCTAGAAAATCAGGAAAAAGGAAAGAAAGATGGTACAAATGAGAAAGGCAACAAAAACTCAGGAAAAGCAACAGAAAGCGGAAGTAACAAAAAAAAAAAAAGTAGGAAAAATCAGAAAAGCGGGATAAGGCAAAAAAGTAGGATAAGGTAGAAAAGCAAGGAAAAGCAGTAAAAAGAAAAGAAGGATAGAAAATCTAAAGCAGAAAAGGTAAAAACAGAAAGCAAAGCAGAAAGGGAAAAAGGAGGAAAGCAAGCTTTCATTATCCTTCCATGAGGGTGCAATATGCATTAGCCTAGGATACTTGCTCCTTAATTCATCCTCCATCCATAAAAGAAGGAGTATGCACCACCTTCACATTTGTTTTGGATAGTTTGAGTTTTGGAGTGAGTGCAATTGGGCCTCAGAGACTTGGGAGATGTGCCCCTAGTCCAAGCTTGAGATGTGCCCTTGCTTCCTGTGAGAGGATGATGGTATTCAATCATTATAATTGAGCTTATTGAAGGTACTAAATTCTGCACCAATGGAGTACGAGCCTATGACAGATATTTGATATCTCTCCATGCATATCTATGAGTGATTTTCTAGTTTTCCTAATGTAAGAGTTTCTTCTAGTTGTATCTCATTCTTGAGAAATCTTTGATGTATGAATCAACTATTGATGGATTATATGAATGTAATAATGAATCTATGATGTTCAATCTGAAGCTTGATTGAATAAAATTCTGATTCTCATACCTCTTCTTGGACCTAGTCTAGATTTCAATGAAATTGAGCTAGTTTCCATAATATGTATGATAAATGAATGAGTATTGATCCAAATGAAGTGATTTCTATTTATGATTTTAATTAAGATGACATATTAATTATTCCAAGTCTCAAATCAGAAATTCATGACCCTCTCAAACAGTTTTGGAAGTCTTGAAATTGATCTAGCTATGCAATCCTGGAAGGCAAATTTTTTGTATCTTTGTGAGACTTCTTCAGAACATTCCTAAAATTTATGGAGAGAACCTAGGATGTTCATTGAATGCTATTTGATGATATTTATCCTCCCTGAGTCAGAATCCTTCATCAACTGTTATCAGTCAATACTTAGTTGATGTTCTAGTTTGCATATGTTGAAGTGCCCAAGAGAATTGGAGTAGACTTCATCTTGGATGATGTTAGAAACATTAATATTCCCAGTACTTTTTGAAAAGGCTCTATCATTTGTTATATTCCTCATCCCCTCCATAATACTTTGATCTTTCCTACCTACAACCAAACTAGTCACCAGAATCCTTGTTTTTCATTGTCTTATAAGAGAGTGGGTTAGTGTATCACCAGTCCTTGTTGGTACATTATGGTGGTATCATAGCATGATCCTCTGAACCCTCTCTTGACATATTTCCATGAGTCCAAAAATATATTCAAATTCTAAGAAGAAGGATCCTCTATCAGAGGAAGAAGAGGGAGAAGAAATCAATTCTACCGAAGGAAAGCTACAAGGAGAGTCAGATATGTCTCACAATGAAGAAAAATATGGGTTCAAAATATTTTTTCAAAGCATGATGAAAGGATTACAAAACATATCCCACAATATTGTTCAATATGGAAAAGAGACTAAAGAGTTCTTAGCTCAGCAGCTAGGAAGCAAAAATGGAGAGGGAAGCAACAATGGTACCCCACATGGAAAAATGAAGATCATTGGTGGCTCTATTTTCTCAAGAACTGGGCCTCACAATCTTCCTGATGAATTCAATATTGGATATCAGCCTCATTCCATTCCTACTATACCCAAGTTTACTGAAGAACAAATAGAGGAACCTGAGGTTCGAAATGAAGGTCTTGTTTCATGGGAAGACAAATATGTTGAGTACCTCACACTGAATGAAGAGTGCATAAGGGATTTTCCATTCAAATATTTATGTGATCTTTAGTACAATACTAACTCAAGAGGAATCTTTCGGATGCCAAATCAAAACTATGAGTTAAGAAATGCTATTGGTAATATTTATTTTCCTTACTTTGATGGTTCACAAAAGTGCACTGCTAACTCTTGGATTCAGAAGCTTGATACATATTTTCAGTTGAATCCAATGGCTGAGAGAGATGCCATCAAGTTGGCCACTCTACACTTAGATGGTGAAGCCAATGATTGGTGGTTTCATGGCCTGAAAACACCCGGGCATGATCAAGTGACCACCTATGAATAGTTTACAAGAATATTGGGTGAAATATTCAAGAGAAGAGATCCTAAAATCACCTTTAGAGAACTAGCGCATGTGAGGTATACTGGGACTCCAGAAGCCTACATCTTTGAGTTTCATAAATTAGCTGTGATGGTCATTGATATCTTAGAAGATAGATTGATCTTTTTTTCATCGGAACGGTTAGCAGAACCTTTGAAATGTTTGGTGAAGCCTTACAGACCCTCTAGCTTGCAAGACTCTATTATGAGGACTAGATTTCCACCTAGAACTGTTGTTCCTACTCAATTCAATAATCAAAGGCCACCCATGAAAATTCCTTCTCGAAATTTCAAGAAGCACAATTATTCACAAGATCAAGATGAATTGAGAAGAAGGAAGTTGTGCTTCACCTATTAGGAACCATGGGTTCCAGGACACATATGTGCTAAAGGAAAATCACACTACATTGAAGTTTACTCAGAGAGCGACGCTGAGGAGGAAGTAGAAGAGGCCCCAATAGATGCAGAAGTGGCCTATGGGACTGTAGAAGAAGAACCTAGCCCCAAGGTGAGCAAGATTGCAGTACTCTCATAAGTGCCTTGGTTCCATACACTCATATTCAAAGGAGTGGTTCAAGGACAATCAGTCACTGTGTTAGTGGATGGAGGAGAAACACATAACTTCATTGATTCAACTCTGGCCAAAAGAAGGAAGCTACCTACTAAACAATTTGGAGGCTTCACTGCTATCATTCCAGGTAATCATTCTATGGATTGTCCTATATGGATTCCTAAATTGCATATTAATATATGAGATCACACCATTACATATAGCTTTTATGTTGTGACTGTAGTTGATACTAACATGGTTTTGGGAGTACAATGGTTGTATTCCATTGGGAAGCACTCAATAGAATACCAAATTCCTAAGATGACCTTAAAAGGAGAAGATGGAAAGGAGGTAGTGTTGAGAGGGATCAACACCTACCCAAAACAAGTGGTGAGTGCACATAGTATGAGATCCCTACTAAGGCATGGAGACATTGAGTGGGTTGCAAAGTTCCTAATCACCACTAAGGGTACCTCTTTGGAAGTAGCACAATATCCAGAAAACATTCAGAAATTGCTCCAAAAGCATAAGAAGGTGTCTGGGTACCTTCATCATGGTAGGCCACCTGATAGAGGAGTGGAGCATAGGATTGAGTTGGAGATAGGCACCCCACCTATCAAAGTCCATCCTTACAAGCACCCAAAAATATTCAAGGATGAGATAGAGAGAACCATCAAGGAACTGCTTGACTTGGGATTCATTATACCAAGCTCAAGTCCTTTTGCATCATCTGTAGTCCTTGTGAAGAAGAAATATGGGACCCTGCGCATTTGCATAGACTACAGAGCTCTCAACAAGAAGACTATCAAGAACATATATCGTATCCCAAGGATTGATGAGATCATGGATGAACTCCATGGGGCCAAATACTTTTCAAAGATTGATCTTCATTCTGGTTACCATCAAATAAGTACGCGAGAAGAAGACATCCAGAAGACAACTTTCCAGTGTCACCATGGGCACTTTGAGTTCTTGATTATTCATTTTGGCCTAACCAATGCACCTGCAACTTTTCAATCTTGCATGATGGAGTGTTTAGCAGGAAGCTCCGTAAGTTTGTACTTGTTTTCTTTGATGATATTTTAATCTATAGTAGAACTTGGGAAAATCATTTGCACCATTTGGATATTGCATTAACAAACTTGACAGATCCATATTTCTATGCAAAAATATCCAAGTGCCAGTTTGGAATTCCTGAAATTTTGTATCTTGGTCATGTGATTGGGAAAGGAGTTAAGGTACAAATGGAGAAGATCCAAACTATTGTGGATTGGCCAAGTCCTAAAGTTCTCACTGAATTTAGAGGATTTATTGGATTATGCACTTACTACCAAAAGTTTGTCAAAGGTTTTTCAAAGTTAACATCTCCATTGACAAACCTTACTAAGAAAGGACCTTTCAATTGGTCAGAAGAAGCTGAGCAAGAATTCAATAAGATGAAGGAGGTAATGAGTAGTTGTCTTGTTCTTTCACTTCCAGATTTTTCTCAACCTTTCCTTCTTGAGTGTGAAGCTTCAAGGAATAGGATTGGAGCAGTCTTGATGCAAAACAAGCATCCATTAGCCTTTGAAAGTAGAAAGTTGCAGCCCCATGAGAGATTATATCCAGTCTATGATAAGGAGATTCTATCCATGATTCATGCGCTAGTCAAGTTTAGACAATATCATGTAGGTGGTAAGTTCATCATCAAGACTGATCATAATAGTTTGAGACACTTCTTGACCCAAAAGGAGATGAATGTCAGGCAAAAAAAGTGGGTAAGCAATGTCCAAGTATTTGAATTCGACATTGAATACAAGAAGGATAAGATGAACACTATAGCTGATGCTCTTTCTAGAAAACCAACCTTTGCATTGATCAATTTTCATGATGATTGGAAAGAACAACTTGGAGTAGAGTATACAAAGAATCAGTTTGCTTGTGATTTATTTGATGGAATAATTCATCTCAATGATATAATCTATCATAAGGATATGATATTTTTGGTTCCATAATCCTCATTAAAGAAGAAGATGCTTGAGGTTTCTCATGATGTGCCCCTAGCAAGACATCTAGGGTTTGTGAAGACATACAGGAAAGTGAAGAAAATGTTCTCTTGGAAGGGATTGACGAAGGAAGTGACAGAGTATGTTAGATCATGTGTGGCATATCAGAAAAACAAAGTAGGTCATACACATCCAGCTGGACTCTTACAACCACTTCCTATTCCTAAGCTGAAATGGGAAAGTGTATCGATGGATTTCATCACAGGGCTTCCCAAAATCCAAGGTAAAGACAATATATTTGTTGTGGTTGATAGATTGAATAAATATGCACATTTCTTTGCTGTCACAACTAATATTTCAGCCATACATGTGGCTGAAATTTTCATCAAAGAAGTCTTCAAACTTCATGGCATACCCAATTCCATCATCAATGATAGAGATAGTAAGTTCACTAGCAATTTTTGGCAAGAGGTGTTCAAGTTAGCGGGGACAAGTTTGGACATGAGAACAAACTACCATCCATAGAATGATGGCCAAACAAAAAAAGTGAACCAATGGTTTGAAGGATACTTAAGAAACTATGTTATTGGTCGGCAAAAGTCATGGACTACCTGGCTCCATTTGGGAGAGTTTTGTTACAATAATACTTTCCATCTCTCATTTGGAATGTATCCATTCAAGTCCCTATATGGATATGATGCACTCAATTTTCATGAACTGATATTTGGTGATTGTAAGACATAGGAGGCAAATTATTGGATCCAAGAGAGTCAATACATACTCAGAACCCTCAAAGACAACTTGTGGGTTGCACGGAATAGGTAGAAGATGCATTCAAACAAGCATAGAGTAGAGTGAACCTTCCAAGTAGGGGATTTGGTATATTTGAGGTTGTATCCCTATAGATAGTACTCATTGAAGTATAAGGGGGATAAGAAGTTTTAGCCAAGGTTTTATGGTCCTTACCAAGTCCTATGAGAAATCGGGGAAGTGGCTTATGAGCTGGAATTGCCTCCAGATAGTAGGATTCCCAATGTTTTTCATGTGTCTTGTTTGAAGAAGTAAATAGGGCAGCAAGTTATGGTTTCAAAAGAGTTTCCTACCCTTGATGATGAAGTACATTTGGTGATAGTTCCTGAAAATATTTTGGAATTCCAAGAGAAGAAGCTAAGGAGAAGAATCATTAAGGAATTCCTGGTGCAATGGGAAGGACTGCCTAGTGAGGATGCTACTTGGGGAGGATAACACATCTTACAACATCCTAGTTTAAAATTGCTTCAGGACAAGCAATATTGGGAGGGGAGGACTGTCATGTCCCCTCAACAGTGATTACTGGATCAAGTTCCTAACCCAACCATTCCCTTGGCTGTAGGAGACAACTTTATTTACTTTGGGTTAATTTTGAAATTTAGGCATTTAATTAATTAGGGAGAGTGATTTAATTTTGCCTAAAGTTTATTATGCACTTGAGAATAATTATTTTTCTTCAATTATGTAATTTTATTTTGAATAAAAGACGATAATGCTCCGCAAGTGCACCTTAGTGGATAAGGTTGACTTAAGAGATGACTTGCAAAAGAAGTTAGGAGAAAGTATCCAAAGCTAGAAAATCAAGAAAAAGAAAAGAAAGATGGTACAAATAAGAAAGGCAACAAAACCTCAGGAAAAACAACATAAAGCAAAAACCAGTACAAAAGAAGAAAGCAGAACAAAATCATTAAAGCAGGATAAGGCATAAAATTAGGATAAGACAGAAAAGTAGGATAAGGTAGAAAAACAAGAAAAAAATAGTAAAAAAAAGCAGGATAGAAAAGCTAAAGCAGAAAAGGTAAAAGCAGAAAGTAAAGCAGAGAAAGAACAAGGAGGAAAGCAAGCTTTCTTTATCCATCCATGAGGATAAATTATCATAGGATAATTTATCCTCAAGTCATCATCCGTCTTTAAAAGAATTAGTGTGCACCACCTTCACGTTTGTTTTGGACAGTTTGAGGTTTGGAGTGAGTGCAATTGTGCCTCAAAGACTTAGGAGATGTGCCCCTACTTCAAGTTGGGAGATGTGCCCATGATTCCTATGAGAGGATGATGGTATTCAACCATTATAATTTAGATTATTGTAGGTACTGAATTCTACACCAATGGAGTACAATCCCATGACATAGATTTGATAGCTCTCCATGCAAATCTATGAGTGATTTTCTAGTTTTCCTAATGTAAGAGTTTCTTCTGGTTGTATCTTATTCTTGAGAAGTATTTGGTGTATGAATTAGATACTGATGGATGATATGACTGTGATAATGTATCTATGATGTCCAATGTGAGTCTTGACTGAATAAAATTCTGATTCTCATACCTCTACTTGCACCTAGTCTAGTTTTCAATGAAATTGAGCTAGTTTCCAGAATCTGTATGATAAATGAATGAGTATTGATATGAATCAAGTTATTTTTGTTTATGATGTTAATTAATATGTCATATTAATTATTCCAAGTTTCATATAATAAATCTTTGAGCCTCTCAGACAATTTTGGAAGTCATGAAATTGATCTAGTTGTGCAATCCTAAAAAGCAATTTTTCTTTTATCTATGTGAGAATTCCTCAAAACCTTCATAAAATTTCTGGAGTGAACCTAGGCTGTCCATCGATTTATATTTGATGATATTTATCCTCCTTGATTCATAATCCTTCATCAGTTCTTCTCAGTCAATACTTAGTTGATGTTCTAGTTTGCATATTTTGGGGTGCTCAGGAGCATTGGAGTAGACTTAAGCTTGGATGATGTTCAAAAATTTAATGGTCCCAGTACTTTGTGCAAAGGTTCTATCCTCTGGTATATTCCTCATCCCCTCTAGAATACTTTGATCTTTCCTACCTACATCCAAACTAGTCACAATAATCCTTGTTTTTCATTGAGTCTTGTAGGAGAGTGAGTTAGTGTATCACTAGTCCTGGTTGGTACATTACAACAAATCTGTGGGATGGAATTTGTGAAGGAAACAAAATTCTCACTAATGAAGGAACAATCATTAGTTATGATCCAAAGCCTCCAACATCATAGAAAGAACTTGTTATCTGGCATGCCAGAGACAAGAAATCCTTAGCCATGATCTCTGCTACTGTTAGTGAAGAGGTGAGCCAACATATATTTATTGCAAAATATTGTTTTGAAGCTTTAAAGACATTAAAATATTTTTATGACTCACACTCTGAAATGGAAATTATTCAGCTAATGTTAAAGTTGTTTAGTTTGGATGTAAAGGATACTGATCCTATGTTGGTTACATATGATATCAGAGAAATCATGCCCAAGATTCATTCCTTTGGTATGAAATCATATATTCCACATGCATCATTTGTAAAATTTATTTATCCTACTCACTCCAACTATCTTCAGTCTCTGCAAGCAAGTGACAAGTTCAAAGACCTCACCTTTGACACATTGGTAGAAAATATTGCAGAAAAAGAGAACGTATTTGGAAATTAGACAAGTGAGCATACTGGAGAATCTCTTTGGTTTGATCAGAAAGCAAAGAACAAGACCAAATACCATTCCAAGGGAGAAAGCAGCAAAAGAGGCAGAGGAAGAAATTTCAGAGGCAGAGGATGCATAAACAACTCAAGCAAAAGAACATATATGAAGTGAAAGCACTGTGGGAAGATTGGACATGAAGAAGATCAGTGTTGGGAGTCTTGGGACTCCATCAAAGGAATATATAACCAGAATAAATAAGACAAAAATAAAATCCAAGAGGTTGGTAAATCCCCTGATTTTGCTCATTGTATTGTTGCACATTGTAATCTTGGAATTAATTAAATAACCTCTCTTTCATCTTACAAATATTGTTGGCTACTTGATATTGGTTCAACATCTCATATGACTTTTAGGAAAGATATTTTTGAAGAATTGCATGGCATTGTATATGGCATAGTGTACTTTGCACACAAATCTAGCCTCAAACGATAGAGAATTGGCTCAATCAGGATTAAGCGGCATGGATTCCTTGATTTTGTGTTAAAGAATGTTCTCTATCTTCCAAAGTTCCAAAGAGGTTTGTTGTTCTTTGTATAGATTTGAAATCAAGTCCATTCCATCCACATGTTCGATGGAATTGTAGAGATAAGAAATTCCTTTGACACCAAGGCCATCATGACCAGTTATTAACATGGACAGTTGTTGAAGTTGAGGGGATCTTCTGCAAGAGTTCAAACCTTTTCCTACCTCTCTCAGCATTGAGAAGGTAATATGTCATCCAGTTTACTATGGAATGCTAGATTTGGTCAACTAAATTATAACACTCTTTGTTTGTTAAGAAATAATGGTGGATTTGCTTTTCCCACCATTCATAAGCAAAAGAACAAATGTGATGCATGCATACTAGGAAAACATAGTAAGCAACCATTTCAAGAGTCTAAATTCAGAGCATGTATACATTTAGAGCTAGTACACTCTGAATTATGTGGCCCCATGCCAATTCCTTATGCAAATGGTAATAAGTTCATCATGGCCTTTGTTGATGGCTATAGTAGAATGTGTTGGGTATACTTGTTGAAGACAAAATTTGAAGCATTTCAAACTTTCAAGAACTTTCATGCATGGATAGAAAATCAAGCACAAGCACATATTGGTAGATTTCGGTCTGATAATGGTAAAGAATATACTTCTAATGCATTTGAATACTATCTTTGCAAACATGTGATTACACATCAAACTTCAATTCCCTACAATCCCCAACAAAACGATGTAGCAAAAAGGATGAATAGAACCTTAATGAATACAACACGTTTAATGATGTTTTTCAAGAATGTGAAGCTAATGTTTTGGGTGATGCAGTATTATGTGCAACATATTTGACAAATAGAAATCCATCTCATGTCATTGAAGATCAGATACCACATGAAATGTAGTTTGGCCACCTTCCTTTGGTTAGGAATATCAGGTTTTTGGTTCCACCTGTTATGCCTTAATACCAAAGGAGCAAAGAAACAAGCTTGGTGCTAGAAGTCAAAGATGCATTTTTTGGGGCTACTCAAAAGCCTCCAAGGCATATCATCTTTCTGATGAGGTAAACAATAAATTTTTTGTTTCCAAAGATGCCATTTTTCTTGAAACTAATAAAAATGACCAATCTATTGAAAGACAACTTGATTGTCTGGATAAGTTTTCCCATCTAAAAAAATATTAGGAATTTGATAATGAAATTCCACATATTGAAGGGGGGATCCCTATCTTGGATCAATCTATGGAATTTTCTTTTGAAGCAGCACCAACAACCCCTCCTGATCAAAGTCATGAAGAAGAAGTTCCTGCCACTTCACCTAAACAAGAGACTCAACTGGATGATGTGATTGAAAGAATTGGAATATTGAACGTTGAAGAGAATGAAGCACCACCAGGTGATTAACCTAGGTCATCAAGGAAGATTCTAAAATGGGCCAGAAAGAAACTTGAAAGTGTCCATTCATACGAATTTGGAAGAACGGAAACGAGAAGCTTAACCATAAAAGAAGACGAAGGAAATGCAAATAACTTAGGTGATGACATGGATGTCTCATTTGATTGTGAATTTAATTTTTCTACTAACTTTGAACCAAATTCCTTTGAAGAGGCTGCTACTTGTGATGAGTGGAAAGAATCCATGCAAATTGAGTATGATTCACTCATGAAGAATGGAACCTGGAAGCTGGTTGACCCTCCAATCGGAACCAAATCAATTGGAAGCAAGTGGGTATACAAGAACAAATACAAATCAGATGGCTCACTTGAAAAGCACAAAGCAAGGCTTGTGGCGAAAGGATATGCACAGAAAAAAAAGAATTGACTATGAAGAAACATTCTCCCCCATAGAAAAATGGGGCACCGCCGTACCATCCATACTTTACTACCCTTGGTTGCACAAAATGGATGGAAAGTTCATCAGATTGACGTAAAAACAACATTCTTCAATGGAGACTTGAAAAAAAAATGTCTTCATGTCTCAACCAAAAGGTTTTGTTGTTAAGGGACAAGGAAACAAGGTATGCAAACTTGTCAAGTACTTGTATGGTTTGAAACAAGCACCTCGGGCATGGTATGAAAAGCTAACCGAGCATCTTCCAAAGATGAATTTCAAACATTATAATCTTGATGATGCAACATTGCTTGTAAAGAAAGTTGGAATATCTGTTGTGTTTCCTGTAGTATATGTAGATGAAATTTTGATGATAGGGAACAATGAAAGATATATAGCATCCATACATAAAGGTTTTGAAATGATTGATCTGGGACATCTTCACTACTTCTTAGGAATTGAAGTGACTCAACATCCTAAATACATATTCATCTCTCAGAAGAAGTATATTGGAGAATTGCTAAGCGGATTTAGCATGACAGACTGCAACCCGATATCAACTCCAATGGAACAAAAGCTAAATCTTACATCAAGTGAAGGAAAATAATTTCAGGATGCGGCCAAGTACCGAAAGCTTGTAGTAAGCCTTATCTACCTTACCACCACCATACCAGATATTTATTATGTTGTTATCATTATTTCATGGTTCATGCACAAACCTTGTGAAGGACATTGGTCTGCTGCAAAAAGGGTTCTATGATACTTGAAAGGGACTCAATATTTTGGACTCAGGTACTCTAAGGTGGAAGACTTCAAAATCATCGGGTACTCTGATTCAGACTTCGATTGCGACAAAGAAATAGGAGTGTACACTTATGGATACACAATGAGTCTTGGATCAAAAACTGTCTCCTGGAGATCATGCAAACCGTCAGTTCTAGTAGATTCAACAATAGAGGAAGAATATGTAGCTACTACAGAATCAAGAAAAGAGATTGTGTAGCTCAGGAAGATACTTGAAGATTTACAGGAGAAACGAGAAAACTCCACTCCACTTGTGATTGACAACACATCTTAAATCAAGTTGGCCAAGAACCCTGGATTCCATGATTGAACCAAACACATCAACACAAAGTATAATTTTATTCGACATCATGTAGAGGCCAAGACAGTTCATTTACGTCATTGCTCCATGAATGAGAAAATTGTAGACATATTCACCAAAGCACTTGGACGAGAAAATTTTGAAAGGTTTAGAACCATGCTCGAACTTACAAACATCCCTTTGGATTAAGGGGGGGATGTTGGAAATCTAATCCTCCGGGATTATGATTTCAACAATAATGTATATAATGTAAATATTTAATCATTTATGGAAGATGAGGAGTCTTGGATACTCCAATGGACCTCTTGGAATTTGAATTCCAAGCACTAGTACAAAATGAGAGATAAGTGACTAGGCGACTAAAATATTTAGTCACCATGGTTTTTTTAAGGAATAAATGACTAAAATTGAGCAATTTTAAGTGAGACAACTAAAAATGACTAATTTAGTCACAGGATAAAATATACGACTAGATAACAAGTGACTAAAATAAAAATGACTAACGTAAATGACTAATTTAGTAACATTAATACAAATATGACTAGCGCACAACAATTAAGAATATGAATTAGACATTTATGTAATATTGTAGTGGATTCATGAGAGATCCGCGGCTGTGCCACTGGACAATATTTTCTTCTTTTAGGAAGACATCCAGTGAGGCCCCTACAACTCCAAATGTTGGTGTATGTGTTCGTTATCCTCAAGCCTCTTCTATAAGTGTAGTATTGTTGTCATCATGTGCACTTAAAATTATAGACTCAATTCACATGAACTCAATCCTTACCATGCTACATCAACCAATATCCCCATGACCATTTTGTTTGATCATTAGAATATGTATTAAAAACTTATAATATATAAAAATATTTTTATATTATTACAAAACATATATTATAATATTACATAATACCATATTAAAAATTTGGATTGTAAAATTTTAATATTTGATATTTACAATTTCGTCAATCCAAAATTAATTTTGCTAATTTTTATGCATCTTATAAGAATTGTTTCTACAACATAAACCCATTGTAACTAACCTATGGACACATGGTTAACACTTATATGGAGTTTATGTCATCCCTTGAGAGCACACCATGTGCTTCTTAGTGTATTTTGAGGCAATGAACAATTCCTACGTGACACTCAAGGAGACTGAAATAACAACTAGTTGCATACCCCCGAAGTGGGGTAAATGAAACACCAAGAAAAAATTGATATGTTGTAAAATGAGAGAAAGTTGTATGTTTGTAGATAATACAATATTATGTTTTGAAAGCAAATCTAGTGAATTTCCATTGCATTTTGTATGTCTTTGTACTTGGTTTAAGAGTTGCTCATAGTCTTGAAGTAGGTTGGATGAAAGTATATTTTTTTCCAATCATGATTTTGCAGAGCATAGTCGAAACTACATGACAAACATGAATAGAATAATATGCATTTTGGAGTGCTTCTTGCCATACCCTAGTAGGGCCAACGCAATAGCGTTATCTTGCCATAGTAAAAAAAAAATATTGTTGGCATATGCACATATACAACTATAACCTAGTGAGAAGCATATAAAGAAGAATGGACCATGCTTTTTACTATAGAGTTGTTTCTATATCGAATGATCTATAGATGATAATGAACATAGTTTTTATAGTTTTTTTTTTCCATTTCTATCATTCATTTGCAATAAATTAATGCACAAATTAATATTTTTTTTGTTTTGTGCTTGTTACACTACTGGCAACTATAGTGATAAAAAAGTCAATTATACCTATAATTCTAACTAATTCTAGTTATTTAAACCATGAAACCTTGAAAGGAAAGTTATTGTCTTGAGTCAATTGCCAAGGTATAATAGGTAGGTTAGTTAGTTTTCAATGTTGTAACCCATTGTAATAAAGTGGGCTTTCGTTTTTGCTACTACAATTAAATAGGTAAGGTTATCAATGATTAAAATGTCACTATTCATATGCTTCTCAATGAGTAATTCATAAGTCATGATTAATGATAAACTAACATTAAATAAAAATCTATGTATTCACTCGATCATTTCTTGATTACTTGAATGTGAAATTGGAAATCCTAGTAGAAGGAGCAAAACAGAGACATTGTTTGAGCCCGACGATTCGAACCTATGACCTTTTGTAGCCATGGATGGAGTGCGCAACCCTTTCACGATAGTGTCAGTTCCCAAGGTAAGAAGAGGATCACTTTCAAATTTTGGTTTGTTGGACAAATTCATCAGGGTTTTAATGGTACAAAGATCACATTTACATTGGAAACCCTTTTGTTGCAACCAATTAATTTTCAAGAAAATTGTTATTTATTTATTTTTCAATCGGGACCTATATTCTGGACACCTATTTGCTTTGTTCGTTGCTAAAAGTTGTAATCATAGACCCCTTTTTCTCTGCGTTGTTATATTCACAGTAGGAGGACTCACAAAAAACCCTGCAAATGTACCTGTAAAACCCTTATCATGAAAGCAGAAGCGAAGAAGAGAAAGAGAAATTACATATACATTGTCTTTGTTTATTAGTGCAGGAAACACCATTGATTATAGGGGTTGCGATGGCCATAGCTATGTTGGCACGGATATACGACATTTAGGTGTAGAAAGCATTTAATGCTCACCTGCCAAATCCTTGTTTCCGCAAATTATACGATCCCAAAATCATCATATGCAGCCTACACAAACTAAAAATCACAGGTAAGATTTTGCTTGCAAAGTGTTTTTCAAAATATGTGAGAGAAAATTTCAATTTCTGTTATACAGAGCCCAAAATTCAATTACTCTTGTGCTTTTCCTTCTATTGTTTGGCTTTTCCTTCTTCCATTTTATGGCTTTTGTTCTTCCATTCTAGTTAAAAATAATTGCTCTCAAAATAAATATTTGCGTACCTGTTTTTGTTCCTCAACAATGAAAAACTCCCTGGAATGTCCATTAGGCCTATCACATGTTCTACTAATGAATATGGACAAAGGATAGAAGAGTTAGCCCAACCAAGTTGCATATTCTACAACCAAGGTGCATATTCTACAACCAAGTTGCATTCATATGAATTGGTAAGTGCAGTGGACTACTTCAAGCTTTTGATTGATATACACTTGAAACAAAAAGAATCCACACATCCTTTCAAAAGAAATGATTTTTACATGCAATAGGTTATGGATGAAGCAACTCTTGCATGATCCACAAGTTGAGTAATGTTACAAAATATTGGAAGGAATATAAAACAACACTTTCTTGGCTAAGGAAAAAACATTCCCAACCTTAGATAATGCATGAAAATCGAACATACCACAAAGTTTGAATACAATCCAGGTCTAAAATATTAAGGGAGTAGATCTCTTCCAAAAAATATTGTAGTTAAACAGAACTTATAGAAAATGTAGCTCCAACTGGATCAATTATCAACTATTGTGTGCATTGAAAGAGTGCACCCATGGAAACATGCATAGGAAACCCTCTAGAAATAGAAGGTGTTCCTGAGAAAGAGAATTCAAACGAAACGTGGAGTGGAAATTGTGTCTGCTAAGGAGGGGAAACACAAACTCACTGAAATGCCACATAATTGTTTTCTTCTTTTCTATGAGAAAGGATCCAAGAAACAGACTTCGAGATATAGAGAAAGAGTTCATTAGAAGAAGAGATGAGAAATTTGATGAAAGGTTCACTAATCACAAAAAACCTGAGCAAAGAACAAAGACACAGTGTAGTTGGAGATGGGGAATTATGTGTTAAATTTTAGTTAGGGTTAGGGTTTGAAGCAGAAAACTCAACTTTTATATACTTAGTGAACCTTTAAGGTCACCTCCTCAAAATTTTAGTTAGGGTTAAGGTCACCTCCTCAAAAAAAATTTTCGACCATGTGAAATGTTGTAAATTAGCATCATTGGTAAAAGGTAGGTGACCTTTGATGACATCCTTATGTTTGAAGGATTTTCAATATCTTCACACAAGCATCAGTTGCACTAATTCTTGACTTTCAGGTCCTTCACACTCCATTGGATGTCCTTGATCCTTTGGTACCTTTTGTTCATCCTCTTGTTCCTCTACTTCATTATCCTCTTCTTCCTCTATTTAATAAGATATTTGTTGTTCTTTTTGAATCTGGAGTATACAGTCCAGTCAAATCCATTCAGTCTTTGTTGTTTATAGCTATGTTGCACACATTTCTGTTATGTGGAATCTCTGAGTACGAGTATTTTGTATGGATAAAATATTTTCCATAAGTAGAATCACACTACATAGGTACTCTATAGGCTTTTCATTAGGATCTACATGAAATTTAAATGGTGGGGATGGAAAGGAAAATATTTTTTCATATACTGAAAAATTTCACAAGATTTTTTTTTCTTTCTAGGAACTCTGTTTGATCTCCAAATCTTGCCACCTCTGATGGCCTTCCTCTCAATTATTGTAGCAGTCATGTAAAGCTTGATATGAACGAAGGTAGTAGGAACCTTAAAAAACTTGGAGGGTTAATGAATTTTTTTGCAGATAAGGAGTATCATATTGCAAGGGCACTTTATAGGTTCTTCATTAGGTTCTACATGAAAATATCAGAAGGTTCAATTATGAACTAAGGTCATAGGTTACAAAGTTCACTGTTGCCACTATGGTAATATCACCTCCACACTTTGCTCATACTATGGAACAATCAACACCTAATGAAAAAGTGAATCATTTTCCCTTCTGCTATGTTTTTGATAGCTAGAAATAGGGTTAGATTTAGAGTTTTGAAATCCTCTTAGAACCTCTATTATTCTTATAGATGTAGAAGCCCATATTCGAATTATGGTGAGTTGACATGATGAGACACTATGGCCTTTTATAGTTCTCTACTTTTGTCTCTCTTCTATATTAGTATCACGTCCACACTTCTGCTCATACTATGGAATGACCAACACCTAATGGAAAAGTGAATTGTTTTTCCTTCTTTTGCTAGGTTTTTGATAGCTAGAGTTAGGGTTAGATTTAGAGTTTTGAAATTCTCTTGGAAACTCTATGATACTTCTAGAAGAAGAAGTCCATATCAGAATTATGGCGAGCTGACATGATTGCCACTTGTACCTACATAATATTTTGACAATTACCTTGTTGGGGCCCATAAATTTTGTATATGAGCTCTGTTTTGTGAAAACCATCCACTATTGGAAAGCTATTGACCCATAGAATGAAAAAAAAAGGAATACAACCTAGGTGCACAAAGAGACAGTGAATTCTTCATTAGGCAGAGTAGAGCAGAGGAAGAGGGTGCACTTCAGAGAAAATCACAATTATTTCATAGAGAAAATCACGCAGCAAACCCATCGCTTCAATAAATTAATAGAAAAGCAAAGATTCAATGTAGTTCTGGAGTAAATCTTGTGGTTTATACAGTTCCCAAACAACAATTAAAACATAGAACTGAAACAAGATTTTGGGTGTGCATTTTAGTTTGTTAATTGAACATAAAAAGTTAAAACACAATCATTTGCCAAAATGAAGCAGTTAACCAACAACTGTTAATCACACACCATAACAACAGAGCTTTTACCCTGGAAACTGCAACAGGGAAACCAACATTCGATGTGGGGCTTTATTTTTCTCAGGAAGATTACAAAGTTGAGATGCATTAATGCATTTTTACTCACAGACAAGATTGCAGATGGCTATTCCTTGGAGAGAGCCTTTGATATTTGAACAGGCTTCTTCTTGAGAGTCCATGATTTGCTACTGCCCTACTTCTTCATTTCCTCTCCAACATTCTTCTTGATTGAATTCCCTTCTTCTCCATACCTTCATATTCAATTGGCTACTTTGGAAGGCCGACTGTCACAATGGTTCGTTTCTTCTTCCAAGTGAAAAGGAGTTTTGGACTATTCACTCAATTTCACAAAATTAAATTTTTTATCATGAAGTTTTACAAAAGAGATTTTAATTAGGATCCAATTCGGTAAAAAAATGAGCTTGCAGGTAGGAGGTTCTAGGAATGGTCCCTTTGTGGGCTTTAGCACCCTTGAATCCATTACAAATCCTAGATTTGGTGCAAGGTCATGGGAATCCACCAAATTGCTTGCATCTGTACACAAATATTGCATTGCCCCCATATGAAGGGCTAGTTTTGCTGTTAACAGGAGTCCACACTTTGCGTGTTTGGCGAGGCTCACTCATACCAGCCATTTTAGTGTCCTTTTGTTGCCCTTGTTTTCCTTTCTTTCATACTATCCTCCATTCACCTTCCCCATTCTTGTCTGAATTTGAGTCCAAATGTGCTTGCTGATCATTGCTTACTTTCTGATCTGAAACAATGTGACTTATCTTGCTTTTCTTCGATGTTCAAAGGGAAATATTTAATCATATCGCCAGGGGGAAAGTAGAGAAAGTGAGCATTAGAGAGGTTGAGGTAAATGACTTTCTGAACATGGACATATCTTGGCAGTTGCAAACAATTTTTTGAAAGAAGATGGTGTGTAAGATCAGTTTCAACATATACAGAAGTATTTAGTCTTGTAATTTATCTCTCTCTTTCCCAACAAATATCTGTCAAAAAGGTTTTACAGTTATTTTGTCAATTTACGCAAAATAATTCTCCGACATTGGTGGATTTTCGATCCAAATGGGATATTGGTTCTATGATGCCTATGAAGGAAACAAATCATCTTGCCATAGTTTAACATAAGATGTGGTGCTGGTAATCATCCAAGACCTTTTTGGCACACATTCTGAGGTATCTCTTCAAATCAAAAAACTACACAAATATAACCTTCCTCAACCTCCAAGAAGATTCAACATGCCATCTTTGACACTTCATGTTTTTGGCATACAATATATAGATATCTTGTGCATTTTGTGAAGAGTAGAGTATAATAGCTCTTTTTTCTAGTCTCTGTGCTGCTGATATAATGGAAGGACTTCCCTTAAGGTCTATATCAAACTCATTGAGTTCCATATTTTTCTCAATCAATGGGTTTCTTTTGGTATCAACAAGAAAATCAGTGCCTTTCTTGATGGCACACCCAAGTTGGCATTCGAATTGAATGTCTACATCTGAAATATATTGTGAGTGTCATTACAGGTCTCGTTAGCCACATCAAAGGGAGGAGTGAGCCTGTGGCTCATCTTCGCTTTATGCTTCTTGTTTGGTTGCCAGTTGTTTGAGAAATGGTTTGATTCTGGCTTGCATCTTCTTGGGATTTATGCCATCACTCTCATTCGCTCCTCCATGGTCCCCATTACTCTTGTGGATTGGAAAACGTGCTTTGTGATTTTTTGAAGCTCTTTCAGACACAGGTCATCATAAGCCAGGCTTACCAGGTCACCAGGTGAAAAACCAAAAATTCCATGGCTTAAATCATGCTCAGAAACCCCCTGCATGATGCCACCACCAATGAAATTGCTTGCTATTGAACTATAATCTCAATTCTGACCACCATTCAAAAAAATAAGAAAGAGAGCGCATTTGAAAGCCCTCAATGGAGAGCTATCCAGACAAAACTTTAGCCTTGTAGAAAAAGCACCCTCAACATTTCTTAAAAAATTAAAACCCTTCAGCCCCTGTTCATGCCACTATGGATGAGGTTGATTGGCTGAAAAAGCTCTTGTGAACATCAACATATAGAGAAACCTCCTCTGTATTTAGTCAAAAACACCCTTAGAGTTCTTAAGGTTGCCAGGGAGGGTTTCTCAACATTCGAAGAGTATCTAGATAATCCAGATGCAAATCAATCTCTTATGGTGAACTTCATCACTATTTTAGGAAAACTAGGTTATCTCCTTCAAAATGGTTTCCAAAGAAGCAACTATGAGCCAAAATTGTACATCAAATACAACAAGCAAGGTAACATTTTAATTGTTTGCTTGTATTTGGATTATCTAATATTTACTGGTGATTTTAGCATAGATGTTTTCAAATCAGCCATGAATAATGAATTTGAAATGGCTGATTTGGGTTTCATGAGATAACTTTTGGGCATTGAATTCCATCAATCCAAAGATTGTATATTTATTTCACAATCTAAATATGCAAATGATGTCTTGAAAAGATTCAATATGGTCAAGTGTAAGACATCCCCAACACCGTCCATGATGGGATTGAAGCTAAGCAAAGAGGATGAAGGATCTTGTGTGGATCCTACATTGTTCAAGAGGATGGTTGGAAGAATTATGTATTTGATAGCCACAAGTCCTGACATTATGTACGGAGTAAGCCTATTTAAAGGTTCATGGAATCTCCAAAAGACTCTCATTGGAAAGACGACAAGAGAATACTAAGGTATGTGAGTGGTACAAAAGACTTTGGAATAGTGTATTCTACTTCGGATGATTTCAGCCCTATTAGGTACACTGGTAGTGATTGTGGGGGAAACATAGATGATAGGAAAAGAACTTATGGGTATGCTTTTCACTTTGGTACATGTGTTGTGTTTTGGGAAGGGTAATTTTGAAGGGCGAAATTTCGCCAATTGGCTATTTTTAGTCTCTAATATCACCTATATTTACATAAAATATGTTTTTTTTATCATACTATTCGCCAAAATTTACACGTTTTAGTAGTAAATTGTATGTTCATATTTAATATTCGCCCACCTATCTATATACATGTTTTTTTCATTCCAGAATAATCGCCTAGGATACTATACTTAAGTATAATATTAGAATCCTTAAAAAATACCCTAGACTTGGGATTCAAAGAAACAACCTATTGTGACTCTTTGTTCAACTGAAGCTGAGTATGTGGCAGCCACAAGTGCTACTTGTCAAACTATTTGGATGTAAAGGATTTTGAAGGACTTGATGTGTGATTAGAAAGAACCCACTACAATATTTTGTTACAACTACTCATCTATTGCAGTGTCAAATAATCATGTGTTTCACAAGAGAACCAAGCATATTGATACTAGCTGTCATTTTATTAGAGAGTTAGTAAACAACAAAGAAATCTGTTTAGATATTTGCAAGTATGAAGATCAGTTGGTGAACATATTTATGAAGCTGTTGGAAAAGGAGACATTCCAGTGTATACAGAGTTGTTTAGGAGTTTTTTATTTTGCAAATGTCTACAACTCTCAAAAAAATTCCATAGTTAGTTCTTGTTAGTTCCAGAAGTGAAGCAACAATTTTTTTGAAGAAGCTTGATGTAATTTTTTATGATCCTCAATAGTTCATAATTAAGGGGGACTATTGGAGAAAAGTTTTAATTGCAAAAAAACTGGGTAGTCACTTCTAGTCGTCCAGTCATCCCCTTATGCACATTTTATTAATACCTCTCATTAAATAGCAACTCAGGAGGACGCATAGTCAATATTGTTTGGTATGTTTATTGTTTATCATTAAATGTATTATATAGAATGTGTGTTGTCTCGCAAGAAAAGAATGCCAAGTCAATTTTATGGATGAAAAATATAGAGAGAGTCTCCAGCTCAATTCTAACGTGCTTATTAAGGAGGCAAATCATTTTTCTGAAACAAGGGATGTAATTATGTATGTAGTTGTAGCTACTATTCTGTTTGATATGTGTGTGTGAATCTCTTTAACGTTACTATTGATCCAAATATTTTGTATACCAACTGTAGCTATCCATTCACACACATTATAGGAGACAGAGCTCACACAACTGCCATACATCCCTCATGTTTTTCCTTAACTTGGGAATAATGTTATTAGTATTCGCATTGGCATGGATATGTAGAGGTATCTTCGAGCTTCAAAGCAGTTTCTGATTCTTTATTTTATACATTTGGCGTTTGAGAGTACCATAGCATGTACTGTCAAATTTTTATACCTCTCCATACTAGCATGAACTTTATTTTAAAAATGTATAAGCCTACGTTTAAACTCTATGGTCGGGAAACAGAACCTAGTAATCTATTTTCTTGTGGGTGTTTGGGATCGATTTTAGTTCTTAATTCTTCTCTTAGGGTTTTCATTTGTGGTCTCATGTTTAAATGTTCTCAGTGTTTGTTTTGTAGGTCACATGCATGAGAGCCTCACCTCCTCAAGCCAACCCTATAACACTTCTTTCATATTATCGATACTTTTATTATTTGGTTTAGATGCTAACCCATACCCTTTATAACGTACTGCGTAGGTTCTCATGTGGGGCTTGCTAGCACCCATAGTGCTCCCATTGATTAACACCTAAATTGGCACTTGATGGCCTAGTATTTGTTGAAAAACTTTCAATCTAAAACCCATGACTTGCAACTGACATGTCGATAGAAATATTGTCCCTCTCCAAGAATGGTGAACTTCATATAATTCATGATAAATGGTTGTAAAATAATACATCTGATACACATAGTAGACAAGTTGAAACCAGTAAGATTCACATTTAGTTTGGGCATTTTCTTAGTCATTAGAATTGTTTGTTTTAAGTCTCACGAACATGCAATAAGGTCGTCACATCGAAAAGAGGTCAAATAAGGCCTCCAAACTGTTCATTGGCCACAAAACAAATCAATGCCAAAAAATTTGGTTAAATTTCCTAAAAACCCAAAACTCGTGCAATAACTAATTCATTCTTGCTAGGCAATTTCTATAGTACCTGGTTCTCTTGATAGAGATTAATATGAAAAAACATAGGAAAACTACCCCTTGCTTTAGATCAGGACAAGCAGCTATGATCTTGTGACTGCCAATCCGCTACCTCAATGGAATTTTGGAACTAGAAATTGCTCCACTTTGGTGGACGAGAATTGTGTCAAATAGTGGTGGTTGAGAACATCCGATGGACACATCCTTCAACTTGAATACCCCCTTGAATGTGCCCTTTACTCTTTGTATAGTTGACAAACAGTGTTGATATCCCCTTTCCACAAACCCCTATTTCCAAACAACGATGGTGGATGTCAGCACCACACAAAGTCAATTAGAAGCCAAATAAAACATTTTTTAGAAAATTGAACAATGATTAATGATATGTAATTGAAAAATGATTAATGATCTATACATATGTTTCTCAACGAAACCCTTGTATAAGCAATTAAATATTTTCCTCGAGTCTGTGATTTTAGATTTTTGTTGCATATGAATTTATTCTTTCGTTATTCATGAGAAACAAATATTTAATTAATAAAATGAGAGTGAGATGGTGGGGATTGCATGTTCTAACAATGAGCAATCTTACTAGTTTATGGTTTTGTCAAATTTACATTTTGTGTTACATATGGATTTCTTTTTTCTTATCTGGTTATCCATGAGAAACAAATATGTAGTTAATTAAGTGGAGCGTGAACCTGATGGCATGTGATGTTGTAAAAATGGTCAATCTTATTATAGGGCTTTGCATATGCATGTTCTATATGGGTAATGACACTTTTGCTCACAACGATTTTTCGGTGTTAATAGTTTTTGTTTGAAATTATGAACAATGGTTTCAGATTGAAATTATAAATAATTTTCCATAAAATCAATATGAGGTACCTACTTTAGCACTCTCACGTTAATGGTAGAATCAATTTCATTATAGGCTCTTATGACCTCATAAATGAGGTGCATTGTAAAGTACACACACTTTCCAAATATCCAATACATATTGCATGGGTTCATAACCTTTCTCAACTGTTTTATAGGCCATTAAAAACTAAATTTTTATGTGTTAGATAAGTTGACTCACCTGATAGTTGTTTGTGAAAAAATATAGGGAAGTCAGTATTGGTACAATGGGATCATCTCATTAGTGATAAATCTTTTATTTGCTCAATTTTGAAAAACCATTGCACATTAAAAGTTGGAACTCCTATCTATGTCTATCAACAATTTTCATGTCGAGTTTTTACTTCAATAAATAATCCTAAATATTGAAAGACACACTATGCCATATTCTGCATTTTACCCTATGATTCTAGTAGTGTTCCTTTAAATTCATTTTAATGTTTGTAATGTCCCCAACTTGACCCTATTGCATTAATATTGTAAATGATATAAATATTGTTATTTAGTCATGGTGAGGAGCTCAAGGCCAAGGCCCCGCCATTGATTTATCATTCTATGTATCGGCAATTAGAATAGATGCATAGAGTTCTTGTGCTAGCTGTGCACAATGTAAAATCGGACATCATGTAAATATGCAATTTTAATGAAAAGCCCACAACCAGCTACGCAATGCAACAAAGAGATGGGGGCATGATCTTTACAAGGAATAGGGAGGGAAATAACCAAAGCCTTGAGCCATGGTGTTAAGCCATTTCATTGAGGAAACCCATGAACTCTCAACTACCCATTTGGTCTCATGCACCCAATCATTTAATTCTTCCAAGAATTGGTTGAGACAATTAATGCCTCGGGATGGGAGAGGTATGGCTGTCAATTTTCGTGTATGGGCAAGACAACAACCTAGGGAATCGAGTTTTGGTTTGCTGGGCAAGAAAACCCCCACGAAATTGGGCCCAAAGCCATTCTTCACCCATGGCATTCATCCTCTCACGCAGTCTGAGCTTGTTGGGGTTTTATCCTTCACGTTTTTCACCATTTCTTGCATTATTCCATGTCTGAAAACTCGTTTTTGGTTAGCTCAGTGGCTGGGAGAAGAGAGCCACGATTTTTGGGGTTATGGAGGCCGTTTCTGCCCACGAAATGCCCATGAGCATTTTTCTGAAAACGATTCTGCTCTCCTGGGGTTGATTTCCCATTTCCTCCTTTTCATTTTTGGTTGCCCACGTTTTTCTGGAACTGGTAGAAACCCACTGTTGGGAACTTCACTGTATAAGCATTTTTTTTTCTCATGCACAACATTTATGCTTTTGATGTTATATGCATCCATCTCTTAACAGCCTGAGAAACCCAATTGCTGATTGGCTTGGTTGATTCTGGTATACCTTTGGCTATGTGAGAGCCTTCTTTCCCCTTTTCCTTGTGGAGATCATGCCCAGCTCGGGGGTGGCAGTGGTGCTGAGAGATTGAGGAGCACACTGGCCTACGGTTGGGTGGAACGTTGCAGAAGCGTAGCTGGTTGCTCAGGGACTATTTGGTTTAAGATAAGTATTCTCATTTGATAATTTGATATTGCTTAATTGATGAATGACATGAAAATTTGGAATGTATGATGAATGTGTAATTAATATTACTTCCGCTGTGTTTTTCTTGTAATTATACATTTCCATATGTTAGCGGAATGCTTTCTTAAGAAGTTCATGGGCTAGATGCCCGGTTTTAGCTTCATGATCCTCTCTATCATGCTGGTATGATAGGAGGTGACATTACAATGTTGGAATCAATCTATTTTGCAAATCGAACCAATTATGGCACACTCTGTGGGATTTGTATAGGGTTTATTCATGATTCTATGATGGTTATTTTTCCCAAAGTTATATACTATCATAGGGCATGTATGTTAGGTGTGGTAGAGGCATGGATTTTGTGAGGCGCATGAATAACAGTAGGAAGATTCGAACATCGAACATGGGACCTAAGGGGGATCAGAGGTTGGATATGTGAAACAAAGATATTGGAATATATGCAAAGTAAAAATGAGACTCGAAAGGATGAAGAAGTGAAAAAACAATACTTCACGATGGGTATTTTATGATAACATATATTAAAATAAATTTATTAAAACCTGTAGGAAAAATTATAATCCGAGGAGAAGGAATAACGTGTTTAATGGCAATGCAACAAAAATGTGTAGGTTCATGGTGATGACAATGGTGAGTTTGTTTTAAAGTAAGATAGTGAATGAATTGAAGAAATAATATATTTTTCTCTTCACCAACACACCAATCTTCTTAATTGTCTTTATCTTCAGCAAGGGTGTTTACTAATTCTTTTACAACACAAATAATTTAGTGAATTTTATATGTGAATGCAACTATTCTCAACAGTATTCTTAATTTGATCTCCATACATACCAATTTCCAAAACTATATATGAAATCTTTATGCTATAGAATCTTCTTTCTTGAAAAAAAAATATGTGAAATGCATGGATAATATATCGAATTGATTAGCAACAAGGATAATTTTAGGGGCGAAATTTAGCCCATGGACTATTTTTCCATGTTTTTTTCCAAAAAATATTCGCCAATTTGTATTTTTTGAAGCCCCATTTCGCCCAATTTTAATGGGGTAAACTTTTTTCACTCTAAAATTCCCCAAATTATTATATAAACTATATAAAATCCTTACAAATTGAAATAATTTTAGAAAAATATCGCCAAATATTTTATAGTTGACATTTTAAGAATTGGTAAGATTCACCAAGGTTTATACACTTTTAAATAAGTATGGGTCCTTAAAATTATTCATGCTCAGCAATAATAATAATATGGTGATATTATTAAAAAAAACTTGATCCTGAATTTAAGAGTTGATTTTGTAGTTGGATTTACTACGACCCAAACTCACAATCTAATTCAAGTTAACTTTGTAGTTGGATTTACTATGACCCAAAATCGCAATCGAAATTAAATTAAGAACTAGACAAATAGATTACATGTATGATAAATACAAGCATAATTATCATCTTACTTCCATATTTTATTGAACTTTCGAAATGAATCACAATTTACCACCATACTTTAAGACTATAAAGACTTGAAAAGGATGAGAACCCACACCTAAAGCGTAACGAAGTTGTCAAGAATATATCAAGAATGATTTATAGGTTTGATCAGATGTCCAAAAACCTTGATTTGAACTATGAATAACACATAAATGACCTGAAATGTGTATATCGATGTGCAAACTCATTGTCGTGAGGATTCTTGTTCTTGGAATTGAAAGAGGATTGAGTTCATAAGTAAATTATATATGAACGAAACATGTATATGTTTTACATGTACTCAGGGATTATTAGTTTCCTCCCTACGGGCACATCATGAGATACACCATAAATGAGAAGCATAACCATCCATCCAATGCAATAGATATTTAATGCAATCTGGTTATCGATTCTCTAACTAATTACGTTCCATAATATGAGACTTGATGTAATCTCATATGGAGACTGAAATCTATGGTATTGTGACTATGCCAAATATCAATAAGATGCCTCCATGGAATTTTGGAAACAAAAACTGCATCTCCTATAGGAAGAGACTTGTGCCAAATGATGGTGGTTGTACAACATCTGATGGAATCATCCTTAGACTTGAATGCCCCTTCACATCGTTTAAAGCACCCTTTACTCTATACAATCGACATACAATGCTAATGTCCCCTCACTACCACACTCCCACACCTTGTACTCTAGACTCCGAGGCTGGACATTAGCTCCACAAACACAAAGACAATTAGAAACCAAATATAACATTTTATGAAATAGATTTTAATAATAGATTTCAAAATAATAAAAAACATTAGGATTTATAATGCACCCTCAAAAAACTAAAAATAAAAATCAACGACACACCAGATTTTGCCTTATAATGGGATTGGGATGTTTGTACCTTTTCAAGTTGTTAAAATCAATATTCTATTATTTAAGGGAAATTCTAGAAACTTGGCAAAGAAGTTAAATGCCCTCGATATACAAATCGGACCCTTCATCAAGTGTAAGGAATTCTCCAATCGGATTTAACAAAAATCAAATGAGTACTTAGGATTCATGAGCATTGATAGCCCACTAGGTTCTACAGATGACCTCAACTCTACATTTATTCTTATTAGCATCCAAACACCATAATATACTAAGGAGATAGGGGTTTCTTTGGTCTTTATAAAACAATGGTAGGGGAAAATGTCTTTACTAAATTAAACTCTTGCATTATTGTCACCACACCAACAATTTGAAACCTTGCAATGGTATCTCTCTGCATGATGCCTGAGAGTACATCATAGATGTTTGGTATTCAATCCCTTTTAAGGACAAGACAACATTTACAGGAACACAACTATGATCTGGGACTAATTTCATTTAAGAGGGAACCTCAATATAGGCCACACGATTTAGTATCAATCTCAATATCCAATGTTTGTGTGTTGATTCAATCAATTAGCCAATGAACCAATAACAATAAATAGGCTCACGATCCACCTATGAACCAATATCCATGATCTTCTATCCTTGATCACTCATTATACAACCAAAACAACCTGCTCTTGGTGTTGAATGATACCAATTCACAATTTATCAAGGTTACAACCACAAGGATGGGTTTTATATGGCCCATGTTATGAAAGAACTTTCCTTTGACATAATATTCATTGATCTGATTCCCATGAACTATAAAATAGAATAATCCACCCGCCTAATCTAAATTGTCACGATTACAAATAGCAATTTGGGGATAAGACGAAGAATGTTAAAACCCTATGATTCAAACAACCATCATGGAATAAACAAATCTCTATGAAAAGGGACACCCAAAAATGGAATCAAGATTTTCATGCACAATAGATCAATCGATTTAGAATTCACAAATTTGTTGAGCAATCCTTTTCTATTACCTCTTCACCATAAAAATGCTTACAATCTAGTTGTTCTATACAACAAGGTGAGATAACTTGAACCCATCGAGATTGGTTAAGATATCCCATTTTGGAAAATACCAAATCAAATCCCCCTAAAATTTTGATCTACTAGCTATTTGTTTAAAACAAAAGATGTATTCCTATGTTAAATGAGGGAGGTTGCAATTGTTAAATCCCTCCTCCCACCTAAAACCTTCTAGAAAATTCAAATAGCTGAAATACTATTAAATTTTTTAAATATTAATGTAAATGATGCTCATGCATTAGAATCCTAGGGAATACAAGATTTGTTCATGCGCTATTGTCCATTAGTTCTTCAATATTGTTGATATCTTATTTGTCATCCATGTGCATATTCAAGTGATTAATTTTTACACTTGATTGAGTACTGAAAATACTCTCTTCCCTTCTTATCTAATTTGATGTGTTGTGCCTTATATAGTAGTATCTACCACTCTAAAGTCTAAAATTTTAATAAATCTAGGTGCATCTACTAAAATTTCATTTTTTTAAAGGATACAATCTGAAACATTTGAATTTTTTAGAGATTCCAATATTGTGTGGAGGCTCTATTCCATAAGCATTTCTTAACATCTTGCATAGTCCAATTTGCTTATGCTTCAATTGATTGTATTTTATCTTGAGAAAATGTTTCCTTCTCAAGTGTGCCAATATTAAATATTCAAATTTAAAATCCAACTATTTTCTCCTCATGTATTCCTTCTTCTTGTACATGCTACAACATTATTGATTCCATTGCTTAATCTTTGGATGCCATTCTTGTGTGACTAGTGCTCTAATACCAAAAACGATGCAAATACTTACTTTAACTGAAAGCTCTAATTAACATTAATGGTTATAGGGGTACCTTTCATGGCACTCTCACTTCAATCTCAATAATGCATACTCTATTTTTCTAACATGAAATTGATTGGAAATTCTGGTATTAATTTCAATAATATACCTTAATAGTTTGAAAATTGTTGCAACAGTTATGAAGAGGCCATGTATTCTACCTTATTCCCAAGTTAATATAATCAACTCATACTATATATATATATATATGACATCATAAAATTTATACAACTCATGTCAATAACATCAAAAAGTACAACTCTTGTTTAATTACCTCAGGATAACATAAATCATTACCTACAGGCTTGCATTTTCCTTATATGATGCTACTAAGAGATGTGGTATTAAATTCACATAGGAATAGATTATTGGCAAATTTACCTTTCATTTTTGTTGTCACAACTGTTGAGATAATTGATACTCCAACCTATGTCCACCTTAGTATTATTTCCTTTTTATTAACATTGGATGTTCTTGTTGACCCCTTAGTGGTGTACATATGTCATCTAGGACACATTATCCACTTGATGCGCCTTGCATGCATGAATTTAGGCCATGCACAGTAAGTTCCCTACATTTTAGGAGCTAACTCAGTGATATGGTTCAGTCCACCTGATTTCATGACTCTAGTGGGGGGTTTGAGCTCCGATTACAACTTAATGTCATCAAATGCGCCCTCTCTAGCCAATTTTGCATGAGAAATCACGGATGCACCCTTCATGATCAGTTAACTGACAATCACAGTAGCTCTAGTTCACTAACAATCTGTTGAGTTTGGAACCTCCAGAGCGTTGTAGTGGTGATATTTATTATGCTAGAATGACATGGATTCAAATTCCTCCCGGATAATCAAATTCTCTCAATTGTACTATATTCTTTTAATATATATATCAATGGAATATGACACCATTTTTTATGCACATATGAGTTTCTTTGCATGTTTGATTTTACTGCTCAGTTCTTGCTAGATTTCACTTCAATTATTCTTCCTTGCTAATTCTCACTATAAGATTTTCCCAAGCTCAATGATATGTCGTGTTATAGAATTTCGCATGGTATCAAAGCTCAGAAGATCTAGTTTATCTTCATTTTGAGAGTTTTTTGCAGGATTTTGAGAATTTTTCAGTGCGGCAGTAGCTGTAGTAGCAATTTTCATTTGCTCAAGTAGCTACAGATGGAGAATCAAATTCTCCTTTGACACCAAGAATCCTGACAGCCTTCAATTATCTGGATTGGACGAAAGATATGAAAATTGTGTTGTGCAACAAGAGTCTATACAGAGTCACAATGTGAAAGGAGGTTGAACCTCAAGAATCTGTTGAGAAAGAAAAGGACCTAAACAAGTTAGATGAGGCTTTTGGTTTTATGTGTATTCACATCTCCATATATTTTCTCTTCCATCTTGATGGATTGAAACACCAAGGGAGGTTTCTAATAATCTTGAAACTCTCTTTGGTAAGAAAGATGAGCTGAGAGGTCACGTTTTGGAGAATGAATTAATTGCTCTTCAACCCAATAGTTTCGAAACCTTACAACAATTCTTTTCAAAGTTCAAGTCCTTGGTTATGTAGTGCAAACAATGTGGAATTGACAAGAAGGATGAGCATCTCGTGCTATCCATCCTAAGCAATATTGGCCCTGGATTTTCATAATTTGTGTTTGCCTTCCACTCTGGGATATTTTCAATCCCTAATTGGAAAATTCCTTCTTTAGATTCATTCACAGAATCCCTGATCCAAGAACAAGACAAAGTGATTCAAATGGGAACCATGAAATCATCTAAGAATCAAGATCTTATGGATGGGGAGTCCAAAAGTGTGAATGATGAAGGGGATTGGAAGGGAAATGAAAAGAAGCAATTTGAAGCCAAGCTAAAGGAGAATCTTAATCCATCAGAAGGATCCTCCAACTCCAAGAACAATAAGAAAAAGAGGTTTGAGAGGACCAAGTGTACCTATTGCAAGAAAGGAAACCAGCCAGATAGTTCACGCATGAAGAAGAATATAGATCAAATGACTAAACTTCTTGACAAACACAACATTTCCCTCCTAGAAGGCACAAGGAAGACTAATTCTGGAAGTGAGACAGATGATCATGAGAGATGCCATGCATTGAAGGTTGGATTCTCAAAATCACAAGCCTTCCTCATAGATTCTGGAGCCTCCAACGACATGGTTGCCTCTAGAGAATATTTTTCTTCTCTAGATCTTACTGATGGTCCTAATGTTCACATGGGATATAATTAACAGATCTTTGTTGAAGGGAAGGGAAAAATACACCTGGATCATGGAAAGTTCAAAATTTTTCTCTATGTGCCTCCTTTGGAAGCAAACTTGTTATTTGTTTATTAGATGACTCACACAGGTTCATCGAATAAAGTTGTTTTTGGACTTGACACAGTTGATATTGCAGAGATCTATTCTAGGAAGCTAATAGTGAAAGGTGTTGTAAACCATGCCTCCAAGGAATATGAATCCTCTCACTTTTTTCCATACTCTGTGCCTATTCCATTTGCACCTAATGAATATCAGAATGATGTATCTTTCGATGATCCACATTCAAATTCCAAGGATGAGGACCAAGTTGAATCAAATATTGATATTGAGTATGAATATCTAGATCCAGATTCAGATCCAACACCCGCTCCCAATTCAAGTCCAAAATGGGCTCACAAATTCCTTGAAGCTACTGGAAACATAGTTGGGGATCCATCTGACCATAGAAGAACCAGATCTCAGTTTCAATATGCAAACCTTGCACTATGTCATATAGATCCACTTCTCCCAAGGAGGTTTTACATGATGGTGGGGTTTGATCCACAATCCTTCAAAGAGGCTTGCCATGATCAAAGATGGAAGGCTTCCATGGATGAAGAATACAAGTCACTGTAGAACAATGAGATATGGGATCTTGTTTCTCTTTCCCCAGGGAGAAAGCTAGTCCATTGCAAGTGGATATACAAAACAAAAATTGCTTCTAATGGATCTACAACCAAGTACAAAGATCGCTTGGTTTCCAATAGGTATTCTTAGGTTCATGGCTTGGAATAAAATGAGACATTCTCTCTAATAGAAAGAATGGACTCTGTTAGACTTGTTTTGGAAATTGCAGCTTCAAAACAATGGGAGGTACATTACATGGATGTAAAGAGTTCCTTCCTGCATGGCGACTTAGAAGAAGAGATCTATATGAAACAAACCGAGGGGTACATAGATGATCCATCCTTGGTATGAAGACTAAGGAAATCATTCTATGGGTGCAAGCAAGCCTCTAGAGAATGGTATGCCAAAATGGATTCCTTCTTACTGTCACAGAAGTTTGAAAGATTCAAATATGACTGCAATGTCTACATGCAACAAAAGGTAGGTTTCCTATTGTTGATATTTTTGTATGTGGATGACTTGCTCATCACCAATGGTTCATCTACGGGATTGAAGAACATCAAGTCTGATTTGAGCAAAGCCTTCTCCATGACAGATCTAGGGTTGCTGAAACAATTTATTGGGCTCGAATTAACTCAAAAAGCTTTAGGGATCATGGTTTCATAGTCTATGTATGCATCTGACTTGCCCAAAAATTTCCACATGGCTGATTTCAAAGAATCAACTTTTCCTTTCCTATCTAGCATCATATTAGAAGAAGGTGGTTCTACTCCTTTGGTTGAAGCACCTTGTACATGCAGCTGATTGGTATCTTATTGTACTGGACACATTCGAGACCAGATCTATCTTATGCTGTTAATGCTATGGAAAGGTACATTCAAGAGCCACTTGAGATGCATTGGAAGGAAACAAAGAGAATATTGCACTATGTGCAGGGTACAAAAGAGTTTGGAATTCATTGTTTCGTTGGTGCTCAGTTAGATATGGTTGGTTTTACTGACTCAGACTGGGCAGGAGACAACACTAACATGAAATCTATTGCAGGCTACATGTTCATGTTGGGATCAGTACCAATTCGTTGGTCAAGCAAGAAGCAAGCAACACTCGCACTCTCTTCAACATAAGCATAGTACAGAGGTGCTATGAATGCATCTATTCAGGTAGTTTGGTTACATGGCATCTTTAAAGAGTTTGGAATTCACACTTCTCCTTAGTAGGTCTTTTATGTGATAATCAAAGTGCCATAAAGATCTCCAGTAATTCAGTTTAGAAGCAAATCACCAAATATATTGAGGTTCACATGCACTAGATTAGGGAATTAGTGCACAACAGGACCATCACACTGCATTAATTCCTTATAGAGGAGAATATTTCAGACATTTTTATAAATTCTTTCACTCAAAAGAGATTTTCCCATCTCAGATCTCTACTTAGTGTGAAGTTTGCTTGAGTTCCCTCTTGTTAATTTTTTTTGGGGGGGTTTCCATGAGGTTTTCCCCATTTCCTTAGTTTCATGAAGAGTTATTTTTTATTATTTGAGTGACATTTGGTCTCATTTACCAAGTCTCAGGTTGCTAAGTTTGGATTAAGGGGGGTGTTCGGATAATTAATACTCCAATCTTTGTCCACCTTAGTATTATTTCCATTTTCATAGTATTGGATGATGTTGTTGACCCCTTAGTGGTGTGCATATGTCGTATAGGACACATTATACACTTGATTTTCCCTACATGCATGAATTTATGTCATGCAGAGTTAGTTCCCTACATTTTAGGAGCTAACTCAGTGATCTAGTTCAGTCCACCTGAGTTCATGACTCTAGTGGGGGGGTTTGAACTCCGATTACAACTGAATGTGATAAAATGTAACCTGTATAGCCAATTTTGCATGAGAAACTCACTGATGTACCCTACACGATCATTTAAATGATAATAGCTTCAGTTCACTTACAATCATTTGAGTTTGGAACCTCCAGAGCACTGTAGTGGTGATATTTCCTATGCTAGATGGACATGGATTCAAATTCCTCCCAGATAATCGAATTCTCTCAATTTTACTATATTCTTTTAGTATACATATTAATGGAATATGACACCAGTTTTGATGCACATTTGAGCTTCTTTGCATGTTTGATTTTACTACTCAATTCTTGCTAGATTTCACTACAATTCTTCTTCCTTGCTAATTCTTTCATTGTGAGATTTTACTAGGTTCAATGGTTTGTTGTGTTACATAATTTCACAATAACCAGATGTAAAATATTCATTTGTTTTTTCTAATTCCAATTTGATCAATCTATGGGCATAGTTTTGGTTTATATTCAATGTCTTGACTTGTTGCATTGTATTCCTTCTTCAAGGTTGCATCCACAATATCATGCTAAAATTTTCACCCTTTCCACTTGTTGAATCCATGAATTTGGATATGGAAATCACTAAGTGATCCATTGGAAGTCCCCTTGTTTTGTTCCCAATTACAATCCATGTGTATTAGCAAGAAACACATGCTTTTCCCTGAAATGTTGTACGCTAATTATCATGCTCTCACTAACCCATGTGGTTAATCTCTTCATTTCACTTTAATTCTAGTCCATAGATAACAAAAGTGTTACCATGCTAATCTGGATAAAAAACCATGATTTTAAAGACAAGTATGCAAACTTTGATAATTATGCTTAGTGATTCATTGATCTTTGTTTCTAAGCTTGGACATATCCTCTATCAATGTGATCCTCTAATTATTTAAATTATGTACAAATACGAGGTCACAATTTGATCAATCATTCATCACCAGATCCTAATGAAAACCCCATGCATTTCATTGATCAATCAACAATATACCAAAGACAATTTTTTCTTCAACGTCGAATTTGTTCAAAATGAAACTAGTCAATACATATTAGAAATTCTAGTCAATATTTAGGAGAAATTTAACGACTAGCCTTCAAAACATAACCAACATCATACAAGAAAATTGAATAATAGATAATTCAAGAAACACGATCCATAAAATTGTAGAAAAGTATGAGCTATTATAGAGAATTTCTTAATCCCCTCACAATCTATTTTCCTTCATATTCCCTCTATGTTCTCTCTTTTTTTCTCTTGATTATCATATTTATGAGGATCATACCATTGCTTACAATTCATGACCTTCTCTGAAGTTTATTCTCCTTCAAAACCTGAAACCTCATTGAACGGATATCCTTTCACAAACAAGGTACTTCTTTCATTTGAAATATCCTTCTTTTCATCTTGCATATTGCTTTTGAATTCCATTGGATCAGTGATATGAAAGTTTCCTTTCTGATTACCTTCTATTCCATATGCTGGAATATGGACATTTTCTTTGATCTATCATCTTCCATGCATATCTAATATCCATGTTCTATTCATTTCTCCTATCCTTCTCTTCATGAGACAATTCTACCTCTTTCTCTTGTATGACAACTTCTGGTACATGTTCATCTTCATTTTCTACAGAACCTACAAACAAACACTCATAAAAACAATTAGTTTGAAAACTTGATACCCACATTTATCTCGTGATGCCTCTAGAATTGGCATCTCTTCTTTGTGATAGATTGAATTTTTCATGATTTTTTTTATCTTGTCTCTCATCTACCTCTACTTCATTAGGCATTACTCCTTGCTCTGCTTCACAAATGAAATTTACTTCCTCTGCTCCTAAGGATTGATTTTCATAACCTTCTGTGCATTTAACTTCTCTATTAAATCTTATCTTCTTTTATTCTTTGATCCAGACATTCAATCCATGTCTTGATATCCTTGCAAATAATATCTCTATAGGCTATTGGACTCTCCTTTTAAACTTCCAATAATAACTTTGGTTTTTTCCTTTTTCCTCTTGTAAAAGCTCCATTATAAAACTACATCTCTCTTTTATCTTAGCTATCTCTTTCGCTGTGCCTAACTCATTATTTATGGCATCTAATTTCACCTTTATGTGGCCTTTTCCTTCTACAGAGCCCTTCATTTTTTTGTCCATGTTCTTTACTTTGAGCTTTGTTGTGATCACCTTCTTCTCCCACTTTCACTTTCACTTTAGGCTGCTATGTGTCTCTTCTTTCTTAGCAAGTGTTTTTCACCTAGATTATAACTTCCTATAAAGATGGTCATTTGGTATTTATGGCACTTATTCACCTTGGAACTTCCTTTTGATCCTTTATATGATTTTCACTCTTCATTATTCAAGCTTCAATAGCTATCAAGCTTCTTCTTGCCACCAATTTCGTGTATGAATAAAAACATATATCCTTTCACAAGAGCTTATCCTTCTCTGATACAAAAAAATGATGTATCCTCAAACAATACACATTAAAATCAACAACACACTATATTCTACCTTATAATGTTATCAAGATGTTCGTAAATTTTCAATTTGTGAAACTCCATATTATGTCACTTAATGAAAATCATAGCAACTTGGAAAAGTAGTTAAATATCCTCAATATACAAAGGCGGCCCTCCATGAACTATCATGAATTCTCCAATTGAATTTAGTCACAATTCAAATGAGTACTCTCCAATTGAATTTAGTCACAATTCAAATGAGTACTTAGGATTCATGAGCATGGACAATTTACTAGGTTCTGCAAATTATCTCAACTCTACAGTGATTCTTATGAGCATCTACAGGACATAATATGCCAAGGATACACGAGTTTCATTGGTCTTTATAAAATGGTGGTAGGGGAAAATTCCTTAACTAAATTTAACTCTTGTGTTATTGTTATCATTCCAATGATTTGAAACATTACAATGATATCTATGTACATGATGCATAATAATACATCTTAGAGGTTTGATATTTTATCCCATTTGAGGAGAATAGAACATTTATAGGAACACAACCCTAATCTAGACTCAATTTCATTTAAGTGGGGACCTCACTATAGATTATAAGATTTATTCTCAATATCAATATCCCGTTTCTGTGTGTGAATTCAATCAGTTGGCCAATGAGCCAATAAATTTCAATAGGACCATGATCTACCTATGAACCAATATCCATGGTCTCTTGTCCTTGATCACTCACAATACAACCAGAAAAACCAGCTCTTGGCGTTGAATGATGCCAGATCACAGTTTATCAAGGTTACAACCACAAGACTAGGTTTTCTCAATGGTCCATGCTATGACATAAATTTCCTTCGACATAATATTCATCCATATAATTCCTATTAACTATAAAACGAAATAATCCATAAGTCTGATCTAGAGTGTCACAATTTCAAACAACAATTTGGGGATAAGACAAAGAACATTAAAACCTTTTGAATCAACCAATCATCAAGGAATAAACAAATCCCTATGAAGAGGGGACCCCAAAACATGAATCAATAATTCCATGCACAATAGATTCATTTGATTTAGAATTCACAAAGTTGTTCAACAATATTTTTATATTCCCTCTTCACCATTAAATGCTTACAATTTAGTTCCCTTTTACAATAGAGTGAGATAACTCAAACCCTTCAATATTTGTTCAAATCTCCCATTTTGGAAAATACCAAATCAAATATCCCTAAAATTTTGAACTGCTAGCTATTTGTTTAAAACAACATATTGATTCCTATGTTGAATGAGGGAGGTTACAATAGTCAAATGCCTCCTCCCACCTATAACCTTCTAGAAAATTCAAACAGTTAGAATCCTATTACAAAGTTTAAATTTGAATGTAAATGATGCTCCTACATCAATTTCCAAAAAATGATCTATTGCACGGACAAAATCATATGAATACCCCATCACTGTATGTCCAAGACATAAAAATAAAATATTAACTTTCGGTATGAAAATGGTATGTTGGTATTAATAGCAAATTGTAAAAAACAATGACCTAAAAATTCAAAATCAACACTAAATAATTTAATAATTTATTTTACTAATATTTAATGTCAGAGTTACTTTCCAGTGTCTGTAATCTAAATCTAAGTTAAATTTTTAACAAAAAAATTCTTTGCAGCATTAGTGCAATATATACAAAATTTTACCATAGTCACTTCAAAGAAAAATATGTTGTGCTTATTTAAAAGGCACATGCCTTCACAAAAACACACAATCCATAAATCCAAAAAAATAAAACCTACACAAAGTAGAAAAATACATAGATAATGGTCCAAATTAAGCCTCCTCTTGTAACAATAAATCCATATATGAGCTAAATCGCAGAATCTACTACAAATAGTAAGAAATAAACCAAATTATAAATGATATAAGAATAATCTGTATGAATTTTAACATCGAACCCATGACTATTATAATCGAATGTATAGAGTTGATATTTAACAACAATATAAATATGATCATATTATTGATTTTGTTGGGTTATGATACCTATTTATAGTGATTATGAATATGATTCATATAGTTAAACACAATTAAACATAAACAAAATGGCACACAATACAAATAAATTACCCTAGAAACCCCTCTACTAGGGGAAAAAAACAAACCAGTGAGCTTACCACTCATCTATTAATCAAGAACTTTAACTACTGTTTACAACTATGATTTACTAGACCACACATCACTTCATTACATCCTGCTATTTGCATATCCAGTATATCTTATTTAAAGATGCAATACAACCAACTGCTCCCTAATGCAAATCCATAACTTTCTAACCACTTTCAATTATTCTATTATAATCAACTTGATTGGGTCAACCTTGGTTGATCACCCATTGATCTTCTGGTTGTTCCATCAACTTCCCATTAATTGGTCGTTTGTCTTCGACCAAACAACTATTCCAACTATTCCAATCGTTCAGTTGACTAGATTTCCACTGTCTGCAAGCATCCAAATCCAGTTGACTTATACCATTCGTCTATCGACTTTGACCATTAATTTCATGCAAAGAATGTAACATTCCCAACATTCTCCCACTTTTTTTTTCCTTGCATAAACAAGATATTCAAAACTTCAGTTCACTTAGGGAGGGATTCCAAGCCCATTAATTCCATACACCTGGAAAACTTCTCGATACTCACAAACTTGGTCAATGAGTCCACAACATTCTTCATAGTGTCTATATTATCCAAAAAACCTTCTAGTTATCCACCATTTCTCTCACAAAATGGTATTGTACATAAATATGCTTTGTCTTTGAATGATATGGTGGATTATTTGCTACGAAGATTGCACTCTAATTATCACAATCCATTGTAACAGCACGTTGATCAAACATGACCTCTGAACACAATCTCTGCAACCAAAAAAATTTCTTACATGTATGAGTAGATTCATGTGAGCTACACTCTCTCATACCTAGGATTTGACTCATGTGACCAAAAAAAACCCCATAAGCATTGACATCTTTCGATACTTTGCAAGCATAGTAAAGTCTCACTTGAGATGCAAACAGGAAATCATACAGAACCTAAATTAGGTATGCGTAAGGAGGATTGAGTTCTGGATAATCAACATCTTAACTATTATTTATACATTTCCCAAATAAGACCCATTAAGCTATTAGCATTCCTTCATGCATCTAACTACTAGCTTTCATCATCAATAATTACTCCATACAGAAATAACTAATAGTCAAGTGACAGAAAATCCATAATATTTACTCAAACATCCATTGAGATGAACATAATTTGGAACAAGAACTTCATTCTATTACTTTGGAAAAACTTGGGTATCATCGTACACTTCTACAAAACTCATCTTGATAGTTTAAACTTCTGTAGATATTCATTCTCATTGTTATGACAAAATTACATAAGGATCAAGAACTTCAACCTCGAAAGGAACACCATAAGCAACAACACCTATTGAATAGAAACATAACCCTATTATAGACTCTAATTGATTGACTGAATTAATCAACATGAGTGAATCCAACCCCAACCCTTTACAAAAGAATCCTTATATAGGCTAGAGTATTCAAAAATGCAAAACTATCTGTTGGTGTATAGTTCTAACTGAACTCGACATGCAATGTAACTATTTTCCATTGGTAAGCAATTGAACTATAACTTTCTAACTCGGCATGCAGTTATTGATCAAAACGTGGGAACCAATAGGCCCTCAACACTAATATGTGGATCGTCTAGAGCCACTTGTCAATCCTTAAAGATCGCCTGTTGGACTGAAGGTAGTAGTGTTGTGATCTGTGTAGTGAAGTCATACACCTGCACCTTGAGTTGTCCTACTACCTCTATTAATTGTTAAAAATCAGAATTAAAATTGGGAGTCTTCTCCAGTGTTGTAGACTATGGCTACCGGTGCACATACTATTCTAGATCGATAACCTTTTGGGACTTTTCATGAGGGACTTCTTGGTACTATGCGCCAACTTTCTCCTAGAGGGATATGACCTACGTGGTGATCTGTTGTTGCTCGACGTGGATTGTAGCTATCTACTTTGTTAGAGCTGAGATGTCTTTCATGAATTTCATGATCTTCATAGCCGGTAGATTGCTGACTGATTGCTTTTTTGTATTGACTTGTTCTTCCAACAATCTAATATGGTCATACTTCTGAGTGACTTATGGCAGCTCTTGCAAGTAATTCCATCAGCTGAAGCTAGTGTTAACCAAGTTCGTTATACCCCAGACCTAGTCCATGGCCATCTGAAAGGTGCCTTCCACCTGCGTAACCTTTTCCTTCAACTAGACATCCTCTACAATCTCCTTAAGATCCAATTGTTCTTTCAAAACCTGGTTTTGGGCACAGAGTCCCGTGACCAATGTCTTGGCTTCTTCACAGTGCTCCGCAATGGATTCTGGAACAACCACTACAACTTTTGCTTCCTCTCACGCAATAATATAGAGGTTATCTATAGGGTTGTATACATTGCTAGTTCTGCTGCATGTGTTTGTTGTATCCCACTATATGCTTGAATCAAGTCAAGCTAGTGGGTGCCCATTTCTTGCATTAAACTAAACATAAAATCCTGCAATTGTCGAGATGGGACTTGCATCAATTTTACCTAGAAGCTTGTACAACTTGGTGTTATCGAGGTGGAATCTTTTACTTACCTTACTGATACAAAATGGGGGTCAACGTTCAACACTCTTTGTTTGGCACTAGTCCTCCCGTGTTGCTTAGTGTCCTGCACCAGTTCTCAAACAGTCTATTCAATTTCCATGTTGGAACTTCCAAGGCTTGGATTAGCTAGTCACAATCTATTTTTCAGCCTAACGAGTTGCTTGGCCGAATCCAAGTGTACCACCTGATGTGAATCGAGGTTGAATTTAATGGTGTTGATTATTATTTGAAGTGATAATTCTTGGTTATCCTCCCTTTCTTCTTAGTAGAGCACATATTCTATTTCTGGCCCTTTGGGGATGTAGTTTAGTCAACCGAACTATCCCCTATAATCATCTCTTCATTACACAACTCTTGTTGTTCATGTTGTAATTGATACACATTTTGCTCCTGCTATTCTTCCTTAGTCTTAGAGGTAAAAAATGAGCTTGCGATGTTGCTTCTTGTTATGGATTAAAGCACTTCCTAAGGCTCCTAATTGGTATTTCTTCTTTATTTTCTCTTGCAATCTAGGTGATACATGCACCAAAGTGCCTTTCATATCAATCTTCATCTTCTTTTTCTCCCCCTTGGAGGTCTCTAGCATTTCCACATTAGAGTCTAGCTGAAGCTAGTATTTTGGAAGCCAGTATTCCATCCGTTCTTTGATCTCTTCTTTTGTGATACATAAAGACATAATATATGTGGAATGGTCAATATTCCTATGCAATGAGATGAACACATTGTGTTCATCCATGGAAAAACGTATTGCAAACTCATAATTTTCTATCAAGTATGCATGAATCTTGTATGATTTAGCAGGGACCTAAATCACCTGCATGTACCAATTATGAAATGCAATCACAATGGATTTATGCTTCTCCCTGTCATCGGTAGTATTCCATATGGTGAATCTTAGCACCATAAAGTCCTTGGTGATTTTGGTATCAAATTAGGGCCACTCTGGTGGCTTCCAGACAATCATGGCGCTGATAAGTAGAACCTAACTAAAATGAAAATTGTTTCCTGACTTATGTGCCTCAAGGAAGTCATCAATAAACTCCTACAACAAGTATCTTACCCAATTCATTTTTATACCTTGGGTACATATTTCCATAGCAAATAACACTCCCACTAGGAACTCATCCTTGTGGCATTTGTGCACCACCTTTCTAGTTAGTAGCTGTGTGGAAAATTTAATGTCGTGGTCCTTCATTGTGGATATGACTACACCTTTGGTTCCTCTCTGGGTACCATATTTTTGGTATCCCTCATTGTTCGTAGGTCACATACTTTGATGGCTACCCCAGGGTCCTCTCCTTACATCATTTGGAAGGCCACTCCCCCGTCAGATTAAGGCCTCATTGATTGCATATGGCTAATCCATGCACAACCAAACTCCATGCAATATACTAAGAAAAAATCCTATGCATATTATGACATTTACTAGGCACCCAAAGTATGGCACTTCTAGCAATGTCATTATACCAAAGTGGAACAACTTCCTTACCCACTTCTTTGCTAAGTATTCCTCCAATCGATTTGTATCATGTTGGACAATTGCATACTCCAACAAGCATATGATCATACATGCCTTTTCATCCTGCAAGTTAAAATAGTTGAACTTCATCACAAGCATATTACCCAACATCATCCCCTAAATATTTACCTAGGTGTCCATCTCTACGAAGGGCATGTTCGCAGGTTTTACTACTTTGGTCTTCATTCTCTACTTGGGTGCATTGGGGGTCGACATGTATCCTTCTTCTAGTGATTCCTCCCCGCTTTCCTCTTCAACTCTTTTCCCCTTCGGCTCTGCAGCCCTTTCTCCTCTCAACTCTATGATCCTCATTATTAATCTTAGCACCCTCTTTGCACACAGCTTAGCTCTGTCTATTCTACTATTGGCACTCTTCTCCGCTCTAAGCTCGACACTCTTCTATGCTCGTAGCTCAACACTCTCTCTTCTCTCAACTCAATAATCTTCTCTACCCTCTATCTCTGCACTTAGGTTCAAATGGCTCTCCTGTGCGAGTGCTCCTTCTTTTAAACCCAATGCGAACTTCTGAAAACATCTCCTATCATAACTTCCACTCTGTACTCCTTAGTATGGAAAATCGACCTTTTTTCGATGCAATCAATCCTTGTTTTCATGACTGATTGATCGAATCGATGCAAGATCAATCGGTCACAATGATTACCAACCTTTGATTGAATGTGGAAAACGAATTTCATTTATTATGCTTTCTTGCATTTCAAATTTTGAATCTTGCCTACCCACCTGACTCATTAAATAGACCAAATTTGGAAATAAATGTCTCTGTTATACCTCAATATTACACATTATGTATTAGTGTCGTGTCCTTTCACTAGCGACCTAAACGACAGTTTCCCTTAAAGATCATCTCAACATCCAGAATGAAAACCATTGACTGAACACTGAAAGCAAACACTTTTTCTGCCATCTTCCAACCCAACATAGCCCTGTTTGTGAGCACTACCGCTCCCAGCACATCTACAGGGGCGCGGTAGTCAGCACTACCACACTTTTCTCCTTCTCTGGGGCGCGGTACTACCGCGTTATGCTTAGTTATAGGGGCGCGGTAGTATGAAATTAGCCTTTTTTCCTTGGATTTTGGGATTCGACCTTCGAGGAGATTTTGTTGGGATTACCACCTTTGGTTCGATCCTAACTCCTTCTTTGTTTAGCTGGATTGATCCACTAAACCCTCCATAGATCCACACTTCTCTCTTATTGGTTAACCTTCCTATGTGCTATAAGAGAGAGGCCTTCCATGAGCCAAAGGGAGGACTTTTGGGGCATCAAACCTAGGATCTTCATACTTCTGCAGAGATAGCTAGAGGAAGCACTTGGAGCTGGAGGATTGGCTTGGATATCAAGCAACCTTTGTAAGCACTCTTCAAGTTTGTAATAAAAGATAACTTGTCTTGTTTTTCCCATTTCATTTGTATTGTATAAATCTTTGATATGAAATGTATCTAGTTTAGATTTGAGCTTAACCTTTGCTTCAAGGTATTTGGAAGATTGCATGCTTGTCCTTTGTTTGATTTCAATAGGTTCTACATTGGAGCTTTGGGATCAAGAGCTAGAAGCGGGACAAAAGTGTTGTAGAAATTTATCCCTACGGATAGGTAGAAACTCTCTTAGGATAAAGCAGGATGTACTGACTCTATACTAAGACAAAAAAGAAACAAATGCTACCTTGAATCCCTAGATCTAACAAATGTCTCAAGATTAAAATGCTAAAAAGAGTAGAAGAAGTTTAACTGACCTTCTATCCAAGCGCTTGTCTTTGTAATTGCTCCAATATCCAAGCTCTCACGAATGAACCTGTCAAAATGGAACCAAGACACAAGAATGCACTATTCTCTAGCAACTTGAAACATGAGTTGGAATCTAAATATATGAAAGATACAAATCATATCATTAAAACAGAATTAACACAAATGATTTGGGAAAACAAGACAAGTTATTCCATTACCAACTTGAAGTCATGTACAATAGTTGCTTGATGTCCAAGCCAACTTCCAGCTCCAAGTGCTTCCTCTAGCTATCTCTGCAGAAGTATGAAGATCATAGGTTTGATGCCCCAAAAAGTCCTCCCCTTGGCTCATGGAAGGCTTCTCTCTTATAGCACATGGGAGGGCTAACCAACAAGAGAGAAGTGTGGATCTATGGAGGGTTTAGTGGATCAGGCCAGCTAAACAAAGAAGGAGTTAGGATCGAACCGAAGATGGTAATCCCAACAAAATATCCTCGAAGGTCGAAATCCCAAAATCCAAGGCAAAAAGGCTAAATTCAGACTACCGCGCCCCTATAACTGAGCATAACGCGGTAGTACCCGCGCCCCAGAGAAGGAGCAACGTGCGGTAGTTATGACTACCACGCCCCTGTAGATGTTCAGGAAGCGGTAGTGCTCACAAACAGGGCTAAGTTGGGCTGGTAGATGGTAGAAAAAGGTTTTGCTTTCAGTATTCAGTCAATGGTTTTCACTCTGGATGTTCAGATGATATTTAAGGGAAACTGTCGTTTAGGTCGGTAATGCAAGGATGCGACACTAATATAATATGTAATATTGAGGTATAACAGATGCCCCCTAAAGTGTGAAGTCAGAAGAGACTGATGGCCGAAAGACTTTACAAATATGGTTCGGAGATAGCATCGAGGGGAGCAACAAGGAGCTGAAACAGAAACAAAATGTCAGATATACCACCGAGGCGGGCATTCCCATGCTCGGAAACAAATGACTCAAAGCATGGCTGCCGACCAATACATTGCAGATCCATGAGTACTGAGATGATATAGACTGTAGACAAATCATGGCTACTATGAACAAGCGTAGATCCATGAGACAATAATGACACAGCCACGACCAATACAATAAGTGGATCTGTGTGACAATACAAATGACATCTCCATCGCAACCTGGACGCAATCAAAATGTAGAGGTGCGCCCAGGGTCTTCTACCCGATCGCAAAAGATACGAATCTAGCCATGTGATTACAAGGTGTTGAAGTCGAACATGGTAGAAACCATTTGATTACCGGTCAATGATGTGAACCGTTAACAAATGCGAGGGAAATCACCAATAATGACAATGATCCCCAAGGTATCCATAGTACATCTCAACGAAATGCGAATAAAGGAGTTGATGTCGAGCATCCGAGAGATCATTCAATCAGAGGTCATTGATGAAAACCTACTATTGAATACGAGGAAACCTGTCATTGAGGCATGCAGGTACCAAGGTACTAGTGGTTGACTCCTGAGCCTAATTCCTGGATAGTGATTTGGTGTCGACAGGAATAGACTCGTCGAAGGTGGGCCATGATGTTTCCCACATCATCGACACGAAATCGGTACGAATGATAAGATGATGAAACAATGGAGTATGTACTGACACAGCGGAAGGTTTGACATGAAGTGGAGGTGGACTCAAGGTAATAACCCTTTGAACATATAACGGCATGAAACAGAGCTTGGCAGCAGGGATTACTTGAACAGACAGAACCCCAGAAAGTGTGAACTCATAGCAATAATGAGGACGCATGATCATAATGATGACACTATCAGCAAGACTGACTACCCAAAACAGACAAGGTGAGGATGCATGCCATGTTCAAAGGTGATGACTCACAAGCTGCCAACAAGGTACACTTGACTCATTTTCCCATTTTCCCCCGACATGATGGACGAGTACCTCTTTGTTTTTTAACGAGCTTGAGGAGGATAACAGATGCTCGATATAGCTCATCTTATAGATGAGTCCAATCTCACATGTTTTTCGAACCTGAGAAAGGAGGGGTTCGTCCCAAAGTGGGCCCTTCAATGTTAAATTTTAACGAGTCCAAAGAAGGAAAACTCGGTTGTCATTTCATGTTTAGAGAGTCTGAAAAGAACTAAAGAAGACTCCAACGGTCCTTTTTCGTAAAGTTAGCCTCATCGCCCGAAAAAAGGGTAAAACAACGCGGGAGAGGACTCTTCCAGTCATGATTGGCTGGAGTATTCCTTTTTCGTAAGTAGTTCCCCCTAGTCCGAAAAAGGGGTAAACTATCACTAGGGAGACGATCATTCAAATCCTTTTACAAGCGTGAACGAATCAATTTCGCTTGGCAATCTTTTCAATTTTAGGGAGTCTGAAAAGAGCTTAACTATGGACTCCATGTACAACTTTGTCATGGTTGATGACCGAGTACGACAAAGGAAAAGTAAACTCGGCACAGTTCCTTTTCCGTAAATAGTCTAGCGAGGCCGGATAAAGTGATAAACCTATACTCGTTAGACACACCTTTTTACTCCAATTTGTTTAACGAGCACGATAATGGTATCAAAAGCACTCGAAATCTTTTTCATGTTTGGATCCAGAGCACGAAAAAAGAAAAAGTAAGCTCAAACCACTTTTCATGTTTTTAACCAGAGCACGAAAAAAAGTGAAAAGTAAGCTCAAAAACCATCTTACTGTTTTTAACGAGCTCGAAGATAGGTTGGAAGAATGCTCATAATGTCTGCTACATTTTTTAACGAGCTTGTAACAGAAAATGAACTATGCTCAGGATAATTTTCGTGGTTTAATGAGCTCGAAACCTAAAAAGGAAAGTATGCTCGAAAATGTTCCCAATGGTTAACTTCTTTCCGTCATGAAATCCAAAGGTTGGTATATGTCCCCAGTATGGTCGCCAGTTTTTGTTGTAGAAATTTCTCCCTACGGATAGGTAGAAACTCTCTTAGGATAAAGCAGGATGTACTGACTCTATACTAATACAAAAAAGAAACAAATGCTACCTTGAATCCCTAGATCTAACAAACGTCTCAAGATTAAAATGCTAAAAAGAGTAGAAGAAGTTTAACTGACCTTCTATCCAAGCGCTTGTCTTTGTAATTGCTCCAATATCCAAGCTCTCACGAATGAACCTGTCAAAATGGAACCAAGACACAAGAATGCACTATTCTCTAGCAACTTGAAACATGAGTTGGAATCTAAATCTATGAAAGATACAAATCATATCATTAAAACAGAATTAACACAAATGATTTGGGAAAACAAGACAAGTTATTCCATTACCAACTTGAAGTCATGTACAATAGTTGCTTGATGTCCAAGCCAACTTCCAGCTCCAAGTGATTCCTCTAGCTATCTCTGCAGAAGTATGAAGATCATAGGTTTGATGCCCCAAAAAGTCCTCCCCTTGGCTCATGGAAGGCTTCTCTCTTATAGCACATGGGAGGGCTAACCAACAAGAGAGAAGTGTGGATCTATGGAGGGTTTAGTGGATCAGGCCAGCTAAACAAAGAAGGAGTTAGGATCGAACCGAAGATGGTAATCCCAACAAAATATCCTCGAAGGTCGAAATCCCAAAATCCAAGGCAAAAAGGCTAAATTCAGACTACCGCGCCCCTATAACTGAGCATAACGCGGTAGTACCGCGCCCCAGAGAAGGAGCAACGCGCGGTAGTTATGACTACCGCGCCCCTGTAGATGTTCAGGAAGCGGTAGTGCTCACAAACAGGGCTAAGTTGGGCTGGTAGATGGTAGAAAAAGGTTTTGCTTTCAGTATTCAGTCAATGGTTTTCACTCTGGATGTTCAGATGATATTTAAGGGAAACTGTCGTTTAGGTCGGTAATGCAAGGATGCGACACTAATATAATATGTAATATTGAGGTATAACAAAAGTCGAATTGGAAGGTGAGTTACGTCTTTCATCTCTTCTGAATGCATTTAATCTTGTTGTGAAGATTAGTTTAGGAACTCAAGGTAGCATTTGTTTCCTTTTTGTCTTAGCATAGAGTCAATGCATCCTGCTTTATCCTAAGAGAGTTTCTACCTATCCGTAGGGAGAAATTTCTACAACAGTCTCTCTAATGTATTGCATATGACAACTGGCACGCAAATTACCTCATGTGCTCATTATGCTTTTTCATTAACTATAACCTTGCACCCTCTACTATGGTGGCAACGCTGACTCTTTGACAGATGGACCTAGAAATGACATTCCTCTCAATAGGTACATCCTAACTTTCTATGCCAGATCGACTTGGACATAATTATTCTAGACTTGACCTTTACAGCTTTGCGACTTAATCTCCTTCATGATTGTCACTAACTTCTAGACACTAGCCTATTCTAACTTCTTTTATGAATGAAAAAATTACAATTGTGTCATCTGAATAGCTATGAATGTGAATTGATGGGAGTTCATTGATGATAGGCATGATATGGCATTGGACCAGCGACTTAACTCATAACTTGTTGACAATTGGAAATTGAAATAGATATTACTTTTTTTTCCAACTGTATCTTCATCTTAGAGGTGTTCTTGCCCCTATGGTCCATAGTAGGGTTTCAGGCGACTTCCATTAATTAATCCTTTCATCGGCTATCCTACCAAGGTGGATAGCTTAATTACACCTGATGCAATGATAAAAAAGATCCTGAATGGACCCAACCATCTCATGTGCAACTTCCCTAGATTCTTTAAAAAATTACTATCATACATCAACACTAGCACGCTAGGTTACAGGGTCTTACTCTTGATGTTCTTTTCATGCCAAGATTTTTGTCACTGCTTCTCAATGACCTTATTGAAACCTATGATGAACCAACCTTCTTCTAGTGCCATTAGATCTTTCAATATATGTGTAATTTATTTATCATTCGTCATCTTTGAGGATGGATCTATGCATAAACCAGGTACAACAAACTCCAATGGTGTGACTACTTTCTTCCCACATACCAATATGAATGGGATCTACTTCATGAGCCTCATTACCCACAACACTACTAGAATACGTTGGTCCTAGTCATCGCATTCAACATTACATACCTTTGTAATCACTTGTTCTAGAATATTATTGAATGCTTCCATTGTATCATTTGCCTATGGATGATACAATGTACTTTTTTAGTAGTGTATCATTAAATATTCTATTAATGTGCGTATGGTCGAGTTCGGGAAATGAGTGCCTTGATCACTCATCAACACCTTCAAGCATCCAAATATGGTGATAATATGCTTGAATATGAACCATGCACATATCTCTTCAATACAGTCCTTCACTAGTGTAGCCTTTGGTCATCTTGTTAAGTACTCTGTCACGGTGATGATGTATCTAGCATCATTTCTATGTGTTGGTGGGTTGATCAGATCCACAAAATCAATATCCCATTTCTCGAATGGCTGAAGAGAATTGACAAGGAAGAGAGGCATATCATCCCTGCATGACGGCTTTCCCACTCACTAGCAAACATCACATTGTTTGCAATACATATTATCTTCTTGGAACAACAAAGGCCACTATAGCCATGCACGCAACACCTTATGCGCAGTATCCTTCCTTGCATAGTGTCCTCCATCTATGCCTTCATGTGCATCTCTAAGAAGAAGAGGTATTTCATGTTCCAACACACATACGCGCAATATGCCATTAGCTCCCAGCTTGTAGAGCTATCCAGCAATCAACTAGAAATATGCACTACATGTAACTAGTTGTATGCACTACGCAAGTGTGTACTCTGTCAATGTGCAACCAGAATCTAGAAATGTTTTTATCTCATTGAAATGATTTGGTACGGCCTAAACCAGAAACAATTGTGCATCCAACAAGTCATCATCCAAAATTCCTCCTTCCTCACCAAATTTTAGTCTTGACAAATGATCTAGACCAACATTGTGCTTGCCTGGATTGACTGCAACATCAAATTCAAATTATTGAAACAAGAGCATCCATCTACAGATGTGCACCCCCAACACTGGCTTGTTGAATAGGTTCCTTAAGGTAGAATGGTTTTTGAAAAACTTGAAGGAATTCCCAAACAAGTAGTTTTAGTACTTCTTTAGTGCATATACCATCGCCAAGTCTTCGTGCTCAATCATGGTATAATTATTCTCTAATGTAGATAACTTCATTCTTGCAAAGGAAATGAGATTATCAATGTCCCCTTCCCTTGGATAGGGTAATACTACTCCCGGCATGACCAATGACACATCCACATGCACATGGAATACGCGCATCGAATCTGGAAAGATGATAATTGGCGTAGTCACCAATTTCTCCTTCATAGTATCGATCTCCTGCTGACAATCTAGATTCCATTCGTACTTAAATTTTTTTCTCAATAGCTCATCCAAGGGTGTTTTTATACTCGCATAGTTTATGATAAAATTCATGTGGTATCCAGTATGTCCCAATGTTGCGCGCAAGGCCTTCACATGTGTTGGGGCCGACAGACTGACTAAGATTGCAATCTTAGTTGGGTTGACTAAAAGACCTTCCTTGCACACAACATGTCCCAACAGTATACCAAATGGGGTGCAAAAAATGCACTTCTTCAGGTTTAATGAAATATGCATCTACTTGCACTAATCTAGCATGAGGTGCAAGACATGCAAGTGATATTTCATCAGAATGAACACTATCTAGTCATCTAGATATACTTCCAAAAAATTATGCATAAATTCTTTAAATCGTTCTACCACTATCATGGAGAATAAAACTGGTGCATTCTTCATTCCAAACAAAATCACATTATATGTATAATATCCCTGTGAAAATCCTCACAGCAGATCTAAGAGATGATGTATAACTCACAAGAGAATAATGGATTAAGCAAGAGAATAGAAGAAGAGTGATACATGCAATATAATGAGCAACAGAATAATGTGGTACAGTAGAACTCGGATAGAAGCAATAATACTTCGGACATACTAGATTATTAATCACAAATGGACATATAAATAATACAATGCATGAGGAATTCGAATGCCTAAGGTGGCAATTCGAATTAGCCTTCATGGAGTGATCAAAGGATCACTGGAGTGTCATCGGAGCACAACTAGGTGTCCTCATGATCATCGGAGCACAACTGGAAGTCTTCATCATCATCAGTGGAGTCATCAATGCTCAAGTAACTGTCAACCATCAGTCAAACTAACTCTGGTAGGTGTAACTCAGTGTAACTGAGTGTAACTCAATGTAACTAAGAGTAACTGAGTGTAACTGAGTGTGACTGAGTGACAACTGGACTGGTAGGTGAAGAAGGGTGAGTTGCTCCCTAAAATCAAGGAAGAAGGGCGCACTAAGCAACTGGAGGGCTAAAACTGAATAGTGAGAAGCTCCTAGGGGCTGGCTAACTGAGGGCTAGGTGCTGGACTGATGACTGGGATGCATGCAAAATGCATGCAAACCCTAGAATGCATGCAAACCCTAAAAGGTGCATGCATGACTGAAAATGTAAATGATCATAATACTGGTGGGACTAGGATGGAGTATAGGAATATCCTAACAATCCCCACTTAGTCACAAAAGTGGTTTTTGTGCGATCCTTCTCAACTATATGCACCTAGTGGTGACTAGAGAATCCATTAGTGAATGAATAGACTTCTCAACCTCGTATGTTCTCTAACACCTCGTCTGTGAAAGGAATAGGGAATGGGTCATGTATACATGTTGCATTAAGGTTGTGCAGATCCACACAGATGTAGATTTATCTTGTCTTCTTATCTTGTACCACCATTGGACTGGTCGAAGGCTAATTCCTCCACTGGGAATATGATTCTTGCATCCAACATGTGGCCTAGTTCTTTGTGCAATTTCTCCTTATACTATGGGTTGAATATGTATGGCCTTTTCTTAGTTGGATTCTCCCTCTTCTTTAGTTGAATCTTCATTTCTTTAAGCACTCCTACAATCCCCTTCATCTTTGAGAAGCTATGTGGGAAAATACATTCATATTATTTTTGCAGGTTGACTATTTGGGTGACTGTATCCTAGTCCCAATAGTTTCCTATTATGGCCATCTTGGGCACCTCTTCAGTGCCAATATTATGTTTCTTTGTCTTTAGGGCCTCCTAGAATTTTGGCACAGTGCTGGAAGATGGCTCATCTTGCACAACATGTCCTCTCACAATTTCTTTAATCTAGATGTTGCGCAGGTCCTCTTCTTCTACAAGCTTCTCACTCTCAAATTTCTAGAAGTATATTGGTTTCTTCACCCTTTCCAAGTATTGATTATAGGTGCAGGAAATCATCTGTCTCAAATCCTATTGTGGTATTTATCCAAAGATAATCTGCTTGATCCTATGGAGAAATTTTCCCATGTTCAGATCTCTAGTACTGAACTGGAATGTGGCAATAAATTCGGTAGACACTTTCCCCCAATATTTTGTCTTCCTTCTTCTCTTTTGTTGAACATACCAACTTCAGGGTATGACATCCAATGTGTGCTAGAATCTAAGTACCCATTGACTATGTGGTACACTCTTCCTCTCCCATCTTTACTGAAAAAATTCCAGGTTTTTGTTGGGATTCTCAGTTCCCTTGAATCTATTCAGGAGCTCCAAGTCTGTAATAGGTTGGAACCTTTCCTTAAGGCACATATATATGATTTCCTATCTTCTCATATCCTCTCTATGCATCTTCCACCATTATGCATTCATTCCTTTGGTGACACCATCCATTGCTTCTACTCATTGATCTATGTAACTCAGGCTTGCATTTGTTTGAAAAAAGAATCTACTTTCTCTATTCCATTGAACACTGGTGGATCATGTAGTTCTGACCCAATCTAGCACATTGAGTTGGTAATGTATGCACATCTCCTTGTGGATACTCCATACAACTAGTTCTTCCACTACTCCATCACATCTTGCGAATCTATATCAAATGAATGGACACCACCAATTGATCTCTCCATCCATTGTGGGGTTTATATAGTCTCCCTTTCTGGAAGTCCCATTGTATATTTTTTCTATTTCCACACTACCAATGTTGTCCTAAACTGGCTCTGTATATATTTCTCCATTGGAATCCAATGGTCTACCACATGTAGTTCCTCATATTCAAAGGACATGTGCTTTAGCTCTAATTCAATTTCAGAATCAAATTGTTATCAAATTACCAATCTATCCCCAACAACACTAGGTAGGGATCAGTATCCGCTAGTAATTCAATCACTTCAAACTCCACAACTGTGTTTATTCCATTAATTCTTACTTCCACATTAGTCAACCTTCCAATGGGAAATACTTGGTATTGGTTAGCTAATCTGAGTTGTATGGGATACCATACCAAATTTGGATTACCCATCAACTCTCAATTCTTCTTAGGAAGAATGTTCACATCTGCCACCAAGTCATTCATCACATCTTTCATTTGAAATCCACCCACCTCAAGGGACAACATGAATTCCTTCCTAGTTCTTCATCTCTTGCACACTCTGTGCATATTAATTTCAGGAAGTGGCACAGAAATAGGTTCTTCATCTTCATCATAAATTAGTAACTTTGCAAGCATATTTCTTATTTTATTGACAACATGAGGATCATTCAATATAATTATACAATTTTGTAGGAAATTACTTACTAGATCTTCCTAGCGAATTTTGTACATAATTTTCTCCAAGTTGTTCTTCTTTTCACTGTATAGATTCACGCAGTGTGATACACCTTAAATATTCATTGCGCATGATGCATAGTAATTCTTTCCCGTACAATATTATTATGCGGTCCTCTTCTTTGCACAATCTGTGTAATTCATCTTCTCGTTTCCTTCACCGCTCTCTACACCTCATGTAGGATCTGTAATAGTTCCTTTGCTTGAAACTTAGGTGGAGGCTATGTATATTTATTTACCTTTTGCTCCAATGGTACTCCAACACTACTATCTACAAGAAGATCTTCATATGTTTGTGCACCTCCTCAAGGTATTATATTTAATTGCATTGGGCCCTTCCCATTGTTCTCTTTCATTGGTTCAACTATCACAAGGTTGCACTAACCTTTTTTCTCTTCCCATTTTTTGACCATGTCTGAACACTCTTCTTTTGCGTGTCCTATGCTATGGAAGTATGCGCACACAGCACAAGGCTTAGAATATCTTTCCAAGTGGCCTGGTTCTCCACAATTGAAGCAAATTACCTATCTTCCACCACCATCATAGCCTCTTTTGCGACCTTGAAACCCACCGCGCATTGCTCCTTATTGTACTCTCAAGTTAGGTGGTATATTTTCTTATGTACCTTGAACCCGATAGGAAGCCACTGTATTGTCTTTATTCAATTGTAGAGTAAGACAATTGTTCACGTCATGGCCAGCTGACTTGCAGAACTCACAAAATGGGGCATTTGTTGATCTCTAGTACTTCTGCAGCATTGGGATGTTGGGAGTCACATGACCACAATCTCTACAAATATCGCACCATTCAGAATTAGGCACTATCAGAGGAGGACTAGGAAAATCAGTACCCAAATAATTATTCAGTGTCGAAAATTTATTTTTATGATATCCTTCTGTTATACCTAAGCTACACCATATGCTTTCTTTGACTTCCTTACTAGTAGATAGTTTCTATAGCTTCTCAGTCAATGCAACAAGTTGTGTCTAAACTTGTGCCATTCCTAGCGATGCATCACTACTAGGAGTCTCTTCTAGCCTGATGTCAATATCAAGGGAATACGACTGAGTATTCACCTTCTATTGGGTAAGGGGAAATCTGATATGTGGCAACAAGCCCACTATAACCCATTCATGGTGCTACATGTCTAGGATATCAAAGCTCAGATGGTCTAGAAAGATCTTGAACTGTTAGTCATAGCCTCGAATAGACCCACCAAATATTTTCTTGATCTTATTAATCTTAGTAATACACTGTGACTCTGATTTCAGATTCTAAAATTCCTTTAGAAGATAAGTTTAATTGTATCCAATGAGTGAACCTGTCCTGCAACAATTGTGGTCATATAATTCATGCACCTTGTCAAATCTCTATCTATGGACATGGTCTCTTGCTGCGCAATCTTAGCAATGTCATTCATGACATTCTTCACTTCCCAAATCGCTTCACAACTAAACCAATGTCGTTGTGCATCATCTTTACCTATCCCATGAAACTCAGGTAAGCATGACATAGAATATGATGTCATCACCATTCTTGGAGGTATAGGAGAACTGGTACGTCTACTGGAAATTGATGGAATCAGAACAATACTACTACTTCTTGAGCTTTGTAGATCTGGTTTAATCCCCTGTGTAGGAATAACTTGAATTTCGCTAGATTCTGGTTCATCTTCGGTCTTTCTTCCTGCACAAACTCAAGTATTAAGTTGTTTTATTGATTTGATAAATAACGTTGGGGGGTTACGATAAAGGGTGGGTTACCTTTTAGTACACGTCTTCCGACAATACTAGTTCCAAGGGATCTCAAATCTAGTTGCACAGTCTCTTTTTTTTTATCATGGAAGTACTTCCATTCATCTGTACTCCCTCTTCTTGCACATCTTCTGGATTCTTCCTTTCTTCCAACCTCAGGGTGTGACATCACTATTCTTGTTGGAGTTTTCACTTTCTTCCATTCCACGCCTCTTGGGAGGCATCTCATCTTGTGAGCACTCTTCTTTCCTAGACTCTGCACATCCTTCTCGCACAAAGAAACTTTCCACACATTCTCTTCTTATAGTCCCATTTTTTTCTTTCGTATTACCTCTTTGATTTGACTTATCTCCCCCCTTCAGTTACTTTTCTTGTATCTTTCTTTTGAATGCCTGTCTTATCTTAGCTCATCTTTATTGTATTTTCTCCCTTTGGAGCCTCTGCTCTTCTGGATCCATTCCCATGCCTAGTGGTTCTCCCACTCATTCATTCCCCACTACCAAAGTGCAAGGTTTGCACTACCATACTATCGGGGTTCAACATTATCATTAGCCCCTTCTCCACAAACAACATCTTTAACCATAGTGGAATTAGCTTCAAGAATCTCTTTCTTGTACCTTCTTCGAATATTTCTTCTGCGCTGACATATGATTCAATTGATACTATAGAAATATCTATGACATATCCTTCTTTCATGCACAAGAACCATAAATCAACAACTCTAGACTAGGTATTGTCCAAATATTTTAGTTCTTGAACCTTCTCCTCCATCCACACTATTTTCTAAGGTGTGCTTTAGGTACTATTTTTCTCAGACTACCATTTTATCCATTCATACAACAAAATAAGAAACTCGGAGAAGAAAATTTCATGCATATTAGATTAAATGTACCTTTCTTTCCATTCTTGAGGTTAGATCCGCAATTCTCTAGTCTCTTTTTGCACGAATTCATCCTCCTTGCTTTCCAACCATTGTTTAGTCTCTTATTTTTTAGGCTTCCACCTCATCACTTCAACCCCCCTACACAATTCATGTTAGGTCTCAAAAATGGAACCAGTGTTGGATGAATTTTGTGATACCCAAGGTTTAACTCACGTGACCAACAAAAACCCCATAAGCATTGGCATCTGTTGATACTCTGTGTGCAGAGTAAAGTGTCACCCAAGATGCACATAGAAAATTACATAGAACCTAAATCAGTTCCGTGCAGGGAGGATTGGGTTATGGCTACTCAACATCTTAACCATTCTTTATGCATTTCGCAAAGAAGAACCATTAAGCTACTAGCATTCATTCATGTATCTAACTACTAACTTTCATCATCAGTAATTAGTCCCTGCAGAAGTAACTGACATTCAAGCGACAAAAAATCCATAATATTTACTCATACATCCATTGCGATGAACATAATTTGGAACAAGAAATTCATTCTATTACTTTGGTGAAACTTGGGTATCTTCATATACTTCTACAAAGCTTATCTCAACAGCTTAAAATTCTAAAAATATTCATTCTCACTGTTATGAAAAAATTACATAAGGATCAAGAACTTCAACCTCGGAAGGAACAACCTTAAAAAAAACAATTATTGAATAGAGACATAACCCTATTATAGAATCTAATTAACTGAATGGATGAACTAAACTGAATGAATCCAACTCCACCCATTTACAAAATAAGCCTTACATAGGCTAGAGTATTCAAAACTACAAAACTATTTGTTGTTGTGCAAATGTAATTGAACTCAACACATAGTGTAACTGTATGTCTCGGCACACAACACCAACACTGCCATGTATTCATCCTTAGTATTCGATAGTGAAACAACTTAGTACCTCCTACTCATCGAACTGATTGCTCCACCGAATAAATTCAACACATATCGACTGGTCGACTATTTGCGGTCGAGATATCCAGCCCAGCTGGAATCAATAAATCCATGTACACTTATTTCCTTGGTTTTCTGAGGTTCCCCTCCATAATAGATTCCATAATATGTTGTGTCATGTAGGTACCTAAAAACTCTCTTAAATATGGTCCAGTGCTATTTTCTAGGTGTCGACATGTACCTACTCAATACTCCCATTGCAGGATAAATATGTGGTTGAGTACATAACATATCATACATAAAAATTCCTACAACACTATCATAGGGAACATGTAACATGTACTATATTTCTTCTTGTGTCTTATAAGGACACTATTCAATATATAGTTTAACTCCCATATGAATGGGAGCCTTGATCGTTTTGCACTCCTCCATGTTGAAGTGTTTCAGAACTGTCTTAACATATTTACTACAATTTAATTAGAGCCTTCTACATGTTCGATATTTATTTATTTCCATTCCAAGAATGAAATTTGTGTCTTTGATATCGTTCATGTCAAACTTGGAGGAAAACTCTAGTTTTACCTATTTAATCATATCCATTTTATTTATGACTAACAACATGTCATCAACATTCAAAATTACATATGGAAAGTGATCACCGACTTTATTTCCATACACACAGTGATTATCCTATCTTCTCACAAACCCCAATATCTAGATATACATATCAAACTTTAGCTACGACATCATTGGTGATTGTTTTAGACCGTATAGAGACTTCTTGAGCTACCATAACAACTCAATTTCTCCTTCCACTGTAAAACATTTAGGTTGCCTCATATAAATTTATTCTTCAAGGTCACCTTGAATAAATGTCATCTTACATCCATATATTCAATATCAAGATCAAATGTTTCATCCAAATACATTAGTACCCTATGGAAGTTAACTTAGCAATAAGAGAGAAAATATCACCAAAGTCTACTCTCTTGACTTGGGAATATCCTTTCACTACTAATTGAGCCTTGCACTTCTCTACTTGTCCTGTTGCATTCAAATTTTTCTTAAACATCCACTTACTACAATAGGTTTCCTTCCATTTAGTAACATGACCAAATCCCATGTTTCATTCTTTCTTAAGGATTCCATTTCTTCTTCCATATCCCTTTTCCAGAGTTTACCCTCTATCGAGTCAATTACTTCCTTTATGACCTGGGACTTACCTTATAAGAAAGATAACTCAAAAGAAGAGTGGAATTTGGTTTGAATATAATTTCTTGTTTGTTTCCTTTCTCAAATGGACCTCTTGAAAACTAGAGTCTTCTATTCCACCTCTTTGCCGTATTCAGTCGAATCACCAAAATCCAGAATTTTGTCATTCATTTCAAACTTTAGCTTTTCTAGTTAATTTTCTCTTTAACCTCTTCATCCCTGAAAGTACCTATGGATTCTATGAATATTACATCTCTACTATAAACTACCTTCCTTGTGACCAAATTCCACAACTTATACCCTTTCGCTCCATCCTTGTACTCGATGAAAATGGATTTCTCTGACTTGCTATTGAGTTTGCTTCTTTTCTCCTTTGGGATATGCAGAAATTCATCACAACCAAAAAATATGAGATGTGTAAGAGAGGTATTTTTACCATCCCATTCCTCACATGGATTCTTGTAAAAAAAATCAGTCGACGGTGACCTATTGACTAGGTAACATGTCGTGTTGGATTCTTTTCCCTAGGATTCATGTGTGGTTCCTGCTGCACTGAGCATGCTCCTCACTTTCTCCGCCAGTGTTATATTCATTATTTCAACAAATCTATTATGTTAGGTGTGTATAGAGTTGTGTTTTGTTGAGATATACCATTCTCTCTACAAAAATCATCAAGCACCTTTCCACAAAATTCTCCTCCATTGTTAGTTCTCAACAACTTGATCATTTTAAAAGTTTGATTCTTTACAAGAGTCTTGAACTCTTGGAACTTCTCAAAGACCTTAGATTTATTCCTCAGAAAATACAACCATGTCATTCTTGATAAATCATCTATGAGAGTGACATAATACCGTGATCCTCCTAGTGAAGGGACCAACATTGGTCCAAACACATACCCATGTATTAAATCTAGTATTTCCTTAGCTCTTGTGGCCCCAAATGAGAAACTTACTCGATTCCATTTACCATAAATACAATATTCACAAAATTCAACTTCTTCATGTTAGTTAGGGAGACCTTTGACCATACCTTTACTATGCACAACACGAATACATTTCTCACCTATATCTCCCATCTGATGATGCCAGAACATGGTCGTTCAACTAGACAAGAAGATATGCTACCATATTCAAGACATTCCACTTTAGCATAGCCATCAATGTATATTCTTCCTAATCGATTGTATAGGGTTCCAATCCAAACTCCTCTTATCAATACCATCGCTCCTCGCACCATATTGCACATATATTTCTCAAATACAAATTGCACACCTGCATTCCCCATCTTACTAATAGAGATCAGGTTTTGAGCCAAACCTGAGATATGAAATACTCCTAGAAGTGTTCCTATTCTTCCATCTTCGATTATGAGTCAAAAATTTCCTTGTCTCACTATCTTGGTCGGTGAATCATCTTCCAGAAAGACATCATTACCATTGAAATTCTCGTATTCATAGAACCATTCTCTTCATGGCCTCATATGACATAACGCATTGGAGTTGGTCAAGCAATAGTCACGATATGACTGTGTACATGTGGAAGATAAATACACATCAGCTTTCTCTTCTTAAGCATGATTGTTGTCAACCAACTGACCTTCCTTAGACCATTTACTTCTGTCGACTTTTGTTGTCTTACAGTTTCGTCTATAATTCCCAACTCTACTATATATCCAATATGTTTTTTTCATTGGATCAAGAGATTTAGGTCTAGCCTTAGATGTTCCTCTCGGCCTCGATCTTCTTTTGGAGGTTTTTCCTTTCCCTCTTTTTATTGGTTGACCTTTTACCATCAAGGCATCATGGGTCAACACTTTTATGTTCTTTCATCTCATCTCTTCCGACAGCATAGATGCAACCATATAATTGATCTTCAATGTGGTATTATTGCTTCCAATAGCCATGACTAAGTTATCCCAAGAATATGGAAAATACCACAACAGACTGATACAATTATCCTCCTCGGTGATTTTAATATCCATAGACAACAACTAACTAATCACAACATTGAACGCATTTAGGTGCTCTATAACCAAGTCACCTTCATTCATTCTCAGAAGATATAACTTCTTCTGAAGAAACAACTTGTTAACCAAAGATTTAAACCAATACAAGTTTCCCAACTTTTCCCATAGCTTCTTTGCAATGTCTTCTTCTGAGACATTCACCAATATAGGATCTGCTAAACAATGTTGGATTGTACTCCTCTCCTTCGTATAGATTTTATACCAAAATTCCTTTGACACACTAGGCATAGTTGTTCATGGGTTGATTGCTACCCACTGTTCTTGATCCATAAGGAGAGATCCTCCATTTTAAGTTTCCAAAGCTCAAAATTCTACCCATTAAAAATTTTCAATTTCTATCCTCAACGTGTTATCCATTCTAACAATAAATTAATGTTTTTGGAAACTCCCACTAAAATAGGTATACACCAGATCCAAGACCAAGCCAAACCCTCCGCAACAAAGGCATCCCCCTGCAACCAAATATAGCTCGGATACCAATAGTTGGGTTATGATACGTATTTACAGTGATTATACAAATGATTCATATAGATAAACATAATGAAAAATACATCAGTGACACACAACACATCAAGGAAATACACAAAAATTACCCTAGAAACCCCTTTACTAGGAGAAGACCAACAAACCAGTGAGCTTACCACTCATCTATTAATCAACGCTTTTAACCAATGTTTACAACCATGATTTACTAGACAACAAATCACACTTTATTACATCCTTCTCTTTGCATATTCATTACATCTGATTTATAGATGCAATACAACCAACTGCTGATTAATGTAAATCCATAAATTCCTAACCACTTTCAGTTATTCTGTTGTAGTCAACTTGACTAGGTCAACCTTGGTCGATCGTCCAGTTGACCACACTTCCACCATCTTCTAACTTCCGATTCCTGTTGACTTATACCAGTTGACTATCTACTTCGACCATCGATTTCATGCAAAGAATATAACATTTCCAATAGTTTTGACTCTATACCTATGTATCGATTGAATATTTAGCAACAACCACATTAATAATATTATTATGTCTTCTATAAGTAGATAACTATATACTAAGCACATTGTTAATGTGATTAATATATGATGTACACCAGACAGGTTAATGTTATAAATGTGGTTGTTTCTAGTATTATGTATTTTTTTTTATGCATGCATATACATATACATGAGTATATCATAGAAAATATATCCACCACATTATAAACCTAGTTGACCTCTTAAACTCCTATGTATTCACTAGTTGGGTGTTGACTTTCAGATTCACAATAGGAATGTTTACAATTTAACATATAACCATTATAATTCGACAATCCACATATCTTGATTCCCATATCATAACCCACATCTTATAAATAATATATGATTTATTACATACAAATCAAAAATCAAAGTTGGGATATTACACCATCCCATCTTCCATATAAGTTTCTCAATGTAAGAAAACTAAAAAATTAAAAGATCACTTTTCCCATACCATCTCTCTATTTTTGGTTCAAGTTCCCACTGACACTATGCATTCATTTTTATATTCATATGCATCCTTAGCTTTGTTAAGTGCAACAATATATGCCTGATTCATTTTGTAAAAAAATGAATGCATTATTGGTAATATTGAGCATATATTTAATGAAATTCATAATGAATGAAGTACATAAAAGGTGGACAAATGAACATTGTAATGCTGATGTGTTTAAGTAGAAAAATAATTGTAAAAGAAACATCACCATCACCATTGGAGTTACAAGAAATCTTATTCACAATGTTTATATATATATATATAAACTATTTCATGACAATGTTGGTAAATCATGAATATTGCCATGTTGATGTGGTCAAGTCGTACTAGGTTGATTTAACAAAAATAAAATATAAAAGAGACAACACCATCACTATTGGAGTTACCATGTGTTATTGAAAATCTTATGAATCACAATGTATCTATATATATGCAAACCATTTCATTGTCTCAAAAAATGGAAAGTGTATGACTATGAACCATTTTTGAAAAGAATATTCATTGTGAGAGAAACATCACTATCCCCACTTTAGTATGTTGACAATGTGTAAGTACTTATTGACATAATAATTAAATACACAATGTTGGTAATAATAAGTGGGATTGTCCATGAATGCATCCAACGTTATACCGAAAATCGAGATTCTTGAAGGAATAGGACATTTCAACACCTTGGAACACACGTAATGGTTGTTATGAGTCTAAATCCTTCTTGAAATATTTCCAGCTAAGAACTCCAAATTATTAGCTTGCACAAAGTCATTAACAAAGACAAAATAAATTAGGTGGGTAATTGAAAAAATGATCTATTGTTAAAGATTTCTATTATACATCCTAAACATTGAACATCGCTTCAAAAACATTTACTAAGCAATGTGCATACATCAATATGAGCTATTTGAAGATCAAATTGCCGAATCGAATTTCGTAATATATGAATTCATTTCTTTGATATGTACAAATAAATTTTTTTTTCAATAGAAACATGCTAGGGGGCTTGCATGAAGGGGGTCGCACCCTATCGGTGCCTCAAATGGAGGAAATCTGACATGTACAAATAACTTATCCTCATATAGAACCAAAAGTGGACCCTCATATAGAAGAAAAACCCAACGTGTAACAATGTATTTCTTCCTTTTCCAATAGTATAGTAGCATAATTCCTAAAATTCTTATGATGATTTTGTTATCAAGGAACATGTCATCAAGGATAACAAATTTATGAAGAAACGTGTCAAAGAATAGTGAATTGAAAAAAAAAATGCAACATATTTTATTTTATAAATAAATCAAAGATGTATGAGTCTAATAAGCTCTTTGATAGACCCTCGTATTGAGGAATGGGCTTTAGTACATATTGAGGTGACAGATTTGACAGACTGTGTGCCCTCAAGTTTGAACCTCAGAAAAGGTCATCCAGATATTGAGCCTATTTCTCAAAAGACAGATAAGGAAGTGAAGGATTTTCATGCAAAGGACCCCAATTCAAGTAAGAAATGTATTAAAAATAAGAAAGAACCCTTAAACCTGGTCCTAGGGAAGGAGATAAATCTGAATGAAGTTGATGAAAAATCGGAAATGATGCTAATTGGAAGGTTTACTGGACGGAAGGTTGGAGAATGTGGTTTCAGGGATTGGGTTTTGAGAGTATTGAGGAATTAGGTAGAATAAATGAATAAATCCATGTTTCTTTTACTCTTTCTAAGGGTTGGTTAGCTTTCAAATTCTCTTCGGTAACTGATACCTAAAAAATCCTCAAAGGATCCTGGCATTTGGATTCAAGTGCCTTATTTATGAAGAGATGGGCTCCCCTATTTGATGCGGAGGAGAGTTTTGATATTGTGCCAGTATGGATTAAAATTCCAAACCTCCCTTTTGAATATAGGTCAATAGATATTTTTAAAGCTATTGGGAGTTCTCTTGGTACTTTCATAAAGGCGGATATGTCCTATCTTAGTTCAGGGAGAAAGCTTTTAGCCAAAATTCTGGTGATGCTTGATCTCCAAGAAGGTCTATCAGAGAATATAATCCTTCATAAAGACAATATTGTTCATGTTCATCTGTTAGATTATCATGGAATTCTGTTTAAGTGCATGAGATGCCATCTTTATGGACATTTAGTGAAAGATTGCACATTGGCCTTCAAATGAAAAATCTGGATTCCTAAGGAAATTGATTCTTTAAAGATCAAGTATAGACATAAGTCTTGTCAGGAAATGAAGAAAAGTAATGAGGAACAAGGTAAATAATCTGTTATAGTTGATCCATAAAAGGCATGGATGAAAGTAGATATTCATAATTCAGTGTTAATTTCATCTCCAGCCAATTATAAAGCGGTTATAGAACCAGAAGCAAAAGATAAAGGAGTAGATACTAGATTATTGGATATCGAGCCTGGTAAATTAAAGCCAACTTGGACTAACAAAAGAGAAGGGGAGGCCAGATTTGTGAAATGTTTAGATCGTTTCCTTGTTGGGGAAGCTTTGATGGATTCTTCCTTCAGATCTCGTCAGTGGGTTGGAGTAGGAGGTGTTTCAAACCATTATCTTATTTGCTTGGAAATAGCCTTAGTAGAAGCTAAACCTTATGCCCCTTTCAAATTCAATTAGACTTGGATGGAAGATAAGAACTTGATTAGAATTATCAAGTATATTTGGATCCCTTTTGATAATGCAAATTAAGAATTAGTGGATGTTCATTTCTTGAACAATTTGAAAAAAATCAAATCAGTTTCTTTAGACTAGTTAATAAATTTTGGGAAATAGAAGGATCAAGACATTTTAAATGTAGAAAAAGACTTAGAGTCTTGGATCTAGAGAAGAAGAGGAGGGATATTTTGGATTACAGGGAGGCGGATTGGTGAATTAAAATCATATCCGTATGGTTAGCTAAGGGTGATGAGAATACCAAATTTTTCCATCACTATGCTAATCACAGAAATAATATCGATTCCACCTGGAAAATAAACAATAAAGCAGGGAAGGAGGTAAATAGTTTTGAAGATATTGTTGATGTAGGGAAAAAACACTTTTCCAGGTTGTTCAAATCTGAATATTCTGAGAATTTATTTGAAGTAGTTAGAGTAGCTCAACTTTTTCCTAAAATAACAAATGATGAAGATAATGAAAACCTTATGAAGGAGATCTTTAGCAAGGAATTATAAGAAGTCTTACATTTGCTTAAAAATGAAAAAATTCCAGGTCCAAATGGTTTTGCAGTCAAATTCTACCTTGGTCTGTATGAGATATTGGGTCAAGATTTACTAAAGGTGGTAGAATATTCAAGGAAGAAAGGGAAAATGCTAGCATCTTTTAATACGACATTTCTCATGCTCATCCCAAAGATAGATAATCCTAATTCTTTTGATCTATTTCATCTAATTGCACTTTGTAATGGGTTGGTGCAAGGTAATGATACCCAATTATGACACGTTAGTTGCAATGACATTATGGAAAAACATAAATATTATCATTAAAATGAATAATTAGAGGTACCTACAAATTTTTTTTGGATTAGGTGTAAACAGATGAAACGTAGAAAAACGGATGACCTTCCAGAATATATAACTTTTATTTATGGAAAATTGGTATAACCACCCCAAAATGTCATTATTCGAAGATTGGTATGTTATTTTTTTCTCAAACATAATGCACATGCTTTTGTTGAGCCACCTGTTTGCTATGTAAATTTTCAATTTACAAGAAAAAAAATATGTAGAGGTGTAGGCAATAGAAGAATCTTGTGCGGGGCTATTTTTCCAAAATTTTAAAAGTCAATTTTATATATTTTTTAAAATTACCGAAGTCAGTGAAGCCCTAAAACGACATGGTCAAGTGTTGAGCCACCATATCATGGTCTAAAACTAATCAAAACACTTTTTTTTTAGGTTGTAGGTATTTTCGTGCTCTTGTGCGGGTTCTCTTCCGTTTTCGAAATAGGTAAGCCAATCAAAAGTTATAGGCCAAATAAACGACCTATGTTTTTTACAAATTTGACATGAGTGCAGATAAAAATGAATTAAATGTAGAAAAAAACAACATATCTATTAAAAAATATATATATTTAGAATCTGCACATAGAGCTCGACAAGCATGTGCAATTTCATCTACAGTGCACTCGTGGAGCTTATGTGGAACTAGTTGTGAAAAACTGAAAGTTATAGCATTTGATGTTTTCTTCCACAAATCAGGCATAAATCAAACTGAGCCTCA